>JAXQJY010000027.1:1712549-2912549 GCA_037042185.1 Sordariomycetes sp. S80-01Y | reverse complement strand
AGTGGTAGACCACATCGTGGCAAGAATCATCCCGAATGCATAAGTGTCAGCTGCCTGCCAATCTATGCAATCTTCCACAAGCAGGACCTCAGCAGGTTGCCACGTTGGGGATCCGACTCTAAAAGGCTCTTTCCCATATGACTCATAGGTCGAACTGCCACAGAAGTCGGAGATCTTGGCTGTGACCGACCGAGACTGATGTTCGCATACAATGATGTTACGAGGCTTCATGTCTCCGTGCACCAGACCCTCTCGGTGAATCGCGCGCAATCCAAGTGCGATATCTAAGCTCAAATGCGCTTTTCGAAGAGACGAGCTGTAGGATCGAAGGTCTTGCAGACAATCATCGAGAGTTCCTGCGATGCTAGAGTCAGTCCAAAGGTTTGACAGACCTGAAGTGCTCGCAAGGTTCCATCTCACCAAATTCTCCCAATTCCAAGGCCAATGACGGTGTGATGCTGAATTCATTCCACTCAATGTATTGAAGCTTGCAGATGTTTTCATGGTTGCGAAGGAAAGGATGACAGAAGATCTTTAGCTCCCGAAAAAGGCATCTGTAAAGTCTTTGCATAGTCTGGGGGGAGGAGGCTGATCCGTTTTCAATCTCGTTGTAGCTCTTGAGTGCCACAAATGTCTCTATAATACATGCTGATTAGATGAGCGCGCAATGAGTGCTGGAGTAAAACTAACGAGGTTGACCGGACGAAGTTGCTTTAGCGTCACCTCTGTTCTTCGATCGCACAACAGTACAAGAGCCACCAGAGCCTAGCCCGTAGTCAAGGCGCGAAAGTTGGCCCACTTTGGCACGGTCATGTATGGTGTTGATGTTGTTGATAATCCTAGCGTCGACTGCTGCAACAGATATCGACAGCGCAGTGACGGCGGAGTCCCGATCCCAAACGCTCGTTTCGGCGGAGGACTCCGATTCGCGGTCTCGTGAATTTCTGAAGGTACTCGACCCGCTGTGCTTCCGAGAGCGTTCCTCACGCTCAATAGAAGACAACTCGAGCATATCGTCGCATCCGGCGCCTTGGATTTCTTTTAAAATAAGTAGTGTTGTGTGATGCGTTTGCTTGGCAGTCTGTCAAACGGTTAATGAATCGGAATCAGATGGCGGCCGTTGTCCGTCGACAGAAGAGGGCAAGAACGTCCCCGAGATAGAAGTCGCCTCGAAAGGGTCTGAGAGGTAGCGAAAGTGCATAGTTGGGCAGCAACAAGGCGGGGTCAATGCGGCACAGCCATAACGTCACAACGCGCATTGAACCATTTGACTCTCCTTAGGTAAGGTACCAAGTTGTACGTGCAAAGTACTAGGTTCAGCA
The DNA here is from genome assembly GCA_037042185.1 of Sordariomycetes sp. S80-01Y. Classification (NCBI taxonomy): domain Eukaryota; kingdom Fungi; phylum Ascomycota; class Sordariomycetes; species Sordariomycetes sp. S80-01Y. The sequence goes on along the minus strand of JAXQJY010000027.1, from coordinate 2,911,227 downwards.
CGCCAGGCAAAAACGTACCCTAGATCTTGCGCCCATTGGACATCCGATCGACTCAACGCCTGCAAGTTTTACCCAGTGGTGTAGAGGAGCCTCAGATTAGAAATGACCGTCACGTCTTTTACTCTGCTTTGATGTGCGGTCTTCATCCTCAGTTGTACAGTCTCAGCTAACCATTAACTCTGCTATCTGCGAAAAGACGATGATTTTGACTGACCTCAGAGCGATGAAGCTCCAGAAGATTCCTTCAACTCTAGCTGTGGTTTATACCAGTCAATAAATATGTTTGAACGGCTGAAAGTTGTCCGTTTGCAAATGAGATACCAGGGCCTAGGGCCCCGGATGACTAGAGAATCGGGGGTTGTCAAGTAGATGCTCGTGATTGCCGGCGCTCAGTGTTTTCCCAGGCGCTGTTCTTTTCTCTGACCAGCTTCGAGTAGCAAAGCTTGCGTCTGATTGACCACTACAGGTTATATCTGAACAGGGGTGAACGGTCGTCCATGTCAATCAGCTCTTCGACAGAATACGTCGCCCGAACCTCTTCCTCGGACATCTGATCTCTTTTCTTGTTGATCTTAGAGTAGAAAGCCTCCAGAGTGAGAGCTGCGACAACTCCGAGCCCGGCCGCAGAAAGTGACGTAGCGAATCCCGTTGGATATTTGGGAGACTCGCGCTCGAGGTAGATGAAGCTACCAATGACACCCCCGATGCTGCCAATCATGACCATCAGAGCAACACCCATGGCTCGTTTCTGAGGACCCAAATTGTTGACCGTCCAAGCACTGACGCCAGGAGGGATCGGGTACAGCCCGGCGCAAGCAAGATGCACGGCGAAAAAACACAAGGGAATATTGTCCTTGAGTTCCGCCGCTTTTATGAAGAGAATTATGAAGGCGACTACGAGCGTCATCTGGGCTGCGACCAGGAAGGGCATTCTCCATGTAAAACGGTCCGCAAATAACGATGCGCACAAACCAGAGATGGCTCCCACTGTGTAAGGGCTATTGCAAGTTAATAAAGGAAACACTTTGTTGGACGACTGGGGGGACGTTAACTCACGGAATGGTCAACAGCTGGGCGTTAGAAGAAGAGTAACCCATGTTGCGAATGATTTGCGGCATTGTGAACTTGAGGCCGTAGTTGGGGATCGTGTTCGAAATAAAAACAATGCCCAGAAGGTAGAGTTGCCAGTCTCCGAAGACCTTGCCCAAGGTCTTGGCTTCGATCTTGTGGCCGCCCTGAGAGCGACGCCCTCGATATTTGATGTGGGTGAGCTCCAGATAGCGGACTTCGTCATCGGATAGCCACTTCCTGGACAGCTCGGGCGAGTCAGGCAGAAGGAACCAGCTAATGGCTCCGGCGAGAACGGAGGCGATGCCTTCCAGAAGAAAGATCCAGCGCCAGCCTTCGTATCCACCGGTGCCATCCATCTTGCTGATGAGATACGCCAGCAGTCCGGAGAATGCGCCAGATGCAGCGCTCGCGGTGTAAAAGATGGCGATCCTGGTTTGAGTCATGTGCGGGGGATACCACTGGCCGACGATGTAGTTGGCGCCGGGAAAGAAGCCAGCCCTGAAGTGCAACCATCAGTAAAGATTAGACGTCGGCGACCCCGGAGAGAAGGCTTACTCAAAGACGCCGAGGAGAAATCTAGTGGCACAAAGTCCGCCGAAAGTCTGTACAACACCTGTCATTGTCATGACAATTCCCCATAGAACGACCAATGATCCCAGGTAGATTGACGGTCGCTTGAACTTGCTCAGGATGTGATTGCTGGGAATTTCGAAGATGATGTATGAGATGAAGAAGACGCAAACGGCGACGTTGTAGTCGGTGCCGGTCATGTTGAGACTGGCCTCCAGCCCCTCGATCTTAGCATTTCCTGTGGCCTTGGTCAGATAACTACCTCCTCGGTGTGATGCAATTCCAAACATACCAATGTTGGCCCTGTCGATGATAGCCAGCAGATACAGAATCGTCAAGGCAGGAACCAAACGCCAGTCGAGCTGAAAAGTAGTCAGAATGTGCTGTTCAAAGTTTCCTCGATGATGGAATTACCTTGCGGTAGATCTTCGCAGCTTTACTGGGAGGGAAGCTGTCAAGAAAAGCCTGGTCCTCACTGCTAAGTCCTGCATTGGTCGTCTCATCGGGGATAGACTTTTCAACATGAGGAACTTCTTCCTTGAGGTCGTCCTTGGTTGGGGTGTCCATGTTGATCTGAGATGCAGTGACACTTTTGCAGAAGTCGTCAAAAGCCCAGGCAGTGAGCAAAGTTGCGCAGCTTCTTGAATCAAGGTTACATCTCCGTTGGCGCTGTTGGGCTAATATAGCAGATCGTTTCCCCAGAAGCGATAGCAGAATCTGGGGCCCCGGATGACTAGCGAGCGAGGGGTTGTCAGTAGTCGCTCGTTAGTGCCGGCGTTCGGTGTTTCCCAGTGAGGGGCCTGTTGGAATCGCCTGGAATCGCCGGCCAGAGGGTAATGTCAACCGCTCGATAGGTCATTATTACAAACTCGCCGGAAATTTTTCTTCTGCCTGGGCTGCCTGCCAACATTTGGACAGGAGGTCGGTCCTCGTTTCGTTCACGCTGTAGTGCCGTCTGAGAACCTACTATGAGGACCGGAATCTAGATTCAAAAGTAGTGTACTCTGAACGTCGTGATGCGTGAGATGACCAGATTTCTCAAATAAGGTTCTGTGACTCTCTCTGCAGTCTGCAGTCTGCAGTCTGTATGTCTCTCAAAGTTGCTGGTACGGAGCAGTGCCTCTATAGCTCGTCCTGAACTTGGTACCACATCCACAGGGCTACATCATAACAACGGAAGACCTAGAGAACCGTAGGGCCGGGAGTACAAAGAAGTATGTGTAATTGATAAAGCTCCGCAAGAAGGACTATTTGCTTTAAAGTCTTGCCCGAATAGGGCTGTCGCCAACGTAGTAGTACTGCTGGTACTCTTTCAAGCAATGCGCGTTCGTGACCGTTGAACTGACCCTCGTTGGAAGAGACCCGGTACTAATAGTCTGCTTCACTAGAGTCTCGACTTTCTTGCCGTTGACAGTGGTGGGAAACTCCTTGACAGCGAAGATGAACCGAGGGACATGCCTCGCGCTCAGCCCAGCTCGAATAGCGTCGCGCAACTGGCGATCCAGCGCCTTGTCGAACTGGTACCCATCTCGCATAATGACAAATAAGAACACAGACTCATCATCGTCAATGCCTTTTCGGGACCTTCCGACGCAGAGTGTAGACTCGATGATATCACTGAAGGGCCGCGCCTCGGTGATTGAGTAGATCTCGGAGGATCCAAAGCGGATGCCTTGTGGATTCAGAACACCGTCACTTTTTGAAAGTAGTCAGTGAAATTGCAACAGATTCTTTGGAGATGGAAGGGACTCACCTTCGTCCGTGTACTTGAGCGCCACCGGTCTCCGGGTTGAAGCTTGCCCAGTCGTGCTGTGCCCAGACAGGAAAGTCGAATTTGTCGAAATAGCTGGCTTGGTACGCCTTGTTTCCCTCATCGCCCCAGAAGAATACCGGCATCGATGGGAAGGGTTTTCTGCAGACAAATTCTCCTGCCAGACCCAGGTGCTTCACAGACTCGCCTGTGACTGGGTTGAGAATGTCGATGTCGTGTCCGAGGATGGGAAGCTGCAGTTCGCCAGCGTACACTGGGCCCGCTGGATCGGTACCGATCCACGAGGTGACAATGTCCGTACCGCCGGTTACACTGGTGAGGTGAACCGTGGGTGGAAATGTGGCGTAGAACCAATGGTATTGGCTGGCGGCGAGGTGTGATCCTCCAGTCTGCACCATTCGAAGGTGGTCGAGATTGTAGTTCTCTTTAGCCATGACACCAGTAACTTCAAGCTGCTGTAGGTACCTAGGAGAGATACCCCAGTATGCCACTTTGTACTTCTCCACGATATTTAGCAAATAGTCAGGGGAGGGGTAAGTGGGTGATCCGTCGTAGAGCACCAGTGTGGTACCGGCGGCAAGATGGCCAACCATGATATTCCACAAGACCCAAGAAGGACTTGAAAACTGGAACACCACCTCGCCCGGTCTAAGAGAGTTATGAAGACGCGATATCTTGCGATGCTGAAGAATAACACCGTGCTGGTGGACTAAACACTTCGGCGGCCCTGATGTCCCACTGGAGTAGAGGACGTATAATGGCTCGCTGAAAGGGACTCTCCTGAACTGCAGGGCATCTTCCGGTGCTGCCTTGGAAAGGAACGTCGAGAGCTCAAGAAAGGGGTGTTTTGGCGGCCGATGAAGCGGTATCAAGACAACAATAGGCTTTGTCCCGGCAGATAGCCGGTGCATGATCGCAGTAATCTTTTCTAGGTTCAAGCGCTGCCGGCCCTTGTACGTAACATGACTGTCTGCGAAAACAATGGATGGCTTGACTTGCTGCAATCGAGATATGCAGCCCTGACACAGGAAGTCAGTATCTAACGATGTGGTCAAGGGCAAAATCGTACCTCGGTGCCAAGATCTGAAGCAATTGACGTAAACACAGCTCCTAGGCTTGCAGTGGCCAAGAAGATAGCCACGGACCAGTTTGAAGTTGAGATAAGTGCTGCGACGCGATCGCCTGCCTTAATGTCGCTTCTCACCAGCGCACTTCGAATTTGTCGAACCTTTTCCCGTAGTTCACGCCATGACCACCGCACACCTTCCAGTCCTTGCCCTTCCCTGAGCCCGATGATAGCTGGGGCGTCAGGACTTACATCTGGCTGAGTGAGGACGTTCTCAGCATAGTTGATTTTGACGCCTTCGAAGAAGCGAGGAATTTCGTTCATGGGGACTCTCGGGTCATATGCCTGGGTGATGTGCTTCGGAAGCTCTGGGATGAGCTCGGTGTAATTCCAAAGATCAACCCAGAAGTCTTGAGGTGAAGCTACACTCCATTCGTGAAGCTGATGAGAGTCTGCCAAACTCTTCCCAAACTTTCGATTTACATGCTCACGATATTGGTTGATTGGTATCTCGGAGGCAGGCGCTGACGGTCTCCAAACAGGTGCTGGGGTGCTCATCATGGGTGGTTGAGTGAATGGCGGAAGTGGTTGAATGCTTGGCCAGACTTGTCTGCATGGGAGGGCATCGTCGGAAATACTCGTTGCACACGTAGCGAAACTACCCGTAGTTTTCTCAATTCCGCCATAGCCGCAAAGCGATAAACTGCCATTGTGCCGAGATTTTGGAAGCGGAGGCCGCGAGCAGTGGCTCAACATCACCGAGAAGCGCCGATGGCACCGGTGCCATCGCGGCGGGCCGGCGATTCACGGCGGATCCCCATTACGTATCAGATACCTTCAATAGGACCTCGGCAGTGCAGTTGTAGATATTGATATGATCTGGGGTTCGGACTGTGTGCTCAAGAATAGTTTTGCTGGAAAGTATCGAAGCTTCTCGTGATCATGGCGCACTCGACAGTAGACTCGGGCTACAGGCTGCAACCTACACCACTGGCAAACCCGGTGACATCGGATGCCTACTTCCAACGCACCTTGCAGTGGTATTTGGACGAGAAAACGTTGGCTGAAATCCTTCCCAAGCTCGTCGCCTTCGGGGACGAGGCTGTTTCAGATCAAGTCCACGCTTGGGTTGCCAATGCCGAGAGGGAGTTGCCGTACGTGAAGCAGTATGACGCTTGGGGGCGACGATATCCATATGACAAACTCATAACTGCAGAGGGGTGGAAGAGACTAGGCTCATGGGGGCATAAGAACGGGTAAGGGAAAGTCCATCAATCAGTCCGACCCAGAGCTAATCGAAAGTCAGGGTTGTCTCACTAGGCTATGAGTCTCAAAACGGCCCGTACAGAAGGCTGGTTCAGCATGCTTTGTGAGTGTCACTAAGTCAACTCGTGCTTTGGAGAGATTTTCTGACGGCCTTGTAAGCAATTATATCTACTCGGCGTCCTCGGCTGTAAGATCCTGCCCGGTATCCATGACGAGCGGCGCGGCGCGAGTCATGATGCGTCAACTTCCCGGGCTGCCTGATGAGCATCCGTTCCACGAAGTATTCGCCAAGCTGACCTCAAGAGGAGATGATGCATGGGTATCCAGTCAGTGGATGACGGAGCAGCCTGGGGGGAGCGACGTCCGTAACTCCGAAACGTTCGCAGTACACGCGCCGTTATCGCAAAAGACAGGCAAAATTGGCACAATTGAGGAGGGTGACTATCTGCTTTCTGGCTTTAAATGGTTTACTTCTGCTGCCGACTGCAATATGGCGCTGATTTTAGCCAAAACTGAGTCGGGGCAACTCAGTCTGTTCATCGCCCCAACGAGGCTGAACGTAACCAACTCCGAGGGCAAGAAGCAGCAAGTGACAAATGGTATCCGGATCCACAGAATGAAGAACAAGATGGGTACCAAAGAGCTACCCACTGCCGAGATCCAGCTCGAGGGCTGTCGGGCGTGGATGGTCGGACCGAAAGACAAGGGGATTGCCACCATCGCCTTGCTCCTTAACGTCACGAGGACTCACAACTTCATCACTGCTCTGTCCTGTTGGAGACGGGCTACGCACATCGCAAAGTCTTTTGCCAGGGCTCGACAGGTTCTCGACCAGCCCCTGTGGACCTTCCCGATGCATTTGCGCTTGCTGTCTATCATGGAAGTAAAGCAAAGGGCTGCTTTGCAGCTCGCAATGTTCACCACCTCGCTGCTGAGCTTTGCAGACTACGGCGTACCGAGCAACAAAGCGTCTGGTTACGCACCCTTGCCCAATGCAGGTCGAGACACAGAGATATTATTGAGAACCTTGACGGCCACGACCAAGGCTATTATTTGCAAAGTCGGTACTCTCGGCCTGCAAGAGTGCCAGGAGATGATGGGAGGCGTGGGCTATCTTGATGACCCGGACGACCCCGAGTTCAACATCTCCCGCCTGTTCCGCGACACCGCTGCAAACATGACTTGGGAGGGTACGACCAACGTACTGGCGAGCGAAGTCATTCGCCATGTCCTCAATAAAGATCACGATGAAGTGATCAACAATTGGCTAATGGAGGCCATTGCGACCATCGAGGACTCAGCCTTGAAAGGTGCTCTCACAGCAACGCGCACCAGACTCTTTTACCAACTCTCAGCCTACAAAGATAGCGTTGGCGAGGCCTTAGCGGAGGGAAGACAATACATGTTCACCCTCGGCTGGCTGATCAGCGGCGTCCTGTTGGCAGCTGACGCTCAGCGTGATAGCGATCAAGTTGCTCGTGAGGTAGCGAGAAGGTGGATTATCGAGGGCGAGGGAGGTTTCGGGGAGTTTGTTATTGCGCAAATGACTCGCTCGGATGGCGATGTAGGTGTTAAGAAGGGCAAGGCAGAACTGGAGCGGCGAAGATGGGATTGCCGGATTGTGTGGGATGAGGAGCTGCCGGCGGACGCGTCTACGGGCTTCCGTCCCACTCCCTCCAAGGCGAGACTGTGAGGAAGTTATTCCGAATTCAATCAAGTTTTAAATTTCGAAAAAAGTCTGGTCCAGTTCAGCAGAGAATTAACAATCCTGAAAACGAAGAACTTCCGTCTTGAGCGCACAGATCCACTATATCCAACAACTCGGGCTCCAACCAACCATGTAACACTCTTGTTTACCCCGCAGCTTGGCGTCCCCCATATCCCCAATTTGGAGAAAATGTTTGAGTTACCAACGCTGTGGGCAGCTACAAATATCGCCGAGCCCCCGGTTTTAGTTCCCGTCATCTTCATCTACTTCAACGCTGACGCTCAATTTCAACTACGAAGGTTCCACGGACACTGGCGCCGAGCTTGGCCATGCCGCCTGCTTACACGGGGAGCAAGGCTTGTTCCATCTGTCATCAGAAGAAGGTGGGCGATTCCTGCGGAACTGGTCCCTGCAACAGATGCTGATGTGCAAATCCACAGATCAAGTGTGATTTGGTCGATGGCATCCAGCCTTGTACCAACTGCAAGCTAGGGGATTATGATTGCCGGTAAGATCCGGCACATCTGGTCAGGGGTAGCCGAGGCCTACGTACTGACCTGAACAGCCCGCATCAGAGAAAGCGCAAACGTTATACGCTCAGCCCTGACCGACAAGAGGGGGGGAGTCCGAAAAGGCCGAGCCATGATGTCGACACAACCATTGATATGACAGGCTTCTCTGAAGGTAATGTTGGAGACGTGTCGAGAAATCTACCAGAGAACGAACTCGCGCGTTCCATGGAAGTCCCAGCCACCCCACAGCTTCAGCCCCCGTCTACTCGAGCCTCATCAAGTAAGGACTATGAGATACCGGTGACTGCCAAAAACAGCTATGTAGGGCACGACGAGTATCTAGGAGGACAGGTACCACTTGCAGAAACTGAGGATGCAATCAACGGCCAGCGAGAGGCCCCGGGCCGAGAAGATGAGGTCGAGGATTTGGATATGCAATTGTTGCAACTTCGAAAAGCCCTCGATGTACCATCACGAGTGACCCGAGAGTCGCTTATCGACGCTTTCATGGAGCGCTGTCAACCGTGGATGCCCATAGTGGAAAGGCGGTGGCTGGAAGAAGTCGATGGTCAACGGCGGCCGTCCTTGCTGCTTCTCCAAGCGGTATTTCTCGCAGGCAGCCGGGTTACTTCAAGCCCGTTGATGTACACTTCCTCAGCAGACTTCTACGAGCGAGCAAGAGCCCTGTTCTTCCACGGCCATGAGAAGAACACGACTCTAGCCATTGTGGCTGTCTGCCTGCTGCAATGGTGGAATCCGACTGGGCCAGAAAAGTTTTCAACCAACACTAGTGGCTTCTGGGTCCGTATAGGAACTGAGCTGGCATACCAGGTAGGGCTTCACAAAGAGCCAGCTGAGGGTCCGTTCCGGAGTTTTCGGAGACGGCTGTGGTGGACACTTGTCGTAAGTCTCCAAGACACAGGGACGAGGTAAAATGGCATAGTACTGACGGGATCAGAGCCGCGATAGCATCATATCCGTCGGTACTGGAAGACCACGGACGATCAACATCGAAGACAGCAACATCACCCCACCAACCGTAGAAGACTTCGCGACACCAAGCCTCCATGCGCACCTTTTCGTTGCTTATGTGTCGATTTGCAGGCAGATGGGGGACATTGCGGAAGCGCAGCGTCGACAAAGCTTGCACATCCGCTCCACGAAGCAAAAATATGAAAACTCCCTCTTCCGCTGGTTGAACGAGCTCCCACCGGCGCTGAGGATCGTAAAACGACAGTATAGCCATGAAGGCATTGCGACAGGGTGGAGCTTGGCGCCTTACAATTTCGAGGCTCGACAGCTTATGGTGCCCTATTTCGTTTCGCTCATTTTGCTCTATCGGTCTCCAACATCGCCGACAGATCTTCCTACGGTCAGTCTCATGGCATCATCATATATCTCGAACATTCTAGAAGAGTTCCTCTCTCGAGACCAGCTTCGGTACCTCGGTCCTGTCTTTGCGTTCTATGCATTGGCCGCCGGTCTTGTCCACATTGTAGGCTTCCGACATGAGAGCCTGCAAGCAGTGGCGACTCAAGAATTAAATGTAATTCAAGTAGCTTTGGAAGAGCTTGGGAAGAGATGGGGCTCTGCACAGGGGGCTCTGAGGGCGCTGAATAGGGCCAAGAAGGCCATGCAACGACAGCCGTACCGTACGGACCACCCTTCGCCTCTGAAGGCTAGCGATGCATCATTCTTCAACGACTTTGGTCCCGAACTGTGCAACATCTGGCATGTGGGATTCCCCGGCCGAACACCCGCTCAAGACGTTCGACCGGCAAATGGAGCGTTGCATCAGCCGCAACCTGGAAACGCACCGAGTAACACGCAAGATGTATCTTTCAGCGGTGCTGAAGGCTATGGAGGTAACATATTGGGACCAAGCTTTGCGGTTGGAAACGGCTCTGATGCGCATGTGTTCGACCTCGGAGACATCGGTGCATTTAACGACCCACTGGCTAACCCAGACAACGAAGGGTCATGGCTATTCCATGACTTCGACCTCCAGAGCATGTTGTCAAGTGCTTTCCATGCAAATTCCTGAGGTCTGCTCAAATAATAAACATATAACGAGTGCCCACCAGCATGTATAAGAACTATCGTGCATCCACTTCCCCTTCACCGTGTAGGTTCGTCGATTTCCTCGTTATAGAAGAACAAGGAATGGAGTTGCACATCGCGCAGCCGAGCCCACGTATCGTGAGTTGGCTGTGCCTGCTGTGTTCTGTGCAGCTTCATCACCAGAAACCAGCTCTGTTGGTGGAAGAGGTGCTGAGTCTTTGGGTAGCCATCGCAAACACAAAACTGTGCGCGGCGGGTGTTTTCGCACCACTGTCCGAGAACACCAGAGCGGCATTGTATGTAGTCAAGACAATTGAAGTAATAGATCAATTAGTACTGCACGAAGCTTACGCGGAAGGTATTAGTGGAGGGCGATCAAAGCGCAGAACTGGTAGCCTCTCGATGCAGCCTGATTTGGAAAACAGCCATGCGGGATAGCGCAGCTTCCATGGTCAGCGGGTAGCATCTTAGTGGCGGGCCATACGCGGTCATGGCGTGGGAGTGCCATCAGCATGTGGTGACGGGTTTTGCGCTGAAATAGCTGGGCCGTGATGCTTGATCGGGAGTGTTCCTAGATGGTGATAGCAAGGGTAAGCTGAATTCAACTTGAAACAGACGAGGTAGCTTATCTGATAGGAGATGGAGGCTGGGACCCACCCGATGCTGTCGCCCTCGGTGCAAGATGATCGTCGCGGTCGGAACCATCGTTGGCGCGGATAGCTCCGCAATCACGACTCCGGTGCGAACCAGCTGCAGAAGACCTGAAAACAGCTGCAAAGCTGCAAAGCTGACGCTGCAATGGCCATCTGCGAGATGCAGGCTGCCAGCGCGGCGCACCATCCTTCGGCCGATCAGGGAGCGGCGCCTGCGCCTGCTGAAGTCAGTGAGCCTCAGGTGGTGAGGACGGGGGACTCGTCACCTGGAAGCTGGAAGCTGGAAGCTGGAAGCTGGAAGCTTGAGCTGTGACTGGGTGGCAGCTCCAGTACCACCGCCATCCGGCCCTGTGGTGGCTGCCTTCTCCCCCAAGGCAAACTGACGTGGATGAGGCTGCCCTTCTCCCCCTCTTTGACTTTTGCTTCCTCTTGTCGCCTCACCATCGCACTCGTTGATGCTGCCAGATCATCCGCCTGGGCCTCCCTCCATCTTATCGCCCTCGGCCATCATCCAGCCCGCACTTCCAAGTCAACGCCACCCACGCATCCGAGTACGACATCCAGATCCAGATAACTTGCACGACCTGCCCAGGATGGCGTCCGGGCCGAGCACCTCGAGCATCGAGCAGGACTGGCAAGAGGTTGACGATGCTGGCTCCATCCACTCCTTATCGTCCACCTCCGAATCCGATGGCGAGCTGGTCGAGCACACCGATAACGACGTCCACGACAGCAACGATAATCATAACGAGATCGATACAAATGGGCATGTCGAGAACAACATCGGCAATGGCCACGAGATCGAGAGCATTGACAGACACAATGCTGCGAGCAGCAACGGCGCGACGCCTCTCCACAAGTCCAACCCGATTTCGCATGTGGAGCTTCCGCACCGACCAAACACTGCAACTACAAGCCGTCCCTTGCCGGAAAGAGTAGATGATAGAGCTGTTGGAGTACCCGTGGCTGCATATGGACACAGTCCTGGCAAGCGTATTCCCATCAGCTCCCTGATGTCTGACCGCGAGCCGCCCCAAGTCCTTGATTACAAAGGGCTAAGCTCAGCTTGGATGACGAAGGATACTGAGGCCTCGTCATCATCTAACCAGCACACGACAGTATCGCAAACGTCGAGCCAGAAGTCTGCGGACAGTGAATTTGTAAATCAGCAAGACGTCGTCAAGTTCAACAGCAGACTTGTCCTCCTGAGGGCCCTCCTCAACGAAGTTGTGCGCGAGACCGGCAACCGCTTGGAGCTGTATACTGCCTTCCGGATCCCGGTAGTGTACAGGCTGCACGATACAGTCAGTAGTCTGCAAGAGCAGGTTGATGAGCTCACTCCGATCGTCGCTGCTTGCGCTGAGCACATCGCCAACAAGAGCCAGAAGGAATGGATGGACCCCGCTGACCTGCCCTTCAACGCAAACCTCCCCCAATGGGCAGAGAAGCTCCGGGTATCTCTTCTCGGCCTTCAGGTCACAATGGACACCCAGCTGCGGTTCACTGGCGGTAATGGCACTTACCCACCGACTCCTCCCAGCCAGCTCGGCAACTTCTCGAAATCCGCGGACGGCCTCGAGCGCTTGCACAACACAATGACAGATTTTCTTCCAATCATCAAGAGGTATGTTCTATTCCAGTGGACGGATCTGAATGATGGCTGACTTGGTTAGCGACTACTGCGATTTCCGCACGCAACATATGTCCATGCCCACCTCGGCAGTCCCTATCCCTGGCCGCCAGCGCACCGGTGGCGTCGATCCTACCGTTTCTACACTGCGAAAGACGTTTTACAGCCTCAGGGACGAGATTCGAAAGGTACTTGACCTCGTCGTCGAAATCCACTCGTACAACCCTGCCTCGCCTATCGCCAAAGACGCCCCAAGGGCCATCAGAACGCTTTCCAATTTGCGAGACGCCATCATGCTCATCCTCACTAACAACCCGAGTGAGTGGATTGAATCTGACTTAAACGCTAAGCGCAAGATTTTGTCCTATCCTGCATTCATCGCTCTGAGCCCTGACATGCTGGATGACGTGACGTCACAGATGGCCCAGGTTCGCGAGGATTTAGACGTGCCAATTGACGCGGAGAACCCCAGGAAAATTGTCTACAGGCACCAGATTGCGCTCTTGACCGAGGGTGGTCACCTGGAGGAAATATACTCTACGGCGTGCTTTTTGGAGTCCCTCCTGGTACCTAAGACGGAGAGCGGACGAAGCAACGAGATTTCGACCTGATGATCTCTGCCTTCTCTGCACTAAATGATGAATGAAACGATATCGGATAGCAGCGCGGCGCCGCAGGTTCGTCAAAGCTTGGATTTGTTGGAATATATTGGGCCTCCCTGTTTGTTTGGCGGTCAATCGGGATCTTCTCGCCTATTTTACACTCTTCGGGTACTATGTTCAGCGAAAAATTGAGAAGGAACATTTGTTGTACATGTTTACGCTGTTTTGTATTTGTATGAGCTTCTTACTAACGCTATGCTCGCCGCAACGGGGCTCTTGAAGCTGAAACACGTGATGTCGCGAACGCCATAGATGTGAATGATGATGATTCTTACGACGTCTCAGGCTCGACAACATCCAAAGATGCAACCGGAATGCTTCTGGTCCGCTTCGAGCCCGTCGCAGGCTCGAGCACTGATCGGCGTTCTACGTCACGTCGGAGCTTACCACCGCTGCCCATCGCTGCCGAGCCCTGCGATAACCTTGATGAGACCCATGCGTCGATATCGCGCAAGATCTCCCCGTCACAGGCTTGTCGCAAAGCTTGTTTAGCGGGTGCACTGCCCTTCTGCATGCGTTCCAGGCGAGGGATGTGGGCGCTCGTTCCAGCTCGTCACATCGAGCTGATCTTGCGAGATCCAGCTGGTATAAGACTCGTCCGGTCGAAACCCTCAAGTCGATATTGTTTTACCACTCTCTCATCAACCCTTCCTTGGTCTTCCTCAGCACCACTCTCTTTTCTCTCAAAGTCTCGCTTCTTTCGTTCTCAAGCCCGGTGCTTAAGGTCTACTGTGTAGATCTCTTCTGTTCTCTTCTTCGCCGGCTTGACGCCGTTCCTTTTTTTCACAACCTAGTACTTGTCACGTACCGGTCGACGTCTGTCGCTTTCTTAGACACTTTTCACGACTTGAGATACCAAACTTCAACATGCATTTTACACAGTCTCTCCAGCACGCTGCTGTTGCTGCGCTTCTCCTCGATGCCTCCGCCGCAGCCCCCCACAAGGCCAGACTCAGACTTCGCGACGTCGTTCAGCGCCGTGCCCTCGGTGGCGGCGAAGGCGGTCTCGGCGGCATCGTCGATGGCCTCGTCCCTGGTGCTGGCGCGGAAGCTGATGCGGGCGAAGAGGCCGAAGCTGATGACGGTCTGAACCTCGGAGATCTTCTTGGTGGTGGCGCAGGGGGTGGTCTTGGTGACCTCCTCGGGGGTGGTGATGCAGAAGAGGAGACTGATGATGAGGAGACTGATGATGAGGATGATGGAGGTCTCAACCTTGGTGATCTCCTCGGTGGAGGTGCAGCTGCTGTGGACAATGCTGCCCACCCCGTTGCCGGTGGCAAGGAGGAGGTTGTCGTCGTCGACCCTTCCCACCCTGCCGCTGGGGAGGCAGAAGCCCCCGCCGGTAAGGGAAAGGGGCTGGAGAAGATCATCGGTGGTGAGGAGCCCCCTGCTGCTCCTGCAAACGGCACCGTTGCTCACCCTCCTCCTCCTCCGGCTGCCGGTAAGGAGAAAGTGGTTGTGGAAGACCCTGCTGCCAAGCACCCTCCCGCGGCGGGCGAGGAGGTTATCGTCGAGGACCCCGCCGCAAAGCACCCTCCTGCTGCTGGTGAGGAAAAGGTTGTCGAGGAACCCGTTGTCGAAGACCCTGCTGCCAAGCACCCGCCAGCTGCTGGCGAGGAAGTGGTCGAGGAACCTGTCGCTGAGGATCCTGCTGCCAAGCACCCGCCTGTCGTCGAAGAGCCCGCTGCCGAAGAACCCGCCGTCGCGCATCCTCCTGCTGAGGAAGAGAAAGCGGTTGTTGAGGACCCTGTAGCCGAGCATCCTCCTGCAGCTGGCGAGGAAGAGGCTGTCGTCGAAGAGCCTGTTGCTGAGGACCCCGCCGCAAAGCACCCACCTGCTGCTGGTGAGGAAGAAGTTGTCGAAGAGCCTGTAGCCGAAGAGCCGGCTGCCGAGCACCCTCCCGCTGAAGAAGAGGAGGCTATTGTTGAAGAGCCTGTCGCTGAGGAACCGGTAGTCGCGCACCCTCCTGCCGCTGGCGAGGAAGAAGTCGCCGAGGAGCCTGTCGTGGAGGAGCCCGCTGCTGATGGCCCTACTGGCGGTATGACACAGGTCATCCACCCCCCAGCCGATGTAGTTGAGCCTCCGATCGCCCGCGCGTTCCGCCGTTGGGTTAGCTGGACTGCTTAGGTCATGAATGAATGTGTATATCATGAGAAATGGACTACAGGCCTGGAGTCTGTACGGGCGGGAGCTGTGCTCTCCTGGGAATTGGACGGGTCGGATATCTCGCCTTCATCTTGGCTGCCCTTTTATCGGATATTTGTTTAGCTATGAATTTATGAACGCCTTCGGGCTTTCGCTCCATCAAATCTGTTAGAGTTCTCACTCTGGCTGCGTTCGGGATATCAATAAAAGATTGAACAAAGCGTCTCACCTTGCGGATCGTGCCACGGACCTCGCCTAACAGACATGATGCTGTCAGTACGCACACGGCCGCATGGAGGGTCATCTCAGGGATGGATCTCTTTCTTTGATTCGATTGTGTATGATGTTGCAGGGTTGAGCCATAACCCATCGTTGCCTCATTTGTCGGTTTACGACCTCTGTCCAGATTTTCGAGCCGCCCACCGAAAAGGCCTGACTGGACATTGGCGCTGATAATTCCGTGAAATTTGTAGCATACTTCTGAAGTTCTTTGGGAGTGTCAAGTTTGAAGACGTCACAGGCTATTAACGGACAAGCTTTACCTAAGGCTGGGTGAAATGTTGTGGGAAGGGGCTTCTAGTCTAGTATCTATGCGTGAGTTACCGAGCACAGGCCAAACTCCCACATCCATCTGGACGGTTTCTTTCCAGTCAGATGATAGCTTGCAGCTTAGACTTCTCTCCGCCTCATTCTGAGACGCTAAATACCCTGCATCAGCGGCAGCGGTGCGGGCCGTCAGGATCCATTGGCTTCAATAGCGTCACTCCCACATCTGGGTCATAGGTCGAGCAGAGCAACAGTAAAAGCGTTTCAATCACTCTCGGCTTCCTCGACGTAAACACCTCCTGAAGTGCGGCGGTTTGGCTGCACGTGTCCAGAATCGGCTATCCACGTGATGCATTCACCAACAAGCTCCAGGCAGGGATCGTGCTGCAGGTGTCAGCCTCACGAACGTGAACGCCGACCTGTCTGCCTCGCCAGCCTTTTTTGCCAGCTTTTCGTCGCCTCTAATCAACCACTTCCTTCTCTCTTTTCGACTGATATGGACGCTTGACGTGAAACATGCAATGAACTCAGAATGCCCCCACGAAGACCAAGGAGCTGCGAGAAATCCAAAGCGACTCAAGACCTCTCACGTCCCCTCAAATGGCGGTGATCAGACCCAGTATGATGCGACCGTTGCTCTTGAGCACGAAGACTACACAATTGCTTGGATATGCGCGCTTCCGCTTGAACTGGCAGCGTCTCGCGCCATGCTGGACGTGCAACACCGTCAACTGCCAATAAAGGCGAGCGATGACAACACCTACGTGCTGGGCCGTGCCGATCAGCACAATGTGGTTATGACATGTCTTCCGGGACAGTATGGGACGAACAACGCCGCCCTTGTAGCAGCGAATTTGAAGGGGAGCTTTCCAAACATCCGCGCCACACTGATGGTCGGCATCGGCGGTGGATCTCCCAGTCAGGCCGACCTACGCCTAGGCGATGTTGTCGTTGGAACGAGAGTAATACAGTATGATCTGGGCAAGGTGATCGGAGACGGAATATTCCACGTTACCGCTGACGCGAAGACTCCTACACGGCTACTCAACTCGGCCGTGTCCAATCTACGATCGAAGCATGGGCCACAGACTTCAAGTAGTCGTATGGCGAGCCTTCTGCAGGCCAAACTCCCAAGTTGCTCTCGCCCCATTGAGCCAGACCGCCTTTTCCTGGCGTCCTATGAGCATCCTCCAGAGGCAAAGACCTGTGATGACTGCGATTTGGGCCAGTTGCAGCCGAGAAGCGCTTCTACTGATCAGCCCCGGGTTCACTACGGCGTCATTGCGTCGGGCAATCGTGTCATGAAGAATGGAAAAACGCGAGATGAGATTGCTCTTCCATATCAGGCTTTGTGCTTTGAGATGGAAGCGGCCGGCATGATGGATAACCTCCAGTGTTTGCCGATTCGTGGCATCTGCGACTACTCGGACACTCACAAGAACAAAATGTGGCAGGACTATGCTGCTGCCACTGCTGCCGCATATGCGAGAGAGCTATTGGAAGTGATCCCTCCCCTGGCTAAGGCGCCTCGTGCTGCCGCAACGTTCTCCCATCCGACCCAGCTCGACTTCGCTAGTAAAGTAGAATCAACAAGTCACTGTGACGCTCAGCTGATAGGTGTTGAAGTCGACCAGTCTCCGGAACGGCGACGGATTATGCTGGAGTCTCTCGATTTCCCGCAACTCGACGCCCGCAAGACCAATATTCAGACTGCTCACATCAAGACTTGCCGATGGCTCCTCAAGCACCCGGCATACAAAGATTGGCTTGACCCGACCAAGCAACTGGAGAACCACGGTTTCTTGTGGATGCGAGGCAAGGCCGGCGCAGGAAAATCAACCATGATGAAATTCGCCTATCGGGAGACGAAGAAACATTTCAAGCAACCCAGCGAGGCTATAGTCGCGTCTTTCTTCTTCAATGCCCGAGGCGAGTATCTCGAGAAGTCCATCACTGGGATGTACAGGTCTCTCTTGCTACAGATCATGAAAGGCTTTCCGGATCTCCAATGCGTCCTGGATGATACAGAAATCATCCCGCTGAACCAACAAGACTGTCCCGACTTGAACGCACTGAAGGAGCTTCTAAGCAGTGCTATTCTCACGCTTGGCCAGCGCTCGTTAACCTGCTTCATTGATGCCCTCGACGAGTGCGACGAATTGGAGGTACGCGACATGGTTCACTTCTTCGAGGAATTAGCAGAGGACGCTGCGGATGGCGGCATTGGCTTTCGTGTCTTCTTTTCCAGCCGGCCGTATCCGCACGTCGAAATCCATCGGGGGATTCTGTTTACACTCGAGGAAGAATCAGGACACAAAGAAGACTTGGCGAAATATGTCAAGAGTCGTCTCAGAATCACGAACCGACGACTCCTTGAGGAAGTGCAACTCGAAGTTCTTAGCAAGGCTGCTGGGATTTTCATGTGGATCGTGTTAGTCGTCGAGATCTTGAACAAGGAGAGCAGTCGCGGCTCCCTTGCTATTCGAACGCGCCTCTCAGAAATCCCAGGAAAGCTAACCGACCTGTTCAAGAGCATTGTAACGCGCGACCAAGAGCGGAAGGATTGGCTACTGCTCTGCGTACTTTGGATCCTCTGCGCACAGCGCCCCCTTACCCCGGCGGAATTCAGCCACGCCCTATGGGCGGGTCTGCTGAGCCAGGAGAGCCAGATCGACCACGAGCTGCCAGATACGACAGATATAGAAGACTGCATGAAGCTCATTACGAGTTCTTCAAAGGGACTTGCCGAGATCACCAAATCCAAGCAGCCGAAAGTGCAGTTCATTCACGAATCGGTTCGAGACTTCTTAGTCAAGGAGAGAGGCCTCAACGACTTGTGGCCTGAACTTGGATTCGAATGGGAGGCTCCTAGCCATGAAAGACTCAAAAGCTGCTGCGCTGCTTACTTGCGTCAAAATAACATACAAGCTATCATCGAGAATGCTAAGTATGAAGACGACGACGGAAGGAACATCCTGGCCGAAAGATTCCCATTTCTGGATTACGCAAGCCAGCAAATGCTCGCACACGCTGACGCCGCTGCCCCTGTGGTCTCTCAGGATGAATTCCTGTCCGAGTTCTTTGCCTCAGATGGAGAAAAAGTACTTAATCTCTTCGAGAGGTTCAAAACACGGCAATATAGAGCTGGCACAACCCCTCTCTACATGCTTGCGGACAAAGGCTGGGGAAATCTTGTTCGCACAAGGATGAAAACAGAGACAGCAATTTATGCGCCTCAGCAGAGGTACGAGCAACCACTTTTCGCCGCCTTGGCTAATGGACATGAAGGCGCGGTGGCTGCGCTCTTAGGGTTACCTTCCAATCCCTTCAGCAGCGCCCATATCACAGAGGGTCTGCGTCATAGGAAAGACTTAAAGAGATACAAAGGATGTACCCCCTTGTCATGGGCGGCCCGAGAGGGGAGGCTGGAGATTGCAAAGCTGTTGGTTCAGGGAGGGGCTGATCCCAACGAGGTCGACGAAAGAGGTAGTAGCCCACTATGCATGGCAACCCTGCAAGGGTATGAGGCTATCACACGAGTTCTTATTGTTGCAGGAGCGGAAACCGACGCTCAGGACGATTTTGGATGTACCTCACTGTGTAACGCCTCACTATATGGAGATGAAACCATAGCCCGACTGTTGATGAGATACGGAGCGAACGTTAATGCTCGGGACTCGTTCGGGCGCACACCACTGATAAATGCCGCACGTCGTGGGCACAAGAGTATGACCCGACTCCTGATTAGTGAGGGAGCGGAAGTCAACAACTGGGATGAGGCCGGAGATTCGGCCCTCACTATCGCCTTACGACGCAAATTCGAGACTGTAGCTGGACTTCTGATCGGCAAGGGAGCGGACGTCAATGCTCTGGATAGAGACGGAAACCCGGCGCTTATGATCGCTCTACGAGGCAAATCCGACGCTTTAGTCCAACTTTTGATCGACCAGGGAGCGGAGGTCAATGTTCGGGACACATCCGGAAATCCGGCACTCGCCGTCGCCTTACGACGTGAGCACGATGCTATAGCCCGACTTCTGATCAGCGGCGGAGCGGACCTTAACGCACGGCTTGGAACCCGAGAGACACCTCTGATGTACTGCTTGCTCAAAGGAGAAGGGGCCATGGCCCGACTTCTGATAGAGAATGGAGCGGATGTCAACTCCCGGATCGAAAACGGGTTCACGGCACTCCACTATGCCAGCAGTAACGGGCATAAAGACGTAGTCAAGCTTCTACTCGAGAAAGGGGCGTATGTTGATGCTCCGACCGACTTTGGATTCACACCACTTCATCGCGCTTCACGGAAAGGGCTTGAGGACATAGTCAGAATCCTCATTGCGAAAGGAGCGGATGTCAATGCGCAGGATGTCGCTGGAGGTACGGCACTAGACAAGGCATTGGAAAAGGGATTTGAGAACATCGTTCAGCTTCTTATCATGTCAGGGGCTGAGACGTCTTAGGGTTGAGACACCTCTTTAAGTTTGGCGACTGGATTGGTCTCGTCGCCAACAGCTCTATTGAAGGCCGTGTGGAAAGTCCAAAGCGGATTTATATCTCGTTTCCAGCTCCCTCCAGAGCAGTTGAGGACACCACATGGCAAACTAGTGCAGTGACATGTGCCTGAACCAAGCAAATTTGGATTTTTCTTAAAACTTACGCCCCCCTGCTTTCAACTATTTCTTGTGCAACCTTGGCCGTTGCCTTCACGATCAGCTCGTGCTCATGAACGTGAATCCTCTCCTTCAATTCCGCCAGCTCCTCTCCCTTCCACTCGATTTCCTTGATCATGATAGGAGCACCCCTGTCGACCTCATCGATCACGTAGTGGGCCATGATACCGGTGCGTGATAACCGCCCAGCCTTGAGCTCTTCGAAAGCTCGCTCAATCGCCATGGCTCCATCAAACTCCCCTTTGCGAATTGTAAGCAGGCATAACTAGGTTGATCTGTCCCAACTTACCAGGTAGTGCTGGATGGAGGTTGATTATGCGGATCCCTGCCTTTTCGATGGGTTCGAGGAAAGCAGTTGAGAAAACATGCATCCAACCAGCGAGGACGATCAGCTCAGGCTGCTCCTTATCTGCTGATAGGATGCTTGCGGCCAGCGCAGCATCATATTTTTGACGGCCTTCAGCGATCTTTTGTTCGTCTTTTTCGCCTTTTTGAAGGAACCCGTTGCTTATTAGGTTGAAGTATTCCCAGGGAATGCCTGGTGAGTCAGTCCCATGCTGCATGCGCCCGCATGGGAGAGCACCTACCGGCTTCTTCCGCCCGAACCGTCGCGTGTGCACTCTTTCGGTTCGTGATGAGTGAGATGATGCGGCTGTTTGGCAGCTGGCCCGTAGACACAGCATCTATGAGCGCCTGGAAGTTCGAGCCAAAGCCAGAGGCCATGACCAGAATCCGGCATGGTGACTCTCCTGGTCCGGCCATTTTGAGATTCGAACAATTGAAATGAGTCTTCTTCAAATGCAATGAGTTGTGGTGATCTGGTGGATAAAGAAGCATGAGGCTGTTTAATTCAAACCCTGCAGTGCATTGGGTGGTGGTGGGCCGAGTCTGGATGACTAAGCTAGTTCTGTTTGAGTCAACCCGCGGGGCCACGGTGGGTGGAAGGCTTCGACAACTGATTTACCCTGCACTCCAATCCTAACATGTCGCCCCGTGCCAGTACATTGTCATGTAAGATTTTGCAAGACAAAGCCTCAGTGATTTCAGGTTCGAAATAAACGGTGTAGGCTCACAAAACGGTCTTTCTACCTAACACATGTATTACAGTATAAGGAGAGCACAAAAAAGTAACAATTGCGGCGTTTCGTTTGAGCTACGCTGCTGTTGATGTAAATGCGCATAAGCGTCGTAGCCACGATGAAGCAACAAGTCAGAAGCGATGCAAAAGTCTCCAGGGCCCTGTTTCCACGCAGGTCTAAAACGTCCGGATTGAACACACTCACATTCAGTTTTCAGCACCCGTGCACCTTGCACTCGAGTCGCAGACAGCTCTGCCCTCAAAAAACATGGGAGTCGACCCTTTGATGTTCGTTACTATATCGGGGTTGGAAGCTTCTTGTGCCACTCGCAAGGTCAGGATTTGTTCTCAAGTTATATGCTAGGCTGAAATTATCGTAACGACATAGACATTCTGGTTCCCAGGGTGCCCAAACACACAGTCTGTGTCAAGTTTGCTCCCTTCAAAGTCCTCCCAAGCACCGTCGCTTTTATTTCATCGGCATCGAATCATCAAGGAAGAAGTTTCTCAATGAGCCTGCTTTACAAGCCAAAGAACTCCATGTCCAGGTTTGCGTTGACGGGGACGGTGTGACCGACACCCTCAGCACGGTAACCCACGACTTCACCGTCGCCGTACACATACTGGGTGTAGCCGCTCTGAGGAGTGTTCTGGTTCTCCGCCGTGAGCTGCACGCCGTGGAGTGTCGACCATTGCGCCATCTGCTGGTCCAGATTCGGGATGCGCACAAGCCAGTCAGCCGTGCCGTGGAGTGTCATGAAGCGAGGATATTCCCCAGAGTAGCCTGGGTAGATATCACGAGCCCTCTGAGCCCACTCCTCCGCCGTAAGGTTGATCTCGCCGTTGGCGCACGTCGGGTCGGCGCTACCGGGACTGCTTCCCGGCGAACCCTTCAAGCAACCAGCGGCGACGCCAGAGTAGCACGAGGCCGCGGAGAACAGGTCGGGGTACGCAGCGCTCATAACGTTGGTCATCATGCAGCCCGAAGAGCTTCCCGTGACAAAGATACGCTCTGGGTCAACGTTCCAGGTGTCGATAGCGTACTGGACCATGCTGGCAAGGCCCGTGGTGTCGCCACCGCCATCACGAGTCAAAGACTGGGTGCTGGCGACGTCCCAGCAGTTGGAGTCGTGAGTCGTCGAGGGGAAGATGGAGATGAAGCCCCTCTGTTGGCCCATGGAAGGGTAGTTGGTCATCTGGGCATACTGGCTCCCACTGCCTCCACACGGGTGCAAGGCCAGGATGAGGGCCGGGCTTCCGGGCAGACCCGACGGGACGTTGGCATCCATTCTCAAGCCCGTGGGGTTGTTGCCAAAGTTAGGCACATTTTGCAGTTGCGCCAGGGCGCTAGCAGCTAGTGCAAGCAGAGTAGCGATATTGCGGTATGCCGGCATGTTTGCGGTGAGTTCAAATATAGCTGACAAGACAGAAGATGGACTTCCGAGCTTGATCGAAACCAGGTGCCTTTCAGATGTATGGTGTTCTGGCCTGTGATTAATGCTCTTCAAGAAAAATGGCAAGTTTCCGTGGAGCCCTTTTATAGCTCGAACAGTCGAAGCTCACAGTGCTGTAGATCCTCATCAGGAACGGAGGTTTAGGATCAGCTCCTTTTCGGAAAAATTCCCGAGTTGATTAACCAGAACCCCTGGCAAAAGCCTCGGCACCCTGGCGCGACCCTTGCCAGGCCCAATCGTGTGACGTCGAACGCCGAGGCGTCAGCCAGGACTCGGCACAGACGTCAGATGTATACTTAGACGTATGCATAAGTGGTCTTGGCAAAAGACTGCCGTCTCTCGCTGCCGAGCGCTGCAAGCCTAAATTCCGAAACGCTTCCGCCAGAATGAGGAGGATCGTTTTGATTGCGACCCCTCCAACAGCTCTGGACTCTTTGCCATGAGTTTCTACTTTCGACTGAAGGTCCGTTTCTTCTGTCACACTACCCCGCCTTCGGCTAAGCAGAATGCCGATGGTAAGTGCCGACGACAGTCGATGCGCCCCAGGTTGTTGACGCCCACGTTGTGTTTCTTGTCGGCAAAATGCTCGGCTGCCCAAGCCTAATCGCCATATGCAGTGTTAGTTACGGAAACTTGTGGCGGTCTTCTGAACTCCCATACTCGTTCATGACCAGATTAACGATAGCGCCGTTCTGTCATATTTCAGCACTGAGCTCTGCACTCATATTGTGTTTGAGCAGCCTTTCAGTCAGATAACACTATCAGATGTTCGCTATTCTTGTATTTAGTAGGATGAGGGAACGGTGTGACTTCAATGGTCTTCGCTGCTTGAAATCGGAGGGCGGTGAAGCGGCGTGGAAATGCTTGCCGCCGACGCCGAGCCACAGTCTTGGCGATGACACAAAAGGTGCTTTCAACAACAACTGAGCTCTTCACACAATTGTGGCGGTTAATATAATTTGGGATAGTAGATGTAGGTGTGCTGAGTGGGGTGAGTAGAAGTGCGTGCTTTGAGCCGCATAATTAGGACAGGCAGTCTCGTTTGGGTTCGCACTGGGCAGACACACTCCGTGCATTCGCATAAAAGGCCACCTTCTCCAGCTGTTTTAACCGTGAAAACACGGACTCAAACTCCGACTGGGTGGTCAGCGGTCTGCTTCGTGGTTGCTGCCACCTGGCTGTAACACAGCTTCACTACCTTGACCGCGAGGTACCTACAGATGGAAATCAAGACCACATGCCACAGTTCAACTGCGATGGACTGCGAAAAGTTTCCTAGATTTCAGGTACTGTATCATCGCCTCTTTTGGAGAAACATGCTTCGGGCCGCCCAAAAAGAGGTCTACCACGTCTTCCGGCTTCAGCCCTTGAGTCAAGGTTTGAATCTCGAGCCTCTGCTCAGCCGTTGACTTTGTAATATTCGAGAATGAGCCGGTGCATCTGGGACATGTCATCTTTGCTTCCAAAGTTGTGTTCATGAATCGAGATCGTGAATGCGTTGCTGTCTTTGGTCGAAATCAACACCGCTTGGGAGGCATGGCCGAGCGGTCGATGCTGGTGCCACCCGCGAGATGAAAAGGGCCGTGGCCTTTGGAGACATGGGCAAATTGTTTGCATTGTCGTTGGCGAGGTGTTGATTTGGCGATTTGCGATCAGACGTAACTAGAGGGTCTATATAATGAATTGGGAGCAATCGCGTAATCTCTGGCCTCGAAATGCTCCTTCTAATCGCAACAGTTCGCTGATACGACCGAAACCCTACGCTGTGATTTTACTCGTGGGTTCGTTGGCAATGGCAATAAGAGACTTGCGTGACACCGAAGACGGATCATAAAGCGCATATAAAGTCCGCTCAGTCACACAGAACAAGTACTGGGCGTTCGTCTTTGGCTTGATTCAGCTTCACAATTTCGAAACCCACGCCAAATTGCCTATGCCTCTTCGTGCTTCAGCCCGGCCTCGTTCGCCTTCTCATCAGCAACCTTGCATAAGATCTCCCACTCCTTCTCACTGACCCGGCTGACGCTGAGTCTGGACTGCTTCAGAAGTTGCATATTCTCCAAGCCCGTCCCATCCTTGCCCATCTCGCGCAGCTCGGGGAGATATATCGGCACGGCAAACTTTTTGCGAAACTCAACGTGCACGAGACCCCACTTTGGCTTTTCCTTCGTAGCCGAGGCGTCATAGTAGGGCGTTCCCGGGCGACGAGCGCTTTCTAGAGAAGTCAGCGGTAGAACAAGGGACTCGAGGGTCTGGTTGCTTGCTGTCTTCGGAGAACTCGCGGACGATTTCCATCGTGCCAACGATGCCTGGCGTCTTGCAGTTTGAGTGGTAGAAGAAGGCCAGGTCACCGTCATTCATTGCACGGAGATTATTCCGTGCCACGTAATTTCTGATACCTGCGGTCTGGGTCAGATGCTTTTGGTTGTATCAGATCGAGAGCACTCACCGTCCCATCCCTCGGGCTTTGTGCAAGCCTTCAAGTCATCAATCGAGAAGCTCACGTCTTTTCCATTCTCAAAGCGAGGCTCAGGCTCGGCTTTCATGAGCCAGTACCACCTACCCTCGTGAGGTTCTGTCTGCTCGCTCTTCCTGGGGATGTCGTCTGGGTGAGGGTCTGGCGAGACGGAGCGTGAAGTAGGAGTGGCATCGCTGCTTGCCGTGGCCTGCTTCTTGGTAGGTGGTTTTGCTGCCGACTTTGCCCCGGTTTTTTTCGATGGCTTCGGCGTTTTCACTGTTACCTCAGGCTCGGGAGATGGCTTTGACGCTGAGGCAGTGGCGCGCGTTGAGCGCGTTGAGCGTCGTTTCGGGGTGGGCTCCTCGACTTCTTCCTTCACCGATGCGCGTTTTCGAGGCGGCATCTTGTTTAGGTCACTCACTTTCCCCAGTACGTTCTAGCTAAGTGGGTTGTAGATGTTGATAGAGGTCATGCGGGACGGCGATGATGAACAACGGGGCTCAGATGCTTCGGAGATACTGTAAGGCGTCGTAGGTGGAGACGCGTCCGAAGTGGGTCCACGGCTCGCTGCGCATAAGACCCACCCTGGAGGACCCACCCTGGGGAACCGCAGCGGGCTTCGAAGTGAATACGCATCTTCAGCGAGTGCAGGTTTGAAAGGATGTTGCCATCTTGCAAATCAAGTTCTTGCAAGTCAAGCACAATCTGAGTTGTACCATCTGGATAATGCGGTTCATTGATGGAGGTCTTCAAATTGCATCGCATCACCTTCCCATGGCAGTGAGCGTCTTGGATCATTTTCGAAAGCATCCGTCAAGTAAAACAGCACATCACTTTGCGAAGGAGAGTATCTGTAGACTTTCCCACCTTTGAATCAAATGCATGCGTGTGGGGCTTTGTGTCCGTATGTCGTACTTCTGCCCGCTGTAGCCTCAGTCGTACGCGTTTATCAACGGACATCATTCGGAGATAAGAACGATGTTACTGCTCAAGTGGCGTAGAAGAGCAGCGCACTAGATAGTTTGAGCTCTCCTTTTCAGAGAATTTGCCATTCTGTAGACCATTGCTTCAAGCCGGCCTCAGGCTTGTGGTTCGATGGCAAGAGCATGTGAGGAGCCGTGGGGCTACAAGATGCAACAAGTGTGGAATACCAAAAAGGATTGAGAGTATTACAAGTGTGTGAATGTCGCCCGCTATGCTAGAGGAGCCAGACGCGGAACAAGGCAGACATGACGTTGGTCCAAGTTGTCTGTGATTGGTTGCTGACCAGGGGCTGCACTCCTAGCCACCCCGGGCCGGCCACCATAAAGGGGTCTCCCTCCCTCCTCCTATTCTTTTCGAACTCTCCCCTCTTTTCACTCTTCTTCCAAAATCATCCACATTTCATCCAAAGCTTGACAAGGATCCATCAAAACATCAACAAACACTTATCAAAGTCTTACAGGTCCTTTTACCCCTGACTTGGGATCAACCTCCTTTTCTTCTGACACTCCTTCTATTCAGCCTCACCGTCACCACATCCACACATTCTCAAACATCAGCACATTGAAAACTCTCCGTATAATATTTCTACAGGAACGCTTTCGCTATGGATGAAAGGCAGCATATTTCTTTACGACCCAAGCCCACGCCTTGCCGGCCTGCTTCATCACGCTCGAGCACTAAAAGCACCGAAAGCAATAAAAGCAATAAAAGCAATACAACAGCATCCGGGCAGCAAAACACGAAGAGAGTTCGATTTGAATCAAGGCCAGAAGATAAAAGTGCATCTCCATCAGCTCAACCCAAAAGATGTATTAACCAAAAGGCGCCCCCACCTCTGGAAACCGCACCACTTCGCACCGTTCAGCACTATCACAGCCATGTAAACGCAAGGAAAGTGCCACCACCTTGCCCTGAGGTCCCAATTGCAAGAGGTCTACAAAAGTCGAGGATCAGAAGACCACGCTTCAGTCCCAGCATCGAGCAGGCAGAGGAACTACCAAAGGACGCGGATTCGCAACATGATCCCCGGCCAAGATATTATCGGGACCAAGACGCAAGAGAGACAGATGAAACCACAATTCTCCGTAGGACTGATGACCAGATCAAAGAATACTACGGAGATCAAAGTCAGTGAAAACAGGTGTTGATGATCAAGCTCTAACAGCCAACAGAATCTGCTGCACTGGCTTACATAACATCGAAAATGGAAACTAGTTGTCTCCGAGCCAAAGTCTCGAAGCGCAAGCCGAAAAAGACAGGAAGCTATGAGAGACTGAGGCCTGAACAGAACCAATGAGAGACTACGGGCACTTTCATGTATAAACACATTTATGATCATGTTTCATTAGTCGTCAGGCGGAGCAGAGGGGTTGAATCCCTGCATCCAGTTCTATCTGTACAAGTCTATCCCGGTTATGCTTTCTCTAATCTCCCAGCTTGACTGGTCTCATCCCGCGCCTTCTTCAAGAACGGCATTAGAGTAGTCCCCCCTGTTCCGACCAACTCCTCAGTCTTGACATTCTTCGAGCTCGAGCTCGCCAGGTTCTGCGTCTTGCCGCCCGTGAACGGCTTCTTGGATGGCAGGATGATGTACCGCGTCACGATCTGGATGTGCTTGTTCCTGAACTCGCTGAGGGCCTCCGTGGCCTCCGTATACGCCGCTCTCAGTCGCTTTTGCTCCTCCGTCGTAGCCGGCAGCAGCGCGAGTTCCCGAATGCTGCCCATGCGGGCGACGTGGAGGAGGAAGCGCGCATGCGGGCCGGGCATGTACTCCCGCACCTCGGCGTGAAAGCTCTTCTCCCCGGCTTCCGGTGAGCTGTTTCCGTTGCCCTTGTGATCGACACCCAGAACGACATCGAAGAACTGAATCAGGGAGCTTTGCCCGTTGCTGCCGCCCCGGAGCTCCCGCCACTGTCCGCGACCGTCACCCTCGTCGTAAAAGACGCCTCTTGGCAGACCAGCGGCTCCCATGTTCTTGCTTCCCGACAAAATGGGCCGAATCCGGTGATAGAAAATCATGGGGTCGCAGCGCTCGTACATCCTCTCCAGGAGGTTGCCGACTTCGGTGATGCAGTCCCGCAACTGCTCGAGGGCGTTGGTGATGGTTTTGTAATCGCGGGCCTTGATGGATTCGATGGCTTCGAGCATAGTGTCTATGATGTCGGCGCCCCTAGCTTCCATGGCTGTGCTGATGAGGAGGAACCATGCTTCCGATTCTGTCCCAGTGGCGGAGACGAGGGTTTTTAGTTGGGTGAGATCGGTGAAGTCGTTCGATGTCGACGCAAAGTTCCACAGATTGGCGCCAGCATATGTGAGAACAGGTGGCAATTCGAGATGAGATGACACCCGCAAAAAGGGGATTGTGATTTGTGGTGGAAGAATCTACGATCATTAGCACAGCTCCAACTCGATGTTATGCTCAACGTACCTCCTCTGGCTTTTCGCCGCCCCAGACGTGAGCATGTGTCATGAAGCAAAGGATGACATATGCCCTTCTCCATTCAGCCTCATCGACTAGGTTGTCTGTGGTGAGGATGGGGAGATCCGCAACAGCATTCCTTATCCTGTGCTCTTCAATGAGCTGAGAAAGATGCTGCGCTATTACCTCCCACGGCTCGTAGTACGGATCTGAAAGAAGCTCGCAGGGACTTTGTGCTGGTAAGAAGGCATTCTTTGTGACTGCAAACTTCTTCAGGCTCGGCCTGGATTCGACGAGTTCAACAACGTGTGGGGACATTATGGTTGTGGTTAGAGGAAGAAGGAAGGATAGAAGCAACGCCGAAAGAGGAACAGATCTTGGTCTATGCTGATAAGAAATAGGAAATCCAGAGTGCGGCTCAGCAGCGCTGCCAGGGTTTTGTCATTTGCTGACCAGCCTTTCCTGGAAGCACTTGGCGAAGTTTCTGGTGAGGTCCGAGATCCCCCAGCCGTCTACCCATGATTCCGCATCCGCCTAGATATGGGCCGCTTTTTCAAAACCTTGCACCTGCGCCGGGGACTACTATGGATCGCGATTACGCTTTGAATCCACAGAAAATACGTAACAGTAGGCTCGCAGTCACATGAAGCGGCTGGCACGCGCGGAACACCGTCGAATCAGGCCTTCCGAAGCCAACGAGAAGGGCAGGAGGCGCGGATGCGCTAATTGCAACGGCTACAGGCGGGATTTGGAAAGGCGGCGACAGCGTTCCTGGACAAAAATAAGCGGGACTTGCTGGCAATCCTCACACTCGCCATGTGTTCCACCATCGATGAATCTGTTTCGGCATCGTTCGGAAAGTATGGCTATGTCATGTTAACCTTGGGGGCATGAAGGAACCTCCGAAAATTCCTAGCTGCGGATGCGTCGCTCCGAGATGTTTTAATGATCCGGCTTCCGGTAACCTCCGTTGACGTCTGTCACACAACAGCTCCCGTCTTTCTGTCACCTGCCGCGGCTGGTCGCGAACTGGACACGGAGCAGCTGCGGATCGACGGAAGCGCGGAAGAAGCACCTGGTGGGGGCGTCGGCAGGTTTGACTCCTGGTCTCGGAGGAGAGCCGAGCCACAACCACCGCATTCCCCTCTGCCTGCGAAAGTACAAGTGAAAATCGCAGACCTCACTTTGGCCCTCATCAAACCCATCATCCTTTCTTCCTCATTAAAATCACATCCAGCATGGCCGACCTCTCATCCTTCGTCTCCCGTCTCCGCGGCGGCGAGTCCCCCAAGTTCCCTTCCGACGCCAACTCCCTCTCCTTCGCCCAGACACTCGACTCACAGGATAAGCTCTCACACCTCCGTGATGAGTTCATCATCCCTACCAAGTCTTCGCTCAAGAAGACTGCCCTCAACGGAAGCATACCAGGTAGGTCATCATCACGGTGGTGCTGCGTCGTGTTCCGGAGTCAATGACGCTAACACGCACCCCGCACAGGCGAAGGTTCAGCAAATGGCACAAGCAACGGCGTGAACGGCCACGCTGCGGATGAGCAGGGTATCTACTTCGTTGGTAACTCTCTCGGCGCGCAGCCAAAGGCCATCCGCGAGTATCTCAACGCCCAGCTGGAAACATGGGCTTCCGTTGGCGTTGCGGGCCACTTCAAGTCGATGGAGGAGTCGCCCCTGACCACGTGGCAAGACATGGCCGAGCAGTGCGCAAAGCAGTCCGCAGACATTGTTGGCTCGTCGCCTCATGAGATTGTCATCATGAACACCCTCACCATCAACCTGCACATGATGATGGCCAGCTTCTACAAGCCCACCGAGAAGCGTCACAAGATCATCCTGGAGTGGAGGCCGTTCCCCAGTGACTACTACGCCATTGAGAGCCAGATCGTCTGGCACGGCTTGGACCCGGAGAAGAGCATGGTCAAGATCCAGCCTGACGAGAACTCTCTCATCCCCACGGAGCGCATCCTCAAGACTATCGACGAGCACGCCGACGAGACTGCTCTGCTGCTGTTGCCCGGTATCCAGTACTACTCCGGCCAGCTCTTCGACATGCCCCGCATCACCGCACACGCCAAAGCAAAGGGCATCACCGTAGGCTGGGATCTGGCCCACGCCGCCGGCAACGTCGAGCTGAAGCTGCACGACTGGGACGTCGACTTTGCCTGCTGGTGCACGTACAAGTACATCAACGCCGGACCCGGCAGCATCGCGGGCGCCTTCGTCCACGAGAAGCACGGCCAGGTCGAGTGGCCAGAGGGCAACGACGGGCGGCCCAGCTACCGCCCCAGACTCATGGGCTGGTACGGCGGCGACAAGTCCGTCCGCTTCCTGATGGACAACAAGTTCGTCCCCACACCGGGCGCGCAGGGCTTCCAGGCCTCGAACCCCTCCGCCATCGACCTCGCCTCCCTATCCGGCGCCCTCAGCGTCTTCAACAAGACCAGCATGCACGACCTCCGCAGCAAAGCCCTCGTCCTGACCGCCTACACCGAGCACCTGCTCGACCAGTTCCCCGAGGGTGCCTTCAAGATCCTGACGCCCAGGGACCCGATGCAGCGCGGCACGCAGCTGAGCGTCATGCTCGCCAACCAGGAGATGCACGACAAGGTCAGCGCCGCGCTGGAGGCCAACGGCGTCATGTGTGACAAGAGGAAGCCCAACGTCATCAGGGTGGCGCCCGTGCCCTTGTACTCGAGGTTCGAGGATGTGTGGAGGTTTATGCAGATCCTCAGGGGCGCTCTGGGGCTGAAGGAAACTTAGGATGGCAAAAGAGCTTGATAAAAATGTGTGGGATAAGGGTTGATGATAGATTACGAGTAATGTGTATGAACACTATGAGCCACCAACGCATCCAATTCTTTCCAACTGTCCTCTATTTAGTGACTCCAGAACGATGGGGCTGTAGTCCTCTTACGGCTCCTAAGTCCCAGATGCCGTGCAGCGCATGCGGAAACTTCCGAAATAATGCAATGCAGAGTGCGGAAGAGAGGAACGGGACGGCGGAAGCGGATGGTCCCGTGTGTCTAGGCATAGCACTGTGCAACCGAAGTAGCCACCTCCAGCGTTTACATCACAGATAGCTTTCACATACAGCCCTATGAACAACCATCAAATACTTGGTGTATTACCCAATACACTTATCTACCTGCACTTGGTCTTCTTACTCAGCACTGTCTGCCAACTACCGTCCACACTCAACCGCTGATAAGCCACCTCCTTTACAGCCTCCGCAAACTCAAGAATAAAAGTACCCTCACGGCTACCCTCCTCGACACTCGTCGCCTCTTTTTCTCCAGGAAGGGCAACTACTCTGTTCGATCCCTCCACGAGATCAAAAGCAGAGCCTTGTCTGGCTGTGACGCTGACCTCGATCTGGCCCTGCGTCTTCGAGCATTCAGTCGTCATCTTGAGCGGGTAGGTCCATTTCGGCAGGGGCTGATCTTCTGTCGTCAAATGCATGCTGATGGCATTATCTGAGCCGAAAGCGACTGCCTTCTCATCGAGAGTCATCCGAGTGGTGTAGATCGAGCGAGCGACCGTCGTATCGTTGCGGCCGTGGTGAACGTAGAAGAGCTCAGATCCCTTTGGCGTCGAGCGGGTAACATCCTGCGCGCTGGGATGTCCCTTCTTGTTCCTCGGGGGCGAGGCAACAACACTGCCGTGCCCGACCGAGTAGCTGGGCACTTCCGCATCAGGATCCTGCGCCAAAACCGGGTTGTTCTTGGACTTGACAAACGGACCGAGCGGCGACTCGGCGGTAGCAAAGCCGACGCCATAGTTTGACGCCTCGTAGTTGTTCGCGCTGTAGGTGAGAAGGTAGACGGGCTTTCCGTGCTTATCCTCGCGGGTGAGAAGCGTGCTGCCCTCAGCCCAGCGGCGATCTTTCTTGGTGCCGTTGAACTCCTTGTAATCGTTGACATGGTAGTTCTCCCATTCCTGCTTGTCTGCGCCGTAGGAGATGACAGTCTTCCAGCCATCCTTTCGGGGAGGCTTGCCAAGCTCGCCGGTGCCGTTGTAGGAGGTAATGTTGCAAGGCAGCGGTGGCGCGTCCTTTGCGTGGATGTCCTTCTGTGAGGGGTGGATCTCAGGCATCGTCGACGCCTCGGGGTCATCCCACCAAGCCCTGTCCATCTCAACGACGATGATGTTCGATTCCTCAATGTACTTGCCCAGGTCCTCATCCCAGTTCCAGTTGCG
Source organism: Sordariomycetes sp. S80-01Y (assembly GCA_037042185.1). NCBI lineage: Eukaryota > Fungi > Ascomycota > Sordariomycetes > Sordariomycetes sp. S80-01Y. Next base: position 2,878,289 of record JAXQJY010000027.1, on the reverse strand, counting down.
GTAGGCGTTACGCGATACGTAGAGGTAGACACGCTCGTCGTTGTCGAAGAAGATGTTGACGTCAATCGTCGGGATAAAGGTTCCCTTTGGCGCAGTTCTGCCCTCCTCCTGCGTTTGTGGCGGTAGCATCTGCTCCTCGTCCATGATGAGGTTGACGTCGTAGTAATCGGGGTCGAAAGGGTAGTAGTCGAACGGCTTTGACTCAATCTCCTCAAATGGCCCAGTCGGCGAGCGCGAGACAGCCACGCCAATCTTCGACGGCTCCTCGAACTCAGAGTAGCGGAAGTACTCAGCCGAGAGATCCTCACGCAAGCGACCGGCGAAGAAGAAGAAGTACCACCCAGTCTTCTCGTTGTGGTACGTCTCAGGCGCCCAGTACCAGTCCTTCGCCCAGCACGCCTGGCCGCCCTCCAGCTCGTTCATGTCCGCATCCCAGCATGCTTTCAAGACGCCGCCGGGGTGCTTGTGCCACGTTGCAAGGTCAGGGCTGCTGTAGATGGCAAAGTTGTAGCCCTCATCAGCACCTTCGGTGGAGTAGGCGTAATAAAGGCCGCTGTCGGAGTCGTAGATGACATGGGGATCTGCGCCGGCGTGACGAGCGGCATTGTGAAATTGAGGCGCCTTCTTGTCCGATCCTGGGGCTGCAAGTGCCGAAGCGAGCAGCGCCGCTCCAGCCAAACCAGTTGAGAGGCGCATGGCGAACGGAATCGAGAGCTGGCAAGATACGGGTGATGGGGGTCAGCAATTGAGCGCACAGGGTCCCTTTTGTAAGTCCAATTGCTTTCGGTCCGAGCTCCAAAGAAACGGTCCAATCCTTCCAGACCGTCCAATGCAACAGCGGAGAAGCTCCCACGATAACTTGGCATGCGGGGCTCCGCACGTCCTGGGAAAAGCGTGTGGAGAAACCAGCGTCATGAAATTGGAGGAAACGGGTGGGTGGTGCTCGGGTCTCGGGGTATTGAGCCTGTTTCGACTCGCTTATTCGCTCTGAGTGGTGCGCTTGCTATTGGGCTCGTTTCCCTACAAGTAGTGGGCGAGGTCAATTCCTCCACCAGCATCAAGCAGTGGGAACAAGTTTAACGTCGACCCGGGGTCACCCTCGTTCCCCTGGTATGAGTTCCAGAAATTAGCATCTTGGCCCATCATGGTATCGCTCAATCCGAAGAAAGCTGAGTCAATATCGCCAACGTGCGCCGAAGTTGTCGACTGTAGTGGCTCTTGGAAGAAAGAACTGTCCAGTGATTCGCGCCCTCGGACTATCGATGTCACCGGGCTGGCGACTGTCTGTGTCAAGCTCTGAGCTGGCGAGGTGCCATTTCTAGGCCGCGATTCGTGTGGCATGAGACCGAATAGCTGGCTAGAGCTCTCGGTGCGTCGAAGGCGCTCTTGTAGCTCACGCTTTTCGAGGTGCTCCAGCGCGGTATTCAAAAGCGATTGGGCAATCAGCGAGTATTGAGTCGCATGCGCATCAGCTTGGGAGAAGTGGTCGAGAACCGCAATGCACATGCGACTGTACTTCTCAAGAATTCGACCAAACCCTCCCAGAAGCCCAACGCCGAGGACTAGAGACGACGCAAAAACCCACGATCTGGCGCGTCAGGTAGGTTCCGCTAGAGGAAAGTCGATGAACTTACACGAGAAAGGGCATCCTGCCGTGCAAAACTCCTTGTCGAACGAGATCTAATATCGGATCTACCATCAGGCTTGCAGCGTCGATACATGCATCCGCCAGCTTCGACTTGCCGGTCGTTGGGGCTGACGATCGGCTGCCATTAGGAGCCTCATCGGAGAGGCGCCGGAAGACCATGTACATAAGGAATGGTCGAGACACCAGCATGACGCCATAATAATACGAAGCCAATACCTGGCACGCTCCGCTAACTTGAGCTGTTGAGTGCTCCGCTGGTGCAGCTACGACAGCCTTGAGCCTCTCCAGCCAGCGCGCAGACCATTCCCGCAGCTGGTGGGAGATGCCCTCCGTAAGCTGAAGAGATATCTTCTTGCGCGAATAGATTTCGACAACGATAGACTCTATGATGAGAAGAATCTGAACAGAGGCATTTAGAAGATCGAAAAGCTCGTCACCATCCTCATTCGTGATACGATAGGGCACGGTGCAATCAACGTCTGAGGTCGCTGGCGGCCGTCCCATCGAGACACTGAGCAGAAGATCTACCACTCTCAGACTTTTCCAAAGTCTATCTCGCTGACGGTGCTCCGCGGGCCCAAAACGCGCATTGACCTCTGTTCGATGGACGCCGATGGAGTAGGCAGCACGGACAGCAATGCCGAAGATGAGAAAAGCGTTGTTGATCTGGCATGAGCAGAGCATGTACACCGTCACCAAGACGAAGACTTGAATTGTCCCCACGCTCAGGTTGCCAGTCAGGCTGCTGAAGGCCTTCTCTTTGGCATACTCGAAGCAAGCCTGGGAGATGCGCTCATCATCCCGTAGGCTGCCAATGGCGAGGATAAGATGGTTGCTTACGGAGGGGAGATTCGCTGGCTTGCGGTCGAGACTTGCCCATATGATGAGGTCTTCCGAAAGCTGGTCCACGTCAAAAAGATCGATGAGGCCCGTCGTCGTCACAACATAGCTTTCGACGGCGCGTTGAATGTTTATCCGAGTCAGGTCCGGAGGACTGTTGCTGAACACAGTTTCATTCTGCGGCGCGTTTTCGAGGACAGAATAGCGACTGGTTTCCGGTGCGAAGGCATTTTGGCCAATTCGGCTAGTCACCAACTGTCGAACCGACTGGAAGAAGGACAATGGCGCACAATCGCCAATGAAGATGAGCTTCCCCTGGGCATCTCGCAAAAGCCGGGCCTCACGAGGCACCTCGGTGTCGTCTTCAGCTGCCGACTCAACCAGCGAGCCTCTGCGTCCGTTTGGTGTCTCGTCTGGTCGCTGTCTGGTTGAGGGTGCAGTGATTGAGGGCGGTGTCTTTGGTCTGGAGGCTACATCCGGCTTCCGCTGCCGAGGCCGTCTTTGCGCAGTATAGTGGCATGCGCTGGGACGCTGCCTTCTGATGCAGAAGCTGCAAGGTTGCTTGCCATCGCACTTCACTTTGCGTGCTTTGCAGCCATCGCAGGCGTTGGCAATCCGGCTGCGGATGTATCCACCTGGAGGCGTTGAGGCTGTTGGCGATGCTGTGCTGCCGTCCATTGGCCTGGATGTCTGTGGTTGCAGAAAGACGGAAAGCCGGATGGAAAATCGGATGCGTGGGCGACGACGGTCGGGAATGCTCCGCTAATTCCCGGATGTGACGGCCAATCAGCCGCGAGCGGAAACGACCTGCGGAGGACCAGGCGGACGCCTCTTCCGCCGCTAACCAAACCTGCTTCCGTCACAGCAATTCCATCCCTTTGAAGCCCCTTTTCCCTTTCCATGCTCCGTATGAATTTGCGAGTAAAGTTCCAGCAGTGTTGAATTGAAGAGCCAAAGAATTTCTGAACACTAATGCTGACTTCCTAACCACGTGACCCTAGTATCTTCGACATGATGTTCCCTTCCAATAGACGCATATGTATGTGTGAGAGGCAGAGCTGAGATGCATAGCTGCATATCAGGCTGAGCCCAAAGCTCTCTATCCCAGCGGCGATGCCCATTTACCTCTGAAGTTTCTCCTCTTTTGTAACTCGCGACATTGGTATCAAGCGCTGAACTTTTCCGAAAGACACAATACGTTCCGAGTGTACACGAGTAGACTTCAGTCATGGCGTGTGAACAACCGAGCCACGAACCGATTCCACTCCATCGCTTAACAAACTCAGAAGTCCCCGCTTCGCCAACACAAGATAACCAACGAGCTGGAATTCCTGCAACTGCCGTCAACGGTTGCTCGTGGACGGAAACTCCATCTGACACAGCCGAGAACTTGGCAGTCCGAAGATATCTATTCGTCAAGCCGCCTGACAGTGGTCAAGGGCCGTATTTCGAAGCCTTCAGTGCGGTAGCTGGCTTCTGGGACACCACTTTCAAGAAGCCCCCGGAATCGTCCGACTTACCTCTTGAGAAGTGCATAGTTGTCCACAAGGACCGTGGACTAGGTGCCAATGCCACAGGTGCTGAAGTAGACCCTGTGGAGGACATATGGTCCCTCGAGAAAAGCGAAAAATCGGACCTTTTCATCTTCGTCGAAGACCTGGATCCGAAGATCATCGAGACCATTGGCTCCAATTTGGAAAAGCGGCCGCCCATATTTGAGAAGCACCTTAGGGATTCTTGCTATCTTAGGGGGTGGCCCGGTCCGCCATCCCAGAAACAGGGTGACCTCCATTTTCCAGACCTAGGAAATTCGACGAATGAATCGAACATTTGCAATACGTCAGCATCATTCGCGTCGCTATGCTGGTTCAGTGTGGCTTCGCTCCTACCCATTCTTGAGCGTCACCTAGGCCGCGGGCAGAAGCTCCCTGCTTGGCAGGAACTGCATCGAAGCAAACACATTCAGTGGACTGCAAATGGCTCTGCACGAGCATTAGCAACTGTGAACAACATATTTCGTCAACAACGTCTATTGTCTTGCAAATCCGGCTCACCAGGGTCCAAGTCTTGGTACGCTTGCAAAGAACAAGTGACGATTTCTATCAGCATGAGAGGCGCCAACCGCGACGGTATGAAAGAAACTCTCTTAGCATTCAGATCTAGAACTCTTGCTGATGTTGATTCTAGTCTTGATTTTTACGGACCCGTTGCCAAAACTGAGACATGGTCACTGGAAACATCGCGGACGCTCTCCACTAGAGGGAGGTTCTGATTTCCAAGACAACATCTCAGAAAAAAGCGCTTTCTCGCAGAGAATGTTACCGCGTGGCCCCAGCCCACTCGATCAATTCAACGGACACAGCCCCACCAATGACTACCGTCGCTTTGAATCAAAAGAAGCTCGGTCGTTGTACCAGGATGTGTCGGCCTGGATGCGACTTTGGAAGACCCAGGAGATCGAAAACCGACCCTTGCACGCTGTGCTGAGAGTCGTTCGATCTGACACAGCCACCTTGATCAACTTCCTGGGCTTAATCATTGATCAGATATACGGCATCTTGCAAGAAAGTGATGGGCACGAAGTATTACGCCAGCGGGCAGAGACTTGGAGGCAATTATGCTTCTGGGCGGAGCACGAGTTGCCAAAAGTATCAGCATCCATTGCTGAGACGCTCCGCTATTTGAAGGAGCATGACCATCAAACAACACAGTCCGAAAGTCGCCACCCATTGGTGTTTCCTGGACTAGATGGCGAGATGCAATCCCTAATCGGACAAATTCAGAACCTTGGCACTCGAATCAAAGCGACACAGGAGGCTATCAACTCCGAGATGGCGTTGATCAACAGTAAAAGAGGTATTGCTGAGGCGGAAAGCGTTACGAGGCTGACCGAGCTTGCTTTTATCTTTGTCCCAATGACTTTTGTTGCCGGCGTATTCAGTACTCAGCTCGAAGAGCTTCAAGAGTCACCACCGCGAGCCTGGGTGTTTGTCGTTACATCTGTTAGTCTCGTAGCCTTTGTCTACGTCGCTCGTCTACTTCAGAATCGTGCCATACGAGGCTGTTGGGACCAGAGAGTCTTTCAAATCTGGAATTTCAATTTGGACACGACAAGCTTTATATTGAGGAGACTTTTGTTCGAGGTACTTCAACTCTACTCAGTTGTTTTCTGCGGAGGCATCTTTTCCACCCATAGGCCAAATCGTGGTGTTGCTGTTGGCTTACATCTTATACGTCTCACACTCCGACGCTTTCCCCGATTCTGGATAAAGCAACACGAACCAAGTTCCGACGAAGCCAGGGTATGATCGGGTACCAAAGAAAATATTAGGCTCACAGCCAGTCCCTCCGCTGATGGATTTGTTGGATGCTGACTTCCTGCAAGATTAAATGTGATCATATTCTTGTTTTCTAGAGTTGGCCAATAAGATTATTGTCATGATTTCCATGCACACTGGTCTTTTAGCACGGGCTGATACTGCCAGCACTGCCAGCATCCTCAGGAATAGCACCCGCGGCAGCAGCGCTCTTGTAGCACCAGCGCCACTCATCATATCCGCCGATCCAATCGCACTTCCAGGTCCAGAAGACCCAGCCGCCCGACTTCTCAAAGGTCTGCACCTGGGCGGCCCACCAGCTCTTGTACCAGTCGACCTGGTCGGGGCGGTCCCTGATGGCGAACTCGTCGTTGTTCTCGGCGTCGGAGTTGACGGACAGGGACCACTCGCCGACGATGATGCCCTCGCCGCGGTTGTCGCTGCAGGCGGCGTTGATGTAGCTGTCCTTGGTGGCCTCGACGGACGGGTCCCACTTGTAGTACCTGTGGTCGTCGAAGCTGGCGAAGTCGGTCGAGGGCAGGTTGCTGGTCGGGTCGCCGGCGCCCCAGGCCTCGCCCATGAACTGGATGTGGAGGCGGTCGTTGTCGGCGACGTTGAGGGCGGCCTCGGCGTCGCGGATGCGGGTCCAGGCCAGCGGGTAGAAGTTGGCGATCATGTCGGCCGCCTCGGAGGAGTAGTCGCTGGCGTGGACGGGCTCGTTCATGACCTGGAGCATGCCGACGTTGGCGTAGGCCTCGTTAGTGTGGATGCGGTCGGCCATCCACTCGAGGAACTTGGCGGCGCGCTCGTAATTCTCGCTGGTGTAGAAGCCGGGGTAGTCGACGCCCTGAAAAGGAGTGTGTTAGCTTGGAAGAGGAGGCATGAGCAGAAGGTTGACCTACGTGGCCGGTGTACTGCTGGTTGGGGAACTGAGAGCCCGGACCACCGTGGAGATCCATGATGATATACAGGCCGGCATCACGAGCCCAGCCGACAAGACGGTCGAGGAACTCGAGACCGCCGCGGGGGTAGAACTCGCCCTCGTTGACGAGCTCCTCGCGCATCCAGAAGCCGACCGGAACACGGATGGTGTTCAGGCCCAGGCTTGCAATCTGGTCGATGTCCTCCTGGGTGGTCCAGGTGTCCCAGTGACCGCGGAAGGCCTCGTCGGCAGCTTCCTGGCCGAGAGCCTGAACGCAGGTCCATTCGTCGTTGTTACCGCCGCAGCCGATGCGGTTCCAGGTGTCATCGCCCATCCAGGGTTCGAAGATGAACTGGGTGCCCAGGTTGACACCGCGGATCTTGTCGGCCTCGGGCATCCATCGCTTGGTGCCGGTGGCGTTGTAGAGATCTATCACGGTCAGCCATGCCAGAGAACTGTCCAGAGATAGCAGGACTCACCCCTCGTGTAGGGCATCCAGGCATTGACGCCCGTAGCCAGAAGCGCAAGTGACAATTTCGAATGCATCTTGATCTGCCGCAGAATGACTAGTCATCCGGTACTGCTCTAGACATTCCAACCCAGCGACCGCAATCATCTACTTATACAAATCAGCCCCGAGAATGGTAGCCCTACGCATGACGATCATCTCGGCCCTTCAACCGTCCACGTTTCATCCGAAAATCCATCGCGTCTGGCACCCAACGTCAACCGCCGGCATTGAAACACTAGGGGCGGCCGATCGAGCCACAGTGTGGGGTTGGCTCGAAACCCGATAGAGCAGGTCAGCGCCCCAGAGCGACCCTCCCATCTGCAGTGTTTCGGTTGCGATCTCCAGGCACTTGTCGATCACACGCGGTAGCGGGCCTGGAGGGCTTCGGCCCTTCTATTCGAATTGCCGGTCTGGGGTTGGAGGCGCCTCGTGTCGTCTGGGTGCCGTCTCATTGCGGTGGCTACAGTCCTGATCGGGGCTAGCGCAGGGGCGGCCGAAAGCCGCTGGTGGTTTCTGTAGGGCCGAACATGTGCAGTTGACGTAGGAGCGGAAGGTAGCCGGGAGCTAGCGTGTCTCTCAGGGTATGGCTGTGGACTCTGTCGTTTGTCGCCCGGCTGGGACGGACCCGGGCGATTACTAGGGCTAGCCTTGTGTCGCCTTCAGCGACCAGATTCGGTAAGCCGAGATCTGCCCCCCAGCCGTCGTTGTATTGCTACTATTCGCTACTATGGCGTCAATTGGGCAGGTGGAAATTGGCTGTCATGTGAATACATAGCTTTAGGAAATTCGCATCAGGTAAAGGGGGGATGCATATGTAATTTATTAGATGGAAAGGTAGGCAACCCAGCCGTCAGGACTTCATTAGTCTGACAATGGCAGGTTTGAATGCGTCCTACGCGTCATTGAACGCCTTCATCGTCTCGTTGTAGAAGCCCTGGAAAAGACCGTCTCCAACATTAGGCGCGTAGGAATCCGGATTGCCCTCTCGATCTAGCGTCTCGACGGTCTTCTTCTTCGTCTTCTCAATCCACTGCTTCGCCTCTTCCAGTTCCTTCTCTGCCCTGTCCTTGTTGCCCTTGTCTAGCGCCTCCAGGGCCTTGATAAGATATTCAAGTGCCTTGGCCCACTGGCTCGCAGCCACAGACCAGGGTTCGACGTCCGTCGCAAAACCCTTCATGGCCATCCCGGATAGAAGGTCTGGGGTCTTGGAGAGGAGACGGAGACGGTCGCGCAGGGGCTTCGTCTCGTCGTCCCAGAACGCCTCGATGTCCTCGCCCAGCATCGGCGCGAATATCTCCGGCTGTCGGTAGGGCCAGTTCTGGTTGAGATCGACAAAGGCAACGAGCGCTTCGTGGACACGCTTGTCGTCGCCCGCCAGCTCCCAGAGCGCAGCATCCATGGATTCAGTAGCGTCGTACGCTGGGCCATTCCACGTGTAGTCTCCATAGTTGATGAGCGCAATCATGGACGCGTACGGCTGCTGCATGGGGTTCGACGTGAAACCCAGGAGATGCTTGTAGAGGTCTGGATCGCGCTCCGTGAGGGGGTTGAGGAACAAGCGGCTGAAGTCGCCGTCGTTTACGGGGAAGTTGTCCCAGAAAAACAGGTTTTCAGTGACATACGTCTCGCCGGCCCGAATAACACTCTCTTCCGTAACATTGGGCGAGAAGACGCCCTCGCCGGTCCACTGAATACGAATTTTCTTGTCCAGCTTGGTGCCGAATCGCTCCTTGTACGGGTCGGGCTCGCTACCTGCATAGTTGGTGGGCACGGTCTCGAGCGCATCGAGGTCATTCGCCTCAACGAATTCCTTCTGGACGCGGTTCAAGTAAAACGTCTGGGCATCGGCTAACCAGTTCCAGTCATCCTCCCCCTCCCGCGGCCACTTCTCCTCGTCTGCGTCGCAGTGGAAGCCGTCGGTCGGAATGTCATCGAAGGCGACGTAGAACCGACGGACGCCGAGATCGCGGATCTGATCAAACTTGGCAACCGTAGCGTTGAAGTCCTCGTCCGACGAGTGACACAAGTCGTTACCAGGCGAAAGGGCAAAGGTAAAGTCAACGTGATTGGCATTGGCTGTGTCGACAAGCTCCTGGAGCTTCTCGAGGTCCTCTCCCTCGTACAGGTCGCGCCAGTTGAAGCGGAGCAGCAGGTCGTCCTTGGGCGTGTACACGTATGTGTTCATCTTGTGCGCGCCGTATAGTACGTACTGGTCGAGACGCGCCTCATGAGACCAGGGAATACCGTAGAAGCCCTCGATCGATCCACGGACGGGCATCAGAGGCCAGTCACGGACCTTGACGCCAGGGACGCCGTGGCCGCCATCGACGAGCTGGCGAAGAGTCTGGGCCGCATAGTACGTTCCGCGTGTGTCGACGCCGTTCAAGACAATCGTGGGGTGACCGTCATGCTTTCCAGATGCAAAGACATAGCCCTCGTCGTCCAGGTCTGCAGCAGATGCGCCGGTGAGAGCTTTGGCAGCTTCTGCGGCGGCTCCGTTGCTTCCCTCGGTGCCAATCAAGATCTGGGTGTCATGACCGCCAGACCCAGCTGTGGAAGATACGGTGACTTGTCCTCCCGCTGAAGAGACAATCGATTCAATAAGCTTCAGCGTCGGTTCATCATCGAAATCGCCAGTCACGACGGTGACATCCTTGTTGAGCCGAACGCCGCAACTACCCGTTGATATTTCCTGTGGAGGCGGCTTCACGACGGGGAGCTTGTCACCCTTGTCGCGGACATCGATGTCGTTCGGCGCAGCGAAGACGCCGACGGGTGAAGCAAGCAAGGCCGCGAGGCCTACGAGGCTCTTAAGCTGTACCATCTTGCGCTGGAGATGGTGCTTGGGTGTGCTGAAGGGTGAGCACAGACACTTCCACCCGGCTGGCTATATAGGTGGCAATTGGGCGCCATCGATTGACTCTCGAACCCTCTGCACATCTCGTTGCTAGCGGATGTCACCTTGAACAGACCCGCTGCGGCGGATGACGATAACATGGTGGCAGGCTGTATCTGTACTGTATCATGATCTGCAGCAACGTTCGCTGGGAACCCCGATCCCTGAACTGTTAGCGAGCAGCGACCGTCGAGTAGCGCTGGGCGACCCGGACTGCACGCACGACCTTCGGAGCGCGCTCCACCGAGAGGCAACGCGAGCCTTTAAACTCAGCAAATGAGCACCAGCGCGTCCCTCTGCGTCCCTGTGCTCTCCGCAAGACAGGCATCTCAACCTACATTGCAATCCTGGGCTTCCCACGTCGCAGATATCGCTGTCGAATCGAGCTTGAACAGATCCCGGTGGCCGGTGATAGCGTGTGCGGGGGAGGTTACACTGCAGCCCACACCGACGTCGGCGCGGGGACCGTGACGTCTGCCGGGACCCATCACCGCCATCGCTGTACGAAGTAGCCTTCGAACCTCTAAAGCCGAAGCCATAACGAGATAACTGGGATCCCGCGGACTCGGGAACTTGTTCGATCGGTCTCCACTGTGAGTGGCTCGCTTGCCATTCAATCTCGGCTCCGATCTTCGACTTGCAACGTGACATTTGCCAGCACGGCGGAGTCCCTCTCGCAAAGTCGATAAGTCGGGCCAGAGCCGACGACAGCAACAACAATGGCTTCGACCACAACCAACCAAGCACTCGTGGTTGAGGTCCCAAGAGACGGTGTCCCAATACTGAGGGTCAGGGAAGTCCCGCTCCCGAAGCCGGGTAAACACCAGGCGAGAGTGAGGGTCCGGTGCGTCGCTCAGAATCCGACCGACGGTAAGGGTCCCTGGCCGCCGGGAAATAGACTCCCACCATGCCTAACAGGAGCACTCCGCAGTCACGGCTTTCGATATCAATGCTTACGGCGACGGGGCCGTCCACGGCTGCGACTTCGCAGGGTTCGTCGAGGAAGTTGGCCCGGATACATCGACACTAGCCGTAGGAAATAAAGTCGCTGGTGTCATATGGGGAGGTCTGTCGTTGCATCGCCACTCCTTCTGAAGGCCGTTTGCTGAGATATTCAGGACGCGAGAAGGGACTCGGGGCATTTGCTGAGCGTACCTTGGTCGATGAGCGCATCTCGTTCAAGATCCCGTCGAACATCACCCTCGCACAAGCGTCGACGGTGCCGCTCGCCTCCCTGACCGCATATCTGGCGCTGTTCTCAGATGGCTGTTTGAATATCAACCCTCAAATCGACGAGACTAACGTTGTCGGACAGCCGATCCTTATCTGGGGTGGGAGCTGTAAGTCCGCAAATCGAGGCTAGTATTCACAGTCCACCGCTGACTTGGACCACCCAGCAAGTGTTGGCTTGTATGCGATTCAGATCGCGTCTCTTCATGGCATGAAGGTTATTACAACCTGCAGTCCACGCCATGAAAAGCTCGTCAAGTCCCTCGGCGCCGAGCATGTCTTTGACTACCGAGACGCGGACGTAGTCTCCCACATCCGAGATGTCGCACCTGGGCTCAAGTACTTCTTCGACACCATAGGCAACCTGAAGTCAACCACACTGGGCGGCTGGACACTGGATCACGAGAGCCCAGTGATGTGTACTGTTCGGCCGGGAAAGGCACATACCGAGGGTCTGGCCGCCAACGTCAAGGTGACTGCTGTGCTAATGTGGACGGCTTTCGGTGAGGCGTGCGATTTCAGAGGCGTGCACTGGCCCGTAAGTCTAGGTTGAATTCGCTTCAGGTCGCTGCTAACGCCAGCAGGCAAATCCACGAGACCATGAGCTCGCCGTCGACTTCTGCAGGAAGCTGCCTGAGTATCTCTCCAGTGGTAAGATCAGGCCGAACATGCCGAAATCATACCCCGGCGGGCTTGATGGGATCGCTCAAGGGTTCCAGGATCACAGAGATGGGAAGATCTCGGGCTTCAAAATTGTATATACGCCATAGTGACAGAGTTTCAGCCGTGGAGGGTTGTCGGCTGTTAAGGTTGACGCCATCGACCGTGTCACGACAGCTGTGTCACGGCAGCTGTCATGACATGCTCAAAACTCGTGCTACCTTCGCAAAATCATCAACAAGTGCTTCGAAACATGCATTTCTTCTTGCCGAAATTGCCCAGCAGGCGCTCCCAGAAAGATCGCCTATATGTTGGCCTGTATTCAGAGAATGGAGCGCTCAGCACCGACAACTCGTAAGTCCATGCCTCCACAGCGGGCAGTAAATCCAGTCTCATCCCATTCCCCAAGATACCTATGGAGCCTGCTCGTCGGCCCCAAAGAGGACGCTGCCTGCTGCGAAGCAACCTGCTACAGCGCCCAGCCGAGGGCAATGACGACCCTTAGCGGCCGTCAGGAAACGCGATGGGCATACCAGGAGGTCCGAACCCACATGTGTCGAAGGGAAGCGCTCGTCGCGCGGGTCAGGCTAGGCAAGGTCAAGAACACCAGGCGGTTGGCTGCTGTTCTGGAGCAAGTCCCGATGCGGCCGGAAGTGCAGGATTGGGACAGCGCTTCCTGGGTGAAGGAAGGACTGGAAGAGCTCGAGAAGGGGAAGTGCTTGGGTACTTCAGTGACGCATTGGAGCTTCGTGCGGGATGCGGCACTGCAGCTCGCACAGAATGACTCTGCTCGAAGAATGCTCCATGGGGAGCCCGAAGGGGAGGCGAGGGACCGGGTACCGACGTATGATATGTTGCTGAGGAAAGAGATCTAAATCACTTCACTTTCTAGAAGCCCCTATTCAACGGCTCTCCACTTCTGCTCCAACATCCCAACCTGCATCGTCGCCGTCGGCATGCCGCTGACGATTCCCATAGCCTGTTGCTTGTACTGCTCAGCCAGCAGCAGGTCTCGATTGGCAAACCCACTTCCGACACCAGCGGCACTCCACGTGTGTGTTGATCCGTAGAACAAATCATCCTGCAGGCCCATTGTGTGATGGAAGTTGCTCTGAGCATTGAGCACCACCTGTTTCTGCGAGTTCATCTGCGCCTGGAACAGAATCATGCGGGCCTGCGGCATCGTTTCCACGTACACCTGTCGGCGGCGGAGGGAAAACTCCAGCATCGGCTTGAGGTCGATGGGATCCGCTGCTGCCGTTTCCTCGAAGATCTTTCGCATCCGCGGACTGTACATCTCGCACAGGACATTGTGAGACATGAACTTGTCCTTGAGCTCCATGCGAGAGACCATGGAAGGGTACTTGTGCGCAAAGGTATGATAGCACTCTCGACAGATGGTGCAGTCGAACCAGCCGTACCAATGGCGGTTGGCGACATCCTCGTCTCGCTTGCACGGCGGTATGGATGCCCATGTAGATGCAAATTTGTCAAACGAGGCGATATCCACAGTGAAGTACGTCTCGAGCAGCTGACTCAAGAATTGCGGGAAGCGACCACATGAGGCATTGAGCGAGCATAGCAAGGCCACGTCGCGGGGATTGTCGAGCTTCGGCTTGAAGAGGTGGCCAACATTCAGAGGCTCGCATATTCCAACATAGCACGCTTTGCAGATACCGAACCCTTCAGGGTCTGACGGCACGGTGTACCACTCGCCATTTGTGATGCCTTTGTCGGCGCAGGGCCGCGATTGCGCAAGTTTGCCGATGGCCCTCCAGAAGATGGAGTAGTCCTTGAGTTCATGCGCTTGAGCCATGCTCAGCTTGATGTGAAGCTGCCCCAGAGAGCATTTGACGCTTCTTCCGGCCTCGTCCCACCACTCAGTGGCCTGCCGCCACCTATCCTCTTCGGTGGTCAACAAAACATTGTCGGCCCAGCACGCCGCACAGATCGCCAACCCCTCAGGCCCATTCTTCGAAACGAACCAAAGCTTGCGATACGTGCCCCTGCCCTGGGTCCCAGGGCAATGGTCAAAGTTGAGGCGGCCCTTGGCCTCTGCCGCGAATGTGGCCCAGTCGTTGGCATCTGCTTTCTTCGGGTATAGTTCCGCAACATATCGAAGAGCAAAGTCGCAGGCCCATGTGTGCTCTGGAGAATGGAGTTCCGGTGGAATAGGCTCAAATCGAGAACTAAACGATGCGGCGGTGACATGATCTTCGTAGCAAGCTTCACAGCACACAAGCCCGGGTACATCGTCGCCGCGGGGCTTGTACCACTTCAGCCCTTGGCCTCCCTTGGCGCCCTGTATACCAACGCAGTCCGGAATTTGAGAGCGGCGTCTCATCCACTCAGCGACTTGGGCCGAGTTCCCTGATTTTAGTGCGGACGGAAACAGGTCCTTCTTCATCTTTGGTTGACTAAACTTGCAGGTCCGCGGCTTTCCATCGTCAAAGAATTGCGTCTCGAACTCGGAACGGAATCTGCTCTTGTGGATATGATCCACATAGCATCTCGAGCAGATGATAAACTCAGGCGTGTCCTTGTGCCAAGCGTAAGTGCCCTTGATGGCCAGGGGCACAAGTCCAAGGCAGGAAGCGAAGGCGGCCGGCGGTGTCCGATCAGGGATGGACTGCGACTGAGGGAACTCGTCTTCAATCCGAGGCAGCACGTATGACCGTCTTGGATCTGGACCAGCCTGATATGGTGTCCTCTTTTCTGGGGCTGGGTTTTCTGCTGGCGGAGGTTGAGCTGGTATATCCGGGCTCGAGAGGCTGATCGATAGATACTCCAGCGTCTGCAAGAGAGAAGACTCGGCTTCTTCGTAAGTAGATAGCGGTCGTGTCGGCTGTGCCTCGTTGAGCTCGGGTCGGCTCATAGGCTCGCGCTGAACCTCGCCATGAGCAGCGGGATTGGGAGATAGATTTGAACTTCCATCCCCAGCTCTGCTGAACGAGAGCGTCCTGGCTGGCAACGGTGGCGGATCTGGAGAGGTAAAGATGGGCTCCTTTGGTGGTCTCGGAGGTGGCGACGGAGTCTGTTCTCTCTCTTCCTCCAGCCAAGGCTCCGGGATTGGGGTACTGGGCAGGTCCTGATTCACCCAGGCAGTAGGTCGATGAGGAATCGGCGGCGGCGCATCAGCCGCTGATGAGCCTATTGGACTCCGAGGTGGCGGTCCGGGCGGTGGCCCAGGCAAACGTCCACTCAGCGGACTAGGGGGCGACAGCGCAGCCTGATGTCCAGGTGATAACGTCTGATTTCCCGGTGAGTAAGTCGAATACGGCGACTGAGGACTTGCGCCACTAGCAGATGAGTGCGGCCTACGAGGCGGCAGCGGCGGCGCACCATCCCGTCCGTAAGTCGACATCGTTGCTCTGAAATCCCCGAAGCTGCTCCTGTAGCTGTATCAGAGAAGCTGGTGTATATATTGCGCATCTGCGGCTGACGGGCGACGGACTTTCAGCTGAGCGGGCTCGGGGTTCCGGCGTGCCGCACGCTATCGGTGGCTGCCTCGGGAGGCTTCGCCATTGTTTGCAGGATCAATTTGACGACGAGTTCACCTGGGCTAACGACCACCTTGACGTATGGTGATGTTTTTGGCTTCTCGGTCAGATCCTTGAGTCAAGTCTACTAGAGACGTGGAAATGGTGGGTTCGATTGCATCCACCACTCACTACTAAAGAAAGTATCTATAGTGGTGGAAGCGCTAACAGCACAGTAACTCCACACGCTACACCCACCACCTCCAGGACCCAAACGCCCCCCTTTTGCCCCTGAGCACATGGTGGCTGCAAAAAGAAAACGGACAGTCGGTGTCTACCAAGGGTGACGTGCTGAGTCAAGTGAAAGAATAGAATAAATACGGTTATCATGTGAGTCCGTAGACTCCTCATCACTACTCAAAGAGAACCAGTCGTACATCTCTCTTCCGACGCTTCATCATTACAAATCATGCCAAACGCCAGACTGAAAGCAAAGACTCCAATCAAAAATCTTGACGCCTCCATGAACACATCAACTTCATCGCCATGCCATGCTGCTGCGGCTATCCTGCCTCCTGTGAGCCGAGTTGGGACCCATCCCGATCGTAACGCGACGGGTCTCCTTTGGGCTATCCCTGTCTGAGCCGCTGCTGCTCTTCTCGATCCTCATGCTGCCTCCCATATTCATCCTCCTGGCCTGACCCGCAGTCAAGGCCCTTTCGCTGCTGCGCAACTCCGACGGGGAGCATGACATGGGTGGGCTTCTGCGACGCTCGTTGCTCCCTCTCCGATGGCGGGAGATGCCATTCGTGCTGCTGGCGAGCGCGTGCGACGCCGGACCAGGCATGCTAGGCCGGGTGGACGGCGTCGGGCGCTCGCTGATCGAGCCGATGGAAGATATACGCTTGGCCTTGGAGGCAGCAGTGCTAGTCAGCAGGCTGACACGGCGCGCTTTGTTGGCGGAATGCATGGCGCCTCGAAGTTGGCGTCCGTCGATGTTCGTATCAGAGTCGGACCCAGAGCTGCACTGCTGAGGCGGGTTGTTCTCATCCACGACAGCTTGGAGCGAGCGCTGGGGGCTGGAAGTGGAGCGGCGATGCCGGAGGTTGGCGGACGGTGGTGACAGGTTGCCGGCCTTACCGACATCCAGTGACCGCAGTGCCGAATCTCCTTGCTCTGATGAGGGGCTGCTACCGAGATTTAGACTAAGCGAAGGGGCGCTGAGCTTCGGGGATCCGTCTTGTGCCAAAGACATCCTAGAGCTCTTCGACAGAAAGCCAGCCTGGAATCGACTAGGCTTGCCCGCTGCCAATGAAGATACCTGCGGCACTTCAATGCTGGGACTCGACTCCTCGTGAATCGTGGGCTCGTGCGGAACGGCTATTGTCGAGGATGTCGAAGCTGGCTCGGGAGCAGCCTCTACCTCAGGGACCTGCTCCGGCGACTCCTTTGGCTTCTGCGGTGTCTTCTCAAAGTCGGCCAATGTGCCATCCTCCGATTCATCATCCCGCCATCTCACACCTCGAGACACCTTGGGCTTCTTGATGGGGGTGAAACTAACACGAGGCTTTATTGACCCAGCGGTCCTGCGCCTCCGCGGCGATGCCTTCATTGGACTGACGTGAGTGGTGGCGCTGTCGTCTTGCTGGATGGAAAACGCTGGCGGCGGTATGGCCTTGAGATAAGCAGGGGCCGACTTCTTTCGCTTTGGCGTGCCTTTGCGCGTCGGTGGGAAGATCTCGATGACGGGAAGGGACCCATCAGGCTTGACCACTTGCGAAGCAGCAGTGTATCCGGTTTGCAAAAGACGGTTGATGATATCCTTGGCGTGAGCAACGGCTGCCTCCTCGTCCATCGTAAGCGTGTCGGACAGGGAGGAGAGAATGTCGAATTGTGCTGTCAGCAGCACCTGCACCATGGCGGCGTCGCCCGCCTTGTCCTGCTCGAGGACTTCGTGGTAGGCCTCCCGGTTGAAGTTGGTCTTGATGAGCTCTGCCTCGCGCTCAAGGCTTTCAGTCTCGCCCATGTCAGCTCCCTCAGTGCCTTCCAGCTGCCTTAGGCTGTGGGACAGCGCGGTGTCTATCGTCCGTTCCCACGTTGGTTTCTCCAGCTTTTGGTGGATGTGTTGACGGCTGCCTTCTAGCTCCAGCAGGATTCCCCGCGCTGTCTTGCGGATTGACACCAGGTTCTGCGGCATCGAATCCTCTTCGCCTCCTCGCTGATCGCAGATGTTATCAAACGCAGCAATCCACCCAGAGAGGAGCCCAATGCGACGCTCGAAGACCTTCAGGCGCCTCGTGTTGTTGATGCGCTCCTGACGCTCGCCAGCGCAATTGTCGTACGCTGTCCGGAGGCGTTGAATACCTTCGTGCGCTACCATTTCCCTCTTCTCGCACTGCTTCCTGAATTTGGCGAACGCGGCCTTCTCCGAATCCTTCTGCTGAGCACGCAGTTCGTTGATCAGTGCCATCTGTTCGTCGATCTTGACTAGGAAGTCCTTGACGTGACGGTTCACATTGAATACGTTGCGTGTCACCTTGGTCTGGATGTTCTTGGCCCGGTTGGCGTAGCGAAGCGTGTTCTGGGTCTCATCGAAATGGGCACTCGACGGCGACACACAGACAATCATGACAGTCTTGCAGTTGCCTCCCAGTGAGAATTTGAGAAGTCGCGTCAGCTTGCTGTTTCGGTACGGAACGTGCGCCTTCTGGCGACGGTCGCACAACGCGTTGATGCAGCTGCCGAGGGCCAGAAGCGACTTGTTGATGTTGGCACCCTCTGTGAGACGCTCGCCCCTGTTTTTCGTGACCGATGCCCGCTCCGAACCAGCCAGGTCGATGATGCTGAGGGTCGCCATGGTATGAGGCTCGTTGACGTCGGCGTTGCGGTCCTTCTGGGCGACGTTGATTTGGAGCACCGCGTGTGATCGCGATGAAGTGGCATTGGCTTCGGTAGGAGAGACCGTGCGGTATTCGTTGCCCTTGACGATCATGTCCATGACCTCTTGCACATCCTTCGGGTGGTGGCTCGTGAGTCCCGGTACTGTAACAGCCTGGTTGCTGTCCTCTCGCAACATCAATCCTGCCTTGCTGCCACCGTCAACAAGCAGGTCACGGATGGTTTCGTTATAGATCTCGAGGTAGCTCAGGCTGAGCTCCGTCGTCTTTTCTTGACTGCGCTCCCCAATCTTCTCGAATAGTTCCTGCATAGTCAGGAAGATAATACCGGGATGTTGCGACGTTCCCGTAATTGTATGTGTCTTGCCACAGCCTGTGGCGCCGTATGCGAAAACAGTAGCATTGTAGCCGTCGAGGACGCTATCCAGCAGCTGCTTTGTTGTGCCTTCGTATACATCGGACTGGTTCGTGTTCTCGTCGAAAACGCGGTCGAACGCAAAGACTTGGTCTTTCGTCTTTTTCGAGGCTGGGACGACGGATCTCCCGAATTTGTGCACGGGGTTGTCTTCTGGCGGATCGAATACTCTGCTCTCGATTAGCGGTATGCAGACAAGGCCTCTCTCAGACTCACAAGCAGCGGTCGTCCACCACTTTGATTACGTTGCGAATACCACGCTGATGCAGCTTAGGTTGGGGAGCGCCAGCCAGCGAGCCGTCGCCCAAAAAGACTGTGCCATCATCATTCTTGTGTCTGTTCAACTTAGCATACCGAGTAGTGACGCTTGTGGGGTTTTCCTTACATTTGCGCCGCCTCTCTGATAGTGAAGGGCCGCACTCGTACTGTTGAGACATGTTAGCATGGCCTTGAGCGGCTTGGAATGCAAATACTGGAGACGTACCGGCCACTGTGATGGACGATTGTCCCGCCGTAGCCATCGTGGAGAAACTCTTTCGGCGTCGCTGCGCGTTGTATTGCGCAATGCAGAGCTGGTTTCCTCGTTCGGCTCTGTTTGCGACAGCCAAGCGCTGCACCTAAATAAACAAACAAGAGCTCGATCCGTCGCCGTGTCCTTCTTGGAAGCCAAAATTTGCGCAAAGGATGCTGAAGTCAAAATGCAAAGCCGGGCGGCGAGAAGGGGAGGATAGGGGTCAAAGGAGCGTTGACAATGGCGTTCTCAGTGCCACGATCGTGAATTATGATTGTGACGTTGTTGCCCGTGGAGGACCCTAAGTTTGTTTTTCCGCGCCGGGGTCCGTTGCCCCGACAACACATTAAAGCGGGTCTATTTGCAGGCCTTCGAAACGCTGGCGGGCCCCTTTCCAAATCAACCCCGAGAGAATGCATTTGAGCTACCCTGCATTAAGCTTCAGATGTAGCTCATCCTTTCTCAGAACGCCTTGGTGTACCATAGCGTGGCGATTATTCTGTCCTCGGAGGTAATTTGTTCGATGACGGCGCATTAACGCTTTACGACCTGGTCTTGCTCGTCAAAAATCCTTCCTCTGATTTGAGATAAGCCCATTCCGTGCGCATCAGCTGTTTCTCTGGCGTATGAAAGTACTACGCATTCAGCACGTAGAACTTCCGGAACCACAAATACGAACGTGGAAATCCAAGGAGCCACACGAGGGCGCGCATAATGCAGATAGTTGTCACTTTAAAAAGACCAGAAACCGCGACCTACACACAGAAACATCTCGTGTTGCCCTCGTTGTAAGCATTACGTGGCTGGTCCTGTGGCGGCTTTACTTATTAGATAGTCTCCGTTACTAGAAATATGATAGCTTCTTCCTTTGGATGATAAAAGTACTTACTACCAGACCTAGGAGTAGTTGGTTAGGGTGTACGTGTGATATAAAAGTTTTCGTTTCGAGAGCCCGATCACTTCAAAAACTGACTAGATAGTACCCAGCAACTTACCTCAAGGTAGAGTACTCTGCGCACTCGCTACATAGGCTCCCATAGCTTGCCACCAGCTTGCTTTTGCAATACTTGAGGGTCTTCACTTCACAGGTCCCTTACTCGCCTTCCTTTTCTCGAGCCACAGAAACCATTGCCGGTAGCTAGGCTTGTATTGAGACAGAAAAAGTTAACAAATTCCAGAAAATGCCCTCGTGGCGCGAAACCTTCTCCAACATCATTCTTCCCATGTGGTGTCCATATGTATGTGTCTGATCACCGAAGCTCATCGCTTGGGCGGAGGTTACCCCTTGGACTCAAAGCTAGAACGCAGACAGCCTCAACTTAAACCCTGAAGTTCTCTCGCATGGCGAACTTGTCACTAAACTAAATTCTTTGAAATTGCTTCCTTGTTCCTTAAAAGCCCTCGGCTCGGATTTCGCCGCCCGATCATCCCTATCTTCTTCAACCTTCGCTAAGACCTAGTTCTGCTACGATTTGCACCACCCCTGGCAAATTCACTCAACGACATGCTTGGCCTCATCCTCCTTTGCTTGCAAAGGGTATTGGTTCGTAAGAAAAAGATGTCTCAAGCCGTATTAAGTTCCTCGTCCGCTGCGACAAACTCCTCGACATTGGGCTCAGCTCCCTCCAGAGAGCACAGCTCTCAACTACCCCGGCCACATGTCTTCCTGATCCGATCGATTCCGCCCCTAGCAGATATTTATGCTGCAACAAATGCGTCGTCTACACCAACACCCACCAGAACTTCTGATTTGACTCGCACATTTCTCATTACAATCCACGACAACCGCGCCCAAGTTTCATCGACAGCGGAACACATCGATCTTCCCATCGTCACAGAGCTGAGCTCCGCTCTCTCATCGTGCCGCGCCCAAGTTACCACGCTTCAGGAAATGACATCTCTATACAGCCAAGGACTCGAATATTTAAGCAACGACCTCTTCTCCTGCACCAGCGCTGTCAACAGCCTCGAGAGCGCTTCCGCAGCTTTCATCACAACCACTATCACCGAGACGGCCACTCAGACGACTGCAATGATTCCCACACCGGGTCAAGGATCACCATCTCATTCTTATGCTACCCCTACAGCATCAGTCAACACGCTAGGTAAGCTCACTGTGACAACTTCACAAATGGCAAGTCTAATTGACTCAGAGCCCCTTTGGTTGATTCTACTCCCTTTGTTCGTCAGCCCTGTCCTCACCATTTGGGCGCTCTCCCTCACGACCTGGGAACAGCAGCTCGACAGACTTGTCCTGCGTAAGATGATGATCCCCTCCGCCATAAGCTTATTCTGCTTCGGCGGAAGCCTTGTTATATCCTTCCACGGCACAGCTTCCAGTCTTTCGCCGACGTGGGTCTTGATGATCTTGAACTTTCTTGGAGTTGGCTGCATGACCGTGGTTGTCTGTGGTTGGAAGCACTTCGCTACGACCGGTTCATCACATGGCACACTTCCCCTTCGCCAGATGGCAAAGGCACATACTCCATGTACGCCGCAAGGGAAACACCCACGTGAGGCATCACAGACTACATCCACGCCGCCTGTAGAGCCAAGGACCCAGGCAGAGCCCAAGGCAGGAGGCAAGGCTGAGCAGTACCTAGCCGCCTCCAGGCCTTTCCCTGCCGCTCATCAGGTCCTAGCCTGCGCCCCGGCTGCCGAACAACGCAAAATAGACCGTCTCCCCCAGCGGGATCGCGTAGCCGCGCACAACAAGGTCGTGTCTCGATACCTAGCCCATCCAACTCAACGCCGCGGCACCTTTGGAGGAGAGGAGTGTTCCGAAGCACGCGTCAAAGCTTCTTTTCCAAGTTTTCCACCTCCCCGGGCGATGAGTCTTTCAGATGCCTCCAAAGAGACTCCTCCCTCTTATGGCATAGTTCCAAAGCCACAGGCCAAAGAGCCTCCCTTCCCGCCCTCTCCCCTTCCAGCTCGGGGTCTCATCGGCGACCGCGAGCCCCGCGTCATCGCCTCCCTCACACGTCCCGTGGCCACAAGACGAGAAGTCGCTCCGGAAAATATTCCCCTCCCGCCAGAATCACCAGCGGAGTGGTCCTACAACCCCAGCCCCCGCGGCCCGCTCAAGCTCGTCTCCCACCCCGCCACGCCAACCTCAGGCCATTCGTCCTCCCCCGTCGTCCCGCGTCACGAGTCCACGACAGACCAGGACTGGGATGTCGACGATCTCGTGCGGCAGACACTGTCTGAGCTCGACCTTGATGTCTGCCGTTCGGAGACTTCATCTCCTGAGCTGATCGACTATGAGCAGGAAAGACGGGACCAGGAAGCCTGGGAGGAAGCCGAGGAAGAGGATTGCAGGAGGTGGGAAGAGGGTGATACCGCGGCAAGTCGTTTGTTGGACAATTGGGATTACCTCCTTGACTTTCATCCCGAGATGCTTGAGTAATGGACTCGATGGAGGATTGAAAAGGGGGAACGGTGGGTCCGTATTTGGGAATGGAGGTGGAATTACTCAGGTAGTTACCTGGGATAATGCCATGGAAGGGCCTCTAGATTCCAGGAGGCACTTAGCGCGCAAAGTCTCGCCGCATTCTCGAGATAAACGACAAGTCGAACAGGAGTCAAGAGTAACAGATTGATTTGATAGAACTCGGTACTTTTCAATTCCTGTCATTGGGAGTTATGTAACCCGTGCTCATGTCCACGCATGCTCAAATGATCTGATAACATTAGAAATTAGAGATAGTCATGCCGTCAAGTCGAAAGACCTGTGGAATCATAGAGGACGCAGTCGTCTTTCGCAGATTACAAATGCGCAGTCTTTCCTCATAGCTTTTTCCATCCTTTCCATCGCTCGCTCGTAAATGCGGTCCTTGAACGCCAAAATCGCGGTGAAGATGCTTGAACATATGAAATGATGCAGAGACAGCAATGCACAGTGAAATGCGTAGTGCAATGGAACGCCTGTGCAGCCCTGAGATCGGCAACCGAGCGAGCGCCAAAATCAAATCAGTGTAGCCTTTCCTTCACGTATACCATAGCAGCCAACCCCGCGCAGCACTTCGTACTCATCTCATGCTTGCACCAAGGGCACTTAACCGTCATTGACACAGACCCTGCGAAATGCACATCCTCACCCAACGTGACCATGTCCTGCGGGCGCGCCATAAACTCGTAGAGCTTGCTGGGCATATCGTGATAATAACTGCAGCTACAGCACTCTACGAACATCTTCGCAATGGGTTCGCTGTCGTGGTTCTGACGGGCGCTCAGGGATGGTGAGTTCTGTTTCGGAGCCTGAGTTGGCGAGGCATGATTCTGCTTCAAAGCCTTCGGTGCAGGAGCGGTCGGTGCGGCTTTGCGGGCAGCTTCAAGGTAGGTAGCTGGCCAAGGAGCCGCTACCGAAGACTCGTCCTTCAGCATGAGAAGGTCACGCAGGGGCGGCGACTTGGTCTCGGGGTCATTGATAGGCTCGATGTTCGTCTTTATCGGCCTCGGCCTGCTCGAGTCCCTGGCTTGCAGCGATTGCTTGCCCCTGACTGGAGCAAGGCTAGGGTCGGAGCTCGTTCGTCGGTCAACACCTGGTCGTCGCGGCTTGACGTCTGGGAACGCAGCCATCACCTTCAGGGCAGCGGCCTGAATAGGGTCGAGCTCTAGCGGCGAGGGCTGGTTCGAATGGCGTTGATCCGCCTGCGAGATGGCAGGGGATGGGTAAGCCGAAGTGTACCCTGAGTCATGCTGCGCCTTTCCGATGGCTTCCTTGTCGCATGAGTGCGGGAATACACCTCGCTCGGACTGTGGTCGTGAGGTGTCTGGTGTGCCGTGGTCTGAGGGCGAACGGAAATCATCCGAGCACGAGTCTTCGGAAGATTGTTTCGGTGGTGAGTGCGGGATCGGCGCTGAGATCCTGAAGTCTGGCATACCAAGGATTCTAGCGGCTTTGTTTCCAGTAGTATTCGGGAGCGCATTTGCGGATCCATTCCTGTTGTGCTCTGTGCTGCCACGCATGGGAGACCTCGATCGGCTGGCGGGCCTCTCCGAAGTCGCAGCAGGCATCGTTGGTGCAGGAAGACTATTCCGGCCGAAAGCCGCCCGAGCTGCTTCTTTCAAGGTCTTCTTAGAATGTGCAGACTTGTCGTTGCTGATTAAGGGGTCCAGAGAATCGTAGGGGATGCTTGGGGGATCCGATACCGACCACCTCTTCGACGCAGGGCGAGGGGCTCGATCCCCGCCAGTTTTCTGGCGCATTTCCGGCATTGTCTGAGAAGGCACCAGGGGTGCGGGTCGCTTTGGCTCGGCAGTTTCATTGTTCTTATTGGTGTCATGGCTCTGCCCAGAATGTGGTGAGGGCTGAGGACTCGGCACATTGGTTGCATCGCCCAGACTGATCAGCGACTTTCTCTTAGAGCTTCGTCGGGGAGGTGGCGGAGGCGACTCGGGCACGGTGTTGTAGGACGTCTCCGAACCAGAGTTGGCGGTCTCATCAGAGTGATCACTGCCGGGTTTGCAAACTTGCGTAGGCCCATTAGACCTCTGTGTCAAGGCAGGATGAGCTGAGGGGTCGAAAGTCCCAAGCATGTTCATCTTTTCGTCGTCAATTGGGCCGCGGTATCTCTGTACAATGGTCGGTGATGAGATGGCCGGTGCCGACTCGGATCTCGGTAGCGACTTGATCCTAGTGTCTTCCTTCAGTGCCGATGGCGACTTAGTGAGTTTATGCCCCTTCTCCTTGATATCCTTCTTTTCCTTCAAACCCATCCGGGCTCGCCAGCTCTTCGACATGTTGTCGTCCGCGGTCGGGGATTCGGGAGCTAGCAGCGCCTGATTCCTGCCGGATGTCTTGATGGCGATCGGAGGGTAAGCTCGCTGGTTCTTGTCCTTGGTTTCGTGTTTGGGGGCAAAGATCCTAAGAGGACTAGGAGATCGCTTGTCGGTCTTCAATCGCGGCGGCGGAAGGTCGTTGATGGAAACAGCATGCTCGTTCAAGTCCCTCTGAGTGGCTTCTAGTCGTTGTTGCTCAAGCTTGACGCCTCCAATAAAGCCAGAATCAGATTGATCAACACTTGGCCGTCTGCTCCTGAACAAAGAAGAAAAAGAACTGGAGCGTCCTCTCGACTGCTGAGCAGCAGGTATATCCTGCGGCAAGGGCAAGTCCGGAGTGGACAGGCCCGCGACGCTAGCAGGACGTTCCTTTTGCTGACGTGGTTGCGCGAGATTCGAGTCAGACATGCAGGCTTCTGCCCGAGCCTGGGCGAGACTTCTCCGGGCAGAGGGAGGGTAGGGCCCAGCCTTGTCTTGGTGCAGGATCGGTCCGGGGGGGTTCAAAGCTGGGGAAGGCGGTTGAGCTTTGGAAAGACGTCGTTTCTTTGCTTTAGCTTCCTTGTCTGCTTGCTCCTTATCTTTCTTCTCCTTCTTGCGGCGACTGTAGGCATCCCAGCTCGGACTCTGGCACATTTCTCTCCTCTCTTCTAAGTCGATGTCAAGTGAGTTAGTCGGCTTAACTGGCGAGGTGACCTTGGCCTGGCCGGTGGCGGACTGTCCAGTCTTGGCCGCACGACGCTGTGCATCCCTCATGCCGGGCGGACCTGCGGCGGGTGAGGCTGGACCGGAGGCGGAAAATACTTTGCTGGCAATATTGGCGGCATCAATGCCAATGCCTGCGCCGGTGTTGATGGGCGGCAGCTCGTACGGGTGCTGCATTTGGCGGTAGCGCGGCTGCTGGACGGATTGCTGGCCAGCGGCTGAATTCTGGGATGCAACAGAAGGCGACGTGGAAGGAAGCTGGCGGCGAGGGATGGTAGGACGAGAAGCATGCACTCTGCCAGTAGGGACCGGAGAATTGTGAGTCGTCTGCGAGGGAGGCTTAGACTGCGTGGTCGAATGCGTAGGGGTCTTGGGCGGGGAGGCTGGATCCGGGTCGGCATTATGCGCGTTGCGGCGGTCGAGCTGTGATTGGGGCGCAGAAATGATCAGCATGAATCCAGACTGAGACCCCAAGGGTCGGGAAAAACTCACCATGCACTGCTTTTCCAGCTCGAGCATGCGCTGCAGGCTGTTGGAGCGGGCTGGCCGCGTGCGCTTGGGCGAGGTCAAAGGGTGCTTCAGGTTTGGGGGAGCCACAGTGGCAGCCATAATGGCGGTGGAGAGGCTGCTTGACGTCCCGACGGCAGCTGGCGGCAGCTGCGACGCAGCTCATGCACTGCTAGTGCAGCAGAATGTCGACGAAGGATGGCGAGATCTTGGCGATGAATTTGGTGCTGAGGGCTGAGCTGAGGCAATGAATTGAGGGGCGTAGCAGCGGTGGCAGCCTGAGGTCGTGCTGCCCTGAGGCGTCGGACTTGGAGCCTGAAACGACCTGAAGATGGCGCCAGCTGCAGACACTGCACAAATCGGTTAAAAAGAGGACAATAGCCTGTTGCCAACTTTCCCCTCGGCGACGAGAAGGAGGAAGTTGTTGCGACGGCGCCTCTCGGAGAAGCCGCACGATAATCGAGGTGATGAAGGTTGAAAAGTGAAGATGGAAGGGTTCTCTGGGAGAAGAGGAAAGGGTGGGATGGCGCGACGGTATGCTTGTACTACTCGTCGTACAAAGTAATCACCCTGGCCGACCCAAGAAAAGCAGGATGCCGCTGCAAGATCTCAGCCAAAGGTGGGAGATCCGACGATGCCCTTGCGTTGCTTGTTTGACGACTTGTTTGGAGTGAGCGATACGAGATGTGCTGGTCGTATTCTGCGTCTTGGCGCCTCCCACGGCGATCCCACTACCACCAGCTGCTGGCCCTTCCGACGCCTTTCTCACGCTTCCCCGCGAATTGGGCCGCTTTTAAAGAATGTCTGACCTCACGAATTTCCTGCTTAGAGCTAGTGACGGGCCAATTGCTATCGATTTCCATATCATCCTCACGATGGTCGAAAGTGTATTCCAGAAGGACGACGCCCAGACTGCTGGATTGGCGTCACTTACACGCACCCATGTCCCAGAATACGAAGCTCTCCCGCTAGAGGGTCAAGGGGGGACCACCAGGGTTCTGCCGTTGGGGCCATCCTCCCGGACTCCCGATGCGCCTAACCCACCAAGGAAGATGGAGTCCCCATTCCTGCCATCCCATTGGCACATTCCTTCAGCCCTTGTCGAGAGCCAGCCAAACCCAAAAATAGCTTGCCAGTAAGCTCGGCCCTGCGATGCCTGCCTCTTCTTGTGGTTGGCGATGCTAGCGAGGCCAGATCCAGCATCGTGACATGCTCGACAGTCTTGACGTATGCGGGGATGAGATGCAGCCTGCGATAGGACGGACGACGGCTGAGCAAGAGGATGGAGACAGACGTTGAGGGGTCTCAGTCCAGGCGTGAACCCCTCAACGTCTGTCTCCAGACTAGTGGTGAAGGAACTTACGAACTAGCCAACGCTGATGTCTCGGATTTTGGGGCGCAATCGCAGGGCAAGCATGCGGTGAGAGGGGTTTTCATAAGGTGATATCGATCTAGTATCTCTAATCGCGGTCTCGTAGCTACTGTGGATGCATTCTAAAGGGTATCTTCTTGCGTTGTCAATGTCACGAAAATGTCGGTCCACTCGTCCCGTTCAGCTGAGCTCAGCTCATCTGCACTCAGGCTCTCGATTGTCTCATGTGTTCCTCGACCCTCGCCTTTGTGGGCCTCAGATGCGTCCAAATTTCTTCTTGCTGCTCGCTGAAGTCCTGCAAGCCGTTGACCATGTCCAGCTCGTCTTCGCCTGTGCACAAAATCCTGTGCTTTATTCTTTTGAGCCATGCTCTGACCCTAGCCCAGAACTCGTTTGGAATTTTCAATCGCACCGCGACATACTTGTCATCTGGTGCGTGGTCAGGTCGAAGTGGTTCATCCGGGTTATGAACGATACCGCCGGTCTCAAGGAGTTTCTCGTTGATCCAAGTGTTGTACTTGGTCTGCTCCGGCGGAAGCGTAATATCGAGGAACTCCAGCGATGCCGCGATAGTCAGATAGAAGGCCCGGACCGGGTTGACCATGGACTTCATGAAGAATGACATCCAGTGCGGGTAAAGCACTGAAAAGTCTGACTGCGACAGATGCGTCGATCCGCACAGCGTCAACATCCAGCACAGCTGTCCAGACTTCTCCGCCTCGCCGCAAATGTCCAATATCCGGTCAAAGTTGCCCTTCCAGTGCATGAAAGCTTCCGACGATATCGTGATGATCGGCTTATTCACCCTATCGTGTGGCGTCTCGCCGCCAAGAGGCGTTCCTTGGCCCCAGGCATCGAGCATGACGCCCTGCCCGATCCACGGGAGGTTGTGTCCCCGACAGGCTTGCACAGTTGTGGCGCCACCAAAAGAGTGCCCCATCATCGTCACGTTCTGGAGGAACATTCGGTGCTTCCAATGATCCCAATTGACGCCCTTCAGCCCCAGGGAGCTGGAGCCGATATTACCCTTCTTCCGCAGATTTGCAGCCGCGATATCCTCGCCCTGGCCACTGTTGATCATCTCCAACACATAGAAGGCCTCTTTGATTTCTGCAAGTCTCAACTCAATCTGCGCCGAGCGTAGAGTTTGATCCACCCCTTTTGGATTGTGAGGAGAGGTATCTTGCGCATTATCCTTTGGAAGAATATAGTCAACCACATAGTATGGATTCAGATTCTTCTGTCGCCGCCGCCGAACATGCTTGTCCTTGTGGTTGTAGTCACCGTCGTTGTTTGTGAATAGCTGCGCTGTGGAGGACTCAATGTTATTTGCCTCGGCATCGCCCGGCAAACTGACATGCGTCCTCGCCGCACTCCCGTCTCTATGCTCCAAGGCCACAACGACGAAACCGAAGCTTGCCAGCTCTCCGCAGATTGCGCTGTAGCACAGACGGGATCCGCCCAGGCCGTGGCTGAAGATGATGACTGGGAACCTGGGTTTGTCCGTTGGGTCTTGTTCTTCCTCACGTGCTGTCTGACCGCTTGGCCCCTCATCGTCCAAGATATCCTGCGGCCAGTGTTCTGCTAGCTTTGCATTCCGGAATGCAGGAAGCTTGGTGAAGAGAGATGTCGACGCCAGGTACGCCGTCACAGGCTGCCACGGCAGCCCCATCATTTTAGCATAACCTTTCGATGTGGCAGTCCGAGGTCTCGGCATCCAATCCACTCGATGAAGGTTTTCAGTTCCATCCGATGTTTTCAGGTCCTTCCGGATCTCCGCTGGGTAGTAGATACCCATCAACACGGTATCGAGTCGCAGCACGGGCTTGCCGTCGCGCTTCAGGTTGGAAATCGGCCGGGGATCCCGTGCTGGCACTTCGACGTCCATATACCCGACGTTGAAGGGTCCAGTATAATGTGGCAGCCGATGGAGCAGTCTGTCGCGCAGCGTCTTGGGCGGGACAACGGCAGCGCGCCGCACTCGGCGCGTGTCAGCCCGCGGGGGCGCGGTCTCTCCCGGTTCTGTCGCTTCCATGCTGACTAGGCAGTGATGTGGGAGAAGAAAGGGTGAAAGGCATGGTGTGTAGAGTTTTCAAGAGCTGGGCAAAAGTCTTGGTCAAGTCAATAGTCAGGAGTAAGTGCCCCGGGAGGCCCACGATAGGGCCATACGCCAAGAGTCAAAAACGTGACGTCAGTGTCAACATCACGGAACATCGGCTCGATCGCGGAACGTTCAGTAGACAGAAGAATATCCAGATAATCCAGCTGAAATTATGATCATATGAATATTCTTGGGCTCGTACGTCGAGAGAGTGAGCCGACGCCTGGTTTGGTGAGACAAGCGCCTGTATCTGTAGTGTCTTTAACAGTTGTGCAGCCGTAAGCCGAAGAGAGGTATCAATGCTGTTCGCTGGGAACAGCAGATAGAATCTTCACACTCGGAGGTAATACATCGCAGGATATGTGCTGCATTAAACGCTTCGAAGTTCGAACAGCCTCAGGACATAATCTAAACGCACGAGCTTGAACGCCTGGTCGATGCGAATCATGCACGCCAAAGGTACGGTTCCAGGGTAGTGTAGCAGACAATTAACGAACCTGGGCAGCTAATGTGCTTATGTCAGCCGGTCTGACTCAACCATCTCGGGGGACTTTCTTCCGCAGGCGCCGCCCTGGCTCCCCGCTCACGTGAGCCCACCCATGCACGCACAAACGCATCCCTCCAAATTTCCTGAAAATCGCCGCTCCGATCACCTCTTCAACACCATCACCAAACGACACAATCCATCAAAATGGGAAAGGTTCACGGTTCTCTCGCCCGTGCTGGTATGTTTTCTCACAGGAATAAATAAAGATTTTTCCTCGCTAACGTATCGCAGGCAAGGTCAAGTCTCAGACCCCCAAGGTACGAACCACCGCGACCCGATGACGACGACCATTTCCCACGAACCGATGTCTAACAAACGGAACAGGTTGAGCCCCAGGAGAAGCCCAAGGTTCCCAAGGGCCGCGCTCTCAAGCGTCTCAAGTACACCCGTCGCTTCGTCAACGTCACAATGACCGGTGGAAAGCGGAAGGTTCGCAGCCCTTCACAACTCCCAAACTCGACCGCCAACGGTATACTGACGGCTTGGATAGATGAACCCCAACCCCGGCTCTTAAGCGCGCGATACGAAACGAAATGGCCAGGGAATGATGATAACTTATGGGGAGGACGCATGATATTCGATGAAACAACTGGTAGTTTTATTCCAGGAGCAATTCGGTCGGGTCGATCAGCTAGCGGAGCGTCGCCCTCTGTTAGAAGGGAGAGACGTGAAGACGCGGCGGCGGCATTACTCGGCGTCAGGGTGTCCCTTTTGTCAATACAAAACATCAACCGCAGTTTTGAACGAGTCACCGCGGTGAACCATGTGAACCTGTTGGCTCGCGTTGCAGAAAACCGACCATGTTGCCGCGCCGGAGCACTGCGCTCCCTTTTTCCATTTAACAACATTCATACAAAACCGTAAATGATGAAAATCAACAAACTATCTGAACGTAGTTACTCCAGTACGGTGCGTGTCTCGATACTCATTAGAGATACTAAGGTATTCCATCCACTTAACCATCCACAACCGCATCACGTGACCATACTCCCAGCTCCAGCTCGTCCAAGGTCCAGCCAGTCTTGACATTCCAGCCTCTGACCTCAACTTTTCCACTACAAACCAAAATCTGCAACTATGGCCGACGCTGAGATGGAAATCGACCCCGCGCCTCCGGCCGGCGGCAACGGGCCCTCCGACAAGACAATGGACACCCACGCCAAAGCCACAGCCGTCCGCTCTATCGAAGGCTGGATCATCATTGTCACCAACGTCCACGAGGAGGCCGACGAGGAGACCCTGCAGGATACGTTCGGCGAGTACGGCGAGATCAAGAACATGCATTTGAATCTCGATCGGAGGAGTGGATATGTCAAGGTACGACTGCGCGCAAGCTTGAAGTTGCCCTGCTTTGCGGGGCAGCGCTTGAGAGAACCTCTTCCCTTTCACCAAGGAACCATGGCAGGGGCAATAAAGTTGACACAAACAGGGTTACGCCTTGATCGAATATGCTACCCTTGAGGAGGCCCGCGCTGCCATCGATGGCGCCCACGACACCAAGATGCTCGAGCAGACCATCAACGTAGATTTTGCGTTCGTTCGACCACCGCCCGGACAGGGCAAGGGCGCGCGCGGCGGACGCGGAGGGCACCGCGGCCGGGGTCGTAGTAGAAGCCGGAGCCCAGAGGCTAGGAAGGAAGACGGCGAAGAGCGTGATTGAAAAGATGCGCCCGCGGTCAGTGCTTAGGATGACACTGAGGCTGTGGACAGAGCACTCCATCTCGAGGATGTTGGCATACATTATATTTGGGCCCTTCCAGAGGGAGCCGACGCGCCTCAATAAGTGCGGTTGCGTCGACGTACGGTAGACGGATCAATCAGGTATGGCTCGTCTGAATCATGATGGGAAGCGATGCTAACTTGGGATAGAATGACGGACAACAGCGATCAGCCTATTGACGAATTTGGATATGAGTGATGTACATATGTCCCAAAGCGACAGTGCGCCCTTGTATGGTCACAAAACCATTGCCGCTTCATTGAGGGCTGGCGCACCAGCCAAGCCTCGATGTGAAGTAGTACGGCAATAACCTCCTCCTGCTTTGTTGCGGAGCTCTTTACGCATTTTATCAGAAGATCCACGTGAATGACTTCTTCACCTCAAAGCTCGTCGATCGACTGCACCTGTCAGCATACCACTTCACGCCCAACGATCCAACAACAGCGATACTCACCGGATGTCTGCACTCGACGCGCCAATCATGACCTCAAAAAACCCCTCCTCCGCAATCCAGCCCGGCAGCGAAGTGTCGTAATAGCCAACTGCGTACTTGTCGAGTTCGATGCTGATGTGCCTCGTCTCGCCAGCCTCCAGGAACACCTTCTCAAACGCTACCAGCTCCTTGTCCGGCCGGGGAAGCCTGCTCTTCTCGTCCCGCACGTAAACTTGAACGATTTCTGCACCCTTGCGGTCGCCGATGTTGGAGATGGCCAGGGTGATGCGGATCGCGCCGTCTGCCGTCAGCTTGCGCGGCTGGATCTCCGGCCGCCCGTACTCGAAGCTGGTGTAGGAGAGTCCATGTCCAAAGGGGAAGAGCGGCTTGATGCCGGTGCGATCGTAGTGTTTGTACCCAACGTACAGACCTTCTCCGTACAGTACCTTACCGTTCTCGCCTGGCCAATTGTGGTAGGCTGGGGTGTGCTCGATGCGTTCTGGGAATGTCGCCTGCGAAGTTAGTCACTGGTTGCAGCCTCGAACATTCATACCCACAGGAAGTTTGCCGCTGGGACTTTCTATTCCGAACAGGACATCCGTCAAGGCATTGCCTGCTTCCTGGCCCTGATACCATCCTTGCAGGATAGCAGGCACCTTGTTCACCCACGGCATGTGGACGGGGCTGCCTGACTGGTTCACCACAACGGTTCGTGGGTTGGCCTTGACGACAGCCTCGATCAACCTATCCTGGCTGCCTTCGATGGGCAAGTCCATCGTTTGCCGATCGTAACCTTCCGACTCCCACTCGGCATCTACTCCGACAATGACCACTGCCACGTCTGCTGCCTGCGCCGCCTCGGTAGCCTCCTGGACGTAGTCGATCTTGTCCTCTTGCTTGAACCCAATCCGACATCCTCCATATTTGTGCGTCATCCCGAACTGCTTCTGCTTCGATATCGGGCGTAGCTCATTCGTCATCTCAACGAGCAGCTCCACGGCTTTACCGGCTTCCATCTCAAATTCGACGAGACAATCGACAGAGCCGTCAAACATGGCCTCGCCCTCCTCAGTCCAGTTCTCCAGATCCACCGCGAGCTCGCCGTTGACGTACAGCCTCCCGGGCCCTACGCTCATGAAGCTCAAAGTGTGCTTTCCAGAGAGCGTCGGTGTGAGGAATGTCGTTGCATAAGCCGACCATTCTGGCCCAGTCTCCGCCAGCGGTGCCGAGTCCCAGAGAAAGAGATCAGTGTTCGTCCTCCGTTGCGTCAAGACGGGCTTCCCATGAAACCGGTCACCTGCGAACCAGTCGATTGTCACTCCTGGCTGGCCATCCTTGGTTGTGCAGTAATTCGACGCCACTGGGAGCCATTTGTGGATGTGGCAACCTTGGGCGAATGTCACATTTTGCTCGGCCACCTCGCGAATGCTGTTGAGAGGGATCGTGTTGTAGTAGGGGTTCAAGCTTGCACTACCGCCTCCGCCCGCAATCGCCCTGTTTGCGTTAGGTCCAATTACCGCAACCTTTTGAGTCTTTGCGCAGATCGGGAGGATGCCGCCCTCGTTCTTCAGTAACGTCAATCCCTCGTGGCCCGCTCTTCGGATCAGCTCCCTCGTTGCCTGCTGGTTGTCTTCTCTCTCTGGCTGTTCTGAAGACCTGTCGTAGCCTCTCAGACGCTCGACCAGCACCAGAGCGTTCTCAGCAGCACGATTGATTTCTTCCATGCTGATGCGGCCACCCTTTGCGGCCTCAACGAGCTTTTCTAGACGCCATTTGGTCGAATGGGGGAACTCGACGTCGCAACCTGCTTGTACAGATTCGACAATTGAATTCGTACCGCCCCAGTCCGATACTACAGTTCTAGAAACCGTCAGCAAAGTTCTCTACACGACTGCCCCAGGCTCAATCACCCATCGTAACTCCAT
This sequence comes from Sordariomycetes sp. S80-01Y, assembly GCA_037042185.1. NCBI lineage: Eukaryota > Fungi > Ascomycota > Sordariomycetes > Sordariomycetes sp. S80-01Y. Next base: position 2,843,875 of record JAXQJY010000027.1, on the reverse strand, counting down.
TCGCCGCGCAGAATATCCTGGAGTATATGTGAGTGCATATCTGCGTGGACACCATTGATTTTGTTGTACGATGTCATGACCGCCCACGGGTTGGCTTCGCGAATGGCGATCTCAAACGGCTTAAGGTACAGCTCGCGCAATGGACGCTCTCCAACGAGCGAGTCGATGGTGTTTCTCTCGGTTTCCTGCTCATTTCCGACAAAGTCTATCCGAAGTTAGCACGATCATCGCCGGCGTGGTCGTTGGGCGAGACCCACGCTTTATGGTTGCCCCCACGCGCTCCTCCTGGAGACCTTTTATATACTGCGCGGCAAGCTTTCCCGTGAGGAGCGGGTCTTCTGAGAAAGACTCAAAGTTGCGACCTCCGAGCGGGTGGCGGTGCAGGCACACCGTCGGCGCCAGGAGCATGTGTGCCGATCGAGCTTTGGTCTCCTCAGCCAGGTGTCGGCCCACCTCGCGGAGCAGGTCTTTGTTCCAAGTCGCGGCTAGTGAGATACCGCAAGGAAAGAGCGCAGCCTGCCTGTTCAGCAGAGTAACGACGAACAAGGATGCTTCCTCACCTTGGTGCCGCCGACAAAGATGCCGCCTCTCGCACCATTCGGGCCGTCAGAGGTCTTGATGGCTGGAATGTCAGCCTCCGGTATGGCCTTGGTTCTCCAAAAGTCAGCTGCCGTGAGCAGCGAAACCTGGGGCATGTCAGCAACAGTCTGGAACTTGAGCTTCCGCGCGTGCCAACCTTCTGCTCCAAGGTCAGGCTCTCCAGCTTCCTGCGGGCAGCCCAGCGATCGGCTGGATGTGTGGCGCCTTTGTGAGGAGGGCTAACGGGCGTAGACAGCTCCGTATCCGGCGTCGACGACGGTTTGCTGGGTTCTGTATCCATCGTGTAAGAAGTGCCAGGATGCTTGCTGACTGGAGAAATGATGATTCGGTAAAGAGGTGGGCGAAGCTGTCTTTCCCAACAGATAGATGTCTTGGAGGATAGAAAGAGGGCAGGAGACGGCAATCTTTAAAGATATTCTGCGATCAGAGAGTTGCAGACATACGTGTATCGCAGCAGCTGCCGGACCGTAACCCGAAATGCGACTAGACGTGTAAGCTAAACTGGCAGGGTACGCGGGAGATCAAAGCTGCACTGCACAGCAGACGTCGAGAACAATAAAACCCCATCAGCAGAGCAACGTATTCTTAATAGTCTTCACGAACAAGGAGTATCTTGGGACTAGCGCACGCCCAGAACCTACATGGGCAATGGCTATGCCGATCTCCTGTCTTCTGCAGCGTGGCTGTTGCGAGACGCTGGCCATGCGATTGGAAACAGCCACAACGCCGATGCAGCTGCTCCAAACCAACGTGGGAGCGGGGAATTGAGCGCGGTGCCCGTGCTGGAGCTGCTCGGCCTCAATCACGGGGGCTTTATTGGAAAGCGTTTCGCCCGATGAATTGGCTTCTTTCGGTACGGACGGACCGGATGAGCGTCAGGTGTCGATTGGCAGGGGACAGCCCGGTAGCTGGTGCTTGAAGGGTGCTCTCACATCCGAGGCGTGGAAATCAACCCAAGTACTCTCATGTGATGTCTCTCTCTAAAAAGCAGCAGTTGCGATTGCATAAGGTAGTCTGGCTTTGTGCAACCATTGCAACCCTAAGCTTAACGTAGCTCGATAGGCCTCGTGTCGCCCAGACAACTCATAAGTCCCGCGTGTAAGTCGACGCTACGACAGGGGTAAGGCCAACTACTTCTTCCAGCCCCATGGCAAATCCGCCTCATCGTTCAAATTCATCCACAGTCGAATTTCTCTCCTGGAATTGTTCAGGGAGGCAAAGCATGTGCTGTGAAATCGAGCTCAGACAGTCCGCTTGCGTGAAACAAGCTCATCGTCGGGGGATCGTGGAAAAGTCCCCGAGCCGCTTCCGCTCCAGTCTTTTCTCCAACGCCTCTTCCGCGGCCACCTTTCTCCAAAGCACACCCCTGCAATGAGGCAGTACGAGATGGGAAAGCTGATGGAAAGCGGCAGCAGTCTTCGAAGCTTCTGCCTCGGATGGCGTGCCTGGCGCCACCAGATGCCATGCGTCACGACCTTCGGGCGGCTTGAGGAACGGCGGGCCGCCATCCCGCTCAACGACGACTGGGCTGCCCCGTCCCGATGATAAAGCTGCTGACGGGCACATTCAACAGAGAGCCGCCTCGTGTGAGCTGCAACTCTTCACGTCTCAACGGTTCCTGCAAGATGACACAAAGTACACGAATCATTTAGGGCCGGACGCTGCAGGTCATGGATCCCCGGCTCAGACATGCCAGAGCTGCACGGCAACATGGGTCGACGACACGGGATATTGGTTTCCATGAACCACGAACAAGCTAATTCTCACTCGCAAGCCTCGTCTCATTGGACTAGAGACGGCGGTCCCGCATAGTTTCGGTGAGAAGGAACGGAGGTTGGTTCACCGTGGACGTTAGGGGGAAGACCCGCCCGACAAGCTGTTGGCTCTCTAGGACACTGAAGTCTTGGTCTTTGATTATCCAAGTCATGGGGTGTCTTCTGCCTGTCGGTAGATATCTCGGGTACTAGGACGCCTGTTGGGGTGTAGCATTTGGGTGCATGTGAGCTGAAGAGCTTCTCGAAGAAGCTTCGGCCGCATACCTTCCTCGACAAAGACGGTGCCACATCCACCCCTTCTCAAGCCACTGTTGCGAGGGTGGCATTGGCAAAACAAGCGATACCCGAGCGAGACCGTCGAGACGCGTTCGGAGCCGGTCTGGTTGGCGATCCAAGATCTGCAAACGATCTTAAGCTACCTCGCGGCTGAATCTGGTGAGGGGCTGGGTGTGCGATCTGCTGCGTCGGGATGTTGTCTGTATGACATGCAGCTGGATATATGAAGCTCCCACAGTCCAGGAGATGGAAGGGCTTCCTTTAAGCGTCTTGCACTCATTGGCCATGGTTTTGACTCCGAGCACATGGTCCCCTGGCTGCTGACCGCGACTTGTCAACGTTTCAAATTCTTGTGCTGATGTACATTCCGAGAAGCGTTTGGTGCAAACGTATACATGTCATTGTTCACAACACTGCCCTGGGCGATTTCTGTGAGCGCACTTTTTTTTACGCATACGTCTTGAGAACATAACAAAGAACCCCTTGTAGTGAAATTCGAGGTGATTGCTGAATTTTTACCCAATGCATGCTCACTGCTGCACACATGATATCAAGCCGTCATCAACCCTCCTCCACCTTAGTTCTCACATCACGAGCCAACTCCGAGACCAGCAACTGCGCACCTGTGATGCTCAAGTCCGGCACTGCTTGATGCCTGTGGATTATCTTAGAAATCAGATTTGAATTGAAAAGCTTCCCTTTCCGCATTTCTCAGCAAACCCGGGGTTTTGGTCGCCACCTCGGCTCCGTAGCCGACAGACGGAGCTAAGCTAGACTATCACCATGATGACCAATTACATCATTTTTTCTCCATCTACACAAAGAGCTGCTAATCCTCCCCACATTCCGTATTCCAAATCTCAAATTCAATATAACTGCTATACTCACATTCCTTCCAATCATCTACTCCAGACTGGGCTCACCAACTTGATTGACCGCTCACCAATATACGCCATTATGGCTCTGACTGTCCTCGCGGAAGAACAAGTCAACCAGGTCCTGGAGAGCCTGAGCTCGGAGCAGCTGACCTCTTTCCGGCAGACGCTCTCAGAAGCCCTTCATGAGTTCTCGACAAGTGTCCAGGCTGGCCCAGGCGGTCCGTATCAGCAGCCGCCGGGCGTGAAGACGGCCAACCCAGCGTCCAATACCGTCAGCCTCTGCGCACCCGTCAGCGGACCGGAGGGCATGAGTTGCAAAGGTAGGACCAACCTCCTCACCACGTTAATGATTGATGTACTGACACCAAGGAGTCACGAGCTTAACCCCCGAGCAGCCACCAGCGTCGACGCTCAACCTCTTCACCCCGACAGGCCGGCCATCCGCTCTGATCTCATCCTCGTCACTCACACCCTTCCGCACATCCCTCTCATCCCTCTGCCTCCTCTCACGCCGCACCCACGCCTCTGTCATTACCGTCTTCGGCTGCGGGCCCCAGGCGTACTGGCACATCCGCCTGGCCCTCAAAGCCCGCGGCTCCTCCATACGCAAGGTGCACATCATCAACCACCACTTCTCGGACAAGGTGGCCGGCATCATGAGGGCGCTGGCCAAGTGCCCCGCGGAGGTGAAGCGCCAGGAGGGCTGGGAGGGGTGCGAGTTCTCGATGCTGACGAGGGCGTTCCACGACTACGAGAGGCTGCTGACGGAGTGTCTGCTCGAGGCTGACGTCGTGTACTGCTGCACCCCGTCGAAGGAGCCGCTGTTTGATGGAGAGATATTGACCAGCCACGAGGGTCGGAGGAAGGGGAGATTGATCGTCGCGGTGGGCAGCGTGACGCCCGATGCTGCGGAGTTGCCGGTTGAGGTGGTGCAGCGAGCGACCAAGAAACACGACAAGCCTCATCGCCATTTTCACAAACATGCCGAGGAGGCGGGCGTCGTCGTCGTCGACACCCTGGAGGGAGCTTTGAAGCAATCAGGTGAGATCATACAAGCCGGGGTCAAGCCCACGCAGCTCGTCGAGTAAGTCGCTCTAACTCCATGTGTCTTATTGTGTTCGACACCCGCTGACACTGCACGCCAGGCTAGGAGAGCTGGTGATGCTGCACCGTCAAAAGATGGAAGAGTCCGAGACGGAGAGCTTCACATCCGAGGCGTCCAGAGCCAGCACCGACCTGAGCAGCAAGACCCAATCGTCAATGTCTTCAGTCTTTGGCGACAGCAGCAAGCGCTCATCGTCCCCGTCCTCGAGCCCGAAGAGCTCCAAGTTCAGCCTGCCCTTTAGGCCGAGGTCGGGAAGCTCTTCGGACACGGAGAAGCAGAAGAAGGAGGATAGTCTGTGCAGGTGGCTCAGCAACGGGACGGTCGTGTATAAGAGCGTTGGACTTGGATTGGTGGATCTGGTGGTGGGCAACAAGCTCGTCGAAACAGCAAGCGAGATGGGGGTCGGCACGCAGATTCCAGGCTTTTGATTCATCATTCACATGCGATGTATGGAGGTCATAAAGTATCGTACAAGATGTATATCATCCAACCATTTTCCTCGCCTACTCGGCAACCCAAACAGCACTCATGCCCATGCCGGTGCCAACACACATGCTCGTGTTTCCGATCTTCTTGCCCGTCCTCTTCAACTCATACAGCAAGGTGCTGACCTGCCTCGCGCCGGTGCAGCCGAGCGGGTGTCCGAAAGCAATGGCGCCGCCCTTGGGGTTGATCTTCTCCTGTGGGATGCCCAACTCATTGGCACACCACAAGCACTGGCTGGCAAACGCCTCGTTGATCTCGTAGATGTCGACATCATCCTTGGAGATGCCGGCCAGGTCAAGAGCCTTGGGGATGGCCTTCCAGGGTCCCTGACCCATGAGGAGGGGCTTCACACCCACGATGGAGGCTGTGACGAACTTGCCGATGATGGTCTGGCCAAGCTTCTCGGCGACGTCGCGGCGCATGAGGAGAACGGCGGCGGCACCGTCGGAGATTTGAGAGGCGTTGCCTGCGTGGATGCTGCCGTCCTTTGCGAAGGCAGGACGGATCTTAGCCAGCGACTCGACGGTCATGTTGGCACGGATACCGTCGTCTCGGTCGACGGTGATCTCGCTCACCTGTCCGGTCTTGGGGTCCTCGAACTTGACCTTGAGGGGGACGATCTCCTCCTTGAACAGACCGGCCTCCTGGGCCTTCTGAGCCTTCTGGTACGAGCTGGCGGCGAAGGCATCCTGGCTGGCGCGGTCGACACCCAGGTCCTTGGCCATGTTCTCGCTCAACACACCCATGGGGACCTTGCAGTTGGCGCTCTCAGGGTGGCTCTCGAGCAGCTCCGAGAACTCGGTCACGGCAGCAGGGCCGTACTGTGTGCTCATGCTCTCGACACCGGCGCCGATACCAATGTCAATCATGCCCGTCTTGATCTGGTTGGCAACATCGACACAGGCCTGCAGGCCGCTGGAGCATTGCCTGTTCAGGGTCCTCACGGCAGCGGACTCGGGGAAGCCGGCGACCAAGCTCGCGGCGCGCATCTCGGTGGCACCACCGCCGGGGGCAAGAACGGTGCCGACGCAGATATCTTCAACCAGGGCGGGGTTGATCTTGGAGCGGTCGATGGTGGCCTTGAGGACGCCGGCAATGAGGTCGGCAGCGGCGGTGTCCTTGAAGCCACCCTTGCCGCCCTTGGTCAGGGCGGAGCGGCAGGCCGAGGTGACGACGACATCGTCGGGGCGTTTCTCGAGGATCTTTTCGCGGCCGCCAGCGGTGGGGTTGCCGGTGATCTGGCCGCCGAGTTGGCTAATTCTGTCGAGGGCTGCAATGTCATCAGCACAGCACTTTGGACAGTCACATGGGAATCCAGGGAATACATACCGCCCATATTTGCAGGTTGTGGTGAGATGTTGGGGGGAAAATGCGAGGGGGACGTGAGCAGGTGTAGGAGTGAGGAAATGCGAAGATAAAAGCACGCGGCTGTCCAGATATAAGGGTATCGAGTGATGTGAAATCAGACCTCGGATGTCTGCAGCGCATCAGATGAAGGGCAGAGGCGAGGAAGAGGCTGACATCACGCAGCTTCCGTCGACCGAGGCATGTGGGCAGCGCCGGTCTTGGCGCGCAATCCCGATGCGGTCGTAGCGGCCTTCACATGCTCCGACTCCAAAAGACCCCAACTTTCCCCAGTTTCGCGGTCTGGAACTGGGGTTGCAGAAGCAACGTCGAGACCTGAAGAAAAATACGGACAGCATTTCAAAGATTACTCTGATTCCATCGCTTGCGCAGTGAGAGCCGTGCAAGTTTCCCTCGGTTCTGCTGTTGCACAGACCACATCTTCCACGCACTCTCTGCACAGACCCTCCTCTACAGCGTCACCCCGATGCGGACTTGAGCTCCGGCGCCGAATCCCGGTCGCTTGGATCCCGCATCTATCTTAACCTCGTGTTTCTTCCTTCGTGATCAACCACTCTCTCCTAATTGAGGATTATAATTCCTGTTGGAGGAAGAGGAACGCCATCTCGTCGAGCTCTTCCGCCGTTGAAGGGAACCGTGGAGTCTCCATCTTCCTCAAACCCTCCTCAAGGCTGCGACCGTCAGCGCTTGTCCAAATTTCAGGGTCATAAGTATAGAAGAACGCTTTCTGGGCCTCACTGTCGAATGTAGCACAGTATTCATCGATAAAAGTGGAGTCCATCATTCATCTTCATCTATGCTACTCATCAACGCCTCTCCCAACTCCGTCCCATGCCTCGCTAACTCTCAAGATCACTGACACCCGACCGTTACTCCTTCTTCTCGGGAGTGAAGTTCAGGCTGACACTGTTGACGCAATGCCTCTCATCCGTCGGCGTAGGGAAGCCCTCCCCCTTGAAAACGTGTCCCAAATGTCCTCCGCAGTTCGAGCATAGAATCTCAATCCTGCTCATTCCGAACGTCCGGTCCTCGTGCCTGGTGACCGCGCCGGGGATGCTGTCAAAGTACGCCGGCCACCCGCATCCGCTCTTGAACTTGTGGTTCGCCTTGTACAGCGGCGCCGCGCAGCCAGCGCATGTGTAGACGCCCTCCTCGGGGTAGTGCTTGTCAAACTTTCCGGAGCCGGGCGGTTCGGTGCCCTTTTCGCGGAGGATGCGGAACTGCTCCTTGTTGAGCACCGCGCGCCACTCGTCCGCGGTGCGGGAGTCGGGGTAGTTGTTCATGTCGGGCTTGGATGAGGATGAGAAGAGGCTGCTGAGGAAGGACATAGGGCGCTGGACCTGCGATAGTGGCTGGAGCGCTGTGAGACGGGCTGGCGCAAAGCTGAGAGCTCGCGTCCTGGTGATGCTTGATGATGCGTAGAGCAGTGAGGTTACTAAGGGTGAAAGGCGCATGAAGGCGGGCGTCTTGTTCTTATAGACTGGTCTGAGATGAATGCGGCTGAGGGAAAATGATGTTTGGAATCATTCGGGTCTTAAATGTCGTGACAAATCAGCGAGGCGATGATGAGCCGTTGAAGCTGTGGTGGCGGTGCCGTCATCTCATTGGCTTGAAAGATCGGTTGCATCATGGAATCATGTTGGGACGGGGTAGAACTGGGCTACCCTGTACTGCGATGCCGCCGCCCGGATTCTGCGTGTTTCCAGACGGATTCTGGTGCTGAATCTCGGGAGTAGCTTGGTGACGCTACTGCAGTCGTAGTGCTCACATCTATCATGGCGGAATATCCAGCAGTGTCTGTCGCACTTGGGTAACCTTTAGTCATTTGAAGTCACGTGTGCTGGGCTTGAGGATCACAACAGTGACCCTTTTGCTTGGGAAGGCATAGCTCAGACTTGATAAAAGATGTCGAAATTTCCTTGCGACTTTGTTAGTGGGTACAGGACGCTTTGAAATCAGAATTCTCTGTTGCCTGTTCCAGGTCCCGTCGTCTAGATCAGGCACCGCTGAGGCTGCCCGCCATTAATACAGACCCGCACGGGCCATCCTCAACGACCCCACGCGAATTTACGATTAGCATTGGCAGGGGGGCAGCAAGTTCCAGCTGGCACTCATCCAAGGCACTGACATTCCACCTTCAGGTTGCCATCTCCGGCATCTCAACACCTTCACCGTCGTCGCATCCCCCTCGTCTTTCTCAGTCCTCCGCCGCACAACCGCCATCATGTCCAGACGAGCCCCCAATCCCGCGGCCGAGCGCGCGGCGTCCAATACCGCAACTCTCAAGAGCCTCCTCAAGTTGGAGCCCAACAAGATCTGCGCCGATTGCAAGCGAAACAAGCGTCAGTCCTCCATCTTCCCCCCTCTATAGAACCTCTGGCTGATGGCAGAAGATCCCCGATGGGCCTCCTGGAACCTGGGCGTCTTCGTCTGCATTCGCTGCTCGGGCATCCACCGCGGCATGGGCACCCACATCTCGCGTGTCAAGTCCGTTGACCTCGACTCCTGGACCGATGAACAAATGGCCTCCATCCTCGCCTGGGGCAACGCCCGCGCCAACAAGTACTTCGAAGCCAAGCTGGCGCCCGGCCACGTGCCCTCCGAAAGCAAGATCGAGAACTTCATCCGCACCAAGTACGAGATCAAGAGGTGGGCGATGGAGGGACCACGGCCCGATCCGAGCACCCTGGGTGCAGATGGGGATGACGACGTTCCCTTGAGCGTGGTCAAGGAGAAGCAGAACATTGAGAGGAGCGAGAGCGTGAGGAAGTCAAGTGGTGGCCAGGCCACGATGAGGCCGCCCCCGGCGCCGCAGGCTGACTTGCTTGGCGGCGTGGACAGTGCTCCTCCCAGGGCGAGTACGGCTGGTCCGTCTGCTTCAAAGCAGCCTCCTCCCAAGGCTGAGCCGGCACCACCAAAGGCCACCCAGTCAAACTCCTCTTTGCTGGGACTCGACTTCTTTGGCGAGCCCTCAGCGCCGCAAAGACCCGCGAGCACGACAGGCGTTAGCACTCCAGGGGGTGGTCAATCACGGCCAGATCTCAAGCAGTCGATTCTTTCCCTATACGCGTCCGCACCAAAGCCTCAGCCCCAGCAACCGCAGCACCAACAGCAAGGTTCGTTCGGCGGTATGACTTCGCCCGGCTTCGGCCATCAGCAGCAAAGCTCACAGGGTGGCTTCACCGACGCCTTCAGCAACCTCAGCATGTCCAACACAACCAGCCCCCAGGCCGTTCCAGCAGCAGCCGATCCCTTCGCTAGCCTCGGCAGCGCGAGCAGAAGCCCTCCGCCAACCAAGCCGGCCCCAGCATCCAACAACTCGTTCGGTGGTCTCGGCGGCGGCAGCTTCTTCGACTCGAAACCTGCGCAGCCTGCACACCAGAACAAGCCCTCTAACGGTGGCTTTGGTGACTTTGGCTCGTTCGCCTCCCCAGCAGCACCGGTTGCTTCCAAGCCCGCGGCCGCTCAATCCGCCAGCGCCGACCTATTCGACTTTGCCGCTCCCGTGAGCACCACATCCCCTCCTCCAGCTAAACCGACCTCGCCCCCTGTCCAGAAATCCGTGTTCAACCTCTCCCAACCACAACAACCCGCAGCGTCGCCGCAGCAATCACCGCCCAAGCAGCAATCTGCGGCGCCTGCTTTCGGCGGCATTGGATCTGGTGCTGATGTCTGGGGCAGCAATGAATGGGCCGCCCCTGAGCCCGCACCCGCGGTCTCCACCCAGCCAGCAGCGGCTACAACCTCAAACAACGACTTCGGCGGCTGGGGCAGCAGCACAGGCGGTTCATTCGCCAGCACGCCCATCGTACCCGGTGCGAGCGGTGGCTTCAACCCCCTCGGCGCCAGCAACCCTGTAAGCACGCCAAAGGTGGCCGCCGATGAAGAGTTTGGCGGCTGGGCTAGCAGCACTGGCACGTCCAACAACAACACCACAGCGACGCCGAAGCCAGCAGGCGGCTTTGGCGGGGCCGACGAGGACTTGTTCTCGAACGTCTGGCAGTAGAAAACATGTAGCTAGGATCGGAGGTACATTAGCAAGCGGGTGGCTAGAATGATTTGTGGAAACGGAGCCCTCGTTGAGCGGACATTTCAGGCGTTGATCTGCCGTAAGGGTTTGGCGTAGATTTACGAAATAAAGCACATATCATAGACGCACCTCGCCTCCTTCGAAGCACCTGCATTGAAACTGTCCCAAACTCCTGTTGCCGTGTTCTAAAGCATATGCTACAATGTGGTACTGCACTCAACCCTCCTTGTTTCCGTGTCAAGAACACGGCCGAGGTCAGTCGCTTGCCTAAATCTTCTCTAGCTGCGTCGTTTCGCCACGAGCACCCCTCCATTCTGGCCCCGGTCACCAGCCAAACATCAACTTCAGTCCGTAGTACAGCACCAGGAAGACGGCTATTATGATGCCCGACAGCTTGAGGATGGCGACCTTGTTCCCGCTCGCGGCCATGCGCGTCAGCCGGCCGGCCGAGCCCTTCATCTGCGTGCCCATCGTCGAGAAGGTATCGCTCTGTTGGGCAAAAATGCCGTCAGCATGTCGCTCCTCGTAAGATGTCCGATCCAAGAGGAACCCTTCCCCTCCTTATCCCAAACCCCTGGGGAAGGGCATCACGCTCGGTGTGTCTGCCGGCGCGTGGGCGGGTGGGGACGTACCGTGTTCTCAATCAGGCTGTGCGAGCTCGCCTGGTCGTAGATGTCGACGGTCACGCCGCGCAGGGCGCTGACCTTGTTGGAGAGCTCATCGAGCCGGGCGTTGTTCTGGCGTTCGCGCTCGTAGGCTTCAGACATGGCGGCGGCTCTGGCCGTCCCCTTTTCTGGGGTTGTGCTGATGGATCTCTTCTAGGTGCGTCCTCGCGCTCGTTCTCGGAAGAAGTGTGGTCTGCGCAGGGGGGCAGGATGGGCAGTGGCGCGTCGCGTGTGGTGGTTTGGGCCGATGGGTTGACGTCGAACCGGTGACGCACCGTAGCCACTGGGAAACCCGCCTCGGGATTTCGGACGCCAGTCAGTCAGGCAAAGGAGGACCACAAAGCTTAATGTCGACCCCTCGGCCGCACCGCCACGAAACGCCACGCGGCCCATCGGGCCTGGGATTGCCTGTTTGGCGGATAGCAACGACCACGACCTGTGGCGTCGTCCGGATCTGGTTTAGCGCTAACGCCACCCTTACTTAGACGCGGCTCATCCTTAGCTTAGGTGACCTATAATATAGATATACACCGTTTACTTACGACTGGGTATCTCTCAGACAAGGAACTCATGCAGGTCGCAGAATTGAGCCCATCGCTCGTCCGGCTTCTGAACGAGTCAACGATGCTGAGGCTTGACGCTCCGGAGATGACTAACAAAGAACGTCCCTGAAAAGCATTGTGCGGACATAAAGAAGCGATTAGTTCTGCCATGGAAGCGTTGATTGCTTCACCGGTGAACAGGCTGTTTCTCTTCCGAGTCACGAGAATTGTAAGTCATGTCATAGCAACATCATACTGTGTCTGGCATGGAAGTTCTCTTCGTTTCTATTCCTCTTTCGTGATATCTTGAAACCATTGTCTGTGCGCTCTGCGTAAAAGCTGTTGCGGATCTGCCATCACGCAGCCCACCATTCGAACGACACTTTACTTCTACAGCAAGTCGACCAAGCCATCCGCGACATTGTCAATGTTCGCCCCGAAGCGCTCCGCTGTCGTCTACAAATCTGTCAGCGTCCAGTCCTCCTGCTCTGACATTGGGGGTTTTACTCACCTGCATGTATAGAACCCCGCCCTCGAAAACGCACTCGTTGTAGAGAGCCTTCATCTGCGACTTGTCCACGATCCTGAAGGCGATCTTGCCCTTCTCCAGCGCCTCAACGAGTGCCTCCCGCATCATCTCGTCGCTTTCGAAATTTTGCGACTTGAGCCCGTTCGCCAGCGCCTCGAAGTAGAAGCGGGTAAAGTCACCGATGTTGCCCTCCCATCGGTCAAGCTCGATCTCGCTCGAGGCCTTGAGCGCGTCGTGGGTCTGTTGGAACTGGGGATCCAGCGCCACCTCCGTCTGGAGAATGTCAGAGAATTTCTTCTTGGTCTCCTCGGCGTCCTTCTCCCAGCCATTCTCGATGGACGAGCGGGCGACGTAGCTCATGGCGGCACCGGCGGTAGGAGCGCTGTTGAGTGCCTTGGCGAGCTTGTCCTCCTCGAGGGGATCGTCGATGTTGACGGCAAGCTTGTCCTCGTTGAACAGGATAGCGAGCTGGCCCTCAGGAGTCACGGCGCATCCGTTGTATAAGAAGTCGTGTTCCGTGTTGACGTCGATTGTCAGCGCGTGAGCAGTGCACACATCGTTGATCTCCTTCTTGCCGGCATCGCCATGCCTGTCGACGAAGGATCTAAGGCGGTCAAGAGCGGCTCCGATGTACCTGTCTAGATCAGCGACTGCCGCCCAACCATTGTATGATAACGAGCACATACTGCGCAATCATTGATCCCGGCGATTCCTTTGCATACCCCTCTTTAGCGTAGGCATACAGTTGGTTTGGGTTCACGTCGATGGTCCAGGTCTGTCCAAGGAGACTCGACAAGTCCTGCGCAAGACCATCTTTGGCGCTCTCCCAGCTGTCACGGACTAGGCTAGCAGTCAGCACAGGAAGTGTCACCTGTTGCAACAGGTAACTTACTGTCTTTGCGGGCTGCCAGGGGCAGCTTCTCAACAGGAGGCAATCGGCTCATGGTTGCGGGAAGTACTGATGGATGCTGATATAGACGGCTATCAATCTAATGTCTGAAGGAAACTCCGCGAAGTCCTATCATCGGGCAGCCACTTTATATCCTTCAGCCTCTTTCCAATGCGACATCGGCCAGGGGCCGATCAAGTTCGCCTTGCACGGTCAAACTATCCGGGGTCCGGTTCAGCCGCACCATATTATCCACCGGACTATCCACAATCCACAATCCAGCTTCACCCGCTTGGGAAAGGCCAGCACTTTTGACATGATGGACGCGTAGGCAACTGCCTCGGCCGCAGAGGACGCCCCACTGCGCAAGGCGGTCTTTGGGGGGTCATGGGCTGATTTGATGCATGGCGGGAGACCATGAGTATCCCCTTGAGGCTTCAGACTGTTTCCTGACTCACGCAGCCGTAATCTAACATGGAGCCAGTCTGCCTCGGAGCCCACGTCGGGGCTGCCACGGGAATACCGGGTGAACTTTTGCAAATGGCCTGCCTCGCGCAGTTCGAGCTATTCTCATAAAGGCGTCGCATAGCTGAAGTGTCAGAGTCGATTTGACAACCTATCACACCCCAACAACCATATTATAATGTCGCTGTAATTACCGACACTGTCCCAAAATCTTCGGGCTAGGAGCTAACTCGAAGCAGGCCCCTCAAGTACAAGTTGAGCCTGCGCGATCACTGGGAAGACTCCAGAGCGCCCGCCGCCAAAGCGCTCCAGCATCTCCAAGATGTTCTGGGGGTCACCGTCACGTGCACCCCGGAATGGCCAATTCTTGTGAACGAGCTACGCTCTGCGTACGAGAAAAAGGGCATCGATCCTGTGGTTAGCATTGTTGGCCTTATTCGAGGTCTTTGCGAAGCCGTGTCTGAGCTGGTCGACGATGAGAGCGAAAGCGGCTGGGCCGATGCGCTATGGGAGAAGCTTGGGGCTGGACCTAGAAATCTCCAGCTATTCATTGATGTGACATGACCAACTTCCTTTTAGATTTTATGCGACTGAACTGCTATCTAGGTGTCCGCTCAGTCGTCGGATCGGGCTCATGCAACATGGGAAGACCAAAGAGGCGGCTTTGTCCTGGCTGTCCCCAAGGTCGCCATTGCATTGCCTAACGAACACATACCTGCCATCAAGGAGCAGCTTCGGACTACATTTGACAAATCGCTGACGTCGGCTCAGGTCGTTGAGACCGAGACAGCTGCCGGTGTCGATCTGTCGCTCCAGAGCAGTAAGACCACTGCTCGCAAACCCGTCCACTACTTGCCAGACGCCGCGGCGCTCCCTCGTCCGGATGAGCTGTTGCAAGCACCGCCCTACCATCTCATCATACGTGCTATAGGTGAGACTCTCATCGACATCGAGTGCAGCCACGGCCCATCTTTAGATGTGCTCGCTGCATACCTGAAGCGCTGGTGTCGCACCAACCATAATCTATCAACCAAGGTCAGTATTGGTCTCCAACAAGCAACTGAGGAGGTGGCTCTCAAAGATAGTGCAGTGGCGCTGATATATGCGATATAGCCACCGGTCGTGGAGGTGCGCCTCGAGCCGGGTTCGTTTGGCGCCGGAATGCTGCACGACAAGCTCACGCTTCGGACGGACGACAGCCGGCACCATGTCTCGCCGACATTGATTCTGCACTTCGCAGAAAGCGTACTTGGGTACGAAAAGGTGTACACTGATAGTAATTGCTGGCAGTTTCGGAGGGACACGCACTTGAAGAAGGTCTGAAAGGAGAAAGCAGGGCCTGGAGGGAGCCACGACGACAGGGAATGCCGTATTTAGAATCATCATGTGGCGATGTAGTTAAGCTGGACTCACAGCACGCCTAGTTATTTCAACTTAGTCGCAGCAGGGCTTTCTCACGAGTCGGACTTTGCAAGCAGCTGTTTCTCGCATCGATTCTTAGCAACGGGGTTTAGGTGGAGCACGTCGAGTAATACAGATGTGATGTAAGTCGACGCGTTTACTGCTGTATGCCACGTGGATAGTCCGCCGATATGTCGTGGCAGAGGTGCTGTAGCCTCGATCTGGGGCTAATCTCAGCGGGATTGTACCTTAGGATGTGACCTGGCAACTCAGTCAGGTAGGGAAGGCCGAGGAAACCCAACATCACACGTGGGTGCCTCAATTTAACACTTCACGAAAACACAAGCACTCATCCATTGTAATGGTCACGAGAATTCTAAGACTCTGGTACTGCACCCGCGCAACGTCCATGTTGCCCAAGTCGTCACTGATCTGATTGCGTTGTACGCGCTAGTTGGAAGTCATACTTTTCAAAGCGTGCCAGCTCCTGAGTGAACTCTCCAACTACGACTGACCAAAATTCCAAGAACAAACGCTGCTGCCCTTTATGGATTCCACACGAGCGGCTCCCAGAGCTCAAATTCGTCATTGGCCGGCACTTGGTGCTCGGCGTCGTCGTCAAGACCTTGAATCCACGCCTGTCCACCGAAAACGGGCTTGACAGCTTCCTCGCACCTGAAAACGCTCCGGGTCGCTGCCATAGAAAAGGGTCCGTAGCGGCTGGAGTTGAAGTACGCGTCGTCCCAGAACTCGGCAACTAGGTTTGTGCTTTCGCGAGCGTCTTCATCCTCTCCGACACTGACGCCCTCGCTGCCTGGTCTCTCACAGATCAGATCCCACCGGACGCGGAAGAACAACCCGGGTTTCTGCTGCTGCATGGTCAATGACTGCACAGTATCATAGAGCTGTCCCATCGTAACGCCCGTGTCGGAGCCACCGGCATCGCTCTGCGGAGGCGTGACGGAGTCGACGAGAAAGCGGTGGCCCGCCGCGGTGATGGTGAAGCAGTCCAGCCAGGTGAATCCGAGGAAAGGCGGCGGGGGCTGCGAGACAAGCATGCGTCTCCAGCTCGCGCCGGCCCTGGTAAAGCTGCGCTGACGACAGGTTGGGTCGACGTCGAGCACGCTTCCTGTACTTGCTTTGAGGTGAGGCAAGGCTTGAGGCGACCAGGGTAACTTCCAGAAGTATTCGGCACGCTGGAAAGGGAACTTATCCACCTGACAATCGCTCAGATTGAAGAATTGGTCGCCAAAGGCCTCCCGAAGAAGAGGGTTGATACAGGGTCGTTCACCAGGCGTCGTGCGGAGGCCTTGGTCGGCCTGAAAGAAAGATGCCTTTCGGAGCATAGGCGAGTGATTCAGGGTCTCCAACCAGAAGCTGCAAACTCGTGGAGCAGAGGTGATGCGAGACTTGAGGTCGAGGTGAAGCAGAACGAGCTCAAGGAGCTCGGCGGTCCTTAGCACCGCCGCCATTGCCTGTGACTTGGTTGATCGAGGTGTCGAGGGCGAGGCTGATCCCGCGTCGCTCAAGGAGAGACGGCATTCCGTAGAGTCGCAAGTTTGGGCATGATTCAGGGACCGCGGAGGGTAGGCAGCCGGTATGAGGGTGCGAACCCTCCGGGATGGCAGCTGCTCACCATGGAGGAGCACGATGGGACCATCCTCAACGATGGCTCTCTCCAGCAGGAGCGAGTAATCCGCAGCGGTGAGCTCGAACACCTCGATGGCTTGCGCCTCCGGTTTCTTTTCGCCCCGCTTGTTCTTCGAGGCGGTCTCCGGGGCCGTGGTTGTCCGCGTCGACTTGGGCGACTGCTGTAGGCATAGAAGCCCTCGAAGCTGATCAGGCTGGTAGATGGCGCTTTCTGGGTCCGACAGAATTGGGAACGTCTCCCCGCGTGACGCGTCCATAGTAGGCGCCATGCCAGCCGTTAGGTCAGACAGGCTGTGCGGAACATAAGGGCCATGCTGCCGATGCTCATTGATGGCCATAGCCATGGTGAGCTTCTTTTGGGGTCCAGGAGAAGGAAGTCTCGTAGGGTCTAACTAAGGTAGGATACGAGAAAGCAATGGGGTTCGTCGTGCAGCGAGCGAGCGGTTGCAAGACACAAAACCGACCACAAGCATCAATGCGAGTACCTCAGCGCCCCCGCAACGCTTCATGCGCCGCTGAAGGTTGGGGCACAACATTGTGGCACCACGGTCACTCTAAAACCCTCCTTGAAATTGAGATTCATCAGCGGCCTACAATATAACTTTACTTGGGTCTTAGATGGAACTAGGTCGCAAAAGAAGCAAGAAAAAGGGACAGGAGAGGAATCATAACTCAGCTTAAATTTATAGTGTACAGAAAGGGGCCCCGCAGGCGACACTAAGGTACTCAGTACTGTACTCACTCAGTACCCCATCACCCCATCCACGGAGAGGTCTCAATGGTCACGTCTATCGTCGTGGGTCTAGTGTAGCCTCTCTCCCCCACACTGCAGTGGCGGGCAGGTGACGCCTCCGGTGTGGCGCTCCCTCCCTCCTACCAACTGGGACTCGGAGCCACGAGCCACGAGCCAGGCTGTGCTTGCGCTTCGTCATTCCTCCCATCGGGTCGCCGATATTTCTCCTCACCTTCGCCCACCGCACGAGTCCGTGGCATCCGCGCTTATTCTCCGCTTGCGCTTCCTCGTCTTTCCTGCAACAAAGTGCGATTGGTGTTTCACTCGTTTGTTGCTCTGTTCTGCCAAAGAGAACAAGACCACTTCCCGCTCGAGCTTGACGTCAACTAGCTGCGACGACGCCCCGCCCCCGATCTGGACTGCGACGACTTCCACCAGGCAGCGGTTTACCTCCAGGCCACCCAAATCGCATTGTCGCTACGCAGCAGCCTAGAAGGCTTCGGCTGTCAACATGGGGCTGAACAATCCTCTCCCGTCGTCTATGGCGTGTACGTTCGCTCCCCTTGCCCGTCCTTCTCAAGCCTCGCCTCTCCCCTCCCAAGATCTTGCTAGACTTCGGACTTTTGCTGACGCCCAACCTCTGCAGCGGAATGCAAGAAATGCGGCAAAATCCTCGCTTCCTTCGTCAACCCCCGCCAGGCCTTCGGCCCTGATAAGGTCATCCCCCCGTCCATCCTCTCCAACGCCAAGGGCCTCGCCGTCATCACCGTCCTCAAAGCCGGCTTCCTCGGATCTGGCCGCTTCGGCTCCGGCCTCGTCGTCGCGCGCCTCCCCGATGGAGGCTGGAGCGCTCCTTCGGCGATTGCGACGGTCGGAGGAGGGTTCGGAGGGCAGATCGGCTTCGAGCTGACGGATTTCGTCTTCATCCTCAACGATTCGAGCGCCGTCAAGACCTTTGCGCAGGCTGGAAGTCTGACGCTCGGTGGAAATGTCAGTCTCGCCGCCGGTCCCGTGGGTAGGAACGCAGAGGCTGCCGGCGCGGCGAGCTTGAAGGGCGTGGCGGGTATCTTCTCCTACTCCAAGACCAAGGGCTTGTTCGCCGGTGTTTCCCTCGAGGGAAGCGGCATCATCGAACGACGCGATGCGAATGAGAAGCTCTACGGCACGCGCTACACGGCGCAACAGCTCCTCACAGGCTCGGTCGCCCCGCCACCGCAGGCAGGACCGTTGATGAACGTTCTCAACTCGCGCGTCTTCAGCGGCACAGGCATGACGTCCATGTCCAACGACAGCATGTACAACGATATTCCCGTCTACGGCGACCGCGACGAGGTGATCTGGAACGGGCGTCAGGGATCTGCCTACGGCGAGGGCGTACGGAGCGAACGCACAGGGTCATTCTACGGCAACGACGATAACTTTGGCCGCCCAAAGCGGGCGAGCACATGGCAGGACGACGTCTACGACCAGCCCACCGGCGGCGGTCTTTCCAGATCCAACACATTCGCCTCGCGCAGCAGCCACCGCATGAACGACGACTACGTCTACAGCGACAACCCCAGCCGGTCACGGGGCGGAAGCATTAGCAGCCACATGACTGGCGGGACAGCACCCGGGAGGCCTACAGCTCCGAAGCCCCAGTTTGGACAGAAGACGGGGGCGAATCTGAAGCAGAACGAAGCGATCGCTCTCTTCAACTTTGACGCCGACCAACCGGGTGATCTTGGCTTCAAGAAAGGAGACGTCATTACGGTGCTGAAGAAGACGGAAAGCGACAACGACTGGTGGTGAGTACTCTCGAAAACGTACAGAGATATGGATGCTAACGATGATAGGACCGGCATGATCGGGTCAAGACACGGGATCTTCCCCAGCAATTATGTCAAGATGAGCCAATGAGAGCCTCCTGCTTTGCTGGAAGTGCGGGACCCGCAAAGGGAAGCACTCTTGAAGACCTAACTACACCCTCTGAAGGCCTTCCTTACTATCTATCCGGTGCTGGGATGATTTTGGATTTATCAAGAAGGGGGCGAGCCCAACACGGGACTGCGTCGTGACGTGCTGGTGGGAAGAAGCTAGAGGAAAAGTGATATACCTTTCAATCCGTCTTGCGCCTTGTTGTGTCTTTTTGTCTCTCCTTTGTCACGGTCTTGGTCGGTATTCCACTGCATTGCATGATACTCCCGTCTGCACATTATGTACTTGTTCGAATTAAAATTACCTACCTTAGCACACATCTATCTGCCTTTTTAATCAGCCTTCCCCAGGCGTATGCATGAGGCCCTCCTCGCTGCAGCTCCTGATCTGCTCAATCGCCACTATGGCCGACAGCCTTTCTGAATCTTTCGTTGCCGCTCATCCTGTGCCGCAGCCAGGTGCCAGCTGTAGTAATGTCGTAGATTGCGGTCATCCACGCCTCGAGAAGCGTCCTCGTTGTATTGCTTCATTAATGTGTTCTTCGTCTCAAGGTCAACATCATGCTGTTCCATCAATTTCTCCCGACACCATTCATCCTGAGCCTGGATGAGTTGAGAATCGTAATAAGTGTATACCATCTGAGGATCTAGTCCGCGTCCAAGGTCTTCTCGCAGCTGCTCAATGAAGCTGCGAGCTAAGTCGCTAAACTGCTTCACCATTGACGGGCTGAAGACAGGTATTGTCTGGATCCGTGGTCTCGGGTGCATCCACGTCGAGGATCGCGGCGCAACTTGATGATGCACATGCGGTACTGATGCAACCGTTTTGGACGCGTCGGGGCCTGGAGATAAAGTGGTGGATGGTTTCGAGGCTGTCAAAATGCACTCAGCGGCGTGCGGACTTTCCTGCCCATTGACAACGGGCGGATCTATCCCAGAGTGAGAGGGATCGATGGGACGATGCGTAGAACCTGATGGTGTGCCAGTTCTCCCCGAGCAAGGCTTCTTGATAACTTCCCGTGTTTTATCTACAGTCAGGCTCACTTGGCTCCTGAGTAATAACGTACGTAGGCAATTGCCCCCTGATAGCTCATTTTTAGATGACAACTCGCCTACAACACGTTGACCCCGTATGCTTGCGCTATCACCTGGTGATTTTCTATCCGTGTTCTTCTTTTGGTCTGTTGTAGTACGTAAATCTGGCCTGTTGGTTGACCGAGGTTCTTCTCGCTGTGTACTTATGTTGGACTCGACTCTCTCTGCAATACGTGCGGACCGCCGACGGTCATTCGCCGAAGCGAGGGTAGCCTGCTTCAAGAGAGGCTTGTTCTCCTTGTCATCTTCTCGGTAAATTAAACTTCCCGTTGGTAGCTGGTCAGCGTTGGCTGGTTGTTTCTTGAACCAACGGGGTGGGCGAGAAGATAATGAACCACGCTGGTCTTCGTCCAAATGTCCATTTTCCTCAAATCCGGAGGCCTTCCGGTTCTTGGAGGCCACCTCTTTGATAGAAGTGCGGGTATGTTTCTTCTTGAACTTTCTACCCCTAGGATCTGGTTTCGGAACACTTGTTGATCGGGTCGTTCTTCGCTCGGATCGAGTCGTAGTAATCTTTGCTATTGGGGGTTTTGTAGTCTGACCATGACCTGGCCAATCACTGTGTACTCTCGTCAAAGACTCTGTGTCCATTCCCACGGGTACCGCGGAAAGGCCGGTGTCCGGATGCCCAGGCAACGATACCTCTGGTGCGACTTCGTCGACGCTGCCCAAAGGGCAAGCCTCCCTGGATGACCCCTTCATGTGAAGGTGCGAGGCTGCTATCAGCTGGCACTGATCAGCAACACCGGAATCTATGCATGCTTGACAAGGATGGTACCCACTGCACCGTTTGTGCAGCCTTTTGCATCTACTACAAGCCTTCTTTACTGAGCGCTGCTTCGTAGCTAGCGGATGGAGATGTCTAGCTGTCGGTGCGAACGGTGCTTCACCTGGAGTAGCTGGTTGGGATTCGGTGACAGACTGATTCGAGCTGACTGAGGCTGAGAGTGTCGTAGGTACCGCGCCCGCGGACATAGAGTTTGTCCTGCGCGTGATTGTCCTCTCAGACGAAGCCTCTCTGATCACATTCGGAAGAAAGTGCGCTGGTGATTCTTCATTGTTTTCGAGCGGTCGTTTCTTGCGAATGGGTGATCCAGATAATGACTGTCTTATATCAGGCACCGTCTTCATACGCAACTGCTCGGAGTCATCATGTCCTTCCCTGGTTCGGGAGTTGGCTTTGGCCCTCCCCGTCTGCAAAATCTCATCTTCCCTATGTGTCAGCCATTTCCCAGGTTTATAGCTCGGTAATGGTGCTTGGTCTGGCACTTGTTGATCTGTCGAGTCCTGTGCTTCCTCGTGAACCCGAAGACGACTATTGAATGATGTGTTTCTGTGACTTCCGGCCAGCAACGCTGAGTTGTATTGCCCCGAATCCTCCACAGTTGCAGACTCACTCATGGATCGTTTCCTCACATTTTTATTGAAGGGAAGATATTTGACCGCTGGCAGGGCGTCCTTGTCGTACCGTTTGTCATTTGATCCTGTGGGGGCGGCGACTGTTGAAGTACTCAAAGTTGAGATCCTGGTTTGAGTGGGATCCAAGAATGAAACCTGGTCGGGCGTATGAGGTAGGAACGCCCCGTGACGGGATTCTAGGTGATCGGCTTGATAGCTTGCTAACTGAGAACCAGTCAACCCTTCTGATGGTGGAACCGTAGAGGGCGACGGTGGGCGCTGGCTACACATAGAACCAGAGCCATTTGCAATAGTGTTCACAGTGAGATCGTTCCTCAAGGGAGAGCTTTGGTAAGGAGTGAATGAAGTAAGCCCTTTGTTGTTGCTGAAAACCTCGTATGGGCTTACATAGCCGCTGATATTGGTGACTTGATTGCTGTTGTTCAATGTTGAAAGGTAGCTGTGACGGCCCGATTGTGAAGTTGCCACTGATTCTTGTGATACACGTAGCTGCTGCAGCGGGGCGTTCAACCGAGTACCCGTAGGTACCCTCTGCAATTCCCTTGACAGCTTGTCCACGGGAGATGAAAGCCCTGAGCTGCCGACCGATGCAATTGAAGGTAATCTCGGTCCGAAATCCGCCTGTGAAGTCTGGATGTGGGCGGACTTGAGGATAATGGATGCCTGCTGGAGCAAAGCAGCAAAGTAGCGCATGTCAAGATGGTCCCTGAACTGGAGGATGATCTTGCCATCGACATCGTAATTCAAGATCTGGATCGAGTCCAAATTCACGTTTACAGAGCACTGGCCATCATTGCATTTCTCTGAGAGTTCCTCGAGCTGCAGGAAAAACTACTGCCGGTTAGCTAGATCCATTTGTGAAAGTAGAGCGGCCTTGCCATTAGTTCAACGCCGTCGTGACCCGTAATAGCTTGTGAACGTCTTGGGTTACCTCGAGAACGGAGAGGCAATTTAATCCCTCTTAACAAAAAGTTGTGACCACCATATGTCGGTAGGCAGATCAACTTCCCGTGCTCGTGCACTTCAATGCGCCTTAGCCGGCGTTCCTAAACCGGCACAGGCGAGTATTCGCCCGGCATGATGCTGAAAGCGGGAGGACTGGTTGGAGGTTCTCCTCTATTGTGAAAGTTCTGTCTGCGAGGTGAAGCGAGAAAGGAGAGGGCGAGGCATTCTGCAGGGTGTGAGAAACACGCAATTTGGAGAAATTCAAAGGTCAAGGAGAAAATGGGAAGACTGCCCCTCCAAATCGCTTAGAAGTTGGGGAAGGAGCTAGGGGTCGAAGTCAACAAAGCGGGTCCATCAGGCAGCTTGCCGATTGGTCTCACAGGCGAGACTCACGTGCGATAAGATTGGCCAGCCTGCAGCTCGAATTTCTGACGCGCCGCAATCGCCAACACGGTCTCCCTCGAGAAGTCCATCTTGGCCAGACCTCGCCGCGGACGAATCACAACAACATCGCTAGCGACACGATTTGACGACATCCTGTGACATCGCAGCATCGACGAAGCACGATATCAGCCTCGAGTGAATGCGACATTCCAGCGCCTAGGCGCCCCAGCAAGCGAGGCGCATCACAACTGCGCTTGTCAACGACCTCCTTTGTCGCGACAGCCACCTCATAGCCTCGCGCGCACGGCTTAGGCTGTGCTCAATCCCTCAGCCATCATGGCCCCCGTCAACGAAGTCCCGTTGCATCAAATCGACAACACAGAAGAGTACCAAGCCTTCATACAACGCGTGAAGGACTATCACCAAGCCCGCGGCACGCACTTCGATCCCAACCCCAAGATCGGCCCCATCAACCTCGACCTTCTGAAAATATTCAATCATGTTGTTGCCAACGGCGGATACGATAAGATCTCCGAAGAGAAGCTCGCTTGGCGTCGCATGTGCCATGAGCTCGGCATCTTCAGCAACAATGAGGCCAGCACAGCGTTTGCGCTCAAGGAGAAGTTTTACAAGTACCTAGCAGCGTACGAGATATCGACCGTGCATGGCCGCGAACCGCCGCCGAAGGAAATTCTGGAGGACGTCACGGCTAAGGGCGCCGGCTTGTTGACGAGGACGTTGGAAAACTTCAAGGGAAAGCGGGAGAGTACTATTGGGGCGGCGGACAGTGCGGCCTCCGGAGATGATGGGACACCGGCACGGGAGAAGGCGCCTTTGGATGCGGAGGGGAGCGCAAGAGCTACACGCGGTTTGCGCCAGGCTCCGGCACAGAGGGTCATCTTCCAGCCTGACACTGGTCCCACGCGCACAAGGGCTACTTCGGCGCAACACCTTCAAAATCAGACAAACTCGCCATCGATGGGCCATCACGGAGCATCTCACATATCTGGCATGCCTCCTCAGAACCTGCACGGGCAAAGAGGCCCCTCCATCCTCCAACATGCGCCGAACAGCGAGAACAATTCCCATCAGGTCACCACGTACCACCCGAGACAGCTTAAGCCGTTGCCTCTCCGTGCCGTCGCCACGCCAAGCAACGCTCCAAACGAATTCCACAAGTCTCGTCAACAACAGCGTCAAATCGCCCAAGCTGCTGCGGGGCCCATGCTGCCCGGCACTGGCTTCGACGGACCTAACATTTACACACGCTGCCTTAACGCGCTGCGCTCGAGCATCCCTTCGGAACAAGCCTTTGCGCTCTATCATCTCGTGAAGATAAGCTATGAACGAGGCGACAAATATCGCTTCGACTCCTTCCCAGGTTTGGCTGAAGGTCTCGTCGAGAAGGCCCTCAGCATTGGTAGCATGTTCTACCACGTGAACTGGACAGTAACCTGGGATTTCTACGACAACTCGACGGACATTGGTGTTCTTGACGGTAACAACGGCACAGCCGACATCCTCGAACGGATCGACAGCCTCATTGAGAAGGAAGTCCCTGATGCGCTGCAGACAGAGCAGTACGCAGATGACTTGGTGCTTGTAACGGAGGCGGTCCTTACTATCCGCAACATGATGACTCTGCCGGACAACGCCGCCAATATGGCCGACTTCTTCCCGCTGAAAGATCTCATTTGCATCATTGCCCGCCTCCCACCCCGCGACTCGCTGATCGAGCTGAAGCATATGGCCCTCGACATCGCCGAGCAACTCACCCCATTCTTCGAACTCGACTCCGAAGATCCTCTATACAAAACTCTCATCGCTCAGCTCACATCCGACGACCGCGGCACCATTCTCACGGCGCTGCGTGCCTTGGGCCGCATCTCTGTTAACTTGGAAGCAACCAACACCCTCGGTGACGTGCCGCCAGTCGTACTCCAACGCATCACAAGCTGGCTTCTCCTCAATGACGATGAGCTCACCGATGCCTGCCTCGACTTCCTGTATCAGTACACCGCCGTTGTGCCCAATGTTGATAATCTCATCACATCGACCTCCCCCAGCGCCCTCGTTGACCAACTCATCCGTCTCCTCGCCCACGGCGCTCGGAAGGTAACAAAGGAGTACACCATCGTACCCGAACGCAAGATCCCCGGGCACGATGCCATAGCTACCATGCCAGAGGACTTGCTGCAAGAAATGATCAAGCTTGAAGAGCCAGATCGTGTACACAAATGGGTGAGGTGTTTCTTCGAAGAAGACTCCGAATCCTTCGTCACGCAGCTGGCCGCATGGCAAGCATACCAAGCAGCCTTCGTCGCACCCCTTAAGGCGATAAATCAGCAGCTGATTACGCCGGCCGATTTCATCCGCAACTCCACGTCGGTCTACAAGGATTCAAATGCGCAGGTCAGGCAAGAACCAGGCGATCCGCAGCAGAAGTTCATCATTAATGGTCTACGGGCCCGCCCGCGACCTCTCAGTCTCGATGGCGCCGAATACGGTCGTTGCATGTGGACAAAGGACAGCGCGTCCAGGGAGCAATGCGGGAAGCTATACATCCAAGCTGAGAACATGTGGAATCACATCATGAGTGAGCATCTGGAGCTGCAGAGAAACGAAGCTGGGCAGTTTGACAACGTCGAGAAGGAGTGGCAGTGCAGATGGGGTGAGTGTCGGAAGTTCGCAAGCCCGACGAAAATGCATCTCCAGGACTTTGCCAGGCACGTCAACACGCACATCACGTCCATGCTACCCACAGAGGCGGTACCTAAGCGTGAACACAAGTCTTGGATTGTGCCGGCCAAGACAATGGGTGTGTCTTTCGAAGAGACGCTCACGATGCGTGATGAACGCAACCCGAACCTACCCCCTCAGGCCGCGGGGATCCCTCTCAGCGCAGCGCTCGTCCTCCGCAACATTGCGCGCAACGTCGTCAAGACAGATGCAGAGGAGGAGCTCAAGAGCCAATCCAAGCGCGGCGAAATTGGCGGCTGGAACGAGAGGCTGTTCCGCCCCGCCATGCCGCGTTTGTTCGAAATCTTGGCGGAGAACAGAGCTTTGGTAAGTCTACTCCCCCAGGGGATGCGCAAGGGAAGCAAGTGACGTAGATTCTAATAGTGACTAGGCCCCATACATCGCGTCATTGCTCGAGCTAGTCAAGGCTGAAGGCGAGTCGAAGTCCGACGATGAGGATTGAGAGCACGACACCGTGTCGTTAGTGGTCGGCAAAGAAGACCGACGTTAGGGGACCCAGGACCCTGAAGTGGGCTGAACCCCTAAAGGTGGCTCCTACGACGTCAACGTTATGGGGGCGCTTGCATCCCTCTTTCTTGGGAGCTGTTGCAAGCCGCCTCCAGTAGTAAGCGTGTTCCAGCTCCACCGGCAGCTGGTGCTGGACACGTCGCGAGCGCTGAAGCGAAGCGAGGAATGCGATCCTACCCAGGATACACAAGCCAGAGCGCACTTGAGAGAGAGTATCATTTGACGTCAGGAGACCCCGGAGCCGGGCGGGAGTGGTGGATTAGATTGGGACGACACAGGGGTTCTTTCAACATCGGTGTATTTATTCTGCAGCCTAGACAAGCATTGTCTTATGGTAATAGTGCCCACGGTGCGGGCGGCGTTAAAAGGCGGCGAGTGGGAATTGAAGCAAACATCTTCCTAAAGCTTAGCAGTATGACGTTGATGGTGCAGGGTCTCCAGCGGACCCCTATTGAATCCCGTTGTGGTGTGGATGCGGCTCTGCGGATGCTAAGATGCGCTGAAAAGCCCCGAATGGTAAGCTTCACGTGACGGGTCGGCTGTGGGATTGCGATGGGCGCGAGGGCTCAAGGTAGACAGAGCGCGGTGCTGCTGCAGCAGATTGCGGCGAACAATGGCATCACGACTCCACCCAGGATCCATTGATGATGATGATGATGGGCATCCACGGCGCCGCAGTGGATGCTGTTCGCGATGCTTCCACTTTGAGCGCGGGGGAATGACGCTCAGCCAGCCCCTCAGGAAGGCGCTCCTTTCTCAAGAAATGATGCGAGCGCGTGGGGTTTCCTGCGCTGCAGCCATCCTAAAGGTCAAGCGGGGGACGCGACTCTCAAGAGTCATCCCACGGTGCGCGATGTGCATCGCAGAGACAACAGATAGGTTTTTCTGCAAGTGTTCTGGAAGCGAGATGGGCCCCCCACTGCCAGCATCCCGCCCTTTCATCATTGCTCTGTCAAGCGGAACGCGCCATTGGTCGAAAAGCGTGGAAGCAGCCCGTCGATCAAGGTTGTGAGGAACGACGTGTGCGTGCGTCTGCGGAGTGCTCGTCACCACAGGGGTTTGGAGGGCTGCCTTGGTATCTTACGCTACCTTACCTTACCTTGCCTTGCCTACGTGAGCTCGGGTGCAATGCGACGCTGGATTAATCAAGCCAGTGAGGCATATCTGCGCCCATCCTGTTAGGCGACAAAACACGCGAAGAATTTTTCTCCTGCTCAAGTTCCTAGCAAAGGTGGGTATGATATGCTGCTGAGGTGGGGAGATGGATCTGAGATTGGTGTCTGCCTGGCAGATACGTTCAGATGGGATGGGTGGTGTGCTGGGAAAACCTGGGAGCTCCGTTTGGTCGCCCGAACGGTGGTTGATAAGCTGCTGCAAGGCTGGTTGGTCGCGAGAAAGCGTCAACTGGTGCGATACAGTCATCTCAGCCTTTGCATCCATCCACATGTAAGGGTATGCATCGCATCACCCGGCGCATGCAGATGCTAATGCCGGACGCTGGTGTTACAGGCATTGAGCGCCGCCAAGGGCCGCAGCACCACGCTGCACTCTGCTGATCCTCGAGATCAGTTGACATCGAGCGGCAGACCTAGTGCTGGACAGCTATGTCGAGGTTCGGCCGTTGGCTTGGGGTTCGTTCCGCCATGCCACTCACCGCTTTGTTGAAGCATAGGGCGAGGAGAGTCCGCAATCTCCGACGCGTGCGTCACGACTCAGGGCCGCAATGCGAAGAATTGCCCAAACGCCGATAGTCGCAGCCAACTGAACGGATGAGCCCAAAGCATCAGGGTCGCCCTTGCGACGTAGACACAACCTGACACCAGCGGTGGTGTCCTCGTAATGCCCATCCTCTAGAATGGCCTATTCGAGGCTGAACGGTATTCATCACAAACGGTCGGGTTTGAAGACACATAACATAGTAAAGCCACCCCCTGCCGTGGCTGGTCCAGGGGCGCTCGTCGCCCATCTCCTGGCTCGAGCGAGGCTTGGCGGTTCCGCACGCGGGGTGTCTCCATCTAAGCTTGGTCACCACGGCGGTCGGTACATACATGATGCAATCCAGATTCCAGGGCAGATGAAACGGTGGACGGTCGTCGTGGTGAGTCGGTGAGGGCCTCGTCTTCAAGATGAGCACCGATAGCGGAAGAAGCAATGCTCAGTCTCGCAACTCATCAAAAGGCAGCCCCATATGTATGCGCCAACTCGACGGCTCAGGAGAGAGGAGGTGATGGGGCGAAAGCGAAGGGTTGATGCTAGCAACCAGGCAGCCAGATTTTGGTCTTGCACTTCCCCATCCTCATCCTTCACCGCGGTCCCCGACTGCTGCGGACTCTCTTGAAACCACGGGGAATGGCTTCAGGCGCAGGCCTGGATGCAAAGTTGGCGACGCGGAGCTCCGGAGTGCCCTTTCACAAGTCGCATCAGACCGTCGAGAATTCGATTACGAATCCGAGACGGTAAGATGAGGCCACACTAGCGAACAGCAAGCTCATCAACGTGGGGGACGAAGCGCAGCGCAGGGGCCGGCTCCCCCATCCTTGGATCCAAAAGTCCAGGGAAATTGATGCTTCGCGCGACGGCGGATGTGTGAAATTTTCAGTCGTCCGCCTGACCAGCTTTCGCATCCAATATCCCAGCTCTACCGCCGCCGCGGAAGAGGTCCCCCGGGGTAGGGGAAGCACGGATGATGAGGACCCTGCAGAGCCTAGTCTGTCTTAGAGGATTCTCAGCGCCGTTCCGTCGCAGTTCCTAGCCAGGCCCTGTTCGCGGACGGCTTGCTCGGGTCGGGCAGTCGACGGGGGCATCGTGATGTCAACTTTCCAGTATTTCCGAATCATTTTTCTTGTTCGTTCTTCTGCAGTGCGCAGTCAGCGGGGGGGTGGTCGCACGCGGCAAGACATGGCGCGCAGGGCTGGCCCGGATGGCTGCAAGCGTGGATGTCTCGTATGGTGGTGAGCCGGGGTCGGGAAGGGGTGCGGTACGGGGAAGTTGGAGGACCATCACGGATGGACGAAGCAGAGATGCAGTTTCGATAGCCTCGCTCTGGAACGCGGGAGCTGCCGCCAGGGACCGCATCTGGGAAGACAACGGTAGTTTCGATCGCGGCCACCGGGACATCGTCGCGGTTCTTGGAGAGGGAGTCATGCATATCGAGGAGGAAAGGGAAGAGGTGAAAGAAGCAAGACAAAGCGCTCTGCTCTATACTTCTGCCCGTCTTCTGGCAAGAGTTTTCACGTCAATGCTTACTTGCAGCGCGTAAAGTTGGAATTGGGGCGAATCTCTGATATGATCTGATCCTAGGGCCAGCGCCAGTGCCTTTGCTCAGCTCTTGAAGCAGCCTCATCGGCATGTTCTCAAAGCACTGATCATGCTTTGAAATACACATTCTTTCACTCCCAAAGCTCATGGTCGCTGGTGCATCCTCTTCCTCACTTCACTTTGCGCTGAAGAGCAGTTTGCGAAATTGAGGTTAGTTAGCTTAACTGCTGGCTGCCAGTTCACCCAACACGGTGGAGCGACATCGGAGGAACCCCAACTTCCACCACGCAGGCCAGGACTCGGAGGCTCAAGATCGTGGGGTTGCATACATGGTACGGAGTAACCCCGTGCATTGCTGCGACGAGATGGGTCGACGACGACAGTAGCTTCTGCAGCACGGCATACACAGCAGAGCTGACAGTCCTCTCCGGTGCTACAAGAAGCTTCGTACCGCCACGACCTCTTCGATGATGTGAGACATTGTCTATGTTTCCGTCTGCAGCCAACACGACGACGACCTGCACCAACCAGAGCCTCAATCCCCTCCCTCGACCACTTGCGGCACCGTCCCAGCGGTTTCGGGGCATTCATCAGCGTCGCTCCCACCGTTCTCAGCGACCGACGGCAGCGCTGCCTACCTTGTCGAATCCGTCAGAGACACAACAATAATACAACTTTGCCACCCCACGCCATCCCAGCATCCCGGACGCTGTAAAATTTCCCGTACTCCAAGCCCCCGTCCGAGAATCCGGGCAGACATTTTTTTTTTCTTCTTCTGGCGTCGAACGCGACTCAGGATGGCCCCCCGTTACAGGGCTTCCACCACCTGGGGCTCTGCTAACAACCAGATCAGTCGGGGGGGGGGAAGAGACAAGAAGATTTGCGCGACGCCCACCAGCAGCATCCACTGTATCTGCAGCAAGACCTCAGCCAAGAAGTCGATGAGCCCTCGATGGGGGGGAGGAGATGGCACCGACCCATCTGCCATCTTAGGCAATGGGCAGATCCCGAGACGGTAGACCCCAATTTTAAGATGCTGCCCACGGTCGCATCGGCTGCCCACTGGCCAGCAGATAGCGTTGGCAGGGGTCCCGGTGGGCCGCGCAGGGTCCCTGACGAAGGCAGATAAAAAAAGCTTTTCACTGCTCTGCGTGTGCGCGCTGTGGGCTTGCCGCTTGCCGGGCAGACCGCCACGCTACCGCCGCCTGTGGCCCAGTCCGGTTCCAGTTGACCCCCATATTTTGGCCCCTAGGACGCCGGTAGCGTCCCCACAGGACCGTCGCCTCCCTTGGGTTGGAGACGGAGTCGAGACTTTTTCGCTGCGTGCACTCCCTCAGGCTGCCCTGCCCACAGCTGCCGCCAGTGCGCTGCCAGGACGCTGCCAGTGCCGTCACCTCTGACAACGACGCGCTTGTCAGACCAGAAACTCCTGAGTCTCCTACACCGGAGCCGACACGCCAGCAGCCTTTCCACCTTGTCTTCACTTCGAGCTCTTCCTACACACCGTTTCCTGCGTCACGTTGGCAATTTTCACTCGCCCCACCCGTCTGGTCTGTGTGCTCCTATATCAACCTCTTCAGCTCTCCTCCTCCCTTCACTCTTCTGCCCTCTTTCCTCATCTATCCGTCAACTCTTTCAAGCACTTGTTCAAGGTCTCACCTCACCAACGAGACTTCGCCTTCACACAAAGACGCCTTCTCGCACAAGACCTCCAACCCTGCAAGCCTCGGGTCTCTCCACCTCATAACCTTCACCCCCTAACTCCTTAACCACCCATATTCACAATGGCTTTCGCTGCACGAAGCGCTCTGCGGGCAACCCGCGCGGCTGCCCCCATGAGCCGCATTGCCGCCCCCAAGACTGCTTCCCGCGCTTTCTCTGTCACTCGCGCGAACCAGGTCTCTGAGACCGAGAAGAAGGCCTCAGTCGTCCGTGAGCGTGAGATTCCCGTCACCACGTACGGCGCCGGCCAGGGCAACGGAGAGCACAGCACCCTCAACGTCCGCCCCGGTGACTCCCAGGTTCCCTTCGACAGCCCGCAGCCTCCCCGGGACCACGACTCCATCCAGCCCCTCAGCTCCCGCGTCTACGACGCCATGCCCCACACCCTCAAGGAGATGAGCGTCTACGGCAAGACCATCATCATCACCGGCGGAGCCCGTGGCCTCGGCAACCACATGGCGCGCGCATGCGCTGAGGCTGGAGCCAAGAACCTCATCATCTTCGACGCCAACCAGGAGCTCGGCGACGAGGCTGCTGCTGAGCTGCACGACAGGTCCGGCCTTCCCGTGTCCTTCTTCAAGGTCGATGTCCGCGACGGTGCTGCCATCAACGCTGCTGTCGACTCCGTTGTCGAGCTCTACGGCTGCCCTGACGCTCTTGTCAACGCTGCTGGTATCGCCGACTCCAACATCAAGGCTGAGACCTACGACCCCGCCATGTTCCGACGACTCATCGACATCAACCTTACTGGTACCTTCCTGATGACCCAGTCTGTTGGTCGCGCCATGATGGCCGCTGGCAAGCCCGGTTCCATGGTCCTCGTGGCCTCCATGTCCGGCACCGTCGTCAACTACCCCCAGGAGCAGTCCTGCTACAACGCCTCCAAGGCCGGTGTTGTTCAGTTCGCCAAGTCCATCGCCGCTGAGTGGGCCAAGCACGACATCCGCGTCAACTGCATCTCGCCCGGATACATGGACACTGCCCTCAACCGTGTCCCTGCCCTCGAGGCCCAGAAGAAGATCTGGAAGAGCCTCACCCCCCAGAACCGTCTCGGTGGCGTTGACGAGCTTAACGGCCTTTGCGTCTTCCTCGCCTCCGACTCCTCGCGCTTCATGACCGGCTCGAATGTCCTCATCGACGGTGGTTACTCGTGCTACTAAGCGCGTCGCCGCGTGTGATGAGACGTATCGGGGGGTTTTCTTTTCGACATTTGACGATCAGCACAACCGCGTCGTCCGGAGTTCAAGAGGGTTGCCAAAAGCATGCATTGGACGATAGAAGGGCATCTTGTTTGAGCAGCAGATGGGGGGGGGTTACCGACACGGCAAGAGCTGCCTGTTTTCCTTGGGTCCGGGCACATTTGATTTCATTTTCTTCGCACGGAGTTCAGGTTTTGCGGTTGGAGACATGCATATGCATTGACTAGGCGACTTGACCCCAGAGAGGGGGAGGGTAGATGCCGGCTATTTAGGGCTGATAGATCATGCCTGTCCTTTTGATTGGACGTTAAGGTCGCAATTCATTCGACACTGATATCCCTCTGTTACTTCACTTTCATCACATTTTGATAAACATGCTCAACCCGTAAAATCGCCTCGATACGTCAGCATTTAGACAGCACTCTAAGCATTCTTCCGATTGGGAGAAGCGCATCCATCCCAAGGCAGGTTTCCCTCCGCATCCATCCATCCCACGGCTTGTCCCTCACCATGATTCCCCGGAAGGCCGCTATGTATAGGTATGTGTGCCGTCTGAGGCTAGCTCTCGTCGAGAGGTCCACGTGTCCGCGCCGTTGTACAATCCCGACGGCGCTGGCGGGAGCTTAATGCGGACCGCGTCTCCCTCGTGGCCTAGCGAGCCATGTGTGCTTTGGTGAATGAACGGACGCCGGGCGACCGCGCAAAGGAGGCAGAAACGAGAATGCGGACACTTAACTTCATAGCATTCAGTCCTCCCTTTCCTCTTGGACAAAGGGGCATACTATCTCCAACACATCCATCCTTTCATACCTGGATCAAATCCGTCTATAGCAAAGCCCCCGTTAGATACAGAGACAAATCAAGATCCTCCAGACGGGAGCACCGCAAGTCTGCAAAAACCCAAAGTCCACCACAGGATCGCTCCCCTCTTGGTCGCCAGCTTCTCTCTTCCGAGATTGGAGACACTTTTTGTTTTAGAAACCCCAACCACCTGCTTCAGCTTCATCAAGATTCTCCGCCGCCCCGTCGAAAAAAGAAATCAAAAGCATCCTCCGCGCACAAGAGGCGCGGCAAGAGTTGCGACAACTGGCATGTGCCGCATGTTGTTGGGTCGAAGAAGTATATGTGAGAGTGGTGTGGTATATCCGTCGTCGTAGTCATGAAAGAGGTGAACGCGCGCGCAAGCTTGCTCGTGGAAAACAAACGCCTAGGCATCGATCAAAGCACGCAGCAACATCAAACATGCCATGCTTCGGTCCGTGCGTCAAGGCAAATGCTGTCAAAACCAGACCTTCTAGGCCGCCTTGCGAGCCTTCTCCTGGGCGCGCTGTTCCCTCGCTGCGCGGACAAGGGGCGCAAGCTGGGTGAGATCGACGCATTGCTTCATGAAGTCGTGCTATTTTCAGTCAGTCTTGTGTCTCAATAATTTACCTCGCAGCACTCCACAGCTGAGAAGCGGAAGGATGACTGACCCTTAGCAAATCATGGGCGCTGGCCCTCTTCTCGGGATCGACCTTCAAGGCAAAGTACAAAAAGTCCTTGAACAACGGACTCAGGTTCTGCTCATCCTTAATCTTGGGCGTGCCGTTGGTAGCGATAAGCCAAAGAGCTCTCAATGGAGATTCAGTGAGGTAAGGCGGTTCGCCCTCGATCATCTCGATGGACATGATGCCGAGACTCCAAATGTCTACTTTGCGCCCGTATTCCTTGCGGGTCACGACTTCTGGAGCCATCCAGTAAGGTGTGCCGACCATTGTCGTGCGTTTGTTCTGGGCTTCGTTGATGGTGGCGCAGAAGCCGAAGTCAGCTGTAGCGTTGTGTCAGTAAATCCGATCTCGAGATGCAGTGTCACGCTGACGGAAAGCCAGGTGCAAGGGCACTGACTCAGCTTGATGTTTCCTTCGTTTGACAGAAGGATGTTGTCTGACTTGATGTCACGGTGAATGACACCCTTGGAATGCAAATGCTGTAGGCCCTTCAATGTCTCTCGGCAGACAGAGGCTATCTGGCCTTCGGTCATGATGTTAAAGGTCACAACATCCGTTAAGCTACCACCCTCCATAAACTCCATGACAACCCAAAGCTCGCCGCCGGTGAGGTAGCTGTCTAAGAAGTTGACAATGTTGGGATGCGAGCTCTCCCTCATGACGATGATCTCGTTGATGATGAGGTCTTTCTTCGGTTGCTGCTCAAGGTTCATCTGCTTGATGGCAACAAGACGGTTGGTGCCACGCTCGTGTCCAGTGTAGACGCCGCCCGAAGCACCCTGGCCGATTTTGGTGAAACCACGGAAGATCTCACGGGGGTCGCCATCGTTACATATGCGCTTGAGAGATTGCACCACATCAATCCCCTTGTCGTTCTGTCTCGGACGCTGACGAGGGCGGGGCTGCGGACCGGCGCCGCCACCGGGAGGCTGTTGACCCCCAGGCGCTACTCTGCCGTTCGCATCGGGTGGCCGGTTGTAATTCTGGTTGAGATGTGCTGCTGGATGGGGTTGCGACGGACCCTGGCGCTTGCTAGTCGAACGGCCAACCTGGCCTGACATTGCAGCTTGTGCTTGGGCGAGAACTTGCTCCTGCTGCTGCTGCATGAGCTGCTGCTGGTAAGCATTGGCCTGCGTAGGGCTCTGCTGCTGTTGGCCATATGGAGAGTGGCCCGTGGCGCGCGATGTTGATCGTTTGGGTAGTTGGTCAACGCTTTGCGTCGTAGATTGGCTTGAGTAACCGGCGGAAGAGTCGTCTGATTGCTGGCCCATGCCGATGCCAGAGTCTTTGGGAGGATGTGTACCTTGGGGATAGGGTCTGTTACTGACGGCCACGGGGGGCTTCGGAGCAGGTCGATTGGGCTGGAGGTCTTTCTGTCCGCCCCTGCCTCCTGGCACGGGAGGTGGCGCCCTGGGATTCTCGAAGCTACCTGCACAAGGGTCAGAAAATGCTCCATACGGAACGAACAAACACCATTGACGGGGGCATACCCGTATAGTTGGGTGGGTACATGCCTGGAGTCGCGAACTGTCGTTGGTCGCCGGGAGCCGCCTGGAATTTTTCGAGGTTGTCGTCTGGGCCTCGTTCGGTGGTCTCTTTGTAGAACTGTAGGATGTTGACCATGGTCTGTGGGTTCTCCCGCCTCTCCTTTTCCGAAATGCCACTCTCGTTGATCAGACGCTGCCATTCTTTGGGCAGTCCCTTGCTTGGGTTAGTTGGAATCAGTAGTTCCAGAACATGAGACGCACCGTGAATTGCCCAGTAGAGCTGTCATAGCCGACGTGAGTGACGTGGACTGGGTTCTCGGGGGCCGAAATGACGGGCTTCTTCTGTGATCCGACCAAGCTGTTGACGAAGCCTGACAGACCTGTCTTTTTGCGGAGCACTGTCGACTTCAGATCCTTTCCATCATCTGAGTAACGTTTGGAATTCATCATACCATCAACGGGACGATCACCAGAGCGCCCGCCTGACAGCTTTTCCGACACTGAGGGGTCCATGTTGCTGAAGCTCGCCGAGGATCGAAGAGGGGGGCTCTGCAGCCGTTTGTCGGGACCGAAGCTGCCCAGCGGAGGCGGAACGTGGGGACGCTGTGTTGGTTGATTGCGCTGATGGATGGGAATGGACTGCTGCTGATAACTCGGGCTGAGGGGTTGAGAGGAATCGAGTCGGTTAAGGATGGCGGCGCCGTCGAATGGCGCGCCGATGAGGTCGTCGCTGGAGTGTTGATTGAGGGGCTGCAGGTGATCGGACCACCGAGTCGAGTCGTACGGAGACGGGCCGCCGGGAGAAGCGAATTCGCCCTGGCCGATGCTGGGTGATTGATTCGGCCGGTGAGGGTGTCGCGGAGATGAGGTCGAGTTGTTGGAGGCGCCGGAGTTGGTCGAGCGGACGGGAGGAGCAGAGGGAGCGCGGCGCAGAGAGTGGGAGCTGCGTCGGCTGTTGGAGGATGGGTCGTCGAAGGTGAAGCCGGTGGCCGAGCCAGGAGTGGGAGTCTCGGCGGGGGGGGATTGAATGTAGTGCTGCGAAGGGTTCTTCTTTGTCAGGCGACGGCGTTGGGAGGAGGTGCTGCTGTGGATTGACGGCGTGTCCATGGTAGCCCTCCCTAAGGCTAGCAGCAGCAATGGAGGCGATGGGGATGCCAGTGGTGGTCCGGGTGGGAATGGATGGTCCGAGTGGGAACGCTCGTTGCAGTCGGCGCGTAAGGTAGCGCAGTCGCTGCCAACGATAGCGCGATCGCCTGGCGGACCGCTGACGGGCTAACAGAAGGTCGGCACCGGTACAAGAGGCGGCGTGGTTGTACACCGCGCGACTCAGTCACTTTCACTGCTCCCGTCCCAGATGTGGCGGCAGGCTGTGATTGTTCAGTGGACTCGACGCTCAAAGAGGGGGCAAAAGCAAGAACTTGAAATGAAGGGCAGCCCGATGATGTAGGAGGTGGCAGCGCTGGCATGGGTAGTGGCAGTGTGCGGGAGCCGAGCGGCAGAATATCAAACTTATCGCTTCCACTGGAAGTCCCGCCCTTGACGAGTCCAACAACTGAGGTAAGGCAAGGTACCTTACTTAAGGTAGCTCTACAGCCTTAGGTAAGGTGTAGTAGCCACTTAACAAGCGACTTTCTCGCCCAATGCCAATGTCCCGTCACTTTGAAGCCATGCAGACCGCATTGGCACCTGATTCCATTTGCTCCAGCAGCTCTACGGAGTACTGTCACTTGTTAGGGGACCCTTGGCGCTGCCCACCATCGTTGACGGCACTTTGCAGCACTGTCCGCCCTCAAGTAAAGAGACCGTGCAGACTGTCTTGTGTACTGTCTGCATAAAATTCGTCTCGTGTGCTTGGCGGCGAAGCTGCGGAACTCGCTACGATACAGCAATGAGATTTTCTAAATACGCAGGGAACGTATCGTCGAATGGCGCATCCTTGCCTACGCAATTTCTGCCATGAATATACTGGCACTTGCAAGAAACACCTCACTTTGACCAGCTCCACGTCCGTCGACATGTGAGTCGACGATTGGCTTGGAGGAACAAGGGGCACAGTGTGAAAATCCGCGCGGTTTACCCCTTACCAGCGCTCAACTCCACCCTCTTTCTTCATCAATGCTATTCTATCCCGTCAGTTGCTTCTTCCCCAAGCTGACCTTGCATGTGGTTCGGACTGTGTGTCCTTTAAGCTTTGGTTATGTTTATTTCTAACACGCAAGCCCTCGTAGACTAACATCCCGCCGAGTTACTCATCAAGGAGTTTGCACATGGGCTCGAGCTCACGGGGCGCAGCCGAATGCTCGCTCTTCTGCATTGTCTCATGCAGGCACATCGTTCTCGGCATTGCCAACAGCCTGGTCTGCATCGATTGCCGCCGCTGGGTCTCTCTGCCGGCTTCTGACAGCCACGGCCATGGCCACCTCACGTTTCGTCTTATGCAGCTTTGGCACCACCTTGGGGAAAGTCATGTTCCGAGTTAGTCTTAGATGGCTCCTCATGGCGTTAAACGTCCTGGCAAGTAGGTCTGACAGATTGTCAGGCACAAAGTCCCGTACTCGCCTTGGGAAGATTCGCCCGTCGCACGAGC
Source organism: Sordariomycetes sp. S80-01Y (assembly GCA_037042185.1). Classification (NCBI taxonomy): domain Eukaryota; kingdom Fungi; phylum Ascomycota; class Sordariomycetes; species Sordariomycetes sp. S80-01Y. The sequence continues at coordinate 2,805,720 of JAXQJY010000027.1, read as the reverse complement.
TACGTTTCACCGAGGTGCACTTGTGCTACCCTAGGTCCATTTCAACGGTCTCGGAGGCCACAGCGCGTGGATCATTTTTAGGCATGTGATGAATCGTGGGGTCCTTGGGCGGAAATCCAGATCCGAGGGTCCTGCACTTTTTAAGCCTCATAAACGGGTGTCAAAGCATTCATCGTTGTTGTCAATCTACGGCGTTCCTCCACCATGAACACAGAACACGCGATACAACTGTGAAGCTCCACAGATTGCTTCAGTGTAGGTTTACTCAACGTTTGGAGACACGCAAATTATTCGTAGAGATAATAGTAACCGGTAGATACACTACCGGTAGGCACCGTGCTTGCAGCTCTGGTATTTACTGACTGAGACTGGGCGCTTGTGGCCGAATGCTTGCTAGTTGGGTTGGGGATCTCCAGGTCACATGACATGACCCGGGGAAGCTTCGTGTAAATTCCACTTGTCTGGAAGTGGGTGGAAAGAGCGGGACAGGGACACTCTTGCCGAAAGGACCCCTGCCAATTGCCTGCTGCCACTGAGGCAACACGGCCGTGGAGAAGTTCTAGACAAACTTCCACCTCACCCTCTCGGCCTCTTCCTCTCCTCTCCTCCCTCTTCAACTCTACGACCACAGTCTTATCACCCGTCGAGCTCGCCCTCTCCTCGTCTTTTCCCCCGATACCATCCTGTTCCCTGGTGGTGTCGGCTTTCTCCCTTTCTGGTTCCTCCCCTACGGTTACTGGTTCCGCCCGCCGGTCTTGAACAGCTGTTCGACTTGACCATCTCAACGCCAAGCTTCAGCTGTATCTTCTTCACCAATATCCTGCATACTATATATACCTCCGGTACTTGTCGCAGCCTCACAAAGACTTCAATTGACTTTCTGCTTTGCGCTTGGTGAGTGCTTCTTTGCGACGCTTAAGTTTCGCCCCATCCAATTGCGCCAGAGGTTGACCAGCCCACAGACCTTATATAAAGTATATCGCAAGCACTCCTCGACCGAATACCACTGCCTCCTTTCTCGATCCTCCCTGGTTGACACATCAATATGGCTTCCTCTACCGATGCTGGCCCGGCCGAGTCCCTGGCTCAAAAGCTCGCCGCAGAGCACAAGGCCGAGCCCCACGCTGCTACCGTCGAGGATGTACCTGACGAGGATTTGCCCCAGGCTTCTTCCGCTCCCAAGAAGTCCAACATTGACACTCAATCGCACGACGCCTTCCCTGAGCTCGGTGTTGGCAAGGGCAAGAGTGCCAATGTTGCGCCCATCTGGGGAGCCAAGGCCTCCAATGGCGCGAACGGCTCTTCGACCGCTGCCTCGCGCTCTTCAACTCCCGCTTCTGCTGCCCCTGCCCCTTCCCAGGCTGCTAAGCCCGCTTTCTCGATTCCTGGTCGCAATGTCGAGTCCATCACTCTTGAGCCGCAGTATCTGCTCCAGCGTGGTCAGCTCAAGCGCCCGATTCCCGACATCATCAAGGACATCAACCGCAAGTCGCGCGCCAATGTCACCATGACTACCGCTTCCAATGGTCGCCTCAAATTCGATGCTGCTGGTCCTCCCGACGTGGCTCAACAGGCCCTCAAGGATCTCATCAATCAGATTGGTACCAAGGTGAGTTTGCCCACGATCGAAGATGGCATTCCACGTCTAACAGCTTCAGATCACCATCCCGGTCCCGATCCCCCAGTCTGCTCGCGCTCACATCATCGGTCGCGGCGGTTCGACGATCAGGCAAATCCAGGAGAAGACGGGTGCCCGAGTCCAGCTTCCCAAGGTTGAGAACCAGGCGCCCGCCGACGAAGACGACGATACTGAGATCAATGTCATTGTCGAGGGCAACGCTCTGTCCGCTGCCTCTGCTCGCAATGAGATTCAGAAGATTGCCGGTGAGCGCGGTGCCAATGTTCAGACCAAAGTCCGTGGTGTCCCTGCTGCTCTCTTCCCCTTCATCTCCGGACGTGCGCAGTCCCTGGAGGAGGGGAATGGCGTCCAGGTTCGCGTGCCACCTCACCAAGCTTACTCGCCCGCCCCCACTGTCGGCGCTGGGAACCGTCCTCAGTGGGTGATCTCGGATGACAACCACATTCAACTCGCGGGCGATCGCGCCGCTGTCCAGAGGGCACGCGCCGAGATCGAGCGCCAAGCTGCTGAGCTCCAAAGACAACTGCAGATGGAGCAGATGTCAATCCAACGTGGTCGGCACCAGTTCATCATCGGCGACCGTGGAGTCCCCACTGAGGACTTCTTTAACGAGACTGGCTGTGCTATCCTTCTGCCGACCGATGAGGACGAAGACCAGATCACGGTTATCGGCCCCGCCGACCGTGTGCAAGCCGGACTCGACAAAGCTATGGATCTAGCCATGAACATGCAGATGTCCAACTTCGACATCTCGAGACTGCATCGCAACGCCCCCGGAGGTGCCGGCCTTCATGCAGGCAACCTCACCCGCTACCTGCGCCAGCGCCAGGAAATTGCACGTTTGGAGAAACTCTACAACACACAGATCACCACACCTTTGTCTGCTGGCTCTGCTCTTCCCTGGGAGCTCTACTCTCGTGAGGGCAAGAACGCTCTCCTGGCGCAGAGGGAGATTCAGAACATCATCAACGCGCACCCCCCTTCGCGCGTTCAACCCGTCTCTGTTGACCCTTTCTTCCATCTGCACCTTCGCGACAATATCGCGCGGCAGGTCAAGAAGGATTACGGTGTTCACGTCGTCGTCCCTGAACCTTCTGAGGGCAACGTACCCGTTGTTCTCGTTTTCGAAGGCCAAGATCCCGGTCAAGGCCGGTACGAGCTGCCGCGCACTGTACCGGACGACAGTCAGACCAAGGCTTTCAGACAGGGCTTGCAGGATGCCGAGAGGCACATCCTTGACCTGATCAACAAGCAGGAGCAAGTCACGACCGCTCAAGTAGAATGCCCTGCGAAGTTCCAGGAGAGGCTTCGTCGCTTCATTCAAAAGGAGAACGAACAACGCACGAAGAACTCTGATCAGATTCCGATTCGTGTGACGAAACTTGGCACCACTATCACCTTGCGTGGTCCCAGCTCCGCTGTCAAGTCCTTGGCCGCGAAGTCTGAGGCGTTCATCGAGCAGGAGAAGCAGGATGATAAGGAGCGTGGGTTCACCCTGACCTTTGACTTCCCCCAGAAGTACGCCAACCACCTCATCGGCAAGCAGGGCAGCAACATCAAGGAGCTGCGTGACCGCTTTGATGTCGAGATCCAGGTGCAGGACGGTAAAGTTGAGCTCAAGGGTCCCAAGGCGAAGGCTGAGACTGCCAAGTCATACATCTTGAACCTTGGGAAGAGCCTTGAGGATGAGGCTACTCACACCCTGAAGATCGACCCCAAGTTCCACCGTGAGTTGATTGGTGCCCAGGGAGCGCAGATCAACCGTCTTCAGACCCGCTACAAGGTTTTGATCTTCTTCCCTCGCTCGGCCAAGTCCGCCGCGGAGGATCAGTCGACCACTGATGCTGCCAGCGATACAGGAAAGCCCCGTCGCCAGCAAGCCCCTGACGAGGTTATCATCCGTGGCCCCAAGCGTGGTGCCGATGAGGCTCGCGATGAGATCTTCTCGCTGTTCAAATACCTCGAGGAGCATTCGCACTCAGCCACCGTCCCCGTCAAGCAGAAGCAGGTTGGATCTTTGATTGGTCAGGGCGGTGCTGCTCTTGACGAGTTGCGCCAGGCCACCGGTGCCAGGATCGACGTTCCTTCCGAACGCGACAGTGAGGTCGTCGACATTGTCGTCAAGGGCACCAAACAGCAGGTTGCCGCGGCCAAGAAGATCCTGGAGGAGAAGCGCGCGGTCTTCGACGACACTGTCGTACAGCACATCGATGTTGACAAGAAGCACCACAAGGCCCTAATCGGCGCAAGTGGTAAGTCATTTGTAATACGCTCCCGTGGATAGTGTGCTAACAGGCGCAGGTGCTACGCTTAAGGACATTGTCACCAAGGCTGGCGGGTCTGACGACCGTCGCGAGCTTGCACGCACCATCCAGTTCCCCAAGCAGGAGGCTGATGGCAACTCGATCAAGGTCGAGGGCCGCACCGACGTCGTCGCCAACATCATCAAGCGTATCCAGGAGATTGTTGCCGAGCGCGAGAGCCAGGTCAGCGAGACTGTCGACGTTCCTGTTGAGCAGCACCGCAGCCTCATCGGCCGTGGCGGCGACACCAAGCGTGAGATGGAAAGCAAGTTCTCCGTCTCGATTGATGTTCCTCGCCAGGGCAGCGGGCAGACTGCTGTCAAGATCCTCGGTCGCCCTGAGAATGTCGAGAGCGCCAAGGAGCACATCCAGGGGCTTCTCCAGTCGCAGCAAGGTGAGACGATGCAGGTCCCTCGCAACGTGCACCACGCCATCTCCAACGGAGGACAGTTCTTCCGTCAGCTGCGGAACAACCACCAGGTCACTGTTGACCACGCTGGGCACAAGCTACCCGCCAAGCCCGACACCACCACCCGGGCCAACGGCAGCGGCTCGCTCCCGCTCATCACCGACGATGACGACAAGGCCTCGGATGCGCACTCGTGGAAGGTCGTGGCTACCGCTGCTGGCGAGGATGGCGAGATCCCTTGGGTTCTACGTGGCACTCCCGAGAACGTAGCCAAGGCAAAGGAGGCCATCGAGAAGGCCCTCGAGCAGGCGCAGAAGAACGACGCGACGGGCTACCTCGTGCTTCCCGACCCGCGTACCTACCGCTACGTCATTGGGTCCAACGGCACCAAGGTCAATTCCATTCGCAAGCAAAGCAACTGCAAGATCCAGGTCCCACGTAACCAGGCTGAAGACGAGGCCATTGAGATCATTGGCAGCACTGAAGGCGTCGAGACGGCGAAGGACTTGATCCTCGAGGCTGTTCGCGAGGGTCTCGCCAACGCGCGGGAGTAGAGCACTCGGGATGACGAAACATGTATAACAAGCGATCGTAGGTAGAAGCGTCCACATCAGTGGACTCAGCAGGCATTGGCTGGTTCAACATGATGACACGGATCCGTAAACAAAGGGAAAAAGGACACCCGGTGGAGCTGCCGCGGGCAGTGTACACCTAAGCACCTCTATCTGCCAGAGAATGGGGATCCATATATAAACAAATGATGAAAAGAATTAATGACAAAACCCGCTCCGTATACAATGCCTACAGTAGCTCTAATTACGTGACAACATCGATTTACCTCGCCGCGGATCTGCATCGCCCCGGACAAATACATGATGGCTTCTGCCAACGTCCCGTCCCCAAGTTGGACCCCTGGACCCACTCTCGGCTCTGGCAGTGCAGCTCTCCGGCTCGCCCCACGATTTTATTTCGACGTGGAGGCACCTCCTGACCGCCAACTCGCCCCGACCAACATTCTGCCACCGCAGCAGATCCTCGACCCGCGCGAACCACTTCTTCCCAGCCCTCGAGTCCGCGGCGTTTCGATTGATACCCCCCATGGCGTCTGAAGAGCCCACCCCCGCGCCGTGGGACAAGGTTGCGCCGCACGAACAGCTGTTCGTCCTCATCACCGGTGCCAACAGGTACGTTGCTCCCCCGCTCTCTACCATGACAAGTCCCTCCCCCCGGGGGACTAGGCAACACATTATTCTGACCTGGACGCGGCAGCGGTATCGGTCTAGCGGTCGGCGAACGCCTCATCGACGAGTTCCTCCTCTCCTACTCCCTGACCTCGCACCTCATCCTCCTCCCCACCACGCGATCGCCCTCCAAGTCCCTGCAGACCATACAGCACCTCCGCGCCTACGCGCTCAAGGTGTCGCAGTCGTCGAAGCGCTTCAACGACGCCGAATTCGAGACCCACGCCTCGCGCATCCACATCCTCTCCCCCACACTCGACCTCTGCGACATACGGGGCATCTACGCCCTGGCCGACAGCTTCTGCGAGGGCACCCTCAGCAACCCCAAGGGCACCGAGGGCCAGGACGGAAGGCTCGTCAACGTCGAGGTGCCGCGACTGGACGTCGTGGTCTGCAATGCTGCTTTCGGGGGCTGGAGCGGCTGCAACTTCCCGATGGCCATCTGGAGCTTCATCGTGAATGGGCTGGTGGAGAGTGTTACATGGCCGACGTTTAAGATGGCGCTGCCAACGCGCATTCTGAACGAGCAGGAGCAGTATGACTACGTGAGTTGCGTTCTTAGGCCTTTGGCTTTTGGGGGAAAAGGGGCAAGGTGGCATTGCTGAGAAAAGGGGCTAACAAAACACAGCCAGCAAAGCCCCTCCTGGGAGAAGTCTTTACCGCCTGCGTGTTCGGCCACTACCTGCTCATCCACCGGCTGCTGCCGCTGCTCTCCCGCCCCTCATCGTCCCGCCTGACCCCGGCGCGCATAATCTGGTCGTCGAGCATAGAGGCCGTGTCCGACGTCTTCACGCTCAACGACATCCAGTCCCTCAAGCCCAACACGACGCCCTACGAGTCGTCGAAGCGCCTGACGGACCTTCTGGCGCTTACGGCGACGCTGCCGAGCGTCAAGCCCATATCCGACGTCTACCTGAGCTCGCGCGACTTCGACGACGAGGACGAGGACGACAGGGAGGGCATGGTGGCGCCCAAGATCTACCTCACGCACCCGGGCGTCGTGGCGAGCACGCTCTTCCCGCTGCCGTGGTTCCTCTTCTGGGCGTACGAGCTCGCGCTGACGCTGGCGCGCTACCTCGGCTCGCCCTGGCACGCCGTGCACCCGCGGCCCGGCGCCGCCAGCACCGTCTACATCGCCCTGCAGCCGCAGGACGCCCTCGACGCGCAGCGGGCGGAGCGGAAGAAGTGGGGCAGCGCCGTCAACTCCAAGGGCGACGAGTTCGTGCGCACCACCGAGGTGGAGGGGTGGGGCTTCTCGGGGGAGGTTGAGGACGTGACGGACGAGAGCGTGGAGGAGGCGGTGCTGAGGAGGAGCGTCGGGCGCAAGAAGGGCGCGAGGGACGTCACTGAGAGGGATGTTGCCGAGTTCGAGGAGGTGGGCCGCGAGGTCTGGGAGGCCATGGAGGAGATGAGGGAGGAGTGGGAGGAGATGCTCGACTTGTGACCTGGCCTTGGGAGCTTCACGGCGAGACGAACTGTATATAAGCGGAAAGACCTTTACATAAAGGAGCTCGGCGCGGGGTTGAAGAGCAGCATTTTGCATCAAACTAGACCAGAAGCTAGTGGGTATATTAAAGCCAGACAGAAATCAAACGGTAACCAACGCCTTGCGCCTCGCCATCCTATCTTCGTGGGCGTTACCTTCATGGCCGTGCATGGCCCCTTGCATCGGAAGCAACCCTTCTCAGCGCAACCTTGTCCGACCGGCCGAACATGCCCAACGCCATCGGGAGAAGCGCCACCACCATCGCGATGACCGTCTGAAACACCAGCGCATTCTTCATGTTCCGCGGCGGGTGCGCCTCCTCCCCAGCGCGCAGCGCGTCCGAAACGACGATGAAGATGGCTCCGAACAGCTGGCCGCCTGCCCACGCGATGGTGCTCGTAACCTCGGGAGACAAGGGGTGGGACAGCTCGATGAGGTATTCCAGGGCGACGGGTACCAGCGCGAAGCTGGAGGCTCCTAGGACCGCGAGGACGACGTAGGGACCAGCGATGACCCGGGTTTCGGGCATCCAGGTAAAAGCCAGGTAGCTTAGCGCCACCACGGGGATCAGACACCGAATTGCCAGCAGGAACTTCTTCGTCCTGTCGACAATCGGACTCGCCACCGCCGCTGCTAACAATCCCACCACAATGAGCACCGCCCCTCCAATACCAGCGTCGTCATCTGAGAAGCCGTAGGGGCTCATCATCTGGTTCAGTAGAGAGGATATGGAGTTGAAGAAGCCGACGTAGATGGAGAAGGGGATCAAAATAAGCCAGACCTCCAGATTGCCTGCCAGAGCCGAGAGTGAAGAGCGCAGGGCGAGTTTGGGCGTCTCCGAGGATGGGCCAACGGGGGTTGGTGGTGCAGCTGGCACGAAAATTGCTGGAAGGGAAGCAACAGTTGACTATTTCGGATCAGCCACTATACTCCGTGAGTACATGATGAAGAGACTCACGATGATGGAGACGTAGAGAACCATACTGCTCACGTCTCCCGCCTCGGACACCCAAAAGGGGTTGATCAGCTGCCCCAAAGCAGCTCCCAAGGGATTCGCCAAGCTCATCACCGCCGTAGCACCAACCCTTCCGCGATTCGTAAACCACAGATCCGAGTACCTCGTTGGCGCAGCAAGAATGAAGGGCTGCGCGAACCCGATAACAATCTCACCGGCCATGGCGTGCCCGATGCTGCCCCCCTGCCGGCTCGTGGCGCCGGCATAGCGGATCCAATTCCCCACGAGAATGAGCACGGCGGCGACGATGAAGGAGATGCGGAGGCTGCGGTGGAGGACGATGATGGCGAGAGGGAAGATGAAGACAAAGGCGAGGAAGAAGGCCGTGCTGATCCAGTTGATGGTACTCTCCGGGACGGAGTAGTACTCACTGGCTTTGGAGGCGACGGGCGCAAAGGTGAGCCACTGTTCGATCAGCATCCTCGTCTGCTCGAGGTGGAGGCGGGAGAAGACTCACGTCCCAAGAGACCATGACGTTCATGAGCGTCAACTGCACCAATCCAAACCACCTCCGCTTGTAGGTGCGGTACTGGACGCCTTCGGCTTCCACTCCGTCGCCCTCCTGAAACTCTCCATCGACTGTTCTCTCCCGCATCGTGATGTCCTGGCTTCCAAGACTATGCTTCCCTCCATGGCGGTGGAACCAGCTCTTCAAGCCCTCAGTGGAGCCGGCGCTGGTGCTGTTCGAGCTCATGATGTGCAGCAGACCAGGCTTAGCAGAAGGTTTGTCGTCGTCGACGGTTGAAACCATTTCGGAGAGATCCTTCCAGGGACGATCCGCAAGCTGGGCTCTCTTATCACAAGCTGCGACACGAAGGGCTCTGGGATGAGTGAGTTGAGCTGAAGTGTCGCGTGATGGGTAAGTCGCACTGCTTGCCGCTGTCAGAGTCGGAAACGGGTGCGGTGCGAGGCAAGCAGACGCCTCTCATTGCCCAAGCCCGTCGTGTGCGATAAGGGAGGGGAGCAGCGAGGCAGGAAAAGAGGAGGGAACGGGCCAAGATAAGTGAAATGCGGTGGTGTTGACCTTCCAGGTTGACAGGCGCAGGCGCAGGCAGGTGGCGGCAGGGGCATCCGAGGCTGGACGATGGGCCGTCCTCGCTTGCCTGGATAAGGCGTCTCGATTCGGGCTTAGATGCTACCCCGTGCGGTACCCCATGCCGCTTCTCCGCACCCACGCCGCCTCAAACCCTGTTTTTCCCTACCTATTAGGGGCCGCTGCCAATGCCAATATTGCGAAGCGTGCGAAGCGCGAAGCAAACGGCAAGGCTAGACGGTGAGTCGAGAACATTGCCTCGGAGAGTGTTTGATTGCTGGTCGCAACGGGTGGCTGCATAGGCCAACATGCGCAATCAAGCACGAGGTCTAATCAGGACCCACCGCTATTGCGGCTACTATAGTACTACTGACTACCCATTTAGTACAGTACCACTGGTTACGGATAGTAGCCAGACTACGCTCTCAGGCACTGACGCGTCTCGAGTTCATCAACGTCCGCCCAAATCCGTAGCACGAACTTTACCCAGGGATAGATCCTAGAAATGCGCTCTGTGGCCGCGTTGGCAGCCGCGTCGCTCCTCTCCAAGCCGAGTCACATGTGTCCCCGCGGTGAGCGAACAACTGAACCTCGCTTTCCCCCCTCTCCCTCCCCCAAAACATACATACCCCTCTCCCGGATTCTCGGACCAACCCGCACGGCCGCCGCGCCTGTATCAGCCATCTTCCCCCCCGTGCCCGGCCGGCCTCCCAGCGCAAGATCCCTTTCCTTCAGTGAACCTGCGCAGAACACAGACGCAGTCCCGCGCGCCCCGGGTCTCAAATCTAACAATCAAGGTTGTGCGTCCTGTCTCGGAACTTGTCGCTGCGCGCACGCTGAGGCAGATGCCCACACGCGCCCCTTGCGGGAGTCGTGCGGTCTATCTCCTGCTCGTGCGACGTGAGCGATGCGGTGGCACAGTACTAATCTGCCCCGGGTGACACAAAGCCTTCGTCCTTACCTTGCTGTGTCCGAATTAGGCAGCATCGCCGCACGAATGCGGATGGCGGTGAGACACGACAGACACTACTTTGGCACTGAAGCGGCCGAGGAATCGTAAAGAGGTATTCTATTGCAGGGCGTGTTGCAGCGTAGTATACAAAGGGAATCACCGCACCAGCCCAGGCTCACGCGACGCGGTGCGAGCGTAGAGTAATCCCCCAAGCGGTGACATGCGATCATACATCGTCGTCCTCCCCCTTCATCATCGGCATGATAGCCCCTTCAGACGCACTACACATCCGTCGATCCACAACGGCGACGGATTTGGCGAGTCGTCGAGATCGGAGTAGCAGCGGTGGGACGCTTACTTGAGCTTGCTCCAGAGCTTGGGGGCAGCGCAGGCGGTAGCGCAGTGGGCGAGGTGGAAGACTAGTCTCCGTGTCAGCATTGCATGTCCGGTGTGTTTGGGGGGGATTAGAGAGGCCGTACACTCCTCAACGCAGTCCTCCTTGGCACCGCCCTCGCTCTCCTGCTGCTCGACGCGCTCGACGCAGTGGTCGTAGTGGTGCTTCGCGGGCGCGCACTGAGGGGCGTTCTTGCACTCTGTCATCTGTTAGCCGTCCGCCCTTTATATCTATTCTCCCCGGCCAGCATCTCGCGCTGTTGAGAACGCAAAGCAAGGCTCGCTTCGGCGATGGAAAACGTACCCTCCTCGAGCGTCTCCTTAGGATCAACAATCTCCTCTTCCTCATCATCCTCCTCCTCCTCTTCTTCCTCCTCCTCCTCAGCGGGCTCCTCCTCCTTCTCCTCGGAGGACTCCTCTTCCTTCTCTTCGGGCTCGGGGGTGGCGGTATCGGCGGACTCCTTGGTCTCAGTGGCAGTCTCCTCCTCCTGCGTTCGTCAGCCAGTGCTCCTCCATCGTGCTCTGCTCGCCCGCTCGCTTCGCTCAATGCTCGATTCGTGGGGCTCGCTCCCGAGGGAGTGCGTGCCGGCGTGGGTTCGTCAGAAAGGGTGCGCAACATACCTGCTTCTCCTCAGCCGGCGGCGCCTCGGCCTCGGCGTTGCTCCATGGCGTCACAGCCTCGACGAAAGCGTCCCAGATACCCATTGTGGCGGATGAGCTCGGATTTGTTGGTTACGAAGAAGAGCGGGTGCGTGGTGATGGATTGAGCTTGTAGTCGAAGTCGTCGGGAGAGCTCGGCCAAAAGTTTCGACCACGACGGGTCATTCGAATTGAGGCATTTCGATTGGTCCCACCGGGTGTCGACGGCCAAGTCACGTGATGACTTCATCTCACTCATCAGGCTCACCTCATCCGCCTGCTCAACAGCCTGTGTCACTTCACTTAAATCATTTCTTATCTCGGTCAAGGTCACCTTTAATGCACCGTTTGGAGCTAGCGAGTCAGACGAGACAGGGCGCGTACTTCGTAAATGCATTTCTTCAAGGGAGCTCCCCGTCCAGAGCCCAGAATATGTATGTGTGCTAGAACCATGCAGAGAACTCTTTGAACCAATCCGATGAATCTGTTGAAACCCCAAAGATGCTCCGCGCTCCGAAAGAACCGCAATGTGAGATTAAAAAAAAGCTATTTGCCGAAAGAAATGCCCTTGTCGATTCATCGTGGCTACTGTGCTTGGTGCAAAGCGAGCCGTCGGGAGGCCATGTGAGGAGCCAAGGGCGGCGGGTCAGATCTGACAGGTTCTCGGCCGAGTAAGCGCCAGACCTTGGCCTCGAGGGGGCTTAGTCCTCCCGCTCGCCACGATTTGCCTCGTCACGAATGTGATCTTCGAGTCTGTTACTGATCTGCTGCGCCTGTGCCTCGTCGTAACCCGGCGGCGGCTCGTCCGGCCTCCTGCTCGAGGAGCTGTCGCTCCTCGTCTCCCTGGGACGCGGTGCCGCGAGATTGCTGACCTGTGCTGGCATGGCCGTGCTGCCAGCGGCGGGGGGCTCGTAGGCGGGGAGGGGTTCATCCGGGACGTCGGCATTGGGTCCCATCTCGCGACGCATCTCCTGATACTGGAACAGTCGCTCCCTCAGGCGAATGTAGGCTTCGTTGAAGTCGGTCATGCCACCGTCTGAGAAGGTGAACTTGACTTCGAGGCGAGGAATATCCGGTGGGATGCCACCGCCAGAGATGGGCGTGACGTCCGACTTCCAGGCCCATCCCCACCACATGGAGGATGAAGTTGTTGAGTCTTGAAATTTGAGGATGGGTGCGCTGAAGGACTCGAACTTCGGCTCCTGAGTCTTCTTGGCCGGCAGATACACGACCTAGACGGTAAGCTACAGATCGGGATAGATAAATCAAAAAAAGCCTTGATGGTAACTCACTCGTTTGTTCGTGAGGAAGAGGGTCCCGCGGTCACTCTTCCGCTGAAAGGGCGTGCATCGTGGCCTCAACTCAGCGGGGACCGAGAGCTCGCAGGATATCCTCGAGTCCAGCTTCTGCAGGACGCGTTCATTGCCGAGCTTGACGAAGCCGCTCTCGTTGAGCATCACCCAACTGGACGCATTGTCAGGGTCGACGGGCCGCGAGGGGGTGGTAGGGCTGGTGGTGATGAGGTAGTCGGAGGGGTTATTCATGGTGCATTGCGTGCAAGATCATGGCGGGCGGTACGTAGTCTCAAGCAGGGGCATGCGGCGCGGAGCAGGAAGCGGTGGTACGTCAAGGAAAAGAAGAGGAGGAGAGGGAGGAGGGAGAGGGAGGAGGAAGGCTTACTTTATTGACATGTTGATCGGGGCACGAGTACGGAGTACAAGCTGGATGTCGGCCGAGGCAGGGCAGGGCAGGGCAGGCTGGGCAGTAGCTTGTTGCGAGCAGACAGGGTTGTGACGACCCTGGCTAGTTCAGATCATAGGAAAGGTAATAGTGCGACTGATGTCTGCTGTAGGTTGGAAGAGGTCGGGCGAGAGCCAGGCCTGGGCAGCCGGGGCGGACGTGCGTCCGGTCTGCTGGTGGTCTCTCCGGCGAGCGCGCTGCTGGTGGCGCTGGCAGTGCTGAGGGGAGCAGCCTGAGGAAGCCTGAGGAAGCCTGAGGGCGGCCGAATTGGAGTTGGTGGGGTGGGTCGGTTCCGTCGAGTGCTTCTTGGGTCTGTCGCTGCTACGGCTGTCCTGGGCTGATGGAGAGCCAAAGTTGGAGTCGAGAAAGCCGTGGCTGGGGAGCGATGCCGTAAGGAGTGGGGAGGCGGCGCGAGCGGTACGAATGGAAGCAGCCTGAGTGCACGAGTCGCCAGCAGCGGCGGCGGCAACGTGGAGGGCGTAGGATGATAGGGTACCGAGTGCAAGTTGGAGGCGGCGCCAAGGGGGTCGCTGGTGGAATCGGGTGGGCGATCAGGCGCTGTCTGTGATGCAGCGGTGGCGGGTGGACGATGAGGTAGGCAAGGTACTCGGTACGTAGCGTTTGGTAACACTAGTACTAGTAGTACCGGTACTAATTAGTAGTATTTTTGATAGCATTTAACAGGACCGCTTGATACGCCGATTCAGGGCCCGCGAGGTTGAGCCCAACAATTCAAGCCTCGAATCTGGCAGACCAAAGATGGAGGGGTCATGAGGCTGACAGAATAGTGGGGACGACTGGCGCGTTAGTGCCTGGGGCCCAGCGCTGCGTCCGGGCTTAGCATCACTGCCGGGCCAGGTTTTTTGACTAGCGCCCAACCCCTCCTACAGCACCGAATCTACCGCAACCCATCATGTCAAGGCTTCCCCCGGGGCGCCGGGGCGCTGCCACTGGTGGCTTCACCTGGCACGCAATGGAACTGAAGCGAGGAACGGTAATTGCTGTGTGCGTTGGCTGCGCATCCCAACGTGGGGTTGCTTCCCTCATGTTCATGCACGTCCCGCTCTAGTCGGGCTGCGGGTGCGACTCAAGTCAAAACTAGAATCAGAGTAAGAATCAGTCGTTGAGGCGGTGGTGGCATCATGGGTCGGGCCAGATGTCTCTCCTCGTACGTATGTATGTACGCGCACACATGGTACATGGCGTACGTCTGAGTTGTCCTCCCTCCTCGCTACCTTGCCTGACCTACTAACCTTGTCTGCTCCAATGTCCGCAGCTCCCCGCCTGCGCTCAATAATAGAGTCCGCATGCATTTTCATGTACAGCTACGTTTCAGCGAACGCATGACTGAAGCGAGATGCGCCCCGGCGCAGCGGCTGCTGCTGGCAAACTAGGGCTATCCCGGACGGGGGCGCCCACAGCGTGGACGCAGCCCATGTATCCAAGATCGAGATATTCCCCGACATGGGGCTTCGCTGGATGGCAAGAGGGCCACGGAGATGCGCATCCTGAGTGAATCATGGCCCCCGGCCCGCGCGGGCGTACCGTTGCCTAGTCTAGTAGTCCCTCATGTCCGATACTCTGAAACCGCCTTCCTGTCCCCCAATCCAGTGTAAGTCGGGCACCAACAAATCGACAGATCGGCCTGCCGCGCGACGCCAGCATACCTGGTAACGCAACGCATAGTCGCTAGGATGGACGAGGCACTTTTTTCGAGAGCAGATGCGCCCCGTTAGATTCACCAGCAGACCCCCCTCCCCACCGACCTACATGGCCGTGGATCGTGGTGCCTGGACTGCCTTAGTGACTTCCCCGAACGTCCACCCACAGAAGACAGTGCCGTCGCCTGCTCTCTAGTCAAACCTACTTTGGCCCCCCCTTTCCCCTTCGAAATGCGACCAACTGTCGTCACCTCGATCTCGCCCGGTGCTTGATCTATATGAGTGGTGCGCTTTCGTCGGCATCCAGCTGCACATGTCAACAAACCAGACGGACGGAGAGACGGACTGGCTTACACGACCTGTCGGATATCCGGTGAGCAGTCGCTCGACGAGCTCCAACACCGCGGTTCGCCCTTCAGGCCCCCCCAGCAAGCCCTGGACCTCGTAAATTTCCCATCGCGCTGCCGACAAGGACCAGCCCTTGAAACTCGGCTGCTGGGCTTCTGGTTCTCGTCGCGCCCAAGACTCCGCTCCCGCTCACCGGTCGTCCCCGGTCCGCGCCCCGACCTGTTCCTTCGCTAGCGGGGGTGGGAGGGCCCCCTTTTCGTCCCGCTGAGCTCACCACCATGTTTGTTGTCTCTTCTCTCTTTTCCAACTTCTGCTACCACGCACGTACGTACATGGGGCCGGAAAAGAAAGACGGCCGTGGCAGCTGCTGGCCGCCCTCAGCGCTGCTGGCTGTAGACAAAGACCCGCTCCCATGGTTCGGGACCTTGGCGTATGCACCCCACCCGCACCTCTGGGACCAACCTCTTAGACACTTCGCAAAGCTCCCAGTCATCGGTAAGTAGGGCACAGTCTGTCGGGTCTGCTAGCTCCGTTGCGCGC
Organism: Sordariomycetes sp. S80-01Y; assembly: GCA_037042185.1. Classification (NCBI taxonomy): domain Eukaryota; kingdom Fungi; phylum Ascomycota; class Sordariomycetes; species Sordariomycetes sp. S80-01Y. Next base: position 2,790,321 of record JAXQJY010000027.1, on the reverse strand, counting down.
CCCCTTCCAGCTTCTCCTCCCTCTCGTCGCCGTCCTCCTCCTCGCCTGCCTAGCTTCGGGATGGACTGGGCGGACGATAGCGCGCCGTCGGCCAGCTTGGCAACGCCGGTCGCCCTGAGCGCCTCACACGAGCAGACGAGCAAGAGGGAGAGAGAGCCGGCCGGACGCGGCACGCACCGGGCCTGACCCGGGGCCGATTGGCTCGGGGCTCCCGCCCCGGGGTCCGGATCAAGGCTCTCTCTCTCTCTCTGGCCACTTAGACTTGGGGCTGGCAACGACCTTTTGTAGCTTCGGTGAGCGCGCGTCACCAAGTTCTTTTCTTCGGGACTTTGACACCCCCGAATTGCAGCTGAATGTGCCATCCCGCATGCGGACGTGCCTCGGGGAGTCAAGTTCGGGAAGGATAGGGGCTCCAAGTGGCCAGAGAGATCGGGCTCTCACCGACGGACTGGGTCAAGCCGTGGCCAGTAGTGATCGACGGCGAGAGGGACCAGCACCCCGGTGAGCGGTTCGCAGCGTCCCATGCTCGCAAACGCCGGGCAATCTAACCCATCAGTGTGCCTTGTCGGTTATCAACCCAAGGCCTGCAACGTCATCTCTTCCCATTCGGACAGAAGCCCCGTGGTAAACCTGGGACCCAGAGGAAGCATCACCTCCGGCTTCGTCTCGAGATCTGTCAGATCTTCATTCATCAGGCCTCAACCCGAAGATCACTCGCTTCTCGGGGAGGGGTTCAGGAAATTCGAAACCACAAGGTACACACACAGATGCGGAAACCCGGTGCGACTCGTTCGGAGCTGGTTTCCAATTTTCAAACCGAGCAAAGAGGCCGGCGAGCAAGGGAGGCGAGGATCATTGGGCACCAGGAAGTGATGTATCGCCAGCAGCTTCGGCCCCATGCATGTTCCCTTCCAACCGGGGTTGTAGAGAGCTCGCTCCGAAAGGCTTTTTTCTTCGCCTTCTTTTCTTTTTGACCGAGAAGCGAACCCAAGCCGGCAAACAGTCGAACCCCTACCAGTTTTGAAACGCACAGCGAGATTTCACCGACGCCGCAGTGGGCGTGCAGCCCGAATGACCTTTCTTCTCCTTGGGTTTCCCCTTCCCCCGGCGCAGGGGAGGTCATCCTCGAGTGAGGCAGGTCTCGCAACGCTCGCTCGACACTGGGCCCGACGGGGTGGGCTACGTGGCCAGGCAACCAGCTCCCGGGGTGCTGTAACTGTATTTGCTAACACGCGGGGAGGCCTTTCTTATCGTGAGGGGGGTATAGCTCTGGAGGGTTGCATATTACTACCGTGGCATCGACGCCCAGAAATGCGGTCACCATCATCATCACCCTGGATCTCCTTTTCCACAAGTCGAATAATTTCCCACCCCCGCCTCGCGCGCATGGGCATCGCATTCAACTTCTGTCCAGGATACATACGCAAAAGGAGCAGCCCCCAAACTGCACCATCCGATATTGCCACCGTCATCGCGCGTCGGCGACGTAGCATCTCGCAGCCTTTCTGCTCTATCCTGCAGAGTGGTGCATGAAGAAAGGTAGCATGACGAAGAGGAGCCCAAAGACTTGGTCGGCGATGTGTGGCCGTTATGTCACATCTATCGGCTTTCTTTCGGCTTCCGTTTCTCTGGACGATGCTGTGTGCGAGCATCTCGATGATTTTAAGGACGAGCTCGCAGAGTAAAGGGCTTGTCTAGTAGTCCGTTTGTGTAGCCATGACAGTGTCCGGATCTTGACGTTGCAAATATGGCTTTACTAAGTGTCACCAGATGTGCCGTGGTGAAATGGAAGGAAAAGGGCCAATGTCAAAGTCGTATCTCATTATCCTTGCCATGCAATCATAAACACAAAGCCCTGTTGCCAACATGATGTTCCCAAAACAGACCAAATCAACAAAAGACCAAGAACCAGGAAAGGCAATCAGAAGAGCCCAACACTCTCAGCGTCAGCAGCACTTCAAAGCCAACCATCATTGTCGCTCTTCACTTCACTCCCGCCGACTCCGGGCCCAAGATCCAATTTCGGGACATCCAGCCTCGGCGCCTCAACATCTTTACCCCCCTTTTTGGGCGACTTCTTGACTTCAGGAGCAGGACCATACCTCACATCTCTGACCTCCCAGCCATCCTCACTTGCCGCACCGACCCACGTCCTTAGGCCGTCATGAACAGCACCGTAAAATTTCTCCTTGCACAGACGGAGACTAGCGCCCATGACCCGTTCCCAACCACTGATCTTCATGTCCTGCCGCAAAGCATTTCTTTGCTCTCTCGTGGGGGTACACGCAATGATCGCGTTGAGAAGATCGAGATGGGAAGCCAAGTAATTCGTCGCATCCCACTCGACGCCGCCAACGTAAGGGGCAGCTGGCACCGGAGGCCGTTCTTGTGGGAAATGACGCTGCATATACCAATAGCTCTCCTCCATGCCAGCCTTCTTATCCGCCTTGTTTTCCGGGGAAACAACATTGAGGTTATGGAGGAAAATCCAGAAAACCTCCTTAGTTACACTGACAACCTCCTTATTCCAAACTCTGTAAGGTCGCTCCTGACGCATGTCCATCACAAACGCCAATGGACGTTCTTTTTCTTCAGGCTGCGGATCTCGAAGGTGCGAAAGGACATTCTTAGCGCGGGCGATGCGCTCCGCAGGCGATGCGGCCTCGATGTAGGTGAAGAGAACGAAGGTGATGATTCCTCGGGTTGTGAACTCGGAGGGGCCTTTGCGCTCGGGGTCGAAGATCATGTGAAGGAGTTTGGGGAAGAGACTAGATTCTATGGTGTCAAGATAGGACATGCCGCGCGCTGTTGTCGACAAGGCTTTGAGGCACAGCAGTACCTCGTGCAGGAGGGCATCCTCGTGTTCCTCCCTAAGACATGTCAGCGTAATTGGTATGAAAGGCAGTGAGCTACTTACCTCCACTCAACTTCCATGATCCGGTGGAGCAGACCTACGATCTCCTTCATACCGCCTTGCTGCATGAACTCTTCAATCCACGCAACAGTCTCATTCCTCAACAACAGTCTGAGCTTGTGAATCTTGCCAACCTCAACAGTCTCCGGCTTCTGCACCTTTCTCAAGTATGCGACGTAATCAGCAGGTCCCTGCTGAAGCTTGATCTTCGACAATATGCTGTTCGTCGTCGACGGCTCCGACGAAGACGTCGGTCGATCGCTCACAACGCTCTCACTAGACTTGCTCCTGAAGTGTCGACCGAGTGTACCCTCTCTCTTCTTGGACGGCGATCGACCCTCCTTCTTGCTTCGCGAGAACGTGCTCGTGAAACTCCTTCCTCGGCTCTTCTTTGGCCGTTCTTCGTCGTCTGCACCCGCCGTGACGGCACTTTCGCCTTCCTTGCTGTTCACACTATCTGTTGTTCCGGGTCGATCTGTTTTGGCGGCGGCCATCTCCGCCCAATCCTGTCGGATAAACTCCATTTTAATGGTGTTGTTGAGGTTGCGCATTTTGTAGCGCTGGTTCTCCGGGATATTGCGGCGGTCAAGCATGGCTTCGAGATGCTTGTCAATATCCTTAGGGTCTAGCGTCGACTCGGTGGGCGTAGACGGGGCGACAGGGCTCGCCACAGCAGACTTGGTGCGGCTGTGGCCCCGGCCTGTTAGGGCATTCATAGCTCGATTCCGGTAGCTCCTCGAGTCGGTGACGCTCGAGCTGGTGTCGACCTTGGGTTGGGATGGCGCAGGTGCGCTAGGAGCGACCTGGTAAGACTTTGGCCTCTCCTTCATGGCAGGCCGTGGGCTCGAATGGAACTCCTGACTACTGGCATTTCTCTGTATATCGACGCTTGGCCTGTCCTTGCTGCCCTTGCGCACAGAAGCATCGCTAGTGAACTGCGCAAAGATAGGCGGCGGTAGGGCCATGTCCAAGCTCGCCTCTGGTGTCCTGTTCTCCTTGTTCTTCTCAAGCTTGGCTTCGTCCTCAGCTGCGGTTTTGTACATGTTTCTCAACGACTTGGGCCTCGACAGCAATCCCGCTAGGTTGGTGCCTGACTTTTTCTTCTTCGGTTTCTTCGTGGGCGACGCACTTCGTGCATCTGACTTCTCCTTGCTAGGCTTGAAGGGATTGCTCAAAGCCCCCTTAGTAGGCGACCTAGACCGTCCCCGCACATCCTCACCGTGGCCATCCCGGCCACTCCGATACAGCCTAGGGGCGGCTTCTTGCTGGTTCTGTTGCAGTTCTCCCAGCGCACCGGGATTGTTCTTGGTGAAACGTCCGACGCCCATGGCTGTATGATCGTTGGACGGCTGGCGAATGTTTTGGATTTCGGCGGAGAGGGGCTCGGGAACAAGGGCCAGGCCTTTTGAGGGCTGGCGGCGGTGAACAAAGGATTTAATAATAGAGGTCTCGGGCTGCTGATGGACGGTCGCGTCTGGAGCGGCCATGTCGAGGCGAAACCGAGGGGTGGAAGGTGGGAGGTAAAGGAGGAAGCAGGAGCGGAAAAGAAGAGAAGAGAAGATGCTCCTGCTGATGATGAAGAGAAGTAAAATGCTAGTTATCAGTCTACCATTGTCTAATTGTCATTGCCAAAGAACAGACGGTGTCCCGAGGATTGAAGTTGAAGGTTGAATGCTCTCGATCGCCGGAAACCTGGAAGTCAAGGTGGGCTGTTTATGGGGGAGCCGTTGCCGGGGCGACGTGGCTGCACGATATCCCAGTGCGCGGGGCGTGTTGACCGACTTCACCTCACGACCCGACCATGACGATGCATGCAGGGAAGTACGTGGACCGAACCAAATTGAGCTCGCTCATGCATGTTTCAAGCTTTGTCGTGTTTATCCGTATATCAGTCCTCGCCCGTTACCATGGTGTCGCCTTCACATGCGCGCGCGAGGTGCCTCAAAGCGTGCAACAAATGTACGATGTATTCATAAAAGGACATGCTAGACTAAATTTTACAGCCTCGAATCATTCGCAAACACCTTTCCCTTGTAGCCCTTGGGACTCAAGATGACGTTGTACTCCAGCTCCAGGGTCGCCTTGTCGTCGCCCTCAAGCGGCTTGAAATCTACCACCAAGTCGTCCTTGACGGCGAAGACGGTATCCGTGCTCAGCCACGGGTCGTCCTTGGGATACAGCTGCGTCGTGCAGCCCTTGAAGTCGGGGTGCGTGACCATGATGTGGATGTGCGCCGGTCGCATGGGATGCCTGTCCATCAGGCTCAACAGCTGATAGCTAGGCCCATCAGTGGGCAGCGAGTAGGCCGTCGGGTGGTAGCAGTAGAACCAGTACCGTCCCTCGGAATCGGCCTTGAATTTGCCGCGGAGGTTGTTGGGAGACTGGTTGTCTGGGTCTTGGAAGTCGTATTTGCCGTTGCTGGACGCTTGCCAGATGTCAAACACGGCGCCGGGGATGGGCTTGCCGGTCAGCAAGTCCGTGATGACACCGTGCATCTTGCAGACACGACCGCCCGGCGCGGGGTTCTGGATGATGGACCCTCCGTTCTCCCTGAATGGCGCATTGGGGCTCCAGAAGGGACCCAGGATGGCGCTGCTGGTGGGATCCAGATCGCCCTCGGCGACAATCTTGTTGGCGATCTCGTCGACCAGCGTCTCGAGACCGAGGACGTCGCTCACGCGATGAGCCTCGTTGCGCGTGGCAGTGGAGCACTGGCCCACGGCGTTGATGAAGTGGACGCCCGTCATCCACTCGTCATTTGTGAGCTCGACTTCGCGGGCGAACATGTGGAGGTGCTTGATGAGGGAGCCGAGGACCTCACGGTGGCGCGGGGCGACGTTGGGACCCATGGTCTCGATGACATGACGGGTGAAGTCGGGGTCGAAGCGGGATGGGGGAGGGTCGGTGTCGTGCGGTTGGGGGTGACCTGATTGCCCAGACATGGTGGCTGTGTGTGTGTGTGTGTGAGAGAGAGAGAGAGGGAGAGAGGGAGAGAGTGCGTGTGTGTGTGGTGGAAAGGGTTATGACTGAGTGGCGACAGTGCTATAAGGTATAGTTGGCTGGTATGGGAGATGTGAGGCAAAGGATGAACAAGGACGGAGCAGACGGATGGGAGACAAGGGGGCGACGAGGCGAGATATATAGGATGACAATGGACCAGCGCTGATAAGTCGGGTCGCTTTGCCGGGGTCGGAGGATGTCGTCGTCTGGGGACCCAAGTGTGGAAGAATGCTTTTGAATCATGTCATTCTACTGGACCCCGCAGCGCCCTAGATTTCGGATCGTGGAGGCGGCTCTTACAGTCCTGGGTCTGGACAGCGCTCCACGTCGTCGAGGAATCGGCCAACAAGCACCGCAACTTGCATCAAAGGTCGACATACAGCTTCACAGCGTATTCTGTAACATTGCAGCCATCTCCATCAATTTCAAGCACCTTCGTACCATTTCTCTCGGGTCGACAATGCCAGATTGAAGTTTTCTGCCTTCAATGCCGCCCTCATTCCCGAATTTCGTCCACCCCACCACCCCGCCATGCCAACGTCAGTCTCCGAGAGGGGTAAACGTTCATCCCCCGTCCATTCCGCGCTCCCCAAGTCCTCGCCGTGGAAAAATATTAACACCTCGGCCGATAATATGCGCAGCGTCCTCGACCTTTCTTGGGCCGAGTCCCAAGGTCAAGCTCCGATCTGGTCTCCGAGAACGTCCTTGATCTGTGCTGCCGCTCCTGGCTGACGCGAATTGACTGCTCTTGGCTGCGCTGGTCCAACCTCATCACCTGCAGAGACACACATTACTCGCACGGGACTCACATGCGAGCTGCCCAGCGACTTTTCAAAATGCCAACACACCACCTCATAGTAGGGACCTGGACTCCCCCAGGTGCCTTGTTCACGTTTGCTTTCAACACCGACGCCCCCAACCCGACCCTCGAGCTCGTCAAACGAACCGAAATCCCTCACGACGAGCCGATATCATGGCTCACGGCGTCCCACGACCGCAAGGCGCTCTACGGCTCAGCCATGAAGCGCTGGACCTCCTTCTCCGCCCCGTCCCCTACCCAGATCACCCAGACATCCTCCCACCCCATGCTCCACGACCCCCAGGCCAGCAAGTCCGACACGAACACGCGAGCAATCTTCTGCCTGGCGGCTAAGAAGGCGCCCTACGGAGTCTACTGCAACCCATTCTACTCCCATGCCGGTCACGGAGCCGTCTTCTCCACCGACAAGGACGGAAAGCTAGACGAGAACGTTCAGAACTACGAGTACCAGCCCAACACAGGCATCCACGGCATGGTCTTCGACCCCTCGGAGACGTATCTGTACAGCGCGGATTTGAAGGCCAACAAGATCTGGGTCCACAAGAAGATGCTGCCGCACAAGCCAGAGGTGGAGTTGGTTGGCAGCGTCGAGAGCCCGGATGAGAGGGACCACCCGCGCTGGGTGGAGATGCATCCCAGTGGAAAGTACTTGTACGTCTTGAACGAGCACAGCAACACGCTGAGGGAGTTTGTCATCGATAAGGAGACTCATGTGCCGGTGTACACGCACCGCTGGTGGCCGCTCATTCCCCCTGGGATACCGGACCGCTGGACGCAGTACCGGGCTGACGTCGTGACGATATCAAGCTCAGGCGACTATCTGTTCGCCAGCTCGAGGGCGAATTCGTTCGGCCTCACCGGCTACATTTCTGCCTTCAAACTCAACAAGGAAGGATGGATTGAACGCCAAATCTGCATGAATCCCACCCCGACAAGCGGAGGACATAGTAATGCCGTTAGTCCCTGCCCCTGGAGTGATGAGTGGGTTGCTGTGACGGACGACCAGGAGGGCTGGTTGGACATGTACCGTTGGGAGGGCGAGTTTTTGGCGCGGGTGGCGCGGTGCAGAGTTCAGGAACCTGGCTTTGGAATGAACGCCGTGTGGTATGATTAGCTCCTGGAAAGGACGTAGTTTTTGCGTTAAAGAATAAATAGGCGTGACGCGCCTTAACGAGGCCCCTGCCCCTTCTGTTTCCCTATGCTCCTTCGCTTTTATGATAATACGACAGTATGATTCCATCCTACAAGCCCCCTGCAATTTCGCGGTCAGATCACCAAGCAATTCTACAGCTCGTTGTGGCCGTTCGTCTGCTTGGAGTGATCGTCTTCCGACATGCGCCGATCCAACAGCGGCGTGCGTTCGCCACCTCTTCCTTCGCCGGCAGCAGATGCTGAGCGCGGCGGCATGCTATCGCGGCTTGCGCTCGCATGTGAAGCGCCCAATCCTGCCTTCGTTTTGAACACGTCCTTGGTATTCCTCGGCCTGGCCGCCCTGTTGGCAGGCCCTAGCTTGAGCTGTTGTCTCACGTCTTGCAGACTGCCGCGGTATGGCTCTGGGTGTCCGTCCATCTTACCATCGGGCCCAGCCGAGCTCCGACGTTTCATGAAGATGGCAGTACGCGGACGTTGGTCGTTTGTGGCACCGCCGTTGTCCGAGTGTGCGCCGAGAGAGCCGACTTGAATGGTGTTCCCGTTCGCGTCTTCGGCGATATCGACGAGTACAGGGTGCTCGGTGGTCTTCTTGATCGCCGCTGCGGCCGCGGCGGCTTCGACACGACGGGCTCGGGGGGCGGGGTTGAGACGGCGAATGGCTTTGTGCACATCGACATAGACGTCAGACTCATCGACAATTTCCCTGGATTCGTTAGCCTGCCTCGACACCTCCAAGAGGAAACACTTACTCTCCGATCAGCTCTTCAATGACATCCTCCAAAGTGACTACACCGAGAGCACCATGGTCACCGCCAGGGAATTCTGAGACCAGGACAAGATGCGACTTGCCCTCCTGGAAGAAGTTGATGATGTCCAAGCAGCTCGTCTCCGGTCTCGTCTCGACAATAGCCCCAAGCGGGACGTCCCGGACAGGGATGTTGTCTTCAGGGTCGTATGTGATCAGTGTCTTGACCAACAGAATACCGACAAAGTCCGACGGGCTTCCAGCACGGTACACAGGGATCCTCGAGTACCCAGACGACAAGATCTTGTCCATTGTCTTCTCATCCAGAATGTGATCCTCGGACAGGGTAAACACATCGTTCATAGGCGTCATCACCTCGCGAACGGCCTTGCTCTTCAAGTCCAGGACGGCAGTGATGATGGTGACCTCGTCCTGGTTGAGACGCTCCGAGAGCTCACCCAATGACTTGTGCAGCGTGACCAGTGTCTTGAGTCCACTCTTCTTGTAAACCGTGCCGTGATCTTCGCCGAGGATCCAGTCGAGAAGCTTCGCGGTGGGCCAGGCGATGGGGCTCATGAGGTACATGAGCAGGAGAACGGGTTTGGACATGTAACCGCCTATGGGCAGACCGTAGCGCACGCAAATGGATTGGGGGACGATTTCACCGAAGATGACTATAAATGTTAGCAAAGGCCAATGCCGAGAGATGCGAGGATTGCTTACCGATCAGCACAGTACTGCCGACGACGGCTGCGATGCCACCGCCGAGCGTCCGGTCCAGCACAACGGGTAAAGACTCGTTGACAATGACATTGCTCAACAGCAGCGTCACGAGAACCCAGTGCTTCCCCTTGTTCAGCAAGTCTAGCACTCTCCTCGCGTTCTTGTGCTGCGGCTCGGTCGGATCGCCCTGCAGGACTTGCAAGTAAATGCTGTCCTGTCCCATCAACCTGACCCCGTCAGTTTGTCTGTCGCGCCATCATCAATTGAGGCAACTTACGCAATCGTCAAGCCCGCGAAAACACCACCGACCAAAGTCAATGCCAGCGATGCGACCGCCATTATCCAAAGCGGCGTGCCACCCGTCTCCGGTCCCTCGCCTCCTCCTCCGTGGGCTTCCGAGGTCAACGGCGCGGCTGCGACGGTAGCGTAGCCCATGCTGAGGAGGCGACCTGCGCCGAGGACACCGGTGCGCAGGCCGGCGACGCCAGTTGATGAGCTGGATCGTGCCATGGCTATGGCTGTCGTCGTTGTCGAATGTAGTTGTGATCCAAGGAGGAAGAAAAGCTCGTCCGGCGATGACGCGATGGAGGAGCAAATGAGAGGCAGCCAACAAAATGTCCTCGTATGTACGCGTATCGGGGCGGGTTCCACCTGCTGAGACGCTGGTACTGCAGGAACGAGCGGGACAGAACGGAGCTCTGGCGATCGGCAGATGCGACCGGCTACAGTTCCTAGCAGTTGAAGAAAATAGCTGCTGTCGCCTGCACTGGAATCAGATGGAGGAAAAGAAGATTAACATTGCACCCGATTACGCTCTCAAGATCGACTGCAGCTTACGCGCTTGGCAGGTGGCGTAGCAGTGAAGGCGAGATCTCACTGAACCTTACGCCGGATGCATGCGAGCTTCAGTGGGGTTAGGGTTCTGAACATGGAGATTCAGGACATCATTGGACAGCCTGGCCTGCAAGCCTTTCACCCGCACCCGTCACGAACCCATCACCTACAAGGTACCTAAAGCGGCTGCATCACGCGAACCTTCTCAAGAAGCGCCGTGTTCCCAGGCAAAACATCCAAGAGAAGCTTCTATCTAGAAACAACCACGTTTTTTGTATTAGGGGTGAGCTGCCTCTAGGGCCTCAGCCCTGGGACGAAAATGAGCGTACACCTTATAGCGCGCAGTGCAACATCTTGCCATGTCTATTCGGACAATGGGATAGATTTGTTCGTTAGATCAGCTCACTAATTGAAATACAATTCTATTGCGTTGTCTCAGTAAGGGGGTCTTCATGACAGTTTTACGCTGCCTTAGATGAGTTGTTGTACTTCCCTAGCATCTCACCACAATGTGCTCTTCGCCAAAATACGTGTAGACAAGACTAAACGGATGGAAGGGGACCAATGAATACTATTGGTCTGGCTTTCTAGTCACAAATGCTACTCGTGTTCAAGCTAGAAGAAAACAATTCCTCTTAATGCGTCACAGTCATCATCATCATGTCTGCGTAGTGGTGAGCCATATGAAGATCACATCTAACAAAAGCTTTTGCACTGGACATGCCTGTAGCTTCTAGGCTAAAGATACGCCGAATCAAATTTATGCATTTATCAGAACCTATATCGTTTCGTTCAAAACAGGAATCTTGTTGAAAGAGGACAGCGTCGCTGTGCGAGGGCGGCACGCATTGCTCAAAGCCTCACCAAGCTCACGTCTAACACTCCTTCTGACTTCTTTAAGTCATCAATCACTCCCGTATCCATCTTGCCATCTACTCCAAGGATCATGAGCGCCTCGTTTCCGCCACCGTTCTCCTGCTTCTGCGAGCCTTGATCGAGACTCGCGACTTGCATGAAGCGAATGTTGACTGCATGGCCGCCGAGAACTGTACCTACGCCTCCAATCTTACCTGGTTGATCGTAGTTGTGGAGGATAATCAGTGTGCCTTCAGGAACGAAGGTTGCGTTGAACCGGTCGAGCTTTGAAATGTAGGCCCGCTGGTCAGAGGTGTAACCTTGGATGATCTGCTCGCTTCCGGTCTCATTCCCATTGTCATGTGCGCGAAGTGTGACGAGGTTGGCATATAGCAAGTCTTTGGTATCGTTGTTGTACGTCTCGTTGATGACGATGCCCTTTTCCTTTGCAATTAAGGTGGCGTTGACAATGTTGACATGCGAGTCGCTGATGCTTGACACCAGCCCTTTCACCAAGGCCGCGAAAAGGGGCTTGGTGTTGGGCATCTTGGCCAGATCACCGTGATAGGTAAGCTCGAATTTTCTTCCGCCGATCATACCACCTTTAGAGCCTACAAAGTGCTGCGAGTAAAGCGTACCCATCTTCTCAACGAGTTGGACAGATGGCTGCAGCTTGCGATGTTCCTCGGGTAGGATGATGGGAGCGTTGACTGCACTAGTAGGCAACCCACCACGTAGAATCTCCAGAACTTGAGTGCAAACATCGAGTGACACGTTCTCTTGGGCTTCGACGGTAGAAGCACCAAGATGGGGTGTAGCAACGACCTTAGGATGCTTCGTGAGCTGTTCAGCGACAGAGCCTGCGACGATCGGTTCTGAAGTAAAGACATCGAGCCCTGCGCCGCCGATCCAGCCTTCTTCCAGGCCTTTCAGCAGAGCCTCTTCGTTGTAGACACCTCCTCGCGCAACATTTAGTAATCTTGCCGTCTTCTTCATCTTCTTGAGCTCTTGTTCGCCGATCAGGTCTCGTGTTGTTGCAAGGAGTGGTGTGTGAATGGTCAAGAAGTCGACTTCGGGCAGGATACTCTCCAAGCTCGAGGCAAGCTCGACTCCCTCTTGACGGGCAATGTCAGCGCTCGCATACGGATCAACGGCAAGGACCTTCATTCCTAGCCCCTTAGCCATCCGTGCGACCTTCAGGCCGACTTTGCCCAGGCCGACGATACCTAAGGTTTTCCGTCCAACTTCGATACCAACGAGCTTGCTCCTCTCCCACTTGCCCTCTTTTAGGGTTCCATCAGCCCGCCCAATGTTTCTTGCCGTAGATAAAAGCAAAGCAACGGTATGCTCCGCCGCCGCGACAATGTTTCCCGCTGGCGAGTTCACCACAATGATTCCCTGGCTTGTCGCAGCCGGCACGTCGATATTGTCGACACCCACGCCGGCGCGTGCGACAACTTTGAGCTTCTTGCCAGCTTTCAAAACTTCGGCGGTAACTTTTGTCTCGGAACGAACGATGAGGCCGTGGAAGCTCGGGATCTTTGCGATGATCTCATCCGGCGAGAGACCGATGGTGTTGTCGACGTCAAAGTCTTTGAGCAGAGCGAGTCCATCGGGAGAGACTTTCTCGGGGACGAGAATGCGCGGCCGATCTGTCTGGTTTGCAGTCGGGGGATCAATTACCATTGGAGTCATTCTGACGGTTGGAGGTGAGGTTGCACGATAGCAGAAGGAGGAACAGAGTTGAGGAAGTCAATTGTTGTGATGAATGATGGGATGATGTATTACTGAGATCGAGAGAGGAGCGATCCAGCCCTTGTATTCTCCCCCTCTTTCCTTCATCTCTCAACTTTAAGAGCTCGGGCTGTCATTGAGCAAACGCGCAGTAAGCCTGCGTCACTGTAGTGCCGTCTAAGCTTTGACCCAGTGACGAGCAAGATTCGTGTAGGCAACATAATGGCATTATCCAACCCATTGCCCCCACGTCGCCATGCAGCTGATGCATTTTCGGACCAGTTAATTATCCAGCTATTGACAGACGCGGAAGACGCGGTGCTGTAAAGGTAGAGTTCAAGACTGCCCCTCTTCCCCACGTTCAGGTTCCACCCCCGCGATGCACCCCGTCACCCCACCATTGGCATCTCAAGTTGACGGCGTTAAGACCAGGATCACGTTGATGATGGTGGAGACTCTGGGCATCAGATCTGATTATCTTTGAGGCCTGACCTGGGCTTTCCATGATTCTTAATGGAGTACGACCAATGAGCTTGTGCTGCCAGTCGTGTTCTAGCTCAGCGTTGAGCATAGGCCGACTACAGTGATGCTGCCAGCTCTGGCCAATGGTTCATTTGGGAAGAGGGGAAGCGTCGGCATACAGTTCTAGGTCAACCCCGGCGCTAAATGGGGGACTCAAGGTGCCCCATGCAGCCTGAACGACGCAGGGTGCGTCCCTTGTTAAGGCACAAATATCCATTTTCGGCTCCTGACGTATAGCAGCCATGATGCTCTCTGGTGTGTAAGGCAAAGCCCAAGAGCTGAACCTAGCGTTTGTATTGACTCGTCTCCAGATCTGGCGAGGATAGCATCGCGCCCATAATTTAGATCCTGATGACGATTCAGAACTATCCACTGCACTGCTAATTTCCAGCAGGCAACCCTTAATGACAGGCTCACTGCGACCTCGCTTTCTTACAGTTTTGCCTTCTCTGATACGAGAACCACATGGCCCTTACAACAAAGAAGCCTACAGGCACCCAGAAGTGCACAGCCGCGTAGAACTCCCTCACGACATCGAACCCCACCACTGCCCAGACCGCCAAAGAATGCATGACATCGAACGCTGCCATTGCACCTTCGAGCACCTCCAGTATTGTTTGCGCGTCCCGGACGCTCTCGAGCCTGTAGAGAGCCGTGTACACAACTGCTGGCTCTATGATTCCGCTGAACGTCATGGAGGCGATGTACATGTAGTAAAGAGTCCAGACTTGGGGCGTGTAAATGACGGGCTGCGCGGATGCCGCGAGCGAGTTGAAGAAGGACTGCGGGTCGAGCAGAGCGGCCAACATGCTTGGAAATATGAGACACGGCTGCAGGTGTCAGTAGATTCCATATCAACTTTTCATTCATAAATCCAGGATAAAGTATACCGGGAAAACCAGAAGAGCAAAGTAGTACGGCTGAGGTAGCAGGTCGGAGACCATCCCTCCAGGCGTTGGGGTCTGCATTTTCGACAGCTTGATTATCAAACGAGTCCTCTGTGGAAGGAATTTGAAGTGTGTTGACCTCTCGGTCTGGAAACTCTGGTCTTTTAAAAGAGTGTCGGCCCTTCTTGTGGTCCACAAAAGCTACACGAGACGCGCATGCACCCCTGCAGACTTCATGGACTTGGTCATGTGTGGGATCAACCAGATGGTTAAATTAGCCTCATGCACAATTCGTGTAGATCCAGTGCCTAGATACTGCGTGCCTAGAAGTTCTCTTTCCCGGTGAAGGCTTCGTTCTGCACAATCTCAATCCAATAGCCATCGGGGTCCAAGATGAATGCCACATTCTTCATCCTCCCGTCCGTGAGTCTCTTCTTCCAGTTGCACTGCAAATCGTCCAGTCTCTGGCAGGCTTCTTCAATCTTGTCCACAGAGACACACAAGTGGCCGAATCCCTGGGGTTCGTCATTGCCGTTGTGGTACTTGAAGTTAGGGTCGTTCTCGGTGCCGTAGTTCCAGGTGAGCTCCAGCAGACCTTCGAAATCCTGGATCTGAGGGTCGGCCGGAGGACCGTCCTTGCCAAAGTAGCCGAGGAAGTAGAGGTTGAAGCCCGCTTCCTTTTGCTCGATGGTGCGGACAACCTGCATGCCCAGGAGATCCTGGTAGAATTTGAGAGACTTGTTGATGTCCTTAACGCGGAGCATGGTGTGGTTCTGGGCTTCATTAGTATGAAGGGTCTTGTAGTGTGAGATGAAGTAAGCTTACCATGCGGTACGTTCCAACATCAGTTTCCTTGACGCCCTCTGTCTTCTCAAAGTCATTCTGCCCAACTATCTCAACCCAGTAACCATCCGGGTCCAAGGCGAAGGCGATGTTCCTCATCCTCCCATCTGTCAGCTTCTTCTGGAAGCTGTACCCCTCATCCTCAATCCGCTGACACGCAGCCTGGATGTTGTCGACGCTGATGCACAAGTGTCCAAACCCACGGTGGGGCTCCTTGTTTCCATTGTTGACCTTAAATTCAGGATCATCCTCGGTGCCGTAGTTGTGAGTCAGCTCGATGAGGCCTTGACGATCAAAAGTGGCATTGCCGCCTGATTTGGCCTTAGGGCCATCGTACCCGAGGAAGTACAGGTCAAACTTGTTGTCGGGGAAGGAGAGCTTCTTCACGAGGGACATTCCAAGGAACTCGTAGAATTTGACTGAGTGAGTGTTAGCTTGAGGCAGGGTGATGGGGGGCCATCAAGGTGTGCGTACCCGACGCTTTGGGATCCTTGATGCGGATCCTGGGGTAGTTAGCGGCTGGTCTAGTCCTCGAAAACCGTGTCTCAAGCTTACATAGAGTGGTTAAACTTGTAGTTATGGATGTTTGTGTCCGCCATGGTTGCTATTCCCCCTGAGGAACGTCAGTCTGTCACAACTCATATAGCCCTTGGGCTCGCAAGCTCAAGCGGGAGGGGTAGCTGCTTACTTGAGAGGTTCTGTGATGGTTTCGGCGAAGCGATGAAGTTCTGAACAGCGGTGATGCGTCTTACAGCTTGCCAGATGCTCATAGATGCAGCTTGTCAATAGAGGTCGATATTTTCATGAGAGGAGAAGCTTCGATTGACGTATTGAAACGTCAACAGTTGCTGTATGCCCCACTGTCGTCATAGCCTAGACCCGAGGTTTTGTGGGGAAATCGAAGGTGGCCGTGATTGCCGACCCTGTTTCCGTGATCTTGTCAACATCAATTTTCGAGCTCATGATATTTGCGAAAGATCAGAGAAGTTTATTTAAGATGTAAAAAGGCCAGTCGGGCTGCCTAAGCTATCTGATGGATCTAGGTGTGACGCGTGCGTTGTAGGTTTGCTCCTTTCTCAGCTCCCATTTTGGTGGTGGAGGTCAAAGGAGAGATATACACAAGACGGGTACCATTCTTTTCCGAGACCAAACCGGATTCTTGTTCAACTGCTTAACTAACACGCTAGTAATTCACTTCCTAAAAAGTTATCATATGGCGCAACCGAACGTCGTCAGGACAGAACGAACCATTTGAGAGCTACCGGGTAGTTCATTTGGGTGGTCTTTGTTGCGTTGCACCCGCAATAATATGTAGTTGAGATTCAAGTAATCTCGAAAAAAACCCTTAGAGCCCACAGGAGAATATTGCGATCATTTGGAACCGTACTTTTGTCGCTCCTTGGGGTGGACTTGAAAGGGGACTTCGCCGCCATTGCTTGGGCCCACCTGTCTGCTGCCATACTGATCTGATTCGCCAATCTCATCCTGGCTCGGGTCGTGTCCCAACTTTTCAGATTCAACGTGCCCCCAAGCGCGTGATCTCATCAATAGTGGTCGCTCAGATTCGATTCGACTCTCAGTGATGAAACCATTTGAACCCGCTTGACAGCCAGATTTAGCCTTGGATAACTCTGCTACGCGATAGCACCAGAATCGCGTTCCTTACCGGCAAGCGAGTCGCGTCTCGCTCACCTCCATTGTACCGGCTGAATGCAAGATGGCGCAAAGGCCGCTAGCATGTTGCTGTGCTTGCAGAAACGGGAGAACCTCTTTATTCAAAAGCATAAAGGCAGGCTATAAGCTTTCTGCGCCTGGTGAGTCGGTAATCGCTAGGCGAGACGCTCTTACTCATGCTCTCTCAGGGTCACCACGCTACATCTATACGTCAAGCCCAGCCTTTAGCGACAAAGCATCCAAGCAACAAGAACTCTATGCCACACTAGAAGACTTCCAGACCGGACAGAATGTCAGACCGCCAAGCCTCAGACCCAATGCCAACGGAGCGTCAGCCCGCCAAGTTGATCGGACTGGCCAGAGGAACTGGATGGAGGAAGCCGAACCGCCACCACAACAGGCAAATCATAGGGCCAATCCAGGTCAACAGAACGACCGACTGCGAGCTTTGATTGATAGAAAACTCGAGTACTACAACCTGCTACAAGAAGAGTCAAGATTGGCGCACGAACGAGCACAGGAGGAAAAACTCAAAGAACAACACAAAATTGCGGTACAGAATGCGGCAGACGAAGCGCTCGAGTTGCGAAGAGAGCAATCCAAGGTCAAATCGACCCATGTTCCAGCCGAGGATGTTATTGGAACCTCGGTCACAGACTCTAATCGCTTTTCTGGTACGGACGACGTGTCACAGCTGACGGCTAAGCCACAAGCTGCGCCTTCTGCGACACCTACGTCTTGTGAACCCTCACAGGCCATCGGCCAGAACATCGGTACCGAGCTCCTTGACGCAGCCGATGCACCTGGCCAGGTCTCTAAGAGCCGGAGGACACGGAGGAAGGGGACAAGGAGGACGAAACGCATATCCACTTTAGATGGCTTCAGTCAGGCGTTTGAAGACCGACGAGTTGAGTAGGCATGGATGGCTTTCCTTGGACTCCAGGGAGTCTGCACAGCCCTGCTGTGTCAGTCGAATCGGTGAGACAGGAAGATGAAGGCATTACCAACGATCTCGAACAACGCGATAACCCTGTGATCCTTTGGAAGAAGAGGCGATCTCACGGTTGAGGGAACTCGACACGCAAAAGTTGCGATCCTTCACGTCCTTTGTCAAAGTTGGCCTCGGCCTGTTACAATAACGAGGGAGGACGCCGGCATATGGTGTTAGATGCGCACCTGACAACGTCAATCTCAGTGTCGTGATTCGGCTAGCCCTCCTAAAAGAAAGGATCCTCCACGCTGTATCGGCCCCATTATCCCAAGGCGATGACACAGCCCCCAGAATGCAATTCGAGCAGTATGATGGAACTTCCACGGGAGATCCATTCCGAAAGCGGTGAAGCCCGATGTGAAACCCTGTCGCCTAGATCATAGGCCAAGAAAGCCTTGACTTCTTGTCGGATGTCGGTCGCTTGGTCTCGCTTCATCGAGCCCCATCGGGGAAACGATGGTCTCTGTCGCTATCGATAGTAATGTCAACTCGTGGTGATCAACCAAGCACTTGGTTGAGTCAACCGCCTACTGCCTCCATGCAACTTCAACGCTCTGATATACCCTCGATACAAAATTTGCTAGTGCATGTTTATAGAATTCTAGTGCATCCCCGCACGAGGTGTTGAAGCTTGGCTGTTGCCAATATGGCATCCTGTCGTGCCAAGAATGGCGCAGCTGCATCCCCCAGCGAGATCTCGGGCAAACTCAGCCCCAGATCGCCGAATTCTCCTGTAGGCAAATTAGAAGCTTAAATGGACGATCAAATGGTCCCTGAAGTGTACCTTGATCTCTTGGCCGACCACTTCCGTCGGAGGTATCACTGCGCAAACCGAGGTATAAAACCAGCCCTCACCCCGGTGGTTGTCAAGTTCAGCCCATTACAACTTGCAGACAACCCGACAAGAACTGTGCAGCCGCGACAAACAAAATGGGACTGTCACAAGAAGCTCAAGAGTTCTCAATAGTCAAGAAGCTCCGGTCGAACTACACCATCAAAGGCTCCTCGTCGTGCGCCTCCACGGCCAACGGCGTCGACATTGCTTCCCACCAATCCAGCACGGAACCCTACCTCTATCTCCTCCTCGATCATGCAAAAGTCGCGTCTGTTCGTCGGTATGACGATGAATCCCACACCTTTGTGATCAAGACACACACGCCCTCTGCGCTCAAGGACGATCTGAAAGAGAGCACCGCTGTGGCGCATTTGCAGCGATGGGGATGGGATAGAGGGGATATGGAGCTGGCGCTGCCCGACAACACGATTCGGAAGTTGGCTTGGAAGAATAAGGGGGTGTATGGTGAGAGGTTCGAACTACTGGACATGACAACGGACCTGGAGACCGTGTTGGCCACTTTTGAAGTAGGCGGGCTCCTGGACCGCGGGGGAAAATTGAAAATCATGGCAGACTGGGGCATTGAGTTTGACAGAATAGCGATGGCTAGTTTGTTGACACTCTTCGAAAAGCAGAGCCTCTGGGGTAAGACATACGACCCTCGTGGAGGTAAAGTTGCTGTCCCAGTCCCGAGGTGGGGGGGAGAGACGAATCTGGCAGCGTGTGTCGCCCCTGGCTACTGATACATGAGGAAAGGTGGTCCACATATGGTTAAGTCCGAGGACGGGAAGCGGGTACGCTCACCGCAGGGTGCATGAGTGAGACGTAAGCATATAAAGCTCATCATATGGCACGTCAGCCCTACCAATTCCGTTTCCTCTTGCATTTAAGTGAAAGCATCACCCTATCATTCTGAGTCCTAAGTATAAGCTTGAATCGTTTCGGTGTCGCAATTTGGACAAAAACACTCGGGATGTCTGCAGCAATGAAGAGCAAGGCTTCTGAATATTCTATCAAACCTCTCGACGTTGCCTCTAGCCAAGACACGGAGAAGGTGTGGCAGCTCTGGCAGATCGTTTTCCCAGCATGGCCTATCTCTCAGGAGCGGATGCAATTACTCCTCACTACTCTGTCGGGCATTCATGGACTCCACCAACACGGTTTCTACCTCTCCTTCTTCAAAAAAGACGTGGCAGGACAGATAGCTGCCGTAGGTGTCTTGCCAGAGCATCGGAGAAAAGGGCTGGGGTCTGCTATGGTGGCTGACGCGAAGTCCCGCTTGAGACGAGCTGCTGTTGATGCTGGGGCCGAGGAGCTGAAGACCATTGAGATTGGATCTTCAGCACCTCGCTTCTGGCCGCAGATGCCCGTGAAACTCCCAAGTGCGGTGCATGACTTCTTCAAGTCAGCGGGTAAGTCTTGCAATTCCGTCTGACTTGCGGCTCAATTGCTGACGCCGTGGAGGTTTCAAGAAGACCGAGGACCAAGGTGTACGAGACCTGTACAAGAGCATCCGAGACTCAATAGCTCCCCCGGATATCATCGAGAAAGCTTCCAAGTCGCCGCTGATTTTCTCAACCTGGTCAGCAGATCTTGCAGAGGAGTGTATCACAAAGCAGAAAGCCCTCTTTGTTCGTTCATTGTCAGCACCGCCCGAGTAGCCTCCACTGACGCATCGCAGAGCTGGTCCAAAGCTTACGAGGCCATCGCTCATTACGGACAGTGGGACCAAGTAATGGTAGCCATCGACCCGGAGACCAATGCGCAAGTCGGATGGACCCTGATGTGTGACTCATCGGCCATCGTGAGCCAGATCTACGCATTTATGCCATTGATGCCATCTGGTGACAAGACCGGCTTAATTGCTGCTGTTGGTGTTGACGAGACAGCGAGAGGGAAGGGAATCGGACTGGCGCTGATGGTGAAAGCGCTTGAGCACCTGAAGCAAAGGGGCGTTGAAGGCGTATTCGTTGACTGCGTTAGCATAAAGGGTTTCTATGAGCAATTGGGGTTCGAGACGAAGTGGCAGTACGAGAGCTGGAAGGCTCTGGAAGTCTCGGTGAGCACTTGAATAGAGGAAAGGGTCTCCATTGACCGGCTTTGCGCATGAAACCCGCTCCCCCTGCACCGCCTTCAGCCTGGATCCTTGGCAGTCTTGGTGTGAAGGAGCGGAGGAGTCTTCGCTCACCGTCTCGAACATTGCACAGCAGCCGATGCCCAATCCAGCCCAGAATCATCGAATGTGGCGTTGCCAAACACATCCAAACTGAGCCATTGGACAGTGATTGCCCACGGATGCCACCATCAATGGCATTCGTCAAGCCATAGAGGCAAATCCCATGGAAAGAGTCCCCGCAGCCAGGAAGCACAGTGGTGCAGCCTCGTATCTGATTGGCTGCTTAATCGATCCCCGCTCCGTGGCAGCCGGCCGAATGCAGCCGCTAAAGGCAGCTGACAGACGTTCATGTGGAAGAGGCCCCACCCAATTCCACCGCAGGAGGCTCTAGTACAAACCCTCTTTTTTCCCCCGGCTGTCTCTCGACTTTTCTCTCCTCTTCTCCCACCTTCGCAGCAACGCCACTTCACCGAGTCAATCAGTCCTCCCACAACCACCAAATCCACAACCGCCAGCTCTCAGCTCTCGCAGCTTGACACTACCACCTTTCAAATCACCGCAAACTCCTTTATCAATCGGAAAGACATCGACAAGGCACTTCGCTCTCGCCGCCACAAAATCTACCGATACCAACACACAACCCGATTTCCCAACAACAGCCCCGCGAAATCACCAGCAATGGCGCCCATGAATTACCAGAGTAGTAATTTAAGTAGTAATTACGGCGAGGACGCTGTCCAGAAGGTCAATGTCCTTGCCTCGTGCTACATGGTCGACTCTTCTCTCAACCTCAAGGGCCTCCACTACTGCACTACCGGGGTTGCAGGGGCCGAGTGGTATTCCTGAGGTCCCTTCCTCAGGATTACCCTCACCACCGACAAGTCCCCCCCTCGCCGCGCTGACCACCGACAACCAGCTTGCCTTGCTTCCTAAGCAGCAGCGTCAGCGTTCTGCCAACCAACCCAGCGGTCTTGCCCGCCGCAGGGACAGGCGAGGGGGGGCAGCACACAGTATCAGGGGAGAATGTGAGAGATTCTTCTGCGAGTCCATGAAGACGGCGTTTCTTGGTGAGAGGACGTCGACGATGTATGGCTCCGGCCTGTCTGGTGCTCAAATACACATGTTACCGACGCCGCCATCCGACAATGAGTTCCCGGCCTCGTACGCCCGCCGCGACAGCGACGTCCGCCAACCTAACCCACAGGTTATGGCGCACAAGAAGACGGGTTTCGAGGTGGAAAACTGGATCGAGGTCTGGGACTATGCGGGTGGCGCCAGTTTCCGCGCCTTTGTGGCGGACAATGGTGACGAGAAGAGCCTCTTTGTCTTCTTCGACATTGAAGGCGTGCTTGGACGAGATTTGAAGAAAGCGTAGGTTCACCTCTGCAGCTGCTCTCCGGCAATTTTGCTAACTTTTGCTAGGTTGATGGCCCTTATCGAGCTGAGCGACGGACCCCTTGAATGCTCCCACATTGTTACCTGCATCGATCGCCGCATTCCCGTTGAGGAAACCGTCGAGCTGACCAAGAGCTTACAGTGGGTTGGGTTCGAAATGACCACGCTCGACCACTGGACCGGCGACCTCGACGTTACTAGCAACCAGTGGGTATTCATGGGCATGGAAGTCTAAGCCCTACTTTTTGAACCGTGGACTGCTTCCGGATTTGTCGAGATGCGTTTCCTTCCGTACTGGATTGCCCTTCCTACCCGCCTCGGAGTCCGGCTTGTTCTTTTCTTCCCTCCCGGCGCCTATGTATTTCTCCTGTACGAGCTGATTTGCGGTAAAATGCGTTGGTCGTATGGGGCGTATTGGGCGTCTGCTTGATGATTGCTATGCTTTGAACTATCGTGCTTCTTATGAGTTCACCTCACATTTTATAGTCTGACCAATTCATACCCACATTGTCTATTATGACCCATCTATTTTATCTAAGTGGCCTCGATGATATACTCATATGTGCGTCTTCATAACTCACCCTCGAACTGCCTGACAATCAAGCCCTTTCCTTGCAAGTGATCCTTCACCTGCTTTACCGTATACTCGCCCCTGTGGAACATACCCGCCCCCAGCGCGGCGTCTGTCCTTGTCTCCCTGAAAACCTCCTCAAAGTGGCCTGGGACACCGGCACCGCTACTGGCAATGACGGGAATCTTGATGGCTCCCTTGACCTGCTCGATGAGCTCCAGATCGAACCCGCTATTCGTACCATCCTTGTCGATGCAGTTCAGAAGAATCTCGCCCGCACCCATGGCCTCGACTGCCTGCACGAGCTCTACGACGTCCATGTCCCGAGTTTCGCGACCGCCCTTGATTGTGCAAGCGTACCAGCAGTAGCCCTCGCCCTTGGGCCCTGGCGTGGAGGTGGGGATTGTGTTGTGGCGGGTAGCGTCGCTTGGGTTGGGGACGTAGACCCTCTTCGGATCGATAGATACAACGACGGCTTGGTTACCGTAGGCCTTGGAGATCTGCTCGATGGCCGTGTTTCCGAAGAGCTTGCGGTCGTGGGCGTAGTATTCCTCCGCGGCAAGAACGGCATCCGATCCAATGGAAACTTTGTCGGCGCCGGACTTGAAGTACATCGTAGCGATCTCCAGAGCAGAGACTTTTGTGCCGTCCGTGTCGACTGTGTCTCTGATGCCTCCTCCTATCGTGAGTGGTACGAAGACCGTCTTTGACGTTTGCCTGAGGATCTCCAGCATAGGGAGATCTGCTAGCGGACAGTCTCGGAAGGAAGTGATGTTGAGGAAGGTAACTTCGTCCGCGCCGGCTTCGTAGTACTTCTTAGCCATCTCCACTGGCTTGCCCAGGTTACGAACGTTGTTGCCCTCGGATTTCTCGCGGACGTCGTATTGATCACCTTTTGTGACCACAAGGTCGCCCTGATCATTTGCACGGACATCAAGGCAAGCGATCACCCGTCTTGTCAAGCCATCTTTGAACTCGATGGACGTGTCCGGTGACGGCGCGCCGAGGTTCCTCGCCCCTTCGCCCGTCAAGAAGGCTCTGATTGCCCGCAGACCTGCCACACCGGACTTCTCAGGGTGAAATTGCGTTGCGAACACGTTTCCCTTCGCCACGGCGCCTACGAACGTCTCTCCCTTATACGTCCCCGTCGCAACCGTCCATCCCTGGTCCTCCAACTCGCCAGGCTTATACTCCGCCCTATACGAGTGCACATAGTAGTATTTCGAGTCGGGTCGCAAGTCGTACATCGGTTTTCCAGCTGTGTTTGCGCTGTTCCAGCCAATGTGCGGGACGCTCTTGTCGCTGTCATCGAAGCGGCCGAGGGAGGATTTTATAACGCCCAGGCCAGGCACGGAAGGGTCCTCGATCGAGCCAGAGAAGAGGGCCTGGAGACCGACGCAAACGGCGAAGAAGGGCTTCCCGGAATCAATGTGGCGTTTTATGGCGGGGAGGTAACCGGCCGATGAGAGCTGGGACATGCAGTGGCCGAAGTGGCCAACGCCAGGGAGGATGAGTTTCTGGGAGTGTCAGGGCATGGCAGAATTTGAGCGGGGGAAGGGTCATGCGGACTTCAGCTTTTGGGAGATCTTCGGGTGATCGAATCCATTCTACCTGGTATCCTACTTTCTCAATGGCGTTGACCAAGCTGCGGACATTGCCAGCGACATAGTCCAAAAGGTGAACAGTAGGCATCTTGGCCTAGGTAGTGCTCTGGAGGGAGCAAGGGTACTTGAGAACTCCGTGTATCAAAGGAAAGGGTCAAAAGAAAGGAGATAATTTATATATGACAGGTGAAGGTAGAAGGATCGGCATGACAATTGAGCGGCAATGTCGCTAGGTGAGTCAAAAGTTTAGAGGAGTTAACTTCTGTCGCGGGGCACTTTGCGATGACGGACACGGCGCTGCCCCGCCGGATCCCTGCAGATTGATTATTCTGCCACACCTGACCGCCCGTGGCCTCGACGAAAGGGGAAAGGACCTTGGAATTACCAGCTTCAACACAACACATTGCGCCCTCGCTTCCATTCCAAGCGCAAAGCCCCAGAGACATTCTCTCCTTTGTCAACTCAATCAATGGATCTTTTGCGACTCTTTTCAGTCTTCGGAGATCAAAATGGCTGAGGCTTCGAGCTCAACCGCTGGAAAACGCAATGAACTGTCCATGACCGAAGCGCCGACAGCCATAGGAATTGGAGGCGAGGGTCCCAGCACTGAAGAAGAGAATCCCGACGAATGGGAGTATGAGTATTCCGCTACCGAAACCGAGGTTTGCTGCTATTCTCCTAGGGATGACTCTAGCTAAACCGCTTAGACCTACTACCTAACCGTCGAGCTGTCACTCCCGGAATTCAAAGGCGCCAGCACGCGCAACCCTCATCATAGCCGCGCAGGCTACTACAAAACGTGGCAAGCGATCGACCGGGCCTCTGCAACGGCTCGGGCACAAGACGCGACACAGCCTGGCTTACGGAACGATGTCGAAGACGAGGAGCCGGAACCAGAGCCTGCGCCCGTGGAAGATGGCATGGAGGACATCGATCCCAGCCTGAGAATCGATCCGCGCCTCCAAGGTCCATCTACGTCTACGAAGCGAAAGGCCGACGGTGCGCGTGACAGGAAGAGGGCGGAGAGAGTGCAGCTTGGGCTGGAGAAGGATGACGACTCGGACGATGAGGAAGACGACGGCTCGAGAGAGGATATCCAGGTCCTGGATCTTCATTCCAACAAACCCATGTTTTCGTACAGAGGGCGCATCTTCGAGGGCTCCTGGGCGGAAAACGTTGGTACGGAGATGATCATGGTAGAACATGAGAAAGACGCTACGCTTCCCGTCCTCAGACATCTGGAGGGCGATGTGGACCTGCTGGCCGCCAGCGCTTCACGAATTCTCACCAAGGAGAAGATCCTCCAACCGAAGGTACAAGAAGAAGACACACTGGCTCCTATTATCAAGGACTGGAATATCAACATCCCAAAAGGTGCATACAAGATGAGCGAGCGAGCAAGGCAAGGCGAGTTCTTGGAGAGGCTCATGGCACTCAAGCTCAAGAAGGGCGAGAAAGATCAAGTTACGGTCTATGCAAGGAGGAATGACATCGACGACGAGGCTGGCACGCCGAGACGAAGGCGGAGGAAGAAAAACCAAGACGCCGCAGGAGAAGGAGAGACCCAGCCGAAGAAACGGAGGAGGGGCAGGGGAGGCAGGCCTAGTAACCGCGCAAGAGCCCTCGGTGTGATTGATCGATTAGATGAGGAGCCATTGTCGGTGCCTACACCTCGCAGCTGGGCGGAGTTAGGGGCTTCAGGGTCAGGAGAAAGACAATCAAATTCTGCTCTGGATCAGGATCTCGACGACATCAACGAGGAAGAGAGCGAAGACGAAGAAGACAATGGAGACGACGAGGACCATGATCATGATGGTGACGACGCATATGATCTTGAGGATATTGAGGAAGAGGATGACGATGAGGATATGGATGACGAGGCAGCGCCCGGCGTGCGACCGAACACGACCACGGAGTGATATTAGGTCTCCAGGCAGTCAATATATGATACCCACGTCGAAACGGTCGGCCAAACACAGACGCCACCCACGCCAGAGCGGCACGCATACTGACACAGACTAATTTTGGACCACTTCCACCTCAACGCTTAACTGCATCGACGTGGACCTCTCTACCAACGAGGTGACCTATAGAGCCCATAGCTCACCCAAATTTGCTGCTGGTAGAGGCTCATGAGCCCGATTGCTGCTTTGCCTTTGGGAGAGCGGTTGCGTGGGGGAGATGTACAAAAAGGTAGCGCAGCCACCGTCTGCTGGTTCTATACAACCGGCGGTAATCTGGATCCATTCAGTCAGTTCGTGCAGTGGTGAGGGGGCACGTAGAAGCGGCACGGTTCAGACACCCGTCCACCCATATAAAAGGCTCGACTGTCACATCTATCTTCGCTGTGATGCTTGGTGCGACGCCGGCTGTTGCAGTGACATTGTCACCGTCAAGGTCACAAGGTGCACCATCGCAAAAATGTCGCCAGGCAGTGCCTTCACGAGGCTTGAGGCTGAAGCAAGCCATGCCGATCTTAGGAGGTAGTTAAGGCAACCTAGCAATGTGGCTCGTCTCCTTCTGCCATGTGGCAAACATCCCAACGGTGATTCGGCGCAACCGGGGCGGCGTTCCATTGCATACCCGCCGGCCTTTTCCACGAGCGACCAGACTCCGACCAGGCGCCCACTGTTATCCCTACCAGCCCCTCAACGTCCTGAAGACAAGCCAGGCGGTGACGAACAAGGACTTGGGTCGAGCTAGCGAAGCGTCAATGGCGGCGGTGCTGGCGGTGCTGGCTGCCTCCAAGGATCGACAGCCATGTGAGGCATTTGGGGATCAAAATGGGTCGCGGCAACGGATAAACACACCTGATGGCGCAGCATCAGGCGCAGAAGACGCGAGGCCAGTGGATGGGCAAACAGGAGGTTCCTGACGATCTCGACCCTCCATCACGAAAAAGCCAAGTCATGGGATGGAGGGTCCATGTACGCACGCACGTATGGTCCCTTTTGCAACGTCGCCTTTGGCTAGTACTCGCTTTGCCCGCACTGCCCTTCCTCAAGGCGTGCTCTACATGAGTGACGACAAGACAAGAGAAGAGCCACAATCTAGAAGACGACATGGAATATGCGCCCTTTAGACCCCTGGTCTCTGGACGTTGGAGACACCTGGAAGGAGGAGGGGAATCAATGGAACGTGGGGAGGATTCGGTGACCCCGCCGAAGACCAGAGCTGTGCCGTAAACTTAATATGGCTTGGTGTAGTCGCTGCTTTAAGCGCTGAGCCGTGTTCCAAAAATGGATGGAAACGGTGGCAGCTGAAACGGAAGACACAACCACAACGGTCAACGGCCGACCTCCTCTCCCACGTCTGCAAGTCCTCATGCAAAGAGACCACCATGTCGCGGGTATCGATAAATCACCGGAACCACCCTGAGACCTTAGGTTGTCGGAGTTAGACACAAATGTCGCGTTTGGATCGCAGTCGGAATGCTTACGCGAGCGCTCAACTCCATCACTATGTCTGGGGGACCCTTGCGGAATCTCGGAGTCTTCTCGTCACTTTCAATATTAGTACTCTAGTCGCAAGAGTTATCTTGATCCCGAAGTAAAGAACCCGGAGGGCTGACGTTGCTTTAAATGGCTCCAGCCCCGAGTAACGGGCGGCTGAGATAGGTCAGCTGCCGAGCGTCAACACCGCCACATCCACAGCAAGACGGAGGATTACTTGAGATTTCGGCAAGCTGAAGGCTCCCGTCAATTTTAACAATTGATCCCAGAAGCGGATTTCTGACAATATGGTGATGTGATCTGGGGTCTTGCGTTTGTAAGCCGCAGGATCAACGGCGAGAGATTCATGATGACTTGGGAAAACTCGGCTGTGATTACAGAACCAGTTGCTGCATCTTAAGCAGGACCACCTGAACTGGCTTCAGAAGGGTGGCCATGACATATAGTATATAGAACATGTATAAACGGGCTCGATCTTCATGTCAAACCTTTTACACCAACAACAGTCAGCTACATATAGCGATACTCTGGACCCTTCAAGCTATCAAACATAACCTCAGATTCATCACAATGGCTGCTCAAGACTACAATTGGGAAGGCTGGGTGGGAAACGACGCTGGTTCCGCAAGGGGCAACATGATATGGACCGAGTTCACCCCTAAGACGTGGGAGGAAACCGACGTCGACATCAAGGTCACACACTCTGGCATCTGCGGCACTGACCTGCACACTCTGCGTTCTGGTTGGGTAGATATTTCTCATCGCTCAGCCTTCTCCCACGTTTCTAACCTGGTCAGGGCCCAACAGACTATCCCGTCGTCGTCGGGCACGAAATCGTCGGCATCGCTGTGCGTGTCGGCTCCGAGGCCTCTGGTGACATCAAAGTCGGCGATGTAGTGGGCGTAGGTGGGCAGGGAGATGCCTGTCTCAACCGTGACGCCGAGTCCTGTCCCGAGTGCACGCGTGGCAGCTCCAACTACTGCCCCGGCCTCGTCCAGACCTACGCCTGGAAGCATCGCAACGGGGATAAGGCTCACGGCGGCTACGCCCTCTACCACCGCGCGGTCTCGCACTTCGTCTTCAAAATCCCGGATGGGCTGAGACCGGAGTTTGCCGCCCCGATGCTATGTGCTGGTGCAACTGTCTTTGCGCCGCTGAAGGAGTACCAAGTTGCGAAGGGGATGAAGGTCGGGGTCGTGGGCATCGGCGGGCTCGGCCACTTCGCAATCCTGTTCGCAAAGGCGATGG
Source organism: Sordariomycetes sp. S80-01Y (assembly GCA_037042185.1). NCBI lineage: Eukaryota > Fungi > Ascomycota > Sordariomycetes > Sordariomycetes sp. S80-01Y. The sequence continues at coordinate 2,761,406 of JAXQJY010000027.1, read as the reverse complement.
GCGCTGAGGTCCTCGGTCTGTCCAGAACTGACTCGAAGAAGAATGATGCCTTCGCCCTGGGCGCGGACGACTACGCCGCTACTTCGGAGAAGGGCTTCTCTGCGAAACACGTCGGCACTCTGGACTTGATCATTAACACGTCCTCCTCGGAGCACGTTCCGATGTTCGACTTCCTGACCATGCTCAAAACACATGGTACATTGGTGCAGATCGGCGCCCCGGAGGCACCCGTCCCGATCCCAAGCTTCCTCTTGGCCTTCGGTCACAAGAAAATTGCCGGTTCCCTGGTGGCCAGCCCGGGAGATATCAGGGACATGCTGAGACTGGCTGCTGAGGAGAAGATCGAGCCTTGGGTTGAGAAAAGGCCGATGAGAGATGCGAACCGGGCTATAGTCGACATGGAGGAGGGCAAGGCGAGGTACAGGTACGTCCTGGTCAACTGAGTTCAGAATCAGTTTGACTTCACGGGCCGGACGAAAGATAGCTGGCTGCACGCAGTCGGTGAAATAGAGATGTTGGTATACAAAGTACTCTCTACTTTTGACTGAGCAACCTAACCAGACTGTTATGAGCTACGAAGTGGATTTTGTCGATTTCTCTCGCTCCCCTCTACCCTTTGCTTCATTCAGTAAGATCCTTTAGACCCTGGGAACCCCTCCAACAGGGAGGTATCAACATCGTTTAATTGCGGACACCCCAGCCCCGAGAGCGCATCGTCCAACGCATCGGTCAAAACATTCAGCGGCCTCGTAATACTCTCGAACAGCCCACCCAGAATATCCGGCGCCGCCTGCCGGCTGAACTGCGAAGCAAAGCAGAACAGGTTGTTCCCCTCGGTGAGGGTCTCAGCGTTGAAGACCCCGCCCGTTAGGTCCGTCAGGTCGACGCCTGTGAATGTATCCATCTCGCCAGTGTTGCCGCCCACGGACAAGAACTCCGGGTGCTCCAGAGCGGCCTGGAGGGCGTCGGTGAGGAAGAAGGGGATGGTATACTCATCGCCCAGGGCGCGGCGGTACCAGTTGTCCGGGATGCGCTCGTGGCCCGGCTCGTGCGAGAAGGACCCGGATTCACCGCTGATGGCGAAGAAGGTCTTGAGCGTGTCGGCGTCGAGGAAGCCCTCTGGGTGCTCCTCGGACTTGTTGCCCATGAAGCGGTAGATGAAGGTATAGGCCGCGGGCTGAACGGCGACGCCCGTGAAGGGCCCGTTAAAGAAGTAGGGATTGTTCTGAATCGACTGCTCGAAGCGTGTGGCTCGGAAGGCGGTCAGGGGCTCGAGATCGTAGCCCTTAGAGCCCAAAGGCTGGTCGAAGAGTTCTTGGAACTGCTCTAGGCGGAGGTTGGAATTGTCGTCGCTGAGGCAAGTTAGTAACGAGGTAGACGTCGCTATGGAGGTGGGCATACTATTGGTAAAGGTCGCCTCTTGTGGGTGAGGCGTCGGTTTCGTAGTTGTTGTGCGAACCGATCAACCCCTGAGGCTTGCCTAGGAGGCCGATGAGGTCCAAGAGGCCATCAGGGGGCTCGCCCCCAATGGACCAACTCGTCAGGTCTCCGTTGAAGACGGCGCCGTATATTGCGAGGAAGGCGGCGAGGTCAACACCCATGCCGTACACTGACTCATTGTCAGAGCTAATTCAGATAAGCCTCATGGGGGGGTGGCAAACCTTGGGTCGTTGCTTCTATGAACTGCGTGATGGTCGCAACACCATTATGAGGAATGTACCCATGATTTGCCAAGGCATTTAGCCCAGGGCAAGGGCCTCGAAGGTCACCAGGCTCAGGAGAAGCCTCCGTTGTGTCAGTAAGTCCCTGCAGCAACACGAGGTGCTGTCACTCACCCACTCATGCTCCCCAGATACGTCGATGAATTGCTTCTCAGCGTCAAACCCAGGCGCACGCAACGTCAGGTCCTCACGTTGGTACTTGGCGGCCTCCGTCTCGATTTCGGCAGCGATCCAGGCCGCTCTCCTCATCTCGTGGTCTTCAAGATCTCGCTCGAGGAGCCATGGGGGGAAGGCGAGTGCCGAGATCGCAGCGAGAGGCAAAAGTGCTATATCGAGCTTCATATTGAACCGTAAATGGGAAATAGCGAGTATCCGGCTTCACCGATCTACCAGGGATCAGGATGGATTATATATAATTACTAATACCAGCTTTAAAGTGCCTACATTTCTTCCGATACGAGATACAGCGGCATCTCGAGCAGGCTCACAGTGATTTCATGCTCCCAACGTTGCAGTGAACTATCGACATACATATCCGGAGAGCCGCGCCCGATAGAGAGTTTCGGGTAAAGATCTTCATCGTGGTTGTTGGTCAAGTCGAGCACTCGCAGACCTAGCGGGGTCTCCACCAATCCGCAAAACACTAGAGCCCGACTAGAAGGACCTCCGGGCCAATGACACGTTCGTCTTTTGTCAGTCGATGTGAGTTTATGTTGTAGAGAACAGATAGCTTCAATCTGGAGTTGAGACTGTGGGGAACCTTGGGGTAGATCATCCCCCTAACCGTGTGTATAAGCCGTTGTGAGGGGGCCAATTGAGTTGGAGATGCTGCGGTTGGGGGTAAGCGGATAGTCCACGATCCGGTGTTCGAGGTTGCAATGCGTGAAGTCATCAGACTTGGCCATAGAGATGACGAGATGGCTTGCATCTAATATCTTGCATTGAACACTGGGATGTCTTTGTTGTGTCTGGACCGTGCTTAGCGTGTTGGCCCTTCTTGGAAACGTGGTGCGTGTCCTCGTCGGGGCAATAGCATGTACCGTATGCCGCTTAGCCATCCGGAGGCCACGTAAGCGGCAGGGATTGTATACGTAGGACATAGGAGTGCCTACGTGAGGGTCCCAGTTGAACTGGGCCAGGCCGCCTGAGCAGCTTCCCCCGGAGGTGTAGGTATAACCGATGCCTCCACCGCACCATACAGCTCATTGCTGCGATACCCGGGCCCAACTTGCAGGCACGTTGCTGTCAGAGAGAGGTTGTGAATGAGCATCGATACGCTCAATCTAATGGTGGTCGTATCAGCCATTGGCTGCTGATTTAGCAAGTGGTCACCTTCCGTCCCCAGATCCAGGCTCCCGCCATGGTCACCGGACCCAGGCAAGGTCAGCTCCAAAGTATCGTTCCCCACCTCTCGAGCACCCAATTGTTCCAACTTCCGCTGCACCTCCATGGCACTTAGCATTGCCGGTGGCAAAGCTCCCTTTGCCAGCCCCTCGGCGTAGCTCTCTGTGCGGAAAATGCCCTCGCCGTCGCCATCGCACTCAGCGAGATCAGCCTGGCCCCTCCAGAGGAACTCTGCGACCTTTGCGGCTGGAATGTCGACAGCTCTGAAGACCCGGTGGCGACCTGGACCGAGCATCCACCTCACATGAGTGAGGATCCTGTCCCTGTTCTTGGTTTGGAGCGTGTATCTAAACATGTCTTTCGTCTGGTCGTTAACAACCTGCTCATCTCGGTAGAGTACGCTGAATGTCGTGGCAAGGGTGCGTTCGACAAGACGGAAGGAGAAGGAGTCCGCAGGAACATAGATGCCATCAAAGGGGGGCGTCATGTCAACGAATCCTCCTTGGTAAGGCAGCCATCCGTTTCCGAAGAAGGGGGGTGGTATTTTTGGTGAGTAAAACTCCTGATTTGGCCTACCAAAGCCTGGGACTTGGTTCAGGACTCGTCCGTCCAAGTGCTCGCCCGTAGGGAGAAGGGCGTCGCTATGCACCACGTCCAAAATGTCTGGGAGCTCATTGATGACATCTGGCCAGATTTCGATAACTGGTTGGTTCGGCGGTATGCTTTGGCTTCGTTCCCGCACGAACTCAGCCACAGGTGCCGACTTTGGGACTGATTCTTGGTCAGGCTTCTCAGCGGCGCGACCTCTGGGGCCTTCACAGTTCGCAACCTCGCTACCCAACTTCACCATAGCCTGGATAGCCCGCCTCAGACAATCAACGACTGGTCGATTCTTTTTGAAATCCTCATAGCCCATTAGTTCGTCGGCAAAGTCCATGAAGACAGAGCTCATCTGCTCCACCACATTTTCAAGGCGGTCGATGTGATCTTTCTGAGCATTCTCAGCGGCGCGTTTGCGCTCCCGGTAGACGACCTGAGCTTGACGGTTCTGCCGTTTTCGGGCCTATGAATCATTAGTAGTCAGGAAAGGCTTCTCAGGTCTCGATTGAGAAGGTACCAGACGCGTTTCTTCCGAGGCTCCCATGATGTGCTTAGTTTGTGTACTCGTCGTTCAGAGCGTTCAAGAACAGCCGGCGATGAAACACTTCAGCGTGTCAAGTTGAGAAGAGTTCATGGTGAGGGAGGAATCGGGCATCGTTTCTTTGTGAAGCTTGACTGGTCATGTGCATTCGTAAGCGAGGATTGACCGGAGAGCTGATGTGATGACTCCGACGCGGATGGGAGCGAGTGCGAGACGGTGTGTGAAACGGGGTATGAAACGGACGCTCCCTATAACTTCCGTTGCGAGGCGACCGTTTTCCGTTTTCCCGTCATACGTCCAACGATAAAGCGGCAGGTGGGAGACTCGTGCAAGTGGCGCTTCCGTGAGTCGTGCATGGCCCGTGCACTGAACAGCTGCCCTCAATGGCTCAGGGTCCGCTCCCGTCCTCCAAAAGGCCCCTGCGGCCACTGCAGTGGACGCCCAGAGCCCCCCACCACCGGGAAGCCAGTATCAGGCTGACCCCATTGAGCGGTCCGTGTCCCTCACTCGACGCATTCCGGACTTCCTCCTCGACACTCCTTCGGCATCCTTCTCCTTTCTCTTCTCTCCGCCCGAGTCCTTTGCCTCGACTGCCCGCGGCTCTTTGGCGACGACGACACGTAACCCAAGTCGTAGTCTGAACCGTCCGGAACCCACGAGGCTCATGTTGCTATAGCCGGTCTATAAGCTGCCCTCTTTATCACGTTCTGTACCCGCCACTCAGTGTCTAGACGATACTAGAGCGGTTGACAAGGGACACATTGTCTTTCGCTTTTTTTGCGGCTCGATACACACGCTCAGCAAGTTGACCTGGGTTGAGTCCACGTCAGCCTTTGTCCCACCCTCGACACGCATCGAGGTCTACACTCCCGCCTTCCGAACTCTAAATACGATCCACAGCACTGTTCTTCCGAACGTCCCAGGGCGGCATCTCGACGGTCTTCATCACCTACCCACGCCACAGAGAACCGCAGCCATGGCTGTGATTTGGCTGCGGCGGCTCGCCATTCTCCTTACCCTCACTATCTGTCTGTCGTTCATCGCCTGGGCCGTCCCCAAGTACCTCGACCCTACAGAACCGAATGCCGAGAAACAAGCGAGGGACAAACGTTGGGTGAGCAGTAGCCCTTACTTTTGGGACAGACAGGCTTGTCGCTGGATCAGTCTCTGTGGGATACATCATCTCAGGAAAGACCCCGCCCTGCGAGGAGAGGATGAATGGGATCCGGATGACAAGATCAGAGGCGAGTTGAGGAGACGAGCGACGGATTGGGAGGAGGACACTCCACGATTTGATACAAAGAGGAACACGCATCAGCGGAGGAGGGTGTTGAAGGAGATTCCAGATTACGTGACCCAATACGCACCACTGGTACATCTGTTCTCGGGGGAGGAATTCTGGCCAAGCGACATCAAGGAGCACGTCGAGCACATGACAGCTTACGTCGACGGCGAGCCACTCAATTCGACAGAACACAAGTGGTCCCTCAGCAACCTGCACCAGCTCAACAAGCTCGGTGAGGTTATCATCTTGCGTTCTAACGACGACGTCGAAGATCGTCCTGATTGGCTTCACAGCCATGTGAACATCCCCAACGAGTTCGAAGAGGACCCCAGTGGCGGCAGCCCCGTTCACGATAAACCACAAAAGGGGTCGAACGATCCCCTGGACAGGGAGAAGACGACATGGTACGACGTCGATAAATCCCACCCGGTGCACCGCATCTCCGATCCTCGCAGTCGTGGGAACTCGAACCAAAAGGTTCTCTCAAAGCGAGCTGCTCCCACTGATGGCGACCATGCCCACAAGATTGTCTCCCGTGGCCACAAACCCGACTCCGACGGCTACTCCGCCGCCCCGGCCGTTCTCGTCGTCGTTGACAAGGGCTCCGGCATAGTCGACGCCTTCTGGTTCTTCTTCTACTCATACAACCTCGGTCAGACAGTCCTGGGCGTGCGCTTCGGCAACCACGTCGGTGATTGGGAGCACTGCATGATACGGTTCGAGAATGGTGTACCAAAGGGAGTTTACTTCTCGGAACACGAAGGGGGCCAGGCGTATGCTTGGGAGGCAGTGGAGAAGAGTACGGAGGGAAGGCCGATCATCTATTCGGCAGTAGGGAGCCATGCCATGTATTCCTTACCAGGACCGCACCCCTACATCATACCCTTTGGGCTTTTGAAGGATGTCACAGATAAGGGACCGCTCTGGGACCCGAGTCTCAACAAGTATGCGTATCACTACGACTACACCCTTGAATCCTTCGACGATAACCCGGACAACATGCCCCCCCTCAGTGCAGACAACGGCCTCGCCCAGACTCTCAAATCCGCCTCTAAGCACTCGAGCGTCAAACACCCCAAGTCCCTTATCCCCGCCGCCGAGAACCCCACCGCCCCAACGTCCTGGTTCCACTACGCCGGCCGATGGGGCGACGATGTTTACAGCCTGGCTGATCCGCGTCAGTGGCGACTGTTCGGACAGTATCACTACGTCACAGGACCGGACGGACCCAAGTTCAAGAGCTTGAATCGGAGCCGCCTGTGTCAGTCGGAGAAGTGTGAGATCGCTTACGAGTTGGATCCGAAGGGAACATGGTACTAGACTCTGTTGCTTACCCGCATTTCCGAGTAGACCGCTCCAGGGGCCTGGGGAGCATCAACAAGATAGGAGGAAGCGGAGGGGAGACAGCATCACAACACGCACGCACATCACGACTTAGGATTCACGCACATATCAAGACATCCACAAACGGCGAGGCAAGGCTAGGAAAGCGAACGGGGATTGGGGCTCGCATCTTTAGAGGGACTTTGAGACGGTGTTCAGGACTCGCTTTACTGCTTTATTGCGTCTACCCACTTTAGCTAGCTGTGGCTTCTCGGGCTTTGATACCCCTACCAAGAGCGTTAGAAAGGACGGTGTCCTCGGTAGCAATTGAAATTCGTTCAGACCACTCCACTTTTGCCGTGTGTCAAGTGAGATGTCGAACAACTGTTCACGGCGACGCGTAATGCGAAAGGGAACTGATATCTGGTGGAGAGGTTCTCATTCATGGTATTACACCAAATAGGAGAGATCCAAGTCATACGCGTCTACAGCTCCTCCATATATCCAATACCGCCAGTTCACTCCACGCTCGCCGCTTCATAATCTTCAGACTCCTCAGGTATATCCTCAAACGCCTTGCCGTTTTTATCTTCAAACATGTCCAAACAAACAACCAGGGAATTTCATCCAGTACTATCTTCAAACATCAAAGGAAATGTCCCCGCGGAAAGCCATCCAGCCGCCGCGACGGTGAGGCTGTGACAACACGCCTAGTGACATCTCATCATCACAACCCCCAGCGCTTTGCGTGTCTTCCATATCCTCGTCATCATCTTGTTCGTTGTCATACATGTTCAGAACCTCAAGGGTCTCCGACCCACTGAACGACATCTAATCATCCTCATGTATTTGGAAGCCCCCCTGACCACTCAGTTCATCGGGCCAAGCGCTCTGCGTACTCGGATATTCACTCGGTTGACTGCTCGCCTCGCTCCTGGCGTCAAATTCGACGTGATGGGGATCGATGTTCTCTCCGTCGGAACCTTGTTGATCTTCGATGCCGGGCCATGGCTCATCCTCAGGCAGCTGCCTTGGCTGTTGTTGTGAGTCACCTCCGAGCTCGAGACGAGGATGAGTCACCATTTCCTCATCCTCCTCATCGCCATCGTCTTCGTACGAGACATCCGAGTCCGACTCGTAAATTTCAATCTCGTACAGCTCGTCCATGTCGTGCGCCATGTCAGGCATGTACTCCGCCGGGATAGGCGCGGCGCTACCAGCACGAACGGCGCGAAGGTCTTGGACGGGCGCATTGCTATGTGGCGTGGCATAAGCGAATGGCGTAGTGCCTCTGACGTGATGTCTGTCCGTCAGGCCCATGGGCATTGGGCTGGGTGAGGCGGTCCATCTCGGTGTAAAGCGTGCATAACTTGGGGAGCGTGTTCGGCGGCGCGACTTGGAAATGGCGAATTGCGATGTACCGCGGACATGGGGTGATGATAGCCTGCTCTGGCCATGTGATACGACGCGACGTCGGCTAAGTGCAGGTGAGGGATGGCCAGGTGCCCCGGGTGGTACCGACGCTGTTCGGATTTGAGGGGGCCGCGAACCGCGTCGCTCTCTGAGCATCAGTGCTTGACCTGGTGCAGCGATGACAGGGCTTGATGATCTCAGGGAAGCTGCCGCCATTCGCTGCTGTGAGACCGAGGACGTTGAGCTTGTTGACGCACCAGGTCTTTCATTCCGCTGGCTCAAAGAGGTATGTACCTCTGGAGGCTCATCGAGCTGCTCGTTCCAGAACCAGTAATCCTCCTTTGCGTCACCCTCAGGTACTTCCTGGGAGCCTGACTCGGGATACACGCGCGTGAGCTCCCGTACCCGTTGCCATGACCACCCATCCTCGTATGCCTCCAGGTCCTGGAGGTACGCGTCGGGATGGGTGATGAACAGTCTCGGCTCGGACGACCTCATCATGACGGAGTTGAGAAATTGCACATCCCAAAGTGTGGGGTTGAGCATCTCCGCCGGCGTCAGGAAGCGCAGCCGCGAGTCTTTGTGAATCTTGCGGAGAGGTATCCACGGGGATTGCAAGCCCAGGAACTGCGAGAAACGAGGATCAGGCGTCTGCGGCAAGGTGGGCATAGACATCTCTTTCCACGTTTCGCCAAACACAGATTGGAAGGCGACAAACACGCTCCTCGCGTCTGAGCCCTTGACAGAGACATTCCGAATCAGCCCCCGACTGCGCAGCCGCTTGTCGACCATGCTCTTGTCGCTACAAGCGCGCGGGAGCAGCCACTCTGCATCATGATCCTTTGGCGCCCAATCGCCCGGAAATGGGGACTGGGACCGCCGCAGACCAGCACTGTACGTCGAAGGTAGCTGTGTCCAGTCATCGCTAGTAGAAGCAGACTCATGCTTGAATTGGATGATCTCCTGCCACACTTTCTTCAACGGGAAAGGCAGGAACACGACCTCAATTTCCCAAGGGTGGGTGAACGTAGGTACTGCTGATTGTAGAGAGTTCACCTGTGCTTGCAACGACTGGAGCTGGCTGTATAGTTCCTGAGAATGCGTCGGTCGACTCGTCGCCGTTGAAAAGGAGGCGACACTCAGCGTAGCATCGTCATCCTTCTTATCGTTCAACCGTGCGAGCATTGTCGCGTGTTCGTTATTCGCTTTCTCGGCTTCCTCCATCCTACTCTCAATGTCTGTCAGTCTTAGATCCATGTGATCATGTTTTTCGTGACATTCATCATGGCTGTTGGCTGAGAAAGATGCCGTTTCCAGTCGGTCCAGCCGTTGCTCATGACTGCCAACGGCGTCAGACAGGTTCTTGAAAGCCTCTCGTGTGACACTCTCGGGAATGAATCCGGCACGTGGCTCGGCCTGGGTGTCTCCTTCGGAATGAGGAGTTCCTCTGTGGTCCTGGCCAACGAGTAGAAAGGAGCCCTCCTTTGGTCCTGGGGTATGTGTGGGGGTGGCAGGCGCAGTCTTACCAGACGATAGCTGCGAGGGCGGAGCTAAGGTATTCAGGCCATGTCCACCAAACGGTTGGAGATATTTGGCCCTCACGGACGAGGTGGTAGATGTCGCCTGAGAAGGCGCAACAGCACCGCGTCCAGATGAAAGTTTGATGTGTCCGTTGGGCATAGTGGTTTCGTCCCATGGCAACGTATCAGGTAAAGAAGGCGCAGGATGGCTATTCTGTGGGATCCTCGGGTCTTGGGGTCCGTATTCTCCTGGGAAGTTAATGAACGAAAGATTGTCCACAGGAAAGTTCAATAAGTCCATGTCATTCGCGGTGTTTGAGGGGGGCGGCATCTGAGCCGTCAGATCCACGACCGGACTCAGAGGCTCCCGTCCAGTCAAGGGCCTTGGCTTCTCATTTTCCTGGCCTGTTCCTCGGGCTTCCGCGGTCGTTGGTGTTGTTCCAGGGGTCTGACTCCCGCCATCATCGTGAAAGCAGGCATGGTGATTGCACATGCACCAGCCTCCATCATCCACCGTCGGACTACCAACGGCAGAACGTATCCAGAACCTCCGACATCCGCACTTGGCACCGTTAGCACCTGGAGTTAGATCCACGAAGTTACAGCATCCAGATGGCAGACTCTGTCGCTTCTGAAGGACGGCATTCAGAGAAGGGAACGCAGCCGCGGCCTGGTCATTGTAGATGTCGAAGAGCGGCGCGCCGTAAGAGAAGTCGAGATGGTTGCCTGCCATTGGAGCCGTTGGATACCATCTCATGCGATAGAGCAATAGAATAGATCCGGAAAATGAAACGTATATCGACGGAGCCCCTTATATCATCGAGAGACCAACGAGCAATCGGGTCGAGGTCGAGGTCGAGTCGAGCGGCCAGCAAGCCGCTAGGTTGCGCGCAGTGAGGCCGCCGACGGTTTAGATCATCGCACTACATGGTGCAGAGTCAGTTTCGAGTATCTTGATGCAGATGAGGCGGCGCTCAATCCGAATGAAGCGAAGGGAGCGACGAACCTCGACAGCATCTCGCGGAGGTGGAAGAGCGATTGCAACTGAAGCCCAAGGGATGGTTGCGTGACCGCGTATATACGCTTGCCAAACGATCGGCCGGTATGTGAACTTTAGGCAGACTATCGCAAGACTCGAGCAGCCGACCAACGAGAAGGTGAGGCTGCAATATGAAGCGAGGCGGCGAGGAAAGATTGGGTGGAAGTTGGACTTTGAGATGGAGACGGAGAGGTGGGAGGCAACGGCGCCAAATCGCAGTGGAGGCAGGAGCCATCCCACCTGCGACTGGCGTTCACGCCCCGACGCGCAGCAGAGCAATCCTAATCTGGCAATATCTCGTTGCTGCCTTCAGAATTACTACATGCTGATATTTGAGCTACGTAGGTTGCAGGGAACAAAAGGTATTGATAAATCAAACAATACTCGAAGCCAAACGGCGGGCCACGGGGCGAACCGCGTTAAGGCAACCGTGAACGGTCCCAAAGCTTATCGCTGTTCATCACGTCACCTTTGGCACATCCAAGCTTGATATCTTGAGTCGTCTTTCTATGCACTATCTTCACCACCAGCGGACGATTCGGCCTGTCTTAAAAGCGGCCATCCTCAAAGTACCTTCCAGAGAATCACCTCCCTCTTTACAGCGCGTCCAGGCACTTTACGCGGTGCGCATTCTCCAATCAGTACTTCCCCCACGTTGGCAACCGCCACCAATAGGATCTACCCGTCTCTCCCCGACCCGCAGCGGCCTCTGAGTCAACTGTAAGATACAGCGCACGGCGCAGCGGTGAGGTGTCCCGCGAAACATCGTCAACAGCTTCTCCCTCGTTCCATGGATCGTTCTCCTCAGCTTTCTGTTGGTCAATGGCCTCTAAGGCGAGCACATTATTGGCCACAAGCTTGCAGGTAAGATCATGACGATGCGGAAATGTCTCTGAACGCGAGCCATCGAAGCAGTGAGGCGACAAGACGACAAGGCGGCGTGTAAGTGAGTGGTGATGGTTCGCCGCGGATTTACTAGGGTAGGTGACTTCGAGGACTTGAGTGGAGCCTAAATTGGTAGATGAAGCATCTATTCTTGAAAATAAAAATCCAAAATGGAGGTGTTCCTGTAAATGTCACGCAGTTCCCTGTCGCTCCTGAATCACAATGCACCGCCAGATCATGTCCCGTGTACCGACTCCAGGTCATCGATCGCCTATAATAATGTACAGTAAAAGGATCACCGGGACCCAAACCTAGACCTCTCCCCAGCTGCCCATCGGCCCATTCGAGGCAATAACGCTCCCCGTCCCCAAACTACCCCCAATATCCCAGTAGTGTCGGCTCGAAACACTACTCCTCCTAGCGCTCCTCCTAGTACTCTGACTAGCACAGCTCCCATTGGGCCTCAGCGCAACAGGACTCCCCGGCGTTGTACCCTTGAACCCCTTTCGATCTACCGTCCGTGATCGCGAGATAAGGGGGTGGTGTTGCCTCACCCGCGCCGCCTTGGCTGCGCAGTCCTGGGCAGACGACGTAGCGAGGTGTCCAGAGCCACCGGCTGGGATGGCCGTACGGGAAGACGAGAATCGAGAGCGGATGTAGCGGAACACCAGCTTGATGTCGAGGTCTCGTTCCCAGTCTTCTTTAGAGAAAGCATTAGACATGTTGACATCCTCGCTAGCATGGGCGAAGTTGGGGATATCGATAGGTTTGCTTTGTGCAGTCTGCTGGGGGAGGGTAGGTTGGAAGTCGGGAACTGTGGGTGGCTCGGAGACAGCAGGTTCCTGAGCCTGGGCTGCGGATGGGCTGGATTCGGGGATCACCGGAAGGCCGGCGTAGGGGAGGGGCATCTGCTGGATTCGCGAGTAGGTAGAGAAGGCGCCAGGGTGACGAGAGAGTTGGTTGACCAAAAGACCAAGCTCTCGTGAGACACGCTCGAGGATTTGCGTCTGCCAGGGATCGTCGCCGGAGGCTGGGACGGCGTTTGCCTGGCCCGTAGTTTGCGAGGCCTTTGGTGTGCTTGAGAGCTCGTCGTCTTCGGGAATGGCTTCGCCAAGTAGGATCGACAACATGCGCTCATCGATGCCGAGGATGTCCTTGAGAACCTTCTGGGTAAGCTTGGCCATAAGACCTTCACCTTCGTCGCCCGCAACCATATCGTCTTCGTCATGCCAAGTCATGTTGTCGTCCTCGGCGTTGACGGTTCGTGAGTTTTCTTTCGGAGATGCCACCACCTGGACCTGTGGTAGAGAAGTCTGCGAGCGTCGTCGGCTCCTCCTCGTTTCCTTCTGTATCTCATCCAGCAGTATCTGACTGTGCTCCAACCGCCAAGCTTCGATCCGTTGCCTTTTTTCTACATCGCGTGTTTGTTGTTGATCAAATTCAATCTGCACTCTCTCGAGGCTCGAACGCCGTCGTCGCGTCCGTCTTGGATTGAACCGTTCAAACTGATAAATCTGATCTTGCGCCTCGGCCCCAGTAGGCTGGTCCAAATGGAAGCTTCCCAGTCCATCATGGCCTGGAAGGACTGGGGCGGACTGCATTGCCCCATGGTTCGACTGCGCGTTGCGCCCTGGTAATGACCTGAAAGAAGGGAGATGGCTGTCCAGGCTATCCAACTCGCCATCATCGTCGCCTCCCTCATACTCAAGCGCGCCGGGTGTTGCTAACGGACTAGCATCATGATGGTCCGATCTCGCAACTGTATCTAAACTCCCCAAGGCACTCAACCTTGATCGTCCAGGTGTATGCAGAATGGGACCCGCTTCACTGAACTCTGAGCCCGTAACGGTCTCATCCGTCGTGGGCGAGGGCTGGAAGAGGACCCAGCTTGTTTGAGACTGGTCGAGTTGCTGGCGTTGATCTTGTCGGTGTGCCGTCGGCGATTGTGCGGGTTGCTCTTCTGCGGGTGGTCGAACGGCGCGCTGCAGCGCCTGGCGCGTCGGCTGATGGAAAGCCATGATGATGGATCGTACTTGGCGGGAAGACGACGATAGGAAGGCGTAGGCTTCGACAGCCGGCGTTGTCTAACAAGCAGCCCAATGTCGGGAGGTGACGGGGTCGGCTGATAAGACGCGGATGACGATAGGGAAAGTGGGCCTCGCCTCTCAGACTGAGGTGGCCAAGCCGAAGTTGGAATCCCAGTAGCCAGAAAGCGATGCCTTTCAATACGAGGCAACACTACTGTCAGAAGAAGAAGTTAACAAGAAGGCAAAAGAGGGAGTTGAAGGCAACTCTTGTTGGGGGCGCCCCGGCGGTTTGTCTTTCCAGCTGGTCCGAGTACCTGATTTGGCAGCGCTCGCACCAAGCGTCATCCAGACGAGGAGGATCTGCGGTGGGGGTGTCTGCTGGCACCCTGGGACTGGCGGGTTTCCTACCGGGCACGCTGAGCACTATGTCGCGTGTTTACTGGTAAAGGGTGATGACGGACGCTCTTTTGTTGGGAGGGCCGTACATCCGCCCGGCTGATTGACTTTGACAGCGTCTGACCTATGGGTGAGGGTCTGAATGCTGACGACTTAAGCCTTGAGTCGCTGAGCTACGCCGCTGAGCTACGCCGCTGCGTGCTGGCTGTCTCCGCGTAGATGGGCTGTGGAGCATACGGAGTACCATTTGTCCCTTTTCTCTCTCGTCGTAAAACAAGTTCGACCGGGCGTCCAGCCTGTTCTGAGAGGCATCGACGCAGCTATGCGGAGCGATAAGCCCATGTAAGGAGCTCGAGATGTCTCGTACTGCTATGGTCTGCCACTGCTACCAGTAGTAGCAGGTGTTTCTCGTTGCCAGGCTGGCTGTCAAATCACCTCTTCCAGCGCTTGTGTGACTGAGACGGCATGCTTCTGCCGCAACTCTATCGTTTCACATCTAGATGCATGTTCCACCATCGAAGGGTTCGTTGGTCTATCTACATGCACTGATCGCTATCACCCTGCGTCGATGAGTCGGTGTTTTCTGAGACCTCTTTAAGGCATCACGTAGTCACAGGACACGGCCTGTTGATTTGATACAGCTCTCAAGCGCGATCAAGGTGCGACTTGCTGCTTCTCAGGGTTTGGGTCTATGCATGTTCACGACGAGGGCAAATGATTGAGCATGGTAACCGAAAGCAGTTGATTGCCAATGACGCTCTTATCTAGAGCTCTACTTGACATGCCTCATGACGCCGTTCCCAGATTCATCAGATCCACATCAGTTATCCTCCTACACAAGACACCTAAGCCTCGTTGGCGAAGGCAGCGGGGAAGCGCTTGATGTTCTCCTTGAGGGGACCGTGGGGCGACAGGAACTGGACGTAAGCACCGTCGGTGAGCAGCTTGCCCTCAGCCTTGCGCTCGAGGTACTCCTCGCGGCGGAGAGGGGTGAAGCCCCAGTTCTTGGAGACAATGATCTTTTGGCGGCCAGGGAACTTGTACTGCGAGCGACGGAAAGCCTCGAGGGCAAGACCACGGTCTGTTCGTCGTTAGTAACGTTATCTTGTCGGAGTAGGCAAGGACAAAACATACTGGAGTCACGAGTGCGGACAGACATGATGATCTGGCCAATGTTGACACGGGCAACGAGACCGTTGGGCTTTCCGAAAGCACCACGCATACCAGTCTGCAGTCTATCGGCACCGGCGCACGACAACATCTTGTTGATGCGGACGACGTGGAAGGGGTGAGCGCGAACACGCAGGTGGAAACCCTCCTTTCCGCTGTTCTTGACGAGGTACTTGTTGGCGCAAATACGGGCGGCCTCTAGGGCCTCAGAGCCGATCTGTTCATACTCGTTGGAGACGAGGTGAATGCAGAGAGGGAAGTCGTCGACGTTGGCACGCTTGCGGCCCAGGTCAAAGATGCGGATCTTAGCGTCGGGGACACCACGGTTGAAGCGCGACTTGGGGTACGGCTGGAAGAAGTCAGTTCATGCTCGAGTCCACGTTGTGAGCAGCCCATGGTCGCATCATCGTCACTAGCATCCCTCTCCTTCCCGTAACTTCGTCATTGTCTCCGCCTCCCAAAAATTCCTCCCTCAACCCTGCGATGGCGACCGACGGGACAGTATTTCAGCGACTCACCTTGTTCTTGCAGTAGCGGTAGCAACGAGCGGGACGGCGGGCCATCTTGACGGTGTTGCTGGGGTTGTCGAGTTGGTGATGGTGGATGGGAAGAGTTGAGTCCGTCACAAAGATCCCAGGTCTTCTTCCGCCCACTGACAAATCCACTTTCCACCCTGATTTCAAAGCACCGTGGCGATTGAGTGGTGAAGTCGCTTAATTCTCGGCTCTTTAGGGCTTGCGCAGCGCCGCGAGAAGCTTTGATTGGACAGGTGGGTCGCTGCCCTGCCCCGCCGGGGCCAGCGGTGCAAAACTCCCAATGCACCACAGAAACTTTTCGCGATCCCGATTGAAGTTCTTCAGCAACCCAACGACAGTCAATACACCAGACTAACAGGATTGCCGCCGCAGCCAAACCGTCAAAATGGCCATCAAGAAGAGCAAGAAGGACGCCAACTCCATCAACTCCAAGCTCGCGCTTGTGATGAAGTCTGGAAAGGGTGAGCTTCGCCGTCGCAAGATGAACCTTGAACTATGCTAATCAGGCGCAGTCACCCTCGGCTACAAGTCTACCCTCAAGTCCCTCCGCTCCGGCAAGGCCAAGCTCATCATCATTGCTGGCAACACTCCTCCTCTCCGCAAGTCCGAGCTCGAGTACTACAGCATGCTGTCCAAGGCCCCCATCCACCACTTCTCCGGCAACAACGTAAGTACCGTACAAGTTCTGTTATGCCATAGCGCTCTCGCTATGGCCGTAGCTTCTTCCTGCCACTGCCAGGGAGCCATCCCGCGGCATACCCAGCGAAAAAGTCATTTCAGACTTTGGAGGGTTCACACCGGCTTACACAATTTTCTTCACAGATTGAGCTCGGCACTGCCTGCGGTAAGCTGTTCCGCTGCGGCACCATGGCCATCCTCGACGCTGGTGACTCGGATATCCTCTCTGACCAGGCTGCCTAAGCGGATGTGCCTTCAAAATGAAAATGCATTGAACGGCGTTCGGGGGCACCATGGGTTTATGAGGATACCAGTCAATGTGATGCGATACGAGACGGTCACAGGGAAAGCGCAACGCTGCCCTGGTTCTGCGTCCGTCCTTTATGTGACTGGACGTGCAGGATTATTTAGCCTCAATGATAAAATACAGCTCATGATCTGTCCCCGCCAAACTTGTGCACGGTGATTTAAGAAGTCCTTCCATATCCAGTGACTTAGGTGAAAACGGCCATCATGAGCCAACCGGAAGTAGCTTCCCGAAACGTAGTGTAGCAGCACGTCCATGCAAACCCGGAATTGTCAGTTTACTTTCAAGACCTGCCATTTTGGCGGATTCAGGGGCTGTCTGAGTAGTACCTTAGTATTAATACAGTTGATGCGGGACCAGCCACAGCGCCTCGACTCAACTGTGGCTGCCGGTTCGATCAACAAGCACGAGGCGAAGCCACCGCAGGCTGACGGCTTCCCATCTGCCCGATGACGAGCATGCATTCGAGCCTTGACCGATCTGTACAACAACCCTTTGACGCCCTTCAAAGTCAACATTTGCCGTTTCATAGAACATTTTTGCCAAAAGGTAGTAACCTCAACGCATCTCGAGCAGAGTCGCTCAGTCAAACACGCTAAGAGGCCGAAACAGCAGCTTTAGCGGGGCAGCACGGTGCATCTGGACCTGTCACCGACATTGCTCCTGAACCTGGTCCCTTATTTCGGCGACAGTCCACTACCTTGTTATTCAGAACCAGGGTATCTATATCCTACTTGCGACGCATTCGCTGTTCCCTCCTGCACAGCACTCGGTCGCGTTGATCGAACGACGACGACTTAAATCTTCGCGTACTGTTATCAACAGCCATTCGCTCAGAACAGATCTACAGAGCAGACGACACAAGCTTCAAAAGTCTTTCAGCAACTAGCACGACGGTCATGTCGACGACCGGCCCCAAGAAGCCCCCATCAGGGGCCGTCGGGCGCGTCGCTAACGCGGAGAACAACACATCCCCCAGCGGCTCCCCCTCGCGCAGTCCCTCCCAGCGATCGTCAGCGGCCTCCGATCGGGGTCATGCCCGAACCCGTTCCACGCGAGGCGCGCCGGTCTCTGCACGCGCAGCCATCGCGCGGCGTGATACAGGAGGCTTAAGCAACGCTGAGTCCGATGCCAGAGCGGAAACCGCCTCCGCTGTCGAGGATTTGCAGCAACGGCTAGAAAAGGAGGAGAAGCTGTCGGAACAGTACAAGAAGCAAATCGATGTCCTCCAGTCGAAGCTGGAGGATGCGACCAAGGAATCGGGGAAAATGGAAGAAAAGGTCCACGAGTTGGAAGAGCATATTGAGACGCTGAGCAACGAGAAGCGCGAAGCCACCCGTCAGATCCGCGAAATGGAGACCATCTACGAAGCGGAGAAGAGCTCAATCTTAAAGGAGAAGGAGGAGATGAGCAACAAAGAAGAGGAGATGCAGACGGTCATACAAAGATTGAAGGACAGCCTTGCACAGCGCAACGACCCAGATAACGATAGCAGACCGTCAAGGACAGGTTCGTGTTCCCCAGACGATAGGCTGGGTGATGATGATCTAACGAACATTCCAGCCAACGCCTCCCCCTCGCTCGACGGAAACAGCTTCGCACCCCCCTCCTCCCTTCAGCGCAGCGATTCGCGGAGCAGCTCAAAGCTGATCCTCCAAAAAGACAAGCTCATCGAATCCCTGCGACTAGAACTCGCCGAAGCGCAGATCAAGCTCGTTGAATCCGAGAACCAGGGCGGCGGTCGTTTACAGGAAGTCGAGCGTCTCCTCATGGAAGCACGCATGGCCAACGCCCGTCTTATGGAAGACAATGAGTCGTACCAACTTCTCCTCCAAGAGAAGACACTGAAGGGAGATTTCAGCCAAAGCGACTTCAGCTACATGGGCTCCAACTCGAATCAAGATGCTCTCGCTGCACTCGAAGGCAAGGCCGGCGGCTCGAGTCTAGCAGATGAGCTATCCGAAGCAGCAGAGGCGGACGGCGGTGACGGAGACGGCGACCGGAGACTCGAGTCCGAGGTCAAGGCACTGAAGGAGCAGAACAAGGCGCTTACTCTGTACATTAACAAGATCATTGAGCGTCTGTTGCAGCATCAGGACTTTGAGTCAATCCTGGATCAGTCAGGGGAGATCAAGCCAGCCGACACCAACAAGGAACTGCCAGCGCCGCCCGGGGAGAAGGGCGAGGGCGTCAGTCTATTACAGCGGGCGAAGAGCATTGCGATCGGGCCTTCAAGGCCCAAGGGTCGCCCCGTGTCAGTGATGCCTCAGAGGGAGTCCGCGCACACGGATCCGAATACGGCGCCTCAAATTCCGATCGGGAACCTCACGCGCTCATCCAGCACAAGACGCTCAAGGCCACAAAGCGAACAGTATACCGGCGCCGCCTCGCTGGTCAGCCAGATGTATAAAGGGCCTGACGGACCCCTATCCCCACCACTCAGCAACCCACGACACTCCCAATCCTTTTTCTCGCCGCCCAGCGTCAGTGGTAGCAACCCCAACGCCGCGGCCCGCGTTCCCTCTTCGAGCACGACAGGAAACTTCCCCGGCATGCGCTCCGAAACCTCATCCATCAGCGGCGACTCAGGCGAGCTATCGACGCCGCCCAGCCAATCTCCGCCACGAAGTCACAGCGACAAGCAAACAACATTCGCAGGAGGGGGCCCCAGGCCGTTGAGGCTGGTGCAGGAAAACCCGGACCTGGCCAAGGAGAACAAGAGGGCGAGCTGGATGCCGGCTGCATGGTCGAATTGGGGTAAGAAGGAGAACAGGCCACAGGAGGAAGCTCAGGGGAATCAGATCCAGGAATAGCAGGTCTGGGAAGAGTTTCGACTGGATGACCGGGAGCAAAGGGGAAGTGAGCATATGCAGTTGGAATAGCGAAGTCTCCTTGCTGGTGTCTCTTTTTTGGAGATATTGTATAGTCTGAGACCGCTCTCACTTTGGGCATGCTGGCATGGAGTTGGGTAGACTGGGGGATGAGGTGATGTATCCGCGACGTCTTCTTGGCTTCAAACGGTTGTTATAGGTACACTGGGTCAGCAGGCTGAGACGCTCGGCGTATAGGAGAAGAGATGGACACATGAGTAACGTGGTATATTTTCTACACGGTGCTAGACATTACCTACTGTATATGAGACTTGGTAAACCCTTCTGAGTATTACCTTGCCAGCCCAGATGCGGAACCTACCCTACGGTCAACAAAATGGTTCGAGCATTTCCCCACTCTCACTTCTCCCTGTAAGTACGTCGAGGCTACAGCTCGTGTGCTTTGTAAATGTGACTAACATTGAAGTTGGTAGCATAAGGTGCTCCCGGGTAGGCAGCCAGTTGCAGCGCGGATCAGTTGGCACATGATCTCAACATACGTAGGCCTGTTGTTCGTAAGCTAGCCACCATCAGCCGCCATAGCTAAGCCGTAATGACGGCCCGAACCCAAAACGAGAAACGGACGCATGGATACATCAGGCTCTGTTCAAAACCGCAGGAACCCGTGCTTCCCGTCGCCAAGTTAACGCATCATTTCAAATGAGGTCCGCATGCCACAAGATTGGGCGTTGCGATCCTTGCTCCTGGGTGAGCTCGGTCAGATTGTGGTTAGACGACACAAAGAAACTACTGGATACGACAGCGTCCCATTATTGGCCATGTAGTCTTTCTTTGCGAGTGCCGATGTGAAAACAGGCCGTCTTGGTACGCAAGGGAGCGTGTGATAGTGACTCCTGGAGGAAGAAGCATGGGGGCACAGTTCGCTCCCATGTGCCCTCCACGCCTTATCTAAAAAACGACATTTGCAGATGACCAAAAATGTGTACCACAGCTGTGCCTTCTAGAGCTTGTATAGTTCGAGCGTGAAGTAAGCTCGGCTGCAAAGGATGTCGTGTCATTAGCTGACAGGCTGAAAAGCCTCGCATACATCACATCGGGCGTTCTTTCAGGCAGGTTACACAATTACTGTCACAGTTAGTACTTCTACCCTACTTCTCTATTTGGAAATTGCGGGAGGCCATCTGAATGGAGCGCCCTCGACTTTTAGCACGAATATAGAAAGCAATATTAGGGGATGTGCTGATGCCCGACGCTAACAACGATCGTCGACGTGGCCGTCCAGGAACCAGCAGCGGGAAGCGGTGGGTGCGACCCAGTCTGCTGCCCACGCGCTTTCGGCTGCACAGACGGGACGGTGCGTGGGAATCCTTCGTTGCAGCGTGGGAGCTTCCCTCGGGTGATGGATTTTGTCAAGCTGGGCGTATACCTGTGGTAACATAGCCGGGCGTTGGCCGCCTGCGCTGTTTTGCTGCTGCTGACAGGTACAGAGGCGCATGCGACAGTTGCCGAGGTCTCCGGAGTTTCATGAGACGATTTGCTAACAGGGGATCCGTGGTTTTGTAACAGTGACAAAAGCCTTCCGCAAGTGCTGCGCAGCTGAAACGGTGTTAGTGACAAGGACGGGGACCAGAGCGAAGAGAAGCCATCGTCTGCCTAACATTGCTCTAATCAGTCGCCAGTTTAGCAAATTTCATGCGCGGGCATCATCCTGGAACTGCTCGACGTGATTGCAAGGAAATTCGGAGCGGCAGGGTTGCGAGAGACGACCGCACGTGCGCGTCTTTGCACGGTGATCCGAGGTAGCAGATATTCTGACGCAGTATGTGTTGGCTGAGGGGACCACCTGAAGTCATCTGGGCTCTCTTCCAAGGCACAGACGAACAGAAGCGGATAACTGGAGCATAGACACGTCCAAGGCGGGGCCTAGAGAAGCATAGAAACACGCTGGCGGAGACAGGCCACTGTAAACGAAGAACTGGACATGCACACATTCTTGGCTCGCGCATTTGAAATCACTGATCCCGATCCTGATCCTCGCGAATCCCTCTGCCTCCTCGATCCTGCCCACAGTGGTGGGATTCCGGAGCAAACGCTGCGAGACAGACGGAAGACTTGATTGCGGGGTACAAGCGTTGAGCAGCAGGAACGAAGCCAGGATCAGGTCGTCCCGGTACGAAGTAGTCATCTGACGCTGCTTCCTCGAAAATCGAATGTGGCTGATAGGTCCTGTAGCTGGCTGACGCTCCTGTCCGGGCTGGTGCAGTCATAGTCTGCCGCTAAACACAGCGACTGCGCCCAAATCCAAGTTCCCAACAAGACGACTTGGTGGTTGAGCGGGGGTAAAACCCGCGGACCGCAACGGCGGGATCGCAGGGTTTCTTCCCCGGAGCGTGGTCTTTTGGGGCGCGAGTCGGCGTCAACATGAGCCTTCAGTGGTGCCAGTTCATCACTGCGCCCTGGCGGGTGGGACTGGCTCAGGGCACGCGGATTTTGACGATTTATGAAAAGGCGGTCGGCTGCTCTTCTTGATTCTTTGTCGGGGTTTGAAATTGGCATCGTAAAGCCGGGACGCAGTGGTCGAAATAAATCAGACACTCGGCATAGACAACGATTCCATCTGTAAGCCTGCAAGTCAGGCCATAGCGAGGAGCAAAAGCTGTGTCGGAAGTACCGGGATATTCTCATAATATGTCTGACGCAGGGCCGGCCTTCCCTTTGTTTGCGCCCTGTCGCGACGACTCAATGTGCGCACAGGCCCTGAAAGTGGCCCTTGGTATCCCTTTCCAGGCCCGACCCTTCAACGTGTTGCGGCGTCTGACTGAAGAGCCCCAGACACAGCAGACCATCATGAATGCCAGGGCCTACGAATGGTGACTTGGCTCACCCCCGGTGCCAGTTTCGGCCCGCCTCACTTCACCAACGTTTGCTTCACTGGGCTCCGCCAGAGCAAGGACCGACCAGGCTACAGTTCTCCCACACATGGGCTTTCTCTCTCGATACGACCAGTACACCGGGGAATATACTTGGTACACTCAATAGATTCGTAATGGTGATGGTGACGATCGGAGGTGACCGAGGCCTCGAAGCACCAGCAAAATGCCCACAGGGACATCATGGGCAGAAGCTTAAAATTTAGGAACCGCACCGGGTACTTCGCATCGGGGGGCTCTGGTGCGCAGCTGACGCGTACACCAGGCGACTTTGACACTGACTCAAAATTTCGACGTGGCAAATTGGCACCATGAAGTGACATCGACATCATCAACCCATGCAATATTGACGTAGCAGGCACCAAGTTCACACCACATTCCGGCTGCTTATGCTCTGGTAGCCGGATTTAGTCCCACTGGTCGTTGCATTGTGTCATGCTGACACGCTAAAGGTAGGTACGAAATACCCGCTGCTGTGTTTCCCACCTACCACGGCCTGCCACTGGCGGCCCTGGCGTATCCGATCCCCATCCCAACGCTTACCTCCCCATCGAGCCGATTGTCTGTCCAACAAGTCTGCCCTGTTTCCCTGCTCAGAACATCGCGAGTGTCTTCTTCGTTCGTCATTCCCCTCTCGTCCTTCAATATCTCCTTCTCGTTCAGCGTAGCGCATCGCTTCATCAATTTTCGACGCACACATTCACGGCCGCTCATCTACGTCAGCCCTGCTGTGTCTTTTGTGAGCCTTCACCAACCAAACGACCACGCGACACCGAGCGAGCCACACGGGCGCTACCTGCAGGACGGACGTCCCAAGGCACCTTTCCAGGCCCGACAGCAACGGCAACCTTGGCAACCATTCGTCGAGCGCCTGACAG
The DNA here is from genome assembly GCA_037042185.1 of Sordariomycetes sp. S80-01Y. Lineage (NCBI taxonomy): Eukaryota > Fungi > Ascomycota > Sordariomycetes > Sordariomycetes sp. S80-01Y. The sequence continues at coordinate 2,737,982 of JAXQJY010000027.1, read as the reverse complement.
TTGGGCACTTCCGCAGTCGAACTGAGCATCCCGCGAACATATGGCTACAGAGCCACGATGATCCAGTCCCACGCTGCCTTCAACTTAGATCGACTCTGCAGTTAACCCACGCCTCGTTGGCATGCATAGTCGCCAGTCGCCCCACGGACCCCCAACCTCAACACCGCCCTCATGGACAAGTCATCAGCAGTCCCTGATGGCGTCTCCGCCAGAGGGTCCAACAAGATGACGAGCAGCCAACCCGGCTCGTCTGACCCTTCTGCCGGTGTGCCAGTCGGCACTCACAAGACGTCCCAGCAGTCCTCCGCAAACACATCTGTCACCCACTCACCCATAACATCCCGCGACTCATCACCTACTCGCAACCCTCGTCGAACCGCATCGTCTACCCGTCTTAGTGGCTCGCGGTCGCGCAAGAACAGCGAGCAAGACCTGAGCCCAACTCGCCAGATGCACTCCAGTGCGACCCCCCGGACTGCATCATCACGAAGCTTGTCGTCGACGGCCACTCCAATTCTGCCACCGAACCATGAGCCGCAGATTCATGCCCCGACACCTCAGAAGCCCATGGCTGCTGAAACGAGGGAGAGCCCGCGATGGCCCGTCTCGCCTCGGCTGAAGTCTCCGCCACCGCTTAATAAACCGACGGCTCCAGCGGCTCGTCGTAATGAGCAAGAAGTCCCGTCGATTAGTGTTCCACGGCCTGTGCCTTCACCACACCCTGCATCTGACTCGCAACAAACAACATCCGGCAGCGACACGGAAGACTCGCAGCTGCAGTCAGGCCTGCGAACCCCTGCTCGAGGAGCTTTGGAAACCGTCCAAGAAGTCAGCCTGCCAAATTCACCGAGCCCTTCAACCGACGCAGCGTTGATGCAACGTGTGGACGAGAAATTGGGGAACAACAATAAATCGGACAGCGCTATACAAGAGAACCAGACTTTGAAGGCAAGACCTACCTTGCCAGCGGCGGAGAAGGATAGTGGAAGCGAAGCAGGCACAGGAAGACCCGAGCGCAGAACAACGTCTGTGCCTCCGCCTATGGTGCAGAGACAGTCTAGCGCCCTGTCCTCGAAACAGGTTAAGGCTAAGCCCGACAACGCATCGCAAAATATGACGGTCGAAACCGAGACCGTCGCCAGCATCCCCTCAGTCGTGCTAGCGACTGGCGCAAAATCGGACAGCGCGAGCAACACTCTCAAGCCGAAACCGAGCACCGAAACTATCAAGCCTAAGAAGGAAAAGAAGAAGACATCTCGGAAGCAGCCCACGGTCAGCTCCGGAAATGGTGAGATTCCATACCATGGGACTGGATTCAGACAACCAAGACTGCGTCATCATCAGTCGGCGCGTTCAATATCAGGCACGTCTGATAGTGTTCACTCGCCGACGAGACATGCCCGACGGCAGTCAGATGATTGCTACAGTCCACACGGTTCACGAATACAGTCACTTGGCCTCCAACCCATGAGCAACCTGCTAACTAGACACCGTCCAGCATCCTCCAAGGCCGACGTTTTCGAGGCCAAGATCGCCAGTGCCGTCGACGAAGCTAATACCTCAGATTCCGAAGAGACCTTTGTGTACGACTCAAATCCTCCAGATAACGGAGACCGCCATACAAGGCGTTTCCATTCGCGCACACCTAGCGCGACGTCAATGGCCAGCCAAGCCGACCGCCAGAACCTCCGCTCAATTTATGGTGTGATGGAGGGAAGCGAGCGACCCAGTCATGGACCCAGAAAAGGGATGAAGTTCGTCAGCACGTCAAATAGCAACAACGGCGACAACTTGAACCCTGAAGATGATGGAAAGGGGACCGGCCGGAGCAACGGCGGCTCTGCTAGAGGCACAGCGCGCCACCATCACCATATAGGTAAATGGGGTCGACAAGTTGGCAGCAGCCATGCGTCTATCTTCGACAATGAATCACCTTTTCCCAATGTCGCCAAGTCAAAATTAGGCGGACAACAGTCACGAAACTCGTCCGGTCCGCCAAGTCCCCGAAACAGCCAAGCGAATGGGCTCAGGCACAAGACTTCGAACTATCAGATGTCCAGCTACGACGTGGACGACACAACAGGAGCTGACGACGAGCGCACGCCGCTCATCGGCACTACACGCAGAAACAACCGAAGCAGGCGTGGTCCCCACAGTTTACGACAGGCCGAGTCACAGACTTTCGACCGGCGGCCATCGTACTTGAATCGTTTCGCGGCGTGTCTTGTTCTGACCATGATGCTACTACTTGTTGTCACCGGCGCCATCGGCTTCATGTTCGCTACTTCTCAACCGATGAGCGATATCGAGATCCTCTCCATCAAGAATGTCGTAACCAGTGAGCAAGTTCTCATGTTTGACCTCACGGTCAAAGCACACAATCCGAACATTGTGGTGGTCACAGTGGACGAAGCGAACCTTGAGATTTTCGCCAAATCCGAACACGCTGGACAGGATTCAGACTGGTGGAAAATGCCAGATGGACCAGATGGTGTCCACATCGACGACGACCCGATCAATGACCCCATGCCCGGAGACGACGATTCCAAACCGAACGTGCTGCTTGGGCGTATCACAGCGTTTGACAGCCCCCTAACATTCGAGGGATCTCTCTTCCATAAGGGTACTTCGTCGTCGACGGGTGAGATGCAGCTCGGGTATCCCGGTAATGGGACCTCTGGTGGTTCTGAACGATGGGAACGCATCTACCAAGATGAGTTTGACCTCATCGTGAAGGGCGTCGTCAAATACAGCCTGCCCCTGAGCGCTCGAGTCCGCAGTGCCACCGTCGCCGGCCGCACACAGGTCAAGCCTAACTCTGCCAACGATCCGTCCTTGAAGCCGAACACAACCCTCGGATCTGACTTCGATTAGAGCAGATTATTTCATTTGTCCTAGCACCCAGCCCTTGTATCTTCATGTTGTTTCATCGAGCAACGGCGTTGGATGCTCAAAACCGCCTCATTACATTCAAACCCGGGAATGTACAGGGGATGTATGAATTCCACCATGGTCATAGACAAGCTTCTCAAGCTGCGTCAGGTGTTTTGATTTATTCACTTCACTACGCTACTACTTAGTAGTATCCCTCCTCGGTACAGGTTACCGTGGAAAACCCCACCGACAGCGGCTTTACGACTCGAGAGAAAAAGCGAGGGAAAAGAAAAATGATGATTTGGGACTTTTGCTTTTTTCCATTCTTCTTTTGCGATTCTAACAAGCGATAGATGGAGTTGTGGCGACAGCCTTTTGTATTTGTAACGCCCCTTATGACACGACATCTTGAAAGTAGGGGGACTTGGAAGGCTTCAGAACCAGACATGCGAAAGAGGGACGGGGCGATCAAATGATACCATACCGCAAAATTGCTACTACAGATATCACAATTACACAATGATATATCATGATCCGCATATATTCTCCTGTCTTGTCGTTGGTGTTCATGCTTGAATCAAGGTGCTAATTATCCCGTACGCCCCTATTTTGGAAAACCGAACGCCTACCCAGTTCCTGGTATATCGCTATGAGAAATGTATCCCTTCCGCATTAAAAGCAGACAGCAGTCTCAAGAAGTCATTCTCATCACACTTGCCCGCCCTCTTGTCCGCCAACTCGGTGTCCACCTCCAACACCTTTCTAATCTTTTCCCTCACCAGCTCTGCAACCTTGGTTTTCCTCCTCTTGCTCTTCGTCTTCTCGGGCTGGTGCTTGGCTTCCTTGAAGAACTCAGGCATCTCCTCATCCTCGTCGACGTCCATGCCGCCGTCTTCCTCCGCCCCATCCTCGACTTCCATGTTCTCTTCTGGGTCATCTGCCAGGCTGTCGTCGACGGGCACACCATTCATGGCGCACCACGTCCTGTAGTTCCTCTCCACCATGTTGACCACCTCCTTCGTACCCAACCAATTCGCCCGCAGAGTCTTGTTCTTGCGCACGAAACACACCCTGAGCACACCGTCCCACTCATCCCAGCTGATGTTCGGTCTGTCCTTGCCCACCTTGGGTTCGATGCGGACGACGGAGGACTCGACTTGTGGCGGAGGCCGGAAGTTATTCTTGCCAACCTTCATGATGTGCGTAATCTTGGACCAGAATTGCGCGTTGACAGAAAGGCGGCAATAAAGAGTGTCACCGGGGCGGGCGGTGAGACGGAGGGCGAACTCGCGTTGGAACATGAGAACGGAGCAGCGCGGGGGATTGGGCATGGCGAGGAGCTTGAAGACAAGAGGGGACGAGATCTGTTCTCCAGTCAGCACTATTTCCTTCTAAGTGTCGGGAACGGAGAAGGCAACTCACTTGATAAGGCGTATTCGAGATGCAGACGTCAATCTGTGGCAGCTCCATCTTGATGACATCCCCCATCAAGACCTCCAACTTCCTCTGTTCGGGCTTGCCCTGCACACGCTTGGTCACCTCGGCCGCCATCCTGGGGTCCAGCTCAATACAGATGCATTTCTTCGCCTTTTCCAAGATGCGCACAGTCAAATTACCGGTTCCTGGTCCCACTTCGAGGACCGTGTCCGTGGGCTTGAGGAAGGCCTTGTCGACGATCGCATCGCTGACACCTGGGTTTTTGAGGATGTGCTGGCCCACGTTCGTGTTGAACTTGAAGACGTTGTTGCTGGCTGCTGCTTTGCCAGACTTGGAGGGGCGGTCGTAGGGCGCAGCGCCGGCGCTGGAGCGCTTGGGGGTTTTTACCTTGGCCATGTTTGCTGCGTGGGTGAGTGAGGTCGGGTGGGATGCGCCCCTCGTCTGGCGGTGGGAATTTTTTGAGATGCGACGCTATCGATAAGCTCCCGATGCACTGTGCGAATCGTCAAGGCAGCGTGTCAAAACACACCTACAACAGCTTCTTAGCCTTCTAATTGACACGCCACCCGTCTCTCGGCACAGTCCTTTGTTGCCTGGCGATCAGCCCCGGACTCCTAACATTTCTTCGCGACATAACTTTCCACCTCAATCCCGCCTCTCAACCCTCTCGGAGTAGCGTCGCCATCATGTCCGGCCGTCGCGACTTCCTCTCCCAGCCAGCCCCCGAAAATTACGTCGCTGGCCTAGGTCGCGGTGCCACAGGCTTCACCACACGCTCCGACCTTGGACCCGCGCGAGATGGCCCATCAGAGGACCAGATTAAAGAAGCGCTCGCGAAGCGCGCTGCCCAGCTGGGCTTAGACGGTGCCGACGGAAAGAAGGGTAAAGACAAGGAGGAGGAAGAGACCGGCGACGAGGAACGGTACCAGGATCCCGACAACGAAGTTGGCTTGTTCGCTGGGGGCGTGTATGACAAAGATGACGAAGAGGCGGACAAGATCTGGGACTGGGTTGATGAGAGGATGGACAGGCGGAAACGCCAGAGGGAGGAGAGGGAGCAGGCCGAACGCGAGGAGTACGAGAGGAACAACCCCAAGATCGGACAGCAGTTTACCGATCTGAAGCGGGCGCTGAGCACGGTTTCGGACGACGAGTGGGCGAACCTCCCGGAAGTTGGTGATCTGACGGGCAAGAACAGGAGGAGTAAACAGGCGCTGCGCCAGCGGTTCTATGCCGTCCCGGACAGTGTTATTGCGGCAGCAGGGGCTTCGGGCGAGCTGGGAACGACGGTCTCGGACGATGGCGCGTCCTCCTCGACAAACGGCGATCGAGCAGATGGAACGATGACAAACTTTGCGCAAATCGGTGCTGCGCGAGACAAGGTCCTCAAATCGCGACTAGAAGCCGCCTCACAGAGCACATCTGGCGACGCCGCCTCTGGTAGTTCCACCTCGATCGATCCCCAGGGCTACATCACCAACCTGAACAAGATGCAAATGGCCGAGTCTCAGGCCCAGGTGGGCGACATCAACCGCGTCCGTGAACTGCTCAACTCCGTCGTCAAGACAAACCCTAACAACGCCCTGGGCTGGATCGCGGCGGCGCGTCTCGAAGAACTTGCCGGCAAGATCGTCTCAGCACGAAAGACCATCGACCAGGGCTGTCAACGATGCCCCAGGAGCGAGGATGCCTGGCTAGAGAACATCAGGCTGAACCACGACTCACACAACGCAAAGATCATTGCGAAGAAAGCTATCGAGGCAAACAACCGGTCTGTCAGGTTATGGGTGGAGGCGATGAGGCTGGAGCACCTACCGGCCAACAAAAAGAGGGTCATTCGGCAGGCATTGGATCATCTGCCAGACTCGGAGGCGTTGTGGAAGGAGGCCGTCAATCTGGAGGACGACCCCGATGATGCGAAGTTGATGCTTGCGAAAGCCACAGAACTCATCCCTCTGAGTGTTGACCTGTGGCTGGCGTTGGCGCGCTTAGAAACACCCGAGAACGCGCAAAAGGTTCTCAACAGGGCCCGGAAAGCTGTGCCGACGTCCTACGAAATCTGGATTGCAGCCGCTCGTCTGCAAGAGCAGCTCGGCCAAGGCAACAAGGTTAACGTCATGAAGCGCGCCGTCCAGGTTCTCGTCAAAGAAGGTGCCATGCCCAAGCGCGAAGAATGGATCGCCGAGGCGGAGAAGTGTGAAGAAGAGGGCGCAATAGTGACCTGCGAGAACATCATCCGCGAAACGCTAGGCTACGGCCTCGACGAGGACGACGACAGAAAAGATACCTGGATGGACGACGCGAGAGCGAGCGTGAACCGGGGCAGGTATGAGACTGCTCGCGCCATCTACGCATACGCACTGCGGGTATTCGTCAACAGCAAGACTCTGTGGACCGCAGCGGCCGATCTGGAACGGAACCACGGAACGAAAGAGACGCTGTGGCAGGTTCTTGAAAAGGCCGTCGAGGCTTGCCCGAAGAGTGAGGATCTGTGGATGATGCTGGCCAAGGAGAAATGGCAGGCTGGCGAAGTTGACGGCGCACGACTTGTCCTCAAGCGCGCCTTCAACCAGAACCCGAATAACGAGGACATCTGGCTGGCAGCCGTCAAGCTCGAGTCGGAGACCGACAACGAAGAGCAAGCTCGCAAGCTCCTCAGCATTGCGCGCGACCAAGCACCCACAGACCGCGTCTGGATGAAGTCGGTCGTCTTTGAGCGCGTCCTTGGCAACACCGAGACAGCCCTCGACCTGGTCCTTCAGGCCCTGCAGCTGTTCCCCGCGGCAGCGAAGCTCTGGATGCTTAAGGGTCAGATATACGAAGATCTCGGCAAAACGAGCCAAGCCAGGGAAGCCTACGGCACCGGCGTTAAGGCCGTGCCAAAATCGGTTCCCCTGTGGCTTTTGTACTCGCGCCTGGAAGAGAACGCCGGCCTCACGGTCAAGGCGCGCTCCGTGCTCGACCGCGCGCGCCTGGCGGTGCCAAAGAACGCAGAGCTCTGGTGCGAGTCAGTCCGCCTGGAGCGTCGCGCGGGCAACACAGCCCAGGCCAAGACGACAATGGCCAAGGCCCTCCAAGAGCTGCCCAAGTCGGGTCTGCTGCTCACGGAGAATATCTTCCACCTGGAGCCGCGCACGCAGCGCAAGCCGCTCATCCTCAAGGCTATCCAGAAGGTCGACAACGATCCGGTCCTCATCGTGGCGGCGGCGCGCAACTTCTGGGCCTCGCGGCAGCTCGAGAAGGCGCAGAAGTGGTTCGAGCGCGCCCTGGTGCTGGACTCGGACGTGGGCGACAGCTGGGCCTGGTACTACAAGTTCCTCCTGCAGCACGGCACCAAGGAGAAGATTGGGGATGTGGTCACCAAGTGCGTCCTCAACGAGCCGCGGCACGGTGAGGTGTGGCAGGGGGTCGCGAAGAGGCCGGCCAACGCAAGGAAGGGCGTGGAGGAGATATTGAAGCTTGTGGCTGAGGAATTGGAGCAGTAGAGCTTGAAGGGCGAGCTGGCGAGGCTTTGTTTGCGAATTCTATGTATGTAAAGGTAAAGATATCACTGGTAGCATCGGCGGCGTTTGGACGGACCAAAAGAGAACCTGATACAAACTGGCTGGGATCAGAATGGCAATTAATTATCATGGAAGCGCGTCATTCATCGCCCGTAGTGTACAATAAGAGAGGCCCATTGAAACTCCAGCTTCTGCAAGTATCGTCCCGGGAGAGCTTCGTCTGCGTGGAGAAGCGTTTACTTTCCGCCAAACCAGCCCTTGGCCTTGGCAGAGCCCTCCTCGACCTTCTGGTCGAACTTGTCGATGCCCTTGAGAGCCTCGGCTTTGGCGTCCTTTGCGTAGGACTCGACGTTGGACTTGGCGCGGCCAGCCTGCTTGTCGGCCTCGGCGATCTGTACAGTCGCCATGTCAGCACGTGTTCCAATTCGACGATGCTCTCTCATCCAAAGCCTGCGGAGGTTTTGAGGTCGTGACAGGGATGAGCAGTGACGTAACGGGATCCCGGAGGTGCAGCTCCTACGGGACCCCACCGTGACCTTGTCCCGTCCCCAGCCTCATCGCGATGCCTCGATCTCAGGTTGCTGGGATTCTCTTTTTTTTCATGGTCCCCGCCAGGAATTGGATGGGAAGAAGTGAGGGTGGGAAAGGACGTACAGCAGTGTCAATCTTCGCGCCGGCTTGAGCGCCGAGGTGGGTGCCGTCGCGCTCAGCGTTGGGCGACCTGCCGGGGATGTGAGACTTGACGTTGGCGGAAGCCTTGTGCATGTCACCTGTTTGCCGGTTAGCCTTCAATCCGAGCGGTGCGCGCGCTCGCACGAGAAGAGCAAGGCACGATAGGACGGCGGGTGGCAACTGGGGGGGACGTACTCTCGAACTTGTTCTCGGCAGCCTTTGCGTTGCCGCCCGCGGCGTAGAGGTAGTATCCAATACCGCCGGCGGCACCGAGGCCGAGGGCGAGAGGGACTCTAGACTTGGACATCTTGTAGTGGTTGTGGGAGGGAGGAGGATGGGTGTCGATTGATTGGTATCTGGGGGATGAGGAATTGGAGATGGGAGAATGTGAAGGCGGCACAGAGCTGGGGGGCAGAGGAATGGTATTTAAACAGCAGCTGGATCGCGGTCGACGGCCTAAGGGTGCGCACTGGTAATGGAACCTGGAACACACACCTCAAGTGACCGGGCAGAGAGCTCCAAAAGCTATTGGCAATGGTGACGTATGCAGCGATTTCTGGATTCGGCAACCCCGTATTTTTCTAACTGCGTCCCGATCTAGATGACCTACGGCGAATCAGTGGGCTCTGCCCGCTTCCGTCTGCCGGTCCGGTCCACTGCGAGGAACTCTCTGGATCCCGTGTCCTGTAAGATATCAGACGCTAGAGGGTCGCCAGAGACATGCGCTACCCAGAAACAACAACCGCAGATATGTTGTTATTTTAATGCACAAGTCTGACTTTTATGCTGATCGTACGGGGTCCCAATAGTTGCCTACTGACGCACGTGTTTCGCCAACGTTGTCACGCCGTGGCCCCCCGTGCTGTTGGATGAAGCTGTCAACATCAGCCTGGAAAGCCAGGTGCTCGTCTGAGAGCCCTCATACAGGGTCTTGAAAACAGGATAAGATTTTCTACACAAACTGCTCTGGCACTCGGGTCGACCTTCCCTCAACCCTCCACACAACGACAACCCTCACGAACCCCAAGAGATTACCGCCCCAGATGGCCATCGTACACCCCAGAATTACCCCCTTGACCAACAGATTGTCCTGCTCAAAACCACGCGCTGCGAGAACAAGACAAGTGATGGACACGACGGCAACAACTGCGCTCTGCAGGTAGAGCAGGGCGATTGTCGACAAGCCGCAGACTTCGTGAATGAGGACGATGGCGAAACTGCTGAGGCCTAAGGCGAGAAACATGGGTTGAGGAACCGTCCAGATCCTTTACGCTCATTTGTTAGAAACAGCTTGGACGTTACGGAAAGGGGAAGACTTACCACACACAGAATCCGGGGCGAGAGTCCGACTGCCAAATCGTCATGCTAGTCAGCACAGCGAAGACAGATAGAAAGGTCCAGCACTGGACTGCAAGCCACACTCCGTGCATTGACTCTCTCGGGGGCGCTCTGGTCGCATGCGTTCTCGGAAGATCTCCCTTCCACCTGATAGAGCCATACCTCGGGCTGCGCGTATACATGTATTGATTCAACGGCTGCCTCTCCGCATGCACGCTCCCCGGCGATAATTCATCACAGCGTCTTCCACAATCACTCTCTTGAACCGAGCTCGTGTCAAAGCCCACACTACGGATCGTGTCATTCTGAGTATCGTCCCTGGAGGGAGGCGGACACGTGCCAAAGAACGATGAGAGCGACGCAGCGCTGCCTTTATGGCTTACCCGCAGCGGTGAGCGCGCTCGCGGCGTCTGGAACGCTGCTGACATGGAAGGCGAGGTCGTCGGCGGACCCAGGGAGAAGACCACGGGAGTAGGCGTTAAGGTGCCGCTCGCGGGTTGGATGGCGAGCGTAGGGAGGGTGGGCTCCTCGCAGGGTGCCGTCTTGAGGCCTCGGGAGGCTGGGGAGGCGGTGGCAAGGCTGTCGCGGATAGATGAGGTTGAATGGAGTTTGAGGGGGGAAGGACGGTGAGGGCGTTGCATGTTTACGCTGCGAGCGGCAGCGGGAGGATGATGAGCCGGCATTTCGCTCTTTTGGCGGTTCATGATCGCTGATGGGCTATGATGATCTAGAAAGGGGAGCCTTTATATGCTAGTTTTGTTTGGAATTAAAAATGTGAAAAGCAGAGGGTGTAGGGCCGTCGATGACGGGTCAAATCTCAGGAGCCCCTGAGATCGAGTTCACCTCATCCGAAAAAGGGGTCGCCAACGACCGCAGAGCTGATGAGCCATCTCCGCGTGACCAGACTATTGAATAACTTCCTCGCCTGTCACCGCCCCTTGATCTTGCCTCGTGGCTTCTTTTTGTTTCCTTTGTTCAGCACATCTCGGCATCGACTTGGCTTTCATTGAGCCATCCTTTGTCCGAGGCAACTTGCATAGCGTATACAGCTCACCGTTCTTTGTCCGCGCCCGGATCGGGCACCACAGCACCGTGATCAATCACACGTAAGAGCGAGTAAAGCATGTCGAAGTTGGGTATTTGCGTCATTTGCATCGACTCCGTCACTATTCTAGGCCCATCCTCGCCTCATCCCCGATTCCCCACTGTCCTCCGTCCTTGCCACTCCTCTGCAGCTCATTCTCGACCTCTATCCCGAGGCCGCTTCTGTAGTCGTCCTCCCCGGCCTCGCTGAGCACCTCGCTAGTCCGCCTTTTCCTCTCCCCCTTCGCTCCATCCACAGACGTCCCGGTGCCTCTCCTTCTCATACTCGCGAAGCCGCCCCAGGACTTTGAGCTCGTGGAGTGGACCGACAGTGAATCGTCCACCGCAGTCTTGGAGGTGGATGAGTCGGACGTGGGAGGTCGATGGGAGTCAGCTGGGGTGTTGTCCACCAGCGGCAGCGCAGGTTCGGAGCGCATTGGGGTTAGGACTTTGTCGCCGTGGGCGTGGTACTTTGACGACAAAGCAGAGGCCGTCGCCGTGGAGTCTGGCTCGTGGGTTTGTGAGTCTGAGACCGATACTTCCGGGAGGTCGGCGTCTTGGACTTCGACAAGCTCGGCATCCCGGTACCATTTCCGTCGTCGGGTCCAACGGCCCCAGCCGTCCTGTCCTCTGCGGCCATTTTGCCACTGTTGAGGTTAGTACTTGTTGCAAAGACAAGGAGCGAGTGGTCAAGAGCGAAATTACCTTGGTGTCGTAGTAAATCCATCCATTCTTCGCCTCCTCGCCGTCAAAGTCCACCTCACCACCCTGATCATCCACACCATCCACCTTCCACCGACTGCCCTCCGCCCACCGCCACCTCATCGCGCTGCCGTCCTCTACCTCTGGCAGTTCAAACGCATCTCGTTCAGGCACGGCATTGTTTTGCTCATCCGTCCAGGCGGGCCGTTCGTAGGCGAAGAGACTATTCGTCCAGCCGAGGCCGACCCAGCGCCGTTGGTTCTCGTAGATTATGAATGTGAACTTCACGCCTGCCGTGCGTGCGGCGCTGTTGGATCGGCGGTGGGCATGGTTGACGTTGAGGGTGCTTGGTTTCCGAAGGCTCTTTGTGAGCTCGGACTCTTTCTTTGATTGGATGTTTGCGAGGGAAGCGTGAGCTGATCCAAATGGGTCCTTGCCGTGCTTCTTCGGCGCTTCAAAGTCCAAGCCCGTGATAGCACTCGCCAGCTTTCTTATACTGGCGCTCCTCCACAAGATCGCCCGAGTCACCCTCGCCACGCGAGCGTGCCATGTCAGGATTAGAGTCCCTGCAACTAGTATAACCCTTCGTGTCGTGAGCACCCTCCACGGCGGTGCAGTGAGAGCTACCCAGAATGGAGTAATAATCAACAAGCGCATGAACATAGCCGTCAATGCCGGTTTCGTGGTCGCACTGGTCGGCGTGCGCTGCGTACTCAGAAAATCCGTCATTTCCAGCAACGGCTCCATAAGCGCATTGCAACGGGCAGTGAGCTCCTTGAGCGTTTCGACTATCTCGTCCAGCGTCTTTTGGTGTTTTGTGTTTGTGACTTCCGAACTGCCTCGGATGTGCTTCTTCTGCGACTCGGCGCCGCTGGGCTCGGCGGTTGAGGTGGTGGGGGCTGCTGTTCCCTTTGTAACGAGTTCTTTGAAGACATGTGCTGGTTCAGACCATCCGCTACTAGACAGGGGACTATATCGACGTCCGTACATGCCAGCTATCAGACCCATGCCAACCACCACCGGCCCTGCCCAACGCACGACGTCATCACCGTACAGGACGACGGCCCAGAAGGCGCACAGCAGTAGGAAGCTCTGCCATGGGTCCCCAGAGGACCATGTCACCAGTCCAACAAAGGTATTCAGCGGGAGGATGAAAGGGTGGCTGTAAGCCAGCGCGCGCGTGATCTGCGGTGGTGTCGCCAGGAGCAACGGGCTCTTCTGATGGACAAGAATGGTAGACCTTCGGGCGGATCGCGAGGGCGTGTTCGCGGACAGCGTGGCGGGGGAGAAGGCCGCGTGGGTGGCGGGACCGGTGAGGTAGGATGTCGCGGTGCTTTGGTCGGGCGGCGAGGTGCCGGTCGGGCCTTCGTGTTGGGATGACATTGGGCTGGCGATATGGGATACCCAAGGGGTGTCCTGTTTGTGCTCGTGTCAGTGGGAAACCAGGCAGCTTTGGTGACGTGAAGGTTTGTCGACGTGGGGCTAGCGCTCCAGTGCCGCGGCGCGAGCTTGCCTTGGTGGTGTTGCTCGTGTGAAAGTGGGCATCGCAGGCGCAAGGAGCGAGGCAGACGACGATGCGTGATGCGAGCCTGGAGCGTGCGACACGTGTGTTTTGGGGGGTGTTGGGGGAGGAGTGAGACCTACAAAGGCAGCCATCAAGACTTTCGCAGGGTCCGGGTGGATGGCGGGCAGATGTCAACGTCATTAGGTCCAGGTAGAGTCGCGCATGCCCTGGAACGAAGCTGAGCGAAGCTTAGAGAAGCTAGAAGGCCGCAAAAGGTGGGCGAAGAAAGTCGACAGCAGGTTTTCAGAGGTTGGAAAGCATGTTCGCACCCAGACATTACAACTTGATATGCGACCTGGTGAGGTTTGGGGCCGATGTCATTGTGAGGACGGCGGGCCGAGGTGCTGGAGCTGACGGCAGATGCGCTGATCGCCGCCGTGCGGGTGACCGCTTTCGGTGGAGGGATCACATGCAAATCGCCTGTGCCTCTTCCACGACAGCTGGGGAAAAACAGCAAACGATGCGGAGAATTAGTAGCAAAATCCATCCCCAACCTTTACTCCATACGTACGTCTTTTGCGAGGCATTGAGCATGTTCGCCCATCCGACAACACCTAGTCGCAGCCACTAACACGTAGCCCTACCATTGAGCCTTTGAATTGTTAATACATACCGTGTAAGCTGCTTCAGTTAAAGTTGCCGAGACTCTTGAGACGGCGACCCAAGGTAGACTGCAGGCAAGATGAAAAGGTCAATAGACAACCACAGTCACAAACAGCGCAGAGGGAAGAGTCGTAACGACAAAAGAGATCAAATGATAGGCTATAGCTAGTAAACCCCAGACATCCAACTCCAAGCAATGCAATCGTAGATAGACATTCCGTCATTCCTCATCGACCCCAATCATGAATCCGTAACCCGTTGCGTCCAACAAATAACCGATCCGCTGATTGCCGTCAAATGAGAAAAGGGCGCTGAATGACGACAGCCGTCGCCGCCACGAGGTTCTTGACAGTTGTTTTTGTGGATGTTGCCCCTTTGGCAGACATCAGAGACCCCTCAAGACTCGGAGAGTCATGGTGGTTGTTGTTTATGGTGTAAGGAACAAAGTAAAAGGGCGCACCGCTATGAGCTGTGGCCGCATGATGTGCAAGAGCCTTTTGTTATGTCAGTACACACGTTCATCTTGAGACTGTTTCCAACCCTCATCTCGAGTGAGGGAATCCAGAGAAGCCAGATCAGGAAGACTTACAGCTTGTGCCGCAGTTGCAGGGGCTAGTAGAAGAGCATCCACAGTTGCCAGCCATTTTGATAGATTTGATGGGGTTAGGTTAAAAACCTGAAAAGTTGTTTGAAGAGTGTTGGAAGATGTTGGTTTCGACTAAAAAGTCTACTTAAGGAAGGAAAGAAAAGAAGCCCAGATGGACGGCGGAGGGCCGTTCCTTTATAGACAATCGGCCTCGCCTTGCAATGCCGGCTCGACGTCTACCGGCCTTAGGCACTCCTTGCCAGGTACGGAGTACGGAGGTCTGACCCTCGCGCGTGCAGGCATCTTGGCCCATCTTGCGGTCTGAAGATGCGTTGGCCGTCGTGGAGCTCCAGGAACCGGCCCGCAGGACGCATGCTGCAGGGAGGGTGGCCCCGGATGCTGGTTGGCGATCTGATGGCGGTCAGGACGAGCACGCTCGTTGCGCCGCGCATATTCTGCCATGTTGCAGCGCGTCTTTTGCGCGTCGAGCTGCCTTCAGTCCAATAGATTGACACCGCACCTGCTTTGACACGTTATCTTGCGAACATGAAGCAGTGCGTCGCTGCCCGAGTGCTGCGTCCGGAGCGTGTTGAAGGCCAAGGCTCCACAAATCCCGGCCGGGGCCCGGAGCGGTGTCCTCTGGTGCGCGGAGCTTGTCGGTGAAGCCTCATCTCTCTTCCCAACCTCTTGTTTTCCGGGTGCTCACCGGCAGCGGCCTCCGTGAGAGGTCGAGCCAAGTTCTCCTGAGCTCTGCGTCCGCAACGGGAAAGCCCCTTGTCACCGCCAGAGATGCTCGCTGCCCACGGCCGTGCAGCACCTTGGCTGAGCTGGCTAGCGCGCCCCGTTCTCTCGCATCCTGCATCCTGAAGCGGTCGACTTGTGACAAAACGGGGGCTGACCGCCAGGTCACCGCCTGTCTGCCAGGCCAAGAAGCCAATCTGCTTCTGTCGCAAAGTCGCGGAGTCTCCAGCCAGAAATCCATCTGCAACGTGGGCGATTGGCGGATGCTGACTTCCCTTCTCGGCCATTGGGGATCCCTTTTCGGGAGGCCACCCTATCTCGAGGCTGGGAAGAGCCTTCTCGCCGTCAAGCACGGGCCGCGCAGCCAAAGACCCGACGGCGCGTAGGCGGTCTGCTGGCGTCTGGTGGCTGGGAGCGCACGAGGCACTGATCGCTGGCCTCAGAGGGTGGCCGAGGATAAGGCCAGGCGCGTCGCTTGACGCGTCACCGCAACTTGCATCTTGAGTCCGTGGCCGTTCGACGGAGACGAACTTTAGACTTGGTCACCAAGGCGGTCTGGAGGGCGGCCAACTGCCGTTAGGGTGCCGCGCACGAGTCTTCCCAGCCTCTTCATTCACATCGAAGAATCGGAATGTGCAGAACCCGCTACGTGATGTTGACCAGTGGACCAAGCAGCCCAGTGAACAATTTGCTCGATTCTTCTTGCTGTTGGCGCCGTCATGGTACTATGGCGCCAGCTTGAAACGCGACGCAAAGCATGCACTTCGCCATTGCGAATTGCAACAGGCAGGAACGGTAGTTGGGATTAGAAGTATGGACTAGAAATGAATAGTCCTGGCGACTCCCCAAAGGGCACCTCAGCCGACGAGTCGAGGTCGTTCGTAAATTGAAGTACCAGAGAAATGGCTCGTGATGGCGTAGTACTGTAGGTCGGCTGATCTAACTTTGATTTTCACCAACGGGAGCAAGGGCGCTTCGAAAACACACCGATCCAAGAGACATGTGTCGAAACTTTGCAGTACCAACACATATGCCGCTGTAGTGTTCTCTTATCACTCGGTCTTGCTCGACGTTTCGTACTCGCGCGGACGTGGTTGCCTACCCTGAAGCGGCGGATCACCAGCGGCGTCGACGACGATTCCTGTACTCCGAGAGGCATTTGAATCTTCGTGAAGCTTGTCAACATATTAAGAATGAAGACTTGGTATTAGAAAGATTGTTTTACGTAAAAATACGTCCTTTGATTTCTTGAATAAACACAGCAAACAGGTTTACGGTAAACGTCGTCAATAACAGGGACCTAAGATTTTGTGGTGGGTTGGATCACTCGCGAAATCACTAACGGACACATTGGGAACTTCCAGTGGAACATCGAAGTTTCAGCGAAAGGTCGTGATTTCTAATTCAAGTAAAAACATATGAATTCTAGCACATATACCACGCAGCAATGAAACAAACGGGAAGCGCCCCCTTCGAAAAGTGGCGACCTCGGATGGTCTGTTCATAGAGGAGCAAGGCAGAAGATAATGGCCTTGAAAAGCCATAGATGCACTAAGTTAGGAAAATGAAATACCTCACAGCATCAACAACATTACTTTACCACAAGTATCCACCGCGAAGTCCATACCTCGCCAGTGAAACCGTTGGTCCTCGGGCACGATTACATCCCACTTCCAAAGCACTTCGCAAGGCTGAGGGCTCATGAAAGCCGGCGAAGCTGTTTCAACCGAAGCAAACAGCGGGACGTTTGCTATCTTTTTCGCCGCAATAAGCCTTTGCCTCTCGCAAACGGTGCAGACCCACGGCTTGGCCCCGAAAATGCATTCGTATCCCCCGGCGGTTATGCCATCAATCGAATTTTGAAGCCTTCGAACCTCAACGTCGATCTTCTGCCTTTGAACCATAGAGATGGTTGGTGAAGGTGCAGACTTGCGCCTTTTAGACGCTGGCTGGCCTGGCTTTTTGTAGGGTGGGTCAACCACGCCCTGTCGCGCTCTCTTCCTGGGGATGGGCTTGTCATCTTCGCTGCTGTAGTTATCACTGCTGTCTTCGACACTGCTTTCGTCACTTTCACCCTCGCTATTAGTGGTTTCTGCTTCTTCAGGGTGGCCGGGTGTTCTGCTCTTGCTGAGCGCAGCGTCTGCCCACACGGGGGTTTTGTTCTTCGCTGCACGCCGCGGTTGAACTCGCTGTGGCGACAAGAATGTTGTCTTCCTCGTTGGCGCAGACGCCTCTGCTTTGATGGTATTGATCTTTGCGACTTCCTGGAGATGTATGCGAGCGCTGAGCAGGAAGTGTTCGAGGCATAGCGGTGCCTCTCTGGCTGACATCTCGGACGTGAGTAACATGGTTATTTCTCGCGGCTACTTACGGCGCGCCAGAAGGATAAGTAGCAGAATAGATGGAGAGCTTTCAAAAAAAGTTGTATTATCATCTTTTATTCTTTTCTGTGAGAGGCGACGAGTCATTATGGATCTGGTGGTCGAACCATAACTTTTGTGATCTTTTTATTGTCATTGTGGCTTCTAGAACAAAGAGACTTTGTCCTCAAGACCAACGCAGGGCTGTCGAACAATGTCTGGAAGCTCTTGGAGGTATGTACAGCAAATTCAGAAGTACATGGGCTTTTTCTCTAAGCGCTTTTGGAAAAGTCCATGCTAGTGACAATGGATGATTCCCCACCGTCGTGCCGGCCGCTCCTGGTCTTACTTATCAAACGGGTCATTGCCTATAGAATCGGACATGTCATTCATAAATTTCTCTGCGAAATATTCTGTCTACCCGCGCTGCAGATCATATCTCTCTAAGTTAATTGGTCGATCTCTTGTCGCGGCGGTGTCATATATGCGAGCTAAGTCTGACTGAACTCGTTCTGGAAGTGTACTCCCTGCCAAAATATACGCCACGTAAGATGGGTCTCGCCTTTCCTAGACGTTCGAAGAGCTTCAGGAACGCGAAACCATGTATATTAGAGCTTTATGGAACGTATACAGTAAACCGGATGTTTCGCCTCCCGCTCTTCATCTAAAACTTTAAACTCATTATCCCAAGTCCGCCCTTTATAACTTGGGAAATTGATGAATCTGTCTTCCATACCAGGTCTATGAACGGTCAGCTCCGGCACATCACACACAAGGACTCAGACATCACGTCGAACGTACCGTTTCAGCCCCACCGCTAAGCGGGTTCCCTCCAATCTTCTTCATCAACCACGGAATCTTCACTGGCTCTAGGTGCATGAAGGCGTCGGAATCCTGCACCTCGTCGTTGAGGATAACCTCCTTTGGCCAAGCTGCGTTGATAACCGACGGCCGGCCAAGACCGATGATATCGCAGTCACCCTGCTTCAGGGCTGCTTCCATGCCTTTCCGCGAGCGGAAGCCGCCGGTGACCATGAGGGGAACGTCCTTGAAGTGCTGGCGGATGGCCTTGGCGAAGTCGAGGAAAAAGGCCTCGCGGTTGAGGGTGCGCTCCGACTTCTCAGGCTGGGTCTTTGCCTTCTCGTTTCCGAGCATCATCTATACTGTTGGCAAAGAAGATCTTATTGAAGAAGGGATGGGCGTGAACTTACCACGGGGTCTTCGTAGGTACCGCCGCTGACCTCCAAAAAGTCAACTCCAGCGGATGTGACTGCCTGCAGCTGCTCGATACAGTCCGCCAGAGCGCTGTCGCTTTGGTGGTCCACGCTGTTGAACTTGATGCCGACGCAGAAGCTCTTGGGAACGACCTTTCTGATCGCTTCAATAACCTCGACCACGATCCTGACCCGGTTTACCGCTGAACCACCATATTTGTCCGTCCGTTGGTTGGACTTGGCACTCATGAACTGGGCAAGGAGATATCCGTGAGCACCGTGGATCTCAACGCCCGCGAAGCCAGACTCCATGGCCACCCTTGCTGTCTCGGCGAACCGCGCAACCACGTGGTTGATATCGTCGAGCGTCATCTCCCTCGGCGTCCCAAACACAACGTTTCTGATGGCTCTCGAGACGAGACTGTCTCCCAGATTCAATGCAATCGGACTCGGCGCAATGGTCTTGGCACAGTACCCTCTTGTGCCAGCACCTATGGGGGACTGCCGACCAGGATGGTTGAGCTGCATGATCATAGGCGTGCCCGACTTGTTGCAGTCCTCCGCCCACTGCCTCCACGACGCGATGGTGTTAGCTTCTGGGATGTTTTCGTTGAGGGCGCAGTCCCCCGGCTGGCCTAGATGAGTAACGTCCACCATGACGTTTCCCGTCATGACGATGCCCCAGCCACCGTCAGCCCATTTGCCGTAAGCCTTGATTAGCCCCTGCGAAGGCAAGTGGTCATTATCTCCCCAGCTTTCCGCGAGGGCGGCCTTTGCCAGTCGGTTGGGGATTTTGAGACCACATGGGAGGGTCAGGGGCTGTGACAGATCCAGCGGGGCTTCGACGACACCCATGGTGGCGATTCTCTTTATGACGGTAATGGTGTCGTTTCTATCTCAGGATCTGAGAAACTCTACTTAATTGCGGTACGGGGCGAGTGCAGGGCGATATCTATATAGTTGCCATCACGAATCCCGTGGGGATTGGAGGTTAGCAAAAGCTCGCAAGGGTGCCCGAAATAAAGACGCCATACCTCGGCAAATCTGCGAAGCCCCTTGCCACGCCAGGCAAACCTTCGAAGATCCACCCCTGGCGGCGGAGCAATACTAGTCTCCGTCGGCATGATAATGATAATCTAACAGACTTGCTCTCCGCAATTCGATGGAAGATTCACAATATTGACATTATTAAGCAATCTCGAATACGGTCTTTCCCAATCCGCCCTTACCCTTGTAAGTCAAGCTGCAGGCTTCCCTGACCTTATCGATCTGCCGCATATCCACTCGAGCCCCCACAACCGGCACCAGCTTGCCCTTTTCGACGTATCCTGTAAGCGTCTTCAAGTCCTCCGCATTGGGGTCCAAGAACCAGTACATGTACGTGACGCCCCATCGCCAGGCTCTAAGTCTTCGCAACGCATCGGCGCCGTCTAGGAACAGACGACCGATCAGCGGGATGCTGGGGTTGTCGGGCCGCCGCATGACGCTGGACGACTGAAGAGTCGCGGCGGACGGCGCCGTCGAGATGGACACTATACAGCTAGTGGAAGGAACCATGAGGGAGAGAAACTCCATGGCCTGGCCTGTCGTGTCGAAAAAGAAGTCGACGGATTGTCGAGGTATCACAGTGGAAGGGTCCTCTTTGGTGTAATCGATGACTAGCATAACCGAATCAGCATTGCGACGTCAGATGGCATAGAAACGTACTCTGGTCAACAACTCCTTCACCTAGGAGTTCCGGTACTCTGGCTACTTTGGATGTAGAGACGGTGGTAATGACCTTGCCAGCCTTCAAAACATTCTTGGCTATTTGACAAGCAAATGCTCCCGTGCCGCTCACTGCGTCGAACTCAGCTATGTCATGCAAATGAAGACATGAATGAACCAGACTTACAGCCAGCCGGAATGAACACCGTTTTGCCCTCAAGGGAGCCCTCGTATTTCCTGAAAACCTGCAGAGCTGTCATGCCAGCCAGTGGCAAAGCCGCGGCGTCCCCAAAAGAAAGGTTCTTGGGCTTGTGAGCGACGTATCGTTCGTCACATTTGGCGTACTCGCTCCAGGCACCTATCCATGTCGTGTCAGTCTCAGTCCATCACTACCATACTGCCGGCTATCATGACGTGAGTAACATTACCTCGGCTGGCTTCTGGCAATCGGGTGTACACCTCATCTCCAACTTTCAGGCTTTTCACCCCTTTTCCCACTTCAACAACGACACCGGCGGCATCGTATCCAAGCTGGTACGGGAACCTAACATGGTCAGAAGAGCTGGATCCCCCTAAGCACCCCTGATAGGCAGCCAGGGAAAGAGAAAATGGTGATCAACACAGCGGACTCACTCATCTTTCACGGCGCGCTTGAACGCACCCGCAGCTTTTTTCACGTCCACGGGGTTGATACTTGCCGCGTGAACCTTGATCAATACATCCGTCTCGGTGGTGATGGTGGGGCGAGGAACCCTGGAAAGTTCATATCGAGACGGGTCCGTGTACGCGGGAGCGGTGACGGAGAGCATTTCCGAGGCCATCTTTACGGTTGACAAGACAGTGACAAGACTGGAACCGAGATTGAACGAATGAGCCGACAAGGACGGACTTCTTACATAAATCCATAAAAGGTCACAGCTGGTCTGATCCTGTTTGCAAAATCCAATGGCGTGAATGGGTTCTAGCGGCGGGAAGCACGATGGGGTCCGTCGCGTCGCAAACTCCGCAAACGGATTTCGGCACAACAACGAGCTATGTTACCTTTTGACAGCGGAGTTCACGACGGACTCGGGTCGAATCTAACCGTAGAAACACCTCCTATACCAGCCGAGCAAGAAGGCAGACGAGTTCTCTTCATGTGCACCAGCATTTTGCAGTGTCGCACTGAAAATGCGGCCGTGCCCACTGCTTTGACAACGTTTGGATCGCCTGCGGGTTCAGCTGAGATTTTCGACAAGAGCTGGCAGGCTATCATCTTACTAAATTTGTGGTTTCGTCAAAGGCGCAGCATAGTTGTGCATGCCCGAGATTCGTATTGGACCGGCGACATGACTGTGCGCTTTGCGGCACGATTTGGATAAAGGGTCGTGTGACTCAATCAACACGACTCCAAAATCGCCATGTCGGACTCTCGATAGCCTTCGATTGCCCTACAATTATCCCATTGACAATAACCCCCGATTCTTCCACATCGCATTCTATGCATCCAAGGCGAGGGCTTCCACAATTCACCTTGCACGGCCGCCATGTCTTCACTTACCTTCGCGTCCTTCTCGCGGCTTCCCTACGAGCTGCGTTCCCACATATGGAGCTTCGCGGCAGAGCCTCGTCACATCACCAACATGCGAGCAGAGCTGCGCGAGATTACCGTTGCGAGGGGAAAGAAAACTGAATCGAAGACAGAAATTCTGTATGAAACCACGGCAACACCGCCCCCGGCTGTCGTGCAAGTGTGTCGCGAGTCGCGCCAGCACGCGCCGTACCAGCGAGCGTTCACTGCGGGCGTCGAACCGCGCTGGACATGGGTCAATTTTGACTTGGACATCTTCTGCATTACAAGCGTATACAATCTTGAAGATATCGTGTCCCACCGATCCCAGGTCCAGAGGCTCAAGGTTTGGACAGTCGAGGACTGGGACTGGTACGAGTCTGTCACCTACGGCAGCGGCTTGAGGTGTCTCCCCAAGTTTCCTGGGCTACGGGAGGTCCAGGTTGCGTTGGAAAGGGGCGACATTATGTGGGCAGACGTGTTCTCACCATCAGGGCGGAATTTCTTCTCACAGTGCCCCGGAGCAAACGTGAGCTTCCTCGACGAGGGGACCGGGCTCGTGCTCACTGGCCCTCAGCTGCAGATGACATATCACTGGCGGACGCAATACTCATTCGACCGGTGTACAAATCCGCCTGATGCGGCCGAGCTTGCGCATTGGATCCAGTGGGTGAACGGGAATGATAGGAGGATTTTGCGGGAAGTCTGGGACGTAGACTGAAGAACGAGCGGAGAAAGGAAGTTGAGAATGTAGAAGTGTGTCTAACTGGGGATCACAGTGGCTCATGCCCGCTGCGCAGCGCGTACGAGCGTACGAAGAAGTTGTATCCAAGACCGACTTTTTCTCTTGCTCATCTTGTACGCCAGGCCTATCAAGCGAGAATCGCAAGAAGAGAGACCCCTCAACTGCCAAGTTGGGGAGGCAAAAACGCAGATTCCGAACAATGCAGATCTCTCTGCTGTCGCAGCAAATCACAGCGCGTCGCATTCGAGACATTCAACAGCACTAGCCGACAGCAGCAATGAGCTGCGGCCAAGCTTTTCTGGTCCCTGACTTTCGCCCCCATCCTCGAGTCGGGAACATCCATCGCGCATCGGGTCCCGGATGTGAGGGGGCAAGAGAATGAGCATCAATGAACCACGAATGTGTTTTCATTGTCGAAATGGCATCCGCATCTCAACTATGTCATTTGAAGATGCCAGTTGTGCGGGCTCGACGAAGTAGTCATAGTGCGAGCTTATGGGGGGCTGAGGGAGCCAGTCCACTTACACGCATCAAGCCATCATCGAGTTGACCGGCTGCCGACGGCCATGTCGAAATCCACCGAACACAATTCAGCGGGAATACACACAGCGCTTCGAAATGAATTTGTTCGGACGAAACGTTATTAACCACAGAACCCGGATCCCCCGACACGGAGACTTGCCATGCCCGTTGGACCGACCCCTCCAGCTCCCCTTTTAGGTTCGTCCCGCCGCCACCACCACGAGAGTTCGCCTCCTGACCATCCCCCGCCGCCCACATTCCCATAACTTTATTCAGAATCTGATTCTTGGATCATCATGTGCATCATCCGGCCTTTGAAACTTTACTCGTCTGTGAGTTTTGTTGTGCGAGACTTGTCACTTTGGCGTAGGCCTGTTTAACCACCGACTTACACCGGCCCTCGCTTCGTTTACACTCACGCGCGCGCACGCCATCATGAGCGCGGCAGCGCTGCGGCGATCGCGGTCCTACCCGGCAGACCACAAGCAGCTCGACACAATCAATGAGAATGACCCTGTGCCGATCCACTCAGCCCGACAAGACCCCATCCGTCGGCTCCTCGAGAACGTAACGATCGGGCCGGTGATGCTCGGGGCAGGGATGGGGGGCTATCTCTATGCCAAACACAACAACTACCTCCCCATACTCACGGTTATCGGCTTCGAAGCTCTCGCCGTCACGTTCCATCTCACAGTTTGGCTGAGCTTCGTCTATCCCTACTATGTCTCCGAGCTGCGCCACGTCCCGACCGTCAAGGGGTGTCCGCTATGGGGTCAATTCCCGGCCATCCTCACAGAAGAGTGCGGCACGCCTCACAGGAGATGGCATGAGGAGCACGGGACCATGGTGCGGTACTTCTTCCCCTTTGGCTCCGAGAGGATTTCTGTGGCCGACGACGAGGGTCTGAAGCACGTCACTGTTAAGAACCCCTACAATTTTCCTAAGCCGCACCGCATCAAGGTCTGGATGGTGCGTATCCTAGGCGAGGGTGTCCTGCTGGCAGAGGGTCAGGAGCACGTTCACCAGCGCAAGGCACTGGCTCCTGGCTTCTCTCACTCGAGTATCAGGGCGCTCACGCCCGTGTTTTGGGAGAAGGCACTGCTCATGTCGAAGTGCTGGCGTGATGAGATGACGGATGACGGGGACGTCAGAATGAAGACCTTTGAGATCCTCGAGTGGATGAACCGCTGCACGTTGGACATCATAGGTAAAGCTGGTTTCGGCTACGACATCAACTCGTTGCAGATGCCGGAGTCACCCCTGCGTCAGGCCTACCGACTGTGCTTCTCCCACGACTTCTGGTCTCGAGTGCACCACCTCCTCCAAGCATTTGTCCCTTCGTCGCGGTACCTGCCCGCTAAGATGAACCGCGACATGAATGCCTCGAGACACATCATCGTGGACAAAGCTAGTGAGATTATCCACTCGAAGCAAGCTGAGGCGGAGCACAACTCTGCTGGAAAGGACATCATTGCCCTTATCGCGAGGGGAAACAAGAGGCTCGAGGCGCAGGGTGAGGCGGGCTTGAGTTTCGAGACAATGAGGGACCAGATCATGACGTTTCTAGGGGCGGGACATGATACGACCGCCACAGCTGTCGCATGGACAATTCATCTTCTTTCAACGCATCTCGATGTTCAGTCTCGTCTGAGGGAGGAGATCCGCGCTCATCTTCCGTTCCTCTTCGACAAAGAGTCTCGTTTCGACATGGCGAAGCTCGCGACGGCCGATCCGGACCAGCTGCCCTACCTTCACAACGTCTGCAGGGAATCCCTCCGCTACATCCCCCCGATCCCCATGACCGTCCGCCAAAGCATCTCGCGGGACGTAGTATCAGGATACGCCGTACCCGCCGGCACGAGCGTCTATATCTTCTCCAACGCCATCAACCGCCTCGCGCAGTACTGGGGCCCCACCGCCAACGTCTTCGACCCGGCGCGCTGGGACGACCTGCCGGAGACGTGGACGCAGAACGCCTTCCAGAGCTTCCTGCAGGGCCCCAGGGGCTGCATCGGGCGCAAGTTTGCCGAGACGGAGATGAAGGTCATGCTGTGCGCGCTGCTGAGCGTCTTTGAGTTCAAGCGGGACGAGGGGAGCAGCGACCCCGAGATTTGGAAGATGTGGCGGCTGGTGCTGCGGCCGAGGGACGGGGTGCACGTTCAGGTTTCGTTGATCTGAGTGAGAATATGTGGCTTTTGCGGCTTTTTCGTGGGAGTTTGGAGTTGAATATTGGCTGCTCAGCTTGGACACTTCGTAGCTTCTTGTAGGAAACGGGGTCATGCGGGTGGGACTCGCGTTGGGGGATGATGGGGCATGTAGCAAGCAACTGATTAAACCCATAATCTATTTTTGTTGGTCTTATACATATTGTACAGATGCATGTCGATTTTATACAAGGTCCAATGCACAGGTCTCGTGTGGACCGGAGGTAGTGTACATGCCCTCTGAGAGGCGGATGGCGGAACCCGTTGGTCTGCCGTGGCGTCTACGACTTGCGGTACTTCTTCAGTGCCATGCCCAAGTCACTTGCCTTCTCCTCGCTGATCAAGCTCGGTCCCCCCATCATCGGGTCCTTGCCCTTCATGGTCTTCGGAAAGGCGATCACGTCTCGTATCGTAGGCGTATCGGTGAGCACGGCCACCAGCCGATCAAACCCAAGTGCGAAGCCCGCGTGGGGTGGTGCACCCCTCAAAGCATCTAGCAAATGCTTGAAGTCGTCCCTCTGCTCCTTCGAGATATTGAGGATCTCGTCAAAGACAAACTTCTGCGCTCCGACATCGTGAATACGTTCGCTTCCACCCCCGATTTCGCTCCCATTGAGCACGAGGTCGTAAGCGGCGCTCTTTGCGGCGAATGGATTCGTCTTCATCTTCTCGAAAGCGTCGGCGTCATGATGCGCAGTGAAGGGATGGTGCACAGCTGCGATCCCGCTATCTGCGCCGGCTTGCCAGGGCTCGAGCTTGTCGGCGGGTTTGAACATGGGGAACTCAGTAATCCAGGCGAAGCGTAGGGACTTCGGGTCGCCGAGGAGGGGTGGCGGTGCGTGAAAGCCTTTCTCGACCATAGCGTCGTATAGGCTCTTGCGGAGTGTGCCTAATTGAGTTGCGCCCCCAACATACAGGGTGTCGTTGGGCTGAGGACGTGCCGCGATGATCACGACATCGCCCTCGTTGAGAGATTCAACGTCCGGGACGAATGTGTCGTACTCAGGACCGAGAGATGAGAAGCCAAAGCCGGGTTTGCTGGTGTCAAACACTAGTACAGCAGGCGTCGATGGTCCATCCATGAGCTTGGGGTTCTGCTCTAAAAACTCGAAGATGAACTTTTGCACTTCCGATGGAGAAACACCTTCCGAAACAGAAAGAACGCAGGCCTCGACAAGAGGATCCTCAACTTTGGTGATCATGCTGACAAAATGTTTTCCAGAGTCGGGAAGATCGAGCTGAGAGATCTGCTACATGTCAGCTAGGGTCCTTGATGGCGACCAAGGAGCTCACCTGGCCAGGTATGCGCAAGTCGGGCTTGTCTATACCGTACCGCTCGATCGCCTCTGCGTATGTCAAGGTTACTATGTCGTAAACGTTTTCTGAAATCTTCATGTGCGCTTCATTAGCTGCGATCTCGACGGGGATCCTTTTGCCCCCCAGATCTTTGTAAGTCAGCCCAGACAGCATCTCACTGAGACATGCCTCGATCATGTCCTGGACGTCTCTAAGCACCGTCTCTCTGCCCGCGAAAGCCCACTCGAGATCCAATTGGGTAAATTCGGGCTGCCGGTCCGCACGGCCATCCTCGTCTCGATAGCACCGCGCCCATTGCGAATACCGAGATATTCCATTGGCAACAAGCACTTGCTTATACTGCTGAGGGCTCTGTGTGAGGGCATACACTTGGCCCTTTTCCCTCGTGGGCACTAGAAACTCCCTAGCTCCTTCAGCAGTTGGCTTGAACATGGTTGGCGTGTGAACAGTCGTGAACCGTTTCTTTCTAAGCTGCCAACTGAGGAGACCTTCCAACCATGATCTGAATTCGAGTCTTGCTCTTAAGACTTCGTCGAAGCGAAATTGCAGATGACGTTGTGACGGCAACCAGTTGGTCTCGTCAGTGACAATGATCTCGGACGGGAATTGATTCAAAGCCTTCACGGAAGTGAGCTCAACGGTCTGCTTCTCGCCAGGCTCGGACTGCTGGTTTTCCACCCGACCATGGACGACGACGGGTGAATGCGCGTTCACTGTCTGCATCTGCTTAACCGCATCTCGGCCTTTTCCGGCTAGCTGAACAACGCCACCTTCAGGCATCCGAAGGTCAGCAAATATGAGGTCCTTGCCGACCTTCCGCTGCTTGCCGATGTAGCCCATCCATGCGCCATTGCCTGCTTCATCAACCTTTCCGTTGAGGGACACGCCATCTTTGATCGGTAGCGGTGGTCGGCGGGCTGCCTACTATTAGCTCCTGTTCACCCTCAGGTCCCGGAAGGCGGGGCGTACTTTGGAACCAGTCGGAGCCTGCAAGCTCTAGAGGTTTCGAGGTTCGTGCCGCATCGGCTCGCCTCGTTCTAGTTGTCGTAAAGGCTTTGCAACGGCATTGTGAGGTTCGAACGACGCTTGGCGATCTTCGAGAGGCTATCGTTCGTATGGCGATGCCATTTCGAGGCACCATTGACCTCATAGCGGAGGAAAACAGGTATCTAGTCGCGAATCAAGTGGTTTCCGAAGCTTTACTAGACGCGCCTAACTTTTCGATGCGTGGGACGTCATTGCGCGCTCAGGGTATTCAGCCGACAATCAGCCGCGTCACAATAAATTCTTAGCTGCAGCCCCACGGAAGCTTCCTTTTTCTTTTCTCTCCATCCCTTCCATTCAAATAAATGTGAGTCCCAACCTCGCTGCCCTCTGGCCCATTGAGACTGCTGCTGACTGCCAATCTAGATGATGACAACCGCGTGCCCAAAATGATACGCTGCCGCCTCCCCGACCGCTCAGACTCTCCCCTCGGGCTTCAGTGGTCTGTTTGGAAGGGCGAGGACGGTAGAATGAAATAAGCGTCCGACACACCGACCTTGTTACCTATCGGACGCGATGGAAACAGCTCTGATTTATTACTGAATGGAAGTTTCATGTCTTTGTTTTGTTTTGCGCTGGCTGTGTTGCCGTACTTGGGGGTTGCGTACCGCGAGTGCTATTATCGCATTACCCTCGAAACTGGCTTTGGTAGTATCTAGCGATTGTATATCTAGTGACGCATAATCAAATTCTGTGGATTGCAACCCAGTGACCACAAATACCCAACCGATTAGTTTGCGCTCGTTTGGGCTTGACCTGACTTTTGACGCGCCAAACTTGGAGCTCAATTTTGTTAGCGAAGTACTCCGCGCTCCCGCAAATGTCTCAGCCACGGCCAAGTATCCGAGTCGCCCGACTAACCGCGCCCAACCACCACCCGTGCACCCCTGTCGGCCATCATCATTGCTGCCAGAGGCTTGGCCTTACGAGTCCAACTCAACCACCGTCCACCCTCCCAAACTTTCCCTCTTCCCCCCAAACATCAACGACTGCCTCTCCTACTGGTTCCCCGCTCCTGGTGCTGCATCATGTCCAGCTCTTTCGAAAAGTCCGTCAAGGGCGCAACAAAGATTAAAGTGCGCTGCTCACCTAGCTCGTCAAGCTGTGAGCACTGAGTTGCTAACGAGCCACAGAATGCGCCCCCAAAGACGAAGTACATCGAGCACATCCTCGTCGCAACGCATTCGGGCGAGGCGGGCATTGCCGAGGTCATTCGCGCGCTGCAGTACCGATTGCGAGATTCGACATGGACTGTTGTCTTCAAGAGTTTGATTACGGTGCACTTGATGATCCGGGAGGGCTCGCCGGACGTTACGCTCTCTTATCTATCCAAGAACCGCAACTCGCTTGCTATCAGCAACTTTACAGATGGTGTGTTCAGGACTACATGTGCAGGGAAAAGATGGCTAATGGTGCACAGCTGTGACGCAAGGACGCAACATCCGGCACTACGCCAATTACCTCTCCGAACGATCGCGCGCTTATCGCGATACCAAGACTGACTGGGTGCGGGTAAATGAGTCGAAACTGGAGAATATCTCGGTAGATAAGGGACTGTTACGGCAGACGGAAACGGTCCAGCGCCAGCTCGGGGCTCTCCTGAAATGCGATGTAGGCTTCCATGTCCCGAACACCAACAAATGAGACTAAGACTGTACAGGTCCTCAACAACGAACCCGAAAACGAGATCACGATTACTGTCTTCCGGCTGCTCGTGCTAGACCTTCTAGCACTCTTCCAGGTCGCCAACCAAGGCCTGATCAACGTTCTGGGCCAGTTCTTCGAGATGACCAAGACCGACGCCGAGAGAGCTATGGGCATCTATAGAACCTTTACGAGGCAAACGGAGCTAGTGGTTGCATTCCTTAGTGTGGCACGACAGCACGAACACTCCACTCGAGTCGAAGTCCCCAAGCTGAAACACGCACCTGTTCACTTGGCTCGCCAGCTCGAGGAGTATCTGAACGATCCCGACTTTGAGATCAATAGGAGGCAGTACATTGCCGAGCAGCAGGCCAAGGGCAAGAAGCTTAATCTGGGTGTGGGCGCAGGGGCGGGAGCGGGTGCGTCGAGTGCGAAGCCGCGCAAGACTGATGATTTGGGATTCCCGGAACCAGCGGCGAACAACCCCTTCCCTCGGGCGAATGGGAAGACGAACAGCTTCCCGGACGTCAAGCCTGCCGAATCGAAGCCTGCAGCAGCAAAAGGCCCGGAGCCAGACCTGATCGACTTCTTCGAGTCGATAGAGGACAACCAGACAACCATGCCGACGCAGCCCCAGCAGCAAATGCCACAGCAAACGGGCTTCCAGCAACCTGTGCAGGGACAGCCAACAGGCATGCCTCAAAATGGTTTCATGCAGCAGCAGCCTCAGCAGCAGCCCATGTTCCAGAGTAACAATCCCTTCCCGCAACCGACGCTCGACCAGCAACAACAGCAGCAAACGGGTGGTTTCTACCAACAGCCTCAGCAGCAGCAACCGCAGCAGCTACAGCCCAACTTCACCGGAGCTGGCTTTGGAGGCTTCACTCCTCAACCCCAGCAGAACTTCCAACCCGGCGCCCTCGGCAGCATCCCCGACAACTCCATGGCCAACTTCCAAACCCAACCTGGATTCCATCAGCAGACGAGCGCGCCTGCCCAGCTGCAACCTATGCAAACAGGCAGCACGAACCCCTTCCGTCAGTCTATGCTCATGACCCAGCAGACTGGCTTGCAAAGTCCGCCGCAGTCGAATATCTCCTCTCCGACCGGACCAACCCCAGGTCTTCAGCGCCAGTCAACGAACCCCTTCGCCCGGCCATCACCCTCCCAATCTCCCCAAAACGCCGGCTCGCCGTTCCAACAGCAGCAGCCTGCGCCACTGCAGCCGACAAAGACTGGCACCAACCCTTTCGCGCGAAACGCCTCGCCGCAGGGCGCCGCCGACGCCTCCCGGCCTCAAACTGCTGGCGGCGCTTTGGCTCCTCAGCCGACGGGAACGACCAATCCCTTCCGTCAGAGTGCTTTTGTCAACCACCAGACCGGGATGGGTTGGCAGCACAACCAGCAGCCCATCGGTGGTGGGTTGGACCAGATGCCCACGCAACAAGTCTTCCCTCGACCTGCGCAGCAGGCGCCCTGGCAGCAGTAGTCGTGCTGACCAGCTCATGGAATGGGCCTCACATCGTTGAACAAGCGAGCGAGTACAAGTTTCTTTCAGTCCTTCTAGGTATTTAGTTTTCAATCAACATCGCATTATGCAGCGAGGCGTTCACGGACAGGGAATAGGGGCAGGGGAGGGTCGCGGGTCGAGGGTGGTTTGGTGGTATAATACAAATATGAATCAGACTTTTCTGTTTGAATCAGCGCTCCATGAGCTATCATTGAAAATGTGAAACCGTGCCTCGTCTATGTGAGTATCTAGAACTTGGCCCTTGACGCCAAACGCCGCGCTGTGCAATAGCAAACCATCATTTCCGGGCATTACTGCCTTCCATCCTTGTCAACATCCATACTGCCCCCGGTCGTCCCCGTAGCAGCAGCCTGAGCAGCGGCTTGTGTGCTCACGTCCCGCTCCACGCCTTCCTCCCCGATGAAGACGCCCAGACCGGCAAACGCCTCGAACATGGCTCTGCTGAAGTACTCGCCCAGATCATAGCCACCAGCCTTGTACTCGTCCTTGGTCCTGGCAATGTCGGCCAGCGGACTCCTGTACTCGTCCATCTTCTCAGGCGTGAGTTCCATCCGCGTGAGTCTAAGATCCAGGCCGCCGTAGGGATCGTACGGGCCTTCATCCACGGGTGCGGGCTTCGACTTATCCTTCAGACCTCTAATCGAAAGACCAGCACCAGGGGCCGGCACGCTGTCGAGGATGGCCGTCTTCTTCTGCTGGCCCCGCTTCTTGAGCATGATCTTCTGCATGGCCTCGCTTGCTCTACCAGGCGCGGAGTTTGTGAGGCCGTCAAGCAATTCCTCGCGGGAGCGCAGGGTGGCGGCCTTTTCGTCGGCTTCTGCCTGGGCTTCTTGGAGGCGTCGTTGGCGGGAGGCTTCTTGCTCCGCGGCGAGGCGTTTGCGTCGCACATCGTCGCCCTCCATCCGCTCTTTTCTCCTCAACTCGATCTCGGCCTTATGGCTCTGCTCCTCGGCCTGCAGCTTCGCCTCGGCCGCTTTCCTCTCCTCGGGAGTTCCGTCCACCAGCTCCGTGGTCAGGTTCTCGACGTCCTCGAGGTAGGTGTTGTAGTCCTCTAGCGTCTCGAACTCATGTTCCTCCCTGTTGAACACGCCCGCCACACGTTTCCTGATGTCCACCTCGCGCTGCACCTTGAGATCCGCGAAGTACGCTTCCTTGAAGTTTCTATGGCGGAGAGTCTTGTTGCAGCCCGCGTAGGGGCACTGGTTGGGTCCGTCCTTGAAGATCCTGTCAACGCAGGTCTTGCACATCCGATGGTAGCACTCCGGGTTGATGCGAAAGGTCATGTCGGGGTTGAAGTAGCGGGTTGTCTTGCAGACGGGGCAGGTTTCGTCGGCGGCGCTGTCTGGGGAGGGCGGTCTGCCGGACAGACCGGCGTGAGAGACCCGCGACATGATGGCGGTCAGTGGACGATGGCGCACTGGATCTCTTCGATGAGATTGAGGGCGTGCCTATGGGAAACGATCGAGGTGGCAGGTCGCGAAGTCGTGTCTCGATCTATGGGATTGACGCGCTTCGTTGGAGGTTCGAGTTAAAGAAGCTTGGGCCACATGGGGAATTGTTAGCGCGCGTTGGCAAATGCAGGGCGGGATCCGTCATCATTGCCCCTCCATCGAGCTGCATCCCACTTCGATTCGATAACTTTCTACCTTACAAATAACAATCGCAACCGTCGCAACTTCCGCTACATTCGCTATGGCCGATAAAGGTATACTGGAAAGCCAATATCTATTGATTTTCAACGTGTCTAACGCAAATAGAACCCACTGCCGCCGAGATTGAGGCTGCCAAGGAGAAGGAGATCCTTGAGCAGCAAGCTCTCCCCTACAAATGGCAACAGCAAATCCACGAGCTGGACGTGACATTCGAAGTACCGGGAAACTACAAGTCGAAAGACCTCGTCATTGAAATCAAGCGCAAGTACCTCAAGGCTGGCGTCAAGGGCCAAGACCCCATCATTGATGTACGTAGCCATCTGCTCTCCGCCAACCGCTGGTGCTAACAGCCGCAGGGCGAGACCCCCCACGATGTCAACACGTCCGAGTCGACGTGGACCCTAGCGACCAACCCCTCCGGCACCAAGACCGTCGAGATCCACCTTGACAAGTCCAACAAGATGGAATGGTGGCCGCATGTGGTTACCAGCGCGCCTAAAATCGACGTTTCTAAGATAACGCCCGAGAACTCGAAGCTGAGCGACCTGGATGGCGAGACGAGGGGCATGGTGGAGAAGATGATGTTTGACCAGCGGCAGAAGGAGCAGGGGCTGCCGACGAGCGATGAGCAGAAGAAGGCAGACATTCTGAAGAAGTTCCAGGACCAGCATCCTGAGATGGATTTCAGCAACGCGAAGATGAGCTAAGGGAGTGGGCAAGCGACGAGGTCAGGTGTAGATAGCGAAAAGGCATTTTGGTAGGCGTTGAGCATGGAAATGGTATCATTATTCGTCACTTCTTCCAGAGTTCACCTCATGACTCCCGCCTCGACTCGAGGGCGACGGCTGCGCGCTCGAGAAGCCCGTTGAAGTCCTTGATCTGGCTCAACAGCCCGCCCGTGGGACCAGCTGAGCTTGCTTGGTCTGCGATTTGCGCCACCGCCAGTTCCAAGTTGGCGAGTTCGGCTTCCTTGTTGGCTTTGGCCGAAAGTTCTGGTGCTTCGCGACCAGAAGCTGCGGCCAGATCAATGTCGCGCATTGTGGCTGACATGTCGAGCAAGGACTAGGCGGGTTAGAGTAAAGCATAGTCGACAGAACGGTTGGAACTTACATTTGACTCCTTTGTATCGGCCTCATGTTTGATGCGAACAGCATCCATCCGGAGCGCGACTTGCTCCCTCTCCCGCTTGAGTTCCATGATCTCCTCGCGCAGAGCGAGTTTCTCTTTTTGCGCATGCCGAACTCGCTTTCTAAGCGAGTGCCAATGATTCAGCCGAATGGTCTATCGCAACATTAGCAAACACCCCTTTGTTTGCGTCTCAGCCACTTACGTGCTCAAGCAACCGGGCACTGAGCGTCTCCTTGTAGGCCTCAACCGCCCGAATCTTGATCCTGAATTCCTTCTTCCTCGCAGCGTCGCTTGTGCCATCAATGACCCCTTGGAATTGCGCAATAGTGTTTGCGATCACCTCGTCACAAACGGCCGCAAAAACTTCCGTGACACTCTCACCAGAGCGGTTCGCAAAAGGAATCTCGAGCTGCAAGGGATCTGGATCTCCTTCACGTTTCTTGTGATTGACGAAGCGCTGAACTGTGAGCTCGATGGCGTTGGTGTCCCCTTCATCCTCGTTACCGGATCGTCGTTTCCGTTTTGGAGAGCGCTTCTGTTTGCTTTTTGCTTTGCTTTGGGCCGTAGCGGTCTTGGACTTTGAACCCGGCTTGGATCTCGGCCCGCCCTGTTTTTGTTTCGCCGGACTGGGCCGCGGGCGTTTCCGCCTGGGCTGTACTGGCTCTGGGTCCGGCTCATCCTCAGCCTCATCGCCGTCTCTTGAGCCCAGCTCTGGAGAAGCAACAGGGCGGCCAGGTCGGCGTCGTCGTCCCCCGAGTCCAGCCGCGGCTTCCGCATCCCCCACCGCCGTGGCCTGATCACCTACAGGTTCTCGACTCGGTGTTTCCTCAGCTACACTAGGTAAATCTGGCGGTTGATCAGGGGATAGCTCGTCGACATCATCCTGCGGAGACCGGCTAGGAGTCTGCCGTAGACTCGACTGTCGCACGCTCCGCGTAGACCTCACGACGGAGATTGCATCACTTCGCCGGGACTTGTAAGTCGTAGGGGAGCTGTTTGTCGCTTCGACACTGTCAGACCGTAAGGCCCCTTGTAGCCTCGAACTTGACGCGACAGCGCTTTGAATGGGCCTTCGTTGGCCACTGCCGGGCCTGTCGGCTGGACTTTCCGCAATCTCTTCGACTACTCTATCTCGAACGACAACGGGTGACTGCTGACTTCGCTGCACGCTAGATGGCGGTGGAAGGCTTTCCAAGTCATCGGGATCGGGCTCAGTCGCCGCAGGCGCAACTACGTGTCGAGCACTCCTTGCAACGCGTGCGCCCGATACTACGGGAGAACTCCGATTCTGCCTGACTGATTCCCTAGATGTTTCGGACAAAGCGTACGGACTCCTTCGGCTCCTAGGAGATTGACGCACAGGTGCGGATGCGCCGTTGTCTAGTTTTCGTCGCTTTGCCGAGGAGCTTGGCTCGGGATCAGGTTCTGGTCGCGGTTCTGTGTCGGGGGAGGTTGATGGATCAGGCGCATCGTCAAAAGCACCAAGATCGAGCCCGAAGTCGTCGTCGGCAATGTTGACACGCTGTGCGCCGCGTAATCGTTCGTTGAGACGGTCTGCGCGAGCAGCGCGACCTGGAAGTGTTAGTTTGGATGCGACGCGTTGAGTAGAGGCAACAAACCGGTCGCCGCCATGGCGGGGCTGTATCGCGCGGTCTGCAACACTTTCAGTGCCTGGAGGATAGCAGTACTAATTTAAATTCATCAGCTTGGAGCTGGGGCTTTCTGCGATTGAATTGGGTCGAATTGTTGTTTGGTTGAAGATACCGACGCGTTGAAGTGACGCGACGGGGGTCAAAGTCGATGGAGGGGCAACGTCGGTCCTTCGGTTTGCCTCGACTCATAGTGCATCTGATTGTAGGCTTGACGACCGCATTATCTGCCAATTTAGAAGCAAAGATTCTAAGAATTATTGCGTCAATTGATATCATATCTCTAGGTCATGTTCCATGGCTTCAGTCTAGGTGTACAGGAAGGTATATAAGTACAAGGACCAGCCTGAAAGCTGCGAGCACTCAATAGGTGCCTCTCATCAATCGTTTCGTACGTCGGCCGCGTCAAACAAAGTCTCTCATCCACGGTAAGGTTCGGCTTTTTAAGGCTCCACAGGTATCCATTTCATCAGATCGTCGTCGAAGTAATGCCTCGGATCATTAGCAACGGCAAGTCCAGGATGCTCGAAGAAACTTACCCATGGAAGCGGGTGTTGGTGAGAGCCTTCTCTCCATACTCCGACTCAAGCATTTTCTTATACCCAAAGGGTATCTTAACCGGCGCTCCCTCAAAAGTCGTCTCCAGAAGAGGGTAGAGATACGTATCGCGGAACTCATGCGCATGTTTGTCGTACAATATCCCCTCCCCTTGCGGATGATCCAGAGCATACCTTGCTGAAGTGATATCAATGAACAACCCCGTCGTGGTATCGATCCACCTCGCATCTATGACATTGAGGATATCGTCCATCTCCCGGTGTTCGTGATGCGGGTTTACATCCAGGAGATAGGTGCGGCCTTTTGGCATCTCGTCCCCTATGTAATAGTACGTCGTCATGTTGTAATAGGCTGCGAGAAAGTACATGTCTTGCTCGGTTACCTGTACATCGGCATCAAGGTCCCAAGGCATCACCTGCGGACCATCGTCAACGCCTCAGCGAGGGTCGGCAGGGTGTGGCAAACTCACCTTCTTCCCCCACCACCAACCGAGTAGAGACCCATGCATGAGCCAGGTTTGAACGCCCAATTCCCGGACTGTGTTCAAGTAAGTCTTGACCAGAAGCCTTATTGTATTCTTTTGATCCTCTTCTGAAAGGAAGTTGCGGGTGAACCTCCCGTCGTAATGCATGTTCGTCCTAGGAGAGTATGAGCAGCCGATTTGCGACGCCACCTATTTACGAAATTGGACCTACCTAGATTCATCTGGGAGTTTATTAGCATTTAACCGAGGATAATGAATATTCCTCGGATGACCTACGAAAGTACTTTTCTTCGGGTGGCACCCATCTTCCTTTCAGACCTGCGGCCGTGGCCTTGGATTCTGCAGGGAGTGAGGCTGCGTAAGCCGTGCATATGAAGATTGCAAGCAACCCAAAGGTCCTCATGCTGGGCCTAGAGGGCGGCAACGCCACGAGACGCGCGAATCAGTCGCAATTCGCCTGCGGGAAATCATTCAGATTAATGAGAGCCCGATTGAAGCCGTGCTGGAGGCCGCGCAGGATCGCTATTGGTGCGCGCGGCTGTGGCACTTGGCAGTCGCAAGCGCGACGACGACAGTTGTTGCAGGGGGTTGAGTTGTCGCGTGAGCACGCGAGATTCTTTCAATGCAGGTCCGGACTGGCAGGTAATCGGTTTCTGAAAACGGTAACGTTGGCGTCAAAGAGTTACGTGCAGCAATTATCGTATTGATGTGAGAGTGAAGGTGTGAATTGTCAGAAATCCTACGAGTCGCGTGGCATAGACAGACGTGTGGCGGAGCCGTCCCCAAGACGTGGCCTATCTACCTCACCGAAGCCTAACTCGACGAAACAATACCACATTTCCGACCGTACAACGCCAGAATGATGCCCTCAATTCAAACATATGCACTTATGGCGCAGTAACTTGATTACTCTTGCTCGCGTATGACCCACCGACGTCACACGAAGTTTACCACACTACAGCTCAGATTGCAAGGGCACGTACCTCAGGTACCCTAGCTGACGTATCCTATGAAACCAACTTCCGAATGGACCGAGTAGCCACGGACTTCAGATTCCCGAGCTACGTGGGACAACGGTCTTGAAAGCTCTACGTCAACACACGATTACTGTTGAAAATTCAGTCAATCATTTTGTAGTAATACTTGTCCCTTTGGATACCAGCTAAGGTGCAGATAATCGCTCGACCAACAAACCAGAAGTAAGTCCTCGAGACCACTTGAACGCCATGCTTCCCCAGATATGGATCCGCTTTGTCCATTAATACATATGCGCACCGTTGCCAAGACTTGCTATGCTCGATTCTCCGACTCCAAGATCTAAGAATTCCGTTTCTAGCGCAGAAAATTCGGGACAGAACAAATTGAAATCTTCCAGCGCTCTGAAAGATGGATCGTTCAAGTCCACTGGCCCGAAAGTGTTGGGGTTTGCTTCCTGCGGCCGTAGATGTGACGATCCCTCGCAACCAGCGGGCCTGGGGTTCTGGGGCTCCAGAGAAGGGTAGGCAGCCATATCACTTGCACTCTTTGCGGCACGAGATAATGGCAGCGTTGCGCTTATGCCTTCCGCGGCCCACATGCATTTGAGCAAACGGCCATAGCGATTTCCCACATGCTCATCGCAGCCAGGTGCCGTCTCGTCGAGGAGAGATATGAAGCAGCGCATAAGGCTCGCAGTTTCTTCGTGTTCGGCCCTTGACATGGCACCGAAGACGACGACTTTGTACAGGAAGACGGCAGCATAGATGGTGTATCTCGCAAAACTCTTAGTCATGGCAGAGAATGAGAGCCGGAGGTAAAACGTACACGTAGAATCGGAACGGCATAAACCGCATGTGCTCGACTGGATCCATTTGGTTCGCTATGCTAACGATGCTGCGTGCCGCATCGATGGCCTCCAAAACGTAGACCCCATCCGGGCTGGCCATGATTCCTTCTGG
Organism: Sordariomycetes sp. S80-01Y; assembly: GCA_037042185.1. Taxonomy (NCBI): domain Eukaryota; kingdom Fungi; phylum Ascomycota; class Sordariomycetes; species Sordariomycetes sp. S80-01Y. The sequence goes on along the minus strand of JAXQJY010000027.1, from coordinate 2,699,634 downwards.
GAAAAGTGATCGGGCGATTCCGTGCGTCTGCTGCGGCGGCCGCGTTGATATGTTGCTATTGGCTGCGGCCGTGACTTGAGCTTCTTTGGTGGCCCTTGACAAGATAGCTTGAAAGGAGAAGGCGTTCACATACAAGCAGACGTACTGCATAAAGATCCTCAAGGTGCAATCTAGTTTCGGGGAAGCTTTCAGTGCACTCCACCTCGTTTTCCAAGCCGAAAGGGATGTGCGGAAGTCGTCTAGGTAACGATTATAGTCTCCCCGAAGTATCATATTGGCCGTGCGTTCTTTGGAGGAATATAGTATGTCGTGTGCGTTATGCAGTAGTTGAGTCAGCTCGATTGTGGCTTGTAGAACCATAGCATAGTTGTGCTCCTCATCGCTCCTGGACCGCAAGCTGGGGAAATCGTTGGCCGTAAATCGGCTGGAAAGGGAGGGGCCTCGTGACCAAAATGACTGGCCTATGCGCACTGAAATCTGCCGATCGGCGATATAGACAACTAGCAAGTTAGTCAGTTACGAATTGTCAGTGATGGAGTGGATCAGATCGATAGCACGGTACTCACAAATCCATGCTAAGCGCTCACGGTTCCCTGGCTGAGGACCGTTATATGGATTGCTCTTGAATGAAACCTGGTCGAGGCGGAGCAGGTAAGCATGCCGCACAGCCTGACCTATGAAAGACCAAGCTGTATGATCTTCTATGGCCGTCAGCGTTTTGGGACATCGCAAGCTGTTGGTTCGCTGATCTTCAGATTCCAACGGAGCGTACGGAACCCATTCTGCGAGCAGTAGTAGACCCTCGACGGTACCAACATTCATGGTCGATGGAGTAGCAAGCATGATGTCAATAAGATGAGGCTTGAGATACTGCCAGCATTGTTGATGGACTCTCCGATAAACGGGCTCGTCTTTCGACGCAATCGTCAAAATGACCGTTAGAAGGTAGGGCTCCTCTACGGCTACAGAGCGTAGGTCCGTTGCCTCTAGGAGAGATTTCGACGCAAGGGGGCAAAACGTATGATGTTTACTTGCGTAGCTGCAGTAGTAAGTGTCAGCATAGACTTTGGGCTGTTTCAGAGGCTTCAGTACCGAGTAAGAAGGTGCTTGGTTGTATCGGCCCCAAGTACCCCAACAACCAGTGTTTCTGTGTGTGAGAGCGTGGGCTGACAGGCAAATCCCTGAGGTGTGTCGTTCGTCCCTAAGATTTGAGTTGAATCATCCTCTATTATAGGTGAAACGACCCTGAGGCATTCGTCACCATGTTGTGGGTAGGGCTGAGTGGATGCAGCCGAGGGACACATTCGATGTTGTGTTTGGTCTTTCGGGGACGTCGCGTCACCAGACGCGAGTTTGACAAGAATTTCTAGAGCATCGCGAGGATGCCTTAGATCGGCGTAGACGGGGTCGACCGAGCTCTCGTCGCCGCTGCTGTTGCTCGGAGGTATCGGTTCCTCCGGTTCAGTTGTATGGTGACTGAGACTGTCGGAGGATATCAAAGATGAAGTTGAATTGGGCTTCTGCCTCTGCTTTTTCTTATTCTTCTTCCGAAACCCGGTGTAGTCGCCTCCCCGTCGCGACCCGGCCAAGATACAGTGCTCCCCAGCACGGAGACACTCAAAGCATGAAGTATTGCGCGCGTCAGATGGCACTGTCCTGATTTCAGCTGTTAGAGGCCTCACTTGCGTAAAGATACGACTAGTTAGTGCTCGGGGATTTACTAACGACTCGCACTTGAGCTTCCTCCGCCGGCATCGCTGGCACGCTCGGTACAGCCGTAAGCCCCTACTGGGAGTCATGTCAACGGTAAGTCTCGTTGAGATGATAGAGTTGTTTGTTGTATCAACAACAAAGTTTGGTCTTGCGTCGATGAACTGGTAAGAGTGAAAGAATTCCAAGTCATGACGACCTCCTGACTTACCCAGGGCCTACTACGGCTAGGGCGGGGGTGGGGCGGCAATAGATGGGTAAAGTTGATGTTGGGTGGTACAAGAACTCCATACACCAATCAACTACGTACAAAAATGATTGAACCATCAGTATCCTGCACAACATCTTCCCACGAATGAGCTAGTGATTATACTAGGCTTTGAATACATGCGCAACTTGAACGTTACAGTACTCGAGATGTCCCCGGGATCCCCACTCGACGCCCAAGCCACTCTCCTTATGCCCAGACAGCATGGCCCGAGGCGTCGTCTTAGCCCACGAGTTGATGAAAACGCTTCCCGCTTGCATTTCACGACCAATGCGTTCCGCTCGTACTCTGTCAGAGCTCCAAACTGACGATCCTAAGCCTGAAACGCCAGCATTCGCACGCGCGATGACGTCTGCCTCGTCGCCCCATCGGAGTACGGGGATAATAGGACCTGTGCAATCGGCTCCCGTCAGTATATGCATCTCCAAAGCTTTTCCAAAGGTTTCGGCTCAGGCTATGTGGTACTGACCAAATTGCTCTTCAATGACGAGTCTTGCGGTAGGTGGAGGGTTGTCCACAATGCTGGGCGAGATGTAGTATCCAGCCGTATCGCTCATGCTCGGCGGTCCTAAAGCAAACCGGTAACCCTGGTCCTTGCAGTCATTCACGATGTCCTTAACTTTCTCAAACTGCATTCTATTTTGCATGGGGCCCATGGTCGTGCTCTGATCCCTCGCTTTTCCAACGACTAAAGCGCTCGCGGCTCTCACCATCGCGCTGAGGAAGTTTTCGTAGATGTCCTCGTGAACGTATACTCTCTTGATAGCGACACAAACTTGTCCTGAGAAAATGAAAGAGCCTTGGACGATCTCGCGGGCAGTGCTGTCAATATCGACGTCTGGAAGCACTATGGCAGCATCATTTCCGCCTCTAGATGAATGCATGTGAGTCAAGTGAACATCAGAAAGTCATAGTAACTTTCATGGAACGCAGTCCGACCGAGGAACGACTCACAATTCAAGCGTGACACGCTTCAAGTTTCCTACAGCAGAAGCCAGAACCTTCTTGCCAGTGGCACTAGAGCCAGTGAAGGCGACCTTGTTGATTCGGTTGTGGTTTACCAACGCAGGCCCTGCAATGTCTCCGCCAACAGCCTGCAGAACGCCTGGTGGAAAAATATTCGAGGCGAGCTCTGCTATCTTGAGTGCAGAGTAGGGTGTAAATGGTGAGGGTTTGACAATGATACAGCATCCCGTCAGCAGAGCGGCCAGAACCTTGCCCATGGACAACACCAGCGGAAAGTTCCACGGGCATATGGCTGCGACAACCCCGACAGGTACGTGGCGCGTAATGATAATTCGCTCATTGTCTTCGATTCTCTCGTCTTCCTCCTTGATTTCAAGCTCAAGATGATGATCGAAGAGAGCCAATACTTCGTTAACTTCACCCTCAGCCAAAGGCCGTATCTTCCCGCACTCGGACATGATGAGGTCGAGAAACCCGTCGTAGTTAGCGCTGAAAGCATCTTTGAACTGAGATATCAGGCTCCGCCGCTTTTCGATTGATGTCTTCGACCACGTTAGAAATGCTTCATTTCCCCATTGTACGGCTCTATCCACGTCCTGGGAGGTGGCAACTGGCACGTCCCAAAGCTTTGAGCCAGTCGACGGGTCAGTGCTTGATGCGGAATCATCAGCGCCGCATCGCTGTCCGCCGATGATGTTGTAATAATGGGAGAATTGGAGACTCAGGTACTGTGCCATATCGTCTAAAGAATCTGTTTCATGTAGTAAAAGGTTTCGACGGCAAGAATTTATCTCAAGAAGCTGTATTGCCAATTTGGGCCAGGGGAGTTGAGAGAAACGGGACACGACAAAGGTGAGGCGTATCATTCTGGCGTTCACCCAGTTTATTTATGGGAGAAATTTCACTAAAAGCTCCAATGAGAATCAAAACGAAAATCTCGGTAATAGACGACTACAGCAAATTCATGGATGCGCCACGGCTGAAGATGGAGTCCGGACTTAGATGACCTTGCGGAGCAGCACGGGTTGGCTTTAGATGGAAATAACCGCTCTTCCACGAAATATTGTGCGTCGTTGCAGCATCGCGATGAGATGGCAAAAGAAAATTTAGATATCCAGGCGTCGTCACTAAGCTGCGGGGGTCGGGAGGGATCCTCGGCTATAGATGGGAGAGGTCAGAGACGATGTGCTTGCACGAGCACCACTACATCCAAGGTCAAGAGCGCATGCTCTTTCAGGGTTGATAGGGTACAATAAGTAATCCAGATGCCTTGATTCAATGTCCAGGAATTCCAAACTATACAACCCTATATAGTTACCGCGAGCCTGGTCGGATTTGGTCCACCACACGAGAACCTGTCTCCCGAGACGATATTATCTCAACGTTTCAACAGACGTCTTCTAGATACTTCAACGGCATCATTCTGTTTCTTGAACTCCGGAATTAACATCATGTCTCCCAACAACGCTCCTGCTTTCACTCACATCTTGGCGAAGCCGTTGCATCCAAGCTTTGGCGCCGAAATTAGTGGCTTGGACTTCCACGTCTCCGACCCAAGTGATGAAGCTTTGCGTGAGCTTCTCCAAGCTGTCACAAAGGTATGTATTAGTGGGGCTCCTTTTAATTCATGGTTGGGAGAGACATAGAAATCTGTTGACAGAAGTTTGCAGTATGGCGTCGTTGTTCTTCGCGACACTGGCCTCAACGATGAGAAACACATTGCCCTATCCCGCAAATTCGGCGAGCTAGATGATGTTACTCCCTACATATCCGCCGGACGGAAGCATCGACTTAAGTATCCGGAACTGTTCGACGTGAGCAACGTCGATATCGGTGGCGCCCTCCTCGACCCAGATAGCCCTCGCGGGCAGGCTAACAAGGTAAGAAGTTTAGGGTTTCTTCCGCATCTCATAGACTAATGACGGGATTAGGGTAATGGTCTATTCCACGTCGACTCGAGCTTCAATCCTCGCCGTGCGGCCTACTCCTTGCTCCTAGCCCACGAACTGCCCCCAAGCGGCCTGGGCGGGCACACTGCATTTGCAGACACGCGCAAGGCCTTCGAGGAGCTACCAGAGAACCTGAAAAGTGAGCTCTTGAAGAATGACTTCATTGCTTGTCATTCGATGCATCACTCTCGCAAGACCGCCGCACCCGAAGCCTTTGCAGACGTCAACCCCTTGGATTATCCCATGGGCCGACATAAGTTGGTTCAGCGTCACGAACCATCGGGCCGGATGAATCTGTACATAGCAGCGCATGTTCATCACATCGAAGACCTCGATTTGGCGAAGTCCAAGGAATTGATTGACGACCTGTACAAGCACGCTACCCAAGAGAAGTACACGACAGAGATTCACTGGGAGTCACCGGGAGACCTGGTCATTTGGGACAACACCTGTACCATGCATCGCGCTGTTGGTGGACCTTTTTTGACCAAGTATAAACGGGATATGAGACGGACGACCGTGCACGATTCGAGCTCCCAAGCTTGGGGCCTGAACGAGCATACCAATGTTCGACAGGGGCTGCCATGAGGACGGATGTAGCCCTGGGACTCTGGTAACCTAGTACATTCATTGAGATATCTATCAGTTTGCTTATTATTCACTCTGAAGAACCTTTGTGCAACCACTTATGGGTAATTAACTCTGGTCCTCCAGGCCATCTGCACACATGTGCATCATGTTTCCTGGACATTTTGTAAAACCCACACATCCTTCTACTACGGAGACTAAGAATCAAGTCAACGGATGGTGGTTCTATGTATCATTGAATAATCATTTCTGAGTTTTCTTTACCAAGGAGGCCCCCTAACTCGCCAAGAGGTTAAACAACATCAAATGTCTATCTCGGCGTCGAAAGCAAATACAGCTGTGCGGTTTTGCTTCTCAATACATTGCATATTCACTTAAAATTCAATACTTTCTGATATACTGGCGCTAATGATGATGACGACGCGGCCGCACTATAATTACTCATCATTGCTCATACATCTCATATCAGATAGTGCGTTCCATATCCTGCCGTTCCGCGGACTACAAATGTAACCCAACGGCAAAAGATGGATAGGATTCGTCATTCAGTGTAGTTGAAGATAAGCAGCCGAATCTGTGTGTATGGTTTGTCACCAGGTCCCCGTTCGACACGGCTATAGATGGAAAGTGCTAGATGGATGCTAAGACACTCAGCAAGTTCATTGCTTCATAAGTCAGCGTATCCTACCCAAGAAGAGACCAGAAGTGTAGTATAGTCTTGTCCTCTAATATTTACAAGATGTTTGACATGGAAATTCCGAAGACGTATAAGGCACTGGTCTACAAAGAACCAGGAAAAATATCCACAGAATTGGTCGAACTCGAAATACCAAAGCCAAAGGCAGGAGAAGTTTTGATTAAGCTGTAAGTGTCTGCCACTTACGCACCTTATACAACTACCCGCACAGCATGGCTGACCGAGCTTCAGTTCCCATTCGGGAGTATGCCACTCGGATTTGAATCTCATGCTTAACTCGGTAAGGTCGGCTATCGTTACTGATCAGCTTAGTCGGCAGCCCGTGTTTGAAATGGTAAAAGAGAGAAGCTAACTCACCGTTTGCAATATTGTAGTGGAGCTTCCTAGACGACCCTGTCAAGGCTGGACAAGTAGGCGGACACGAAGGCGTTGGGACCGTGGTCAAGCTGGGCCCAGCTTGCGATGCATCAGCCGTATCCCTGGGAGATCGCGTTGGCGTCAAGTGGATTGCCTTTGCCTGCGGGACATGTGCGCCATGCTTCTCCGGCGCGGACGGTATCTGTGAGAAGTTGCAGATATCAGGCTACACCGTGCCTGGAACGTTCCAGCAATACACGGTGGCGCCTGCACATTACGTGACTCCGATTCCCGAGGGGCTCCCCAGTGAGCTGGCGGCACCCCTTCTCTGTGGAGGAGTGACTGCCTACAGCGCATTGAAGAAGTGTCGCGCACAATCAGGAGACTGGGTGGTGGTCGCCGGCGCGGGCGGTGGTCTAGGCCACCTGGCGCTACAACTAGGGGGCCGAGGCATGGGCTATCGCATGATCGGGTTGGACATTGGCAGCAAGGAGAAGCTGGTCAGGAGCTGTGGCGCTGAGGTATTCATTGACATCTCAACAGCACTCTCTGGCTCCGATGGACAGGCACTGTCCGAAGAAGTCCTGGCTGCGACAGGTGGTAAGGGTGCTTCAGCAGTAGTGGTCTGTAGTCCGAGTCATGCCGCGTACGCTCAAGCCCTCGATTACCTGAAATTCAACGGAACGCTCGTGTGTGTTGGGGTTCCTGGCGGAGATCCAACGCCGATTGCGAATGCCTACCCTCACCTGATGGTGGCCAAACAGCTCGCTATCGTCGGCAGTACTGTGGGCACGCGCAAGGACGCCATTGAGACGCTTGAGATGGCTAGTCGGGGCCTCGTCAAGACTCACTGTCAGTTGGAGCATCCTAGTTCCATAGATGAGGTCTTCCGCACCATGCGCGCTGGAGATTTGCAGGGCAGAGCTGTCTTGGACCTACGAAGTACAGCTTGGTAGATCTCTGGGTCTATTCAGATCAGTTCATCTTGATAAATCATAAGCATAGCAAACGCAGCTTGCACAAGAGCTGTTTCGAAACCACCCCAGCCCCTACACTCTAGACAATAAGTGAACGTTCGAGCAATTGTGACATCTTCATATGCCCCCTTTGGTCTATTGACATTTATAAAAGGTTGGTTCTCAAGCAAGCGCAGCAGTGGAGCACCTGACTTGACTTCGTGCGCCTAAGAGATGATACCTAGCCGGGATCAGCTACCGAAAGTCGACTGGAGAAGGAGCCCCTATTTTGAGGTCTGTAGATGAGATCTCCTTAGAGCATTCAAGCAGTGAGACTTTTGCTGGATTTAAATACAATCAAGCATTGCGAATGCCATCAAGATACTACAAAGTCGAAGTAGTCCCCTCTGAGCGCCGTACAATTTAGAGAATCTTGCAAGTGTCTCAAGCTACCTTCTTTCCGCCGATTCAGAAAATTGTTCAAGCTTAAGATTAAAATTTATAACTCCTCTGCATCTTCGCTGATGGTGACCATGTAAGGCGAATCCTCCGAGGGTGTACATTCCACCTTATTCAAGTTCCGAGGTTCGGACTGATACATCACCTACCCTGTACCAGAGTTGGCGAGACTACTAACTCGCACTCTGTGTATGTCTGAGGCATTATTGAGTATGAGAAAAATGAAAAGTGCGTTGAGGGCTTTTATAAGTAGCATGGAAATGATCGTGGAGCAGGAGGAAGGGCAGAGAATGGTGGTACATCATATGGCGCTCCATATACTACTTGCAAGGAGGGCATAGTTGACAACAGCAATCTATGTCACCAGCATGCTGTTGGAGTACCCAGAGGTTCCCCGATGAAGGGAGCGCGGGGTTTTTAATGTATTAATTCGCATCTTCTGCGTTCTTCTACTTTCATCACTCATAAGTCGTACAAGCATGACCGAGCAAGTGCCGTTGATCCTTCACACCTTCTCCCAGAGAACCATGACCGCTTCTATCATGACCCCTTACCAACGACGCCAGCCACCCCTCCTCCCGCCTCCGTAACCACCACGCCAACCTCTTCTCGCGCCGCCGTATCCTCCACCACCGAAACCCACGGACCTCGGTCGTCCGAACCATTCAGAATAACTGCTCGTATCCCGGACGCCGCTTATTCCCAGCTGGTCCGCGACATTGACGTAACCCTCGCTCACCCTCCCCTTGCTCCGGTCGACATCACCCCCTTTGGCACCGTCACCTTCCCAGATGCTTCGGCACATGGGGCACGTAACATCGCCGCTTCCACCGCGTGTGCGAGCCCATGTTTGGAAGCACTCGGCATGCATGTTTTGCCCACACGCTGCGCGGCACCAAACGATGGCCTCCCCGCTTCCTGGTTCAAGATCGGAGAAACAGATTGGGCAATCTCCCTCGACGGGCTTGCGCTTGCCGTTGCCGTCGTCCTCCGTAGCTCCGGTGTGGGGTTCTATGGGCGGTGCTGCAGCGAAGATGTCCCTCAGCTCAGGCGATAGGAGGCCGAGTTGATAGACGAGGTGGTACGGCGCATTGAGGACCTTTTTCATGACAAAGATGATATGTTTGCACTGATTCCCCTTCCCGGCATGAGGGCAGTCACACGTGGGTTGCCGACCAATGTTGACGGTATAGATGTTCCCCGTTGAACCGGTCAACTCTACTTTCTCGCCCGGACAGTCCTGGGTTCCACTTCGCTGGCGGCCGAGGACGTAAAAGCGCTGATTCATTGCGCGGTCGTAAACATCGTGGAATGATTGCGGCGCCTTGTCGCGGAAGCGTCTGCATCGCTTCTCCTCGGGTGGTCCTTTATTCTCTTGCTTGGTCTTCTTCGACGGGGAAAGTAGGGCCTCAGCCGAAGACTTCTTCGTTGAATAACCAGGCCCTTCGACTGCGTACTTGCGCTTCTTAAATGCACCAGGCGGTTCCTCAGTGAGGTCAACGGGGGTGTAGGGACTGCTCCCCGCTGGGGAAGAAGTCTTGGCTGAACGGAGTGCTGGCTTGTTGTTGGCGACGCGACCGCTGGTGGCGGGCGTGCGGGTTGTGGCTCGACTGCCGCCGGGCATGACGAGGATTGTGCACAGCCTCGTGGAGATGGTGTTTATCTGAACACGGACGAACCGCTCTCACGTTTCAATTGAGTGATGAGTGAAAGATGAAGTGAAGGAAGAGTGAGAAGCGACCGTTTGCATAAAGTGAGTTTCGCCACTGTCGGTGACCTCACGACCTACACACGCTGTCACGTGATGGTATGATTGGTAGCTTCCTCCATCCGTACATTGATCCATGCCACGGCATCCAACTAGAAAGAAAGACCCTGCTTTGGAAGAGGACTAGTCATCTCATTCGCTTGACTAAGAACTGTTCATGGCAAGTACACAATGCTAGGTCGTTGAACAGCGCACAACATTTGACAAAGTGGAACGAGCATGAACTGCATATCACTACATAGTAGCTGTCCAGATACCGCGCGCCATTGCCAGGCCCCTAAAACCATTCCATTGCGTCGCTCATGCTAACCAATGACAAGAAAAACACCCAAACGCCCGAAGCCAGGATTTGACCTTTCCTAGCTCCTCATGCGGGGACGTTGTTTCCGTCCCTCTAAACCGTCCTCCTCGTTCACCATTTCAAGTCCGTAAGGAGCATTCCTTCAATCCTCCCCTAACATCCCCGATATAAAACATAGGAAACGTAGAGTGTCGTTGTTCAAGGTAATAGTAAGTACACGTCCCTTATAGTGTTATGGGATCAGATGTGAAGTAGGTGTGCGGTGTAAGTGAACGCCGAGTCTATGCAGATGAGTTTGATTAGACAGGTGGAATGTTGGCGTGGGTGTTGTCGATGGTAGTTTCCATCGGCCGTATAATGAGAAGTCGTGCGTAGCGACAGTATATAGTGAGTGATGGGCAGCTTGGGCCGTCAGTATGTCGAGATGAGCCTGGATCGAGGTCACCAACTCAAGGCCGCCAGTTGGGATCACGGGGGGGCTGGTATTGCTGGCCGGGGAATTGAGCTGATCGATCAGCAGTGGCGTTGCGACCAGGCTGCTCGGCTGGCCGCTTGATCTCCTGACCGGTGCCAGTCCGAGCAGCGGTGCCCGTTGAGGAGCTGCCGACACCACCAGGTACAAGATCAGTGACGGCCTGTGCAAGAGTCGCAACAACGTAGCCCCTGAGTTCTCGGTCTTCTCTTTGGTCCTCCTTTTCGAGGCGGAAGCGCTCTTCCTTGCTGATGTTGGCACGACGCAAGCCCTTGATCTCTTGGCAGATGAAGAGCATAACCTCCTCGGGGCAACGATTGCGGACGGCAGCCTGCTCTGACTTGCGGACATATCGGCGTGTGACGTCGGTTGCACCATCTATCGAAAAAGCGATGCAGTAGGACATTTTCTTGCCCCATCCTTCAGTATAGAGGCGCGGGTTGTCCCAGGCCTCCTCGCATGCATCCACGTGGACCCATCGCTTCTGATGATCTGAGTAGACCTCAGTCCAGACGTGGTCCTCTGCGTTCCACACCCATCGAATGCGGCCACCGACAGCGCGGCAAAGCATGCTGAAGCAGTTCGCCCACTCACCGACACGACCCCGTCTGGTCTGGAGTAACCGCCAGACATCGCCGTATCTAGGGAACCGCTCGTGCCCGCCACAAGATGAGCAGGCGTACAGCTCAACGCGCAAAGCACCGCAAGCGCTTTCTTCGGGTGTCGGTGCGGTCATGCCTTGGGCGACTGTTGGCGAGAGGCATGCTTGGCATGGCGGGTTGTTCACCCATGTGAAGAATGATCGCTTATACCACCTAGATTTGTTTAGCAATTATCACTCCAATGACAACATTCGAACATACCGGAGGAGCGCTCTGATGACGCAATCTTGGTATCCCCATTCAGGTTTCCGGCCGTCACCCATGCTCTCAGCTTCTGCCTGGAAGACCTGTGATTCCTCCTCCGCTTCGCTGTATATCCGGTCGAGAGGTATGATCTGAAGGGCTTCATCGAGCAGGCCAGGGTTCTCGTACTTTGTTGGCGTGAGAGACAAACTAAGTAACAAGTTGCGGAACTTCTGTGATTCGCGATCTCCCGTCGCCGGAGGTGTGGGCATCATGGGGAGATGCTTGATAGATGAGTACGAAGGTGGTGTCGCCGGGCCGGATGATGTCGTCGGTCGGCTAGGGGTTTCCATGCCCGCGGGTCGCAAGTTGGCGCTCGATGCCCGCTCAGACAAGGCAGGTTTTGGAGACGACCGCCGGGCTGTGTTGCGCAGGTCGTTCATCCGCTTGTCGCGCAGCAAGCCTTCGAATTGGACACGGAGATCGCGAGCCCATTCCTCGCCGTAGTCCCCTTGGGCAGAGGCCCCTGCGCCGGAAGGGGTGCTACGGCCCGCCATGGTGGAGGATGTGAGGTCGTGTCGCTATGGTACCGCTGGTTCGGCGCTGACTTCGAGAGGAAGGCGATGATGGGAACGGGAGGGAGGTAGAAGGGTGAGGACGATTAAGACAAAGGATGTTGGGAGCAGTCGGTAGTAAATCGTCGGTCGGCGTGCGTAGTCAGTGGTGGGTGTCGTCAGCCAGGGACTCGTAGACCTGTGCAATCAAGTCGCCACACTTGGATGGGACCAAACAGCGTCAACCGTCGTCCGGAGGCTTCGTGCCTGGTTTCAGTCGTCGTTGTCGCGGCAAAGGAGCGTCTAGTTGCCAGCCTCGGGTATCTTGAGTCGCAAATGCGCTGTCGGACTCGGAAGGCCAAGCAGTCCTCGATCGAATGGGTTGAGGGTGGGATGGATGTGGGAAGCAGGGGAGGAATGAATATGAGGCAGAACAACTGAACAGTGAGCGACCCTCGACTCAAGAGTGGAGGATGCAGTGCCAGTGCCAGTGAGGAGGGGAGTGGATACCTCTGGACGAGCGTTGCGTTGCGTTGCGTCTGCGTCTGCGTCGCCTTGGGAGGCTCCGGTGGTGGCAGTTTACGCGTCAGCAGCAAATCTCAAGCCAATCACGGCGCCCAAAACCCCTCAGCCAGCGACCGTCCAGCCACGGTCGGAAGTACCAGTACTTTGGGCTGCGCACGATCTGCGACGCCACACTTTCTCTCCACGCAACCTGAACACTCAAGTGGGCATTCTTGCTGTCTCGGCAGGCCGACGGCTCTCCCACATTTGGGTCTGTTACGACGTCGTCACCGCTGAAGATGTCAACCGTCACAAACATCCGCCGTGGCCACTCAAATTGGTACATAGAATGCAACGACATTCAGACCGCAAGCGAAACGTCCTTGACTATTTGCGGGTTCGGCGTGATCGCTCAACGAACGCTGGCACTCGTACCAGATCCAGGGTCCTAACAAAGACGGGGAAGTGGGCGATTGCGCAGCCTCGGTCTCAAGTACCGCTACCTCTGTCGTTGCCATCCCCGGTGGAACAGGGCGATGACGAGGCACTGTCGTCCACTTCAGGTGTGGCACAGCACCCTTCGCCCAGCTTTGAATCGCCTAGGAGAACCTTTTAAAACAAGCATAACTGTCACGTTCTAGAGGAGTCGTCGTCGTCGTCGTGGCGCTCGACTCTCCATGGCATCTGGTCGAATAGTCAATACTTACCTTCCGTAGTTCTCTTGTCGAGGTGCACAATGTAAGCAGACAGATTACGCAGGCTGACCAGCCACATGTGGCGTTTCGGACGAGCACCGACCCTCACTGGCGCTATACCTACAACGGGCGCTGGTGGTGGACCATAATTTCCTGCTTCACCAACATTCAAGACTGCCGTGAACTCTGAGGCCAGACTGACGACGACAGCGCCGCAAACGTCGACCGCTGGTGAAGTCGCGGATTCCAAACTCTCCGACGCACGTTTGCCCGGTACTTGCCTCTGTGCCGGTCAAGGATGATTGTCAGTGGCTTTTGCCGCGTTGCGCTACGCCGGCCCTCGCCGGCATATCTTCGCCTTCTGGAGCGAGATCGACGAGTCTGCTTCGTGGTCCACCATGCCATTGTCGAGAAATGGCATCGGCTCTGTAGGCACCAACCGAGCTCACTAACACCCTGCATACAAAATTGGGTCAGATGTAGTTATCGTGAGAAGTCTTCTGCCACGCAATCCCCCGTTCATCTCGCCAGGACACGCCAGCTTGCCTCGTGATAGACATTGTCGGCCGCCTCTGCGTCCACAAACCCTGATTCCTCTTCCCGAGGTCGGCTTCTGCTCCCCTCTCCTGGAATTCGGTCTCAAGTTTGTAGTCAAGAAAACATCCCGGTCTTTGGGGTTCGTTTGTCTTGCTTGCGTGTCAGGCACTCAGGGTCTCAGAGCAGACCCTACATCTGGCCGCGCGTCATCCGCCCGCCGACTCGGTTCATTGCGAGGTCAAGCTTTTTCTTGTGTCCTGCAAGTCTGCTCCCGTGACGCCCACATGTTCATTCGGCCGAGTCTTCTTGGTATACCTGCTCCACCTACGCGAGAGAGATGAAACTGGAGTGCTGAGTGGCGATGTGGCGGCTGAGATGTTTCAATGGTGGGACTGGGGTATGAAATAGCTGGCGATTTCCGGACGGTCTTTATTTAAACCTCCCCTTACTTTTCGGACCTTTGTACAGGCTTAAAGTCCCTTAATGCCACGGATTGATGTTCTGATTGCCGAGTGGCAGTCGCCCCTTAGCCGGAGGGTGGCTTGTGCCACAATGGCCGATGGCTTCCTAGACCGCATAAATGCCAAGCCAGGGCAGGAATGCTGTGGACTCGTAAGCTTGTCCTCGTATTTCACAAATATCATCCGGGCTTTCCCCGCGGTTCATGACCTCCGGTTACGACAACCGCCCGGTTGGCAACCCGTGACAGTACCCCTTGGACCGCTCCTGTGATTTGAGTACCCCACCGCCAGGGCAGTGACGATGAAGTTCAATATGATTTCACATGAAGGCCGTCTTCTTGTTTGACGCAAAGATGTCCCACCAGCGTAGTCTCTGGTCACAGTCCCTGGTCACGAGGTGTCCGGCTGTAATGTATCTCGAGTACAAACTGCCTCGCAGTATCCCGAACACCCGCCGCCAACACACAGAGGCAGATCTTGTCAAATATGAGCAAGTCTCCATTGAAATATGCACTTGGGCACTTGTACGAATCTTGAACGATGCTGTCACTGTTCATCCATATATTGAGTTCCTGAGTGGCTTCGAGCCACGTACCGGAACGCCAGATAGTGCCGTCAACCTGACCACGGAGCCATAGGCTTGGTTTACAGACACAATTTTCTACATTAATTCTATCCCTCTACTTTCTCTCCCACTCCTCGCCAGCATAGAACCTCTCTGGCATCTCCACGTCCCACATCGGTCTCTCTACAAGGGCGATCTCGTCCGGCCCCATCTTCACCGCTCCAAAAATGGGTCGATACTTGTAGGTCATCCACCAGCTCTTCCTCCCCTCCCACACTGGCTTGGTGTCACCCACATCCCCCTTGCTGTTGCGTAGATGGGCCAGCTCATCACCGCCCGCCTCCTCCCCGTCGTCACTGACATCCGAGTCATCGTTCCGAGAAGCCGCGTCAGACATTGCGATATCTTCGCTTTGGCCGTTGGGGGCGTGCTTGAAGATCTGGTGGGGGGCAAGACTATGCTGTGAATTCTTGCCGCCGGCGCCGGAGGCGTGGCCTGCACGCTTACGCTTCAGACCTGAAGTCTGTGGGTCGGCGTCGGTCTTGATATCCTGACTCAAATCAAACATAGCGAGGAAGGCGACGCCGTAGATCCAGACTCTCGACCCTTGCCAGATCGCCCCCTTGGGTAGATCTACCAGGTCGAGGATGGGCGCTGGGTAATTCTTCTTGGGATTACGCTTCGACCAAGGGGTTAAGGAGCCTTGCAAAGGATGTAGGACGTGCAGGTTCCACGAGGCCGTGACCGCGAGGAGGGTGTAGTCTGTGATATCGTCTGAGCCGGGTACATCTTCCGAGAAGGATAGTACCGCAGGGGCGCCACCGGGCAACTTTGGGAGCAGCTTCGCGCTTGGGTTCCGGGCCCATTTTTCAGCGTCCCCTGAAGTGTCTTCCTCATCGCTCCCAGAAGAACTTTCGCTAGATGACGAGGCTTCGTCCGACTTGGAGGCTTCAGAGCCGGATTGGAGGATCCATGTGTCCATGTAGCCGGCTAGATCTGCCGTTACGAGCATGCGAGAGTCGGGACTGAAAGCAACCTGAGTGATGTTGCGGTCGTATTGTCCGAGACCGCCAGTTTCGACGTGGCGCGGAACCTTGCGCCTGAGGCGGCGGAGCTTGCGAATTTGCTGGAGTGGCAGGGTGTAAGATTCTTCTGTGCGTTCAATTTTGGCGATAAGGGGCTGCAAGCCTTCCCGCACAAGGCATAACCAAGAGTTATCTGGGGAGAGCTGGATCTTTGAGGCACCTTGATCAGCTATCCGGGTGGGCAGCTCGATGGTAGACAGGTGGAGGTCGGACGACTTGGCCGGATTATCGTGCTTAAGGCTGAATGCCTTGACATTGGTTGCTGTTGAAACGAACAACAGAGTCCCGTCTTCGTTGATTGCAGCGTCTGAGATATTCGAATCACCTTTAACAACGATAGTTTTGAGCAGCTTGCGCTCCTTGTTGAGGTCAAGGTCCCCGCCC
Source organism: Sordariomycetes sp. S80-01Y (assembly GCA_037042185.1). NCBI lineage: Eukaryota > Fungi > Ascomycota > Sordariomycetes > Sordariomycetes sp. S80-01Y. The sequence continues at coordinate 2,683,513 of JAXQJY010000027.1, read as the reverse complement.
GCTGCGCTGAAGATGTCGCTTGCACTCTTTCGTAGGACCCAGATGTGGACGGCTCTGTCCCACCAGCTGACAATGAAGCGTGCTTTTGATGCGCTTGCAATGGGCGGTTGCTGAGGAAGACTTGAGATTGTTCGGTGGTTCTCGCGGCCAATCTCCTTGAGAGGCACCACGACGGTGCTTGAATCGGGACCTGAAGCTGTCAGTCTGGGAAGATGAAAGGATCGAAGTAAACATACCTCCTGATACAACAGCGCTCATCGTACTTGTCTCGAATGAAGCCATCGATTTGACATCGTGGTCATGAAACCTCCGTCCCCAGGTCTTTGCCCAGCGCTGGTTCTGGTCCGGGTTGACCTTGTAGAGCACCGTCCGACGGTCCATACCACCACTGAGAATCGATTTACCGTTAGGTGCGACGGCCAGACTCAGAATGTCCTGCTTGTGGCCCTGTATTCTTTGCATCTGCGTGTACGTCTTCCCATCCCAGATCGTGAGCTGCCCAGTCGAATCACCCGAGACAATGTTTCCGTTTGGTAGACACAGGACCGCCCAGACAATGATCTCTTTCGATCCGCCAACGAGATCTGCGCCAAGCGTCATACGCTTCAGCATGTGGCTTCTCCTCACATCATATGCCCGGACGGTGCTGTCGGAGCACCCGACTACGGCGATGTTGCGAGACTGGAACGTTATGCTCACAAACTGGGCTTTCTTCGTTGGCGATCGAACAATCGTGCGCTGGAACCGGAGCTCGTCGTCCTCGATTGAGTACATGACCAACTCGCCGTCCATTGTGCCCGCCAGAAGCCTCTCGGGGCCATCGTTCTCCTCCCCTGGTTGCGCTGCGATGCACCAGATGTCGCCATGCTGCCCGCTCGCATGTCGCTTCGGCTTGCCTTTCTCAAGGTCCCATTCCGTAACAGTCGACGTGTAGCCAATGCTGAAGAGTCGCGACCTGCCGATTCTCCACCTCCCGTCGCCTAGTTCTTGATCTGGCTCGTTCACCCAGACCAAACCGTCGATGCTGCGATCTCTGCCGCCGCGGATAACCAGTTCCTGACACCATGATCCGTTATTGGGGTTCCATATCTCGATGTCGCCGTTTGCGCGCCCAATGGCCGCCCGCGCGATCTTGGCCTGGGCTTGACTTTTGGGGTTCGGGTGGGAGAAGGCAATGGCGTTAATGGCGGAGGGCTGGTAGGGAACGAAGCGGCACCGGTGGATATCCATTATGGATAAAGATACTTTCGCATGCGGTGTCCTGCGCAAGCCTCTTACAAAGTGTTGTAGAAAAGACAGGTGCCGCTGTTGTGAACAGCGAACGTGTTGTTCGGTTCAAGGTTGAGGCTCTGGCGGCCAGAATTTTTTTTGTGCAAGACTCCGATCCCCGGATTTGGAGCACAGTGGTTTATGCGCTAATTGTGCATGACGGTGCAAATCGCCGGCGCCGTCCCTCAGAATGCCCCTCCTCCGACCGAAACAAAGTTGAGGTCAACTTTGCGCCGTCTTTCGTCGATAGTCAACCGCTCAATCTCCCGTTCGCAGGCTTCTCCGAACACCTTTTATTATCCGTACGCTGTAGCGCACTTGCTCAGAACCCAGGCCATAATTGCTCAAACATCTTCAGCACATCTGCGAGCCGACTGCCTGTTCCCGAGAACCCCGCCATCGGAGTCGTCACGATGGATTTCAACAGCTCCTCGCCCTTCCCCGAGGGGGTTATATCCTTCTTGGACACGGACCTGTACAAACTGACGATGCAATGCGCTGTATTCAAATGCTTCAGAGATGTACCCGTCACGTACGCCTTTACTAATCGGACCCCGGACAAGAAGCTGTCCCGAGTCGCCTTCCGGTGGCTAGAAGACCAGATCAACAGTAAGTCGCGGAGCTTGATTGAAGCTCGTATGCATGCTAACGTATAACCGCAGAGCTTGGGAATATCTCTTTGTCCACAGAAGAGTATCGCTTTCTCCAAACGCACTGCGACTACTTCACCCCCGAATACCTCGATTTCCTTAAAGAGTTTCGCCTCCACCCCAAGCAACAAGTCTCCATAACTTTCCAACCTGTCAGTGGCGAGAGCGGCTCCGAGGATGAGATCGGAGATATAGATATCAGTGTGAAGGGTACATGGGTCGAGACGATTCTGTACGAGATCCCAATTCTAGCCCTGACCTCGGAAGCGTACTTCCGGTTCATGGACCGAGACTGGAACTACGATGGCCAGGAGGAGGCTGCTTTCGAAAAGGGAATGAAGTTGCTGGAGGCTGGGTGTGTCACGTCAGAGTTCGGGACGCGCCGAAGGAGGGATTACCACACGCAAGCGCTCGTCTTCCGCGGACTGGTGAGGGCGTCCCAAGAAGCTGCCAAGAAGGGATTCCAAGGGAAGCTATCGGGAACGAGCAACGTCCACCTGGCCATGCGGTTCAACATACCGCCAGTCGGTACGGTGGCGCATGAGTGGTTCATGGGTACGGCGTCGATCGTCGGCGATTATGCTTCGGCCACTGAAGAGGCTCTCAAGCGTTGGGTTAGCTGTTTTGGAACAAAGCTCGCCATTGCTTTGACGGACACCTTCGGCACCCAAGAATTTCTCAAGGCCTTCAGCAAGCCTATCACCACCATGGAGGGCGGCTTTCCCATCGAGACATTCAAGAAAGAGGACGGAACCGTCAAAACGTACGCAGAACTGTTTGCTGGCGTTCGCCAAGATTCTGGTGACCCCGAGGAGTATACCAAGTTGATGCGCCAGTACTATGACAGCCAAGGTATCAAGGACAAGAAGACCATCGTCTTCTCGGACTCGCTGAACATTGACCGCTGCCTGGAGTACAAGAAGGTCTCAGAGCAATTCGGCTTCCAGCCGACATTTGGCGTCGGGACGTTTTTGACAAATGACTTTACGCACCTAAAGACGGGGACGAAGTCCGTGCCTTTAAACATCGTCATCAAGCTTAGCTCGGCTGCTGGGAGACCGGCGATCAAGATCAGGTAAGTCCGGTTGCCGCGACAGAGGAAAGAAAATATTGCTAACAAGGCTAGTGACAACGCCGGCAAGAATACTGGGGATAAGAAAACCGTCGAGAAGGTCAAGCAGCAGCTTGGCTACGTTGAGCGCGAATGGGAGGGCGGCGACGAGACCTCGAGATGGGGCAAGGAGGGTGAGGTTAAGAAGTAGACACACTAAACGGCTTTTCAACAGCATTGGGTAGGAGCCGGCCTACATAGACGGAGCATATCGCGGTTGGCACTGCGAAGGTGATTAGACACATACCCCAGCTTGGATAGAGCACGAAATGGCAGACGCCACTCACTCAGACGTGCTGCTTTGGCATTGGACGGTCAGCTCTGCTAAGGTTTGACTCAACCTGTGACCTCTGAAAGTAAAGGGCAGCTTTTGTCGGACTGAATAGGCAGCGAGGCCCTGGTTGATCTGTTTGTTGGTATAATTCCGCCTTGAGCCCAACGCACGCCGGCGGAGTTGAACTGCATCTACCAACGCAGCCCCTTGCAAGCGTGTCGAAATTTTCAGAAAGAAGGCTTGGAGAAATCTCAAAACAGAACTCAGCAATATGTCACGCGAAACCTTTCAAGCCCTTGCATGATGTCAAAGGAACGGGATTCTGGAATTGACACCGTATCCTCTCCCAATTTCTACGCCGCCACCATACGGCCATGCATAATTCCGTCTCCAAAATCCTCACAGACTCGTTAGCAACTTCGCCGGGGTGTCTGCGAGGACGCAAACAAAAGCGGGGCTTTGCCGGGGGGTTCCAGACCGCATCCCTCACCAACCCCCAAACGTCGTCTCTTCTGGCCACGTCTTGCATGACACCGACTTATCAACCCCAGACACCGACTGTCTCTGTGACTCAAATCCTTTCAGACCCGTAGGAACAAAACGTGGAAATCTGCCCTTTATGTTGGCCGAGTTCTTGGAGTCTGAGCCCTCGGCTGGACAGCGCCTTGTTCTACTCTGCGTCTTCGTCGCCATCGGACTTGTCTTTTCAGTGCAGCTTTCGCAGACGGCAGCGCCGGAACCTCTCAGGTGGACGAGGTTGACACCAGAGACTAAGTATGCTGCCCCCCGGATGCGCCTCACTTACTTCTCTCTCTTCTACCCCAGAGCCATCTCATGGGACTCACTTCTGTACGAAAGGCGCTAACGCAGAGTTAGACCCTACTGGTACACCCTCTACGTCCTCGAGGCGTTCCTTCTCGTGCAGAACACATACCCCAACATGCTGAGAAGCATGGAAACGGTACTCAACACGGGCTACGAAGACAAGATTCTGAATGCGGTGTGGGTTGGGCTTCTGGGGCTGGAGATTTTGATGGTGGTGGGTGTCGCGGTCAAGGGCTTGGCGAAGAGGGTGCAGCCGGCGGCCAAGGCCAAGACGCAATGAGGTGAAATGAGGATTTTGCGATGATGCTTGAAGAGCTACTGCCAGCGTTTTCTGTAACTTGCTTTCGTTGTGCTTTGGTCTGGGGCTTGGGCGTTTGGTGGATTGGCGCATTGACTGCATTGTGAGTTTGAGAACGCTGAGCGTTCTTGATTTCGACGAGTTTGCATTGATCTATAGTACTCGAGACTGCGGAAATACTATCGCTGCATCGATTCTACCCCGATATTCTCATACTGCAAAGCGCTCAATGACCCTCGCTTAGCGTCAAGTGACGGCTGTGTGTCAACAAACTCTTAGCGCAGAACCAACCGAATAGGCGTGAAGGATATCAATATTCCTGGTTTCTAATTAGCTTGAGCAATGCTGGGGCCTCGATTTACACATGTGGTCCATTTTGAGTTTCTCGCCGTCGATAGAGTACGTGTAGCGTCGCATAGAAGCCCCTTTTCCACTCAAGGTTCTCACCTTCCGCTGCCTCAAGATACCACCCAGAATACTTCCCACGTAGACTCAAAGTCAAATTGGAAAGAATTTTCAAGGGCATATATTACATCGGTTCGCAATGGATGTGTCTGGTTCGGAATCTGGAACCACACATCCGCTCACACCTCGTACATCAGACAAAAGGCGTCCAACACCGCAACCATGCTGAATTCGCAAAAGAGCTCCAATCGTCTCTTTCGACTCTCCAAGAAGTGGTATCATCGACAGCACCGCTATGCACAGCCTTCACAGGATGTGGTGGAGGAAAATGGGTACTTTGAGTATCACCACACCTTCCACGAACTCTCCGACATTGAGGAAGAAGCTCGGTCTCCGTCTGCTCGAACTGTTACTAGATCCAAGCATGGACCGCCGCCAATGAGCGTCAGCAAGATGACAACTCGTGATTTGGGGAAGCTCTGCCACAATACCTACCAGCACCCCACCAGGAAGCAGGACCCGGAGGTTAGGCGAGAGAGGAGGCGGGAGTTGGTCGCGGCCAAGAATAAAATCATTTTCAACTTGGCCTGCCTCTCGATTACCGAAACAGAAGAGCTTCCTGACGGTCGGCTTACTCCCAGGCCTTCTAATCCTGCCCACGATCAGCCATCAGCGTCCATTCGCTTCCCATCTGGCGGAAGGTGGAGCAGGCTTCGACGCAATACGAAATTGGTGACTAGAAAGCCTCACAGGAATGATGAATCCAACTCTTCGCCAGCGTGCCAGCGAAAGCGTACCCCCTTCAAAGTGAAACGGGCTAAAATCCGTGGCTGCGGCCCGAGGTATCTGCACCGCAAGATGTCCAGCACCGGTGTGATTTCGGGCATGAGAAAATCACAACCCCCCTCTGTAAGTTACAAGAAACGTCTGGAGGGACCGGCCTTGGCACCTACAAGATATTCATCAAGCCATCACCCAAAGAGCCGTGGCTTAGATCCAGAAGCGCTGTCGTCGCCGGAGAGATACAGCATGTGGGAGGAACAAAGGCACATTCAGCATAGCAGCGCACGCCAACTTCACGAGGAGACCGACTTTGGAGATATGAAACAAAGCACAAGACTTCAGAATATCAGGCAAGGCATGCATCTTATTGACTTTGCGGTTCGACTGCAAGCTTTGCGGCTCTTGGAATGTATCAAGAACAAGATGCCCTGCCGGAAACCTGATCATCCTTCGAATAAGTAGGAATAGCAATTGATCATTAATATCTGTTATCCAAATAGAAACAAGAGGCTTTTCATCTTGACCAGCTTGAGAAAACGCTGTGCACACTAGTAAAGAGGCATAGACCCCTCTGTCTCCTTCAACGCCCTCTCGAACATCGCCAGCCCCTCCTCCAACTGCTCCGTCGACACTGTGATGGGCGGCGCAATCCTGAAGACACCCCCGAAGCTAGGGTGGCTGCTCAAGTTCGCCCACACGCCGAGCTCGTACGCCCTGTCACCAATCCTCTTCGCCAGATCGAGCGCGGGGACCTTCGTCTCGCGGTCCTGCACGATCTCCACGCCGGCCAACAGACCGCGGCCGCGGATGTCGCCGATGCAGGCGTAGCGGGACTTGAGTTTGTGAAGACCAGCCTGCAGGACGGACCCAGCCTCGCGTGCTCGAGCGACGAGGTTGTCGCGCAGCAGAATTTCAAGGACCTTGTCACCCACCGCCGCGGGAAGAGGATCGTTGAGATGGGTCGTGTAGAAGAAGTAGTCCTTTTCCCGAGCGACGCGGTCGATCTCGTCGCTGGTAACAACGGCGCTGAGCGGAAGGCCGTTACCCAAGGTCTTGGAGAGGGTAAGAATGTCGGGGACGACGCCCTCGTTGTTGATGGAGACGAAGTCCCCACATCGGCCAATGCCTGTCTGGGCTTCGTCCACTATCAAAAGCATACCCCGAGCCTCGCAGTGCTTCTTCATAGCTTTGAGGTAACCGGGCGGCATGACGTGCATGCCTCCTGAGCTCTGGATGCATTCGACGATGCAGCATGCGAGGGAACCACATGAGGCCATGTCCACCATACGCCAGCCATACTCCAGCTCAGCCTCCCAGTCATACGAGCCATCTGGTTTGCGGAAGACGGATCGATAGGCATTGGGCGAGGGAAGCATGTGCATGCCCGGCATCATCGGGCCGTGCCCTTTGCGACCGAAGTGGTATTGAGCTCCAATTGCCTGTCCCGTCATCCCGTGCCATGAAGCACCGAGGGCGACTACTTCGAACTTTCCTGTGTAGGACTTTGCGAGCTTGATGGCGGCTTCGTTGCTCTCACCGCCCGTGGAGAGGAAGAAGGCTTTGTCGAGACCCTCGGGCAGATTGGTGCATAATCGCTCGCTGAGCGAAATGACCGGCGGCGACAGCATCCCCGAGAAGAGGTGATCCAACCGCATAGCATGTTTGTGAATGACATCGACAATCTCCGGATGCCCATGCCCCAGAAGACACGACATCTGTCCCGAGGTCCAGTCAAGGATCTTGTGTCCCGACGCCGTGTAGAGATAGTGCCCTACACACGCGGTAATGACATCTGGATGAAACTGGGAGCCACAGTACAGCATGTGCTTGGAAGCTTTCTTCTTGAGATCGGCCTCATCATAAGTCCCAATGACTGGAGTTACTTCTTCTGTAGGGGTGGCCGGACCGGAACTGTCCGAGGCGGAATTGACTTCCTCGATGGTGAGAGAAGGGGACGTCTTGAGGGAGTGGTCAACTAAGGTGGTGTAGCCATCTTCCTCAAGAATACCTGGTGCCATTTCGGTAGCGCTGGAATGTCTTCCTCTTTGGGTCTAACGCAAGGGCTTGATTGACCGGGCGAAGAGAGATAAGAGCCAGAGTTGGGAATGTTCAGAAGAGAGTAAGATGTCAATGACAAGATAAGACTTTTTCATGATCAGGCTGGCCGAGTTCTTTCTTATACCCACGTTCAACTTCTTCGCTCCGACTCTCGGCCTGATAGCAAACCCTGATGAGTTGGCGGTGGTCCGAGCGACTACGTGCCCCAGATAATGATAAAGTTCGCCGCGGGAAACTCTGCCACACCCCGGGTGAGCCTACTCTTCGCCTATCAACGCTGGTCCCCAATGCATTCCGCACCTTTCACCACACATTCTGCAGTGGATCCCAGAGACTGGGAAACAGCGTATCAATCATCGAAGCATCGGGCATAACGAACTCTGAAGGCTCAAACACACCGCCAGCGTCGTGCTGCGGCTCGTGCGAGACACTCGTCAAAATCTTGTCAATTATTTCGGCATGCTGCGCCAGACAGACTTCAGCCAGCTCCCAAGAATGCCTCTCTTGGTGCTGGCGGAGGCAGGTGATAAGATCGTGGGCGATGCGGAAAGAGGCGCTTTGGACGAGTTCTGCGGGTGAGCTCTCGGTTTCCAGGCCGCACCTGAGGAGAAAGTTGACCGTCGCAGGATAGGAAAAGGCATGAGTTGAGAGCCAACAATCGCCGAGTTGAACAGGAGTCAGCTCTTGTGTAAGTAGGAGTATGTCTTCTGCCGTTCTTCGGGCTTGGATGTAGCGATTGGCCAAGCGTTGATCGTGGACCTCATAGGATTGCTTGTCGGCTTCTAGTTCTATCCGCTGCAGCAAGAGGCGCGTGGTAAGGTAGCTTAAGCGGAGATTCGAAGCCCCTGGAATTTCAAGACTTGAGCCACGTAAGATGATCATGCGGTTGGCGCCGGTCAACGATTCGACCCAGCTGTTTAGAGCTAGCTCAAGATCAGTCGTGCTCAGGGTACTGTCCTTGTCGACATTGTATATGAACTTCAAGTGCTTGTCGAGGACATCAGTCAAGCTGATCAACGCAATGAAGATCGACGCTATCCTTTTCTCGCTGTTGGTGGCTTGGTTGTCACAGAGGTACTCTAAAGACGGAGGCGGTACATCATACTGCGTTCGGGAAATATGAGGTGGAGTTCCATGAGCGAGGCTTGCCCTTCATTGTCATTAGTCAAGTTTCTGTACCCAATGCGACAAGCCGAGACGTACCATCTATCGTGAAGCAGCAAGGCCCACCAGATCTTCATCCTTAGACATTTCTCAACATGCGGAATCTCCCAGGGAAGCGGGTCGTGGTTTAGACCTAGGGAGTGAGCCATAGAAACTGCCGATCCAAGCATAACACCATTCCCTATCAAGGAAGTAGTAGGCAGACCACCTATGTTGAGCACGATGGCCTTTATGATAGACATGCCTGGAGATAGGTGCAATTCCGAGTAGACAGCTTCATTGCACAAATTCCAGATGAAGCGGTTGTCGGGCTCTCGTCTACTTCGTAAAGGCTCTTCTGTCCTCCAATGGACGAGGGTATGCGCGTACATGCACGCTATCAACGCAGGTGATATGCGGTGCTTGTCCGCTTGATACTGTCTTCGGAAGAAGACTTCGTCCAGCAATGGAAAGCAGACATTGACCTTTCGAAAGTACCTGCGCAGGGTCAGCACTATTCTACCAAATAAACCGGGAGCCCATACACGTCGATGACATGTGGTGCTTCTGGACCGAGGAGTTTCTCAATCATCTCGAGCTTCTCAGCAGACGGACTGCGGTTGACGGAAACACCAATTGGTCTTTTCTGGACCCTTGTGAACAGGACCGGTCTTGACCTATTGGCTGGTATCGGTATTACCATGCGGGTGGCCCTGGTTGCGCCTGGGATGGCCGAGAGATAGTCAGAAAGCACCTGACTATCCTTGGTCACTGCGGGCCCCACTATGTGCAGATTTTGCGCCTGGTCATCAGCGGCGGAGTCAAAGACATCTTCGTCGTATAGGTTGCTGTCTGCCCCGAAGCTATGCCCCGTCAACCCTTGCTCAGCAGTGGTCATTGGCAAGGGAAAGCTGGGCAGCGGCGTGCGGTGGGGTGCTGGGGGTCCCGGAGCGAGATCGGCGGGGCGGTACATATTGTCTGAATGAGAGACAGGAGCTTGTTGTATGGTTTTCTCGCGCGTGCTACCTGTCCGGCGGCGTTTGCTGGTTGGCGTGGATCTAGTAGAGGCCGCGGTCTGATCCTCGGCCCGGGCGTCGCCGGGATAGATGCAATCCGTACCGTGGGCGCGACACATCAGACAAACAGTCGCATCAGTCTCGGTCTGGCATCTTGACTTGCGGCGACGGCAAGGGAGACAAGCCGGACGCAGATGTGACCGGTAGGGCCGCTCGCCCTGGTGCCGCGGCTGCTGCATGTTGAGCTGGATTGTGCGCAGCGTGGCGTCGGATCTGACGTGTCAAAATCAAGAAAAAAGACTGAGCGTGGCCCAACAAGATGTTTCCGAGTGTCAGAATTTGCTGATACGAAATGGGGAGCGTCACCGAGACATCACGACGGGCGGTGGTGTTGGTGAAAAGGTGGAGAGGAGTTTCCCGCGGGGAACCATATTGCTTCTTGACAGGCGCCGATCGGAGTTTGTGCTTCAGCATTGTCCGTTTCGGGCAACGAGTCTCGATAAGAGTGGACCTTTTTTCGGGAAGCCATTGGTCCCTGCATATCAGCGGCTTGACGGTACAGGTATCAATTGGGAGAGAGGGCGGGATGTTGCTCAGCTCTAAGCGAGCTGAGTTACCCGATCTCAGTTGGTCACTGATAACGGTGTTTGGGGTCTGGGGAATAACCGTGGTGCTCAATACCCGGGGCTAGAAACAGATGGTCTCGCTTGGCCGTGCTGGATGGGTTTTAATTTGGCATTCCTGGCCGGTGGATTGACTTGTCTCATGACTGTCATGGCTTGGGATCGAATGAATGAGGAACTCGACCACAGCGTACTCCCGCCAGCGCTCATCCGCTTGACGTCGACAGTCTGTCATCGTCGTCGTGCTCGCCCCGCTCCAACCTTTCTTCCCACTCGATGCTAGCTAAACACCAGTGTGGAATGCTCTTAACGACTAGAACTGATCGCATCTAGTTTTTCCCCGTGTCTTTATTCAAAAACCGTGTGGTCTCGGTCGGGTCGAACTCAGTCCGCTCGCGAAGCAGAAAATATTCATCCGCGCTTACGTCCATGATTTTAACCTCCATATCATCAATGGATTCAGTTATGGTGTCCTTTTCATTTGGGAACATTGCGTAAATTGATAAGCTTTTGGAGTCTCTCTGGTGTCGGGGGAATTTCCTTCCTAGGTTTGTGGATCATGATGGGGTATCAAGGCTTAGGCATCTACTCGCCCCCGGCAAAAGCTGCGACAGCTTCATCCAGCACCTCCTTAGCAGCCGTTCTTCCCAATGAGGCTTTCTCTGATGGACCCGATGATTGTCGCCCACCTCGGGCTTACACCCGGCCCCGAAGGATCAGGGAACGAAACGTAAGTCTTCGAGGTTTCCGCAAACCTGCGAAAAAAAAAAAATCGATAAAGTAGACGCCTTATTTGGCCACAATCCCCTCGTACCCGACTCAATGACCAGAGCGGGCTCCTGGATCTTGTGGCCGCAGTGTCGGGAACTTCGAATAAACCGAGCACCTTGTCTGATCTTTCTGCGCTGGCGATAGTGCTGTTTACTACCCGGTGATTCACGGTGATTAAGAGCCCGGGCCAACACGTTTTGTTCGCTTTGGAACATGCCTCCATAGCTACTGCACATGTTTTCGGTGTCCCAAGAAACCCAAGCTCTCTGTGCCCACTTCTCATGTAGTGAGGTTACCAAAATGGCCGTCAAAAGGCCTGCTTCATGGTCGTTGCAAGCCGGGAGTCGAACAAAAACCTGCTCAAGCTCGGCGCGCGCTCTTCTCAGTCTCATTCGATGACAGCTCAGCTGTGTAATGTGAACTTGCTTCCTTGGTCGTTCCCAATACGGTACGTCACGGTCATTGTCTCTGCGACTGATACTGTGGAAAGATTGGCTACCTGTTACGGTTGCTCGGTTGAATCGAGCGGACGCTTTCACCGTCAACGATGACAAAAAATAAACACCAAACGCTTCATCGCTGTGTTTGAAAACAGTGGCAGCTTCTGCTTCCCTAGTGCACGGCCGTTCGTTTTTCGCGACCCTCGGATCTGTCGGTGACATCTTGCTCTGCTTTTTCTACTTCATGCGAGAACGACCGTGTTAAAGGTTCAAGCTGCCAGACATCGTTGTGGTGACGTGAATGTCTATGAAAGGGTCAATATCCTGGTTGGAGGGCAGTGGAAAGGGTTGGCTCAGGGTAAGTAGGGTTCGTGGGAAGACCGGCGTCGCGGTAAAGAATTGTGAGAGCTAGTTTAGCACAAGGGCTGACTGAACGTACGAACGCCCTCAAGGGGGGGTTTTGCGAGTATCTCCCATGCGTTATGAAGTAGTTCATGTGATTCCACAGGTTCTAGCTGTTGGTCAACCGTCAACTCTAGCCCTGGAAATTGGATGTGGTCAAGAGTCATCGACAGGTACGACCCAAGTTGTTTTTACATAGTGCGGCTTTGCATACGGGTGCCACCGTAGGGTCTGGCAATTGGACATCCTGCTGGAGCTTCGAAGGGGCCTGATTTTTGCTTCACCTGTCTCTAAATAGTCGACCCTGTGATTGAGGCTGGCGCAATGTTATGCAAAATGCCTGATCAACTACTCCTATAGTGACATCAAAGAACTTTTTCGGGGACACTTCGCTATCAGAGCTTCTCAATCACGCGTGTGTTCCCAAAGCTGTCACTCGCATGCTGCTATAGGGCCAACGTCCGGCTCTCAGCTCCAGCAGTGCAAGGTAACGCAGACGATGTTATTCGTATCGAGCATTGAAGTCGGCTTTCTCAGGGCCATTATCTAGAAACAATGTAGAGATTGGTGCATTACGAGGAGAGGGTCAAAAGAGGCCTTCTACGCAGAGTGACCTCAAAAACACGGGTGGCAGACCACGTGCCGACTCATCCAGTATCTTTTCACAACCACTGATTTCGAGGGGCTGATAAGCACTGCTGCGGAAACGCCTGTTGAAGGGCTCCACATCTCGAGGCTCCTCATGTTCTTTCGACCAAAAGACGCCGACCTCCACCACAACGCTTGTGTGCTGTAGCAATTTGCGGCATTGCGACTCACACATGTCTGTGACATTTGGAAAGGTAGTCTCGTGCCAAACAACGCGGAACCAGACCTCCCAGCCATGTTTCTGGGCCACCCGGTCTTGAACTAGGTCGTAGAGCAGACCCATACGCACGTTTTCGTAAGACTGCGGTTGCGCCTCAGGATGCAAGGTTGAGATCTCAATTTCAACGTCATTTTCGACGGTCGATATCCCTTCGGTGAGCATCCTGACAGACATACAGCCAAGATGAGGCGGTGGTGGCTGCGAGACGAGCATCTTCCGCCAGCTAGCGTCTTTTCTTCGAATCTTTCGACCAGACTCTTGGATCTGCTGACATTCCAGGGGACTTATATCAGAGCTGTCATGAGATCTGGCTTCTCTATCCCGCGAATCTGGGGTTGAAAGCTGGGAGTCTACATTATCGAACGTCCAGGGCATCCAATAGAACGAATCGGATCTGCTGAAACGCCGATATTCAACCCCCACGTCAAAGAAGCAACGGCCGAAGCGCCTCATCAAAAGGGGGTTGATTCTCGGGCTAGAGTCGTCATCGAAATCCCGAACGGCAGGCTGAAAGAACAGGGCTTTCTGTATTGGCCCGGATTTGGTTATGAATCCGTTCCACGCTTTGCTAACACGCAACGCTGAGACTAGTAACGTGCTCATGTCGAGACAGAGAAAAATCGCTTCGGCAAGCTCTGGAACGATGAAGACTGGGTCCATATTGACGCGTGCTGAATGCGTGAAGATAATACCCAAGTGGCAATCGAGAGGGGATGAACGAGGCTCGCGGGGAAGTTGACGCATGATGGTTGTAGCCAAGCTTACGGGCTAAATGCATAATATACTTAGGTGTAAGTCCTCCGACCGCTACCAATTCTGGAGGATATGTACCAATGCGACTGAAGGCTTGCCGCTCCTCCAAATCAGCACTCGTAGAGCCGCTACTGCTCAATGGAACTCACCTTAAGATCATGTCAGACCGACTAACCTAATGAGAAGCCGACACGTTGCATTGTACGTATCGCTGCGCGTCTTTCGCCGGGAGCAGCCTCGATCTTTCAGCCTGAGGTACGAATGAGAAAATAAACAGAAGTCGAGGTTGGGATGATATGAGTCTCGCAAAGAGCTGCTTATGAGCCTTGGTTTCAGAGCCCGTTGGCCGGACGTCGATGAGTTGTTGGTTGTTGTCTGAATTCAGGTGTCACGAATTGGAATTCGCCATAGCTGTTAAAGCCATAGAACCCGACAGTCATCACGTGTATACTGAAAGTAGAAGAAGGGACATCCACTATTAACCTATATGTGCTTCTTGCAACAGAGGCAGAGGGCATTGGATGAGTAAAACTGTGAAGGGGTAATTTGACGAAGTTTGGGATTGTTTTGCCCATTATCGCCCTTGAGAACCAAGTGTGTTCAATAATTCTCGAACATAATCAGGCAACCGGATCGTCGTGTTCTTGAACTTTGTCATTGCGAGCCAACATGCTATGCACGGTCTCTGCGCGTTGGCCACGTCGCACCGTATCGGACTGGCCACGCGCTTGCATGTATTCAGACGTGTAGCATAAAGCTGCAGCATGACGAAATACTACTATATGAGGTAATCCAAGCGCTGATCCTGGCATCTGAACAAGGCTCTCTCATCGAGCCAACTTCAGCCAGGCTGTCAACATACTGGATAGCAGGTGTTTTACAGCGGCTACTGAGCGAGCGCTGGTGTTCAGGTAAAGTATGGTGAGGGCGGTGACCACGAATGATATACAGCAATAATTTATAGGGCCAGCCAAAAGTCGACCGCAGTCCCGCCCACACACGACCGTCGCTGCAGCGTCACCAATGTTTCCAACCATCTAAGTACCTGACCTTCATCTCGGTATAAGCGCGCGGCAAGCATTCGTCGGTGAGGCGCATGAAGTAACTCGACTTGGACCGCTACGAGTGGGGCACCTATTGCCTCGACAGCTTCAGCATTCCGCCTCATCACTACATCTCAAAGTAACTAGAACGCATCCGCACTCACTTCACCGCAGAGATCCACCCTGCATTTAATGTTCGCTCCTCTCCTCTCGAGGATTTAATCATTAGACTTCTACGGGGCACAGCCTCGAGCATCACTCAACGTTATCATGTCTGATGACTTGAGATTTCGCCTCGGCCAAGCCAGCGTCGAGTCTAAAAGAAGACTTGAGGCAACCAGCCCAGATGTCGCAAATGTGAGGAGAGAATGGCAATACAAAAGTTGGGCTGAGGCCGTCGACGCCTTCAATCGCTACGAAAACTTGCCTGACCTGTCCTTTCCGGTCGTCATCTCCCAGAATGGCGGCTCAATCAACACTCCCGAAAGGCTACAGGAAGTCGCCAACCTCCCTCAAGCCCCCGAAGCCATCGACGCCACAATCGTCAAACGGACTGGAGAAGTCGCAGGTCAAAATGTTCAGATTGGGCTTATCGGATGGGAAGAGATAAAGCTACTAAAGAGGCGCACCGACTTCGAACAGATTTTCGTTCGCTTTGCGGCATCGGCAGATGATGAGCCCACAATATCACCCGCGGTTTTCGTCACTTCATTAATCGAAGGATGGGAGCGCCGCCCTTGGATCCCTTGGGCCCCGAAGACGTGGGCAGCAGTTATGGATGCATTTGCCAGGTCAGGTCTGGACTTCAATCCAGGCCGCCCCGTCCTTGTTAACGGACCTACGCAAGACAACCCCATCGATAGTGCGGAGACTCTACAGAAGCTCCTAGGGCTTTCTGGACCTCCGCTGTTAACGACCACGAGGCTGACTAGGCGCGCGGGGGACTGGTCAGGGGCCGAGGTCAAAGTCGCCGACATTGACTACTCGTCGTGGTGGGAGCTTTACAAATTGGCCAATCTGGAAAATGCGTACATCTGGTTCCCCGACGGTTCGGCAGAGTTCATTCTCCCGCGCAAAGCATACGTTGTTCAGTCTCTGCGAGAAACCCGCCTCGAGGAGAATGGCGAGAAGTGGCAAGGCTGGGGAACCCCAGCCGCAGCCAAATTCATGGAAGAGGAAGCTAAGTTACCACCGCGTCGCTTCCCGGTGATCATTAAAAAGCCTGGAGAGGAGAGCTCTCTATCGCTGGACGGGATCAAGAGGCTAATTGGGCTTCCTGCCACCCCAGAGGTTACCACGACCACCATCACGGAGTCCCTTGACGGTGAAGATGGAATGGAAGCGCATATCATAAGTTTGAACTCCGAAGAAGCGGACCTACTTAGGCAAAGAACCCTAAACGAGCACGACCACTGTGTTTGGTACCCAGACAGAAGAACTGGAAAGCCCATGGTGAGGCGAGCTATGTTGCTAAAGAGGCCTTTAGATAGGTGGGCAGCAAGTCTTGAATGGGAGGAGAGCGTAGAGCGAGGGGATGACGCTGACGATGCATCATCGTCGAGTGGCTAGTCTAAAGGGTCTAGAATAATTTTAACGTATTCATCGTCTGGGCTCGGTCAGCCCATCTCCATGCTTTTGCTCTTCAGGGACCATACGTTGGAGAATAAGCTCCACTTGGCTCAGCACTCTGTGTTCCCCGCGGGAAAGTATAGATAAGAGCTGTCATCCGCCGCGGGAAGATACGGGTACGAATCAGAGTTCGGACGGCCTCGCCTGGCTATTCAAATAAGATTTAGATATATTAATTGATGATTATCCGTTATCGGTCAGAGGCCGCATGTTGGTTCGCACAGCGCCTGGAAGAAGCGGGAGAGCTCAGAGCCCGAGCAAACTCACCGCTCGCCAGCCTCACTTCATCCCATGTCCAGCAGCAGTCTCCCATCTTGGCAAGATAGATGAGAACATTTGATGCACATGCTACATCTGGAAGGTTGATTATGGCTATTGAGATAATGTTGTGGTGTCCCAATGAACGCCTTCAAGGGATGCAGATGGAGAAAACGCAGCGTTGGTCGACATCACCGTTGGCCAGCACAGTTATCGGTGTAGCCAATTGCACTCAGAACGTGCGAGCCGAACCCCCTGCCAAGGATGCTCACTTTCATCTGCTATTCTAAGTTCAGCGTGGATATAAATAAGGGCTCTGTGGGATTCGCCCCTCCTGCTCAGCGGCGCAGCAGCAAAGGAAGCCCCCTCAAGCACTCTCTCGACATTATGCCCAACATTCGGCAGGAAATCCTCCAGAAAATCGAAAATAATTGAAGTCAACGAGGGGCCAGTCGCATATATCAGACACAGGTTAAGATCTGAAACGAGTTTCGAAGTAGGGAAGGTTGCCCTTTTTGGACACCGTTGGCATCTGAAACGGCCAGTGGCAAACCCCACCACACGCGTCCACTCGGCGCAAACCGAAGGATTCAGCGCCGTCCAGCGGCGAACTCTGGCATCATTGGCATGGCCAGCCTTACGGTAGCCGTCTTCTTTTTTCTTACTCCCTCTCCTGCTTGTACGGCGCCATCAGCTAGGGCACTCCGTTCGCCACCCCTGCTTTGCTGTGCCTTGCTGGCACTTTGCCATCCTTTCGGCCAGAACCGTCGTGGAATCGCATCAAAACCACGGTACCCGGTAGTTGGGTGGCAGGGCAGGGCTGCATGCAAGGCAGCTGAATGCCGAGAGCTCGTTGAAACGACGCAGGTACTGCGTTCCTGCATCTGAGCTTCTTGATCGAATCGAGATGAAGCTCGTGGCGTGTTTGACGTGCTGTTGACATGGCATTCTTCTGCCTGCTGAGATTTGGTCGCTCGTGAGCCCTAGCGCGGCTAGGCTGCCACTTTGCGGGCTTGGGTTTGGTTCCTCTACGCACCGACAGTTGGCTGGGAATAGCACGGCACAAACTCCTCTAAACACGAACCGGCCGACGCAGGTGGACCTTTTTTCCACAAGCGCGTCGGCGACCAGATATTAGTCGAGCTTGAAATTCTCTCCCGGGTCTGCCGCAACTCGCACTCGGCACGCGAGCAGTCGCTAACGCGCGAAACTCGCTGATCAACCGCCCACGTCCCGCCAAGGGAGTCAGACAGCAGAAAATAGACGCAATGCCCTGTGCGCTGCGCTGCCGAGGCGCAGACAGACAGGCCGCCCGTCGATGCTGTCAGACCGAGCTTTGGCATCATCGAGGTTCGAGCTTCTAGTTCCGTGCTTGACGTCGTCGTCACCTGCCAGCGCGATCGACCTGCACCGCGCAGCGTGGTAACTATGATAGGCGCTTCCTCCGAGAAACTTATAAGACGTGGCTCAGATCGCACGCCGCCCACGCGTTCTCGAACATCGCGGTGACACTTCGGCCCTTACGCCTCGCCTGTGCGTGTCGCATTGCTGGTTCTGCCCCTCTGGAAAGGGTTCGCGCAACCCCGAATGCGACGACACCTACGGAGCTCCCACTCTCGCTGGTAGCTCGCCACTGGAGGGAGTCGTCTCACTGTATCGCCACCAGGATGAAGTCAAGATGAAGTGGACAAACTCGTGAAGACGCAATCGTGACCGCCCATCTGGTCAGCCTCGTGCTCCAGGGCCCAACCCCATAGATCTGGAGCCAGCGGTGGAAAAGGGGTGCATCGGACTCTGTCGGCCGTCCCGAGTAAAGCAATTGCCTATTCGGGACGGCGTGTAAGCTGTGGCCACCTCGCTCCCACCGACCCCAGCATCCCACCCGTACCATCGGAAGCGCCTAAGAGGACCCTGCGAAGAAGCGCCTAGTCTGAAACGGTCCCAATCCCCATCTATTCTCCCATGAATCGCCAGCAGCAAAGCTTAATTGTGGGTGCCTGGCCGCACCGGCGCCACGCGCATCCTTTCGCCACTCGCGCACATTTGGGACCCAGCCTTGCACAGCAAGGGGTATCCGTGTACATGCAGTGGAAGGAAATTGAGCCCATTTTGGATACCTCTTCGATGCCGTGGGTTATTTTATCATGATTAGAATGGATACCCTACATCGGAGTCATCGATGTGCTGTCTGTTTTGTGTGCCTCCAGGGAAGCGGTCCGCCCCCTGCCCTCTGCCCTGCGCCATGATGTGTAGATGTATGCCGGCCAGGGTCCTCCAGATCTTCTAGTTGACGTCTCTCGTCCTCCTCTGCTCACTTCCTGCGCTTGATATATAGATTTCAGAAGTCCGTGTTCTTTGCCTCGTGTCACTACAAGCCAAATACCTTTCTTCACTAGTTCTAGCGCACATCGGCACTTTGGATCCTTCTTGACGATCTGCCGCCATCACTGTCCTACCTCGACAGCTTCTCATCGAGACTCAACAAAGTATGTCATTTTCTTCTGCTCATCTACCGTCACATAATCACTCCGTTTGCCAATTATGAACATTGGTCAAGCTCTTTCAGCGACAATGAAGCTCTATCACCGCCCGAACGAGGCTGCCATTGACTCAAGCTAGATCAAGGTCCCCTGTGACCATGCAAAGAAGAGGACTTCTACCCGAGATTGAGGCCCTTCGGTGATTCAGTCATTGCCCAACATGCCAACTCGGAGAAGTCACTCCAACTCCCACCATGGCTGCATGCAATGCAAGCAAAGGAGGGTCAAGGTGGGTTCAAGAAGCACCTAGTGGTGAACCGGAGAGCTAACGCGTGTTGTCAGTGCGATCAACAGCAGCCAAAGTGCGCACGATGCGTACGTCGCGATTCGGAGTGTACCTACCGGCACCTCATGACAAACTACAACCCCTTCTCCATGCAACAGTTGCAACAAGGCGGTCAAGGGCCAGCAATCTCAGCACCCCCAGCCCCAACGTACCCCGCTACATCCATGCCTCCGGCTCGGAGAACGTCCCAGGGGTTCCGGTATGTCTTCCACACGCCTGAAGACAATATATCTTCGGTTCGTGCGACTGAAGAGCCATTCATAAAGATCGAGACCCCGGCGCCATTAGCACAAGTTGCCTCGCCTGCGACTCCTTTTATAAAGACGGAGTCCACGCCAGCGCCAGACACAGGAGAGGGGAGCTTCTATCCACCAAAGTCCACCCCCTCGGTTTCAAGCTACCCAATCCCGGACACCACAGCAGGGACCGAGAGCACGATCGAGACAAAACCCAGCCTGGTGTCGTTCTCCACCGAACAGGATGCCTTCCTCATGCATCACTACACCACGAATCTTACCACCCCGGCAATGTCCCCGATCCTCGAGTCGAACATCTTCCCATCTCTCAACGAAGCGATACTTCGGCATGCGCAGACAGTGCCATACGTCTGGCACGTGGTCCTTGCCTTCTCAGGTCTGCATCTAGCTTCATACTCGCCGATGCCGCAGAGCGCAAACTATCTGTACACGGCCTTGGAGCACAAGCAGGCAGCTCTGAATCTATTCATGCCCGCCATAGCGGAAGGCATCACCCCTCAGACCGCTGAGCCGCAACTGGCGGCATCGGCGGTCCTGGTAGCTTGTTGCCTAGCGCTGCCAGCAGCAGATCCAGGGAGGAAGATGAGTTTCGACCGCATCGACATCTTGGCCGAGGTCGCGGGGCTCTTCCAGGGGACGAATCACATATACCACCACAACGCTTATAAGATGCTCCCACGGAAGCCATCGTCCGCATCCTCCTCATCTTGTGACTCGAGCTCTCCGTCATCAGCACCTCGATCACCAGGAGATAATGTCCCTTGGCCAGAGGCAATGGAGTCATTGAGACGGTGCATCGACAGGCTCCATGCACTGTTGCCAACACAAGACCCCGAGGAAGAAAAGCGTCGAAATGTTCTAGACCACGCTGCTTCAAGGCTTCAAAGAGCCTTTGGAAAGGTCTCTGAAGCTCGTCGCGACTTCAACGTCCTTTGCGTTTGGCTGGGAATGGTCGACCTTCAATTCGTCAGACTCATCCAGACCAGAGACCCAATAGCGCTGCTCTTGCTAGCACACTGGGCGGTGTGTCGTACAAACATGGACGACATATGGTGGGCGCGCGGATGGCCTGCTACTGCTGTCGGTGCCATCCATGAGGCACTTGACCTCGACCATCGACCACTTCTCGATTGGTGCGTCTCACAAACCCGAGGCAGGGCACCATCCATGGGTCACCATGGACTAGTCGAGATCCCGGCAAATCAGTCACATCTCGCGAGATGAAAACTTCCAGAAACGATTCAATGAAACTCTCTTCACGATTATTGTCTTCCTACCTTGTCATAATACACTATTACTCCTCAAATACACAAAACACACAGAGGAGACTCCAAGAAGGTCCAAATAAACAAGCCTTAAGATCTGGCAATGAAACAGAGGGCACAGCGAACAACATTTTCCTCAACGAGGGTCTTCAATCCCCCAAATGCCGTGTCAACAGAGGTGGCTGAGGCCCCGTACCTTCTACGTCAGCGACGTGAGAAGCGGATGATATCGAGATACTCATCACGTTCAGCAAATACGGCAATTGCCATATTGCCACCACAGAAGTCCCCTCGCTTCCCATGGCAAGACATTCGACAATAAGTCTCCGGAAGCTTTTTTGCATCCGGGCGCATGGTCTCGCCGCACCAACATTCATGCCCGTTCTCCGTTCCAGCATAGGTGTAACCGCGCTCGAAGCAATGGTTCAAGCAGATACTTCTGGACATGCGACCGCTGAGATAGTCCACAGGCATAGCTCCAAGTAACGTCCGAGAGGTGCTGTCTTGATAGCACCCGAGTGAATAGTACCGGTCGGTTTGCGTGCCATGCTCACCGTCCCTGGTGCCTTGCCTCTTGAAGTGGGTAAATTCGTCGTAGGTCGGCGGTCTGCTTGCGCCTTCACGGTCATCGGTCGAAGGGATAACGGAGGCTGAAGCATCGTCTTCTTCTGGCACACAAAACCATCCGTCTCTGCAGTGGTAGCAGGGCCAGCCCAAGCCGCAAGGAGCAGCTTGAGCAGGTGTCTCCCGAGGGGGACAGAACCATCCATTCAAGCACTCGTTACAACTGAATCCGCGGCCTTCGCAAGGGCCCCCATCCGAGTCGAAACCGCAGTCACCATCGCAAGTCCGAGGCGTGCATCGCGGGCAAGCGGGACAAATTTCGCCGTCGTTGGGGTCGAGGACGCCGTTGCTGTGTGAATCAGGGGTGGTGGGTGTCCCAGGGGTCCCCGTAGAAGGTTGAGAACTAGATGACTCGGACATATCCGGAGCTGTGAAATTTCAATAAACATACCCTTTAGGATTTAAATTATCATACCTTGAGGACCAGAGCTTGGTCCTGAAACTGTGCCGGCAAGTGAGCCTTCGCCAGTCGGGTCAGGAGGGTCCCCCGAATTCCCTTGACCCATTTGAGCAGGGGAAGTTTCATCTTGATTTGTATCGCCAGTCTCTACCGAGCCAGAGGGCTCTTGGGCACTGGGTGGTCCGCCCTGTGAGGATAGGGGCTCTCCTGCATCTGCGCTGCCACCTTGTGTAGTTGGCTGAGCTTCAGGACTAAAAGCGTCTGACTGTGGCGAGGAAGAGTCTGGCGTAATATTTGATGCGCTGCCTCCGGTCGGTTCTGGAGCAATTGGGGGATCGCCGTCAGGGGGTGGCTGGCTCGGCCGCTGATCCTCCCGAGTATCGTCCGAAGGGGCTTCAGGGATGCCGTTGCTAACGTGAGCTTGGTCTGAAGAGACCTGGGGCTCAGGCTGGTGAGAAGTTCCTGCGTAGATGGTACTTAGGTCATCCGTATGTGCCAAATGGGTGATAGTTGTTGTAGCGTCAGGTCCAGCTTGTGAACAAGGCACCAGAAGTTGATTTGTGACACCGCTCACCACCTGGCTTGAAAGACACATGGGGCTTGCTAGTTGCTCCTCAGCGGATTCCACAACACTTGAGATGTTGTCAATCACTGCTTGCAAGTTCGAGTCGATATTGTCGCCCATCGCCTCTTTGACCTGATTGATGATGGTCTTTCCTCGATTGACAACATTTCCAAGCGCACCTGAGATATCAGCCGGGTTTATTGGATCAACGGGAAGAACATCTTCTCCGAAAGCGTCTCCAAGTGAAGGGATGACGGAGGCGAGAGCATCCGAAGAGCCAGATTCAATTGCTTCCTGGGCAGTAGAGATGACATCAGTCATATCTGGGTCGTCAGCCGGAAGTGCTTCAACAACGGCGTCTGTCAAGTCGCCAACAGCTTGCGGATCAATATTCACGATTTGATCCACGACATTTGACAGTCCACTAAGGAGAGCAGCCTCGTCTACGTCTGTCTGCCCATGGTCAGAAATGATGTCGTCGAGACCAGGCATGGAGGACTCAGATGAAGGGACACTAATCTCTTCAGAGGCTGGAACCATGTGTGAAAAGTCAGTCGTATCGGAAAATATGGAGGGCGAGAAGATTGAAGCCGGTGTGGTATGAACTGAGGCTAAAGGCGGTGTCGGTGAAACAGGGAGCAGAGTGCCAACTACCGGTCTGCCAGCAATATCTCCATCTTCCGGAGTCGAATCAGATGTCGGAGAGAGCGGCGGAAGTGTGACTGAAACCACTGGCCCAAGAGGTGACGGAACTCCAAGGTCGAGCAGACTCGAAGCTGGGGATGCGATGTCGCCGTGCATAGGGCCGTCCAATAAGGATGCACTGCCCTGATTGAAGGTTCCGGGAGTTGTCTGGGGGCTGAGAGGAAGAACTTCGGATCTTAGAGCCGCTGTAGTATCGCCTGAAAGCACTTCTAAGCTGCTCATAACATTGGAAGGCGTTCCAATAGTTAGTGCCATGGTTGGGGCCGCGGCAGTAGCTGAATTGAGAGCTGTTTCTAGGGCGGCTTCTTCCATGAGAGAGTTTGTTGCATGGCTATTGCTTCCCACGACGTCTCCCTCGTTCGGAATCTGCGGGTCGACGGCAACTGGCTCCAAGATGGCCGTTACGTCAAGCTGGTCAGTGAGCTCAGGGCTGAAGATGGAAGCAATTTCCTTCAGTTACTGTCAGCTGTAGTCCATGAAATGAGATCGAAGCACATACCTCCGTTGGAAAGCCACCAGCGGCTCTTCCGCCCGGGTTTTGGCGCTTCATTAGCTCAAGACTTGACTGGGGGTTGTCTGTAGGTGGTGTCTTCTGTTTATCCAGAATCGATGATGCTAAAATGCAGCCAACGATTGTGAGCAAGACAATTGTCCCGCAAACCGCCATGAGACGCCGGTTGAGGAAGCAGGGTCCGCAGGCACTCGTTCGAAGAGGCTTGCTGGAAGTCGAAGACATGACGAGAGAGAAGACCTCGGGTGAGTGAAGTTGTGGAAGTGATGTTTCGTTCCAAGAAGACGTCCAAAAAAGAGCAACGAGAAGGCGATCAGAAACGAAGGTTTGGTGGAAAACAAGACGGAGGAAGCTGACGAGCACCGGAAGAAAAGAAGTCTTTAGCTTGGCTCGGGTAAGTCACTTCTAGATGCAAGAGGTCAACCGTCTATTTCTCTTTCCCCATTTCTCCACAGCAGAGCCAATGTGGTTCCTGAAGGTAACAGCTACAGAGGAAACTCTGAGGGGTAAGCAAGCGCAGTGAAGGCTGCTCGCTTAATCCATGGCACCTGACCAAGCTCCGAACTGCACACCAGGAGCATAAAACGGCCCTTCCCATTTGATCAGTCTTATAATAAAATTCGGTTCTTTTGCTTTCCGAGCGAGGAAAAAAGGGAACGAGGCGAAGGGCGTTCCTTCAGATACTGACACGAGGACTGCTAATTGAGGCCGAGATGAATGGAGTCAACGACATCATCAAGGCGCCCACCTTTCACCATTCGTGAATATTTTAAAGTCAAAGATCTGGCTAGAAAAATAGATGGTATCGCTGAGGTATATGCTGTCTTCTTTGCCGCGATCTATGTAAGTTGCTCTCTAGCCCCGTTTTGGCAAAGTCGGTTGCCGCCCTTCAGTCCCAAACTACATACGTGAATGAAACATGTTTCTGGCATGCGCCGTACTTCTAGCCTTTTGTTTTCCATTGAATCTCGCCAGAAAGATGGCTTTGATCGTTTTCCGAAGCTGCTCCTCATGTCATCTGCCGAAACGTGGAGGATCGGCACCGGCTCCATCGCTCGGTCTCGGTCGCCGAGGCCGTCCTCTCCCCGCTCAATCTTATTTAATCTATCATTGGTTCAGAACGACATATGAAATGAATAGTTCTGTCCATTGGTTCCCCTCGGGTTCGCAGAACTGCCGGCTCAACCCCCGGTCCTGGTAGCTTTCCCCAGAGTCGCGGACAATGGGGAAGCCTGGAGAAAAGTTCGGGGCCAGACGGCCGAGCCCTTCAGTGTATAAGAGAAGGGACTGTTTCCCGGGCGCCCTGAGTTCTTTTCCCCATTTGTCTTTCCAGCGTTTGAGAGATTGTCTGATGTGAAACGGAAACACCTTGACCATGAAAGCTACACAACCAAGGGCGCTGTTCGCCGCGACTGTCGGTGCCTTTGCCTCGGCAAGCACGATTCAACAAGCACCAAAGTGTAGCGCCGACTCCATACAGCTGCCTGAAGTCTCCATTGATCATGTTGAGCATCTCCCAAGCGGCCGCAAAATCCCGCTTCCCGACACTGTCAACTCTTGCGGCGGTGCCAGCTACAGCGCCAACACCACAAGCGACCTATGCCGAGTAGTGATGAATATCCCCACAACTAACACCAGCTCTATACGAGTCGAGGCTTGGCTTCCTGATAACTGGAATGGCCGATTCCTTGCAACCGGTGGTGGTGGCATTGGGGGGTGCATTGACTACGACACCATGCAAAACGGAGCGCAACTTGGCTTCGCGGCTTTCGGCACTAACGCTGGCCACGATGGGGACGAAGGCTTTGACTTCTTCCTGAACCAGCCTGAAGTGATCAATGACTTCGGCCATCGAGCCATCCACGTCGAGGCCGAGATTGGCAAGAAACTGGTCCAATCCTACTACGGCTCTGCCGACTTCAAGAGCTACTACCAAGGTTGCAGTACTGGTGGCAGACAAGGCTTTCAAACTGCGCAGATGTATCCCGAAGACTTCGACGGCGTGCTTCTGGGTGCGCCAGCCAACGACTGGCTTCACATTGTGGCTTCCAAGCCGATTCTGGCTGGTCGCATTGGCTGGCCGAACTTCAACTCGAGTGCCTACGTCAGGCCGGACCAGTGGCCTGCGATCGTGGAAAAGCAGATTGAGATGTTTGACGCTTTGGACGGGGTCGAAGATGGGATAATCGACAACCCTTCGGACTATAGCTTCGACCCTCAAGTTCTAGCCTGTGGAACTGGGGCACTGAATGATTCGCTTTGTCTGACCCCTGGCCAGGTACTGTCAGTAAAAGCAGCTTACGAGCCCCTGACGGATACCGAGGGTCGTATTGTGTATCCTCCCTTCGAGCTTGGTGCCAACACCGCCGTGTTCTCTGAGAATCAACTCAATGGTACGGAGCTCCAATACCGAGTCCTTGATGTAAGTCGATTTCAGTTGTGCATTTCAAGACAGTACCTAATGATGCCTAGGACTTTTGGCGGGGTGCTGTGTACAATGACTCAACGTGGACATCCCAAGGCTTCGATGAAACAGACATGGACTTCGCCATCCAGCTCAATCCTGGAGGTGTAGGGTTCAATGACCCCGACCTGTCTGCATACCGAGCAAGAGGTGGCAAGATCATCGCCTACCACGGACGCATCGACCAGACCGTCACACCCCAACTGTCCATGCGGTACTTCTCCCAGATTCAAGCATCCCTGAACTTGACTGTCGAGGACATGCGAAACTTCTACCAACTTTTCTTCGTTCCAGGACATAACCACTGCAGTGGTGGGCCAGGCGCCTGGAACTTTGGTCAGACGTATCCTATGGACTCTAACAGGCTTGACGCGGAGAACAATGCACTACTGTCGCTGGTTAAGTGGGTTGAAGATGACATGGTGCCAGAGGGCATTATCGGCACAAAGTATGAGAACGATGATGTTCAAGCTGCCATAACCGCTCAAAGAAGTGAGTTCAATAATGTGCGCTAGGATGTTAAAACATTTGCTGATCTGTAACAGTGCACTGCCCCTATCCCCTTCGAAGCATATGGGATGGCGAGGGTGACACTAAGCTGGCCACGAGCTGGACTTGCGAAATGGCTATCTGAAGGAATGCGGAGCGAACTTCCATCTCATCTGAAGACTCGGGTCTGCAAGCAATATCCGGATTCATAGGTCATTCTGTTCGGCTCCAGGCACTACAACATGTGTAGCAGCAAAATTTTAGGGTCTTTAGGCCTTTCTTGTTTAGCGAGTGTTCCGAAAGGCGGGCCATAAACCATGGATTTGCCTGCAAACCCTTCTTCTAGTCTCAAGGTATAGACACAGGTACCCCATGTTCAGTGCTCACCCAGGTGCTGCATATTTTTGCTGCGGGCTTTCTGCACCTGTCGCTAGAGCTCCGGCGATAAGCTTGCTACGATGGGCTTGCGTAGTATCGAACGCCCTAAGTTCTTGAAGGGAACTCACCCTCGGCTCACCTCAAGCTCATCTTCAAGATCAGCTGGCCCGAGACTAGTACCCTAAGGTGTTACTTGAAAACATCTTCTTCCATATCCCTTCCCCAACTTTTTTCGCCCTCTCCTGAAGTGGAACATACGAACAGCAAGTGGCGCCGCTGAACTATTGCTCGTGGCTGGAGGCAGGATGGCCAATATCAACAGCGTAATTCACCGCTACAATCAGCAATGATTGAAAAGATGCACTGGCTGACAAGTCATAGTGTAGATTCGTCAATTTGGAGGATATCGTGCCTTCACCCGGACCTCCCACAGTCCTGCTTCGCGACGAACACATTGCAAGGCTTCACGAAGAGATCGAGCGTCTCAATAATGTCAACAAGACTCTCATAAGCACCAATAAAAGACGACTGGAGGTAATACAAAGTCAAAGAACTATCAGTGTTGATTTACACGGCGAGGTCTCCCGCCAGAAAAACTCCCTGGAAGAACTCCAAGGTTGGTACCGCGCGGCCAATGAGAGAAATAAAACGCAGGATAAGGAGCTCCGCGGTCACAAAGCTGAGAACGAACATCTGCAGCGGCTCATAGACCAGCTGCAACCCCAGATAAACACGCTCGAAGGATATGATCTCGAACTCAAAACGTACGGGCAAGCCCTCAGGGTAGTATACCATCTTATCCGCAACGCCGGCATCGACACTTCACTGGACGAAATACTTCGGCGTTGCAGGGAAAGGATTCGCATTACAGATGCTCGCCGGGGTATTTCTCATCCCCAAGCCGACCATAAAAATGTTCCACCCGGCCTCTCAAATGATCTACTTCGCGTTGCCAGCGATCTCGTGGACGACGAGGCCTCAGAAGCCGCCAGTGAGGAAGAAGCATCCGAAACCAACAGTCTCAACGACTTTGTCGACTATGGTGAGGGTACGGTGCCTACGCGCCATTCTCGCAAGAAGTCTACGTTTCCCTCCCTGAAGAGAAAGCGGATTCTGCGTGTTAAGATTGAGGACGGTGAAGATCAACCCCATACACCTAGTCGCGCACCCTCTCTCGAAGTCGATGTTGGACCTCTTACACCCCCCTCATCCCGCCGAAAACTTCCGCGCAGGGTGAGAAAAGGCGACGATGAACACGGATTCTACAACCTCGACCGTCTTTCCTCCCACGGTCAAGACGCTGTGTTGTCGCCTTGAGAAAACAACGCAAATTTGCTGTCAAGTCATTCTCACGTAGCATCCCAACGCAGGACACGCAGCTCACGTTATGAGAGCGGAGGAAATATGTTGATGTATCATGGCCGAGAGAGTATCGAATAAAGGCAGTGAAATGTATTAGAAGAATAGTCTACGCTAAGCTGTAAACAAGCCTGGCTCTAAAGTAGAAACGCCGATAAAAGGAAACGATACCATGACCTAAAGAAACGCAATTCCCAAACTCCGTCATCATCGTCTCATGATTCACGCGGGGGGTTGTTCCCCAGGCCCGAGCTTGAGGCACTCTCGCCAACCTTGACCTCATCTTCTGGCACCCCGACCCCCAAAGTAGAGCCGGTAGCAGTATGGTTCGTTTGGCCACGCTCTCTGTCAGTACGCGATGCTATGCTGTCTCTCGGTCCGGCCACGCTTGCGCCCGATGGCGCCACATTCATACTCGCAGTGGTGCTGACACTTTCGCTCCTCGGCCTGCTCGATCCTTGACTTGACCTCCTCTCCCTCACTTGCTTCTCCAGATCCCGGATGGTTCTCTTCAAAACTTCATTTTCCCTCTTTGCGGCCTCAAGTTCGTTCTTGAAGTGCTGTGTCTCCTCATACCTCGCTGTACCAGGCATCATCCCGGGGCTCAGCTGCTCACCGCCCAGACTCTGCGGCAGCGAGGAAGGAGGGGGCATTCTTTGTTGCTGAAAGTATGTCGAAGGATCAAGGGTAGTGGAAGGAGCGGGCGAGGCTCCACGGCTGCGCCTCGAGGTCGTGCTATCTTGCCTGGACATAGCCTGCGCGTGGATTGACCGGCGGCCATCATAAGAAGAGCCGAATTGGGAAGTGACGGATGAGTTTCGGCGGTGTCGTCGAGAGCTCGGGATCGAGAAGCCAGAGCCGGACAGGAGAGGTTCGTTGGTCGGTTCTTGGTTGGACGGGGTGGCGGAAGTGGAAGATCCATTGGAGACAACAGATGCATTCTGGGCTGCTCGAAGCAGGGAAAGCTCTCGTGTCAATCGGTTAACCTGTTGCACAGTCAGTCTCTGGACAGGAATATTGAGCAGATCCGTGAACGTACCACAGCCTCCTGCTCCTTCTCAAGCTCGATGTGTAGCTCTGAGGCCGTCAGTGGGCGGGGATGTCGCAGCGGCCCGGGGCCAGCTTCTGTTGACGGATCTCGCATGTTGGCCGCAGCCGTAGTTGGCTGCTGCGCGGTGATCTGGGGTGATTCGGCTGTGGGCGTTGAGGACGAGGTGGGATTAACAGTATGTTGGTTCGAAGGGAGGATGTTCAGTGATGGATCGGATGGTATAGCAGGGGGCGGCATGTCCTTCGAAGACTGTCGTCGAGCGGCAAGGGGTCGCGGAGAGGCCGGGACGGAGTTGAGATCGGGCATTCTGTGAAGCTTGCCACAGCGTGTGACCCGACGGATAAGCCTGGTGTACTACTGGGGCAGGGGAGGCAACCCAAAGCAGGGCCAGCGATCACGGATTGTCGATGGATTGAGAAAACGGCTCAACAGGTAAAGCGTGAGAACAGTAGAAGGTCGTCAACGGAAGACAGGGAAGTCTCTGGCAACCTACCCTCTCAAAATGACGTTGAGGTCGAGCGTTGATAGATGTAAGTCGGAGGTTGAGGGTGGGATCCAAGTCGCGGGCAGTCGTGGCTTAGTGCTGCGGGGCACTAGCGCGTCACTCGGCGTGTCGGGTTCTTCTAGGTATGTTGCCTACCCGGTACTGTAGCCTCCCTTTCCATACTTTTTTGTAACGCATCCGCCGTATTGCTTTGCCATGAGAATGATTTTGACTGCAAATTGCTCGCGGGAAGGCGTTCTCTAGTTGGTGCGGATACAAAAGGAGCATGGGAGGTGATCAAAAACGTTTGTCCGTGCATCTTAGTGTTAACGCAGGAACATTGGGGAAATTACCAAGCGGTATACAGCTATCAAACACAATTGAGCCTCAAGACTGTTTCTGAACGCATATTTGTGTTGAAAACGCTGATCTCGGTCAAGGAAGTTGGCATTGTGCAAGGCAACGCGTTATGCAATGCTTTGACCTCGGCTAGTCTTGGTGTGTATGCCCGCCTTATACGCCCAGCGGGACTTTTGATTGCAGACACTCCCACACCGCGACGAGGCTGAAACTTCTAGTGGTGGTCCTAGCATGGTTATGGTTGGATGGATGTCACCATGATTCGGTCCTGCATCGCATCATTCCGACAGTCAGGTCACAGCTGAAGCTCAGGGAGGGCCCCGTCTATTCTTAGCACGAACCCAACGTCTTCTAGTCCTGATTAGGGACTCGAATGCTGCAGGCGCGTCGCTATTGGCCGCTAATGATCCCCAGCGACATTCGCCACGACCCGCCCCCAGACTCCCTCAGCCCTATCCTTCAGACATTGTGATAACAGAAAATTTGGAGAGCCCCTCACCTGTTGATTCGAATCGTCGCCTGCTGCGCGACCATGGTTTGCCAGAGTCAAAAGTGAGCGCGTTTCGATGGATCCAACATACCCCTTGTCAGCTTCATCCGGATCACAGCATGCTCCTCAGGCGGGCCAGCGCGTCAAGCAGGCGCGGCGCCTCCCGCAGCCCAAAAAGCCTCAAGCCCAGGGGCTGAAGATCGTTCCCTACCAGCCGGACGCTGCGAAGCGCAAAGCTTCGCGCCGCAATATCTGCGCTGAGGGCGCCGAGCGTATTGCCAGCGCGTCGAAGGAAGATGCCGAAAAGATAGCCGAGGAAGAGCACAAAGCCAAGCAGACTGACCTCCTCCGCAACGTCGAGCGCATACCGAGCTCTCGAAGCTGGGACCCATTCAACGCCTTGGCAGTTCTCTATGTCTCCAAGGAAGAGCGCTTCATCCTCAACTACGCCTACACCCGCAGTTGGAAAGTCTGGGAGGACCCCTTCTCTGGGCAGAACAAATTCGCGCAAGCATGGATGTGGAGGTCCATGGAGTCATCGGCTGCTTTCTACGCTCAGATTGTGGGCGCAGCTTCGCATTATCAGATCAGCCGAAGAGACACTCCTATCTCCACTGAAAGGCTGGCGACTGTGAGGTTCCAGGCGAAGGCGAAGGCTATCGAGAGGTTGCGAAGCGAGATCGAGCAGTACCATCGCAAGAAAAGCTCGATACCATTTGACAGTTTGTTGATGGCGGTGTTTTGCTTGGCTGTGCACGATAATATCGATGTGGGGGAGAAGGAGCCGCACCCATTTTCCGAGTTGGCCAAATTGAGGGACATGCATATCTACGGGAGGGTGGTTTTTGGGGAGCAGCACATGGAAGCTATGTACCAGCTCATCGAGCAAAAAGGGGGGCTCGACACTATTGACAAACACGCCTTCGGTCCCGTCATACCATTGTAAGTGCTCCGTCGCATGCTTGGCGAGTCGGCACTAACCTGGCTTGGGAAAGGCTCGACGTGATCTACGCCGTGAGAACACAGCAGAAACCAAGATTCGCCTGCACCAAAACCCTCAGGTCAATAAATCACCCCTCAGTCTGGCACCCGGACCAGAGAGCAGAGGAACTCCTCGACACGCTTGGCTCAGGATTCAAAGATGACAACCTCACCTTCGCACTCGACCAAGGACTACAAACCACTCTTCTGACATTGGCGGAGATGACGGCTGGTCTCGACCATTTCCAGCGCTGTGGCGCCAAGCCTTTCACGGATCTTATCGCGATGTTAGACAATACTGACTGGGCCGCCCATCGTTTGGCATCAATGTCTTCCTTTGTTGAAGAGGAACATGAGATGGAGAACGAGTTCGATGAGGACGACCTAAACGAAGCCTGTCGTCTTGCTGCCTGGCTATACATCGATATTGTCGTCTTCCCGACCCCACCACAGGCCGGCGTGAAGGACACGATGTCTGCCCTTCTGCTGCCTATATTGGAAACGGCATCAGAGTACGGCGAACACGCGGAGACTATAGGGGGTCTGGCGCTCTGGGCTGCCCTAATAGGAGCAATCGCGGCTCGTGGAACGGCTCTAGAGGACTCTTACGTGTCATTGATGAGGAGGCTAATCGTTTCTATGGGTGGACTGTCTTGGGACGAAGCCAAAGAGCTCACCAAGACTTTTCTTTGGCTTTCGAGCGTCTGCGACGAGCCAGCTAAAGATGTATGGGGGATGGCTGTCGAAGCAAGCAACGAGGACCCCTAACGTTGGATACCATTTGAATGGACAACAGGACATTTGATTCAAGAGCCTACAGGGAGGAGACTGTCGCCGTAGGCATGTAGCTAATAATGTAATTGATGACGCTGGACATTACCTCACTGGCTTCCATGTCTCATTTCATCCCCTTCAGTGCTGCCCCTACAAGAATCAGGTCGATGATGACAAGGCTCGACACATACAATGAGTATGACCGGCAGCTCTAGACTGCCAGGCGAATATCTGTCCACGTCATGTAGAAATTAGTTCAAATACCTCCACAATGCGCAGATCCGCCGTGTGTGGACATCAGCCTTATTGAAACACCCCCCTGATAGCCGTGCACGGCAATTCTAGATGCCTCCAACAGCGCACGTCAAAACCGCCACTCTGGAGTTAATGGCAGTGCCACGCTCCCAGCTGCGCCGCGCACTTGCTGTTCGAGTCGTACACATGCCGCACCGGTGAAAGATCGGTCATCATGAGCATGGGTTGAGGCTTTATAATCCTCGCGGACATTGCTAATCCAAGGTGGAGCGGCGGATTTTGAGTACATAGATTGGGTTGCGCCGCCGGTGGCCGCGGGGCGCGGAGGGGCGTTGGCGTCAGAGCTCACAAATCCGGGGGGACGCGGACTGCGACTGCACGTGCCTGCGACGCGATGTGTGCAATGATAGATGGAGCTTTGAGAGAGAAGGGCATTTAGAGAGAAGTATAAAGGGATCTGTGCCCCAAAGATGGTTTTATGATTGTACCAAGCAGTCACTCAGCATCGCCCAACCCTGAAGAGATTAGCAGCCTACATAACTCCCTCCGCCAAAATGTCTTCTCACATCACTGTCGTTCCAGCCTCGACCCAGGCCGGCAAATACGCCATTGCTACACTCCTCTCCTCCGATAGCGAAGGTCCAGCTGTCCGCGGCATCTATCGCGATCCTTCCAAAGCCCCGGCCGAGTACACCAGCAACCCCCGTTTCGAGGCTGTGAAGGGCGACGTGACCACCGGCAACTTGGACTTCTCCGGTACTGAAGCGGTCTTCTACATCCCACCGCCAACATTCTCTGGAGAATTCGACAATGAAGAGCACGGGAGGAGGACAGCAAGCCATGTTCTAGACGCATTGAAGAAGAGCGGAAGCGTCAAACGGTTGCTGCTTCACTCTGCGCTTGGCGCCCATCGCGATCCTTCCAAGATTGGCGTTCTGAGGCTCAACCATGTCACGGACGAAATTCTCAGAGCCTCAGTGCCAGAGGTCATCATTGTGAAACCCTGCAACTATTACCAAAATTGGGCGGGTGACTTGAAGAGCATGCAAGCAGATCCGCCCAAATTCGACTTCCCCTTCTCCCCGGCTGACTGGCCCATCCCAATGGTAAGTTGCTCCCAAAACACCTTCATTACCTGCCTCTGATACTTCTTTTCAGGTTAGCGCCATAGACGTTGGGGCCTGGGCCGCGAGGACCCTCGTCGACAAGCCCCCCAAGCCCGCCTTCTCAGAGTTCAGACTCTTCGGCCCGCGCAGCGTGTCACCTCTCGAGCTCAAGGCTGCCATTGAAAGGGTGACGGAAAAGCAGGGCGAGATGACCATTGTTCCTCCAGAAAGGCTGGATGAGTTTTGGGGCAAGGTTCTGCCAGAGAAGTATGTTCAGGAATTCGTGGACTTCTCTACAGCGCAATTGGAAGGGGGTGAGCTGATAGGGGAGTATACCGTGGATGAAAAGACCGTAAAGCTGGAGAGGGAGCTTATTGACGATCTGAGAGAAATGGCAGCGCAGTAGGTAGTCACATCTTTCATTGGAGAGAGAGAATGGGGTGAAAAGGGGCTAGCGGCGGAATGACGGAAAAGGGGAAAACGCAGCGCAAGCAAAGTCAACAAGTGACCTCACACTGATTTTCTTCGCCTCAACAATTGGAGCACACAGTGAAACGCTTCTAATCGCTCAGATTTCTCCACTTACACAGGGACCAAACGCTCCTATTCCAATCATTGGCAGTCGTCAACCTTGATATCCGCAATCCAATGTATCGCGATCACAGTATGATGTAATCGTGAGGTATGACGGCATCGACACCTCAGCGTCAAGCACCTTAAAACACGACAAGCAAAATTGAGAGCTTTCCTCTTTCAAGAAATTCCATCTCTCCAACTACCGAAAAAAACCCCTACCACAATAAACAACCGCAATCATGCCTGAGGGTCGTCAATCTCCTCCTCCCGAGCGCCAGTCTGGCAAGCAGCAGCAGGCGCCTCCTGGCTCGGGCCAGGGCACCGACAATGCTGCCAACAAGGGACAGGAAGTCAAGAAGGAGGTCGAGGTAAGCATTGAGAACCCGTCGTTGGTCTTGAGGGATGATTGCTGACTTGTCGTAGAACCTTGCCTCGAACCCCAAGGGGCCAATGGAGGACACACTCAAGGACAAGTTCTCTAAGCAGTAAATGAATGAATAGAAGGTTTAATGTCTGATGCAACATTTCTCACGAATTTACGAAGATGGAGAAATTTGGGGGGCGGATTAGTCTAGTACTTCAGAGTACTTAATAAACACCTTCGCCGACCAGTATCAAGTGCACCAATTCATCGTCCGTGCCGCGTTGCTATGCCGAGCTTGAGCATCCAACAATGCCGTACCAGTCAAAGTGTCACAAGATTTCAATGTCGCGGAAGCGTCACATGTTGGTACGGTCAATACTGCAGGTGAATATTTCATTAAACGCCGCTATCACTAACTAGGGAATCAAGAGCCCAACTTCAGGTTAAAGCAGTATCATAACTCGTCAGCACGTTGCCCAGCGATATCACATTTTCCATCGAGTGCCGTTGCAGTTCCTCACTTAAGCGTATTTCTCGTTGGTGGGCGCAACGCCTGGAACAGGGTCCGTGCGAACGGCAGGCTCAGGGGCCATAGTGCCAGTAGGAACGCCCTCAGTCTCGCTCTTCGCAGCTGCAGCCGCAGCATCGAATGGCTTTTCGCCAGAGCTGGCCTCCTTCTCCTTGCCGAAGAGCTTCTCCATTCCGCTGGCCTTGTAGGCACTTCCACCGTGCTCGTCCTTCTTCAGTTCAGCCAACCTCCTAGCCTCAGCATGCACTTCCTGCACTTGTTTCTGGCTGTCCGTGTAGAACTGGACAATCTTCTTTCCGGTGGGCGTGTTGGTAGCCTTCTCAAAGTACGAACCCAATCCGCTGAGGAAGTTGTTGGCGCGCGCCGAGATGCCGTATGTCTGGTCCGTAGCCTTAGCGCGGTCGGAGGCGTGGTACTTGCTGTCCAGGTTCTGGAGGGTGTTCATGAAGCGCGAGCTGACGCCGTGGGCGGAGTCGAGCTCGAGGGCGCGCTGGATGGCAGCATCGCCCACAACGTAACCTTGAGACAGGTACTCGGCCAAGATGCGGGCGCGGGGCTTCTCCTCCTGGGTGATTTCATCGGTGTCACGCTCGGTGTTTTCCTTGTCGTGGGAACCATCGTCGGTGCTGTCCCCGGTGGCGGAAGTGACGGTAATGTAGTTACCGCCGAGCTGCGTGTTGTTCAGAAGGAGCGCGGTTTTGGCGGCAGTAGGCTTTTCGAAAACCACGTCGGCGTTCTTGACGTCGCCCTCGGTGGTAACCTTGATGTCGGAGATCTTGCCGCTATAGATGTATGAGCTTCATGTATGGGCTCGAAGAAAGAACAATAACTTACCAGAAGCTGAAGAAGTCCTTGATCTCAGCGTCACTGGTCGCGCCAGCGATATTCTTAACCTGAACGGTGCCTGGAGAAGCCATGATGTTGGATGTGTGTGTGATCGCGGGGTATGTGATAGGATCGTTGTTGAGGTTGTGAAAGGATTTCAAAGTTGCTCAGGGTGACAGGGCAGTTCTGGAGATGCGAAGGGCCTTTTATTGAGGAGTAGCTGAAAGGAGTTTCTCTGCTAGCGATGCGGGCATGACGACGATATTGCCCCAAACCTGAGACCTCTCGAGCTTTCCACAAGGAGGGAGCTAGAGCGGGGCAGACGCAACGTCATTGCGTCCAGATGTGGCGCTGTTTTTATTGCTCAGCCACACTCCTGGTCGCTAGCGCTGTACAGCGTTCCCCTCGGAGACTGCGCGGCCATCAAAGTCCTCCACAAACAATTGTCTCCAACGGTTGGGGATGAAGCTGCCTAGCCGCGCACTCAAGGCGCCTTTGTGCCGGTTTTCGCGTTGGAACTACGTGGCGATCGTGGCAGGCTTCACCTCGCTCCGAGTCTGGCATGTGAAAGGGCCTTCAGGTCAGCGGTGGTGCAAGTGTCAGCGGAGCAGAGCTCCGGGTACGGCGGATCCTGCCTGCCCTGTCCACCAAGGTGCAGGTGGGAACAACTTAATTGTGTTTAATGGGAGAAAAATCTGTTTCACGACTATCTCGTTCTCGAATCTTCAAACCCGTCACATGTTTACTTCAATCCCTTTTCCGTACCGTATTGGTCCTCCTCAACGGTTGGTCCCTAGTCACTGGCGTGGTTCATGACAATGCCGTTGGGGTCCCTGGTCTCGCTGTCACCCCATTCAGCAGTCCAGCCATTGTCCGCCAAGTAAACTTTCCAAGCGGCATCGTCCTCGTCGAGACGGCGCGACACATCTGGGATCACAAAGAAGGCGATGAGGGCGCCGAGCACAGCGAAGCCCGATCCGATCAAGAAAGCAGCCTGGTCACCCTTGCCAGGGGTGCTGGCATAGGAGTTCAAGATGGCTGTGAAGACCTGAGTGCCAATGGCGGCACCGGCCTTGGAGCAGGCGGAGATGAAGCCCATCATCTGTCCACGGATGGACGTCGGGAAGCACTCGGAGGCAGTCAAAACGACAGTACTGGTTCACATTAGACACTTTCACTCACGGACTCGGAGCAATCACGCTTACCTTCCAGGACCAATCTCACCCAGAGTCAAGAAGATGCCATACAACACAATGAAAAGCGGGAAGATCGACTGCACGGGGCCCATGGCACCACCCAGGATGAAGCCCAGGCATGCCTGCAGCATGAATCCAAGAGCCATGGTCTTGCGACGACCAATCCTGTCGGACAGCACACCACCAATGAAGGGACCGGGCAGGTAGAAGCAGTTGATCAGGACACCCCATCCCAGGTTCTTCACAAGCGAGTTGCCGGCGTTGGATCGCGAGATGATGGTCGAGCTGAAGATACCGAAGGGGATGGAGATCCAGTTGTACAGGAACCAACACGAGGCGACACCGATCAGGGGGCGATAGTAGCGCTTCACGGCAAGAACGTAGGGGACCTTTTGCTTGCGCATGGCCGACTTGCGGTAGGCCGTGGCCACGGCCATGCGGAGACGGAACCAGAAGATTCCCAAAGGAGGAACAGCTCCCAGAGCAAAGGCAGTGCGCCAGACGATTTCGTACTTGCTCTCCTTCTGGCCGACGCAGAGGAGGAGCAGCAAAGGCACAAGACCGGCCCAGACGTAGCCGAGGGATGCGGACAGAGTGGCCAGCATGGCGAACATGAAGCCTCTGTGCTTGCGATACTTTCCAGATTCATCTGTGGCTTCAGCAGCACCGGCGCCAGAGACCGGGTATTCACCACCCGCCCCGACTCCAGCAACGCCACGAGCGATGATAAGCATCCAGATGAGGCCGGTAGCAGACTTTCCACTGGCTGCGGCAGACATGGCGATACCGACCACAAGCAAGATGGTCGTTGCAACGGCACCTGTCTTACGTCCCAATTGATCGACAATCACACCAAAGAACAACATGCCAATAATCATGCCAATCAAGAATGAATTGCTCAGGCGGGAGTATATCTCGTCGGTCAAAGCATCGGGGTAGATAACCTTCAGCAATAGCTGAAGGTTGCCAATCACGGCAGCATTGCTAACACGGGGTGTGAGCTCTGTACTGATCATCAAAGGTAGGGAAGGGCGGCGCATTGCTTTGCGGCCTCGGGGAAGCACCAGGTCTTACTATCCATCACTCCCAATGGCCAGGCCAGAGAACAGGACCATGAGCCAGACGGAGAGCTTGCTGTAGTAGCCCTTTTCGGGCTCGTCGATACTGCCAGTCTCGACATTGGCGTCATCCTTCTCGATAACGGGTTTCTTCACCTCGATCGGCTCCTGCGGCGGGAGAGCTTCGATCTCGGTTGATGCCGCCGGTTGCGGTTCAGAGTTTGTTGTTGCGGCCATGGTCACTGTCACGGCACAAAAGATGTCACACCGAAACGATCACGATCACGATCAGAACTTCACCAAGAACGCAACGTTGTTGATGGGAAACACAAAGAGATCGGCGGGAGACCACGACTTTAAGCAGATAGCGAAAAGTTCGGGCGACAAACCCCGTGTCGGAGACAGCCCGATATCGTGGTGGGGGATGTAACAAGGGGGCCCCAAGGGTCAAGCCCACCAGCCCACCGGCGAGAGGAGTCTCCGCCGAGGCCAGCGTGCGCTTCTCCAATAAGCTCGCGAACTTTTCGTATACACTTGCTCTCTTAGCCATGTGTCGCTGGTCCCGCAAGCCCACTCCCACGAATCTCATCGGACTATAGCGGCCTTGGCGGGTCCGGTTCTCGGGGCTGGGGCGGGCTCTCTATGGCTGATAAGGGTCCCATATTGCCCTTTAAGACCGCATGCCTGGTACTGGGTGGCGTCGTCCAATTTGCCGGTCAAAGATTTCACCTGGGCGGACCTAGTTTGATCACTTAAGAACGAGTAGTCTGCGGCTTTTACAAATGTCAGTGTGCTTGGCGAACACGTTGCCGCTGGCCGACCGGTGTGGGGCGAAACGCGCTGACGATGCCGACACCGCGCCGCCGAATCTCATGACTCCGAGATTCAATGAGTATCACTCACAAAATGCGGACTGACTCGAGTGAGCTGCTCTGAATCCTCGGCATGGACGTGAGTTATTCTGGCACCAGCTCGATCTTGGGACGAAGCATAGAGGCATCGAGCACATGACAATGGTCGGCGATGGCACTGGTGTGCTCCAAACCTGGGATGACTCCTCATTGATTGATAAGCACTGTTTCTAACCAAGCCGTTTGATACGATTCATAGCAGAACACGCTTTTCGGACTTCCAACCCAAATTTAGACTTTTTGATATAACTACTACTTATCACTTCACTGTTTATAAGGTTAACCCTCTTGCTCCGGAAAACAACAATTTACCCAGTCTCTCGCTAACAAGCAAACTCCCTGGTCAACGTGATGGAGGCTTCCCACATCCCAGACCTCGTCTTGGGGTGTATTCCAGAAGATGAAACCAGTCACGGCGCATTCATACTTGCACAAGACTCATTATCCGCGCCAATTTTGAACCACAGCCTGAGGGTGTACCTCATTGCGAAGTGGCTTGCGGAAAAGGAAAGCAGCATCTGGGCCGCGCCAGCGAAGCTCCCGCTGCTCTTCGTTGCTGCGATATGCCATGACCTTGGGGCGAGCGAGCTTTACGACGGCGAACAGCGTTTCGAAGTAGAAGGCGCCGATGCAGCCAAAGCCCACCTCCTCTCCCACGGAGCCAGCGAAGAGCATAGCCACAGCGTGTGGACAGCCATCGCGGTGCATACCAGCCCTGGCGTCGCCGAACGAATAGATCCCCTTTCTCGCCTGATCCGCCTAGGGGTGCTCGTGGACTTCAGCGCAAGCAAGCGTGCGGAAATGGGGGCTTTTAACTACTGCAGCGAGATCGAGAGGCATTTCCCGAGACTTGAGGTTGAGAAGGCGTTAGCCGGTGCAGTCGTCAGCCAAGCTGGCAAGATTGTAGGCTCGGTGGACAGTATGACTTGGCCCAACACGCAGAAGCATCCCAGTGCTAGTTGGCCGGGGATACTGCTCAGGGCTCATATGGAGAATCCGGGGTGGGATGGTGTCAACCCGGCATTTTGAAAATCGCCTAGTCCAAAGTCAGGCTTGGCGAATATTGAAACGGAATCCGGGACTGAATGTATGTCCAGGCAACAAATACCGGAAAGAGAACCCAAATCGTACCGTATCAATGTCGCTAGGAACGACCCGTGAGAGCATGCAACAGGGTCACAAGGCAGTTAATTAGATCGCCCCCTCACAACTGTCTTCAGGGGAAAACTCATTCCTCTGCTTGTGAAGTCTTTACATCGCAGGCGCAACACATCGTAGCAGTTGAATGATAAAGGCATGGGGAGATCGCAGCTCGAGGGGGTCAGAAACCAGGCATACTAGCGACACTTGTGCACCTACCGGCGGAGCAGAATAGACTTTTGGTCGGCTGAGTGTACGGTTTTCGACAATTCATCCCTCCGGCTATTTAGAATAGGCGGGAAAGCCACTAGCGGAGAGTCGAGCATGACGTCTTGGAGTGCCTGCCGTCATACACAGTGCGGTTTCCCCAATGATACAACCTTACAGGGTCGTCACCTGACAAACGCGACTGGCTGACACCAGGATGGGAGAAATGTTGGACATTGGTTCGCCAGAAGACGTGTCAAGGAATGGCATCGGGGTAGGCCCCGCTACTCCCCGAGCCCGTGTACGTGTAAGTGCCCCTCCATCAGCGAGGTGCCTCAACGGTGCGGGGCGCGAGAGGTGGTGGTTTGAGCATTGAATTCCCGTAGCAAATGGGTATATATAAAGGCAGATACTGTGGTCTAAAAGATTCATCCCCGATCTTTCTGATCAAGCTTGCTCCGGTTCGGGTTCTCGGTTTGCGCATCCTTGATTCCACTCAGTCCCCTTCACGACATTTCATCACTTAAATCACGGCACGTCCGCAGGTAGTGTCAACATGACGATCAAGGTCGGAGTCGTAGGCTATGGCTTTGCTGCCAAAAGCTTCCACCTGCCCTTCATCACCGCCATCCCCGACTATGAGGTCGTGGCGATCCTTCAGCGAGCTGAGGCACCAGCCGATCCCTCGTCGGCAAAGCCAGGCTCCCATTGCACAGTCGACTTCCCAAAGGTCCGCCACCACCGCACGGCAGAGACTTTCTTCGCCGACAGGGAGATACAGCTGGTCGTGGTCGCGACTCACACGGACACTCACGCCTCGTTTGCTGAGCAGTCGCTTATGGCTGGCAAGCACGGTTAGTGAACCCATCAAAGTGAAGAGTATGAGAAGAATACTGAGATATTTCCCAGCTATTGTCGACAAACCGTTTGCGAGGTCGGCTGAGGAGGCCGACAAGGTGATCAAGCTGGCAGATGAAAAGGGCCTCATTTTGACTTGCTTCCAAAATCGTCGCTGGGTTGGTGAACCCCAGACGCGAAGTGCGAAATTCCAAGCACTGACTATTACATAGGATGCGGACTTTCAGACTTTGAAGAAGCTTCTTTCTCAGAACGCCCTTGGGAAGATCATGGAAGCCGAGCTTCACTACGATTTCGAATCGCCCCCTTGGTTGAGCAGGTTGACACAGAAAGAATACACCCCTGGAGCTGGACACTGCTTTGGCCTCGGTAAGATATTCGACGTCTTTCTTTTCATGCCGATGCTGACTGATCTCGCAGGAACCCACAGCATCGACCAAGCCTACATGCTTTTCGGTCGTCCTGCTTCAGTGACTGCCTTCTTCCGTGCTCAGCGCGGGATCGAGAGCGAAGTGGAAGACTCCTTCACCGTCATTCTGCAGTACGGCGGGGATCAGAAGGACCTTCTCGTCACTGTCAAGACTTGCGTCGTCACACCCATGGCGAAGCAGCTGAAGCAGCTCATCAGAGGAACCGAAGGCTCCTGGGTCAAGGTCCGTGACACCCCTCCCACCTGTGCGCAA
Organism: Sordariomycetes sp. S80-01Y; assembly: GCA_037042185.1. NCBI lineage: Eukaryota > Fungi > Ascomycota > Sordariomycetes > Sordariomycetes sp. S80-01Y. The sequence continues at coordinate 2,641,203 of JAXQJY010000027.1, read as the reverse complement.
GTGCCTCGCTAACCCGTCGTGATGCAGTGGCAACAACGAAGCACCTGTCCCCAGGAAGAGCAGATTGCGCAGGGCCTCAAGCCGCTCGACCCCGCCTTCGGCAAAGAGTCAGACGCTATGCGCGGCGTTCTGACGACGTACAAAGAATTCGACGCCAACGTACAGAAGTACGATCCAGAGACTAAGAAGTACACGGGGGAAGTGCCGACGGTTACTGGCCGCTGGCTGGGTGTCTACGAGAGCCTCGCCGATGCGATCAACGGTAAAGGGGAATTGGAGGTCAAGGCCAGCCAATCAAGGGATGTGCTGAGAATCATTGAGCTGGCTCGAGAGTCGCACAACAAGAAAGCCACAGTTCCTTGGCAATAAATAAAGAAACGCAGTAGACGGCGCTGTGGTGACTAGAATATATTCCGTATGTGGTCCTGCAAAGCCTCATATATCCCCTGTGGCCCAGCTGGCTAAGGCGTCCGACTGTTAATAACATGCAATCGGGAGATCGACAGTTCGATCCTGTCCGGGGGAGTTCATTTTTGCTTTTTGCTCGGTGGAATCCATCCCGTGCCTCTTCTTTTTCATTTTCGCTCTAACTAGTTGATGCACAGAGGTTCTGTGTGTTATTGTCTCTGAACGCGTTGCATGGACGTACTGCTCTTTGTATAAGTGTGTTTGTGGCTTGGCACGCCAGGAAAGGGGAGGTTCCCGGGTGTCTCCCCCATGCTGCGACTGTGGGTTCTCAAGCTACTACTATAATCCAGGGTTCTGACTACTAGCGATTTCGTGTGAGATTAAATATGGCAAGGAATATCACCGAATGTGAGCCTCTTCTCTGTTGCGGCCACCAAAATGCAGTCTAACTACTTCTGAGTCGTCGTATCATCTCGTATTGACTTCAAACGGTACGATTCGACGGCGTGGCTTCAGGTGCTCTTGGCACTTTTCAGCTCACAGGCTCGCTGCTCAGGAGGTGAGTCTGCCAGCTGCGGAGCCTTGCCGAATATGTGAGCTTTAATGGGGTGTCGGGTCTTACGCAAGGATCTGAACTTGGGATCGATAACTTCTCGACACCGTCCGATCTCGAAAGACGGTTACCATGACGAGCCTGCTTAGGCTGCCCCTTGCCCTAACGCTGCTGGCATTTTCCAAGGCACTTGCAGCTGAGGTCGTATATATAAGCGAGATCGATGAGTTCTCGGTCCTGGTGCGCTGTCTAAAGACCCGGGCCCTCCCGAACTGGACTGACGCCGTCCCAGGCTGTGTGTGCCGCCAGCGCTTTAACCACCGTCATCGACTATCAGACACAGTCAGATGGCAACTGTGGCAACGGACGCGAAGAGGCAACGAATTTGCAAAGATGCATCTGCTCGGACACGACGCTCCACGACGAAGTCTCGTCGTCGATAGGATATGAGGTTTACGAGTATTGCGGGCGATCGGCTACCGCCGACCGCGCCAGCGCTTCGCAAATTCTCGAGAAATACTGCTCACCCGACTACAAGATCGACTTCGACCTGCCCACGGGCGCCAAGGGGTTCGACCTGATGATTACTGACCTGCCAGAGATGGGATGGCTGGCCCCATGTGCAAGCTCGGCGCTCGGGAAAGCTGTTCTGAACGAGGTGAGTTGATGAAGCATGTAGCTACGTCGCTTCGCGGACCGAGCTTTTGGGAGCTTCTAACACACAAGGCGTAGACGAAGTGTCCCGACCAAGCGAGCCTCTATGGCCCTTGCGTCTGTGACAAGCCAGGGGTGAAGTACGGGATAGAGACCAGCATCAGTCGCGGTATACGGGACTCGTGCTCCAACTCTGCGGATGCAACCTCGGCCTCGGAGTTCTTCTCCCAGTACTGCGATCTTGCGCGCGGCAGCTTGGGGGAGTCGGGTTTCTCAAGCCCTGGAGGGCCCCCAGGAGACAGTCAGTCGTTGATGTGTAAACTGTCTTGCATCATGCTGATCCTCGACAGTGTCATACTACATAACTGCTTTATCTCAGTTCGGGTCCCTTCGAGAGTGCGCGCAAACGGCCCTCTCGTCAGCTGTCCAAGGGGTAAGTCAGCAAAGTGCACGCAAACATGATACAGCGTTAAGTCCAGCCCGCAGCAAACATCTTGGAGATGCCCAAAGGGACCCCAAGCACTGGCCTCCTGTGTCTGCCTCAAGACTGAGATGGACTCCACCGTCAGGAGGTCGTTCTCGGACGAAATCGAGAGTAAATGTGGGACGGCGGCGGACGACGACTACGACGCGGCATCCGACGTGTGGGATTTCTACTGCAGTGCTGCCGGCGATATGGCCGTCGCTTCTGTAACTGAGTCGATTGCTCAGACCTGGCCGACAGGGAGGTGGTCCATCGACGAACCCTCTCCCTCCGAGACGGACGGTGCAGGTAACAGCGGAGGTACCTCTGACGGCGGCGGAGTCAACAAGACCGCAGTCATCGCAGGAAGCGTCGTGGGCGGTGTCGTTGCCATCCTTGCAATCATCGGGGCAGCCTTCTTCATTCGACGCAGAAAGCAAAAGGCTCTAAAGACAGGCGCTGCTCCGTCTGAGCCGTCTGAATCTCGAGAGCTGCCCGGCCAGCACGTCGACGATGTGGGGGTTGTGCCTGGCAAGGACGTCGTCGCGGACCAAGCCGCGGAGATGTCAGGCGAGGAACGGCGGGTAGAGATACATACATATTCAGAGATGGACAAGCGCGCCTCGTTCCACCGGCCTCAGGAGCTTGAAGGGTCTGCGGTAGGGTTGTCGCATAGCCCATCGCCAAATCACCACTGAGGGCCACCACCTTCGGCAGGTGGAACTTCGATCTAGATGGGAGGTTAGCCTGGCGAACTGAGGCTGGAAAATTTGACCCAGCACCTATCCTGGGGGTTCAACGCCGCATTGGGCTGCAGTAATAGGTTCGACCGTCAATCTTCAAGGATGTCGATACACCACGATTACGAGGACAGTGAATAATCCGGCAGTAGGGGCCTCTCCTGACCCCAAAATAAAATTCCCAACAACGCTCAATACCCGAGTCTCTAGAATAACGCCGCGTGGGGGGCTTGCAAGCGAGATACTGCTGCTGAGCAACGCCCCAGATTTCAAGGACATGAGGTCAAAATCAGGCAAAAAAGGCTGGGCATTACATCTTCCACAAAGGATTCTAGTGGAAATACAAGACCGTTTAGATGAACGGCGTCCAATGGAATATCATCTTAAGAATCGAGAACTGATTCGAAAGAACCGTGGACTGGTCAGCAGCCCCGGGGGAGGCGAAGTTGCAGGCTACGCTTTGAGAACTCTGAACGAAATCTATAGGTCAGAATGGTAACACCAAGCTCCCTGCGCTTGTCTTGAACATTATTAACGTTGATCTAATTATCTACAAATTATCGGCACACCTCATTGCTCCTCCTTACCTCCTCGCGCCCCTCGACGGCGCCCACGACAACACACATTCCCTCCTCGGCTTTGATCCTCATTACAGTCTCAAACCCCTGCTTCTTCGCACTCCCAGCCCTACTCCACGCCCCATCAATTTTCCGCGTATACACGTTCCAGCTGTCCACGTCGGTGGCGCCGTTCCAGCTCACGTACAGCTCCAATTGCTCTACATCCCCCTTCTCCTCCTCCTCTCCCTCGTGATCGTGTCTCTTACCCTTCTCGACTCTCGCGACGAAGAGGCTGGGATCCCAGGCTTTGGGCCTGGCGTGCCACTCCTCCTTGAAAGCCCTGTAGCTCTGCGCCTTCTCGTCGTGGCCGAACCGGCCCTCCCACCTGACGTCGCCGTCGGGGCCGAACTCTCGAACCACGGGCGTGGGACCATAGCAGATCATCTGGTTTCCGTTTTCCAAGTATGGAATGTAACTGCCCTGGCTGCCGGAGTGGATGGGTTCATCTGGGACGTGGATGTTGCGCAGGACCTTGGGCGGTTTGTTCTTGTCCGGCGGCAGCGAGAATTCGAGGAGGAGACCGCGGGTAGGGGTGGTGTGTTTGAGCTCTTGCATGTGGTGATTGTCGAAAAGACTCACCACCATTCTCTCCTCTGTAACGTTGACCGCTCTGGCGTGATGCTGCCAGCTGAACATGCCGTCCTCGCCCAGAGGCCCGAAGTCGCCACCCTCGCCTCTTCCGCTCAACTCCCAATCGACATTCCCCGTCTTCTTGTCGACCAGATAAAATGCAAAGGCATGTCGACTGTTAATGAGGAGTTTATCCCCCGGAATCTCCTGAACGGAGTTCAAATGAAAGTGGTCCCACGGCGACCCGCCGATACCTTCGCCCATGTAGGTTACCATGTCGATGTTGGAGGCTTCGAGGGGGATGTGGTCGAGGGCGGACCAGGTAAAGAGAACCTCGCCGGTTTTGACATCGAATTCGTACACGAGACTGTCAGCCAGCCAGCCATCCGCGACGCCCCCTACAGGCGTCAAGTCAACGGGCGTGTTGTTATACACGGAAACGTAGACCGAGCCTCTACTTGTGAGCTCCTGTTCGTGGAAGTCGATCAGGCCGGGCGCCTCCTTCGTTTTCGCGCCATTCATCTTGATATGGGCGTCGAAACCCGCATTGACATGGCTGTACTCCTCGTCCAGTATGACGAGCTCGCCGTACCCGTGACCGATGGTGCTGTCCCCAAGCCACACGGTCAAGTGCGGCTTCCCCTCATACTCCTGGAGCCGCAGGTTGTTGGACCCGTGCGACGCATTGTGCGCGTAGACGAGCTCATTGTCATCGGTCAAGATCCAGGGCGCGCTCTGCTCCAGCTCGACGGGTTTGCCGCGGGACTTTGCCGTGAGGAGCAAATAACCCGGCGCGAGGTCGCCCTGGTTTCGCGTGATGGTGACGTTGGGCGGGGTCCACGGCGAGGACTTGAAGACGCGGTACGGCCAGTGCGGCTCTTCGGGCTCGACGACGTGGACGTAGGCCCAGGAGTCGAGGTTGGGAGGGCTTGAGGTGGTGAAGCTGCCGAAATCGAGGGTCGAGGCGTGGAGCAGATAGACGGCAGCGGCGAAGACGAGGGCGGTAAAGACTGTTAGCCCGGCGGCGGGGCCATCGCAGCAAAGAAGACGCATCACGAGCGCGCCCGTCGTCCCTCAGCCCGGGTTCATGGTGGATTTGCAAGTCGGAGAGTCCAGCAGGAGGAAGGACCAGGGGCAAGATAGCACGTTGCTGGCGTCTGCGATAAAGCCAAGATGGCTGATCCTGCAGAGACGCTGCATACGCGGACTGTCGCGTGCTTGGGAGCTTGGCTGGTGCAAGTGATTGGTTCTAGCGGCCTGGATCGATACGCCCTCGGGCCATCGCCAGGTGTTGGCGCCCAGAGTCTGGCTTGGCTGGCGCTGGTGGTCGCGTAGACTCACCGACGACCCGAAGACGATGTCGAAGGCACAGGCTTGACAGGTCATGTATTTAACCCATGGCTTGGGTTACTTGGCCGTCAGTGCAGGTCTTGATGAGCCCTGCGCGGGCAGTGATCAAGGCACCGAGCTGTCGGTCAGGACTGCACGGGCTACGCTACGGTAAGCCCTCCGTCCGGGGCGGGTTGGCGCTGGCAGCCCCCCCGGATGCACCTCCGGACACCAGCCCCGAGCTCGTGGTCACCCCGTGGCGGCCCTCCAACTCTATTAACATTAAGTGCTCCTCCTCACCAAAGCATCTTCAGGCCATCATTGCTTACATCCAACCTTCAGCGAGTCTTGATCTCCCTCAGTACGTAATGAATCGGTCAGTGGCCCCTCCAATGGCGGAGCAACTCCACTGCGACATTTTGGCATTCTGCTCTGCTCTCCAAGCAGGCTCCATTTGCCGTCGGCCACGCCCCGACCTGCCGCTGCCACGCGAGAGCCACGTCCATGTCCACTCGCTCAACTTTGGCAGCCAGTGTCACCAGATTTTCAATGTCTTGATCTCTCGCCCTCGCTTCCTCACATCTCACCCACAAACAAAAGCTGAAGGGAAGGCGGTATCATGGACGACAAGGCGCATCTGTACACGCCCGTGGTCGTGACCACCCACCGCCCTGAACCCCGTCGCGGGCTTCTGTCTAGAGTCTTTGTCACGCTAGTCGCCGCCTTCTTCAGTGCCTTCTTCCTCGTCCACCTCCAAGCTGCTGGCGCGCACCGCCAGCTCCGCAAGGGCATCGACGTCGAAGCCGTGCAGCAGTGCTCCATTGACAACCTCAAGTCCGACCTGTGGTTCCTTGACGATGCCGTCCCCATTGAGGCCGAGGAGTTCCTCGAGCGCAGGGACCGACTTGCCAAGGCCCTTGCTGTGAATGGCGTTGATGCTTTTGTTCTTGAGCCCGGCTATACTTTCCAGTGAGTGATATTCAAGTCATGATTGGTCTCGGTGTTGATGTGTGAAAGGTACTATGGCAACATCTCCCAGGTGGACTGGGAGCCCTGGGAGCCAGAGGAGCGCCCGTTCCTCATGCTCATCCTGCCTCAGGAGGACGAGTCCGGCGAGGTCACGGCCAAGACAGCATTCTTGTCTCCTCACTTCGAGGAGGGTCGCGTCCGTATGCTCGGCATCCCCTCGCGCGACGAGGAGCTCGACATCGTCATCTGGGAGGAGCACTGGAACCCATACACCACCCTGCTCGAGTCCCGCCTCTTCGAGGGCAAGGATGAGCCCGTGCTGATGGCCGATGAGGAAATCCGCGACTACATCATCCGCGGTCTCGTCAACAACGGCTTCAAGTCGGTCGGTCTGTCGGCCGAGGCCGAGCTCGTCCGCCAAACCAAGAGCCGCGCCGAGGTCGAGCTCCTGCGTGCCGTCAACACCGGCACCGTCCAGGCCGTCCGCGCCATGCGCCCGTGCCTCGTGCCCGGCCTGACGGAGAACGAGGTGACGGCCATTCTCGACAACTCCATGCTGTCCATCGGCTTCCAGCTCTTCTTCAACATTGTCCTGTTCGAGGAGCACGGTGCTCTGCCCCACGGAGGCTTCGTGACGGGCGACGCGAAGCTGACGTACGACACCATGGTCGTCATCGACGTCGGCGCGCACTACCTGGGCTACTCCTCCGACATCTGCCGCAGCTTCTTGATCGACCCTCCCGAGCAGGGCTACCAGACGTCTGATCCTCTCGCCCAGGAGAAGGATGACGTCTGGCACATCGTGCTCGAGGCCCAGGCCGCCGCCGCCCATGCCTTCAAGCCCAACGCCAGCGCTGCCAGCATCGACATCGCCGCCCGCACTGTCATCGAGGATGCCGGCTACGGATACGGCTTCACACACCGCCTGGGCCACGGCATCGGCATCAAGGCCCACGAGTCTCCCTACCTGAACAAGTGGAACAAGGACGTCTTGCTGTCCGCCGGCATGACCTTTACCGACGAGCCCGGAATTTACCTGGAGGGTAAGTTTGGTGTCAGACACGAGGACATCTACCTTGTAACAGAAGACGGCGAGGCCGAGCTCCTCTCAGGGCCCCTGGCCAAGGGACTCCGCCAGCCATGAGACGAGATATTGTGGCAACAAGGTTTTAGATAGAAACGTGAACCCAGAAAGTAGTCTAATATTTGTTTCATATTGCATCCGACCGTAAATGCTCTTCTATGGGAAACCCAGGAACGACAATAACGCCTTTCCGCTGCTTTAGCCAAGCTGCGCCCTCGTTCTCCGGCGCTGCTCGATGCACCAGGCTGCAATGTACAAAAGTCGATTCGTTCATGTAGTCCCAGTCATTCACCACGACACCACATTCAGTAATGGACTCTGGGGTCGGAGATGTGCTGAGGGCTGCGCAAAGCCACGCCATCTGCTGCATGATCTCGACCAGAGGGATAACCCAGGCGGAGACGTTGAGGCGCATTATGCCCTCCTCAATTTCGAGATGGAGGAGCCGTAGACCTGGCGATAATGCTGCCGCAGGCTCATTTTGATCCCAGAACGACATGCCCGCGAATGTCCCGCTCTGCTGGAACGTCTCCGTGGCATTTCCGACGGCTTCCTTCAGGCAGCGCACAATGACGTTGCCACATCGCGGCCATCGGCTGCCAGCGTACTCTGACACGCTTGTCTGTACAGATTTCGCAGCTGTTCCGGTAATGACTTGGTAACTGTCGATGTCTACATGCCCAGCCTCCATGATGCGCTGGCGCAGGTCGCACTCGAACCGAAATTGCAAGACGTGGTAGCCGTCTGGTGGCGGTGGGCGTCGTCTCTTAATGACAATGTCCCAGGCTGCAGATTCCATGAGGTGAATCTGTATGTAATTAGGTGTGTAAAGAATTTTCCTCGTGCGCGCCACTAAATGCTTGAACGCCTTGCCGGTAAGGACGTGATTTTCGATTGTGCGTGAGATGTCGTCTGGATTTCCTCCGGGAGATCGTGATGCATACTCACGATGCCAATAGCGGGTGATGACTTGCAAAGCGAGGCCGAGCGTGACCCCTTGGACTGCCTGGCCGCCAGTTCCCATGGAGGGGCGGCGCGATAGTCCAGGCCCGATCCTGTCGAGAACACAGCGCGACAGCTCCGGATTCAGCAGAATCAGGATTATCTGACGCACGGGACCGTCAAACAATAGCGACAGCTGACGAGCATGCTGGGCGTTGGCAGCATAGTAATAGTCCCAGAGCTCATCCCAAATCTCCCCAGTGAAGTCGGCAATCAGCCGATCGAAGACTCGGTCGATGTTCAGCTGCACCCGCTGCTCGGACAGGTAGTAATGTGTGAGCAGCTCATTTCCAAGGGCATCGGCAAAAGCGATTGAGAAGCCGTGGATGAGGCACTCAGCGATGAGCGCCGGGACCTTAATGTCGATGCTTTCCTCTCTGCGTCTCGAGAAGGACAGGCTCGGCAGCGGTGGCTTGATGGCGAGGTGTTGCTGAGCAGCATCTTGGGCAGTTGTGTTCCCAGGCCTGTGAACAGACTCAGGGTTGTCTGTGGGTGGCATATCTGATCATGACGAAATGAGGGAATAATCCCCAGGGTCAAGGCTCAGCAACGCTCTTCATGTCTCGAAGAGAAAGAAGCGAGGAAGGCTTGGGAAAAGAAACTCGCCGTTGTCTTCAAGTCGAGGTGCCGTGTCGAAGGGTGACGTTTGCAAATTGAGTAGGGTTGCGCGTCCCTCAGAGCCAGGTTCGATTAAGCTTCTGCGGCAGGCTTTGGGGCCAGAACCAGGCCAGGAGTAGGCAAGGTCGGGAAACCCCCGCTGGGATCCGGGTAGTCAGAGGGCCTGTGCGTGTAGGCGGCGCCACATACCGATTCGACGATTCGAGGCGAGAGGCGGGATTCGTGAGGTCGATATGGAGAATTTGCGAAGAGGTCCACGACGATTCAGGAGATTTGCCCACTTGTTTCCCACTGGGGGAGCGTCGGACTGTGGCTTGTGGGCGTTGGCGGTTCTTCGGCTGAGGCAGAGGGGTCTGAGTACGCGTCGTCGTCGGTCAGTGGGACCTCCGGATTGAGCGTCGACCAACGATCAACAGCCGTCGCCACGACTGACGAGTCGCCTGGACGCGCGACTCACCGCATGGCAGATGCACTCCTGCTCCTCTACATATGCCGGATTGCTATGATGGCATTGCTAGTGAGCCCAATATTGGCGACCTTTGGAGTCGAGAAGTCGAGAAGTCGTTCGAGAACTTCAGCCATCGATGCTCGCGTGTACGGACTGGCCGTGCTCTACCGAGTGGAAGTCCGCGCGTCCGCCGTCGGCGATCCTGATCGGCCTAATGCAAGTCACGCGTAATGCGTCTGCTGAGGCATGCGATTGAGCTGTGGCCGCGCGGGAGAAGATGGGTTTTGATGAAGGGCATTTCGAAGCAATTGATAAGAGGGCAGGATATTGTATTCGCGAGGAAGTCAGACGTTTCTTCGCTTCGTCCAGCAAGTCCGGTGTTAGCTGCCACTGCCAGTGGACACTGCAGCGGCGGCGGGGCACCACTGCCTCTAAGGAGTACCAGTGCGGGAAAGAGCGACATACAGGCGAAGGCAGTCTGGACCCCTGGGCTTGGCAAGACCCTGGGCGGCACCTGTCCTCGTGATGCCCCTCCCGGACCTTGGAGGCCATGGACTGACAAGTCCAACCCTTCGGATCCTGTTCCCGCGCACGAAGACTGCCATCCAAGTAAAAGCGACTGAGATGTATACCCGAATTCTGTTTTAGACTCCGTCAATTCTGGTCAGTGCTATCCAAAGTCCACTGAGTTTAGCTGATGGACACAGCTGCACACCCTGCCTGTACACGCAAGCACCAGCTTACCCGGCAGCATCCGAGAGATCGAAGATTCTCCACTTCCTCCAAGAGGTCCCATGACCAATTGTCTGATATGTAATATGGCATAGGGTGATTCGGCGCTTGATTTGGGATCCTCCGATTCTCTTTCCGGGTCCAGCTCGCTTGATCTCGTTTCCGGGTTTCAGGGAGCCCTCCCACACTGCACGGATATATGTAAGCGACCAAGTAGTTGTTACTGACACTGATATAAAACTAGGCACAGACGAATGTACCCAAACTGCACGTCTTCTCTCTTCTTTGAAAGATGGACAAGAGCCCAAAGCTCCCCCATCAACGAGTTGATGCAAGTTGACGATCTATCAAGGGTGCCCCGCAAGCTTCATCAGGCCGAGACACTGATGAGGCCATGGCCAAACCGTCACTTGGACCGAGGACACAAGGTTTCGGAGCCTCACATTGTAACCAACTACCATAATACCTCGTTCCTGAACATCCTGGATAGATCTGGTCTACGGGCCCCTGCGTGAAATAAGCCATGGCTGAAATCTACGACGTCGACGTCAACTAGGTCATCGCTTCACAGGCCCCTTCCATCAGATCAGCATCCCATCGAGTGCGGAGAATACCTCTGCGATGAGTGCGGATCCGACCAATCGATCGAGGCTGTCCAGCAGTCAAGGTTTCACCGGACTGCGAATGGTATCATCCAGCAGCATGCGCGGGGCCTGGAAGCCGTCCAGGACTGGTTGGCTGATGTCGAGCCATTCCACACAGCGTTGAAGCCGACTGCTCCGGAGGGGCGATCTCGCGTCATGGCAGCATCCCCCAGCGCAGGTGAACATGCCACTCCGGCCAGTGACCGGGCACCCTCCCCCTCCCCCCTCCTCATCAGCTGTTGCGCCGGAGCACTCTGCTTCAAACCCGGCCGTGTCTTGCAATTGCATCCCAGGCAGCCTCAAAAACGGCTCAGACCTCAATTCGACGTCTTCTCAATTGAATTGTATTCCAATTGAATCAAGACGAGCTGATGCACCGCTGACTTCATCGCTGCGACGCAGTGGGTCAAGACCAGCTTCCCCGGATTTTTACCCCAGACTCGCGCCTAACACCGCTGCTGCGCTGTTTGCGGTCTCCATGTCAGTGCATAAGACAAAACGCTAAGCCCAACTTAGAGGCGCATCATGTGTGGAAGTGAGCAGCTCAGACACAGAGCGCTCTGGACTCAAGGGCTCCTCAGGCTCTCCAGCCCCGGACAGCCTCACTAACAGCTTACAATGGCCCGTCACGCGATCACAGTGTCCGCATCCGCAGTCGCTGCCCGTCGTAATTGAAGCTACCCCGCTCGGTCTGACGCCAGCTTAGGGGTGAAGGTACCTCGTCAAGCTCCCTGATTGCGCTCCATCGCGCTGTGGAGGAAGCACTGCCTCAGGTACTACAGCTCTTGCCCGGTCACGGACTACATAACTGTCCACCTTCCCCTCTTCTTGTGCCCCTCCCTCTCCCTCCTTCAACGTTCAGTCTCACTGTCCTGCCAACATCACCTTTCCTCTCACGGTACGTTCCCAGCCTGTTCTTACGAGTTGGACAGCATCACCTTGATGCCCGAGCAGGCGCAGCGGCAGCCGCTCGGCCCCATCGCGTTGGAGAATGAAGCTGACGAGGCGGTCCCAGCATAGTTACCAAATCACCACCTGTGGTGTCACCATATTCTAACCACCATCAATCATGGAACCGCTGTCAAAGGTCGACTCCGCCGTTCAAGGCCTTTCATCATCGCCGACTCAGGAGAAGGGCCACCGCCGGAAGAGCAGTACTGTTCCTGGGGTGTACAACATCCATGACCTCGGTATGAGCCCATCTACATTGACTTCCAACAGGCTTCAGATAGCTGACAATCTGCAGAGAAAGAGGGCACTGAGATCACTCTGCCCATTGAGACCCAGCGGACAGGATGGTAAGTCCGCCAAGTACCTGCGGCGAACGCGTTGGGACCTAACAGCTACCAGGAAGCTTAACAAAAGCTCCTCGACAGTAGAGGATCCCGAGATCCTCAAGATTCACCTCACACAGCCGCCCGTCAAGCGAATCGACCTTCACTTCCCATTAGGGCTTGAGGTCACTGCACGAAACCTCAGGGGTGTAACCATCAAGGACGCCCTCGATGCCATCCACAAGGCATACCGAAAGAAGGTGAGCTGCCTCAGTGCACGTCAATGCGATGGCGCTAACAGTATTCAGTCCGACGATGAGCTTGAGAAACCCTACCTAGCTGGCTTCGAGTGGGACAAGGAAGAGTCCTGGACTCGTCTCATTGTCCACTGCGGCACACAGCCCACCACCTCCTTCCCGACTGGCGGCGGCAAGTCGAAGAAGAACAAGAAGAAGGACAAGGAGGAAGAGTAATGAAGCTCTCCTCAACACCCCACCTGAAATCTGTATCCAATAGTTCCTGCAATGTTTGTGTTTGGCTTCGCTGGGTTCGTTGCGAGTCGGCGCTGGGATACTGCGATTAGATATTCTCGGCCGGGTCTTCTGAGCGTTCGCATCAAGATGCGTCGCCTGCTGTACTTTCACCTTCTGACGCTCGACTTGCCGAAGGGCTGTCGAAATTGACCACGAGGGTCATTCAGACCTGTTGTATTCGCATGCCCGCTCCCCAAAATGTCTATTTCCAGGGACTTATGCGCGACGTGACGAGAATAGCTGTCCGCATTGTAGTTGCACGTTCTTATTCATGCAAGTGGGCTGCAACTGATAGTGCGGCCAACGCTCCGCATCTCATGAGTATAAGATGGAAATGTCGTATGGTCTCGGAGCGCAGGTAAGCGCGGGCGGACAAGATTGCGACCTAACACAATGTCTGTCTATTATAGAGTATATCTGTTAGTGCATCAACCCTGCCGCGGCCACCAGCGGAACCATCCCGAACGGTCACACACGGCTACCGCCGGGCCGCCCGTCCCCTCCTTTCCATCTCCTCACCCTCAAGCGCGGAAAGCTGTGGTCGAAGTTTCGTCAGAGGGCGATCGAGGCGTCGTGATGCTTTATTTAAGCATGTGGTGTCATCACCGAGCAGTTCCGTGAAGACCTAGCCTCCTACCCTTCTCCTCGCCGCCATCTCGCTTATTGCGACGCATCACCAAGCACGACACAATGCCCGTCACGACTTTCGACACGAAGGAGAAGTACCGATATCAAAATGGTTTCGACAGCCATCTAGAGTAAATATCCTTCACAAGTAATAATTAAGATCCATGCTGACAAAAGGACAGGTCCGAGGCCATCGCAGGCGCCCTCCCGGTCGGCCAAAACTCCCCTCAAAAACCTCCCTACGGCCTCTACGCCGAGAAGCTCTCCGGTACAGCCTTCACAGCCCCACGCCACGAGAACAAGCAGACCTGGCTCTACCGGATCTTACCCTCTTGCACGCACCCGCCCTACAAGCCTACCCACGAGGCCATCACCGATGGGACCACACAATGGGGCAAGGAGGAAAAGCTACACTACATCCCAAACCAGCTCCGATGGGACCCCTTTGACCACAATGAGGCAAAGGATCTGGACTTTGTGAGTGGCTTGAAGTTGGTTGCCGGGGCCGGCGATCCGGTGGTCAAGCAGGGTCTGGGCATGTTCATCTATGCGGCGGGCAAGAGTATGGATGCGAACAAGGCATTCTACTCGGCGGACGGTGATCTGTTGATTGTTGCCCAGGAGGGAACTCTGGATATCAGGACGGAGTTTGGGTGGTTGCTGGTCAGGCCAATGGAGATTGCCGTCATCCCTCGTGGTGTCAAGTACCAAGTTCACCTTCCGTCCGGCCCAGCTCGTGGATACGCTCTTGAGCTGTACCAAGGCCACTTCGTCCTACCAGAGCTCGGTCCCATCGGCTCCAACGGCCTTGCTAACCCACGCGATTTCCAATCCCCAGTGGCCTCCTTTGACGAGGACGTCGGCGAGACTGCATCCGCCGGTCCCAACGGCTACACCGTCACTGTCAAGTTTAATAACGCCCTCTTCAACACTGTTCAGCAACACACACCCTTTGACGTCGTGGCATGGCACGGAAACTACTATCCCTACAAGTATGATCTTGGCCGCTTCAACACCATTGGCACCATCTCCTACGACCACCCCGACCCGAGCATCTTTACCGTTCTCTCTGCGCCTTCACCCGTCACGGGAACAGCTGTCGCCGACTTTGTCATCTTCCCACCCCGCTGGCTCGTGGGCGAGGACACCTTCCGACCACCGTACTACCACCGTAACACGATGTCTGAGTTCATGGGTCTCATCACGGGAGGCTACGATGCGAAGAAGGGCGGAAAGGGGGGCTTCGTGCCCGGCGGCGCGAGCCTGCACAACGTGATGAGTGGTCATGGACCAGATGCGGCGAGCCACGAGGGGGCGAGGGAGGCCAAACTCGAACCGCAAAAGATTGGTGCTGGGAGCTGTGCGTTCATGTTTGAGAGCAGTCTGATGATGGGGGTCAGTGAATGGGGGTTGAGGACATGCCAGAAGGTGCAGGAGGGATACAACGAAGAGAGCTGGTGTGGAGTTGTAACACATTGGAAAAAGCCCGAGGGAAAGGAGATCAGGAGTCACTTGTTGTAAGCTCGAGGCCTCCGGAGCGAGCCTCATATGCCAGCATGAGCCAACCGGAGGCAGCTGAGTGAGGCTTTCTGGACATATTGATCATATGAGAACAAATAAATCGACGTTGTAATTGGCTTGATATTAATTCCATGCTGTGAGCCGCAGAATCGGCATTTAAGCTTAAGTGGGATTCTTACGTGATACAGCAGAACCCCGCGTGTAAGCCAGCAGATCCGTGTTGAACTACCGTCATGGCCATGCAGGAAATGACTCTGGACTGTTCGCCTCTATCTCTCCGTGCGGGCGGCCTACTCCTGCTTCTGGAGACCGCCCCATGCGCCCCTCCCATGTCCCCGTCCCATGTGCGAAACTTGAAGGGTCTCTGCATTTCGGGCAAGGAGGGATCGGTTGAGACAGGATGGAGCAGCAACGGAACAGGCGCAAGTTATCAGTCGTCCTGCACAAGACGTATCGTTGCGAACTCCTGCTACCGGCTGTCAAATGGATCAAAAGGGGAAGGTTTTCGAGGTCGAGCACACCAACCTGTCGGGTTCGGATTTCAGCATGGACGTAGCTTCTAGAACTAAACGTCGCCGCTGGAAGTGGTGTTTTCCCACGCCGCAGGGCACTTGCCAGTTGAGTCTCGACGGGTACTTCAAGTGCTGGTAGTGGAAGATATTGTCATCCGGCATAAAATCGGAAAGAGGCACTATGTCACAACGAGTCGACTCCAAAGGGCTACGTCCCACATCTCACGGGACACGCTTTCAACTGCATGTTCCAACTCGTTTATATTCTACGTACGTGCTACCCGAAGAAAACCCCCAACCCCCCATCGCACTTGCGTGGCAGCACTGTAAAAACCCCGTGGGAAAACCAGTGCTAGGGGTGGAGGACAATCCGTCGAGAACGAATTGCCCTCATCCAACGACAATCTCCGAGTACTGCGTGTAACTCCCAGGAGAACAAAGAAAGTAAGCGTGCAGATAGACTACCATTGCTTCGAATGGCACCGAGCGAGACGGCCTTTGCTTCGTAGCCTTGACACACGCTATCCATACACCTCAAAACGCACACGTGTTCCAGCAGGCCATCTCCGCTCACTCCCCGCCAGGCCAGCGCCAGCGACGTCAAATATTGCGAATTTCAACAATGAACTCGGCGGGAATTCGATGCATAAAGACGTACTCGGTCCAGGAGTAATTCCAGGCCTTTCTTGGAATCCACACCTCTAACTTCTTCGCGAGCTCACGGAAGTTGCGAAACTCAACGCTGGCCTCTGCTGTGGCGAGATCAATGACAATGCATACAATACGAACCTTCCTTAGACCCCTTGCCTTTCTTTTAAAGGCTTGCTCATAGGCTATAGCTTCGTTATCGCCCACCGAGATTAAGGCTGTAGGGAGTCTATTGCCCCAATCTGCCTGGTTGGCAACATCTTCTTCCAACTGTCGAAGCTCATACTCGTCTGCCGGCTCAAAAGCCCCTAGAGTTTCTGAATCTTCGTCTTCTGAGACTGCAGCGCACAGATCCTCGCCCATTACGGTCTGGTCGCGGGAATATTCATCTTCGACGCGGAAGAATCTATAAACCTTGTGGGTACCCATATCTCAATACGTACTAACCAGGGCTAATTCGAGAGCGAAGAAGGGGATGGGGAACACAAGTTGCAATTGCAGCGAGAGTGTGAAAGGATGAGAAATCTCAAGAAGGGATAGAGCGGCAAGAGCTTTCTTATATACGTCTTCTGTCCGTCGTCTTGATGGGACCGTCTGCACTCTCGCTCCAATCATGTTCTATCCTCGCCCTCCTGCTCTGGTTACTGCATTTTCACAACTCACCACAGCGATGCCCATACTCTGCTGTGAATTCACACAGCACTCTTTGTAATTAGTAATCGACTTCTGCATAGGCACATTATCTTTCCGCTCATTCTGAAATGTAGCCAACCAAAGATTGCTTCTACACCGAGAGTGAACTTCATGCGTGGGAGGGAAGACGCGTCTCAACACGTGTTAGCCAACACTAAACGCCGAAAACGGGGTTTAGATTCTCTCAAATCCGAGAGCCCGTGATTCCCACGTCTCAACGCGTGTTAGCCAACACTAAATGCCGAAAATGGGGCTTAGATTCCCTCAAATCCGAGAGCCCGTGATTCCCACGTGACACTGCTCCCGTCGCCTTTCCTCGTGGCTCACTTATTTCTACTGCTCCATCAAGGTCGATACATGGGCGACGCTCGTGTTTCGCCCAGTTTGTTTACCGGGTTTGTTCCCTTGAAAGGTCGTCCTACCACCGTCGATAGTGCTTTGGCGTCGGCCCTAAGGCAATGATAATGTCGAGCTAGACTCATGCAAGACGGGCGACGTGATACTTTGAGGGCTTCCTACGAGATGTGCGTACGAAGTGAGTATCCCACTGCCGCCCCCTGCGGCCAGCACCTCCTAGTGAAGTCCAGGGGGAGGTACGTACCCTGAGACGGATGTCCCGTGCGGGGGCGGCACCTCAGAGCTTCTTTGATGGATCCCACGAAGATCATCCGCCGACCTTCCCATTCCATCTCAACTCCAGCCCTTCTAAGATAAGGGTCCAAAGCAGCCTCTCTGCTCTTCCACGTTGCGTAGATGAACGGCCTCCCAGATTGAGGGATAAATTCCACGATCTATCAACTTGAGATTGTCGAATGCGCCGCACGCTCGCAGCACCCCACGCGGGAAAACCAGTGGTCTGGACCCGGAACTTGCCCTCGCCCAACTGTGGCCAGCGACAAGCCAGTGGAGGATTCTGAAGGCCTTTAGAGGTAGCCGCCTTCTTGACGCTCCCTATGATCGTCCTGTGTCGCCCATTGGCGTGAGAGGAAAATGATTCGTCTTGGAAGATCATTGGAAGATTGTGGTCTGCGGCCGCTGCAGCTTGTCTGCCGCGCAAAACTGACGCTATGGCGAAAATGGCCAGGGGACGTGGAGTTGGGGGCGAGGGTGGAACTTCAACGCCCCGTCGGAGATCAACGATAGCCGAACGAGCGTTTATATGGCTCTTGGTCAGTTGCGATGAGTCTTGAACACCCGGGATTGGTGAAAATCGCCTTTTTGAAACTCTATGGGAATCGAAATCTTGGTACAACCCAATGACGATGGAAGAGCTCGGCAGTCGTGCGGCACTGTCTACTGACTATCCATCCACCTCTTCGACCCTGGCATGCCCCCCTTATCCACCATGGACGCTGGACCCTTGGCATACGTCCCCAAGGGGAAAAGTCTGAGGCCCATCGCGACAGGGCTGTTGACGCCACGTCCGAGAGCTTACTGTGATAGATCTCCGTAGACGATAAAATACACGGATCCGCCGCCCACGATGTCCCGCGCCGCCATCTCCGCTTCCATCCTGTATTATCTCCCGTCCAGGCGACGCTGGATTTTTGATTGCTCTTCTTTCTTGAACTGATTATATCAAGACGGAATCAAAGATGCCCGTGGATGAGAAGAAAGGAATCATAAGTGAGCAGGAGCAGCAGGCGGGCACGTTGGGGGAGAAGAGGGATGAAAAGAGCGAGGGCGAGGGGATTTCCGGAGCCGGAGCTGGGGCTGTACGTTTTCACTTGATTCCTTTGCAATCTGATGATACTGACAGCCGAAGGAACGAGAAATCGAGCTCGAAGAAGACACCGTCAAAGAAGTCGGCGGCCATCTCAACGCCACCGAGGACGACATCCTCGAAGCCAAAGAGGCCGCCTCGGCCATGAGCCTGGGCGAGGTGCAGAAGATGATGAAGCACATCGTCCGGCTCCACGACGGAGACCCCAACTTCCCCTTCGAGGCGATGCAGTCCATCAAGGAGTTCATCTCCAACCGGGACATCGCGGAGAATCCGCACAAGCACGAGGCCATCATCGAGGAGATGAAGCTTGAGGCCGCCCTCATCACCAACAACTCCCCCTACGCAGAGGTGCGCGCCGTCGTCGACAATCACGACGACCCCACCACTCCCGTCTCGACGGTGCGCGCCTGGGTCATTGGCCTGTTCTTCAGCGCCTTCATCTCCTTCGTGAACCAGCTCTTCAGCATCAGACTGCCGAGCATCACCCTCACCGCGGACGTCGCCCAGCTGCTGGCGTTTCCCGTGGCCAAGGCCTGGGAGCGCTGGGTGCCCCGAGGCATCGGCTTCACGATACCTTACTTCGGGACGTACCTCGAGCTCAACCCGGGCAAGTTCAACAAGAAGGAGCACATGTTTATCGCCATCATGGCCAGCGTGAGCATCATGATGCCCTACAGCAACTACATCTTCTGGGTGCAGTACCTCCCCTTCTACTTTAACCAGGCCTACGCCCGCAGCTTCGGGTACATGTTCATCAACAACCTTGCGACCAACTTCATGGGCTACGGACTGGCGGGTATTGCACGTCGGTTCCTCGTCTACCCGAGCTACTGCGTCTGGCCGGCTTCGCTTGTCACCATTGCCTTGAACTCGTCACTGCACGACGAAGGCAATGTAGCTGTACCAGGTCCGTTCAAGAAGATCTGGACCATCTCGAGGTACAGGTTCTTCTTCCTCGCCTTTGCGCTCATGTTCGTCTACTTTTGGATCCCAAACTACCTCTTCTCCGCGCTGTCGGTCTTTGCGTGGATGACGTGGATCGCGCCCAACAACCGCGAGCTGACGGTCCTCACGGGCATGTCCAATGGCATGGGCCTCTTCAACCCCCTGCCGACCTTCGACTGGAACATCGTGTCCTTCCTCTACGACCCGCTCATGTACCCGTCCTTCTCCATCTTCAACCTGGCGGCCGGCATGTTCGTCGCGGGCATCTGCATGCTCGGCCTGTGGTACACCAACGCGTGGAACACGGCCTACCTGCCCATCAACAGCAACCAGGCCTTCGACCACACGGGGGCGCTCTACGACATTACGCAGACAATAGACGAGCGCGGGCTGTACGACCACGAAAAGTTTATGAAGTATTCGTTCCCGTACCTGAGCCCGGCTATGATTATGAGCTACTGCCTGTTCTTCTGCGTGTACTCGGCCGTCATCACGCATATTCTCCTGTACCATCGTTATGAAGTCGGTCTGGGTTTCAAGGGCATGTGGAAGAGTGTCAAGGGGGCTTTCAGCAGGAAAAAGAAGGACGGACCGCGGGAGCACAACACCGAGCTTGAGGAGTTTGCTGACGTACACGCCCGCCTCATGCGAGCCTATCCTGAAGGTTAGATCCCTTTCCCCATTTCTATACTCTGAGCCTCCGGCAGCCCATCCCTCCTTTCTCGAGTCGTTCTAACTCCTATTCTAGTATCTGAATGGTGGTACCTCATAATCCTCGTCCTAGCCACCGCCCTCGGCTGCACCGGCCTCGCCGTCTGGCCAACGTGGACCTCCCCCGCGGTGCCCCTCTACGGCATCGCCCTCTGCCTCATATTCATCGTCCCCGTCGGCATCGTCACCGCCATGACCGGCGTGCCCATCTCCCTGAACGTGCTGGCCGAATTCTTTGGCGGCTTGATCGCCGAGGGCAACGCGCTGGCGCTGAACTTCTTCAAGTGCTACGGGTACGTCACCTGCCAGCAAACCATCACCTTCAGCAACGACCTGAAGTTGGCGCATTACCTTAAGGTGAGTCTTCCCTTTTGAGCTTTGCTCCTCGGATATTACTGGGCCCGAGTGCTGACAAGGGGTAGATTCCCCCCAGGATCACGTTCTGGGGCCAAGTCGTCGCCACCTTCGTCTCGACCATCGTCTCGACCGGCGTGATGGTCTTCCAGATGGGCATCAAGGACGTCTGCACGCCCGAGGCCCCCAACCGCTTCACCTGCCCCATTACTCACTCCTTCTTCACCGCCAGCGTCATGTGGGGGACCATCGGCCCGCGCAAGACCTTCGGCGCCGGCGCGCCCTACCAGTGGCTGCTGATGGGGTTCCCCATCGGCGCGGGTGTGGTCCTGATCTTCTGGGGCTTGAAGAAAATGTTCCCCAAGGTGCGGTTCCTCAGACAGGTACACATCGTCGCCGTCTTCTACGGTGGTGTCTACTGGGGAATATACAGTACGTCCCCTCTCCCCTCCCGCTCCCTTTTTAATCGTGGCATGCTGACGGCCTCGAGACTTCTCCTACCTCTGGCCTGCCGTGCCTGTCGCCTGGTTTTCCTGGCACTACATCCGCTCTCGCTACCTTGGCTTCTGGTCCAAGTACAACTTCGTCCTGTCTGCTGCCTTCTCCGCCGCAATCGCGCTCTCCGCCGTACTGCAGTTCTTTTCCGTGCAGTGGACGGACACGAGTGTTGTGTGGTGGGGAAACACCGTGATCTCTCAGGGCTGCGAGGGGCTGCAGACTTGCTTGTTGAAGTATTTACCTGAGGGAGGACGGTTTTACCCTTGGTGGGATCTGAATGCTGTACCTTCGAATTGAGCTGCGCGCTGCACTTGCACATAAGGGAGAACGTGGACTAAGAAGCTGGTATATTGAAACACGTGGTATCGTAACACAACAATTCTTGACAGAGAGCTGATTAAATCACTGCTCCTTCTTCTCGTCCTCTTCCTCATCTTCCTCTATGCTCCAGTCCCTCCATCCCTCACCTCTGACCCAGCTCATGCCCTTCCGCCACGAATTCTCCCGGATCGCCTTTGCGTCCTTCTCATAGACCACGCCTGTCACCATCAACGCCAACGCAAAGATCCAAACGTCCCCACCCTTCATGGCCTTCCACCAACGGCGCTTGATGCCGACTTTCCACAGGCTGTCCACGCTCACACGCGCGCTGTATAGGAAGACACCGCGGCCGTGACGACGTTCCACCCACGCCCATAGACCGGCGAAGAAGCCGCCCAGGAAGAAACGTTGGGTGGCAAGGACATGCTTCGGCAGGAAAGTCTGGAAGAAACAGATTGACGCCCACGCCGTAGAAATAGCGCCAGTGACGAATGTAGACGTACGCAACGACGTGGCCAGGACCTTATTAACGGTGGACAGGGGTGAGTTGTAGAAAGTCTTAATGCGAGGCAGAATGGTGAGAACTGAGTAGATGGTGAAAAAGAATCGTGCAAGAGGAGGGAAGGACTCGAGCCAGAAGTTGAGGTATGTTCGCAGACAGGATGGATCGGAGGGATGGAGAGTTGCGCAGGAGAGGGACGTGATGAGGGGGTGAGCGCGGGAGGTCAGAGGTGACACTGCGGTCACAGTAGGTGGGAGGACGTCCTTCTTCTTAGGGAAGAGTGTTGGTGAGATGTAGGGCCTGCTTCTCGTCAGTGAACCTCTTCTTCTACCGGGTCGAGACAACTTACGGCCAGTTCAGCTTCGCCATCTCGGCCAGGTTGTCGACAATCTGGTACGTCTTGGGCCACTTCAAATGCGCCGGCCAGTCCGAGGGGCGCGTGTGCAGGTACGCGCTCGAATGCTTGAAGATGAAATCCCCGTATTGCATCGGGAAGCACTCCCGATCAAACACCACGGCATGCAGCAGCTGTCCAAAGGCAAGCGGCTGCAACATCCAACTGCCAAACCACCACGGGCGCTCCCTCTTGCGTCCATTCTTCACTCCCCACACCATGCCCTCGCCTTCGCAGACGTTCCAGCCAAACTCCAAGGCGCGGAACATGGCGTATATGGCGATCGTGACGCGAAGTTGCTCAGAGGGATACACGCCCAGCGCCAGACCAGCCAGCGAAGCTCCTATAGCCGGGGCGTATGGCGAGGTAAGAGTAGCTGTGGTCTTCGGATTCCGCCTCCTGAATGGCTCTACCTGCGGGTCCAGCAAGTGGCCCCTTAACCTGGTCAGAAACCGAAACAGCATCCTATACAGCAGCAAGATGGTGCTCAAGCTGATGCTCAGCCTCAAAGCCGGAGCTTTGTAGAAAGGGACCTTTTGTGGTCGTGCTCCGTCGCCCTTGTTCTGCAGTCTCTTCGCGACGCTTTCCCAGCTCTTCATACCAATCCATGTAGCGGCAAACACCCTCAGCGCATGCCGCACGGCACGCACGTTGAAGTCATCGCGTCCCTGCTTGGGTCGGAGGGCCTTGTCAACGGCCTGGGGCGTGGGCGTGACGCGTTTGAGAGCACGAGACCGAGAGAGAATGTATTTGTGCAGAGCAGCGTACTCGTGCGCTGAGACGGTGTATCGCAGGGTGTTGCGGAGAATGGGGTCGGTGATCGAGGGAGAGGATGCTGGTTTGGCGACGCCAGAGGGATCTTGCGGCGGCGGCGTCGCTGATGCCATGATGGCTGTTCTAGAGAACTATTCGAGCCGTATGAAGCGGGTGCAAGATCGAGAGGGGCCGATCGAGTTGTGTGTGCGGCTTATCTTTTGGGGTGGAATGGGCGAGGAGAGCTTTGCGCCCTATGACGCGCGAGCCAAATGCCGGCGGAGCAGGAAACATCCACGCGCCCGATGGGGTACGTCCAACACAACTCGTCCGCGTGATGCAATGTCTGAACCAGCGGTTGGAGTCTTTGAGGAGTGAAGAGCACGATGCGATGTGGTGGCGTAGTAGGCGAGGATAGGAGTCGCACAAGACAAACAGCTCCGTTCCGTCGGGGTTCTGGGGAGGAAGCCTGTAATTAAGCCTCGGCTCGGGCACATGCAGGCTCTTGCGCTCTTCGGTCTTGCCTCTGGGGAACCTTGGAATTGAGCCAAGCCTGCCCTGTGTGGGGCAACAGGGGTACGGCTCTCCCCCGCCTTCTCCGAGGCTCATCAGAACCTCAACACTCTCTGGGTTCGCTACCCGGACGACTGCAGAGGTGAGAAGTACTGCAGACGGGCAGCCCTGCACTGGGGTTAATCACTGGCTACTGGTACTGGGTAACAATGTCACTTCAAACCTGAACAGAGTAAAGCGTGACGGTCATTACCATTGCAACTACTGGGTGTATTCGGATATCTCGTACTTCATCGGGCATTTCCATCACAGTCTGGCCCAAGCTGCCGACGCGCCAGACGCCCCATAGCCCCGTGGTCCCTCTTCCAATAGAGCCCTGCTTCAGTGCCAGCTGGTCTAACAACCGTGTCATACAGACTGTTGTTATTCATGTAGACCTTCCCGTCGCCTGAAGCTGTGCACATACAATGCCACTACCGACTCGCCCGAGCCAGCGGTCTGGGTGATGCCGTGGTGATCCATGATGTGCCCACGGGATACTCTATAACCCGAAAGATGATCCCCTAAAGACCATACCATGTAATTTCGTCGAGTTACATGCGTGCAGCCTCCCATAAGCTGCTGCTGATCCTTCTTCGCGGTCATACTCGCAAGACTACTGTAGTCTTGTTGAACCGCGGGCCAAAATCATGGTCCTTGGCTAGAACTACCGTACGTGGAGCTCGTGTGAGATAGCCTATCCTCTCCGGCAGGAGATCTAATAGGCATTCAGGGGTACTCAGGAGCAGGTGCTCTGTTCTCTTCCCTAAGCGGCGTCCACTGGCGCCTCAGAACGGCGCCGCCCTCAGTCGAGTACTCGATCTCCTCTTTCCAACCCACAGCTGACCACTGCCCAATAAAGGTTGGCTCGACGGAGCAGAGCTTGGCCACAATGGCGGCAGCCTCGGGGACACGGCCCTTCCGGAGAGCCTCAATAGCACGCTCCCGGCGTTTTTCGCGTTCGCTAACAGCATCACTGACAATGTGATACCTCTTCGCATCGGTAATTTGAAGGCGGGTTGGCGGGAAAGGTGCTTCAAGTAGGCCTTTGAGGTAGCCAAACGGCAGATTGACAATAATGCGAGAAAGGGTCGAACGGAGAGCATCATCCACTTGCTTAGCACCAGGCTCGTCTCCCTTGTTAATGGACAAGTCTCCGAACTGGATGTTGGCGTTTTGCGAAGACAGTCCTCTACTGTGACCGTTACCGCGTACGATGACGGGCGGAGCCGCCTCCCTGACGACTTTCGCAGGTGAGGGGACATCGAAGGGGAGCCTTGTGTAGGGCGAACCTAGGGCATTAGGTTCAAACTCAAAGTCCGCGGGAAGCGCACTGAGGATGAATGAGAGGACAGCATCGAGCAGAACAAGCGACCCGTCTCCCCATTTGAAGCTATCATGTGTGCCTTTGTCTTCATGCAAATCAACGGCAAACTCGAAAGCCGTTTCGACGGTCTCGGGCGCAAGGAGCTGAGAGGCGATCTCACAGCCTCGTTGGGTAACCGGTTCCGATCCGATGAGGCGACCGGCAGCAGCATAAGAAAGGGCATATCTTAGCTTTTCAATGCGAGTGCCAGCCGACATGTAGTCGTGGGCGGCGCTGTTGGGGTGCTCCGGTTGGAACAGAGGAAATCCGTAGAGGTTCTGAAGGGCTTCGTAGAAGGAGGAGGGATCAATCCAATCGTCTTCAACTCGTAAGAGCAGGTGGGGACGGTCATCGCCGCCATGGAGTAGGTGTTGGCGGATCAAGTCGTGGAAGACAGGGCTCCGGCTAAGAACCATGCGATGACCCGGAAATCCGCCGAGGATTACGAAGTCCCGGTTGCGCACTTCAAGAGTGCAATCAGAAAACTCGGCAGAGGCGAAAAAGCGCGTGAAATGTTCTTCGAACGAAGGAGGCCTTTGTGCGCCGTTCATCATGGCTGAGCGGAAGGGGCGCGCGCCGTCCGGGTAGCCTCCGTTTCCATTCATTCTGGGCTGCGAATGCTGTCGACTTTCCGCAAATCCCGGCGGTGGGTAGCTAGGAGTAGACGAAGGCAAAGGGTTGTATGGACGAGCGTCCTCGTGGTGAACAGATCCCGATGACTCGTGGAAGCTCTGTGGAGTCGAAGGCGGAAGAGTATTTCCATAGTGGCCATATGGATCAAGATGAGAGTACGCAAGATCAGGACGACCGTGAGCATAGACGTCAAAGTTACTGCCAACTCCCATGTCCAGGGCCGGTGGTAGGTTCGGGTGGTAGCCATGGCCGGCGGGAGGCATCCAAGATTGTCGAGCATCGTGCGGTGGCATGCCTGGGGGAGGGGCAACGCCTCCTGAGTGAGGAGGCGCAGGTGAAGAACCAGTTGAGTCGTGAAAAGCACCAAAGTGTACGCTGCCATTGCTTGGGTGCGGCTTGTGCATGTGCGGGTGCCCGTTGATGACAGGCGGTCGAGGACCCTGACTGTTGTTCCCAGTAACCGCATCCGGCCTGTTCGCAGCAGGTTCAAAAGCAGGGGGCATATGGCGCATGGACTGTGAAGCGGGAATGCTCACAGATGGTATCGCGGCATGTTCCTTTGGAGTCTCCTCGCGGGATTGGGCCTGGACTGGTGCGGCGGGCTGAGTTGGCTTGGGCGTGCGGTCGGCGCCACTCTGAGGGCGGTTGTTGAGGTTGGGCGCTGCGTTCGTGGGTTTGGGCGACACTGTAGGCATTTCCTTTTCGTGCGGAAGAGGAGAAAGCTTGGCTCCTGGAAGATTGAGGTCAGCATACTGGTCGACATGCCGCCGGCGCCGGGACTCACCTCCTGCGAGCGGGCGCTGGCCGTTTGCTACTGCGACGGAAGCTTTGCGGGAAGCATTAGGTTGAGGAGCGGTTGAGGTCTCAGCATCACGGGTACTTGACTTGGTCGCCGAGGGCGAAAGCTGCTGAGGGCTCGTCACACCCTTGGCCTCCGATTCCGGCTGGCTGGCAGCTTTGTTCTTCGCGGCGGCGGCGGCAGCTTGACGTTTGACATGCGGCAGCGGCATCGCGGGTCGAACGACGGGAGCCTTTCGGGCTCCTTTTGGGGGCGCCATGACGGCGGATCGATGCGCGTAAGGAGCGGATAGTGTCGGCGAAGGCTGGGTCTGACCAAGATTCGGAGGTCGGCGAGATTTGGCGATGCGGAGAAGGTACTGCGCCAGACCTTGATTGAAGACTTCAAGCAGTAGCTAGAGGCATTGAGGGGAGTAACGACGGTCGTCTCCAGTGGCAGTGACGCTACGCAGCACCTGGGAGACGATGCGAGGTCGGGAGGGGACCAGATCGGTTAAGGAGGTGTGTGTAGGGCGAGGACTCGGAGTGGAGAGGCGGAGGTGGATGTCAAGACTGGGACCAGGGAAAGGACATAGTAGAAGCCACGCGAAGGAAGCTCAGTGACACAGCTCTGCGCGGGTAAGGTGTAGCCGCAGAAGATGATCTTAGAGGGCTTCTGGTTACCGTCTGGCTATTGATGGTCGCCGACTATGCAGTTGGTCTGGTCGAGGGTCAACACGACGAATCGTGACGGCAGCCCGGTCACGGTGGAGATGATCCAAGTTGGGCGTGAAAATCGAAGCTGCGTCACAATTTTTTATTTGGACCAGAACCCGCTGGCCGAGACCCCTCCAGGTGACGGAAATAACTAACACTTGACTCTAGAACAGTGGGCGCAACTATTCTGGCATGCACCCTCCCCGCAAATTGTGCCTGAAGGTTCCATGCCAAGCCCTGGAGCACGCTAAAGCGCGGCTGTTTGTCGGATAATCGCTTCCTTCCGCTCACACCAAAAGGTCGCCGGGATTGGAATGGATTGGAGTCTGTGATGCTTCATCTTAGGTAAGGAATTTATCAACTTCTCCAAACGGGTTTTCCCAACGACGCAATATGCGAGATTATGAATCAGGAACCTGCTTTCTGACCTCCCGAAGAATTCTTGAGAAGATGAGGACTAAATTCTACTCTGCCTCTATGCGACAGTCTACTCCAACCCTTCCAACACCTTGGGAAGAATGACATCGTTAAAGTCCCATAAATAAGTCTGGAACTTGGTGGCCCAGGCACCACCGGTCCACCACGTCGACCTCTGTCCCTGCAGGCTGTACAAGTCCTGGAAGAATCCGCCCCTCACAACCTCCTCCGTCACCCTCGCGTGCATTGGCCCGTGGACGTTGAAGTCAACCCACGAGACCTCATCATCAGAGTTGCCCTTGAGTACTCCCGTCTCAATGAGCTTGCTGAAGTCATTCTGGAAGAGCTCCTTTGCACCTTGGGCGTCGAGAGACTCGTCACCAAGAATGGCGACGCTAAAGTACTGCCCTGAGCCGAGATAGGCAATACGGCCGGTGAAGGAGAGTTCGGGGTAGACGAGGTAGTTGTCCGGTGCGGCGGAAGGGGGGAGGTTGTGGTAAGAGAACCCCTTTTCGAGGTTGGTGTTGTTGATGATGCCGGTGTAGACGCGGGAAAACTCAAAGTTCGACAGAACATCGTTCTCGTTCTCGTCCAGGTCAAAGGGCTTGGTGTTGCTCTGGGTTGGCTCGACGGAGATGATGAGTCGCTTTGCCGAGATCTCAGTCGTCTCGCCGGTCTTGTGGTTCTTCACTGTAACTTCCACGCCAGACTCGGAGCGCTTGGTCCTGACAACTGAGCTGGAATAGAACACGCTGTCGCCCAGATGCTCGGCAACAGCGTCGTAGAGGTCCTGACTGCGACCGCTTGCAGTCGTGAATGTAGCGCCGGACAGTAGTGTCCTCGCCATCGGTGCACCAAAAGCCTGCAGGGCAAAAAGCGTCATCTCATTGGTAATGTTGCCGAAGCCCAATCCGGTGCTGGAGAAAATCATTGGCAATGCAGCCTCAGCGCCGTAGTTCGTGATGAAGTCCCCGAAAGGCTTCAACAGCTCTTCTGGGATATCCTCAGGCTGTGGGAAGTCGAAGTATCCTGGCCCCTGGATGTAGGGCTCGTACTTCTCTCCGCCAACAATGATCTGCTGGAATGCAGCCATCATGTCCTGCGGTGCGGGAGGTTGAAAGTCGACAACATCGCCGGTCTTGAAGTCAAAGTATTTGACTGTGGCCTGCGCAGAAGCTGCGGGCGCACGCTCAATGCCGAGACGGTCGAAGAAGCTGGTGGCGTTGCCAGAGTCCATCCAAGAGACGACGCCAGATTCGTAGGTTTTACCAGTCTCGGTGTCAGTCCAGGAGTCGACGTGCCCGCCCTGAGATGTTAATATTCGAGGCAAGATGAGCTTGAACAATGTAGGCTTACCAGTATGTCTTCCATCTCGATAAGGGCGATAGATTTCCCGAAGTCTTCCTTAAGACGGATACCAGCGTATGAGCCTGAGGCGCCGCCGCCGATTATCACCACATCTTTCGTGATGGAGGTGGCGGCAGCCAGGGTTGCGGCCGTGGTGAGGCCCACCAATCGCTTCGGCAAAGAAAACATCGTGAAAGAACAATTTAGCGTGTTGAGGACACACGGAAGAGAAGTACAAGTCTCCTTAGCCGGAGGCCGCCTCTTTATATACGACATGACAGGCCTGATTTCCAGGCTAATGTGCCCAACGGAGGAACAGTCTGGGTAACAAGCTTGCCAGGTTACATTTCAGGGCCAAGATGCAGGAATCCTGCATATTGCATCTTGCATGGCGTCTATTAAGCTCATACTGGTCCTCGGACTCTTATTGAAACCCTCATGGATCGATAGGCGCTATTCCTCTTGGCTAGATGGCTGGATTCAATTCGTAGGATCATCGAAGCCTAGGGGGCTGCGCCGCATCTTCTGCTCCGCAACAGGGACAGTGTTTATCGGGCACACAGAGGAACATTGACTGCCGGTCCGATGAGGCCCTGCGTAAACTTTCCGACTCGTCGCGTGCTCTTGCAAGACGAGGGTTGCTATCTCCCAAGACCCCAATCAAGGGCGACTTCGTAGGTCACGACTTGAGGCGGTCAACATTGCCAAGCGCGGGTGGTGCAGAGGATGAGCAACCCAGGATGCGCATATGCAGGTCGCGATTTCACGCCCGCCAGCGCTTGAGCCTCCTCTATAATCCATCGCGCATGCAACTCTAGATCTTTCAACCCATCCAATAGGAGGGTGTTTTTCGAGCATCTACCGCTCCTGACGCTCGACTAAACTGCACAGAACCTCCTGGACTCGGCCGAGATCATTCAGGGTCCAACCGGCCTGCAGGGTGTCGACGAACCATGTTGCTTGGTCGCCAGTGCGGGATTCGTTTAATCGCCTCAGTGTGAGGTACTGCGCGTCTAGCAAGAGGTTATGCACTCTTATAGGTGGAATATGCCCCCAAGGCGAGCTCGGCATGGGTGCAAGGTCCGTCTCGACATCGGGCTTCGACCCTGGCAAGCTGGCTCAAACACATCGTGCGGGTCGCACACAAAGTCAAACAGATCCTGGCAGACGATTTGGAGAACTTGTATGAAGGTTTTGCGCGAGCCGGAACCGTTCTGAGTCTCACGAAATAGTTGAGGGTCTCGGGATTATGACTGCGTACGCTTCATCGCACACTCTCACATGCGATTGGCCGATGCGAACAGAAGTAACACGCCGAATTGGCAATTATGGAGAAATGACGAAGTTGAATGTCTGAGTTGGCAGTGGCTTGGTTGCGTTATATCCAAATTTATGCTTATATTTACAGTGAAATAACCAGGAAACCACCAAGGTCGCTCTAGCCTGCCTCAACGGACTTTTCCTAGCCCTGCCAGACCTCAGGTCCGGGAATCAGGGGGTAGTCGGAGCCACCGCCCCAGACGCTGAAGTTCACTGCCTCATCATCCTGCTGGTAAACACCGGGGATCTGGACTGTCGGACCGGGAAGGCCGTCGCCACCGTTGACAACGTTAACGAGGGCGCAAGAGTAGTAGAACTCAGCCTCGCCTACGTGGGCCCCGTGGAGGCCAATGTGCTCAGCGCGAACGAGATACTCGCCGCTGGGCGTACTAGATGGGATGGTGAAGGTGATGCGGTCCTGGTCCCAAGTACACCAAGCGTCGGTGGTGAGATCACCGCCATTGTTGCAGACACCGGTCTGGTGGATCTTGAACCAGTCACCACTGCCGTCGTACTGCGCGACCGACCCGGGAGCCTGGCTCATGTACACCTGCGAAGGTCCTGGGTGCTGCATGGTAGCGCCATAGGCCAGCAGGAAAGACATCTCGCTACCTGCGGCGACGTCGACAACCTGGACGTTGCCCTGGTTCGTGAAAGCGCCCTGGTTGCAGCGGAAGTCGCTGTCAAGGGGCGTGGTGCCAAAGGAGTTGATAAACTTGGTGGGCATGTACTTCTCGGCGCGTGTGTTCTCCATGATGTGCTGCCAGCTGTTGCCAGTCTCCTGGCCGTTGATGGCGATGCGGTCGAAGGTGTAGTGTGCAGAGGCCGCGGCCGCGAAGGTGGTGGCAAGAGCGAACTTCATTGTGAAAGAGACTTGATGGTTCTTGTAGAAAGCAATTTCTGGTGGCAGATATGGATATGTAAGAAGAGAGCGTGAGTGTTTCTCTGTTGTTTGAGAGGCGGGTTGTTGATTCCATTCTAAAGCTGGGAGGACATCGTTGGCTTTATAGACCTCGACACTGTCACGTAAAACACGAACTCCACGTTTCTTTCAGAACGGTATGGACTTTCATCGAAGCGTCAAGAACTAGAGCGAGAAAGAATAATCAAACCTGACTGCCGGGCTGTTTCGTCAACCCCACCTCTTGGTGATACGACCTTACGGTAGTACCATTACCCCTTTTAGAGGGGCGGAGGACAGCCAAAAACAGTCTTGAAACGGTAGCCCATCTGATAGGTGCGGAACGTTTTGGATGCAAGCTTAAGTGTACAATGAGTTTCTTCTCGCCGGAGCCTCATTAATATCAGGGCGACAGGGGTTGAAACAGCGCACCATCCCGTTTACCCACTGCTAGCGAGCCAGTGAGGTTCTGGAAACCCCAGTCGAGCCACGTTACATAGATCGGCAGAGATTGAGTTTCCCCCAGGTTTCGGCACAATAGCGACACATTTGGCACGGATAAGGTCAGAAAAGAAGGAATAAGCAAGCTGGGATTGGTTGATCAAGCTGTAGGGGGTGGGATGTGTGCCACATGGCACTTCATGAGCCGGCAGTCATCTTAGATGATGCTTGGGCATCCAGCCCTGGTGCGCGGTCATTCTTGATGGTTATTGTCCTGTTTTCTTATTCTTCTTGATACTATACGCCATTGTCGGAGCAGGCCTAGGCAAAGCCAGTGTACTTCAAGAACGTACCAAAGGGGCCTCCTGATCTAGTATTCTTCTCACGGCTTGCTGCTAGTTCGTGAAACGTCACTTGCGCGTCGACCGTCCAAAAATAGACGTACCTTATCAGAAAGAAGAATAGTATCCCATGTTATTTTTAAGCGCCTTCCATGTTTAGGGGGCCATAACCAACGGAGACTGTATCCCGTTTGGCAAGATTTGGCGAGAGCCTACGACCCTACGTCGAGCGCACCCAAGCTGGTCTAGCGACATTTGATCTGACTGATTCGGGGGACACCCGCCGCAAGTCTCAAATCAAAGCGAACAAAGTTTCCCATCTTGGCGAGGTGACAGATGAGCTCCAAGGCCATTCGTCACTACAGCCCATGTACGTATGGCCTCCCACGTCAGCGCCTCAGGCAGATTTGCCGAACTGCATCGGGCAGGTGAGCGACCTAATCAACCCATGTTATTTCATTACATGTGATCATCTTCGTAAGAGTCTTCTCATTCGTAGGTTTTCTCCGTTGCTCCAGTCAAACACTTCGAGCCTTAGTTCCTTCAACCAGGGCCATCAAGACAGCCCGTCGAGCGAGGACATCCACGTAATTCTGCTCAAGGAAATATGGCCACGCTTCAAAGTGCGACAATATCTGCCAGAAGCCATATGGAGAAGTCCCATCCCTCCTGAAAACGGAGTCTGCCCACAACGGGTGACAGATGCCTCCTATAGCCGGTTGCACTGCCATACATGCCGAACAAGCGCAATAGAATGTACCGGACTCAAGAATCCTTCCGTGTGTATTATCATCTCGACGGTACAAGAGTTTTGATGCAGGTAACAGCTTCTCACCCCCAGTTCAAGAGTTATTGCAAACTAATCGTCCTGACTCGGGCCGGCAAAAGCTGGCAGTTGTTCGTATATCTGTTCCCATGTCTTCGCCCCAGCTACCATCTTATGGACCGCATCAATAATATCATCTTGCGAAGCACGCACTTGCTTCGTACTATCTCGCTCCCTCAACGTGACTGAACCGTCTTTGAATGTATCAAAGTCCACAGTAATACCGAACGGGGTCCCAAGCTCATCATTTCTTGCGTACCTTCTGCCAATCGAGACACCAGACATATCCATGTTGTTAGCCACACCTAGATGCCTCAAACGACGGGCAATCTCCTTGACGACAGGCTTGAACTCCGCGCTGTTGGATAGAGGAGCTAAGAGAACTTTTGTAGGCGCCACAAGGAATGGCAGTGAGAGGACTTGTCGGGCAGCATCCTGTTCTCTGTGCCAGTGGATATGCTCAAGGACACTGTATAGTATACGACCGATGCCGAAGGATGGCTCAATGACATTTGGCGTGTACTCTCTCGTAGTCTCAAGGCGAGCGACCTTCTTGATTGAGCAGATTTCAGGTGAAAGCTCGACGCTCGTTTTTCCATCAGATAAAGCCTCTGTGGGCACACTGATGACGGCTTTCTCGGCCAATTCACCAGCCAAGCTCTCAAGTGAGTCCTGGTCTAGAGCAGTCACGGCAATCTCGATCTTCTTGGCATCCTTTTTGAAACGTGGACCAACAAGTTTCTTTTCCAGTGTAGCTTGCCATTCGATGATTTCCACGGGTTCGGGGCGGGCTTCTTTAACGACCAATGGAGTGCCAGTTGCTTTAGAGTGAGCGGACAAGTCGTACGCACTTCTGTCCGCGCAACCCACGCACTCGATCCACCCGTAGCTTGTCAAGAGCTCTGCGTCCCAGCAATCACAGGCATAGTGTGCCATTTCGTTCGCGAGATGCTGTCGGAATCGGACCTTGGTAGCGTCTGCGCCAACCTTGATCAGGAACAGGTAAACTCGGGCCAGGAAGTAGCCGAGAGTCTCGTTATCAACGAGCTTGGTTTCGACGGCTTTTCCAATAGTGGTCTTTGTGATTACTGTTCGACCTGAGAGCTGAGTTTCTTTGTCTAAGAAGGGCAGCTCGATGTCGGCCACTTCGTGAAAGCGCTCATGGCGTTTACTGCCCTCTGGGTCGACGAAGTGTTCGATTTCTGCCATCAAAAATTCTCTGACGCGCAACAGGCCGGATCGAGGAGAGATTTCGTTCCGGTAGGATTTTCCAATACAAGCCGATGCAAAGGGCATTGCGCCCTGGGTGTAGTCGAGAAGCTTTTTAAAGTTAAGAAACTGGCCCTGGGCAGTCTCTGGCCTCAAGTAAACGGGTGATGCTGCACTTGACCCGATGGTAGACTTGAACATCAAGTTGAAAGCCTGGGGCTCTTCGACCTGGCCATTACCGTTCGGGTTCCTGATATCGTACTTCTTAATGAGATGTCCGAGCTCCGTTCCGTCATAGTTGTCGATCTGCAACATTAAACATCAGCCTAGCCGACGCATTGTGGGTTTAGCTCATACAGCCATACCTTTGCTAATATCTCTTCGTACTCCTTAGCCGTAGACTCGCACAGTTTCTCAACTTTCTGCTTCGACTTCCCATCCGCAATCGCAATCTGCCCGCTCGAAATTCTGGACTCAAGGACGGACTCAACAAGATGATCAGCGCGCAAATACTCGCCCTTGACGGGATCCTTGCACATCCAGTCTGCGAATTTGTCTACATGACCGCTCGTCTTCAATACAGGTTCTGGGGTGATGACGGTGGTGTCGATTTCGAGCATGTTCTCCTCTATCACGAAGTGCTTCCGCCACTCGTTGACGATATTGGCGAGCAACGCACATCCTGGAGGTCCGTAGTCAAAAAGACCACGGTTGTCGCCCTTGAAATTGGGCGACGTTCGATAGATCTCAAACGCTTCGGTGAAGAACATGCGACGCCTAAGCAACCCTTCGAACTGCGGCCGGCTGAACGGCTTGCCAGTTAGCGTCGTCATCTGGGGTGCCATCGCGACGACTGTAAATGAATCATCTAGGGGATGCTGATTGCAGAACTTGACCTAAGCTCAGAAAAACGAGTACCGCGGTCCACACCCTATGAGAGGCGGATTCTTCCTTTAAAGCCTGGATGTGAGTCAACCAACACGTTTGGCGTACCACGTGATTCAAGGCGGGATCGGCTGCTACCTAATGACCGCTCACGTCGACATCCTTTTCAAGAATTTCCGGAGTCTTTTCGTAGATGGATGCTCTATCCAGGGTATTATACAGGAAGATCAACGTTACACAAATTTTCTTGTTTGACTAGGAGAGGTCCAGCCCCCCAGTCAGGTCCTGGGTGCAGGACATAGATCGAGATAAGGGTGAAGTGGATTGTGATAGCTATTTCGAGCTCGCCCTATTTCTAGTCCATATCAACACTCCGAGGAAGCTTTTCCAGGCCTGTGATGGTGATAAGCATCCCACACTGAACCACTCGTTGCTAGCAACGCTACTCTGAGTAAAGAACACGAGCCAGAAACCATACCAAAGCAGGATTTAAAGAAAATTGCAAGTCCTTAGTATCTCTGAGCCTCGATTCGTATCCGCTGCCCGATGAGTATGACTCAAGCGTCGGTTTGATCGTTTTTCTTTTGTTCTTCTAAGTTTCCTCGTCCTTCGCTCCATTGGAGTCACTGTCTGACTCACTTTCCTCGTTCTCGTCCATGCCAATCAGGTGCTGAGGTAGGAGTTTGGAGGGGATCGACATGTCTTTGGAAAGAAAATGCTGACTGTTGCTCCCAGGGAACTTCCACTCATCCTCCCAAGTCTTGAGAATGGCCTCCACGCGCCTCTTTGCGCTAATACTGTTGGGAGAGCTCGCATCTCCCATCACATTGGCGATAGTCATCTCCACGGGCGAACGGGCGTCACGCAAGGCACTCGCTTCGATGGCATCAAGCTTAGCCTTCATGGCTTCCGTAGACTTCTTCAAGTCTGTCTTCATTGAATCCCAGGCCGATTTAAAGTAGGAGTTGGCATCCTGGTCGACAGCAGACTCCAGCAGCTCGCGTCGCTTTATGTAGGAGCCTTTGCCTATTTTGTGTCAGTCTCAGGGCTCCCTCTTGACAGCGAATTATTTCTTACCTGTGATGTCCTTGCACTGAGCAAAAGGTTTTTCCATAGAGGCACGAATCGAATCGATGGCAGCTGAGAGTGCGTCGGTACTCTTCTGAAATTTGCCAATGGCCACTCTGACCTTGCTGTTGATTAATTCCTTGACGCCAATGACGGTATCCTCTGTTTCTCTGAGGTACGGCGAGAGAGCCGACTCGTGTTCCTCCACAATGAGAGACACACGCTTGAAGTGTTCCTCGATCACGTTCCGCAGCTTAGCTGCTTGGTCCTTCCAAATCGACGGCAGCCTGGCATTGAGCTCTGTGGTCCACTTGTTTGCCAGAGATGAAACAAGAGGCTGTGCTCTACACGGTTGTTAATCAGGTATCACGTCATGATCGATATGTAGTACTCACAGTTTCGGAATCCAGTCGTATTCGATGCCCCCGCCTGAAGACGTGTAAGGTCCGCCAGAGCGTTTCGCGATACCGCTGTAGGTATTCCATGGCATGCGAGTGCTCGAAGCTCCATCGTCTGGGTACTTCATCGCCCATCGTGCAGCTATCTTCTTCGCATGAGCCATGAAGTTTGCCTTCGGTTTATTCGGCTTTCCGAACGGGTCAAGCTTAGCGACTTCACTATAGAATTCGTCAAATAGCGAAGTGAGTTCCTAGAACATTCTATCAGTACCTGAGACTTGTGACTTTTTGGTCAGTTCACTGACCTTCCCGAGCCCAGCGTACTCCTCTTCAAGAGCGTTTGTGACGCTGGCCACGTCAACCTTCAGATCGAGGCTAATGTTCTCAGTCTTGCACCATTGATGCATACGCTCAAGAAGGTGACGATATTGTTGGAGGATCATATCCAGATGCCTCTCTCGAGCTGGTGTGGTGGCAAGGCTGATCCATTGAATCACCATGGGATGCCTGTATACTCTTCGGCTGGGAAGGCTGTCAAGCCCTTCTTCCTTCCACGCAGTTTCCAAAATTCTCGAGCGCTGGAAGCCATGACATCAAGCTGGGGAGGTTCCTCTGAAGGGCTGTCTTCCGCGCGTAGCTGTGCTTGCCGGCGCTGATGGTCCTCGCATAGACGCGCTTGGACCACAGCGCTACGCTTGGACGTGGCCCAGTGCTGGAGATGAAGCTTCGACACCTTTACAGTCCTTTTTTCAGCGGTTATCATCTGGTCAAGCTGCTCCAGCCTCTCTTGCCCCAAATTCATCTCAGCCTGTATAGAGGCCTTCCTTAATCTGGAGTCCGTGGTTTCTTTCTTGTCTCCAAATTTTTTGAGTCCTGTACGAGCCTTCCTAATCATCTTGTTTATCTCTTTTTTCTGGTTCATCAAAGACTTCGTCTCTTTATCCGCTTGTGTAACAATGCTCGAGTGCTCCTGAACCAGAGGATCATTCTGAGCTTCTCTTGAGCGCTTGATGTAGCCCCCCCAGTCGAGGTCATCCATCTTCGACAGCACAACCCCAAAGGCTCGCGAGTTGTACCCCTGGGCCATGCGTGATCGCATTTTCTGGGAGTCAGTAAGGAGCTTCTGGGTTGACTTCTCGTCGGCAGCTCTGTGAATGGCTGTGACAATCATCGTGACCTCGAGGCTACTTCGATATTCTTCAGCCACACGGGCGCGGCTTTCGACGTTGTCTCCAATCCCAGGAAGATCGACCAGGCTGATGCCGTTACGGAGGATCGGGCTTCGTGTCTTGATGTGGACATTCTTAATCAACGGCCAAGCGGCAAACTCCCCTTTGGTGTGCCCGTGGGTATCTGATGTTGAATCCAGGTATGGCTTGATGACTTTTGCCAAGTCTTCGGCAATAGGAGAGGCAAATGACTTCGTCTTAGTGTTGAGAAGCTCAGTGACTGTCTCGTTCCGATGCAAAAGACGTTCGGCTGCTTCACGAAACTCGGAGGTCTTGTTGCAAGCCATCGCTATAGCTTTGATTTCCTCATTAGAGACTCTCCAAATAGCATAGATCTTGTCCATGCCGTCTTTTATATCCGCCGCTGCCTCCGCAAGGTCAGTAAGACGCTCATCTTCCTTATCGTAATGAGCCCTGTCGATGTCGTGATAGGATTTGAAAGCTTTGAGTGTCTCGACAATCTGGCTCAGTACGTCTTTTTCACTTTGAAAAATGATCTCTGCAATGTTCTCCTTGCCTGATGTCATGTCATAATTCCAAGACACTTTGCAGCTCACTGCTGTGGCTGCTTGCTCGTGTCCTGACGGAAGAAGCTCGTAGACGTCCAAAAGACCATTGAGTAGGGACGTCTTGCCAGCCCCTGTCTGACCTGCCACTCCTACCAAGACTTCAAACTTCTGGTGGTCTTCGATAGTCTCGTCTACGCTGGTCAGTCGTATCTTCATCTCGGGGCTTTGTGCTGAGAAAGGCTTACCAGCATCGTTGATCCAATCCTGGAGAGTCGAGGCACCAGGCGATTCATCGTCTTTCGAGTATTTGCGCAGAAGATCACAGAGCTCGGTGATGTGAAATACTGCACGATCGGTTGCGTGTTCTTTGATGATGATCCGTTCATCGCCAGCTTTGTTTTCGCAATTCAACCACGAGTAAGAAATCGCCGAAGGAACACTTTGGGCTTCCGTCTCCTCAAGCTTCACGCGTTTGGCTAGGTGACTCATTGTGGCCGAAGGAGGCGTGGTGTTCATGCGTTTGGATAGGTGTATTTTCGCCTACCTTGCTCTCGCTACGCAGAAGATGTGCTGGGTGGTCTTCATGAAGCTTCAGAGGGACGGGTTGTCAGACGGTATTGAGGGAAGTAAGAGATGAGTAGGATAATAGTGGCAGCGGAAAGCGAGAATAGTTGAACTGTAATGGAAGGTCGGCAAGTAAGAGGAAGAGGAAGGGCTATTTATAGGGAACCTCCTTGCCGCGAGATAAGGCTGCTCAGGCCGTTGGAGATGAGACGAGATGACTGCCTGGCACCATCTCTAGGTGGTGTGTTCGTCCAGAGTGTGATCTCGAAGGGCTCTCTAGCTCTTCTCGATATACATTAGACGAAAAGGACTCCTCGAAAGCCACGCTCTCCAGCATAGCATGTGGCTGTCGCGCGGTCTGCAAGATCTACGAGAACAATGTCAGTTTGGCGCTTGCTAAATCTACCAGAGCTCCGAGACATGGAACGACCGTAATTCGGCAATGGTGCTCCTGGTGAACCTGCTCGTGCTGCCGTCAAAGGTCATTGCGACTGTCCTTGAAAGGACTGAGCCTGCTGGTATTGGATCGTATATATTCGTCTACTGACAGGAGTCTCCCCATTGCGCTATTTTACAAATCAAATGTCTTACAAGAAATTGATGCCAACTCCAAGTTGCAAACCCTTCGTGCCGACCTCTCCTCTCCTCAAGGCAAGAGGTAGACTGAAGTTCAACTCGAATCTCGCAACGGGATGCGCATACACCACGCCAAACCCAGCCGCCATGCTCGGCAGTCCATTGAACAACTCGCCGACAGCCCCTAGCATACCATTAGCCACCGACCCCGCGTCCAATCCACCCGCGGCCTGGCTCTGGTTCTTGTTCTGCAAAGCAACAAGACGGCCTCCATTTGCGAACATCTGAAACCGTAGACCAGAGTCAGGGCCCTTGTAAGGGAAGGGCATGAGGATGTTGACGCTTCCAGCAGCAAAAGCATCCCCACCTACAGAGTCTTGTCCATCGTGAGGCCCAATTCCTCCTAGCTTGAAGCCCCTGACGTCTGTGGGTCCACCTAGCTGAAATCGGTCGTTGATGCGACTAGGCTGGGCTTTGCCTCCAAAATCGAAGCCCATGGGCAAAGGCCACAGGAAACCGGCACGAAAGCCACCACCAATAGATACACCAGAGCGTCCCTCAACACCAGGCAACGGAATAGGCAGGGCACCACCTACTTCGGCATCGGTCTTCGAGAATGCGACATCTCCGCCCAACGGTCCAGCACCAGCCATCTCCCAGCCGTACCGCACCATGTAGCCATTTTGTGGAAGCTGTGGGTTATCTCGCCTCTCCCTGTAGAATGTGGATTTGATGGCGCTCTTGATGCTATCCCCAGCATCGGCTCGGACAGTCGGGCTGGCGACAGAGTGTAGGCCTGTGATTTGCCGCCACACCCCTGAGTATTCCAGAGAGTACTGGTCACGCTGGGAGTTGAACCAAGAGTACCTTATCGATCCTCCCTTAACCACCTCTTCATGAGAAGCCCAGGGCTTTTCTCCTGCCGACGCCAGACCCTCCAGGGATATCCTCTTGTCCGGATCACTCAGCACGGGAGCACTCAGATTCGCGCTGTAAGCCGAGCGTGTCCTTGTGCCAGTCTTTGCGTTCAGGTTGAGCATCTCAGCCCCGCCGAAGATATTCCTCCACAGCAGTGAACCGTATGCGGAGCCCTCGCCGTTGCCAACATCTGTGCCGGTCTGAAGCTTAAAACGCGGGAGCTCCTTGACTTTGATATCGACGTCGACGTCGTTTGGTGAGGTCGAGGGATCTGTTTGTTGGGAAGACATCAGGAAGATTTCGGGATTCGGTTGGAAGCTTTCTAAGAGGCATTAGCTCTGGATGACTGGGGTCAGGACTGTGGCCTTAACTAACGTAGTCCGACCAACTTAGAATTGGCGATCTGCAACTTTCCCATCACTTCCCCAATCGTCGACGGTGCGTCTGGATGGCTCGCAATGAGGGGGTCGAACAATGGGTCGAGGAACCCGCGGCGCGTGTTGGTGGCTCCATGGACGCGGATTTGATGAATGTTCATGGGCTGCAGAGACTGATCGACCATCTGTTGCTGTCAGCAGCTCGCTTCAGACCCAACCAACTGGTCGCATCATACCAGCTGCGCTATCCTTGCCTCCTTTGCGGTGTCCTGCGCATTCTTGAACTCCGGCTTGGACTCGGCTTCGTGAAGGAGTGAACCAGCATCGTTGTTGAGCTTGTCAAAGCCCTAGGCAGGATTAGCATGTGTTGGCCTTCATATTCGCAGCTTGACTCACTCCGCCCGAAGGCCAGCTCGAGCTTCCAGCCATCTTGCAATAGTTAGCGGACACACGACGTTGACAGTTGATGTCAGAGCTCGAGCTCGAGCTGTCGGCAAGGGTCGGAAGCAGGCTTGGGGTCGCGCATGTGGCTTGAGTGGATATGCACAGCCACATTTCGCCTTTCAGC
The DNA here is from genome assembly GCA_037042185.1 of Sordariomycetes sp. S80-01Y. Classification (NCBI taxonomy): domain Eukaryota; kingdom Fungi; phylum Ascomycota; class Sordariomycetes; species Sordariomycetes sp. S80-01Y. The sequence continues at coordinate 2,600,418 of JAXQJY010000027.1, read as the reverse complement.
CACGACTTTTCCAGCCTGGGATCATCAAGATGCCACTTATTCCCAGCCTGACGTCCCTCCATTCATCATCCTACTAAGCGACCACCATCGACACTCGCGCATCAGTGCTTCTCGTTCGATTTGTTCCTCCTTTGTCCCGCACACTTCCTGGCGTTGCTTCTGTGAAGGTCTACGGTTTCATCTCTCTTTCTTACAAGGTTCCGCCTTCTCACGCGACCAACCGATCGGCAGACGAGCATACCCCGTCATCCCACCAGCCTCCGAACGCCTTCATCATGGCCAGCAAGGCTGCGCACAAGCGGGTAAGTGTTTCGGTCACATATTCTTGAGAATGTAGCTAATAATATAGTTAACCCGCGAGTACCAAACCATCAGCGCAAACCCCCCTCCGTACATCACCGCCCATCCCTCCGAATCCAACATTCTAGAGTGCGTTCCCCGTCTGCTATCCCTGACTCCCACTGACACTTCCCAGGTGGCACTACGTCCTCACCGGACCCGAAGATACCCCTTACTACAAGGGCCAGTACTGGGGCACCCTAATATTTCCCTCGAACTATCCATTTGCCCCTCCAGCCATCCGCATGCATACACCTTCCGGCCGTTTCGCGCCCTCGACTCGCCTCTGCCTGTCAATCTCCGATTTCCATCCCAAGAGCTTCAACCCCGCGTGGGAGGTGTCGACTATTTTGACGGGGTTGCTGTCGTTCATGACCAGTGAGGAAATGACGACAGGCTCCATTGCGGGAAGCAGAGCAGAGCGTGCCTACCTTGCACAACGGTCAAGATGGTGGAACTCTACAGGTGGGGGGTCACATGCCTCTGGCAAAGCTGCGGCGAAGGGTAACGTCAAGGCTGGCGACGGAGGTGCCAAGTTCAGAGCGGAATGGGCTGATCTGGACAAAGAGAATTGGGAGTGGATGAAAGAGAACAACATCGATACCACAACAGGGCAGAAGGTTGGTGGAGACAAGGAGTCGAGTTGCGGTCCTCATATCAACATTGCTGGGTCAAGCGGACATCAGGCTCAGGCGGTGCGTGATGCGGTGGTTCAGCAACGGGACGCGGGAACGGGTTGGGTTTATCGACACAAGGTGCTCATTGCGGGGAGTGTAATTTTCTTATATGTCCTCGTGGCGCGTTTGCTTAGTGGAGACAGCCTTGCGTGAGGGCTGGAGTATTGTCCATATCAGCGGTTTCTACATATTGTAATAGCCCATCTTGCCGCGACGGAACGCAGATGGACAGCGCTGTACAGAGCGGAGTAAGGTTATGGCACAGAGGTCTTCACTAATAATCAATCTCATGTTAGATGCGCTTATTCGGAAGGAAGCCTTTTGATTGAGGTGTCTTGGGCACCGTTGCGATCACTGGACTCCTGTGTGTTCCAGAAGACGGCCGTCTTTCGCCGTCATCAGTGGTGGGTAAATAATCAGCAGTGCAACCGTCGCTAGTCTGGGTCTATGGGATCTTTGCAGAGCTGATTATTATTTCTTCCGTCATCACTCGCATCCATTCCAGTCAGCTAGGTCGAGTGAGCCCATTCCGTAACAGCGTAGGGTAGCTGCACAGCAACAAGCGTTTAGCCAAAGCCCCTTTTCAATCAGTGAAGTAGGCGTTCTCGACGCACTGCCTTCCATTGGCCCATTTGCGTTGCAATTGTAAAAGATACTCACGAAAAAAGACGCCACATGCATTCCCGTCTTAGTGCTGTATCTTACAGGGTGGTTTTGCGTTATCAAGTTTTCATGGTCGCGAACGGGCGCATTGAACGCCCAGGATTTGCCTGAGCCCGCTGTACACAACCACGTTTGGAAATATCGTCCTGGATTCATCCAAAGGGATCACACAAGTACGTTATACGTTTCAATGTCGTAGGATATTCGTCAAAGAATGTCGTCACCATCTTGATCTCGTTGAAAAAGCCGGACACTGGACAAAGTCTCGAGTCCGAGCCGGGGTTAAGCCCCGTAAAATACCGGCACTAGGCCGGAGTTCGGTCCGCAGCCCACGATCCAGCTAACTTTTGCCAGGATATCCATGATGAGAATGATCGACAAGGCGTGTTCGTACGCTGTCACCCTGTTGCAATATGCCCAAGAGGGGAAAAGCTGCGCTGGACGTGGTGAAGTAAGCAAGTCAGCTTACGCCCGTTCAACACCCCAACGGCGCGAAGTCGGGAAGTTCTAGGCCTGCCGGTCGGAGGCGGAGTTCAGGCACCTTGGCTACTTTACCTAAGGTAACAAGCTTAAACAGTCCCCAGGCCGACACACTCTGCTTCTCCTCTCCCGCCGCCCGGTCAATTTCAGCCACGAATCAATCTGACATCGGAAACAGCGGCAGCAGGGCTGCGTGCATAGCGTGCGCGTCCCCTTCTCACGGCACCCTTTGGTGCTTGCTGGTTGTCACATTCTGCAGGCAGAAAGACGCAGCTTGAAACCTCGAAACGGTGTCGTTGCGGCGGGGTCCCGCGGGTGCTGTTGGGCTGACGGGTCGCCGGGTCGCAGCCACAGCCCGAGGCAGCGGACTTGGACCCTGAGCCAGCGGATTTGGACGTTTAAACCCGTGGAGCCAGAGCTAAATCGCAACCGTTAACGCGTATCGGTGGTCCCGCGGAGACAAAGGGGTGGGCTGTACGTACTGTAGCGACAGTGATCCACAATAACCTGCGTGTGAGCGATCTGAAGCACAGCGTATCACATCACAAGCGCTGCCTACCGGAGCAGATTTCAATCAGCACGAGCGGAGATTGATGAGGACCTTGTGGGGGATTCAGCAGGTCAGCAAGACAGTGAAAAGCGAAGAGGGTGCCGCAGGATGTGGCACAGGGCACAGATGTGTATCACCTCAAATGCTATTCTCACGACATTTGGACGGCAATCCGATAGGCAGGTAGTCACTGGTGGCCCGCGGAAGGCATCATGATGTCTTGACACAAGACAGCGCAACGTGGTACGAGGCTTCGCTGTCGCTTTCGTATTGCTCGGACGATGATGACTGGTCCCCGTCAGAAGCTGGCTGCGGCTGGAGGAAAGTGACGGATTATCGAAATGCGCCGGCACCAACAGTGAGGTTTGAGAGATTGTTCGGGGTGGGGCGCCGGGGCGTCGGGGTGCATCAAGAGTCCGACACCGCCAGGTGACAAAATTCCGCAGCCGCTTGGAAACCCACCGAAGAGCCTCCTCCGTCGCGGGCCACGCGAGCGAAGCCATAGCGCAGACGGGAGCAACGAGACTATTTCCCCTTGGCGTAGTATTGAAGTCATGATGATTGCCACCCTTCGAAAATGCCGATGTCATGTTGAATCCTGAGATCCTCAGCTGCTAGAGACGCCCGGTAGATCTGTAAAGCAGAAGCCACGTACTGCAAACGAGGCACAGGTGCCCAGACGCAAGGAACGAGACAGGAGCGGACGACTGCCAAATGCAGAGATTCAAGGCGATGGTAGCGCTCCCATTGGCTGGAATGCGTGGTGAGATTGCCCGTAAACAGTGTATCTCGAGACACCGCATGCGTTTGGCTTGAGCAGCTACAGGTGAGACAGAGCTTTGAAAACAGCAGCATCGCTCGAAAGATACAGAAGGGCCGCTGGTGAAGCAGGGCGTCGTGATGCGCCAACTGGCGCCGTGAAGAAGTACACGAGGATGGAAATGCAGTACATCGTAAAGGGGGTGGTGAGAACGGCACATGCAGGGGACGGGATAAGATGCTGAGATAAAGGTTCCCAGGTCTGATGCGACCGCCCTCTTCTCTTTATGGGCTGACAGTAGCAACGGCCACACCTTTAATTCAGCGCGGCAGTCTACCGACTTGTGATGGACGGGATGTTCTCGTGAAGAGGTTTTGGTAACGGCTCACGTCGAAAGGCGTCAAAATGAATCATACTGACTGTTGCCGGAGCAGGCTAGCGTGCGGCTGCAGGCTTTCGGCCGACGGCAGCGCCTCCATCGTCATTTCCAGCGCGTGCGTCCGCTGAGACATCTGGCTAGTGCCCTGAAACCCTTCTGGAAGAGCAGAAGTCCGCAGGGTCTCCATTGTTTTTTGTTTCCTGGGCGGGCTCTGGCGGGCTCTGGGCGGGCGGGCGGTGCCTCGGACTGCTCGTTGAATGCGACTGTTCGTCCGGGTCCCCGATTCTCTCCTTGTGATCTCCACCACCGCAGCGAGCGTCTTTTTTTCTGTCCGTCGCGTCTCCAGCCGAGCTGAGAAGGCCTGTGAGGGTGAGATCCTCCGGATTCGAGATCATTGATATTTCTAGACCCCCCAGCGGCCTTGAACCCCCATCCCCCCTACTCTCATTCCAGCCCGTCCTTTCGTCCAACCTTAATCTTTACCTACCCTTAACCCTTCTCCTTCTTCCCCTCCCTCAAACGATCTCTTACTCTTAATACTCTAACTCCTTCTAATCTCACTTGCTCGTGTTTGGGAGACCACGAAAGACGCGCCGCTGACCCGTTTGCTCTACCCGGGCTTTCGTGGTAAAAGAAAACATCATTTTGGATTCGAACGACGCCTTAACAAACATCGTCTCCAAAATGGCGACCCCCTTCGCCATCAACGCCACTGGCGATGCCGCCGCGGCTACCCAGGGTGCCCCCGTCACTTCAACCACCGGGCACGGCCACCATGACGGCCATGACGAGCCCCAGCAAGCGCCCACGAACAAGACGCACGACAGCTCCATCACCGAGGGCAACGACTCCCCCGCAGACACGCTCGGAAAGGGCCAGAGCAACGAGGACGACGAGGACGGCGCTGAAATGAGGCGTCGCAGCTCTGTCGTCCAAGCCTTGGCAAGGAGCTACTCCCGCGCTTCTGGCGCGCCAGGTGGCAACCCCTTCTTTGCCGGGGAAGACTCGCCTTTGAACCCTCACTCAGACAAGTTTGACGGAAAGCTCTGGGCCAAGAGCATTGTCGAGCTCGTCAACCAGGACGGCGCCGACTTCAGGTCCACCGGTGTCTGCTTCCAGCACATGAATGTTCACGGTTACGGTGAGGCCACCGATTACCAGGCCGATGTGGCCAATGTCTGGCTCGGCCTGGGAGGATTGGCTCGCAAGATCACAGGCGGAGGCCGTCAGCGCATTGACATCCTGCGTGACTTTGACGGTCTCGTCCGCAATGGTGAGATGCTGGTTGTGCTGGGCCCCCCTGGCGCCGGTTGCTCCACCATGCTCAAGACCATCTCGGGTGAGATGAACGGCATCTACCTCGACGAGGACGCCTATTTCAACTACCAAGGTAAGTGTCTCCCGAAGTCGTTCGATTATGTTCCAGATCTGGCACGCATCGCGACTCGAACCCCACGCGATCTGTCTCACCAGCCAGGTGTCACTCGAGTCTAGTGTGGCCGCGCAAGGGAGAGTAGCACAGATGGCTAACGTTGCCGAATTACAGGTATGAGCGCAAAGGAGATGCACACCCACCACCGTGGTGAGGCCATCTACACCGCCGAGGTGGACACCCACTTCCCCATGTTGAGTGTTGGTGACACACTTACCTTCGCTGCCCGCGCCCGTCAGCCACGCCAGCTGCCTCAGGGACTCAAGAGGAACGATTTCGCCGATCACCTGAGGGACGTCGTCATGGCCATGTTCGGCATTTCTCACACTGTCAACACAAAGGTCGGAAACGAGTTCGTGCGTGGTGTTTCTGGTGGTGAGCGCAAGCGTGTCACCATCTCGGAGGCTGCTCTGTCTGGCGCGCCTCTGCAGTGCTGGGATAACTCTACCCGTGGTCTCGACTCGGCCAACGCTATTGAGTTCTGCAAGACCCTGCGTCTTCAGACTGAGCTCTTCCGCAGCACTGCCGTCGTCTCCATCTACCAGTCGCCCCAGACTGCCTACGATCTCTTCGACAAGGCTGTGGTTCTCTACGAGGGTCGCCAGATCTTCTTTGGTCGTGCTGATGAGGCCAAGCAGTACTTCATCAACCTTGGCTTCGAGTGCCCCGCTCGCCAGACCACTCCCGATTTCCTCACCTCCATGACCTCAGCCCACGAGCGTGTCGTTCGCCCCGGCTTCGAGGGCAAGGCCCCGCGCACCCCCGACGAGTTCGCCGCCAAGTGGAAGAACAGTGCCGAGTACAAGGCTCTCCAGGCTGAGATCGAGGAATACAAGCTGGCCCACCCCATTGGTGGCCCCGACGCCGAGGCTTTCCGTGCCCACAAGCACGCTCAGCAAGCCAAGGGCCAGCGCATGAAGTCGCCCTTCACTCTGTCCTTTGCTCAGCAAATTCAGCTCTGCCTGTGGCGCGGCTGGAAACGTCTTACTGGCGACCCTAGTCTGACGGTCGGTGCTCTGATTGGTAACTCGGCCACTGCGCTGGTCATTGGTTCCGTCTTCTACCAGCTCGATGAGTTCTCCAGTAGCTTCTTCCAGCGTGGTGCCTTGCTCTTTTTCGCCTGTCTGATGAACGCTTTTGCTTCGGCTCTCGAGGTAAGAGGTCTTCACGTGATTCGAGATTACCTAGCTAACATGTCAGATTCTCACCCTGTACGCTCAACGACCCATTGTCGAGAAGCACGCCCGTTACGCCCTGTACCACCCCTCTGCCGAAGCCGTCGCCTCTATGCTGTGTGATCTGCCGTACAAGGTCTCCAACGCCATCTGCTTCAACGTCGTCCTCTATTTCATGACCGGTCTGCGCCTCGAGGCGGGAGCATTCTTCTTCTTCCTGCTCATCAGCTTCTTTACCGTTTTGGCCATGTCCATGATCTTCCGAACCATCGCCTCCTCGTCGCGTACGCTCTTCCAGGCCCTCGTGCCCGCTGCGTTGATCATTCTCGACCTGGTCATCTTCACCGGTTTCGTCATTCCCAAGCAGTACATGCTCGACTGGTGCTCTTGGCTATACTGGCTCGACCCCCTGGCTTACGCCTTCGAGTCGCTCATGGTCAATGAATTCCACAACCGCCAATTCCCTTGCGACGAGTACGTCCCCGCCGGTGGCCCATACGAAGATCGGCCTCTTGCCAACCGTATCTGCTCCTCCGTCGGAGCTCAGCCCGGTCAGGACTTCGTCAATGGCGACGTCTACGCAGAGTCTCAGTACGGCTACAAGTGGGAGCACCGCTGGCGCAACCTGGGCATCATGATCGCCTTCATGGTCTTCTTCCTCATCACCTACATGATTGGTGCCGAGCTTGTCTCCGAGAAGAAGTCCAAGGGTGAGGTCCTTGTCTACCGTCGCGGCCACAAGCCTGCTGCCGCCGCCCATGCCGAGAAGAAGCACCACGATCCCGAGGCCGCCATGGCCAACATCGGTCCCGTCGTCACCGCCGAGCGCAGCCGTGGTGACAACAAGGAGAGCGCTATCCTGCAGCAGCAGACTTCCGTCTTCCAATGGCACGATGTCTGCTACGATGTCAAGATCAAGTCCGAGACCCGCCGCATTCTGGATCACGTTGATGGATTCGTCAAGCCTGGTACCCTGACCGCTCTCATGGGTGTTTCCGGTGCTGGTAAGACTACTCTTCTGGATTGTTTGGCCGACCGTACCAAGGCCGGTGTCATCACTGGCGAGATGCTGGTCGACGGACGTCCCCGCGACCAGTCCTTCCAGCGCAAGACCGGCTACGTTCAGCAGCAGGACTTGCACTTGCAAACATCCACCGTCCGCGAGGCCCTTAACTTCTCCGCCATTCTCCGTCAACCCGCCCACGTTCCCCGTGCCGAAAAGCTCGCCTACGTCGAGGAAGTCATCAAGCTGCTCGACATGCAGGAATATGCCGACGCCGTTGTTGGTGTTCCTGGTGAGGGTCTCAACGTCGAACAGCGCAAGCGTCTCACCATCGGTGTCGAACTCGCCGCCAAGCCGCCTCTGCTGCTCTTCGTCGACGAGCCTACCTCTGGTCTCGACTCGCAAACCTCGTGGGCTATTCTCGACCTGCTCGAGAAGCTGACCAAGGCCGGCCAAGCTGTTCTGTGCACCATTCACCAACCTTCGGCTATGCTCTTCCAGCGTTTCGACCGTTTGCTATTCCTGGCCAAGGGCGGCAAGACCGTCTACTTTGGTGAAATCGGCGAGAACTCCAAGACAATGACCAGCTACTTCGAGCGCAACGGCGGACACCCCTGCCCCGAGGCCGCCAACCCCGCTGAATGGATGTTGGAGGTCATTGGCGCCGCACCCGGCTCCCAAACCGACGTCGACTGGTTCAACGCCTGGCGCACCTCCCCTGAGTACGCGGCTGTTCAGAGCGAACTTGAGGCCATCAAGTCCAGCAAGATTGGCGCTGCTTCCCCCATGGACGAGGACCAGGGCTCCTACCGCGAATTCGCCGCCCCCTTCCAGGTCCAGCTCTGGGAGAACCTCTACCGTGTCTTCCAGCAGTACTGGCGTACTCCCGTCTACATCTACTCCAAGTTCGCTCTCTGCTCCCTCGTCGCTCTCTTCATCGGCTTCGTCTTCTTCGATGCTCCCAACTCCATTATGGGTCTTCAGAACCAGATGTTCGCCATCTTCAACATTCTCACCATCTTTGGTCAAATCGTCCAGCAGTCCATGCCGCAGTTTGTCATCCAGCGTGACCTCTACGAGGCCCGCGAGCGTCCTTCAAAGGTCTACTCCTGGAAGGTCTTCATGCTCTGCCAGATCATCGTCGAACTCCCCTGGAACGCCCTGATGGCTGCTATCATGTACTTCTGCTGGTACTACCCCGTCGGCCTCTACCGCAACGCGATCCCCACCGACGCCGTCACCGAGCGCGGCGCGTTGGTCTTCCTCTTCTTGCTTATGTTCATGCTCTTCACCGGTACTTTCTCCACTCTCATCATCGCTGGTTTTGAGACTGCAGAGGGAGGCGCCCAGATTGCCAACGTCATGTTCATGCTGTGCCTGGTCTTCTGCGGTGTCCTCGCTTCGCCCAGTGACATGCCCGGCTTCTGGATCTTCATGTACCGCGTATCGCCATTCACATACTTGGTGTCCGGCATGCTCTCCTCCTCGGTCGCAGACACAGACGTTGTCTGTGCAGACAATGAATTCCTCCCCATCACGGCGCCGGAGAATCAGACTTGTAGGGAATACCTTGATCTCTACATGAACGGACAAGGCAGCACGCCCGGTGCTGGTGGTTACCTCCGCGACGAGAACGCCGAGTCGCGTTGCGAGTTCTGCCCTCTGGACAACACCAACCAGTTCCTTGCCGGTGTTAACGCCGATTACGGCGATGCGTGGAGGAACTTTGGTCTGCTCTGGGTCTACATCTTCTTCAACATCGCCGCCGCATTGGTTGTGTACTGGTTGGCGCGCATGCCAAAGAAGGGTGGTCTCTTTGGCAAGAAGGACAAGGATGCTAAGCCCAAGAAGGCTGCTCCTGAAACCCTGCCCACGACGGAGGAGAAGAAGGTGCACGACGAGAGCCCGGCTGCTGATGAGCCGGTCAAGGAGGTGAAGTAAGCCGCGTCTGAAGAAAACGACACACGTCACGACTCCCCTGTCATTTCTATTACATATCTGCCTTGAAGGAACCCAAGGGTTCTTTCTTGTACGTCACGGAGTTTACATTAGGGGCCAATCGCACAGATGCCCACCGGGATTGAATTGCTTTCGAGTTCATTTTGAGATTTGTGTCAACAGACACTCACACAAACAAACACAACATAGAATAATAGATAAAAGAAGATTTCACATGCTTATCTGTCCTGTATCGCAATCATGTGATGATGGCTTTTCCCCTTGTACCACGCCAAAATTTGTATTCGCTCACATCGGTTGTTTTACCATTTGCCCAATCCAGGCGTTTGCCGAGGCTAGGCTTCGGCTCATCTCTCTGCTGGTCGTAAAAACGGCCTCGCGAGGTGTCGGTAGTTTGTGCATGAAATCTCGCGGACCCCAATGCGACCTCGCGGGAGCTTGGCCCCTCAAAGTGGCCGCCGCATGAGCCTCGTTCGCCGAAGCACATTCTACAAGTTCTGTCTGAAGCTCACAAGTCTGTCAGGTTGTGGGGGGGCCCTGTAATTACCAATGGCGCTCTCAACACAGGGCATGGGGGAACTTTCTAGTTTCGTAAGCATTCCTCGCATGTCTGCTTCCCCCTCACCAACATCCCGATCCGTGACTACAAGCGAGGCAGCGCACCAGCTGAGTGCCACGCGCGCGCGCCATATCCCGCATGCTCATTTCCCCATCATTCCTACAATCCCATGAGACTGGCTCGGTGGCGTTCGGGCAGCAGGCAGCCCTGCATTGCGCGCGCGCGTTGCGCGACGCGACGCGGGGTATTAATCACTATTTAGCTCTGCTAGCTCGACGCGTCTTTTGGTTTGTTGACTTTGGATTGCGCTACGCCTTCGCTAGCACCAGCCGTGTGCGATCGAAGCCGATCCAGCGTGCCTGCCACTACGTCGATCTGGGAGAGGTTTTCATTTCTTCGCATTGCAGGCTAAGGATTGTGAGGGGCATCAAACTCTACGTTCGGAGCCCTCGGTCAGCGTGTGGGCTCGTGGCTCACCGGGGCTTCCCAGCAACAGATCGATGTTCAGTCAATGCACCGCAAGATCGAGCCCGGGCAGATGAGATGTCGATTGATCGGTATGCGCTGTAAATCAAGATGAGGTAGGATTGCGGAACTTTGGTCTGAGGTCAAAGACAGCTACGCACTTACACCTTACCCTTTGCAGGCTTTCGTAGAGAGCTCGCAGCGAAGAGGGAGGGGTGTGTGGTGGTAACCGGGCTGGTGGTTCGTGGCCGTGCCCAGACGCGTCCGTCTCGCGTGTCGACCCTTGAGATCAAATCGCATCTTTTCCCGCTCGACTGGCGACTGGTTCGCTGCGCTAGGTGAGACTAGCGCCGTCTCCTCAATCCATCGTAGTAGAGCCTCCGCTACTCCGTACAGAGTGTAATTACTTGCAAGCGCACCATCAACCAAGTTCCCTACGGCAGCAGGGCAGCTCGTCTAAGGTATGCGGTGGATCTTGGCAGAGGCGGAACGTCCTCGCCGGGCACCGCAGCGGGGAGCTGTTTGAGCGCGAATCATCACCGCCTGAATAAGCTTGTGGATCGCCCCCGAATAAACTTCAAACCAGATGAAAAATTGGGCATGCCGACTTCTCGATCTGGCGTCTTTCGCATTTGAGGAGCAGATGGGGCTGCGAGAAGTTTTAATTCCGTCCCGTCGATTCGCCCGATCTGTTGAAGAGACTTCTCTGTCGCTCCTTAAGTCCGCAATCTCGAATGTCCGCCTCGCAGGCAAGGGGTGAGTAAGATGATGTGCCGAGAGAGATCTTCCAGAAGCACCGCCGTCACCTGGGCCAACTGAGGACACCGACGATCAACCCCATGCGACGGTTGAACCACAGGCTGTCGGCCCCCCAAGTCCCCGTATCGCGGCCTCGTCTTCGGCAATCACCTCGCACAACCTCGAGGGTCTGGCAGACTGGTCAGTGATCTCCGTCCCAGCAAAGTGGTGCCACCGTCGATGGCGTCGGGAGCGCGCAGGGATCAGATCCATTCCCCTTCTCCGCTCGGAGCGTGGGCGAGCGGCGGCTAATGTGCCCTTAGTCTGGCTGGAACTTGGGGCGCGTCTCAACCCTCTTCATCTTGTCTGCTTTCTCTCGAGGAAGCCGGAGGCAACGGCCGTGGCGGCTCGGTGATGGAACACAAGATGCTTCTCACGTGCAGCGGCATCTCGACTCTGAGGCGACTGCCGTGTCGACGGGTCAGGGGCACCGAGTTTGCTTCATTGAGTTTAGCGTCAGGAACAGACTTCCCATTGGTCCGCGGGACAGCCTGACCGGACCCGTGGCGTCGAACAGGAGGGAGGGGGGGGGCGTGCTCTTAGACCATCAATCCCACCGGCCAATCGAATGTCCAGACTGGGCAAGTCCCTCAGGATTTCCACGCAGAAAACCAGTTTCGTGGAATCAGGATTTCACAGAGACGCCAGGATAGAGATACCAGAAGAATGTATGGAGTAGGGGCTGTCGGACTGTCGGATCGAAATGCTACGTTCGTGGCGGCTCGGAGGGCGGAATGCCACGTGTGAAGGCTGTAGGATTTGTTGGGGTCTTGAGCTCAGGGACGAAGCGGCCGCTTCGTGGGAACCGCTACCCTAGGCTTCAGCGACAGCCCAATGCTGCAGTTGTGTGTGAATAGGAGATGGGGAGAGCTGGGGAAGAGGAAGAAGAAGTAAGAAAAGAATGGTGGTAATCAGTGAAACTGATAAAGCAAGGTCTGATACACCAATGAATGAATGAGGGTGCATGCAACTGCGTCGTGGCGGGCGGCTCTGCAGCCTCCTGCGACATGGCACCCTCCATTTCGAGCATGCTGCGATAGCGTTTAGGTCAATTTACAACACGGCTCAACAAGCCGCAGGCCAAGTAAAAAGCCTGGGACTAGGAAGATGGGAGTTGGAGGACACCAATGCCATGACTCGACACTGCTGCGGCAGGATGATTGGCTCTGAGAGCCTCGCTACACCAGCTCAGGTCGAAAAAGGGGCTTTCGGGGCCCCTGATCTCCCCCGGCTTGGGCGCACAGCAGCAGGATTTGCGATGGCAAAGTCAAGGCATCGACTGCCTGGCTGCCACTGCGACTCCTGCTGCGGGGGTTGCTTTTCCTAATCGCCCGCTGCGCAATCCAATTAATTCGCGGTTCGGGGCCATCCAATATCGAGCTCCGTCATAGTGCTCAGTGTTAAGATCCCACGGACCTCCTCCGAACCTATACACCTGAATTTCATTTACCATCAGCAAGGGAAGCTCTTCAAATCTCCAGGAGCCTGTGGAAGCTGCAAGCGTGATTTGGTGTGGAAAAGATCTGATGCTCCAGCGGTTCGTGTCGAGCTGAACGCATTGACGACGCCATGTGAGCTGTGAGCTGCTGCTGTCAAAGCGCGCGCATCAGGTTCGTCCCTTGCAGTAGCACGATGCGCGTCGCAACGGTTCTTCGGCCGCGTTCTGGACCCCTCTATGATATCAGCCTTCGCGGTTGGGGGGACCTTTCACGATCCAAAACCCTGAAATCTATGTGTACTACGGGCCGGGTGGCAGCCAAGTTGAGGCTAGGTGTCGAATTCCTGCTCGTGGTTCCCTGTTGCGAAGTTTCGCGCATTCGCCCCAGCCTGCTGAAGCTGCTTTCCCGTGTCCCTCAGGCCATGGCCGCCAAAGTATGCCTCTGCCAGCAAAGAGGCCCGGCGATGATGCCTAGACTGATACGAGAGCATCTCGGCGAAATGAACCTGTCTTGACTGCCTTGTAGCACCCCACGTTTGTCTGACTCGAGGGTGAAACGCGCATGGCCCGCGTTGCACATAATCTCTTGTGATATCATGAGGTCCTGTAGAGACGCTGTCTGTCCTGGAGCAATTGAGACCTACGTATGATGATGCGCGGCCCCAGCCGTCTAGGTTTGGAAGAATGCGAACAGCTGCCGCAGCCATGCATTGCTGTGCGACCCGTGCCTGGCATTATGTAGGGCGACGTCTCCATCCCCGCTCGGCGCACGGGAACTGCGGACGTGCTCTGCATGATGGCGCCAGACGGCAAATGGCCGCCCTTGGAGGAAGCGTCGCTCAATACCTGCCTCGATTATCAATGTAAACAATGACGATGGAGTTGCTCAAGATACTGGTCGAAGGCACGCAGAAAGACGGAGCTGGAGGACAAAGAAAGTTACCCCTGTCGCACCATTGGATTTTAGCGCGCCCGGGGCGTGCTGATATCAGGCTCTTGAGGAAGGAACCAGGAACAGCCCTGCCGGCCCATCACTCTTTCCCTAAGCACCCGCTTGGCTGGTCTGGGGCCCAATTTCTTTTGCGTGGCCCCTTCCCCTTCCGTGGCTGGCGCTCTGGCGCTCTGGCTGTCATTCAGGCGCAGTGGACACGGCCACGGGCGCTCCCCAATCCCCATCCGAGTCTAGACAGGACCGGATGCTGGCTCTGATATTGACCTGAGAACTCACCACCTTCTTCCTCTTCTCCTCTTTCCCTTCACCTCAAGACGACGACTTTACCTGCGCCTCACGAGTCAAGATTGCGTCCACCACTCGTTCCAACGCCGATCGACAAGCGGCCGCCATTCTCCGCGCCGTCTCCGCGAAATTGCTTTTGCCCCGAGCAACAAGAAAAAATTGAGACACGCTCGCTCCTCGTGCATCTGGGCCTGCCTCGCAACAATCTCCCACCGGCCCCAGCGTTCGAGCGAAACGGCCACTCCTTACTGTCCGGCCACCCTGCAGACCCGAGAGCACCTCGCCTCTCGTGCAGCAATACTTTTACAACGCTCGTACGACATCATAGCCCCTGGCACTCGCACCCCCCGACCGACTATATCGTACCCGACGACTGCTCCGGATGACCTCAAGTTCAGACTGAGTGCTTGTCATTGTTGACTCGAAAGAACCCCCCCCGCAAACATAAGTCGGTACGTTCCAGTCAAGCCATTGTTTCCACCATCGTGGGCACCTCCAAAGCCAAGCCCCAACCTTGGTCTTGCACGCGTTACCCATCATCCGCCCGACCACATTTGGCTGATGTTTTGCTGCAGCTCTCGAAATAAGACTCCCGACAGCCTCAGCTTCATGGAAGCTGCTTAAGGCGCCCGTTCCCGATCCTCCACGCCGCCTTCAACCCCGATACCCAAATCAGCTGCCAAAATGCACCGCCTTCGTGGTAGAAAGAAGGAGAAGGAGGAGCCCATGCCTCGGCCCTCTGTCGACTCTGAGGCTTCAGGACCCTTCAAAATGTTTGGTCGCTCGAAGAAGCCCGTCGAGGAGCCGAGAAAAGAGGTCGACCTGACTTCTGCCCTTCCCGCCAGCGACGACTTCCGCACGAGTCTGCTCATGACCGGGCTGTCGGCTCGCTTCTCCATGCTGCGCGAGCAAGACGACCCTTCCAGTAAGCTTGGAAAGGCTAGCGACGACAGCGTTCTGTTCCCTAAGCGGCAGTCGAGGATGGATTTCGGACTTGGCTCGGGACTCCACGATATCGCCGAGGACGCCTCGATCAGGGCACCACCTTTCGCTCGCATGGACTCATTCCAATCTTCTGATGACACTGCCTCAATGACTGGCAGTGTCATGAATCGCGGCAAACCGACTGAAGGCAACAACCTCTTCGGCGGCCGTCAGAAGATTTACAAGATCACAGCTGGAGGCACCTCTGGGAGAACGTTGTACGATGACGACGTTGCCCAGTCTGCCTTCCAAAAGTGGAGGGCGAGCGAGAAGGAGAGATCCTCCTTCGAGGACGGCCCAGAGCGATACGACACGCTGCGGCCCGATTCTCCAGATTTCAATCGATGGAGAGAGACGAGCTCGACTACTTCGTCTGCTCCCTCAGCCGGCCGCAACTCAACAGCAGCAACATCCATAGTATCGCAGCCCCCATCCTCGTTCAAAGACTCGCACCCTCCCCCTGGTACGCCCAACAGCGACCGACCCTCAGCATTTCCCGAGCGCAGCGTCACCCGGACAAGGCGTCTTTATGAGCAAGGCCTGAACCAGGAGCTCGAGAACTCGCAAACATCGGCCAAATCCCGTTTCGATGGCCTGTCCAAAGGACGCTTCAGCGGTCGTGCCGGCGACCTTCCATACAACTCTTCATCTCCTACTAGTATTCACGCCCCGGAGCGGCCCGGTGAGCGACGGGCACCTATTATGTCCAAAGCGAGCGCACCGAACCTTCGATCTTTCAGCCCCCCCACCTCCGGCTCTGCGGCAGCATCGCCAGCAGAGAGCAGCTCCCGATTCCCGAACATGGACAGGACAGCGCAAGCCACATCACCTCCTCTGAGCCCGCCCATCAGCGAGACTGAGGAGCATCCGACCCTGGCCATCGGTGCTAACGATCATGGCAAGGCGACTGCGATGGGCTTCTTCAACCGCCCCGTGCAGCAGTACGATGAGAATAGATATGCTCAGAGGCAGCGCCAGCTCCAGCAAGGACGCGAGACCCCTACATCGCGGTACAGGACCGAATCTAGCGGATCGGTCCCTACGACTCGATCTAGGTCCTCGAGCTCGTTGAATCGCACTCCTCTCGACAAGACCGACTCTAGTGTTAAGCCTGAGCCGACTGTTCGGGATAAGCCTGGCTCCACGTTCCTTGACATCGACGACGATGACGACGAGGAACCTGCGCCTCTGCGAAGTTCTTCTGGGGGGCAGGCTCCGCAAGTAACCCTAGCTCGACCCGACGACCACGAGCACCCAGCTTTCCGCCAGTCTGCTCTGCCTACGCCCCTTTCGCTTTCATCGAGGACATCTGAGGACGGTCATGCAAAGCCTGGCGAGTCTCCTGAAGACTCACCTACACTTGGCCCCGGATCTGGGCTGAGCGGCATGGTTAGACAGCATCTGCGCAACGCTAGTACCGCATCTTCCAACTACGGTCCTCAAGGCCAGGATGACGATGACGAACACTACAAGCCGGGCAACAACCACAGCATGGACCTTGGCGTGGGGCACAGATCTAACCCTTGGGACAACGACGATATTCACCCCCACACTGAGGAACCCATTCGTGGGCGCGATGCTGAGCCCACTCCGGTCAATGGGCGCGAGACGGACGAATTTGCTCGCCACTTGGCTGATGGGGCTCAGCGAGTCCGAGATCGCCTGACGACTTACGCTGAGTCTGAAGCGAGCAGGTCGACCTCGCCCGCTGCTCCTTTACCTCCAACCGAGGACGAGCTACCCCCTCCACGCACGAGTGCCTTCAGTGTTCTTCGGTCCAAATCAAGCCGCGGCTCTTTGGCTAGCCGCTCGCGCGAGCGAGGCGAGCGAAGCCGATCGCGACCAGCTAAGGGCTTGGGCTTGAAGACATCCGCCCCTCCATCGCCACCAGCAGCTCGTCCCTCCGTAGACGGCCCCAGTGATGCCAGCGGAGCACCCCGCAAGCAGTCGGGCGAGCGGACTCCCGACAAGGACGATAATGCCCACGCCGGTCTCAAAGCGTTCCGTCAAGCGCGCCGCGAGCTGCAAAGGATGAAGGAGCAGGAGGTCCGTCAGCGCCACGGCAATCAGATCCCCTCAGCGCCGACATCAGCCCCCCCGCCGCCGCCGCCGCAGGCTCGCGAACGCTCTTCCGGTCAAGGGCAGGACCGCGGGCCTCCGCCTGTTACATACAACCGCATGCCGAGCGGCGAGTCGGGATCACGCGCCCCTTCTGAGCGCGACCGTAGCGGCTCGGAAGCCAGCAATGGGGGCCACACACAATATCGCCCTCGACTTCGTACAGGATCGTCAGCGTACGAGGATCAACGACCGCAGAGCCCAGGCTATCACCAGCGCCCTTCGACAGACTCGAGGCGATCGCCCATGATGCCGCCCTATTCCAGCCACAGTGATGCGTTCCCTCAAAACGGCAGCCGTCCTGGATCTTCTACCGGACACTTTCCCCAGACCAGCTCTACCCCGAATCTGCCAACTAGCGGAAATGCACCTCCACCTTTGCCGCCGATAAACCCGCGCCGCAAGGGTGTGGGTAGCCCTCTTCCCTACGATGATGCGCGCATGATGAGCCCTGACAAGACGCGCTCGATGAAGAGCCCACAAATGATGTCCGACGACGAGAAGGGCGTCTCGCAGTATCGTCAGCGCCTTAGAAAGGTGACGAGCGAAGGGAACGGCATCGCCAGCCGTTCGCGCCCGCCGCCGCCTCCCCAGTCGACCATGCCTGACAGCAACCAACCCGGCGGCATGTTCTAAAGCCTTCACCATTTCACCTTTGTTGTTGTTGCATTTCACTTAAACTTACATCGGGCATATGAGCAATGACCAAGATACCTCTGCACTTTTTTCAAACCAAGTACTTCTTGTTAATCCAACCCATCAGCCGCCGAGAAGGCGGGATGGTTCATGTATATCTTAGCAGCCTACAACTGCGGTGTTTCTTCTCTTTGACAATGTTGCAGTGCGCTGCGAGGCGGAAGGCAGTGTGAGGTCGGACTGGATTCCGATCTGAAGCATACAGATACAACAGCAGCGATCGGTCTTGTTTGCTCGGTGCCTTGAGATTATATGGAATTGAAGCATGGGCGTTGAGCGGCAGAAGAAAAGTAGCCCTGCGCGTGTAATTAAAGAATCGAGTCGAGCAATCAAAACATGTTAATCTCAGTCTCGGAAGCCAAATCGTGAGATGATGACTCAATAAGCTGCTACGGGGAGGCGGTCGAAAAGGGGTTCACAGACATATAAGCGAGCGCATAGGGCAGGTGCGGCGTGGTTGGATCCGGCTCAGCTTCCCCGCAAACTCACCTGCCACTGGACGACAACTTGAACGACACTCCGTGTTCAGATTCCACACCCGTCTCCTATTAACGCGAGGCCCAGCAGACGACCGTCAGTGGCAATGGCTTTCATCAGACAATACCAGCCCTCCGATTTCGAGGCCACTGCGCACATTGTAAGCCCCCAGCGCTGGCCGAACTGGTCAGAGACCTCAGCTCAGGCCCCAGCCGCGACTGGCCCCCTCGATCATCTCAACTCATCTTTCACAGACGACCTAACCTTGATCTAGTGCGTCGAGACCCTCGCCCCGTCTCTGCTTGGTTCCGAGCCCGCGGCCCGCATGGCGCCCTACCTCTGGACTCACCAGTACACCCACCTGTCGCCGTCAACCTGCTTCGTCCTCGACGACGGCTCCGGGCGGGCGGTGGGTTACTGCATCGGCTGTCCCGACATCCCCGCCTTCATATCCGCCTACCCGCGCTTCGTCAGCGAGGTGCTTGAAGCCAGGGGCGACGTCCCGCGGCCCGCTGACACCACCTCGACGCAGGAGCCGTGGACCAAGGACGGCCAGGTCAACGGCGTGGCGCTGGCGCAGCAGGCCTACAACCCGGAGTGGCTCGTCGTCAAGGGCAACGAGGACCTACTGGCGCGAGGCTACGGGGCCACGATGCACATCGACCTGCTGGAGGGGTGGCAGGGGAAGGGCTGGGGGCGCAGGCTGATTGAGCGCTTCGCGCAGAGCGTGAGGGGCGAGAGGAGAGAGGGCACCAAGGGCATATGGATTGGGGTCGCGGGGGACAATGCAAAGGTTGTGCCGTTTTATGAGAAGATGGGCTTTAGGCGGGTGGAAGGGGAGGGCGAGGGGATTAGGATGGTCAGAGACCTGGATTAGGGGTGACCAGCATTTGGCAGCTCACGGCAGCCGCCTTCTGGCCTGGCCGACGCTTTCCTATTGGTCTATAAATCGACACATGCAGGGTGATGCAGAGCTCGAGCTTCGTCCCATCTTTCAATTGGCCCGTCCACGCTGTCTGAGTGCTCACGCCCAACCTCACTGCTGGAGTGACCAGTGTCATATGCATCAAACTTGACCAGACCATGCCTTCTCACCTCGAACTGAACCTTTTCACTCTGACTCACTACTGATTGACGATTGTCCAGTAAGAAGCAGCTTCTTTGCCAATCAGCCATCGAGGGTGCTGAGGCTGGAGGGCACAAAAAGGCGCTCTCGCCTTCACTTCTCTCTCCTCTTTTCTCCTTCGTGCACTCCTCGAGATCTGGACTGTACCGCTTCCATCATTCCCAGTATTCAATCACTCATCATCGACTACTCTCCTCTCAGAGTTCTCGAGATACCCTCCGGTAAGCCAGCTTTCATCGTAATCTAATCTCCTCTCTTTCTGTCCATCAATCGATGATTGGAGCTCTGTTCGTTCCCTTGAATGTTCGAGATTCTGAACCACTTCCACCGCGTGCTCTTTCGTTCGAGGTTCGAGTTTCGTTCTGTTGGCACTTTGCCCTTCATCAGCAGTATCTTTCCACTCTTCATGTTTTCATTCCATCATTCCCTTATTCTACACTTTCTTCGGTCGCCCAGGTTCTAATTCAACCCAGATTATCATGACTCAGTCTGAAAATTTCAAGAAGCCCGAGGGCATTCGCAAAAAAAAAAGCCTCATTTCAAGAAAGTCTCTGTCAAGGTTCAGCATCTGATGGCCCTCTTGGATCACATGGAGGCCAGCCACCGTGCCAGCCTGGGTGTTGGTAGGCTCAAGTGTTAGAAAGTAAGTCCCTATAACCTATATCAGTGCGATTTCGATTGCTAATTGAAACTAAGTGCAATGAGACTGGACATATCAAGGCTGAGTGCCCGCACTCCAAGAAGGCAAAGCCCCCAAGCAAGGATACTGAGGGGAAATCTGGGGATCTGAACGGCGAGAGCAATGGCCCGGGCTCTGAGAAACAAGTGAATTGAGCTCTGGAAGCTCTAATGATGGGTATTTGGCAGTTTTTAGTAATGATAAAAATGAAATGTTGGTGCCTTCAAAACATGAGAGCATTTGCCCGACCATTTCAGCAATGCATTTCCCCCTCCCCGGCATTCGCACAAAAGCCAAGTCTAGAGCCAAGTTAAAAGATAAGCTTAATATTTGCTTATTGCCAGCGATTCGCCCCGCTCAGAAACACCACTGCAATTCACCCGGCAGTCTCCCTCTACCCTTAAGAAACCCCCTGATCTACCTTCCTGATCCGTCCCCCGGTCCCGCAGGGACTTTCTCGAACCCCGCGAACTTTTTATTCTAGATGCGCTTCGAGAGTTGCCTGATTGAGGAGCTGTTATCGCGTGCTGCAGCTCCCGCCCCCCCCCTGCCGAGGGCATTTCATTTATAAATGAGGACGCGCGCTCGCACATGCTCTTGATGAGCAGCCTTCCTCGGTCGTGACCGCTATTCCCGTCCTGGACCCTGTCTGTCAATTGCAGTTGGAAGCCAAACCCGCAGCCATGAAGTTCTCCCAGTCCGCTACGGCCTTGTCGTTGGCCTCGGCAGCCGCAGCCACTACCTTTGAGCACGAGGGAGTCAAGCCGTGCAAGCCTAAGCTGAATTCCGAGAAGCTCCAGGCCGACATCACCACCGAGGGGTGAGCCCAATTCCTCTGCCTGGTTCGTGGCTGGACCATGTGCTAATGATCGCAGCCTCTGGAGTCATCTCGAGAAGCTCAACGACATCGCCTTCTCCGTCGGCAACGGCAACCGCGCCTTTGGTCTCCCTGGCTTCGACGCCTCCGTCGATTACATCTGGTCTCACATCGGCAACGCCTCCCACTCCAAGGCGTGGAAGCAGGACTTCCCCGCGTGGTTCGCCCAGGTCCAGAGCATCTCGCTCAAGGTCGACGACGAGGATGTCTACGTCCACGGGCTGTCGTACTCGCCTTCCACCTCCGAGGAGGGCGTCACAGCCGAGCTTGTGCTGGGCCCCGAGGGCGCGGCTGGCTGCGACGTGGCCAACTACGACGGCCTGGACGTCGAGGGCAAGATCGTCCTTACCCAGCGCTTCAGGTGTCCCACCGGCGGCACGCTCGCCGGACGTGTTGCGCCCGCCGCCGCCAAGGGCGCTGCTGGCGTGCTGATCTACTCTGATCTCACCACCAAGCCCACTGCTGGCTCGCTGGGCGAGGTCGATCTGGACAAGTACGCGCCTGCTGGATTCATCTTCAAGGCGGACGGCGAGAAGCTGAAGGAGCGCATCGAAGCCGGCGAGACCGTTGAGGCCTACTTCCAGCAGACCCAGGTCGTCGAGGAGCGCATCACCCAGAACGTCTTTGTCGAGACAGAGGAGGGCGACCCCGAGAACGTCATCGTCCTCGGCGCGCACTTGGACTCCGTCCAGGCCGGCCCGGGCATCAACGACGACGCTTCCGGCACGTCCCTGCTGCTCGAGATGTTCAAGGCCGTGAACAAGTACAAGTTCAGGAACAAGATCCGCTTCGCGTGGTGGGGCGCCGAGGAGAACGGCCTGCTGGGCTCCGAGTACTACTGCGAGAACCTCGAGGTCGACGAGGTCAACAACATCCTCGCCTACCTCAACTACGACATGGTCTCGCGCGGCTACTACGGCGTCTCCGACAACGACGGCCGCGCCCACGGCTCCGTCGCCCCCAAGGGGTCCGAGGTCATCCAGGAGATCTACCTCGACTGGTTCGCAAGCCAGGGCCTCGAGACCACCCCGGCCATCCTCACCAACGGCTCCGACTACGCCAGCTTCTGGAGCATCCTCAACAAGCCCTTCGGCTTCCTGAACACGGGCACCGGCGTCGAGCAGGACGACTGCTACCACCAGGCCTGCGACACCATCGACAACCCCGACGAGACGGTCATCACCAACAACGCCAAGGCCGCCGCCAACATGGTCGCCAACCTGGCCATGAACGGCACGTCGCTGATCCCCAAGACCCCCATCAACGCCACCATGAGCCTGCGCAGCCTCGAGAGGAGGACGCTGGACATTGAGGAGTTGCAGGCTTTGGGCGAGAGGCACTTGGGCTGCGGCCATGACCTGTAGAGTGGCACTTGTAAGTGAATGACGTGATGAGATGACGAGATATAGCATAGATGTAGCGTTGGCTGAAGAAATTGAATAAAAACTGCGGAGAATCCGGATGAAAATCACAGCAGAAGATACCTAAACATGCGAATCCACGCCCGACAGACAGCTCTTACGAAGGCCGTCGACCAAGCCCGTCTTGCCATTCCTCTCAGCCCCCTTCCCCTGAGCTATTCCCTTCTTGCTGACGCCGCTCGCTAGCAAAGCTCTGTTGACCTTTCCGTAGTCGCCAAAGAACAGGTGAGCCCGCACGTCGTCACCGGTGAGAACGCCATGGCCCAAGGTGACGCCCCAGAACTCGCCCACGCGGATGCCATGGGCCTCGTGGTTCGGATGGCGCGCGAGCATGACCGAGTACACGCACCCGGTGTACCGAACCACCTTCTGCGCCAGCGTCGCCGGGAAGGCCCACGTCTTCCCGTCCGCGGAGATGGGGTGCCAGGGGGTAACGTACGTGTCGCCAACCTGGCAGAGCGTCTCCCCTTGCACGGGCGTCTTGAGCACCAGGTGGACCCTGGCCGGGCCGAGGGGTGTCTTGACCTTGACGCCCCTCCTGAGCTTCCTGATGGCCACCTTTCGCCCGGAAGCGAGCTCTACAAGTGTGCCTCCTGCGAAGCACACGCCAGCAGGGTTGTGGTAACGGCTCATGGCAATCTTCTCTCCCGTGGCGAGCATGGCGCCGCGGGGCGGCAGGCTCGGCTCTGGCGGTGGAAGTCTCTCAAAGACGTCGTCTAGGTGCGTGCGGCAAGAGGTGAACAGCGGGCTTTCGAGGCCGTACTGGAGAGGCCCGGGATCCTTGAACGTGTTGCACGCCTGCCGAGCGTGGGCGTTGAGAAGCGAAGGGAGGTAGTGCTTCCCCCATTTCTCGTAATAGTCTGATCGAAGCGCCAAAGAGATCTGTCCTTGCGGATCCGGCCCATTGAGGTCCTTGAGAAGTGACTGGTTCTTGTCGTCGGAAAAGCGCCGGGCAGGTAGTGTGTCGATCAGCCTGTGCAGCTCGTTCTCCTTATCTGACAGGTCTTTAAGCGCGTTGTGCTTGGCCTCCGCATCCAGGGGGAACAGAGAAGAGAGAAACTCGCAGATCTGGGACCGAGACTCGTGGTACGCCGCCTCCTCCGGGGCCAGGTCGGAATCCGACATCATGCTGCACTTGACGGTTGCTCGCTGCATAGACCCTTCGCACAAGTCGCTGTCACGCGAAGGATCATCGTACGCATGAAACGCGTTGCCCTTCGTCCTGTGTACAAGCTCGGCGGAAACTGTGGCCGCTCCAGCATCGTCGAAGGGGTTGGCCGAGGAGAGGTTCTCAACCTTCAAGAACAGATCGCGGGACTGGCCAAATTGGAGATTTCCCAGGTTGATCCTCAGCCGGCGCCGAGGTCCATCAATCCCCGGCTCCTTACGATCGACAGTCTCGCCCGTCGACTCTCGCAGTACCAAAGGCTCCGTGTAGTCCAGCTGCAGCTCGGCCTGGGTGGCGAACGTGGACTGAAGATTGGCAACGGCGTGCACAAAGACAGTGCCAATCATGCCGGCGTCCGGGATGAAGGCATAACTTCCGTTACCAATCTCTGCGATCGACTTGAGCAGCCCCGATTGCAAATTGTAGCCGAAGCCGAAGGTGGATATCGTCGGGGTAAAGGGTGCCATGGTCCGCATCTTGGGGATGTAGCCCATGGATGGGTTCCTGCAGAGTCAGCATGAGAGCAGAATATGAGCTGTCTGTTGCGTACATGTGGTTGGGCATGCCGTCCGTCAGCAGCATCATTGACGGCACCCGGGTGCTTTGGCCTCCGTCTCTGAACACCTCGAGGCCGTTCAAGATCCCATGCCACATATTGGTCGAATCACGCGGGGTGATCTTTTTGATCCTCTCCCGGGTGGTCTCCTTGTTCTCTTCGGTCATCACCGTGAGCTGTTGAACAATCTCGGACCTGCTGCAAAAGGTCACGATACCGAGACGGTCGCCCTCGTCCAGTGATTCAATGATGGTCATGGCAGCGTGCTTGACCAGATCCAAGACAGATAGACCGGGGCTCTCCTTGGGATCCTCTCCCGGGACGTCGGCACGGGAGGACATGCTCCCCGAAATGTCAATGACGAGAACAATGTCTGACGAGACATGCTTGATCTGTCGCTCGGGCTCCTTGGGCGGCAGGACCTTGACCAGCAGAGCATTCTTGGATGGCAGCGGATGAAGTTCCAGAGACGCCTTGGGCGGCGTGTTCTTCTCCGTAGCGACAGCTGCGCCTTCCTTTTTGGTCAGGATTGGTATTCTCTGGATGATGTTAGTCTCGTCATGAATGGTGTTGGTCTCGTCTGATGAAGGATGAGACGTGCAGGTGCTCGTACCATTATGACAACTTTCGGCCGGCAAGGGACAATTAAGATCAGATTACCAGAATGCTCGGTGAGGAGGCTTGGGCTGCGATTTTAAGTCAGAAACAAGAGATTTCGCATTTTCTGGCACCGTCGACCCAAGGGCTTATGCAAACAGGCCATTGCGACAGGTCGTGTCCTGGTGCGCGCGTAACCACTACCTCAGCTGAGCAATCGCCGCGCTTGCTAGGCAGCGGATGAATGGTTGGGTGGGCTGTCATTCCGTCAGGCAGAGCCACGGGCGGCGGTGATGACTCCTCTCCGGGCTGGGGTTGCGGATCGTTGTTGATGGAGCTTCGCAGGGCTTCGCTCAAGGCAGACGCCGGACTCCAAGGCAGAATGCGGCGAGGGGCTGTGGCGCAGGTAGGACAGGACGCCAGAGGGCCAGAGGGCGATGACAGGTATAAGAGGATCGGCTATGGAGTCCACATCCACTTCTTTGGCGTCTTGAAAGTTATCTGAGATCAATGCCACCGGTTTTCTCAGGCTGTTGGTCTTAAGAAGTGAGATTGCTGGGAAACGCTGCTGAGGGATGCTCTGGTCCAGCACCGCCATGTCCACCAACACCAGCACCAGCAGCATCTGTCTCGCCGGGCAGAGAATGAAGAAGCCGGCTGCTGACGTCAACCCCACCTTCAGGTTCCAGCCACGAGCTGTCAGCACGTAAAACAGAACATGGAATGAAGAATACCGACTGTATTTCAGTCGCAACACCTTGCTGTGAGTCGCCTTCCATGTCCGCGCCACATCCCGGCAACCTCGACGCCTGAGCCCCAGGCAGGCAGAACAGCAGCTGCAGGCTCCACTGCACTGGCAATTCTCAGCGGCTGCCGTCCTCCGTGATTGGGACGCCACCGCAGCCCAGGCCGCCATCCGGAAGAGCCGCGCCCGTTCTCCTCGTCCAGCCATGTTCCAGCCATGTCCAGCCAGGCAAACCCAGGCAAACCTTCACTCACACCCGTCAAATCACCGTCCAGAGTCAGGCCGAGAGAGTTGCATCGGCTTGAACCAGTGCCCGTCCCCGTCTGCCCGTCCCCCTCCCTCGTGCCCATCCTGCAGCGACCCTGCGCCGTTGCCTCTCCCCCCGCAATTTGTCTTTGCCATTCGTGGGGGAGGCCACGACAGTCGTCAGATCTCTCCAGTGATGCTCTCCGTACATGCCCTCGTCCTCGTACAGTCCGTAAGAACACACCTTCAATCCACATTCAGCTGGGGTTCCCACCGCGACGCTACCCTGGGACGCACCTCGTCGTCACAGAGCAGCAACCGCATCAGCCTGTCTGCAATCCCCCTCCACTACTGCACCCGGCTCTCCACAACCCCAGACCAGAAACACGGTAGGCAAATTCCCAATTGCGCCCTCGCAGGCCAATCCGCATGCTCGAGACCCCTTCGGCTGGCGCTCCCCACCACACCATCGTGCAGACGTGACAGACGGAAATGCGTCATGCTAAGGGTCCCCGATGACCCCAGGGTATTACCACTCCGTGCGCTATTCGTTCGCCTACCGACACTTATCTTTTGGCTCTCGAACCTGCCCTCGCCCGTTGTCACTGAGGAGCCGCGTTTGAGACGTCTGATTCGAGGCGGATGGGAGAGATGGGCGCTACCCCGCATGTTAAACCATGGCTTAGACTTTGGGACTGGATGGTAAGGCTGCGAGACGGGTTGATCAGACCAGGGGAGGGGCAGCTGGTTGGGTATAAGAAGAGAGGGCTCGTCCTGGACTGCTCTTGCCTCGTTCCTAGTCTTCTTGATATTCGAATCTCGTGCAACATCCAACAGCCTCTCAAATCTCACCAGCTACACACGAAACCGTACTCTACACGACTACGACACCCGTCCAGCAACTCTTCAAACCCACGCAGCCCATCACCAAAATGCCTGCTTTCGAGTACTGCTGTCAGTGCGGT
Organism: Sordariomycetes sp. S80-01Y; assembly: GCA_037042185.1. Taxonomy (NCBI): domain Eukaryota; kingdom Fungi; phylum Ascomycota; class Sordariomycetes; species Sordariomycetes sp. S80-01Y. Next base: position 2,573,849 of record JAXQJY010000027.1, on the reverse strand, counting down.
GGCATGATTGTCATCAGCACCACCTGCACCGCCTGCGGCCACTCCCAGTGCAACGACTGCCCGGCTTCCTAAGTTGCCCCGCGTCGTGCACGCCTGACTTCGTCGAGACACTCAAGTTCTCGTGTAACGGAGCGAAACTGCAACCCCCCACGATCGGCCGTGCAACTACAATATAAAGGAGGCAAGCGAGGGCGGACTCGATGCAAGGCAAAGCGGCCGCATAAGCCCCCACGCCCGGAATCCGCCGCACAACCAACGTCACCGACGCCAAGCACCCGGACAGCCACCACGAGCCTCGAACAAAAACACTCGGCGATTTCTCCCGACACTCGGCCTTATTATTTGTTTTCTTCTCCCCAGTGTAAAACTTCGGAAGAGCTCTAGGCAGGGATATGGGCGTCATGGTGCATCTGGGCCTTGTGAGAAATTATGGAATTTATTGAATCTACTGCCGACGGGCATAGGCTGGCCCGCGGGCGGTTGCAGGATCAGAAGGCAGCAGCGTGGACTTTGTTCTTTTTTCTTCACATGATACCCTGTTGGTGTTGGGCTGTTTCTAGCGAAATCCTTAGCTTCAGGAATTGAGCACGATTTTTTGCGTTCACATACTGGGGGGTGGTCCGAACTCGGTGCTTTTGTGTGAGGATTATGTGAGGCCGTTAAGCCGATGTAAGCCACTCGCTCCTTCGGGAACAGACGTAACCCACGGAACTGCTTCCCATGGCGTGAAAATAATTAATATTGGAGTATAATTTCTCATTAACAAAGTGCGTGAATATGTTGCTAATCATACGATGTGGCAGAACCTTCTTAGGAGGAGGAGAAAGATCAGTACTGCCCACAGTTACGGGTGTCTCCCACGTGTTATTTGCGTTTCTAGCACATGGAACGATCATGTGAGCATGGAAGCGTTGGAAAGTTGTTCGGACGGTCACAATGACTTAAGTCGCAGAGATCAGGCACATGCCCTGTTCTTTGTCCTTTTGACTGTGCCAACCCTCGGGGGCAGCCCCAGTTCGATCTGTGAGTGAGCCAGCCATGGTCAATATATTAAACTGCATCAAGGACGCACAGCCAAATTTCTTGTCCGAACGTCTCCATCAGGGCGCTTTAGCAAAAGCAGATTGCGCCAACGTCAGAGAAAAAGTTTCACAGAAGTGATAGTTAGCTTCCTCCCGGGTGCTCGGGGCAGGCGTTTGGCTCGTATCGTCTTGGAAATCATCGCTCTCGAGAGCGTCATTGTAACTAACGCTTGGCGTAGTTGGCCTGGGTGGATACGAACCACTACCGGGGAGCGGCAGTACTCCGCCGTTAAAGTTCTTCTTATAAAGCTATCTGATCCTTCGACTGGAGAGCAAGTGGTTACCGAACCGCACACACTTGTCAACTTCATTCTGGTGATATCTTCGCCGGCTTTGGCGAACCTACGTCCAGATGGGATTTTGCTGTCGAATCAACCATCCGGCGAGTATTTCTATATTTAAAGTGGCCTCCAAACCGAGGATTCTGCATAAGGTTTGATGCAGCTTGCGTTGCTTGACCAAGCCAACTGGCCAGACGATCAACGAGCGGAACCAGTTTGAAATTGCAACGGCGTCATTTAGAGGAACTGAGTAATCCTGGTTGATAGAGTGCCTCAACTTTACACGAAGTTATAGTCATCTTTGTAACACATGAGCTCAAAGTGAAGTCGCGTACCGATAGTCAACCAGAAAAGGGTCCCGGGTCTATACAAGTTTTACATATTCCAGGCAGTTTTGCCCCCCAGACATCTTTTCACCCGCTACTCCCTGACGAACAAGCCGGCCATACCCATGCCCGTCCCCACGCACATGCTCACGACGCCAACCTCACCGCCGTCCCGCTTCAGCCCGTGCATCAGGGTGCTCGTCATCCTCGCACCCGTCGCGCCGAGCGGATGCCCCAGGGCGATGGCGCCGCCGTCGGGGTTGACCCGGCCCTTCTCCCACTGGCCCTCCAGCCCGAGCTCCCTCACGCAGTGGATCGCCTGGCTGGCAAAGGCCTCGTTGATCTCCCAGCGCTGGACGTCGCCGGTCTCCAGGCCCGCCTGCTTGAGGAGCTTGGGGATGGCGAGGGCCGGGCCGATGCCCATCTCGTCGGGGTCGCAGCCCACGGTGACGCTGGACACGAACTTGCCCATGATGTGGTCCGTCAAGCCCAGCTCCGTGGCCGTGCTCCTGCTCATGAGAAGCGTCGCGGCGGCTCCGTCGGAGACCTGGCTCGAGTTGCCCGCCGTGCTGCCGCCGCCCTCCTTGAACGCCGGCTTCAACTTGCCCATGGCCTCAATGTCGACCTTGTCCCTGATGCCGTCGTCCCTCTCCACGGTGATGGTCTTCTCGTCGCCGACCTTGTTCCCCTGCTTGTCCATCTCCTGGAACCTCGTCGTCACGGGCACGATCTCCTGGGCGAAGCTGCCGTCAGACCTGGCCTTGGCCGCGCGACGGTGCGACTCCACGGCAAAGGCGTCCTGGTCCGCGCGGGAGACGGAGTAGCGCTCGGCGACGTTCTCCGAGGTGAGGCCCATGGACATGATGCAGTCGCGGGCGTGCTTGTTCGGGGAGTCCTTCAGGGCCGGCCAGAGGTCGACGGGGATGGCGCGGGAGCCGTAGTTGCGCGTCATGGACTCCATGCCAGCGCCGATGCCGACGCCGATCATGCCGGTGCGGATCTGGGCTGCCACCGAGGCGATGGCCTGCAGTGAGCTCGAGCAGGCCCTGTTGATGGTGTGCAGCGAGGTCGAGTTCGGGTAGCCGACGTGGTTCATGGCCATGCGCGCGGCCTTGGAACCGCCCAGCTCGGACAGCACGACGCCGACGCCGACGTCCTCGACGAGGGCGGGATCGATCCAGTTGGGGCCGTGGGCGTCGAGCGTGGCTCGCAGCACCACGGACAGGAGCTCCTCGGGGAAGGCATCCTTGAGCTGGCCCTTGTATGAACGGCAGATGGGAGTGCGCAGCGAGGACAGGATGACAATGTCGGTGGGCGCCTTTGTGAGGACGGACTTGATGCCCTTGGGGACGCTCATGATGCCGAAGTCGTGAATGCCAGACGAGGAATGAGTGGAGGTGAGGTGAGGTGAGGTCAGGTTCAGGTGACAGCAAAGCAGAGACAGGTATGAGATGGAGATGTAAGTCCGGTTAAGACATCATCCACCCTCGCCCCGGCCCCGGACATGCATTCGCGGGTGGCCTGGCGAGCTGGCAGCCGGTGAGTTCCGGGCCGCGCACTGTAGGCGGATACTGTCTCTTCCGGGTGCTGCAGCTGGTGCTGCCCAGCAGCGCAGCGCAGAGGTTGGCCGTCCATCGTCGAAGCACGGCGCTGCAGCTCGCACGGTGCGGTCCGGAGCGGGGCCTTGACCGGCACTTCCCCTCGGCTTCTCACCGCGGCCATCTCAGCTTCACGAGCACCAGCTGAAGGAAACCTCACAGGTCTCTCTCGGGACGAAACTGTCCAGTCAATGCATTGATGTGTCATTGAAGCCTCGCGAGGCTGTGGCCTATGTATTTACTACCTAGCAATGGTTCCGCTGCCAACCCGCTCAGTGCCGATGCACCTTCGAGTATCACTTCCATGCGCCTGATCCAGGTCCCGTCATGTCATCATAAATAAGCGTCGTACCTGCCCTCCCGAGAACTGCCCCTCGTACGTCTCTACTGGCTGTACTGAATTCCCAAGCCTAGCCTCTGCTGCTCCATTGTTCCACTGCCGACCCGCGACTTCTTGGGTGGGCTCCCCGCCTGATCGGGTCTCTGCTCCTCGTGCCCGCCGCTGAACTTCCTCTTGTCGCCGTCATTTCTCAGGTTCGAAAGCAGCGTGGCCTGCATCCGTGCTGACTTCTCCGCCGGTCCCGCCAAGTCGTCCCTCGAAGCCGAAAACCCATCAAAGCTCTGCCGCGGTGGGCGCAGCATCTCCGTGGCTGCCTGGCTGGCTTGACTGTCGTAGATGTCCCGCTCGTCCTGATATCGCTGCTGACTCTGGGGCTGTCCGGGTAAAGAAGTGAATGAACGCAGCGCTTGACGCGCAAGCTCTTCGTTGTCATCGGCGGAGATGGTGCTCTCCCTGCTCTTCCTGCGCTCAGCCTTGGGCGTGGGCGTGCCGGGCTCGTACGGTGCGCGCTGGTACGCATGTCTGGGCTCCGTCTGCGGCACCAGGTTCGCACTCGGAAGCAATCCTCCATGCTGTCCGTAAGCCCTGTTCATGGGCGTCGTGGGCAGGCTCGACATCGACTGCGCACCCCTCTTGTGCCCACCATGCTGCCTGCCAACAGGACGATGTCCAACGATGGGCGTCGAAGGCGCACTGTTGTTGTCTTGGCTAATAACCTCCAGCAGAGTCGACAGTTTGTTCCCGTTTTCCCTGGGTGTTCCGCGGGTCTGTGCTGGAGATTGTTGCTGCTTTGGCGTGGCTGCGCCGTGGAAGAGACCGCCTGGGCTGCGCAGCTTGTTCATGTGTTCGCGATTCTCACGGATTCTCGTGACGAGCTGATGCCGTTCATCCATAAGTCCCATGACCTCTTCGTCCTTTTGTTGAATAATCTTCTTCGCATTCTTCAACCGTCGACCCTGGGCATCGATCTCGGCGATGGCCCCCTCGTACGCATCCTTCAAGTCAAGGTATTTGACCTGCAACGCCTCAGAGAAGGTGCTGAGCTCTCTCTTCGCCTGCCTCGAGTGCTCAGCCGTCCTGAGGGCATCGATCTCCTTCCTTAGCATGTCCAACTCCACCTCCGCCCGGTTCGAGTCCTCCGATGCTTGGAGACTCAGCAAGTTATACTGTAGTCTGTGATGCGCCGTCTCCATCTTGAGCTTCTGCTGTTCGCCAATGCAGGTCTGCAGCATCACCCTGAGCTCGTCTGCTGAGGCCTCGCGGACCTCCTGACCGGTGGGCGGCACGTAGTCGGCGCTCGTGTCCCGGTCACGAATGTTGTTGAGAATTGTAGCAGGGGGCGACACGAAGTTCGATTCCTGGGAATGCGACAGGCGGTCCCTGAGTCTCTTTGCGTGTCCATTCTGCGGTGCAGGCCCAACTTGTGTGCTGGGCGGTGGCGTTAGGCTGGAGGGAATCACGGTGACGCCCGCACGATCGTCGTTAATGTCTGTTCGGAAGCTGTCGTTGGCATCGTCGATTGGCGAAGGCGGGGCCTCTGTTGAAGGTAGAGTGACCTGCGAGTCGGGTGGACCGGTCTCTTGAGGTGTGGACGGGGCGAGGGGCGTCTCGACGTCTTCTTTGATGGGGATGCCGTTCGGGCGTTTCGCCTCGGTCTCCGAGTCCGAAGACATCGTGAGAGAGAGCAACCTGCTGTCGCGACGAGCGCGTGGCGGTGACGGAGCAGGTGTCTCGCAGGCGGTGTCAGGACCGGAGATTGACGTCAAGCGATGCGCAGAGGAATGTGCCTTTGACGTGGCAATTGATGCCGTAGAACGACGTGTAAAATTGACTTGGGTAGCAATTCGGGAGGAGTCAAGATGTTGGGGAGGCGTGAGGTCGGGAGCTCAAGAGAGGAGTCGTGTAATGACCTTGAAGCACGAATCGACTCACTTCGCGGTGGTTGGACGAGTTTGGCCTTGTGGGTGATCGTCGACTGCCGGAGACGGTTGCTGGGACAAGAAGGGACGAGGCTGGGCATGTGAGGCGCTAAGCCGGATGCGGGTCAAGGCCAGGGGCTGGAAGCGGTTCTCGGTGAGCCGCACCTTTCAAGCTCAAGCACTTTGCAGAGTGCAGTTTCGTCAATTAAACTCAGCTCAATGATTTGTTCCATGACTTCGAGGGAATTGACTCGAGTGGACTTATGATTCAACATCACATCTTCACCTCTATATCACAGCACGCGGAGTTGAGCGCCACCAGCCGTACCATCCTCGAAGGCAACTAGTTTGAATATACTACCAAAGCAAGATCCGGCTAAAAATACATCGAAATAGATGGGGTATCTTCTCAATTAAAAACATGTTCGGGAGTAAAATGTGACCAGAGCCCCCAGCAGAAACATACTCAATCCACATCGCTGATTCCTCCCTCGTCATTGTTCCCCCTCCACGCAGCCAGCTCTGCAACAGGCACACGGCCCCGCAACCATCTCAAAGTCGCATCGGTGCCACGTTCCAAGACGTTGTAGCGTGGCACCTTGAAGCGGTTTCCCATGACCTCAAGCCGCTCAAGCCCACCAGCTCCGCCGAGGAGGCCAATCTTGGGGTCGAGCTTGGAGATATCGTTGCTCGAGACGTCGACGATTTTAAGACCTTTGATCATGTCAGGGTCAAGATTGGCTATCTGATTGTTGGCTCCAAGGAGGATTGTGAGTTGTGGGAAAGTCTCCTTTAGACCGATCGGCAATGAGTTGACTCGGTTCATCGATACGTCGAGTTTCTCGAGGACAGGGGCATGCAAGTACTTGACAAACGGCTCAAGACCCGTAATGCGGTTGCCGCTGACGTTGAGCTCTCGCAAAGCCGGGAAATCCATCTGCTCCGTGATGTACGTTTCGCCAACGAGCTGGTTGCTAGCCAAGGAGAGCACGCTCAAGGTCTCGGCGAAGAAGCTGAGCGAGTTGGGAAAGCTGGAAAAGAGGTTGTGGTTCAGCATGACCTGCTTGATTCGGTTGTCAGCTGCCACCTTAGAGCAGACCACAGGATGCAACGAGGAGGATTCCGTTCGTGAGCGGTCCAGGATGCCGCCTTGCTTAACGGGCCAAGTCTGATTCGACAGCGTCTGGGACCGAGATCTGAGGCTCGACACTGTCGCCGACCGAGAGCGATTTGGCGAGCCATGGATTGAAGTCGGGGGCGTAGCAAAGTCATCGTCTAAGCTGTCATCTTCGGCATCCGGTTGTTGCTGCTGCTGCTGCTGCGCCATCTCAGCCTTGGCCTCCATCAAAAAGCCAGGCACCGCAGGCTGAGGAGCCACCACGTCTTGATACGCGGGTGGCGGCTCCAAGCGAGCTGAAAGTGCTTCCTTGAGCTCATCTGTCGGAATCGAGACGAACTTCTTGTCGCGCAGTGGGTTGCCGCTTAAGCGGATCATAGACAGGTTATCCATGCGAGCGATCTCGGGAGGTATTACCCGGATATCGTTGCTAGAGAAATCGGCGTGTCGCAGCTTCGTGAGCGTGGTGAAGCTGTTTGGGATGGCCGCTATGCTGTTCTCGTCGACGCACAATGTTAACAAGCTTGGGCAAGCCTCTAGGTCTGGCAGCCCAAGCAACCGGTTCATTGACAACGACAGGGCATGCAGCACCGGCAAGCTGATGGTTGCACCGAGTGGCACAAGTCTCTGCAGTTGGTTCATTGAGGCATCCAGCGTCTGGAGTTGAGGGAAGCAGTCTGCGCCCTCTATGAGGGTGCCTGACAACTTGTTCTTCCTTAGCAGGAGCTCTGTCAAGGGCAGCTGAGCCAGGCCCTCGGATGACAGTGTCTCCATGCTGTTCTCGTTCAGGTTGATAATCCGCAACCTTGACATCTTCTCAATCCCGCGGGGCAACGCAGAGATGTTGTTCCCGTGCAAGTCCAGGATCTCAAGTGCCGACAGGTTGCTCAGCTCGGGGGGCAATGGCCCGAAAAACAGGTTCTTGGCCAGCTTCAGATCCCTCAAAGACGACATTTGGGCGATCGTGTCCAGGCTGTTATTCTGAAGACGGTTCGATGACTAGCAAATCAGCATTGGTATAAGTAAGTAAAGATGGCAGCCGTACCAGGTTCAGCGAAGTAAGATGAGTCAGGCGGCGGAATCCCAACGGTACCCCAATCAAGAGGTTGCCGTGCATATCAAGCGTCTCAAGTCCCCCAAATATATTCCCTTGGCCCTCGTCTTCGGGGTTGCCGGGCTCGGAGTCCGGGAAGATGAAGTCGTCCAACGTCTCCAGCTCGTTGTCAGCGGCCACGAACCTCGTCAAATCGACGCTCTCTGCCCAATTTCCACCTGCTCCTATGCTCTCAAAGTCGTACATCTTCATGACCTCGACTGGTATCTCCTTCAGATCGAGAGCAGCGATGTTCAACCGACCACTTGCCCGTGCTGCGCTAATCTTTTGCTGGAGGACCTTCTGCTTGGGGTTCGCGCCCTTGTTGAGGTTGAACGGATCCGCGTGCACCATTCCAAAGTCGAAGCCATCGTCAGAAGGTACAATTGATACCTCATTGCCCATAGTCTCCTGAGCAGACGTCGACTGACGCATCGTCGCCCGCTTGGCAGCTTTTGCCTTGGCGATTTGATCCCTCAGAGCGGCCGATGATTTCCGATTTGAGCTTGGAGAAGCAGCAGCATCGGTGAGCCCTGTACTGGCTGAGGCTACCGAAGATGTCGATGGTATCGTCCCATCCCATGACCCGTTCGACGATTGCACAGAGTTTTCGGAAGCATTACGCGTTGAGTCCCCATTGGCGGCTGCGAGGTTCAAAGCAGGCAACGAGGGCTTCTTGAAAACACCACCTAGCGATGCTCGATCCTTCGATGGTCTGCTTGCAACGGTCTTCGAGCCGGCTTTGGGAAGTCCCCCATACGTCTTCTTCCCAGGACTCGGGGTCCTGGTTTCTGCAGGTGCGGCTATTGCCGAGGCAGGAAGCTTTGAAGCTGTGTTGAGCGAGACCCTCGATGCGGTCTTTCGCACAACCGGCGTCTGAGGGGGTTGTATCAACGACCCTCGGGACCTTGGTGTTCCATGGATGGTTGACAAAGGTGCCTTGAATGTGTTTGTTGAAGCCCGGAAGTTCGTATCCTCCGGTCTGCCACTCGATCCGGGACGACTGCCTGCCCGAGACGAGGCCCTTCCTGAACCATCTGAGTTGTAGCTTGACCCTGGTCTTGAGGTCGTGCTTTCCCTCCGAGATTTGGGTCTACCTTGCTCGAAAAACGACGAAGGCTTCTTGGTCAAGGCTGGCGAGGACGGGATACCGGCCAGGGTCTCCATTGTTCGTTCGGATAGCGATGGGCGGGGTTTGCTAGGGGTAGCCTTGACGGACTCGTAGAGCGTATCTGTATAGTCACCGGCAGGACCAGCGCTCTCTGATTCTTCAGGAAAAAGTGGTCCAGGAAAGCTTTCCGACGGGCGTCTGGTCAATGTCAACCGTCTTTTAAACAGCACTTCGTCCTCAGGAGGTCCAGAATCGACTCGAGCTCCTTCATCTGACGGCGTAGCCTCTGGTAGCGCAGTGCTGGTCCGCCTCTGGGGAGTAGCGCTGGCACGCCCATTGTTGAAACTTGATATCGGCGGCGGCTTGGAGAACGACTCTCGCGAGGTCTTTCGGGAAATCAATTGGTCGCGTGAAGCAGAGGCTCGTAGCCGGGGGTTCCGCCCCTGGTTGATATTTGAAGAGAGTTGGTCTCTTGACGCAGAAGCTCTTAGCCTTTGGACCTTCAGTTCGGAGGGTGTTTCGCTTCGGACAGGGCTAGCTCCATGGAGACTATCTCGAGACGCGGACGGGCGAATTGTAGAGTTCGGTCGAGGTAGCGTAGATGTTGGCTTGGGCAAGCCCGAAGTTGGGCGAGCGAGGGGCAGCTTGGAAGGCCGCGGGAGGCCACTGGCGCGTTTGCTGGGAGTATCTTCCATGGTATCAAAGGGGCATGAGGCGTCGCTATCGTCTGGGCAAGCAAAGTCCGGGGTAGCGAGTTCGTCGTCTCAGAGTTGCACCAGCCCGGGAGCTAAGCAAGATGGCGGGAGGGGAAGAAACAAAACAAAAGAGCAGTCGACCACAAAACGCCCTGCGAGCGATGGAAAAGAACAAGAGTTGACAAAGTGGATCAACTCGCCATCATTTCGGCATTTGCAGTCGAGATTGTGTCGCTGCAGGAGAGAAGTTGGAACAAGACAGACTTGGATTTCCAGCGTTGACCCCTGATTCCTGAAGGTCCCTGCCCGGCTTGCCAGGCAACCGGGGTCTATGTCCGTGGGGGCTAACGAACGCCAACGGCAACCCGCACAGACCACCCCTGCAAAAGTAAACACTACATTCTCATCAAGCCTGACGACCAACCTCAGTTGGACATGTTGCAATGTTCTCGTCAATTCTCTACGATGGTACACTGAGTATCTCGAAGTGAAGAGTTTTCAAACAGCCAAAATCATCCTCAAGGGCTTCTTGCCCATTAGCTTCTCACCCCATGTCCTCTGGCCTGGAAACTGTACTCCTTTTGTCTTGATCGATTTCCCAGGCCTCAATTTGTGAATGACTATCCCTCGCCGCCCCCAAGTGGTTGACTCCCCGTCAATTATTTCGTCGTACTCAACACCTTGTTGTATGGTTGCTTTAACAGGTGCCACCTGCGATTGTTTCCCGCCTGGCAAGTATCTGCTTGATGCTGATTTTGCACAGGTCGCCAAATTCTTACCGGCTTGTGGCTGTAGAGTAACGCGGTAGACTTCTTCGTCTCAATTTTCTTCATCTATTGGGGTTTGTTCTTCGGTTGCTCCGCCTGCAGCGTCTCCTTGTCCTCGTCGCCGATCAGCTCCATGACCGTCCTCTGAGGGTCCCCTCACATAACCTCCTTCGTCGTCTCCGAATACTTGTCCGCTGGTAAGCCAACTCAGCTTAAGAAAGGTAGCCATTTGCTGTGAACCTACCGGTCAGCATACCATGAGGGGCCCGCGCTCCCTTCCACACAGCCAATAGTGCCACCGTCTTGGATTCGCTAGTGTAGCGGGCATTTAATGAAGCAGCAATGTCCCCGGTTCGAAGTGCGTCCTCGTCCTCGACCACGTCATCGTAATCTGTCAGATGGTGTTGAATGCATGCGCTGGCGGCCAGGGTGGCCTTCCTCTCATCGCTACTGTCCGTGGCCCAGCCAACGCCCGTGCCATTCCCTTTGACAGCGAACCTGAGAATGTTCTCCAGTACGTCGGCGGGAACGTAAGGGTAGTAACTAAGTACTGTCTGTCCGAAGTCTCGATAGACGCGTTCGTACTCTTCCTAAGAGACGTGGTCTTGTTCGTCGACTTCAGTGGCGTCGGTCCTCTCCGGAGGGGGTGCGGGCTGAGTGTTGCAGGAGGACATGATCGGGATTCTGAGAACCCTTTGTTACTCTATGTTTAGAAATAACGACTGAGGAATATATTGATGTTCTGTAAATCTTTCGAGGGTTTTGCGTGCCTGGGTCGTGAAACTTGCTGCGGATTGAGCAGAATCTGTTTTTGGTGTGAAGCTTGGTCGATGTTGTGACAGATTGACCACGAATGAAGAAGCACTAGTCTGTAAAGGAGGGGCTCGTTCTGTTTATATGCATAATCAGCGCTCGATGGTACTCGTCACATGTGGTCCTAGGCACCTACGTACCTCAGGTAGGTATGCACCTGCGAACAAGCAGTTCCTGTTAAGCTATGTACGACCCGAGACGAGCATTATTGGCTCTCATTAGCTGGGTAATACACTTTTCTCAACTGAGATATATGCGGGCTATTTATTGCTTATATTCATTACTGCAAGCTGCTGGACGGTCCTGAGTGCAGAAGTCATCCACTAAGTGCTTCCGAGAAGGGCCTCGCGACGCCATCGAGACTCGAGGAACTGAAGTCACCGCTTTGAAAGAATTTGACGATGCAATATACATCTTCTGAGATTTCTTCCGGTAACATATCCCCAAGAATCTGTCTAAAACTTTGATATATGTTCGAATATACTCCGTCGTTATGTATAGTTCGTCGAACAATGACCTTTTTGGGTTGAGTTCGGGTTTGGACTCGGATTTTGAACCAAGATCGCTATAGTAGCGAAACACGACGGTTGATGGTGCTAATTCTCTGACTGTAGTAGAGTCTCCTGACCGCTTACTTTTGGACAGTTACTGTCGAGCTTCACCCGGTAGGCGCAGGTTGGTTGCACTAACTCAGTCTACTGCGCTGTTTACGACTTGATGATTCGTATTCATAACCCGTGACTATGGAAAGCATAAGCAGGTCTAAATTCTTTTTGAGTGCATTTCTTTTCAAGCGCTTGAGATATACGGCAACCCATTTCGAATGACATGACGGAAAAGAGAAACATTCGCGGGCTCAGCCACTTTATCGACCAAGAGCTCGGACGAGAGCTTGCTGTTTCAATTCCGTAGTGCTTCCTATAGTAGGATATAATCTGCGCCATGTATTTATTCAAACCCTCGTCGCCGGGTCAACCTATTTGTGTCATAAAGCAGACTGGAATTGCGCCCTCGGGCACATGTGTCATCGAACAATATGGCGAGAAGCCCGTGCTTCCAGAAACAGCAACTTGCGAGCCTGGACCTTTGAACGCATGGGAGCTCCCGCCTCACCTCTTGCGGAGTCAGGAAGAATCTGAGATAATCTATGATTCCAAAACAACGTGTGAGATTGTTTTTTTGATGTTACAGACAGGCCGGTGGCGGTAGACGCAGTCGTGTGTTAGCGGACCTCTGTCGCTTCTGACCAGTGGGGGAAAAGGCGGAGGAGAGGCAAAAGGCTTAGAACACCCCTGAAGCGCCCTTATGGTCGATCTGACGTAGGCAAGCCTCTTAACGACATTCTTTGGTGCTCGATGGCGTCCGAAAGCCAGGGTATGATTTACCAACTCTAACTGGGAGTAATCTTTGCACCCGCAGCATCCGCAATTCGCGGTGCCGCTCTCCGTAGAGAAAAGGGAACCGAAAGAAGGCAGGGGAGCCTCTCAACGGGTATAGATTCATGCCTGCGGAAGGTTAGTTCTGAGATCAATCGTGAAAGAGCCATCGTGGGGTTCGCGTACGCTTTTGGATGGGTCGGTGGATGCTTACGGAGTACGTCGATTGACGTTTATCTAAACAGTACGCTATCGCTTGAGCTGGTGAAAGTGGGACCTAGAACAATCCAATTCGATCAATCATCGAGTGGAGCTGATTATTCAACTCTGAGGTGGCGGACCGGGTTGGTGGGCTAGGGTCCTGGATGCCGCGGCAGCCCTGTTACCGACGCTTGGCTTCGCAGCGAACTTGTCGGCGTTATCATAGTCGGCTGCCCCTCTTGTCTCCGCCGCTGGTCGAACTCCCTCAAAAAGGCATAGACGCTGCCTAGCGGCATGTACTCGAGCAGCGGCCGCAGCTCATCCGGAAACATGTCCGCGCCGTGGTCCTTGATATCCTCGTTGACACGATTGAGTCGCAACACCTGGATCCACGACACAATGTCGTCGCCGAGTAGGAAAGCCGGAAATCGTGCCATGGCCATGTCCTCTAGCATCCAGGCATTGCGGAAATATGGTCGATTGAGGAAAGACGAGATGGCTTTGTAGCTTGGGACCTCGCGCGGGTCCTTGATGCCCTTGGGGATGTTGCTCAGATGTGCGACGGGGCCCATCCACTGCAGCGTCGGAGCGTAATTCTCTGGGTGAGCCTCCCGGTCGCCTGGTTCACCAAACGAGGCCGGCATACACTCATCCCATGCACGGATAATCTCGATGGCAAGGTCCGACGTAGCGTCACGTGTGCCTAGCCAACCGACAACTGTCCTAGCATGGCGGTAAGCCCGCGCCATGTGCGAGCGTCTCTCGGCCTGCTCGCGGGCGTCCCGCGAGTTGATACATAGCGTGTCCAGCCATATGCGCAGGGGCATTCCAGGTGTTGGTTGCTCGAACACTTGTCGTATATTCCTGAACAAGGATTGCAACCATCTAGGAGCTCTCTTTGATGGTGTTGGTGCTTGTGCGGGTAGATCTGCGGTAGAGGAGTTGGGTGTTGGCGGGACGGGATGCAGGAAGACCGATCGGGCGTGACGTATCGCTTGGGCTATGTTTGCGGGAATGACCACCCTTGAGCCATTGAGAGTGATAGGTTCCGTTGCAGCGGCGTCGCCCACTAGCGCCGCGAGGCCGATAAAGTCGAATTGCTCGGTGGGATTGTCGCTGAGCCTATCGTGCACCAGTCGGCAGATGATGCGCTCGTTAACATCGTCGGTTGTCGGTGCTCGCAGCTCGAGGAACCGGAGCTCATTCTTTGATCGGTCGAGTGGGCAGTACCGAATGAACGATGAGCCTTCGATTGACGCCATTTGGCCTGACCAGCACAACACTGTGCAGTATGCGTAGAATATGCAGTCGATACAGGCGTGCGGAAATGTTACGTATATCCTGTCTAGATCAAAATCGGCACGCGTGGTTGGAGGGGACGCTTACGACTTATAGAGAGTACTGATTGCCGAATGCGATCTACGACCACGCCCAATGTTTATGACGCTATCAAAACGGGACCATGTCATTCCAGGTTGGGCCATGTAACCATGTTCACGGCGGACTAGCTGAGACATGGGAAAAAAACTTCCCAGTCGAACCCATGACACAACCGACCAACCATTTGCGAGAGTAGCACGCTTTGGGAAAAAAAGTTTGTCCCGCCACCACCTGAGACCTCTTAACACCGGCTAACCCCTACTTGGGCAACTTACCAGTGCACAACGAGACCAGCAGAAGTTCGTCTCTCTGCGTGGCCTAGGGAGTATTTGACAAGCCTCGGGATCTAGCAGACGGAGGAAGCTAAGGCACTTCTTCCCGTCCCGCGAACTACGGCAAACTAATCGTGGCAGATGGGATTTGACGGCATCGTCGGCTCAACTTGGAGGGTCACTTATCGGGCTCGCCATCTCAGTGGAGCCTTTGACCAGGTTCAAGCTCCTTTAGATGGATCCCCTCTCCATCTCTTTTTGGCCTTGTGTGGTGCCCTGGCCCTTGTCGTTTTGAGAGCCACCGTTTCGGGGACGATGTAATGACTCGTGCTCACTGAACGTCAACGTCCCAAACAGTACCATGTCCCGGTATTCAAACGACGATACGAGCAAGCAGATCCAGACTAGTGTTCATTGCGTATACAGCGTAAAGAGGACCCGGGTTTGAGCGATTTATCCATCCCGGTGGAAAGCAGTGCCCGCGATCCTGTGTAGGTCCTTGCATGATGATCTCGTGGGGCAGCTGGGCATTCCAGCATTCCAGCCAATGAACCTGGGCTTGGATAAGTTCGAGCATGCATTTGTCTGTTGGTTTTGACTGTTCGTTGTGGACAAAGAAGAAGCATATCAAGCCAATCGAACGCCGAAGCAATACGCACACGTGATAATGTGTGCCAGTCGAGATAGATATAAGGCACAGGCGAGGAAGTCGCTCTTTGTGAGATCAAATTTGCAATCTCCCACTAGACGATCGACATGGCCTTCCCCTGTACCCCGGCCCGCCATCGCCAAAGCTTCTGGGGCGAGTTTTCCCTTAACGGGATTCAGTTCAAGGTTAAACCCTTGCGAAGAGACAGTTTGCCGAACGGTCCAGCCAAGTTCCCCCCATATTTCTGGGGGCAGGGCCTTCGACGCCGTCTCAGTTGGCTCTGTGGGGTGAAGCCCAAGCATGGAACCAGCCACAGGGGCTACGGTGAAGCGCGAACTCTGATCCGCGATGGCGCTGTGACCGATATAGCAGCTCTGTCTCAGCAGGCCGCCGAATTTGTTGGTGACGTTTTCAAAGACACGGACGGGGTTTTGGACAGCTCAGCTAGCAGTGAAGATGGATATTTGTCTCTGAAGGACGCTAGGCCGGGGCTAGTTCGGCTCCGACTGTCTCCTGAGCTTGAGCGGTGGAAGGAGGAGCAACACTTGGCGGGCAGCGTTCTCCCCCCTAAAGGCTCCGGATTGAGCCAAGTTTCAGAACCGCTTCTCGAAATTTTTGGGGCAGCAGACTGGCCCGAAGCTTTGAGGACAAACAATGCCCTTTTCGGCTGCGGCATCGCTTCCCTGCTCATAGGGGCTGCCGACGCACCCACCATGTTCTCCAACTACGTGACCGACATGGTCTTCTATTACGAGCACGGATATAACCACGTCTTTCCCAAGCTAGAGCCGCTGATCGATAGAGGCCTGGCAGATCCCCATGCGAACAAGACGCCAGGGGGTGTCGAACGTCGCAGCGCCGTCAACATCGGTAAGCGGTACGTTCAGGGCAAAATTGCTCTGGAGGAGAAGCACAAGTCCCACTTAAAGAATCGGTCAGCACGACTAGGCCGGAGGCGAGCCGCACAAATTATCTCATTCTCCGAAAGCAGTCTGCTTGGCATGGCGGCTGAATCAATCGCGCGTGGTTTCGACCCTGCGGCGGTCATGAGCGACTTGGTCTTCAGCTCGCCAGGCACAGACGTCGTCGACGTGGGCCGTGACCTGGTGAACTCCGAGGTCATGAATTCATTCCTTAACGTGGCCGACATCACCGACACAGGCATCGTGAGCGAGGACGTACTGCGAAGGGTGTACGACGCCTACGCTGCCACGGGAGCCAGGATGTTGACGGAGAGATGGCACGAGCCGGTGGCCAGGATGTGCGCTGCCCTATATACCTGGCACATCCAGAACGATCGACACTTCTTCCTCCGTAGTGCGATCTTGGGTTGGCCAATGGCTCGGAAGACACCCGCGCGACCACAGTGCGAGGCAGACTTTGACGAAGTATTCGACGAAGCATACCGTACGACAGGGTTCAGCAGACCGCTTGATGCAAAATATGCCTGTAACGGCGAAGAGACGTGTGATCATGTTTCCCACCTGCTGGGTCGCAACGCGCAGCCAGTGCTCAAGGAGCTCTGGCAGTACCTCGTCACCGGCCCGCTCGAGTATGTGCGAGGAGGCAAGGTTGACGAAAAGCGGGAGCGAGACCTCGCAGAAGGCTCGCGGCTGCGTATGGCCAAAGGCCTCTCTCAGGGTCTGGTCCTTGAAGTGGTTTGGCTCATTGCCCATGCGAACCACCATGCGTGGCAGGTAAACTACCTATTTGAGGCCGCCATGTTTGGCAGCATCCTCGACATGGGCAAACTTGCTGGCAAGCTCGATAGAGTAGAGAAGGCAGAATAGGAAGCCTATAGATCTTTACAAAAGCACAAGTAAATAGGGCACTCTGGTTTGCATAGACAGGGGGCTAAGTGTGATACCATTTCGGCCTCACAGCAAGTGCTCATCACGTGTCAACTATATGCAGCCGTACCCTTTTGGGGGCGCAACTTCGTCGCCTCCCTCCCACACCTTGGTAGACCCATACGAGAGGTGCCCGTGAAACACGCGTAGAAGCCCAAATGAGGGGGTGCCGATGCCCAAGCATACTTGCTTGCCGTCGAATCGCCAATGGCTGAAGGATTCGGCTATCTTGCAATGGTGAGAAAAAGAAGACGAGGTTACCCTACCCACCGGAGCCCGAGAGGTGAAATTGCTGAGCCTGGGCAGCGAGGGGCGGTTAAGGTCTGTTAAGATCTAAATGTTTAAAGCCACACAGAAGCAGACTCACGGGACCTTTCGGAGTAAAAGACCCTAAAGAACCTCCAAATTCCCAGGAATTATCTTTAAACCCTTTTTCCAAGCGATATGAACCCATGATGACTCCAGAGCTGCGGAGGAACTTTTGGGTACCTATCTAACACCAGCAAGGCTTGTAAGCTTAGTGCCCCTGTCCTAGCTTGACTCGTCAATGCCGACCTTTGGCCTACCAGTTGGGCGCTGGGAAGGCTGGAACGCGCCGTTGTCCCCGCTACTGGCGTCTTTCTAGAGCTCTTCGGTTTGCGCCATTCGTGCCCAGCCTCCCGTCAGGACAGCCAGAATGAGGTCAGGCCATCTGGCCTGGCATGTGATAAAACCAAGGCACTTCCCTGGGCCGCGCAAAGGGCTCTGCTCTGCTTCGTATCTCTCACGGAACTTGCTGAACACTATCGTACATATCGTGTTGCATTCGTGACATAGTCACACGCAGCTCGCCTCGTGCTCTCGACCACTGAGACCTGACACAGCCGCTGCAGAGTCGCTGCCGCAGCTGAGCTATTGCCTACCCTACAGACGACAAGTGGGGTATCCCGCGCCTACGTCACACGTCATCGCCCATCGGGGCTTCCCTGCTTTCCAGCCCAGATCTCGAGCTCAGACTCAATGTTTTCAACCCTCCACCGCTTTTTCCACACGGAAGACGACCAACGTGAGCGTGACAATCCCGCTCGAATCCTCAGACGCAGAACAATGGCCAGCCGCTGGGACCGTGATCGCTTCGACTACGAGCAAGACCGTTCCCGCGGCTATGATGACGACCGGTACCAGATGCGGGGTGGTGGTCGTGGTGCCCGAGACGACTACGACCCCTATGAGGACCGCGACCGTCGACCCAGAGCATACGACGACGATATTGTGAGGGAGCGTCGCTACTACGAGGACGAGCCTCGTCCTGCCCGTAGAGAATTTGCTCCTGAATATGAGCGTCGTGCCCCGCCTGTGATGGAGCGCGAGCGTGAGAGGGACTACTATCGACGGGAATCCCCGCCACGCCGCCCAAACTTTCTCCGCCGCCAGTCGTCTCTCGATACTTTCGACCGTCGGCCCGCTCGCAACATCTACGAGCGTCGAGAGGAATACCCACCTCCCGCTCGCCGTGAAGACATCTACCGCGAGGACTACCGAGCCCCCGCCTATACCGACATCCCCCTGCCCAAAACCAAGACAAAGGCGTTGCCGCCACCAAGACACTATGAAGACCGATACTACGAAGATATCAAGGTCGCCGAGCCGGACTACTACGGCGACGACGACTTCCGCGGCATGCCTGAGCGTGTGAAGGAGAGGGAGTACATTCGATCGCGCGATAGGCGCGAAGAGCGGGCACACTCGCCTGCACGATCCGCGAGAACCTCTAGATCTGCTAGAACCAGGACCCGTCGAGGCAGCTCGCCCACTTCAACCGCAACTAGTCGCTCCTCTAGCTCCAGTGGCGGCACCACCATCAAGAGCGAATACCCGAAGAAGGGTAAGACCAGAATCCCTGGTCGCCTCGTATCGAAGAGAGCACTTATCGATATCGGCTATCCATACACCGAAGAGGGCAACACCATCATTGTGCTGAAGGCACTGGGCCAGGACAACATTGATGAGCTGCTCAAGCTGAGCGAAGAGTACAAGAAGAGTAAGTCGAACCTTCCAGAAGTTAGGCATTCCGGATGATGCTAACCATCCCAGGTGAGATGGAGATTGCTGCTGCCAGGTCTTCTGCTGGCAACATTGCTGAAGAGCGTAGAGAGGACGTCTTTGTTCCGCCCCCTATGACTGCTCCTCCGCCCCAGACAGCTCCTCCTCAAACAGTCCCTCCCCCGCAGACAGTTGCGCCCGGGCCGCCACCGCCGCCACCGCCGCAGCCAGCGCCTATGCCCGCCCCGGTACAGGCACAACCACAGTATCAAACTCCTGCTCCGCCACCTGCAGCTCCCGTCATCATCGAAGGAGGGCCTGCCAGGGATTACTCCCCATCCCGCACCAGCACCACTACCAGCTACGACAGCCATTACCACCATCACCACGAGCACTCGGCCCCCGTGCCCGTCGGACCCCTGGCGCTCGCCGAGCGATCACGCTCTCGTTCGCGCTCTCGCGGCGGCCGTGAAATCCGCGCAGAAATCCGGGCACTGGAGCGCGAGCTTGCGCACCGCCCCAAGCACGACATGGGCCCCGTAGGCAGCCGCGAGTTAGTGCGGGCAGAGCGTCTCCCCGACGGCCAACTCGTCGTCTACGAAGAGCAAGTCGAAAAGGTCGAGCACACGCACAAGCCAGCTCGCATCGAAAAAGACAAGAAGGGTCGGTTGAGCCTGAGCATGCCCCGTCGCTAAACGTAGCGAAGCTGCGAAGCGATGTGAGGCTGCTCCACTGCACCATTGATTTGTACAGGCGGCTGACCTTCTGGTGTAGGTCCTCCTCCAAGGTTGGTCCGAGCGATGCTGGGCACCATTACTTAAAGCATCAGAAAACAGATGGATTTGGTAGCGTTGCATTGTGAGGGATGGTGATAGATGCGGATTGTGGGTATTATGTTGCATTTTGGATATTACGTTTGGAAAGTCTACTACATATGTACAGGTTTGGAATCTTACGACGTTACGGCCGCGTTTCTTGGCTCCTCGACTTCATGTTGATCCCCGTGATGAGGATATAGGGTAATGCATGCTCAAGCTTGTGAGCAGAAATTTCCACTTGCTTCCATCCCACCGCATCGATCCTTTCAAATCCACGAGAAGACCCGCCATAGACAAAGGAAGCAGTAGGGCAGATAACAGAGCCAACCATCTGAGGAGAGTAGCCTCGTCGCTTACGTAGTTTGTTCTGTGGTAAGGAAGTTTGAATCAAGAACTTCATTTGCTGAACATGTACATCTAGTCGACACTTATTTCGAGAACATTGGACTTGAAGCTTCCCCCAGCCGCGCCGCTGCCCTTCGGATCATCCAGCTCACCGTCGCCGACTTCATCTCTCCCCTTTCCCCAGACAGCAGACCATTCACCATCCAGCGACACTTTGGCCTTCTTCCCCAGGTCACCCGGCGGGACAGCCATGGGCTTCAGCTCAAAAGTGTTGGCCGCCTCGGCCCCAGCTTCGATCACGACGAGCTGATCCCTCCGAGGCGGCCAAAGCCTCCTCACCTGGACTTTGGCGATGTCAAGCGGCGTGTCCTTCCCGTCGGGAGTGACCGACACGTATCCGAGCTGGAGAACCAGCGGATCGAGCGGAGAGTCATATGAGAGAATGGTGACGGGATGTGAGTTGGTGTTTTTGACCGTCGCTGTCAGAGACGGCGGGGAGGAAGTCGAGGCCTGGGATAGAGTGACCTCAAGGCCGGGCACGGAATCCGATTGAGCCATGCTGAGGTCGGGACTTGTTGGGCCTGCGATGTTGATGTAGGCGACCACGGCTATGGTCAGAAGAACGCCGATGGCGATGCGCGGGCCACTGCAGGCTCGTGAGAAGCTCATTAGGCTGAGAGAAGGTCGGCAGGTTGTCTTCTTTCAATGATGAGAGGAATATTCTGCACGTTGAGATGAAACCGCAGCTGGGTACGAGTTGCTCAGGCTCAGGCAGTCTATCTCGATGTGTATCCAAAAGCGACTCAACGATAGCGACGTCAGACTTCGGTAAGATGATGGTGAGCTGATGCTGCTGTTCCCCTCCAATTCACAGGCATCCGAGGTATACCAAGCTCGCTCAATGCGTTCCAAACTCTGGAGCCGTGTTGCCCCCCCATTCCAGTGTTAGTCGCCTTCCTAGTATGGACTGATCATCCGTCCACTATCTGGAATCACCACAACCAATCCAAGGCACTTTTTCCCCCGTGCTCCGCCCCAACCAAATGTCACGGAAGCGGTTGGGCGAGGCGATGACATGGTGCGCCCTCGCTGGTTCCTCCTGCGATCTGTCGGCATCTCAGCGTCTCATTGACAGCGCCTCCCGTACCGCGTCCCCGGAGTCTCGGATCAGCCCTTGTCTCTGCGGCGTAGCGAAGCCGATCAACGCTCGGACGCTCCCGGATCAGCGGGCCACGGGATTCATGGTGGGATTGCAGGGTCTCGCCTGCAAAATTATGGTTAAAAGCCTATCGTCGATAAACATTTTGACGGCTGCCCTTTCCAAACAGCTCTACGCTGGAGTGAGGCTGGGCGATGGCCTAGCGGCTTGGTACACCGGGAGTTCGCACATCCCCCTCCCCCAGGCCAAGCCGTCTTTCTTCACCTCCGACACTGACGACTCAGCAATCTCCGGTCAAGGGCGCTTACATGTCGTCTTGGCCTCTTGAAGTCCGCAGTTGCGAGGCGTCCACCCAGCACCGGACGCTTCGAGACCCTGGACCAGAAGGGAAGGTACACGCAAGCTTGCTATCGACAGCAATGGGTGTCGTAGGTTCATCTAAGGTGTCTTGGCAACATGCATGGACTGCAGTAAAACTCCCACTTCTAAATCAACCGGGCCCTCGTACTGGTCGACGGCCAATGCTTAGCACTTGGTCGTATAGTGCTCGCCAGGGGTATCTCCGCAGCAGGGGGTAGCTCGCTCCCGATGCCCCAGCACGGCAGTCGTGCGATCGAAGGGCACTGCGCATTGACCGGAGCCCTCCGCTTCTTCAAGATGCGGCGGATGTTTCGAGTGATGGAACTTTGGCTTTGGAGCCTAAAGCGGAATGTCATAGTTCAGCGCCCTTCTGCGGCAGATAATCCCTCAGTCAAACCGTGATGATACTGGGCAATCTATGGCTTACAAGCGAGCTCGAGCTCACCATCGAGAAGGTGGTAACTTGCCATGTGCTGCCTGCAAACCGCTGATCCGGTCAGATGGCCGATGAGCAGTGGGCATGGCCCAAGCTCCGAGGTAGGAACCCGAACCCATCGACTTGCAATTCTTCGTCTCAAACTTTTTTTCACTTTCGATTCTGGAAGGCCGTTCGTGCTTTGGAAATCTACACTGTTTCAAGGAATACGGCATTGGCCTTGGCTCAAGCTACCCTCCCCTACACACAACAAGCCTCTCCAATACGTTGGCTTATTAGTTTGAGGGCACTAGGGAGACTCTCCAACAAGGTGTCAACTACCGGTAACTGGGGTCTACCCGCCTTCCTTTTTTATCTTAGTAGCCGAGCCGCCGGCGCCGGTGCTGGTATCGTGGCTTCACTTGTCCCTCCGCTGGACCACATCTCCAAGCCGCCAGGTCTAGATGACTCGAGGCTTGCCAAGGGGCGCTTAAATCACAATGACAGGTACGATTTGACGGTTCCAGCTGTACTTCTTGGGAAGGAGGTTGATAGTGGACTTGAGACCTTCTCTTTCCAGCCTCCCCGCGATCAATACTTTGCCGATCTTGCACAATGACGGTGTCAATCGAAGTTTGGAAACCCCATGGAAGGACTGAAGCGCACTGCCTAGAGTTTGGGTCTCAACATCTGCACGACTTTCCCGTGGTCGCTCGCAGTCTCGCCATGACACCTCCACCGGGACGGGCTCCGCCAAGCAGACCAACGCTATCGCCATCCACTCCGAGATGTCCTTACAGGATCTCATCACTCGGGCACTTAGCAGGATTAGGCAAGTCCAACGTCTGGAAATATTGATGCTCAACGATTCGTCAAGGAGCATGGTACCGATTCTTTGACAGGCTGTATACCCGCCCATAGTGTCCGTAGGTTCTATATGTCAGAACTACATCTATAAGAAGAGCCAGCTCTCGCTACTTCGAAGATTCCATTCCTCATTCACCCATCCATTCCAAGACTGCCTGTGGCCGATTCTTCAAGATGAAGTTCTTCACCGCCCTCATGATGGCCGCCATGGCCGCCGCTGCTCCCACCGAGAAGCGCGCCCCCACTCCTCTTGATGTCAAGCTCGAGCTTGTCGGCAACTCTGAGGTCAAGGCCACTGTTACCAACAACGGAAAGAACGACCTCAAGATCATGAAGACTGGCACCTTCCTCGACACTGCTGCTGTCGAGAAGGTTGAGGTTCTCTCTGGCGGTACGTACTACTGTCGACAAGCTGCCTTTGGAGCAGTAGACTAACGATCAAACAGAGGAGCGCGTTCCTTTCGACGGTGTCAAGCTCATGATCTCCGTTGAGCACCTCGACGAGAGCTCTTTTGAGAAAATTCCCTCCGGTGCCTCTGTTGAGACCACCTTCGATGTTGCTGAGCTCCACGACCTGTCCTCTGGTGGTGCTTTCAAGATCTCCAGCCACGGTGCTTTCTCCTTTGCTGAGGGTGACTCCACCGAGCTCATCGGCTCTGTTGGCTTTGACTCCAACGAGGTCGAGGCCGAGATCGACGGTGAGGCCGCCGGTGCCGTCCACACCACCTTCCACCACGACAAGCGTACCCGCCTCCAGTCTGACTGCACCGGCACTCGCCTTTCCAACACCCGCAGTGCCCTCAGCAACTGCGCCGCTATGGCCCAGCAGGCCCAGCAGGTTGCTCAGTCTGGCTCTGCTGCCAAGATGACTGAGTACTTCAAGTCCTCGTCCACCTCTACCCGTAACTACGTTGCCGGTGTCTTCTCCCGCATCCGCTCCGAGTGCGGCTCTACCAGCGGTGGTGTTTCCAACTGGTACTGCTCTGATGTCTACGGCTACTGCTCCGGGTAAGTGACTCCCAGCACCATTATCAGTTGTGTTGGTCTGTCGGCTAACTTAATAAAGTGGTGTCATCGCCTACACTGTTCCTTCGCAGTCCAACATGGCGTACTGCCCTCTCCACTTCTCTCTTCCTGTCACTCCCACCTCTTGCTACGGTAACAACCAGGGTAAGTCACCAAAATTACACTTCCAATTAGTATCACGCTGACGCCCTTCCAGGTGGCACTGCCCTTCACGAGGTCACCCACTTGACCCAAATCGCCGGCACTGATGACTACGGAGGTTACGGGTAAGTCCAATTCAACACAACGTGGTACAGTGACTAACAGAGGCAGTTACAACTTCATCCGGTCTCTCTCTGCGAGCCAGAACCTCAACCACGCGGACACCTACACCTTGTTCGCCCAGAGCATCTTCCGCGGATGTTAAATTTACACGAAGTCAGAGTGCGATTCTGGATCAGCTTGTGGGGCTTAACACGGGATGTGACCACACCAAAGGGGTTTGGAGTATCTTACATGTAGCATGGGAATTAGAGCACTCTAAAAAGTAAATTGTACATGTTACTGGCACAAAGTCCTAGGCCAATGTGCTCGTGATTGATCCAGGTTGCCCACTCTCGGAGTTGTCTGATAGAGTGCCTCAGATTCTACTCACCTGCTTCAATGTGGTGATTTTTGTCTCATATCTTTTACATGCGACTCTCGAATTTGGAAGTGCATTGTGCAGCCTGCCACGGTCAGTCGTTCAGCTGTACAGAATCTGCAATGTAGTCTTTGAGAAGCTACCTTCCTATTAAGGTTGTACCGCTCATTGCCGCATGTCCGTTGGAACACTTCCCCAGAAGCCACTCGGCCATATTTTCCCCGTTCTGGACACGAGAGCGACATGTAGAGTTTGAAGATCCAGTACTCACCCGTTGGTTGTCCCCGTTCCCTGCGCGGTCCGATGCGGCTGAGGGGCATTATCTCCACAAAGGGGAAAACGCCATCCCCATCGTCAACTAGCGCACACATGTGCTTCGCGGGGACGCCACTTCCCTCCGAACCGAGGCTTACGTATGAAATATATCTTCTCGACCTTCAGCCTCATCGGATTCCTTGACCAGACCACCAACCCTTTCCAGAATCAAGATGGCCTCGCTCTGGGCGAATATCGTCGACACATACGACCACCATCTAGTCGACTTTGTCGGAACCTTTGCCGTCCAGGTCGTCTTCTGGTGGATTCCCTGTACAGTATTTGTCCTGCTTGACTATCTGGCTCCCAGCTTTGCGGAGAGACACAAGATCCAGCCCATTCCCAAACAGCCCACTTGGGCAGACATCAGACATGCCGCCCTCATATCGCTCCGCAACCAAGTCATTGTCACGGTCCTTCACGGAACACTTATCTATGTCTCGATGTTGAAGAACGAACCGCCGAAGCTCCAAGTCACAGCCACGCTGCCCACCCTCAGCGAATTCGCCCGCGACTTCACAATCAGCGTCCTTGCTCGCGAGGCGCTCTTCTACTACTCACACCGTCTGTTCCACTGGCGTCCGCTATACCAGCGTATCCACAAGGTCCATCACCGTTTCACGGCACCGATATCGTTCTCTTCGCAGTACGCCCATCCGCTTGAGCACATTTTCGCAAATACGCTCCCCATTGTGCTCCCACCGATGTTGCTGCGAACGCACGTCATAACGGTGTGGGTGTTCTTGGCCTGGCAGTTGATTGAAACGGCGACGGTGCACAGTGGTTTTGACTTCTTCGGGGGCGCGGCGAGGAAGCACGATCGGCACCATGAGAGATTCAGCGTGTATTTTGGGGGCATTGGGTTATTGGATTGGGTGCATGGAACTGACGAAAAGCTCCGCAAGGGAGCCAAGGCAGAATAGAGCATTTGAAGGCCTTTAGCTACGTAAAACTTACACGGACATGGAAACACCCTAGTTCTGCTAGTGCTCAACACATTGCAACCATGTGATTAGACCGGAGTGCAAGTTCCGGTACAGCGATTCGACGGAGAGTAAAATTCTAGCCCAAGTAAAACAGAACGCAAGATTCTCTAACACCGCAAAGGGATTTGGTTCCACCAGAACCGGAGCTGAAGCAACGAGTGTTTTGCTCCGTATTCACGATGGACTCCAGGGTAGGGCTTGCTTCAGGTAGTTAGCGCACGGCAAATGTTCAAGAGTTTGACAACCCTTATAAGGCTAGTGAAGACCAAAGAAAACTGTGGCGTATATCTGCGAAGACTGCGGGACAGTAACGCTGATCGTGAAAGAACTGACTCTTATGGTCGGCTATCAAGGCACATCCTACCATGGTTGAGACTACTACCCCGGATTTTGGCGGGGCAGGACCCCGAAGGGATCATACTTCAAGCGTCGCAAGTGCCGGTGGTCGAGTTTGCGCGCCCAGGCCGGCTGCACCAGAAACCCATTGGTTGATTCTTCCATTTGATCGATTCTGCCATTTGCCAGAATGCCCAACTACAACATGTGTTGCCCTGCATAGTTTCCTCCAGTGCTTTTTCGCTCCAGACTTTAGAGTTTGAAGTTATTTGGCTTGGCAAGACAGCGCCAAGCGACTGCGCAAACGGCGTGTCCGGGTGGGGCGGCGTTTAAAACGTGGGCTCACGAGACGGAAGGCATCGGGCTGTGCTGGGTACGTAACACCAAAACACAACATAGAGATCGCGATGTTAGTCGCATAATAGAAGGAACGCATCGATAATCAAGCCACGGTTCTGCAGATATGACCATAATGTGTTGTTCGAGGAATCTTGGGTTCTGGCCTCCACCCTCTTCGAGGGACGATCTCCATCTTGACACGGATTCGAGCAACTGACGTTTCAGCGCCAAGACTGATCGCCCCTGCTACCGTCACACAGCCATCGAGGCCTCTCCCTCAGACATCTTCCGCCCAACTTCTCCCCTACTCTCACTCTTCAACCTCGCCGTCGCAAGCCACCAACTATAGGCCTGTATCGGCCTCGCGAGGGCGCTACCTCTTTCGCTCTTTCTTCAGTCTCTTTTCCACGACCACGCTGATCTGAGCCCCGTCACGATTGCCTCGCCTCTGGCGAGTTAGCCTTGCGCCCACGATGCAGGGCCTCACCACCCCGGAGCGGTTCTTCGCTGCCCACTGCGCAATGCTGTTCATCACTTCAATTGCCGCCATGGTGGTCGCTTTTGGTCTCATGTGGCTGGCGCGACGACGTGGGGATCCTGCGCGGTGGTGCTTGACTTTAATCAAGTTGGCTGCTCTTTTCTACATCCTGTGAGTCGCGTGCCGGCAGTTGCTTCAATTTGATCGCTGAACCCCACAGATTCTGTTTCGTCGAGTTCTGCGCCGACGCCGTCTGGATCGCCTTCTCCCGATTATTACGAAACGTCCATAGGAAATCGCCTGACGACTGGGCTCTACTAGCCGCTCTCCTGCAAGCTCGCGTCGAACTGACCTCCGCCTCACGATATACCGACTGCATACTTGTGATCCTCGTGTTTCTCGCCATCGTCTTCTTCGGTGTAGGGGTGAACATAATACGAATCGGGGAGCAGGCACCCCGAGACGGTCTAATTAAGAAGGGCGCCTTAGCCTTCGCAGGGGTCCTGGCGATCTTGGCGACGGTGGAATGGGGCATCAGGATCCGCGTGTATCTGGAGTTCTACATCGACACTAAGGAGGTTGATTTGAGAAGCAAAGATCCGTGGTCTTTGCAGCTGTTGAACGTATCACGCCAGCTGGATTTCGCGTTCGTGGTAATAGCTTGGGCTTTGTCCATCGCAACGCTCGCGCGCTCTACCCAAATATGGCTGCCATCGCGGAAAGACAAGCGATTAGACTACGTAAGTATTCCATGTCTGTCAGGAAGCTACGTACTAATGAAAACCAGCCATTGCTGTTTCTTCTGCTCAGCTGCGGAGCATGGCTTCTGCGCATGACATACGAACTCATATTTCAGCTCAAGTTCGTCAACATCCACGATATACAAAGCACCCCAGACGTACCGCCGTATCTCGAAATGGTCGAGATCGTCTTTCACAGCTGGTCGATATTCTTGGTCATCATCCTCATCTTTGCAGCTGGGGTGAAGAAGAAAGGAGGCCTTTGGTCGACGCAGCAGTCGTGGATGCACCGAACCGGGAGCGAGAGTAGTGAGGGCATGCAGCTCGAGTCGATGAACCCGCCGGCGTACAGTGCTGAGTCGTCGCCAGTTGCGGCTCCTCCACCTGTAGCCACGGGTGGATCTCCGACTTCAGGGACGGGAAACGATCGGACGCCCCAGGGACAATGGCGGCAATCGCCAGTATCTCCTCAAGGTGGTCTGGAAGACGGAGATCACGCACTGGTCGGTGGTCTGGGGCCACCGCAACGACACCGACCATCGCCTCAGGCAGATCGCGGCCACGAAACGGGCATGACTTCTTCTATACCTCCGGCCGAGGCTGGCCCTGCGGACGGTTATGATGCTGGCATGGACGCAGTCGTCGCCGATGGGTACATGGGCATGAATCCAGGGCCAGCCGATGGGTTCCCTGCGGGTATGGGCCCGTCGCCACCGGGGCACGATGAGGCCATGGGTCTCAACCATCAGGCTGACGGCCGAGTGCCATCCGAGCCCCTCCCATACCCCCAGAAGAACTGATTGAATTTTCGATACCCTGGCATGATATTTGGGACATCTAGCATAGCGAGCGATGGTTGGTAAATATATGAGCGTTCGAATTTCCATAAGGGCATAAACTCTCCGATGAAGAAAGATTAGGTACTACGCAATCTGCCACTTGTGATACGCTAAGAGATTCAAGGATCTGAGATGCGGCGTTTTGTAAGAAGTGACCAAGGGCTGGTTATGAAAAAGGGGGAATCAACTCTCGGACCCACGTGGCCGAACGGAGTTTCCACCATGGCGTGGAAGCCACATGGAAGAAGTCCTTCTCGATTGTTTACTCATCTCCCAGGGATGTCACTTCACAAGGATGCCCGACCTGTACTTAAACCGACCACAGCAGCGCCACGTCCAAGGCTGGCAAACCCCATAGTCCAAGCATCATGATCATGATCGCGACCAGCTGACCCACCGCCCCTGCCAAGGAAAGCCTCCCCTTCCATCCCAGACCAGCTGGCACTGAGCTCCTGAACCTGCTTTATCAACCCGTAGGCTTCCAGCTTCCCAAGGCTGCAAAGGATGAACAGGATAATCTTCGATCGCATCGCGTCCTACAGTGACGTCACGCCTTCACGTCGTGGCGACGTCACCCACGCGCGCGCGTGAACGCCATTCAAGGGCACAACTTGCTTTGGCGCCCGTAAATCTTGACTTAAGGGGCGCGTCTCCCTCGTAAAGACATTCTGCCTCATCAAAAACCTACACACGAGAGGCCTGGAAAAGACGTGTTTCTCATTAAAGACTCCGAAACGGAACAACTGCAACACCACCATCATGGCTATCACGTCCGCCATCAGCGACTTCGTCGCCTCCATCTTCGAGCTCTTCTCCTCCGTCTTCAACACGGCCTACGCGCTGGCGCACAGCATCATCACTGCCGCCGTCAACTTCGTTAGCGGCATCTTTACGCTCGTCACGGACATGCTGTCCGGCGTTGTCGACATTGCTGGCGGAATTGGCAAATTTGTGTTTGGTAAGTCCCATCCCTCTTCAAGCGGACAGAAGAGGAAGCAGCAGCTAGCGAGGGTCTTGGTGGTATGAAGCCAACGCTAACGTGATGTGAACAGGCAACATTGTCGTGATTGCGCTCGTCGGCGCGGGTGTCTTTGCGTACATGCGTTACACCGCTCAGGGGCAGAGGTTGGCGACGGGCAAGAAGACCAACTAAGCCGGCGAGGGCGCGAGGGGGAGGATGTGGAAGGAATGAGGAATACGATCATACGGGATACCCTTCTTTACGAGCAATGATTTATGGTAGCGTACGGTGGCACCTATGTAGTGGTTCCGCTGGAGGCTCAATACGTTGTTAGCCTCAAACTCAACAACGGACACCAAACTTCAACTGTCATTTACTTTGATCTCTCTTGGAGATAATATCTTAAGCTTTAAATGTAGTTGAAATGTAGAAGTACTCCGTTGCTACGTTTTAATACCTACGCGAAAGTCCCATCCCTACCGAACGCCTGGCGTGTAGTTTGAACTTTACCAGCTTAACAACACAATCCACGTTGATGTTATCATAAATATGAGCACCATCATATTGTTACTATTGTTACTGAAGGCAAAGTGTGATAACTCCCAAACTGGCACCGACAGCCCTAAGCATAGCCGGTTCTGGGACCTGATGTACTGCAAGACACCGATCACGAGCCATGTTTAGGCTGCATACACACTTGAGGGCTCAGCAACGTGATGAGGGGTGCTTAGTAAAATATGTGTAAGATTGCGGATTGAAATTCTAGTCTAGCTCATCATTGAACTCCGGAGGCGCGACAAACAGCCCATCTTCCCCAATGGTGCCCGCAACGTATCTGCGGCGTCTCAGCACATGTATCTCGGTTCGCAGAAGGTCACTTACTTTGTATGGCTGCCTCTTGCGGCAAGTTGACCTTTGCTGTTGGTAAAGGTAATGGAAGTGTATGCCAGTGTCTTGCCAACTGCAAATGGTAAGTCGGGGCTTGAGCTGAGAAGTGGGGAACCGTACTCTTGTCACAGACAGCACTGCCTTTCAATACGTCCCCTTCTCGTCCTCCAGGGCTCAGATACGTGACTGCAGCATGTCAGCATATTTCTTTACTCGTTTGGCTTGGGAAAGCTTGCCGTTGAGATCCGTTGATACGCCGGTCGCAAAGCGACCAGTTGAGGCCACGGCCAACGAGCCGCCGAGGTCAACGAGGCTAGCGAGCGTACCGCCGTGTATCGTCTTGAGGCGATTCTATAGACCGTCAGATTTGATACTTCCTGGGATGGCGACAAGATTCCCACCGTGTGGTCCTTGTGGATGTCCAACTCGAAGTCCACTCTGCCGTTGACGGCGTTCAAGACTCGGAAGCGCTGAGTTGTCAGTTGTGCTCATTCAATGCCGTGACTTGGGCTTACATTTTCACCGAGAAGCCTGGAAACATGGTCAGTCATTCCTACCAGAAGACTATGGTCGACTATAATAGATTCAAGAGGGTTCAACGGTCCGGCACTCACCTCGGCTCGAGACCGGAGTCCTTCATGAACGCCCGGAGGACCTGTGCATTATTAGTCATGCTCTTGACAGGCGAGTTCAAGTCTTTCGTACGCTTCTCGTGAAGGCTTTGGGCGTCAATGGTTTGGCCATCTTGAAATATGTTCGCAGATCTCAGACTTGAGCGTTGTAAAGACGCGGCTGATGAACTAGGTCCGTCGCCGACCTGAGCCGATGCCGATGGTTGACAAAATTGTCGCAGTCTCCACCCCTTGAAGGCGTGACTGCGGTGCATTTATTCTGTCAAGACATCGGGGTCGGTGACGACACCGGCCGCCTTTTACCGAACCTTCACCGATGGCGCAGATCAACTTTCTTTCGCATCTCTACCGTGAATCCCCAGTCATCACGCCTCACCAGATTCCCGCCAACAGCCCTCCTCCCCGGCTGCGCTTCTCCCCAACCAAACCATGAGATAGCCACAGTCTCACTGACTGACAGCCTTCACCATGTCAGTCAGCAACGCCCCCTCCCTCCAACTCGCCGAGTACCTCGAGAAGCTCCCTGGCACGACCTTTCGCAAGCTCTACCAACAGCCTTCCACCGCCTTCGCTATCTTCCGTCGCATGCTCCCGCACCTAGCCAAGACGATAGTGATGCGCATGCTCTTCATGCCCAAGCCAATGCTCCTGGACGACCTCGAGACGTGGACGAAACCCGAGAGCAGGAAGCAGAAGGATCAGTCGCTGAGCATACTGCAGGCGCTGCACATTGTGACGATTTCTAGGGAGCGGCCCCAGAATGTGCAGCTGCAGACCAACTTTAAGAACTCGATGCGCAGGGCGTTGACGGGTGGCGGGAGTCATAATTCTTTTGGCGTGCCGAGCACCCTGGCCGTTCCACCAGAGATCGACATCGCCTTTTTGGATCGGTATGCGAGGAAGAAGTGGGACGACATTTTGCATTTCGTGGTATCGTCCGTGGGCTTCAAGAATGCGGTGGAAAACGCCGGCGGGCCGAACAAAAGCGTCAAGGAGCTCCTCATTGCGGGACGACTGGTGGATCGAGGAGCTGGCGGCGCGGTTGGCATCACCCAGGCTGGCTTCACCTTCTTGCTGCAGGAGGCCAACGCGCAGGTCTGGACGCTGTTGCTTCTTTGGCTTGAGGCTATGGACACTAATAAAGAACTCGGCCTCGAAGCC
The DNA here is from genome assembly GCA_037042185.1 of Sordariomycetes sp. S80-01Y. Taxonomy (NCBI): domain Eukaryota; kingdom Fungi; phylum Ascomycota; class Sordariomycetes; species Sordariomycetes sp. S80-01Y. The sequence goes on along the minus strand of JAXQJY010000027.1, from coordinate 2,541,670 downwards.
GTGGACATGCTGTCCTTCCTCTTCGTCTTGGCTAGCATGGAGCTTGGTCGCGCGTACGACACAAATGCGTTGACGGAGCAGCGTAAGAACATGCTGCCCTCGCTTGTCGACTTTGGCCTCATCCACGTCCCACACCACAAGCGCTCGATGTTCTTCCCCACACGCCTCGCAACAACTCTCACGTCTGGAGGCTCATCGAGTCTGCGGACCATATCCGAAGGCGTCGCTGCCGCAACCACCGCAGCCTTCACCCCGACGCCGACCGGACCCCTGGGAGCGTCAGCCGAGAAGAAGGGATCGGTTGTGATTGAGACGAACTACCGCGTATACGCCTACACCAACTCGACATTGCAAATCGCGGTTCTCGCGCTCTTCTGCCAGCTCAGCATGCGCTTCCCCGACATGGTCGGCGGCCGTCTCACGCGCGCCTCCATCCGACGCGCCATTAACTACGGCATCACGGCCGACCAGATCATCGCCTACCTCGCCGCGCACGCGCACGAGCAGATGCACCGCACAGCGGCGCTCACCAACAAACCCGTGCTTCCGCCCACAGTGGTGGATCAGATCAGGCTGTGGCAGCTCGAGAACGAAAGGATGAAGACAGTGAGTGGGTTTCTCTTCAAGGATTTCGACGACACGAAGGAATACATCGACGTTGCGCGGTTTGCAGAGGACGCCGGTGTCTTGGTTTGGAGGAACGATCAGCAGGGCATGTTTTTTGCTTCAAAGCATGAGCAGATCAGAGACTATCTGCGGTACAGGAGCAAGTCAAATGGGTGAGATGTGTCAGGTGCATCTCCGGCGTTCAGGACACTGAGGAGCCATGGGTAGAGAACAAGGAGGGAAACTGCCTCGATTCGACGGCATGTCACAATGTAATAACATCAGCTTCACGAGAGCCTGGTCGTTGGACCCATGAAGTCTTTTAGCGAATTAAAATGAACAATTTCCACACAAACTTCAAAAACGGTGCTGAAATCTCAAAGGCGGCGGCTATCAAACCTACGGGAACGAACCGCCCACTTCTTCCATTAACAACGCGAGCATCCACCCTAACGACGCCTCGGTCATTCAAGAACTTAACTCCTTTTACCAAACGTCCATACTCCAAATCCCGTTCCCTGACTCAAAAGATCACTGTATTGTCTTCATGCCAGCCGCTGGTCTCTCCGTCACCACCCGTTTCGCTCCAGCTCGCTCCTTCGTAGCCTGTCTCAATGCGGTCAGGCTCCTCCTGCCACTGCCGCCGAACCAATTTGATGCCTTCATTGTGCGCTTTTCTGTATGCTTCTGAGGAAGCAGATGGGGCTGCTTCGTTCGTCGAGCGTAGGAGTGCTGCCACTCGTGGAGGGATGCGCGAGCCTCATCTGTGGAGCAGAAGAACTCGAGGCGGCGGAATATGCGGCTTGTGATCTCTTCCTCTGCCTCTGGCGCGCGGTTTGTTGTTAAAAAAGTCGGATAGGACATGTTCGCGAGGGCGGACGTGGTCATTGAATAGGGGAGCTGCGTCGTGTGGCAGACGACCCTGCTATTGGGAGATTGATTCAACGAGCTGGAGAATGCAGATTGTGGCGGCGACGCTCTTGCTGCTAGACCTTGTGGGATTGGGACGAGGACCTCCGTCCTGAATTTGTCATAGAGTGACATGAAACGGCCAGACCAATACGCAGACGGCTGCGGCTCACTGATCAGATAGGGGTCCGGCTCAGGCGTACAGGACAGTGACGATGATTTAAGAGATGTCTCAGATAGACAAGCAGCCTTCATTTCCGTCACCGTGCTCGATGAAGAGGCCGACAAGCTCGCAATATCTAGCTGGCAAGACATTGGCGGGGACAACAAGTTCTCATCCAGCTTCTTCAACGGCGGCGACGTGAACAGATTCCCGGAGTGCTTAGTTGACGACGCCGGCCGCACATGCATCGAAGGACGCGAAATGGACTTCTTGAGGTCGTGAAGGACATGCATGGTCCTGGACTTGGGGATCTTACTCGCTGTGGGAGCTTTCGGCTCCTAGCCGTTGGCTCCAGGCGGGGTGTTCTCATCCTGTTGCAGCAGCCAGTTCATGCCCCCGGTCGTGTTGACGTTCGACTTGTTGTCCGTCGATTTGATGGTCAAGGATGACCTCGGGACGCCGGCTGAGATGTTCTGTAGGCTCTCCGTCCGCGGCCCGATGCCGGGCTTTTCAGTCGAAACCGCGCAGTCTTCCCATCCCTTGACGACGAGCAAGCTCTCGCTGCGGGAAAATTCAATACCTCGTGATGTTTTTACGGGCCCGAAAGGCGCTGATATGACGGGACGCGGTGTTCGCAGACGCCTGGCCAGGCGTGTCGCTGCCTGGGAGGGGGCCGAGTTGCGCAGCCACGAAGCTGTCGTGGAGCGCACGTCACTCTTGGGGGGTTTGACGTCCATAGTTGGCCGCAGCGTGCTTCAAAGCAACTGTAGTCAGAATGAGAGTGCGTCTCTAGGTGTTTCTTCTGGTTTGGGAGGTTGGTGACAGTGGCGGGAGACGAGCGCGCGTGGGTGCGTTGAGCCAGATTGACAAAGCACAAAGTCTGGGTAGATTTAGGGGGCGAGGCAAAAAGTAAACAAACAGCAGCAAGAACATCACGCTGAGCTCCTGCTTCCTCATTGGGCAGATAGGCGAGACGAATCCCCTAGTCCCATTTCACAGCGAGAGTTGGCGTCATCGCTCCGATAAAGGGGGCACCTGCAGCATCTGCGGCCTACTGATCGGTTTTGGGCTTCTTCTCACTCATCCTGGAGCCCCTGAAATAGTGCGAAAATGGACCTTCTTTGAAAAATCTCTATTGCCAAAGCGCATCTACTCATTCGTCCTCCCACCCTTCTATCTGGAATCTAAACGTCACGTCCCCCTCCCCTCTCTCGATCGCGTGCCCGTTGGCATCCCACAACGCCCTCTCCACAAACGTCACCTCCCCTTCGCGGCTCACGAGCACTACGGTCTGTCTCTGCGTCCCGTACATGCCTTTGTCAAAGCCCTGGTCATCCTCGACCTTGACTCCCTCCGCGACCTCCTTGCTCGGCGCGCTCTGCTCCAGCTCTTCGCTCGACGGCCATTTCCCCTTTCCCTGGGCTTGCGCTTCGGCCATCTCTTGCCTTTGCTTGTCACCGCCGAGGGCGGGGATGAAGATGGACGTCTTGAGGTCGCGGATGTTTTCGGCTAGAGATTTGTCCGCGTGCCCGTGGAGGGTGTCTCTGTCGAGGTGGTTGAAGAGGCTTTTGATAAGAGATTCCTCGCCCTGCGAGCTGTCGGCGTGGCTCTTCACGATGTTGTCAAAAGGACCCAATCCCTCTGAAATTTTGGGCCAGGCGCTCGAATTGGAGAAGGCAGTGTTTGTGAGCCCCCATCCCTTGATCTCCTCCGGGCTGACGATGGGAACATCTTCCAAGTTCCCCGCGCGGTTGCTAATGATTGCAAAGCCCTCTCCCTTCTTCTTCAACTTCCCACAGGCGATGCTGAAGCCGCCAACGCCCTTGACGCCCTCGCCCTCCTCTACTAGTCGCTTCACGCTTTCCCTCACCCCTTCTTTGGGAGGCTCGCTCAACCAGGCCGTTACCATCCCTCCTCGGCTCCTCCTGCCCTTTGGACTTGGTCCGTTGGCGTCGGTTTCGCGGAAGTTTGTCAGCACAGCGAGCAGGCCATCCTTGGTGATGCCAAGCCAAGTCCCGCGTTCGGGCCGCTGGAGATCGCGAGACGAGAGGATGGACGTCGTTGTGTTGGTGTTTGGGTTGATGTGCTTCCACCAGTGCGGACGTGATGTTGGTCGCAAGACGAACTCATCTCGGTTGTTGGCGAGGATGAGGGAGTATTTAGGGTGCGAGGTAGCTATGAAGACGATGCACATGATGCCGGCTAGTATTTACCCTCTATTGGATCTGACTTAGGCAAACGAAATTGGAAGGTGTGACAGCTTCACCAGGTGAAATGAGCGATTTATATATTCGGGATAATGTGGTGAAGTGAGTGAGCAGCAAAAGTCAGGAGATGTTGTGTTGCACATCAGCCGAGCCATCTGTGACTGATCGATCAACATGGCGCGACGACGCGGAGCCGAGAGCGGGGATTTACATGTGCCATAAATCACCGCCACGCTCCCCGCCACAACCCACACAAGTCGAACGTCCCGCCCCCCTCTTGTTTTTAACTTCAGGCCTGTCCCAACCTACTTACGCCCATCAACACTCGAGTCAAACAATCAGATTAAACTTCATCCTGAATGCTTAGTACCTCCTGATACTCATGGACGTCATAGAGGCTCGCTACTGCGCTAGCCTTGATGTTGACAGCCTCAAGTGTTACCTGAACCTTGTCGATGTCATATCAGTACACTTGCAGTTCTAAATCTGGTGCCATTAGAATGAACATCGCAAGGGGAAAGCAGAAAGTGGGCTGTAGGGTGCCGCGATATCTGAGTTCTTGGTTCAAGTGGCACATCTGTGTTACTAGAGATATCTGCAGTTCGCTGACGGCAACAAAACCACGAACCGAAGTCCTCCGACAGTGATATTAGTTACTAAAATGAAAACTTTGCATGCAGCTTCTATGTGGCGTACGCGCGCACTGGTTTTTGCAATATCCCAGTAATATGTGGATTCTTTCCTATTTCCAAACGTCAGCCCCTTAAATCTGCCGCATCACCTCCTTTCGTATGTGCCTGGGTCGGCGATGATATCACCACGGGTTCGAGACTGGCCAGCCTCCTACAAGGCCTCGTAGCTGCAATGATAAAGGCAATATTTCCGTCTTGCGCGTGGCACCCTCCTACCCCGTCCGCATTGGCTGGAGCACTTCCCAATAGACATTGGTGCAAGAGCTCTGCGCCAGACCTCTCAATCAATTAACCCCCCAAGAACATTCTCGCTTGGTGAACACCAAAACAATTACTGATCACTTTCAATGCCTCTAGCGCCACAATCTTCTGGCATGCTGGAGTCCATTCAAACTCAAGCAGCATTTGCAGCGGCCACAGGAGAGCACACCCTCCCAGAACGCGCTGACTTTCCCGGGTGCATGGTAATCCTCTTGCATCAATCTGCTGAAGGTGAAACGGAATACTCGCCGCAATATCCGCAGTCATAGTGTTTATGATCTGTACGGAGTTGGCTCTCAGGGCGTTTAAATCTCGCCCCGGTATTTGATGTGGTGTTGCGTGGTCGACGAGGCCAATCATGGTACTATGTAGTATGATGCGCGAGACTCGCCAAAAGTTCCAGAGCTTGGCGACTCTGATATCTGGATAGTAGGTGGCTTGCGTCTCTGTCGTGTCCTTCGGAACCCATCTTAGCTCACAATGTGTCCGCCAGCCGTTCATTTTCGCCTCTAGGGTCTCGACTTGTTCAACAAGAGACAAAACCGAACTAAACATGTCTTGTCGCAGCTTTCCCACTTCACGGCTCAAGACCGCCAGCTCAGCAGCGGGCGTCTGCGTCATCCTCCATAGCAACCCGTGGGTGTCATCGTCAACAGGAACCCCCTGCACCAGCCAAGGCTGGGTCTGGATGACAATGGAATGTGCCAGGTCGTGTGTTCGATCAGTGCGAAAGCCCCTCTCCTCTCGCATTTTCAAGAGCTGCGCGCATCCATTCAAGTGGGATATGCTTGGGACGACGCTATGACCCGTTAGCTTGTCCAAGATGTTTAGCAGTAAAATTGAAGTAAGGGTCTCGTCCTCCAAGCATTTCTTAGGATGCGCTAACGAGGCGTTGATGGACTGTAATGCCGCCCCATAGGTGCGTCTCGCCATGTGTAGCATGGTACCATCGTGGAATTGGTTTTTAGCAACAAATAGCGATGCCGCAGAGACGGTGAGATTAAGGCAGCTTCCAGGAGCTGCTCGATGGTAGAGCTGCGGGAGGTGCGAGTACCAGCCGACAGGCATCGTGATCTGGTCGAAGAAGTGCTGGGAGAGAACGATGTCCCAAGATGGGGCTCTGTACGCGACGACCGAAGGGGAGTCAGACGACTGGCCGTGGCATGTATTGGGCTTTTCCTGTTTGTCCCGGTCGACATTCTTCCGACTTGACGGGGTAAACAGAATGCGTGTATGGTTTACAGCGGTGGACCCTCTATCTTCTCGTTAGTACTCATTCGCATTGGCCAAAGGGCTGCCCACGCTCTTCGTGCTATCTTGGCGGTCTGATGGCGGAAGCGAACATCCTGCGGCTGCGGGTATCCAGGACAGGGAGCACCATACTTGATGCATCTTTGGCATCTTGGGTAGCCTCGGTCACACTATGATCTTTCAGTTTTGGCCAGAACCCAAAATGACGCCGTAGAGCAGGCGTACCTACCTTGATCTTGCGATTGCGGCACCTTGCACACCCCAAGTGAATGCCACCCGGATTTGGCATGTCTCTAGCTGGGCAGGCCTAGTCTACCACGTTCTGAATGAGATTTTCTGTGAAAGCTAAGTGCTGCAGCAAAAGATTCACAGCGTCTTTCGTAATGATCAGGCTGACTGGTGGCTGACGCAGATAATATGTGACTGATTGAAGGAAGAATCGCTGCACTGGGGATATCCGTCTGCATTGCTACTGCTTATTAGCTCGCTGAGCATGGCTATACTGAAAGAGGCTAGCGTACCGAAGCACACCCATAAGTCCATGCATCGATACAACCTCGAGTAAAATCGTGTTCCCATTGGTGATCTCGCTACCAAAGATGTCGCCTGTGATTACGCGAGCTCGCTCGGTGTCTGTGATATAATCGGTTCACTTGATCACAGTGCGTCACCGCAGTAGGTGCAGCCGTCTTCGGCGATGAAACGGACGAGTCGCTGTTGCATGTTAGCTTCGCCGTTGTGTTTACTTGACAGAATCCGACGCACCGAGATCTGGAATATTATGAACGGCAGGTAGAGCTATCAAACCATCGAGGCGGTTTGTGGCAGCCTTGATACTCACAATCCACTTAGACGCTAGTAATTCGAACCTGCATTCGGTACGCTTGCTGAATTCGGGTTGATCGTAGACCTCGTAGTACTTGTTTAATTTACTGGTGCAGGTCCAGAACCAATGTATGTCGCGCAAGTTCCTGGTATCCCCCACATCTGCAAGGCGTCCCTTGGTCTCTTTGACAGTGGTGGCAAGAGGTTGCTTCGGTGGGGACGACTGGATGTGTCTACTGACTAGGACTAAAACGTACCCGACAAGCAGTGCTTTCTGGGGTGGCCAACCAACATGAGTTCTGAACCGTTCTTTGTCAAAGTCCGTTTTATGTCGAACGACGTACCGCCACAACTGAGGAGGTATTCTGACCCACACGGGCGCCATGCTGTGTATATAAGGGGGACCTTCATCCGTTTGACTTGGGTAGTAGTTGAGGTTAATCAACTCTCCAAACCCAGCATATACGTGGAATTCCTTACACAGTTCTGAAATTGTCCATCTGTCCTTGCACTCGCCTAACAATGGAACGGATCAAAGATTTCCCCCTCGATACGTGGAGTAAGCGCCTACAAGCATTGTATTACACAGAGCACTGACGAGACGCAGTTAGAAAATATGGGGTGAGCAGCGCCTTCCGTCAGCCAATCTCAGGGACCAATTTTAACGTCGAATTCGCAGCCTATTAGTAGTGTTCAGTTTCGCGGTATGTTTGTCCGGTGATGCGCTCCAGGGGGGAATGACCATCACCATGCCCTAACACTGGGTATCTAGGTTCCAGCGCGCCTATTTTGTCTGTCAATCAACTTCTTGGGATGGCAGCTTCCGGCACCGATGCCAAAGTGTTCGACCTAGACCTGAATCTCGACTATGGTCCATTTGAGGGATCTGCGGTACTCCGATCCCGAATCGCTGAGCTCCATCATACGCCAGATGTTCCTATTACCAAGGACGATGTCATTATCACACCTGGCTCCATTCTTGCAAACTATCTGATTCTCACGACTCTTTGCAAGCCTGGTGATCATGTCATCTGTCAATATCCGGTCTTCCCCCAACTACATTTGTTGCCCAAGATGTGTGGCGTAGACGTCAGTCTGTGGGCTATGAAGGGGGATAATTGGCTCCTAGACACGGAGGACCTTGCACGGCTGATTCGACCGAGCACTAAAGCTATCATACTCAAGTAGGGCACCGACATTTGTGATGGCTTTCTTCTAACCCATCTCAGCAACCCAAATAACCCGACAGGTGCAGTGGTTTCGAAAGCTTTCCTAGAGGAAATCGTCAACATCTCCCGGGCCACCGACATCATGGTCTTTTGCGACGAGGTTTTCCGGCCCTTGTTCCATGCCGACGACGTCGCTCCGCCGCCAATAGTATCTCTGGGGTATGACCAGTCCATTTCTACCGGATCGTTATCAAAAGCATACGGGCTCCCCGGCGCAAGAATAGGATGGATCGTATCCCGCAACAAAGCGCTTCTCAGGAGAATACTAGCGGCGCGGGATTACACGACGACAACGGTTTCTCGACTTGACGATTCGCTAGCTGCGTTTGCGCTAAGCCCACATGTGCTCCCGACGCTCATGGAAAGGAATCTAGCCACTTTCCGCGAGGGGATCAAGCTTGTGGACGACTTTGTCAAGCGCAATCCTCGCTGTCGCTGGACCAAGCCCGCCGGCGGAGGGACTGCGTGTGTGCGCATCCTGGATTATGATGGCAAGCCTGTAGACGACGCCGCCTTCTGCGCTAAACTGGCAGAAGAAGAGGGGCTGTGCGCCATCCCGTGTAGCTGGTGCTTTGGAGAGGATGGCACAGACGACTTCTTGGGATTTTGTCGGTTTCCGCTCGATCCCCATGTTCTTCGAAAAGGATTGCCTCTTTTGCAGAGGTTTTTGGACAAATGAATGTACACACAGCATAAGTCATATTCATTAAAAACAAATGATTGCAGTAAAATACATTACAGCATGTATCTCTGTCTCATTTGATATTTCCTGTGACCAGGACTTATTCTTCTCCCCACATTCAAGCCATACTTCACGGCTTTGCACAAACTCCTGTAGTGCCAGCAAGGCTATGTAGCCTCTCGAAGCTTTCCACAGGACCGCTGAAGAATTACGTGAATTTCTGTTTCACAGTAGTGCTTGAGGGCAGCGGAGAGATTGAACACTTCCCAGCAGCGAAAATTAGACCGGAGACTGTAAAGCGACTGCGTTTCGAGCTTCGACCTCAAGCATCATGGAGGTGTCTCTGCACCGCCGGTAGATCTCGCCCGCGATGGCGGGCGATGAAGCTACAGAGCAATCAGAAACGTTCAATATTGACATTAGGCACTATGAATAAATATGCACGCAACCTCTATATGGTATACGCCTCGCTCTAATCCATGCAATCTCCCTGACTATGTCTGAAACTTTTGCCTTTCCCAAAGTGAGATCCATCCTTTTGTCTGCGACGTTACCTCTTGTTGTAGTTGACGAAGCGAGCCTATCAACCATTAGTACGCCGCCACACGATCGCGCAGCAGGGGGAGAACTTACCGCCAAGAAGAGAATGATCAAGTTGCTGCCAACAAACGCCATGAAGATTCCAAGGTCCCTCCAGCGCAGACCGTACGAAATATTCAAAGGAGCGTAGAATTCATCTCCAACCTTGAAGGCGCAGTACTCGCAATCCTGTGTGGAGTTCGAAACCAGATACCCGGGGCCGCCGTTGTCGAAGAAGGGCTGCATGTACTCGCCGCAGTTCATGTTGTCTGGGGCGGTGAAGCGGTTAAGCTCACCGGACTTGCAGATTACGGGCAGCTTGTGCAAGGCAGTGCTGACGGCACCGCTGATGAGGCGCGTGAAGGGGTCGAGGTGGTACAGCCAGGCCTTCCAGAAGCCGGGCATCTCCGAGTGCGGGATCGTCACACCAGCGAACAGGGCAAAGGTGATGATGATGAAAGGATCGAATTGCGCAGAGATGCGCGGGGAAGGAGTGAGAGATGCCAGTGCCTGGCCGAGGGTGATGGCGAAGAACTCGGTGATGAGGACGAGGAAGAACTGGTAGCCGGCGCGCGTAGACTCGGTCTGGAAGCCGGGCATGTAGTAGAGAGGAAGGAAGAAGGCGACGGCGCAGAGAATCGAGTAGGGCATCTCGGCCAGGACGATGGCGCTGGCAAAGGAAACCGGGGAGTACATCTTGGACGAAGCCTCGCGGAAGAAGATCGCTCGCTTGATGTGGAACATGACCTCGACCTGGGTCATGATCAAAGCCGGCAAGACGGTAATCTGGAACATGACGAAGACCTTATTCTGAAGCGAGGCACGCGACTGATCGAGCTGCAGGTAGGTCAGACCGGTGATGAGGGCGACGGCAACGTGGTTGAAGAGACGCGTGAAGAGGTAGTTGGGCGAGCGCCAGAAGGAGCGGAACATGCGGGCGTTGACAATCTTGAGCTGGTGGAACAAAGGCGAGGCGTATTCCTTCTCAAGCTCGTGGTCTGTGTTGTGACCGATTGCCTCGCGTTCCTGGCGCATCTGCTGGATGCGGGCCTTAGTCTCGGCCATCTCAGGGGAGTCGTCCCAGATGTCACCCCAGTCGCGGTCACCAACACGGGGAGCGCTGCCAGCACCGATAACCTCGAGCATGAACTCGGGTACATTGTCCGTCGGAGCAGCTTCAGCGCCGTGGCGAGCGAGGTAAGCACGCAGAATATGGGCATCCTTGCCGATGTCACCAAAATAGACAGTGCGTCCTCCACGCTCGAGCAAGAGGAGGCGGTCGAAGTTCTCGAACAGAGCGGCGTTGGGCTGGTGGATGGTGCAGAGAATAGCTTGACCGGCGGCGGCGAGCTTCTTCAGGAAACGAACAATGTTGAAAGCGCTCTGACTGTCCAGACCAGAGGTGGGCTCGTCGAGGAAAAGGAGGAGCTCAGGCTTGGCAGCTAGCTCGACGCCAATGGTCACGCGCTTGCGCTGCTCGACTGTCAAACCGGCCTCAGGGGTGCCAATGATGGCATCAGCAATATCCTCCATCTCCAAGAGCGAAATGATCTCCTCGACGTAGGCGTGGCGTTCGTTCATGGGCGTCTCGTAGGGTTGGCGAAGGTCGGCGGAGAAACGAAGAGCCTCGCGCACGGTCTGTGTGGGCTCGTGAAGGTCAAGCTGTTCGGCGTAAGAAGTCGATCGCTGGAACTGCTTTCCAGGCTTGACACCATCCACGAGAACGTCACCGCCAATGACACCAATGTTCTTGCGAGCGGCGAGCACATCGAGGAGAGTCGTCTTTCCAGCACCAGAGGCACCCATAAGAGCGGTCAGCTCACCAGGCTTGACATAGCCATAAACGTTGTTCAGCAAGCGCCTGGTGCCTCCAGGCACGGGAACATCGTAGTTAAGGCCTTCCCATGTAAGAATAGCCTCGGACTTGATGGTCAAATCGGATCCTTGCTCGTTGGTCCGGTCAGCCCGACGCGCATCACGCTTCGCAGTTAACGCCTTGTTGAGCTCCTCGCGCTCCTTGTTTGGCTTAGTGTAGACCTTTGCAGCATTGCCACCCATGCCGTACCGGACAAGCTCGCCCAACACGACGTTCATGATGAGGAAGAAGACGATCAGAGACAGGACGATGCCCCAGTTGCGCCACAAATCACTGGGATTGTACTGGAAACCTTGAATGACATAGGCCGAGCCGTCAATGAAGCTTGAGCCAGCTGTGGATCCCGGTAGAGTGCAGACTTGGTTCTCGATGTTCTCGTAACCAGGTCCGGACGGGATTAGCGATTCTGCCGTGCACTCCATATCGATGCGGCCGAACTCATTCATCATGAGCGAAGCGAAACTCAGGCCCAAAATATTTAACCAGAAGATCCAGCGCAACCAAACTTGTTGCGCGGCGTACTGAATAAGGTATCCTGAGGTTGTGACGAAGAGAGTGATGATCACAACGGCGAATTTGATGGCGTAGTCGAAATCAGGGCTCAAGCACCCGATGATGCGGAAAAACAGGGTCATGCCGATGTTGCCCGAAAGAATCATCAGATAGAAGGTAAAGAAAGCCCCTGCATCTCTAACAAGCCCGGTCATGAAGTAAACAATGAGCGAGAACACCATGATCTCTGTGGCTGAGAAGGCCTGGTCCACGATGATCTGGCCGATCCAGAGGGCCGAGGGCCGATGGAAAGCGTACGCCTTGTGCTTGTTCACAATGGACCGTCCCGTCATCGTGCTTGCCAGTTCGGAAAAGGCCTGGAAAGCGTTGAAGAGAAGCGCGATGAAAAGGAGGCCACCCTTGCTGAAGGCGCTGGCGGAGGTCTTTCCGAGGTTGAGATACAGGGCACCAAGAACAATGGCAATGACGATGCTGCGGATCCAGGCCAGAGTCAAGTTGAAACGGTCCTGGAGCTTCAGGGTGAACTGGCGCTTCATGAGGGCCCAGACCTGGAGGTGGAAGCCGACTTGGTAGACCGATCGGCTCGAGGTTCCGCGCTTGCTCTCCTTGACAGCCGTCTGGAAGTCTTCGTGGACCTCCTTGGACTTCTCCAAGCCAGCCTTGTACTCAGCCATCTCGGCTTCCAAGGCAGTCTGGTAGCTAGACTTCTTGAAGGCCTCGAGCAGGGTGACGGAGTCGTGGGGCGCATTCTTGGCGGACCGGCCGTCGGCGTACTCGCGCTCAAACTCGTCGGTGCAGCCGGTGACATAGTCGGGCGTCGTCTGACGGGGTCGGGGGGCGAATCCAAGTCCTTCAAAGTAGCTGCGAGCCTCCTTGGCGGGGCCAAAGAAGACCTGGCGGCCCTCGTCGATGACCATGACCTTGTCGAAGAGGCTGTAGATGTTCTCGGAAGCCTGGTACAGAGAAACAAAGGTGGTGGTCTTGTACAGGTTCGTCTGGACGCGGAGCGAGCGGGTGAAGTCGAGGGCGGTACTGGCGTCCAGACCGCGGGTACTGTTGTCCCACGAGAGGACGCAGGCCTTGGTGATCATCATCTCGGCGATGGAAACGCGCTTCCTCTCTCCTCCGGACACGCCACGAACAAAGTGGTCTCCGACAACTGTGTTGCGAGTGTGCTCAATATTGAACATCTTGAGGAGCGTGGTGATGACGTGCTCCTTGAAGTCCTTCTTCGACATGTTGCCGGGTCGCTTGTTGGGCATCTTGGTGTCAAGAGCGAAGGCCAGGGTCTGACCAACGGTGAGAGTCGGATGGTGCAGATCGTCCTCGGCGTTGTAGACGGTCTCGCCACGGAAACGGTTGAACTCCTTGGCAGTCCACGGTCCGTAGAGAACCTCTCCCTCAACAGACGTGTAGCCGTAGCGCTGGTTGGCGATGCTCTTCAGGAAGGTGGTGCAGCCGGAGCCAGGCTTGCCCAGAACCAGAACCATCTCACCGGGCTTGCAAACACCCTGGAACTCGTGCAAGAGAGTAGCCTCCACCGGCTTCTTGCCCAGACCAAGCAACTTCATCACGGGAGTGATGTAGTCGAAGAAGTTGACAAAGGCATCGGGAAAGGTCGAAACGTAGTTAGCCCTGCCGCCGAAACCTCGCACAGTGAGTCCGTCCCAGTAAGCACCGATGTGCTTGTTCTTGATGCCGGCCTGGTGCTGAGAGTCCAGGTCTCCGCGCAAGGCAGTCTCGAGATCGAAGAGAGACTCCTCGTCGGTGGAATCCGAGGCGTTCTTCTCCGGATCAGCATTGTTCGTAGGCTTGCTGCTCCTGCGGCTGGCGCGAGAGACGCCGGTGAACTCCCTCTGCAGCTCCTGGAAGTCGGCCTCGGCCTGCTCGACGGAGATGCCCGAGCGAGTGCGGGTCAGGTCCTTGCTGGCGCGTTCATTTTTAGCACCGGTTTCGTTAACCTGCTCATCCTCGGTGGAAACGGAGCCCTGGTCGACGGGCTTCTCAATTTCGTCTGGGTGGCGGCCGGCAACCACCTGTTCCTCGGCGCGCTCAAAGGCGTCTGCCATCGCCTCCTCTACTTGATTCTCGGAATGTGATCTCTTTTTAAGATGTTGGCGGCCAAACTGCACCTTGTGGTGAGTTACCGTGTCGAAGGTCGTCCGGTTGTGACCAGACGCGGAGCGTTTGATGAGAACCCCAAGGCCAGGTTGATGAGGGTACAGAATATAGAGGTTGGATGGATGGAAAGAGCGAGACGAATATAAAAGACACAAAGGGATGAGTGGAGAGGGAAGCGAGGTAAAAAGGAGAGTGAGAATAGGGGACCACGCTATAAGGAGGGTTGAAAGCGCGAAGGGAAGAGGTTGAACGGAAGAGAGTGAGCAAGTCCGGTTCGGTGACGGTTGACTGGCAAGGCGCAACAACACGTGGGGGGGAAGGGGGAGGGGGGCATTAACTTCTTAGTGAGGTAAACAATCGACACCGCCAAGAGCTTAAGTTCCGCAGCTTTTAGGCGATGCACGGGCACGCGCGAAAGCATCGAGCATAAGGGTTCCGATCCAGCATTACCAATCACCAAAGGCCCCTGGCCGTTGCCCGCTGTCGGTGCTTGGAGTTAGCTCGTAAGCCCGCCTATCAATCTCGCGAGGCCCACCGTCCCGCTCGGGTCCCACAGTCATGGACAGCTTCTACTGTACTTGGTTATTCCAGTGCTTGTCTGGATGCTATCAAGCAGTTCTCGCAGGCTCGTCTGTCCTTCCATGGCCAATGCTCGTCAGTATGAGATGAGGCTCACTCAGTACAGAGCAGCAGCTCATTCATGCCCTTCGCGCACCGACGAGTGGCGGTCTGCCATCGTGAACACGCTGATCCGCTACCGGCGGACGCCCCTCATCCAGAAACATTCTTCTTCTTTTTTTTTCTTCCTTGTTTGCCGTCTTTCCCCTTTGCGCTCGCCGTCTGACTCCACCCGTTGGGGAGATTCAGGACAGTGGAGCCAATGGCGCCCCCTCGAGTCATCCCGACGGCATGCAACTCTAAAAGGTCCCCCTCGGCTTTCGCTGCCAGACGCTATCAGACCATTCACTGGCCGCACCTCATCAAGACTCACTCTTCCTCATCTGTCCGCGACGCCAGGCTCGGCAACCCTGGTCCCAGGCCGGGTCTGCCATTGACAGGGCAGGCTGCCTCCTGTCTGCTGATCCTTTCATATCTCGGCCCGGTGCTTCGCTGGCACTAGCACTGGCGCTGGCAGCCTTCACGGTGGGCCGCCTCCGTCCACCCGGAGATTGAGATTGAGATTGAAGGCCCCATGCCGGCCGGGGCCCCCCTCGGACCTCCGATAGTCCTCACTGACTGACTGCAGCCTCTTTGCTGACGCCGCAGACCCTTCGGACTGCTGTGATGGGGTGGTCTGAACAGCGACTGCTTAAGATTTACTTCACTCCGAGCTTGACTCATCTCCCACATCATCTTACGCAACTTCTGTCATCGTGCAGCGACTCGAACTGCCTCTCAAGCCATTCGGTGTGGGAGCCTAGTTCGAGGTCCCTTCTCACTGAAACAGCGCCCGAGGGACCCTAACAAGCCTAAATCCCACCGGCAGCCCCACCCGCGGTGCCTCTGACACCAATCACCTCCCCTCGTCAAACGTCAGATCCCCGGCTAAACCCCCTGAGGTCTCCGTCGTGCCACCTGTCGGATAGCGCGAACAGTATTCCACCCGCCGCCCGCCACACGAGATGGTGCTCAGATTGACTCACAAGCGACCAATCGCGAGCCCGGCTCGGTGCGTGCAAAAAGTCCAATTGTCCGCACCGCCCCCCCCCCATCGCGCGGAGTTTTCGAGGAGTTTTCGCAGACTTTTTTCTTTTTGTTGCAGGGGATGCCGGGCTTTGGGAAAAGTTGCATGCAGTGCGCCGCCGCCGCAGCAGCAGCAGGGCAATTGCCGGATTGGGCGAAGACGGGGATGCACCGCGCCGATTGCATGTGCTTGATTTATAAGGTCGGCGCACAGTTCCTCCACCGTGATCCATCCTCTGCCTCCTTGCGTTTCCTGGCCGAAGCAGTTCGGATTTAGGGGCCAGACCCCAAGAAAGGGGTGCCGCACAGCTTTCAGATCATCAGGAATCTAGGGGCCCTGCTGAAACTTGTCTTCCAGAATCCCTCTGGCCGTTGTCGTTCAGCTTATCGCTCGGACGCTAGGAAGACATCCGAATGCCAGATTTCACCTGCACCCTTGCAGGGCATGCATGGCCCGCTCATGATGCTGGCCGCAGCTGCCAAGGACTAGCAAGCTCGCTGAGCCTCACCGGATGTTGAGACTGAAGCCGTCCAGGGCGTCGAAGATGACGTTCCTTCAGGAGGCTTCGATTCACACAAAGGCGCGCCCTGTCCAAGTTTGGACTATAAATGGTGTTACAGCCAAGTGTTGGGTAGTAGTCGACTCTGCACAAGGGCGCGGCCAAGACGCTATATTTAATATGGAGTGGTGTGCTCGACGCCTTATGTAGAGATCATGGTTCGCACATCATGTTGCGCCTCGCCGGTATCCAACCCAACCACACCACCTATCCTCAATACCTCGATTTGAAAGGCTTACAACGCCCGGCATACATGCTTGTGAACATCGTCACCCTCTGCGCGTAAATCCCAAAAGCACTCATTGGGCTTTAACTACATATGCACGCCACCCCCTTTTGTCTCCAGATTTTTAACGCCCGAGAAGGCTATATACAGGTTTCGAAAGCATAGTCGAGTCGTTACGAGCGTCCACATTGTGTAGCTCAGTGGACTCAGCATTGCTTTCGAGCTGTGACACCCAGATCTTCCATCGTCTCGCTGGCAAGCCGCAGCTCTGTCCTAGATTTTAGCAGGCACAACTTGCTAACGTTCAGAGGATGGCCATCCAACTGGGAATAGTCGGCGCTGTAAGTGTGGTTGCAGGCTACGCCGGCGGGTGGAGGCTCTGAGCTCTCATATAGCTCATCGAAACGAGTAGCACGGGCTGGACCAGCAGACAGATCAGAATTGCGCCGCTGCAGAGAAGTGCTGTGAACCACAGGTCCGTTGGCATAACAGCGGCCAGAACCGATTGTGTCAGACATTCGAGGCAACCTTAGAGGTACTTTGGGGCGCTATGCAAATCCCTTTGGCCCTCAGTACGCGGCCCGTGCGCCTATTGATCGTTGCCAGTGGGCGATTGTCTCGGCTTCCGCCTGCGAACATCTTACTGAGGGATAGTGTCTCCCGAAGACAGAGGTTTCTCACCCAGGCATCTCGCAGCAGTCATACATGGAAGCCATCATATATTGCAGGCGCTGGGGCGTGGGTCGACCCCTCAGGGTAATGTCCAGGTGCAATGACTCCTCTTGAAGTACTTTGCATCCCCGTCGTCATAAAGCAGCAGGAAGTGTAGGTCGACCAACGCCATGACCTCAGTACGCTTGACACGGCCTTGCGGGCCACTCAGGTCAGGGGGGTATGTGAGGCTGCACGTGTTGCACCTTAAGAATGAAGTCTGTCCGCGTCGTCTGCCATCGCCAGAGCAGGATGAACGCGGGCACTTCCTCTCCGAGGTGGTCCATGCCAGTAGCAGACCAGACATTGAGACGTTAGAGCCAGGCTCTATGATCATTGGCCACCTTTTGTCGGTAACAATGTCGTTTTTGTGCATAAGATGATAACGTTGCTCGCGTACGTGCTTCTTCCCGGGGGCGTCGCGAAATTGTTGGCGTAAGAAAGCTTCGAAGTTGGGCCAGTGCCTGTAGTATTGAAAGCTCAGCATGAACCTCCGTCCGATCATATCCTCGAAGTTGATACAGTCCGCGGCTGCGAGCATGGGCTCCCGAAGAAGCGTCAGCCTTGTCATGGCGCGGAAAAGGACGATGTAGTGCGGCAGAAGCTTCAACAAAGATAGTAACAACTTGTGCGCAGACTTGGCTATGGCTCTCAGTCTATGCACCAAGGTAAGCCAGAACCACAACCAAGTAGAAGGCCACTTACAAGGCTACCAATAGCCGCTTGATATTCTCTTCTTCAACACCAGAGGTTCGGCTCACGAGCGACTGCGTCCCATATGGAATAGTCACATTTGACTGTCTCGGATGCGCGACTTTAGTCTCTCCGATAAGCCGTGCGAGATCTAAGCCAGACGGTTGATCTGCCACGACTAACAGGGACCGGTTTGCTGCACTCGATTGAAGGACTTCAGACATTGATCTTTGGGCATTCATGGCCGGAGCAATGCTAAAGACCTCTACTTGTTCCAATTTGGACAGAACCTGTTCCAGTCTGGGTAAACACTCATATCGTATCAAGCTTTGAGTATCATCTTTGGTTACATGCTCGGAATCGTCGGCGCTGACTGTTGGATTCCGTTGGCGTAGTGTACACCTAAACCGGAACCTGTTAGCTTCATGAATTTATCGCGAATTGGCCATCAACTGAAGACAGATAGGAGGTATAGTGGAAGTAGGCCAAATTAGACGTACTGTTGCCCATCAATTGACAATGCTACAAGTATCATCTGCAGTTGCGTCCCTAGCCTTGTTCTCATTTTTTCAACCTCAGCCGCGTAGTGAACTGCCCACTGCGTCTTCCGCGGTATTCCTCTGTGCCAGCCAGACTTTGAATTCTCGCCCATGCTGGAGTGGAACTTCGATATCGTTTCGAGGAAGCGAGTCAACTCCGCAATGGTGACTTTCGTCTGCCGTCGTGCGACGCCGGAGCATGCATCGCCAGAGTCCGTTGCTTCGGAGTCGGATTGGAATTTGGCGAGGATCTGCTGCAGGAGGTCCAGCTCGTTGACGAGAGCCTGGTACTCCTCTCGCGCGCCACCAGCGTCTTTGAGCGCTTTGGTGACTTTCGCGATCAGAGTCGCAGCAGCGATGAAGTCGCCGGCCGAGAAGCCAAACCCCGGCGCCGCCATGGGTGATGGTGCCTCAGAGAAGGACGATTACGGCTTTCTCGACGACGACGCGGTGGTAATGTAAACCGATCCCGGGAGAAAATGTAACGCGTCGCGGGGGGAGCTGGGTATATACGGGCCGCCCAACGTGCATGGCGCAGTCGATGCATGTTGCCGCCACGTCTCGCATAAGGCGATCACGGGTGCAAGTTCAGCCTTGCTCGACGCCATGACTGATTCAACCCTCAGATTTGTTCAGCAGATAGAACTGAACAGATTGATCCATGCCACCAAGAACAGGTAAACGAGTGCTCTGTTTTGCCTTTGTTATCCAGTGATGATCGGACAGCATATTGAAAACCTCTTCCTCGGAGTCATGGCGCGGTTTGGTGGCCATGAACACCGATGTACCTTTCCCAGAATCAGCTCCCGGTTGTGCCATGTTAGCCGAATGCAGGCAGTCTAGAGTCTCAACGAGCGCCGGAAGCACATCGATGTTGTAGGTGCAGTCACTAAACATGATGAGATCCCAGCGATGCGTTGCCAGGAGCGGGCCGAACCGCCCGTGACGACCTTCCTCCCAGTCGAGGTTCTCATAGAGCAGTTCCAGTCCGTTTCCGTGAAGTTCTTCATTGCGAGCAATGTTTCCTCGGACTTGTTCCTCAGCGTCTTCCAAGTCCGTCATCAACACGATTGTTTCCTGGCCTTTCCTCGCCCGGCTGGCTGCAACAGCTGCTCCCAAGCCCAGCACTCCAACACCGCAACCGAGCTCGAGGATTCTCACGGGCGCTTCCGAGTTCAGGAGACTCCGGAAGGTTTCAATGCAGGGACCTTGGCTGGCTTCAGGGGCATGATCCAGCGTCGAGCCCACCAGTGCGCTTGCAGCCACCGCGCCGCCGTCCCATACATGCCGAGCAAGGCTCCTTGGCTCCCCAATATCTTCGCCGACTAGGAAATACCCGTCCTCTAGATCTCGGCCGTCTTGACTCCTGCCATACTGGATTTTGCGTAGTGAAATGTCTTCCTCCTCTTTGTTTTCGGGGTTCAAGGTCAGGTGCAGAGGCATAATCAACCCATCGGAGGGGTGCAGGATCGTTTCAACAAAACCAGCCGCCTGCTTCTCGTCGCGAACACTGATCACAATCTCCACAGGCCGGCCACGGGCGATGGCACCCTCGACACTTCGGTGAGCCGGAAATTTCTCCTTGTAGACCCTTTGATGTGCTTTCCACTCGACCTTCAACTTCCGCCCGTCGTTGGATGCCATATCGTTGTGTACTGCAAGCCCTGTGGTCTGGTTGACAATAGATGTTAGAGTGAGCGGGATTGGCTGATCAGGACACAGTAGTGAATCTCCGAGGTCCGTCGAAATAATGAAGAGGATTTCGATATGGTGATCCCTCCCAGTCTTAGTGACCTTGGGTGGTCTCAAGCAGCGGATGTAGTGCATGGTTGCTAGTGACGGGTTTATAGCTTGACCAGATGATCAGCAGTGGTGAGGGGAGAAGAAGGCGGTTCCGGGGTCCGTGAGGATATTCCAGGCAATCAAAAGACGAGGGGACCAAATAGAACAACTGAGAACCTTAATATCCAATGCGTGCACAATCAAGGGTCTGTTGAGATGAGGTCGAAATTTATTTTGCAGTGCAAACGACGCCGAATCGGCTGAGTCAGCCCGAAACGCCTGTGAGCGATGCGCCCATCTAGGTAATGTACTTAGTATCATATTCTCAATCCCGAAGCTTCGTAATTAAATCAATTTTGAGTGATATATTCTCGAGTACTGCAAGGAGGTCATTGAAATACCAGTGGAAGTTTGCCTCTTTGGCTCTCCCATGTCTATCACACCTCCGGCGACGGCAGCCGGAGGTCGCCGGTTGCCAACACTCAACGCGCCGGGCGTGCCTCCTTATCATGAACCGCCTCGCCCACCGCCGACCTGGTAAATTGAGCAGAGTTACCCCATACACTTGTTCCGAGACTCAAGCAGAATGAAGTCTCCCACATCAAATGACCTTCTGAAGGCCTTGCTGTCGACGACAGAGAACGACATCATCCCGCTCACACGGGACGGCGTCTCATCAGGCTCCAAGGTCTTCGGCGCCGCCATCCTCGACCGCCAAACCCTCAAACCCTACACTGTCGCCACCAACAACGAGCGCGAGTCGCCGTTGCTCCATGGCGAGATCAACTGCATCCAGCAGTTCTTCACCGTCGCCTTTCCCGACCCCGCCACGCGCCCGGATCCCCGCAAGGACTGCATCTTCTTCGCGACGCATGAGCCCTGCAGCCTGTGCTTGAGCGGCATCACATGGGCTGGCTTCGGCGAGTTTTACTACCTCTTCACATACGAGGATAGTAGGGACCTGTTCGAGATCCCCTATGATATCGACATCCTGCAGGAGGTGTTCAGAGTCCCGGGCCAGGAGACGGCGGAGCAGGTTGAGCGCAGGCCCCTGTATAACAAGACGAATAAGTTCTTCAAGGCCCGCTCGCTCGCTGATCTGGCCGGAGACCTAGACGGGGAGGACAAGGAGCGCTTCGAGTCCGAGATCAAAAGAGTCAAGGCGTTGTACAGCTCTCTCAGTGAGACGTACCAGGCTGGCAAAGCCGCAGGCGCAACAAGTTCCAGCGTCTGGAAGTGAGCTTCGCGAAAGTAGAAATTGATGTCAATTGCAAATAGAAAAGGGGGTTCGGCTTACCCAATCGCTCTCACAAACAAGTCATACAGGGTGACACTGCAAAAATACCATCCAGCACCACCATGCTGACGTTGAATATTCCACATACTTAGCAATTCAGTTACAATGCAGCGCTCCGCCTCGCTTCCTGACGCACGGTGCTCTGCGCGGCGACGCAACCGCCCATGCCGGTCCTCATGCAACCAGTTCCTCCTCGCTTCAATAGAGGGGGAGGGGTCGGTCGGTTGGTCGAATCCCATCACCGTCGCACTGACAAGTCAAGCAGGCCTCAGATCACTCGACCCAACACGTGGAATGCACACCTGCATACCCTCCAATCCGCTGGTTGGACCGTCTAGCCGCCTGCGACCGCAGGTCACCACCACCCACCCACCCTGCCACCTCTTTTCCCGCCGTTCCGTCACCACCATCACCGCCGTGCCCGTCGCTATTTGCTTCCTTTTTCCCCTATTCAGCGACCCGTTGGATGAGACATTGTGTAGCGCCAGCTGGTACGGTCAAGGGAGACGCTGCACAGGGACGTGGGAATCACGCCGAAACGGTCGCCCTGCCGAGACATAACACCGCGCCACGCGCTTATGCGGCGAATGACGCGAGGGTATCCGGTGACGGCAGCAGCAGGATCTCGAGGCCATCACGAACACAGTGTAGGGCTGAACGGGGGGCGCACGCTGCCTTTGGTCGGACAGACCATCCAACGGCGTGTGAATAATGAATTTACAAGCCCATGCCGTGCCGGCGCTTCGAGTGGCACGGACATCATCTTAGTAGGAACTTTAGAGGTTCCCAACACCGTGTGCCGCCATGCCATGTCGTGTAAGCACAGGCTTCCCGGCGGGTTTATGAGCACAACGCCGCGGGATGGACCTTTGATGTGCGACATGCCTGCGGTCCGGATGACACGAGGTCTGTAGGTCAGAGCCTGTATTAACTTCCTTTCCGCACTTCTAGTGCTGATGGTATTTGCATTTTGGCTCGTCTGTGCTCCTCAAAACGTCACACTGAACAGGTAGCTGAGCTCACGCAAAGTAATATCGCAACCAAAGGCATTGAAGTACAGCCGGCAAAGGAGACCGAGTCAGCCGGGCGAATGGCGACATTCCCAAAGCTAAAGTCCGCTTGAATCATTTCACACTGTGTTCATTCATTCATTCATCCATTCATTCATTGAGTTTCCTGCATCTAGAGAAGCCTCGTTCCCCTGTTTCCCTGTTTCCCTGCTTTCCCAGCCCCTCCGACCATCCGAACGTGGGAGCAATGACCTCATGGGCGGACCACCATCGCGGCCACGATGGGGGTGCGGGTTTCATGGCCGGCGCCTTGGCTTGACAGAGAGTGAGGGGAAGTGCTTCACATGCATCATGGGTACCAATACGCAATACAACAGGAGAAACGTCCTGGATCAAACTTCACAAGTTGTAAATGAGGCAAATGTTTCCAAGTTTTCGATTCAACTACCATGGCATCTCGCGCCAACTTATCCATACTCGCATACGCACATGCGAGCCGCAGTCATGCCCATAGTCCCGTAAATTACCGTGAAGTATCCCTGAATCTAATAGTCCTCCATCTAATACCAAATCGCACAAAAACGCTTTTGGAAACCATCCAACAAAACAAGCATGACACCCAAAAACAGGAAAGAACAAAGGAAAGCATTCGCCTCGCAGGCTGCCCTGCCGCTCGTCTCCGGAATAACGCTGGGTATCTCAAGGAAATAAACTCCCGATATAAATCGATAGCCCGTCCTCCCCAATGTGGTTGGTCTGGTAGTACAGGTCGCCCTTGCGTATCTTGAAAGTGAAAAAGATGAAAAAGCCTCCGGAGAATGTTGAGACGCCGAAGATGGTAGGAAATCCCAGTGTGGAAAGGGGGGTATCCAAGGAGAAAGAAGATCCGAACGGAAGATAATAGAAGTACAGTCCCGAACGGCGTCCGGCAGCGTGGTCCTGGTTTGCTCCGGGTCCGCGGGAGATGAGAGGCAGAAAAAGGAAAAAAAGAAACTGGCATCCATTCCTCTAGGCAGTGGGGTTCTCCAGGATCGGGACGACGTTAGTCTCGAAACGAATGCTCCATGTCCTCAGCTTCTGCATAAACTTCTCGGTTCTCATCAACTCCCGGTCCCGGCCAAACAGGGTGTCCACGAATTCGATGCCGGAGTTTTTGCCCAGGGCGGGCTGCTTCTTCTTCTTCTCGGGGGCATCGTTGTCAACGTTGAGCATCGGGGCCTCGCAGTTCTTCAGCAGCAGCCGAAGGGTCTGGAGGAGACGCTCGCTGGAATCGAGGTATTCATTGACGGTGGCGCGCTTCTCCTTGCTGCGGACCTTGAGGCCAACGTTGATTGCGCGGTTAGTCTTCTCCGTCAGCTCCAGGAGAAGTAGCCACAACTCCCCCGCCATCTCGGCAATCGGGCCCCGTGAGCCCACATTGTAGACCGTCCAGTCATAGATCCACTTGCCCAAGCTGTTGGCGTCGAAGACACTACCCAACAGCAGGATGGGCTCCTCTCTGGGGTCCCAGTTCTTTAGAGAGTAGCCGGCGGGAATCCTGTGTCGCTTTGCATCCTCCTCGGTAGCCACGGGAGGAGCGGCTGGCTTTGCCATGCGTGGGGCTCCATGATGTCCAGGGCGAGTTGTTGACGGGCGCTGGGGCATTGGCATCGTGGTGGAGGAGCGACGGATGTGAGGCTTCGTCGTCGGGGCGCGAGGCTGGGCGATCGGTCTCGGAGGCATGTCGTAGGAAGGCTCCCGACTGTAGACTCTGTCGGTGTAGTATGGGGATTCCTGCGAGTAGTGACCGTAATTAGTGTACCGTACCCCATCGTAGTCGGGAATGTTGGTGCTGTATCTGCGACCCCTGGACCGCGACTGGGCAGGCAACACAAAGGTCTCTCCAAAAGCTTCGATGACTTCGTCGTCGGATTCTCCATAGGGAGTTGAAGACCGTACGTAGGTGAACGAACTTCGGCGGTTGTGTTTGGGACGGTGGGACTTGGGCGGTCGTGACGACGAGACAAAATCTTGGGGACTCACATCAACGGTAGCGTACTCCCCGGAGCTATTGTATCGCGGCGAGTCGCGCGGCGGCCGCGGACTGAACGTCGACTGCGTGGAGTAGCTGTTGTGTCTCGAGTGAGTGGAGGCCCGTGTCGAGGGTCGGACGGGAGTGTTGTGGGCCCATGATGGCCGCATGGGCGAAGGCGTTTCGGACGACATTCGCGACCAGGCTGCGTAGTCGTATGCCGGGCTCTGTCCGGAAGGTGTGCGTGGCGATTGATAACCGTTCATGGTCCTGAGCTCTTGCGCGATGTCCTGCGTGACAACCGCCTCTCAACCTCCTCTCGCCTGAGGGTTCGTTTGGTGATTTTGTGTGGTTTTCGTTTCGTATGCGTCGTGTGGTTGTCTCTTGTTTTTTATTTTGTAGGCCCGTCACCTCGGTATGTGGTCGGAAGAGAAGGGGTTGGAAAAGTGTCGAAGTGCCGCGAACATGACCGAAAGTATCTGTTGATATCAGATCCCCAAGCGAGGATGTGGGTGGTCAAGTCTCGAGAAGAGCCTGACTAAGGTAGTTGGTAATTGCTGAATCGCGAAGACCAGCAAAGAAAGGAGTGGAGAGTTGTCGACGTCAAAAGACGCGTGCAGGTGTTCGAAAGTGGTTGTTGTTGATGATGGTTGGCAAAAGCCAAAACGTTTGGAGGGAAGGGAGGGAGGAGGTTGGTGTGGGCGTGTGTCGAGATATATATTGGGTTTTGGTGGGCAGCAGCAAAGGGGCCAGCGTTGACTCCTTCCTCAGCGAAAAAGCAGGGGGGCAGCGAAAAGACCAGGGTTGAGAATGCGAGCAGGGGAGCCCCCTCGACAGTGTGGTCGAGGCGTGGTCCTAGCCAGCTCTTGGTGGTGCCGCACCAAACCAGAGAGGGGGTGTTCGTAATGAGCACGGCTTAGTCACCGGCGTGGAAGCTGCTGGTGGCTGCCTTACAGTGCTCGAAGACTCAAGGTCACACGGTCTTGTCGTTTGCTGGTCGACTGTCTCCAAGTTGACTGGGAGGCTCAGGGCTGCCAGCAGCACCTTTCGAGCTGGATGCGCTGAATTTGCACTACCTCGAAAACAACCAGCGGCGCTGGTCGACCGGTCTTTTCTCCTCTTGTTCTCGAGCACTTTTGACGCCCGACTTGAAAACGACGGATCCTGGAAGGTCGGAAGATCAAAGGCCCCAACGGTGAGGCGACGGGACTCCGTTGATTTCACCGAAATTGAGCTCTGTCAGACCGAGTTTCAGCGACAGCCTTTCCCAACCACGTCACGGCCCAACGCGTTGGGTTCTGCGGCCGGCGACCTGTCCAAGCGTCGAATTGGATTCCGAGGCTCAGAAACACTAAGCCCTCCTGGCTTCCATGAACAAGCAGATCCCGGACACTGGAGGCTCAGCGGCTCCACCGAACAAGCCAGACCAATTTGCCGGAACGGAGGAGCGAAATGATGCTCCTGCGACCTGGAGCTCTAATCCTCGGCCCTGAAGCCCGTGCCACGGCTCGGGCCAAGAAAAATTTTCGTTGATTCGTCGTTGCCTGCCAACAACGGCAGGTTAAGGTGGAAGGTTCCGCGTCGTCGTGCCGTGTCGCGACGAGGGCAGCAGCCTCGAGCAGATCAGTCGAGGACGAGCGACATGCCGGGCGAAAATGTAGATTCAACAAAGGCGTACCAGGTATGGAGTATGGGGTCGAGGGACTTTGTGCGGGGAACACGACCACTTCAAATAGTCGCTGCGACTCACGGAATTCGCTCGTTCAGAGTGATACGGCTGCTGAGGGTGGCTGCAGCCTATTTCGGTCACAGGCCGGCGATCAGTCCTGTCCGAGTCAAGTCACCTCCAGCCAGCCAAACCAGCCTTCCACTCGGGAGAATGAGATGGCTGGGTCGCCCTCGTACGACTCTAGAAGTGCAACGGTGCTAATGCCGTGGTTGTTCCATGCCAAAAGATACTTTGGAGGTCTCTTGCGACATCGCAGGCTCAAGGAATGTTCACCAACCACGCTCGGTCAGCTCCGTTGCCTGCGTCAACTGAAGCGGGTTGTGGTTGGATCACGCCACTCAAGATCCTCTGGCAAACACCGACCGACACGTGCAGCCGCGATAGCCAGTTTGCCTCCTGTAAGGCCAATCGCCCCGAGGAGTGACCTCACACACCATCTTCACTCCGATCACCCAGGTTGGGAAGGATTCGCACGCTTCCAAGCCCGGTCATCTGCGGCTTCGCTTGTGATCCAGATGTGAATGCTGTGCTGTTGACGGGGGCAGGTCGGCAGCGAGATGCGCACAGTCTTGTGTAACGGAGCGCAGATGCGGAACCTGGTCCACGTTTCGCGCCGGAGGGTTGAGCACGAAACTGCGCAGTTGCACTTGGGTAGCAGCTGGGACGTCGGAAGAGAGTCCTGGATCAAATGAGGCGACGGACATCTCAAAAGCTGCAAGTGAACAAAGTTGCGCCATCTTTCATGCACCTCCTCCGCGTCGCATCGCATCGCACCGTGCCGGACGTGGAGGTGGAGGAGGGCGGGACGCTGGCGCATGCGCGGCACCACGTTTGAATCCACCAGGCTTTCCCATAACGGTGCAAGGGTCATGTCTTCGGCGAGGCTGGCAAATGGGGTCGTTTCCATTGACCTGCGGGTGACGGAAGGTTCACGATGCTCCGCTCTGTGGTCGCTGTGATCAGCCTTGCTTCCCTTGACAGGTTCATGGTGCGGCGACGACAGATCGCGCTCGCCCGCCTTGACTCACGATATGAGTCAGAGGTTAGTGCCCTCGATCCTGGCAGCATCAAGAAGCACCTTCCGAGCACAGCACAACGACCCGCGCTGCCTCCACCTCACTGTTCACCAAGTCATTTGATGGTGATCGAGCTCCGGACGGTCATGGAAGACGTTGGTGAGCTTCTGATATTCTGCGCTTCCAGTACTGTGGGAAACCTCTTGTCTCAGTGCAAGACCCTTTCAAGGATTGGGTCGGCTCTCAATTGAAGGTGGTCCAGGACTGCGTACCTCCGCAGGTGCATCGCTAGAAAGCGGTCTCGGTTTTTACGAGCGGCGCTCAGTATACTTCCTGCGCAATGATGTGTTTCACTGCGGCCCAGAGGGGCAATAGGCTGCCACCATCAATTACGTGCTACTGCACGCGACGGAGCTGCGGGATACTTGATTGCTGCTAACACCTCTTTCTTACAATTTCACGCCGAGGAGACCGAAGTCCCGTCCACTCACGATGGCTTCCGAAAGACTTTAGTTTGCTTCAGACGGCGTCAAGCTTCTGCTTCCTACCAGTACCTCTCCACGAGAGCTGGACGGTGCTCTGTCGGCAATTGTCGCTCAGGGCACGACGCGACTCATTCGCGTCCGGGGAGCAGCTTCCGGGGCTTCGTGGTGGTTGCGACTGGTCACTGAAGGCCAGGCCGGACCGTGCTACAGAATGATTCATAGCGAGTCAAAGCCCTACTAGCAGCGCACTTCATCGTGGACCCTGGGCACAGTACGACATGGGACTGTCCTTTCTGGCCAGCCTCACCTTGCCCGCACCGAGATTGCGAGTTTGTGCGTTCCATGGCTCATTCACAGAGGCACTCCCAGTCGATATTTCAAACACCCTTCCCTCAGGCCGTGCCTCGGCCGCACAATTTCAAAAATCTTGGGAGAAATGTCGCCATTGGTGGAGAGGCTATCCAACCCTTGCTGACTTCTAGAAAGCCACCCCCCTGGAATGTCTTAGCTCGGGACCCGGTGTGACGATCCCTGGACACACAGCCTTTCCGCGCCCCTTGTTGTTCCAAGAATCACGCTGGAAAAATTTTTCAAACGACATTCCGCCCAACACAATAATGTCTATTGCTTCCAGACAAGCACGAAAGCAACATAGGAGAGACCGTGCTGGGCGTGAGGCAGCAAACAGTCGTCGCTATGTAAACACCATGTGAGTCACCGAAGTGACAAGTATCATGTGTCGGCTCCCAATGAACTAGGCGCTGCGCTGTATTGATGTCCAAACCGCGCCGTGCCGTCGAATCGGGCGCCAGCTGCACGTTGTCCCGCATCCCCGATTGGCACTCCCGCTCTCCAGAGGGCCACGTCTGCGTCCGCGGCCCACCTCGAGATGCTTCAGTCGAGAATAATTCGACAAGTTGGAAGGCAGAGCAGAGCCGAAACCTCCTCTGAGGTGCTCTGCTGGGCTCCCGAAATAGAGAATGCAATACCTAGGATCACGTAACTGCGCAGCTGGATGACACTCACCGACACTCCTTTCCAACACAACGAACAACGGCTGGCCCCCTACAGATGGATGCCTCAAGTACAATATGAGGAGCTGCAGGATCGGCCGGCGCTTGTCGGGCAAACGACAACCAAGGATGGGACTGACAAGATGAAGCTTTTGGTCTTTCTAGTGCTGTAATTCATCTCTGGAACCAGCATCCTCCGTCAATTTGTCCCACCATCCCTCATCCATGGAGGGGCTGAGTCGAGAAATTGAGATGGCCTTTTCCCAACATGCCCAATCCCGGCTCACGGAGTCACACATTAGGGCACGGCAGCGTGGTGACGTCGAATTCCCACAATTGGAATCATGGGAAATTTGTCCTGCCCAGTGCGGCGGATGACACTGCGCTCTGCTTGTTTTGATTACTGCGGCGGGACAGGGGGGTGGGATGTCTCGACGACTCCTTCGGATGCCTGACACGCCTGCAGGCCGGCCGTGCGTCTAAAACACTGGTATGGGACAGCGCGTCGCGCTTCTTTGGCAGGCACCTTATGCGTGCTCAAATGCGTGCTGGTCGCAGAAAAGATGGCAGCAAAAGCAACTTTTACGTTGTGACCGGTCGCGGGAAACTGTCGGTCAAGGGCGTTGGACATGGGAGCCCGACCAACCCAACGACGCCTGTTGGGGGACGCTGGACTCGCCTCGACGACATCGCGATGTCCAGCACAAACTCTGCAAAGAGGATCTGGTATGACTCTTCATATCGACCGCGAACCGGGTCTTGGTGGCATGGCCAACGTCTGGAATTGGTCTGCTCATGCGATCGTGCCCAACCCATGAGGGCCGCACATGATGCATGCTGCTGCTGTGCGTTGTGCGTGGTGCGTTGTCTCCTGCTTGACAGGTGACGGCCGACGGGCTGCCACAGCGTCCAGCAACAATAGACCCTTCCTACGCATGCAGTTACCCCTCCTGCTCGTTTGTTTGTCTGTTCAATGACATGGCTCGACGTCGAATACTTCGTGCTGATATCCTTAGTTGGTCAGAGTCTAGTCGAGCCGCACTCCTGAGTTGTGTCACCCGGGACCGTGTTGCTGGCGGCGCCGACGTGGTGTCCACGTGATGGTTGCAGGAGCAGAACTTGCTTGGCTGGTTTATCACACACATCTGCCTAGTCAGAGGATCTAGAATTTCATAGCTTCGATTTACTGACTAAACATACGAGCTTCCACTCCCTCGTCGTTCTCACTGGATGAATCTGAGATGCCATCCCGCCAAAACATTCAGGTGCGCCACAACACTTGTTCAGCTTACGAGTCTCGCACACTGGTTCTTAGCAGCTCAAGACTCAGCTTTACAGGGATCATATGCAAATCAACCACCCAATCGAGCACCTCGAACAATCAGCATTAGCTGAGCTTCCGTGGCGGTGCGCTGCGATGCAGCGAATCCGATCGGCCGGCCCGGTGCTGCGCCACCGGAGGTCCGAGGTGGAGATGCCGGCGCCTCTGGGTTCTTTATTTCGACGACTTGAATGGCTCAATAGGTGTGACGCGGCTTTGAAATTGTTCGCCTCCGTCGCTCCGAGTCTCCGGTGTGAGAATAGGAAAATGCCAGCCGAGCTTCATGTGAATAAGTGCCGCAGGTCGGCTCTGTTTCAGGGTGTAAGTAATGACATGCATTGAGCGGCCGGCGGTTCGGAAGCCTTGCCACCGAGTATCAAGGGAGCAGAGCGCGTTGGATAACGGACGACCTACATAGCCACTCATTGTAACAACTGGAAAGTGAACCCGTGACTGGCCTTAAATGCCACGATGACTCACTGATCCAGGACGAATCGCTGATTCTCGCCGAGATGTGAGCTTCTCATTCGACCGTATGGCAGGCAATACGCTTTCGCCACCGGCCCTTCTTACCCATGAGACAAAGCTTCCTTTTACCTCGGCGGTTTGAAGGCATGGATTGATGTTGGGGATAGCCCATGGGGACACTGGCGTTCACTACTGCACGAACATGACGCACATCCCACCGGTTGAATCGTGAAGTTGCGCACGGCTGAGGATACAGGCAGCTACTTTCCACGCGTCAGCCATCATTGGGTGTTATTTGAACCAATGAGTCCCCTGTTCTGTTGAAAGGGCTGCCTTTGCCTATCACATGCTCAGCTTATATCCTTCACAAACGTGGGCTTGCGTGATGCTAAATCACGGCTCGGCGCCTTGGGCCAGTGCCGGCCAGTAGTTCTCCGAGGGCGAGGAGAAGTCTGCCTTGCGTGTGATTCTAGATGAGTGCGACTCATACGTGGCACCGATTCATCGAAGTTAATTTGTCGGAGCAAT
This sequence comes from Sordariomycetes sp. S80-01Y, assembly GCA_037042185.1. Taxonomy (NCBI): domain Eukaryota; kingdom Fungi; phylum Ascomycota; class Sordariomycetes; species Sordariomycetes sp. S80-01Y. Next base: position 2,510,684 of record JAXQJY010000027.1, on the reverse strand, counting down.
GCCAGACACACCCCTGGCGATGAGTCCTTCGAACGTTCACCTCAGCCGCGTCCGTCGAGCTCTCGCACTGGGTAGCTGTTAGTGAACGTCTGAGTTGGAGCTTTACAAGAATTCCCGTTAGATTTATGGCTTATTCACTCGGATGGAACTTGGCACACTGCATGGTTGAAAGCACACGGCATGTAGCGGAAGGATACCAACATTTGGACAACGAATTCAAATCGATTGCCTGTCATGTTCAATATCTACTTTCTTTGTTTCCCGTATGCAAACTCTAGTCGACTAGAGACTTTCTAAGCAGTTGCCATCTTCCATTCTGTATTGGGAAGTCAGAGCCATTGGCAGGGTTTTGCGCCATCCTTGCATATGGGTCCAGGGTAAAAGATCCGCAGCGGCCGTAGTCTGACGATGGACAGAAAGCCCCCTCCTAGTGCCGAAGCGTGTGTATTGTGCATATGATATTCAAGTTTGAGAGGTCAGTATGAAGAAATTGTCATATTCTTAGTTGCTGTTCAAGGCAAGTACACACCGCATTGCACGATATTACGCAGTGCCCACATTAGGACCGACGGGAGGCATCATCCTTTAAGTGCAATAAAACAACAACAAACGATGGGCTTTTTCGACCAGCAACAGGCACCTGTATTGCTTGCAATGTTGCTACTAGTGAAGAACAAGATCGTCGAATGGACAGCCCTGGTCCGCGCTCTGCTTCTTTGTCTTCTCCATGACCGTCTTCCTCGTCAACTCCATTAAACGATCGGCCAGCTCGTCATCCTGAGACTGCTCGCTTCCCGGCTCGGGAATCGCAGGGGGGCAGATGTACATGCCCGAGTCCTTGATCGCGGTGGCAGCGAAGGTTGTGCTGACGGCCCCCTCGAACTGGTTCTTCTTGAAAAGTTCCAGCCCAACAGACATTGCGTAGCCACCAAGGGGGTATCTATATTGTTGTTAGACCAGAAAGCGCTGCGAGGCAGGGTAAACCTACGGCTCGTGAATGTCTTCGGTGCTCATCTTCGACTTCACCACACCGGGATGGCTGGCGTTCATGAGCACATTCGGGTGGCCATTCTGTGTGACCTTGCGGTTGAAGTAACGCGCGTACAAGATAGCAGCGAGCTTAGACCTTCCGTACTGCGAGTTCGGTCCCAGGTCCTGGTTCAGCTCTTCCAGGCTCTCGAACTTTAGGTCTTTGGGCACGCTCGTGTGCAGGTTGCTTGCCAAGTTCACGATGCGCACCACATTGCCCTTCTCGGCAGTGGTCTTCATCAGGGGCAAAAGATGGGATGTTAGAACGACATGACCCATGTGGTTGAGCGCCATATGCCTGTCAACTCCGTAATCAGTGAGCTGATACGTCATGATACCACGTCCCGCGTTGTTGACCAGGATGTCCAAGCGATCAGTCGAGCCCTTGATCTTCTCGGCGACATCCTTGACTTCTTTCCAATCGCTCAGGTCGCAGTGCATCCACTCGGTTTTGTCAGCAGTGGCCTGGCCCATCTCCTTCGCGACAGCGGCTCGAGCTCCCTCGACAACCTCCTTCGTGACTGAGAGGATGAACACCTTGGCGATGTTGTGCTTGAGAAGAGTATGGGTAACGCCATATCCGATTCCCTGACTTCCGCCAGTCACGACGGCAACCTTCCCGGACAGATCGGGCGTCTCTTCAAGCGAGAATTGATGAGTGCCGAGCTTTCCAGCGCCGTGACCGAAATTCTCGGCGACGAGGTTCTGTTGCGATCAGCATACTGCCTTGTAGCGGAACTCCACGTTCGAACCTTTGCCTTGTCAACTGTAGAAGCCATTTTGTCTGTTTGAGTAGGTATTCTGAAATCGTCTTTGGGGACTGTTTGAAGTTTGCAATGAGAAGTCGCAAATGCTCGGGCAGCGAGAGACTTAAGTGAGGAGGAGCTGGTAGGACGAAATGTCACTCTGACGAAACCACAGCCTTGGATTGAGATATTCATCTGCGATCATTCATGTGCATCTTCTGCCCCTCAGCCAACGCGCAGCTTTCCTTCCCACCCATCGCTAATAAGAGAGCGCGATACGCTGTCATGAATCACCGGCAACGCGCCTAGAGCTGCGATGACGCAGTCGACGCGATGGCGGGGATTTGACCATGACACCTAGACGTACATTCAGCCCGAAGGAGTAATCAGCTTGAGGCATGTCCAATTGAATTTCTTGCATTACTGAGCTTTGCTACAGCATTCCGGAGTATCTGGCCCGGTTTTGGAAAGCTCAATAGATCAAGTCTGATATGATAGATCAAGGTCGGTTGGGCCAAAGCTCCTTTGCGACGTCTTGGACCAGCTTCAACTTTGCAAACATCTTCTCCTCGGTCATCCCATCTGCTCCAACAGCAACACTTGCGAATCCGCACTGGGGGCTGATGCCGATGCTTTGCATGGCCTCCTCCTCGCTGCGACCCTGGCCGGCGGCGATGATGCGCGCTGCTTCGCGAATCTTGTCCTTTATCAACTGCGCGTCCTCCAGCTCGGGATCTTTCGTGGTGACGACGCCGAGAACGACGTTCTTGCCCTTGGGCAGGAAGCGCAGGGGCTCGAAACCACCGGACCGAGGGTTGTCGTACTCGAGGAAGAAGGTGTCGTAGTTGAGCTGCTTGAAGAAGCGCTCGGCAATCTTCTCGTAGGATCCCTCGCTAAAGTGCATGGATTTCGAAAAGTTACCTGAGTAATTAGTCCGCGATCAAAATGGAGGAGCAGCCAGTAGCGAGTTAGCCTTACCTCTGCAGACGTGCAGACCAACGTGCAGGTCCTTGGGCCGATCCGCGATGCAGTCGTTGTGAGCCTTGAGATACAGGTCGAACAGCTCATCCGGGTTGTCCCCATCCTTCTTCAACCCTTCCAGCATATCATCCGAGCAAAAGTACGCCAGCGTCGGATCATCGATCTGCAGGTTCCTCAGGCCGTCATCGTAGAGAGTCTTCAGCTCCTTTCTGTACGCGCCGGCCAGATCCGCGAAGAACTCCTCGTCGGATTTGTACGCTTGGCTGCTGTAGCACTTCCCCGGCGCGAGTCTGAGGTGGAAGTAGCACGGCGGCGGCATGGTGAACTTGCAGTCCTTCCACTGGCTCTCCGGGACGGCATTCTTCAGCATCCTCCAGTTCTCCAGGTACGGGCTCTTTTCGTAGCGGATCTTCTCCTCGCAGACCGCAGCCATCATGTACTGCTGGCCGGCCTTCTTCAGCGCCGCGATGGGAGGCGCCGACAGGCGAGCTAGATCCCACGGCACGGGGCTGACTTCGCGGAAGCCGCCGAGCTTTTCGAAGAAGCCGGAAAAGTAGTACTTGCGATCAAACTCGCCGGAGGAAATGGCGCGGACATTGTGCGAGAGTTGCTTCTGGACGACTTCGTTGATGGCCGATTGCTGAACCTGGGCCAGCTCCGAGGCAGACGCTTCGCCTTGATCGGCTTTTTTTTGGGTGCTGGAAAGGGCCGCTGGACGGATCAGAGAGCCGATATGATCGGCGTGGAAGGGTAGTTGCATGGCGATGTACTTGCGTGTCCGTCCAACCTAGTAAGTGATGTGTGGCGCGCGGTAAACTTCGTCGTCTAAGCCGTCCCACAACGAGGCGAGCTTGTATATTTATATTCCCAGCGCCGGAAAGACTTCCGATTTAGCCCCAGCGCCATGTTGGTTTTCTCTCCGCAATCTCCAACTGACTTCAGTTGCTCCGCTTCTGAAACCAATCAAACCTCTACGCGCTGATCCAGGGACTCCAGATCCCCTCATCGAGCGGATCTTGAGGGGTAACGGCTCATAGCATCGGCATTTTCAACGCCGAGTATGCGAGCTTTTTCAAGCACCTCCACCAAGGCTCCGAGGCTTTGTTCACCAGAATTATGCGGTTATGATAGGTTTCTTGAAATGACTCAAATCTCCATGTTATTCCCGAAGTATATATGCAAACTACGATTACAGGGGTATCTCGCGCATTACCACGCTGCCCTATTGCCCCTCACAGCCATTGCCCCTTTTTCCAACCTAAGATCCCAAATCCACCACCAATGGCTCCAAGTCCAATTCTACACGCTCAATTTAGACTTGAGTCTGAGTGTTCGTAGCGGGCGCCTGGTTCGGGCCGGTCGAAGTGGCCACCCCATCTCCCGCTACAGAATGGCCGTTATGTTGGCTGCCGTTCACGCCGTTGTGACCGTTGTGGCTGTTGTGGCCGTTGTGAAGACCATGCTTTTCAGTGCGGTCACCGCGAATGTAGGGGTGGCCAAACTCGGGGATGTTCAATCCCAGAGTGCTGAACTCAATGTTCCTGTGTCCCCACAACAACATGAAAGAGAAGACCGGCTTCGCGAGAACATCAAGCACCCCGTAGAAGATAGCCTCCGAGTCGGGATGGATGAGGTTGCCGCCCTCGGATACTCCCCAGGCAATGGGGTAGAGGAACCAGAGACCGATGGTCAACATGCCGCAGGCGTAGTACGTCTTCTTCGCCGCACCGCCGAGAACATTGACGCTCTGCCGACCGTCCATGAGCAGGACCCAAGTGACATAGAAGAGGGCAACCATGCCGAAGGTCCAGTATCCCCACTTGTAGCTTGTCTGGGTGAGAGCCCCAATGAGGCCGCATACAATCATGATTTCATCCGCCAGGATGACACCGATAATAGTCGACCATGGCAACGCAGCCGTCAGGCAGAGGTCGGTCAGAAGCAACGGGGTCGTGATCACCCAGTCGATGTATCTGGCCCAGAAGATCTCTCGGGTACCGGCGGCTCGGACCTGACTGCTTCCATGACGAACAAATTCGGCTTGAATGGGAGTTTGACCAAGGTTGGAGCCCATGCTGAAGTATGCGATGGCTGCGACTGCCAGTAGGAAGCCTGTGATCTGATGGAACAGGCGCTGGTTGTGAGGCTTGCGATATGCGAGCACCATGACGGCCAGAGAGCTAACCGACATGAGCGCGCAGACAGCGTAGTACCAGTCAGAGGCGCGCGTCGTGATGGCGAGGTCGGCCTGAGGGCCAACAACGTCGTTGACACTAAGAGCCTCGTTGCCCATTTTGAGATGTTGTTGCTTGAGCGTATATGGAAAGGGCGTATATGAACAGCGGATGATAATGGGATGGAGATCAAGGAGAGCCGAACAATGTCAGACGATACAAAGTCAACTTATAGATGATGAGCTACAGCAGGACCTCACACAAAATTTTAGATAACTAGGACCCGCGAGGCTCGTACCACCAATATCGATGACTTAATGCCTGCGACGCCGAATACTGTCCGTCTGGAAGCTCCGGAAGCCATCGACAGCTGTCAATGTGCCGTCCCGGCCGATCACAGAGCCGAAGTTCCTGGAACTCTGCTCTGATAGGTCTAAGCTGGCAGAATTTCTCAAGTTCCGGTAGTTGGTGTTGGGTTATCGCACGTCAGTCAGTAAGGCTGCATGGCTATGAGATCACCACTTTCAGGACCCTACCCACACCGACATGATGAATTCTCTGTGGCGTCCTCGCGCTCGGCTATCCGGCCAGTAGTCAAAATAGACTGATAAAATCGGATGTGCTTGCCGTGTAGAGCGGATCGCATTGTTTTCAATATAGTTATGAGGCCGCAATGAGTGCAACATGACGTTGGGGTGAGTGATGTCTCATATCAGGCCGTACTGCCTCATCGTCCCCAAGAGCTTCATCGCATCGTGACCGTCAGGCCATTCATGATCAATGGTTACCACGAAAAGAAAGAAACATACTTCAATGAGGAGTCGTTATCCAGCGTCGCAATTGAAACAAAAAGATGCCCATGCCACTAGAACTGCCAATCCGCACAGAGAAGTCTGAGCGAATCATAGCAAGTCAACGTCTCGTGAAGCACAAAGGAAAGTTTAAATCGCCATGATTCTCCAGTCTAAATCGATGCTCGTGCAACAATCCCTGTCTCCCGAAATGGAATACATCATCACCAGCTCCAAATGCCGAGGCGAGATCCCGCGTGTAAGTGCACCCCCTCTCGCATCGCTGCTCTTGGGCGCATGACAGCACAATGATCTGAACCTGCGCCCGGGTGCAAGCTGCCGGCTGAAGTGACAAATAGTGTGGACTAGAGAGGTTTCTATTCCCGGCGCCCAGACCAGTGCGCTAGCTCAACGCTTTCTCTTTACTTGATTTGGGGTCGCGACCTGGTGCACTGTCGTCATCGAACGCACCATGGTGTCAGTGGGGAGATCGTGAGGGATCTGGACCGTCAACATCCAGTGTCGCTGAGGGAACCAGCTGCGACAGATTTCCTAAGTGTTTCATACGACTTTCACTCATACTTTCGTTCTAGAAGTCGTATCGCATAGCGCTTATCAGAGCACCATGGAGCAGGACAAGCAACATCCGTAAGTACACCTCACTAACATAAATGTAGGCAGAAGGTTGATTGGGTCAACAGTTATCTCTCCGGCAACTTCGCTCCCATCCACTCCAATCTTCCCCTGACAACATGCTCCTACGAGGGAAAGATCCCGCTGGACCTCGCCGGCGGTGAGTATGTCAGGAACGGCGCCAATCCCGTCACCAACGAAGACCTCGGCCGCGACGCGCACTGGTTTGATGGCGACGGCATGCTCGCCGGCGTGCTCTTCCGTCGCGTCGGAGAAAAGGGGAATGAGATCGAACCTCAATTCGTGAATCAGTATCTCCTGACGGACGTGTACTGCTACGCCAAGCACAATCCGCATCTGCGCCGTCCGGTGTTGCCTAGCATTGCGACGCTGGTCAGTCCTGCAACGGCGTTGATTCACGTCATATGGAGTGTCTTCCGCACAATTGCTTTGGCCATTGTTTCAAGATTTCCCGGGAGGCCGGAGATAAGGAGGATTAGTGTCGCCAACACCAATGTGGTTTACCATGACGGGAGGGCATTGGCAACTTGCGAGAGTGGTCCGCCGTTGAGATTTTCGCTCCCTGGGTTGGAGACTATTGGATGGTTCAATGGGAGGAAGAATGAAAACGAGAGCGGCGGTGATCAGAGGAGTGGGTTTGGAGGAGATGGGCCCCTTTCCTTCATGAGGGAATGGTCCACCGCTCATCCGAGAGTCGATCCCGTGTCCAAGGAGCTCATCACCTTTCACTCAACGTTTGCCAAACCCTACGTTCGGTACTCCATCGTCAAGCCCTCCAAGCAGACCGATCCCGGATCTTCAACCTTCGATGAAGAAGTCCCCGGCATCACCGCGCCGAAGATGATGCACGACTTCGGGGTATCAGCTCGCCACACCATCATCATGGACTTGCCTCTTCTGCTCGACCCAAAGAACCAGATGCACGGTGTGCCAGCTCTTCACTACGATTCGGACATAAAATCCCGTTTCGGTGTCTTCCCACGATACGCGCCCTACGAGGTCCAGTGGTTCGAGACTAATCCCTGCCTCATCTTCCACACGGCCAACACATGGGACACAACGACGGTCTCCCCTAAAGCCAACGAAGTAGAGACTGTTGTCAATATGCTCGCATGCAGACTTACCTCCGCCGCAACGGTCTTCAGACCAGGAAACATTCCTACGCCCGAGTCCAAGCCCGTGCCACCGGAATACGCGGAGGAAGAGCAGTGCCGACTCTACTACTACTCTTTCCCTTTGACGCGGGAGGCAAACCAGCCAACGCACATCCGCCACCAGTGGGCTCTCTCGGCGGTACCGTTTGAGTTCCCTGTAATTCACGCCGACAAGTCCATGGCCGAGGCGCGCTACATTTACGGCTGCTCGACGTCCGCGTCCTTCACCGTCGCTTTAGGGAAGGCGGCAAAGATAGACTACCTCGTCAAGATCGACTCCAAGACCCTCATCGAGCGAGGGGTCTCGAATCCACCCGAGACCATCAAAGGCTGCGTCGACAGGCGAAGCATTGCGCAAATCGCCAGGAGCAATGACAAGAACGACCCTATCAAGCTCTTCCAAATGCCGACGGGATGGTACGCCCAGGAGCCGCGATTCGTAGCGAGAACGAGTGCCAGGTCGGAGGACGACGGGTGGTTACTGATGTATGCATTCGATGAATCGCAGCTCGATGAGCACGGACACGCACTGGAGAACGCGAGGAGTGAACTGTGGATTATCGACGCGCGCAACATGAAGGACGTCGTTGCAAAGGTGAAGTTGCCGCAGAGAGTCCCCTACGGATTGCACGGGAGTTGGTTCAGCGAAGCCGAGATTCGAAATCAGAGACCGTACGATGCCGTGAGGACGCTGGGGGAGGTCCCGCCCTCCAAGGGGGGACTGCTGGAGGGCGTGAGGGACATGGTCGAGAGGTGCCTTGGTTGATGCAGTTCTTCATACCCCTGGGTCTGCGTTTGCTCTTTAACCATTGGCGAGTAATAATCAGGGCGCCGCTTGATTTTGATGCACGGTCCCGCAAATCTTATTTCACGATTCAGTTTCTCCCCGGCGAGCCGCGGACTGTGGGCGTGTCTCAGATCTCATTCCGGTGCAGCGTCCCTCTGGGCGGTCAAAACACACTTTCGACGCGAAACATTCCACGGACATCGGAATCTCGGGCGATATGAGGTTCCACCTCGAAGAGTCCTGGCTTTGGAATATCCAATTCTTCACTCTGGCCGAGGCTCCGAGCCGTGCCCGCAAGCTTGCATGCAACATGGGAACGAATTCCTCGGGGCTGTGATTTTTTTGATTGGTCCATCAGATCAAGCTTGGCTTGGAGCTTCTTTGAGTTCAAAGCTCAATTTTTCATTGGCCCAACATTGTCAACTCCGAGGTCCTGTTTGGCGAGGGCCGTGTAAGTGCCGTGTAAGTGAGAGACGGACAAGCTTGAAGCCGGGCTCAAGACCATAGCAATTCTGAAGTTGAATCTATCTGGATATAATTTCCGTAATGTTTGCATTGTGTAAATGAGGTTCAATGGGGCTAGGGTAGGTGCAGATTGTGAGAGTTATGAAGCAACGGCATGTTGAGAATCATGTTTTGTGGTCAACGGTTAAGACCACGCCATCAAAGTCGGACAATGCGAAGCATTCAATCTCCAACGCCAGCGACATTGTTCATTTGAAGGACATCTAAGAATAAAGTTCCAGTGCTTGAAAAAAAAAAACATTCGAAGCTATTCGCTACAAACGATAGGAGCAACAGATAACAACTAGTGTGAGTTGAGCTGGTGCAGGGTAGCGCCAAACTGAAGCCAAACAGATGACAACCCCTTTTGCACTTCGGCAGGCAGACTGATAGCCGTCAAGCAAGTCACGATTTTGAGCCGGCGTCAATTGAGGGGATCGAGGCTTTTGCGGCCCATCAAAATGAACAGACAATGTTGGATACCGATATTGATAGAACGATGATGCCTCGATTCAAAGACCATTCTCATCCAGCGACCGGAGATTTGTTTTGTCTGGCAGCTCCGCATCGTCAACCTCACTCGAGGTCAACACACTCAGTGTCACTGGGCAACATGCAGCTCAACAGCGATACCAGACGTCATCGAGATATCACAGGACCAAAACCTCCCTTGGGCCAGCCTCAGTCGAGCTTGAGCCTCCCGCAGCGGTCGGCGAGGGCCGGCGCTGGGGGAAGGGGATCGCAGCCAACGTCTGGAATCCTCTGAGATTGGGGAGCACGGGTCAAACGGCCATACCGAGGCCAATTCGATGTGATTGCTGTCGTGTTTCGACCGAGATGGCTGCTCCCCACAACTGGCCGCGGAGGTTGCCTGAGACATTGCCCATCCAGTCGACGCTTGCCAACACCAGGGGGAGCATTCTTCACCAAGCCCAGTGTCTCGCCGCACAGGCTGGCCCTGCACCAAACCACGACAATGTCCAGCCGTCCTCGCATTCTTCGCCCACCATGTCGCCGCCAACAGCGCTGCGAGCCAAAACAAACGGAGCAGATCAGCAAAACGCGTCTCAGCATGTCTTTGAACAGGTATAAAGCAAGGGGAAACTCACCTCCATCCTTCTCTTTCTTCCCTCCTCAGCACACTAACCAACAGCAGCCTCAGCCTCGAGTCACTCGCTTCGTTCTCCGAGAGCCTTCCTTCTCGTCCGGTCTTTCCAACCTAGTCACTCTTTATCAAGAAAATCAGCAATCATGCGCTTCACTCCCCTTCTCGCCCTTGGCCTGGGCAACGTTGCCTTTGCTCAGCAGAACAGCACCTTCTCCTGGTCCTCGCGCCCCACGGCGTCGCCTACTCCCACCCCTGGGCCCGGCGATGGCGGCTCTGGCTTCCCAAGCAGCCTCGGAGACTTCCAGTTCTACGGCTGCGTCTCCTCCACCGAGGGCTTCCCCACCTTCAGCCTCATGGCCTCCGACGAGAACATGAGCCTCGGCCTCTGCGCCGCCAGCTGCCCTTCCCGCTTCTTCGGTGTCTACAACACGTGAGTAACCACCGATTCATCCTGACGAGCATTGCTGATCATGCAGTGACTGCTACTGCGGTGAGACCATCGACGGCGATGACACCCAGCGTGTTGCCAACTCTCTCTGCGGCACCACCTGCCCTGGAAACGACAACGAGTTCTGCGGTGGCCTTGCCGGCAACCTCGCCCTGGCCCGTCGCCAGTCTGTCCCTCTCTCCGTTCTCCTGACCGTCTACATCCGCGTTGCCGATGGCGACGTCACCTCTGGAGCCGGCTCTGCTACCCAGACCATCACCGAGACCATCACCAGCACCGGTACCGTCACTGCTTGCCCCGATGATGTCCCTGACTGCCCCATCGGTCAGCCCACCGCCACCACCATCACCACCACCTACTGCCCTGGTGCCACCCCCATTTGGGACGAGAAGGTCATCATCTGCTACGGTGACTGGTGCGCTCCCCAGACCCCCTGCCACGAGGACAAGTGCGTCCAGCACCGTGTCATCTGCCAGGACGACTTCTGCTACCCCGAGGAGTGCCCCAACAACGACAAGCACCACAACAAGCTCGTCAAGTGCGAGGGTGATGACTGCCACTACCCCATCTGCGAGGGCGACGAGTGCCACAAGAAGGTTGTCTGCTACGGTGACCACTGCATCAACGAGAAGTGCTACGGCGACGAGTGCAACAAGAACTGGGTCTGCCACGGTGATGAGTGCGGCCACGAGCAGTGCGAGGGTGATGACTGCTTCGAGGAGATCATCTGCGAGGGTGAGGAGTGCAACCCCGTCCCTCCTTGCGATGTCGACTGCCCTACTCCTCCCGCTCCCCTGCCCGTCCCCATTCCTTGCGAGGGTCCCGAGTGCCCTGCTCCCACTGGCGGCCCTGTCCCTCCCGTGACCACCCCCGTTGGTCCTGAGGTTCCCGTCGGCGGCGCTGGCAAGGCTCTCCCCGCTCTCGGCATGGGCGCCGTTGCCGGTCTCGCCTTCTTCCTGTAAGGGATCGTCGAGGGTTAGGCGGTGATAGGTGTTTGGATTCTGCTTCGTCCACAAGTATATCCATGTGGCTTCGTTGAGGAGTAGGTTGTTAGTGCACACAGGAGAGGAAGACAACTGCTCCTTCGGGAACTTTCCTGAGCAGGGTAGACTTGCCCAGGCATTAATTGATTTGACTTTGCTTTCACAACCATATCCTCTTCGCAGTGTGACTAGTGACTTGCTTAAACACTTGATAAGTGCAATGACCCGGAGATCTCAAAGCCATCTAAGGTCCAGGGGCTTCAGACCAACTCACAATTTGTCAGCGTAACCCCAGGTGTTACCACCAGTTGCTTGCTTTCAGCTGCGGCTGGTTGCCTCAGACCCGATCTGTTGACAAGCAGGGTATCTCTAACAAAACTAGGTGCGGACCTCGCGGAGGCTAATGTCGCAACTCCTAGTCAGGTCTGACAGCGCCCTGTAACAGCTTCAGTACATCATGACATCCTTGCCTGCTTGAAGGAGAAAAGACATACCCTTTTTGCGAGCATAATATGTCCCGCAGTAAAAACTATCTATGGTCCCACGCTAAGGAGCTAGCTCGCCGGCAAGCCCAGAGACGTAATCTCGGAAGCTCAGGACGGGGAGTCAACACTGCCGCAGGAGCTACTGCAGGTAGGCGGCTGGCAATGCAACGTATCCGAGAGTCAGCCGACGCTTGCTGACCGCTTGTTCGGATTCACGTTGGAAGAGCCGAGATTAACAGGCTCATGTTCAGGTGTATAGGTGTCTAGGTGAGATGTGAGCAAATTGAACTTGAGCTGGTGCTTCTTCGCTGGTATGCCCAAGTGGTGGTGGTGTGAAGGCTGCACCTCTGTGAATCCAAGACAAGCGCCCGCACTCAAAGGATCCCTTTGCGCAACGGAATATTGGGTGTTGGTGCGCTGTCAAAAGGTCCCCAGGTCTATTGTGGTTGGCTGGTGGCCGGCCGTTAGGAGAGAGTACCGAGGGGCTGGAACCGACAGGAAGAGCCGCCAGGTTGGTTCCGAACCCAGCCGCTTGGGCCAGCCCTAACGGCGCCATTGTCCAGCTGTACCACGCTTGTGGGACGCCAGCGGACCTCTCTGGATTGTTTGCCTCGATACCAAGGGTAGTGGGCTCATCCGCCCGTTCATCTTGTCCCAGGATTGTCGCTTGACTGACAGGGTGGTTTGTGGAAAGCTGCGCATGCAATGTGACCCCATTATTGGGCTCACCATGCAAGGTCAGATTATTGTCGGCGCCGTCCAGTGTCTCATGTGGGAGTTTCTCACCTCTGGCATCGCGCATAACCGTTTTGACAACGTGGAGGGTCTTCCTCTCACACTCCTACATAGGTACAGTAGCGTTCCAGGCCGTCGGCGCTGCTGGGCTTAACACCGTGCCGGTTCCGCTGTGGCGGCAGAACCGGCTTCTGCTTGGTGTCGTGGTTTGGCGTGGCGGGCTGTGAGGTGTAACCCACCGCTCGCAGCACGCAATGCATGTGGACGCGTCCAACACGGGTGTCGCTGAGGATTGAAACCAATTATAGAGATGGTTGGAGGCGAGAAGGTCAGGTGTTGTGCGGCCAATTGAGACAATTTACCGACAGTGCGGTTGCAGCTCGAAGTCGCATCGCTTGGCTCGCCTTGACAGCATCTTTGCAAGGGTCCGATGGAACGAACTAAAGTGACATACTCTCATCACGCAGGCAGCATGCAAGCAGGTGATGAGCTGGCTCTGAAAACCCCACCCACGAACTTCGGTGTCTTGCGATGCTGCGCACGCGTCGTCTCGGAGGTCCAGGGGTTCGTGAGAGAGAAGGGGAAAGGCTCAGGATGGTGTCGGGGTGACGCAGGCCTGGGTCGAAGCAGACTGCGCGAGGAAGGTAAGGTAGGTTAGGTAGCTGTGTACGAATTGCTATATGCCGTGGTTAGTACACAGAATCGACATTGTCGCTACCTGAGGTACGTCGTAGTTCGTAAGGTCGGTGGCTTGCTGGACCGGCTCTGGACCAGGCAAGATCATTCCTTCCGGATGAACCAGTGAATCTTGTTCACGGGTCTGTCGAAGGACGTTTCCCTTCGACCCTAATCAATGGAAAGTCCCGTCTCGTCGATCTCGTCTGTTGAGCCCCTCCTTTCTGCAAGCGGCGTCCGCCCTGAGCAGAGACGGCAGCTGCCCACTTCGCCTGCATTAGGGGGTTGCACAGGTGCGTTCTCGCGACGACTCAAGGCGACTCCAGGGGTCAAGTCCAGGCTGCCAAAACGTGTCTCTATTCGTCAGGTAAGGTGACCGGCGCTTCTGGGCGCTAAGCTTTCGCTCGAGGTCAACGTGGCTTGCACGCTGGAATGCTGGGGAGACCTGAAATGGAAGAAGAGCCGGGCTGGACGGAACTGTCGACGTGACCACAGACCACAGCTTGGACATGGAACTTCAAATCGACACGAAGCACACGGGACGGGAGCGACTCAGCGGCCAGCCAGTGGGCGTGACGTCAGCTCCACTTTGAGACTTGCGGCGCCGGACTCAGCGCTCAGAGTGGGCACGCGCGCCACTCAGTGCAGTGTCAGTGGCAGCGGAGTGCAGCTCCAGCGAACAAGTCATGATGAATTATGGTTTAGTGAGCCGACATGGCGGTACGGAGTGCGGCGCTGAGACAGAGGGCAGGGTCAGCCCGCAGTTGGACCCGGGAGCCACTCTTAGCAGCCCGAACTAAGCCCAACTTGGGTTGACCGGGACTGGAAGTGAGGGGAACTGAACACTGAACGCTGCCAGTTAGTTGCCAGTGGACACCCACCCAGTGGGCACCTGCAGGACAGCTGCAGACGACCGGGAGCCGACTGAGAAGGAGCCAGAGCCAGGGCCAGAGCCAGAGCCAGAGCCACCATCCTGGTTGCGCCTTCAAATTCTCCTGATCAGCGCTGTTCGATGCCAGTGCCAGTCCCAATGCAGTGGCAGGCAGAAGCAAGGCAGGAAAATTCTGTCGGGCCACTCGCCTCACCTCATCTCGCAACCTCTCAACCAACCTCGACACAACTCCTTGAACCACGCCGCCGGGAAACCCTGGACCCGGGAATCCGGAAACGGCCACTGGCATCTGCAATTCCTCTTCGACCACTGGCGAGGCAAGCAACGCCCTCGAAACCCGCACCGGCCCGCTGCCTCCTGGATCTTGGTCCCAAATGCCTGCACCCGGGGCCTGAGCTGCCCTGACCTCTCTTCTTTCGTGAAAGCTTGCGAAATATCCGTCAACCATCAGTTCCGCCCACCAAGTACAACCCTGGCTTCTTCCTCTCGGCTGCACAGCGCTGCCTGCAAAGTGCGAGGTGCGAGGTAGCATTTGCCCGCCGAGCCCCCCCCAGTGGTGCCACCGATGAGCATTAGCACTAGCATTAGCATTAGCAAGCACGACAAGCCCCAAACCACCCTAGCACCGCTACCGCCGGGTTTAGCACAAGCACCGTCGTTGATCTAGATCCACCCGTGGCCCACGATACCTTTCGGTCCTTCGCACGGAGTACGGAGGAAACCATCCCATATATTCGGCTTTGCCCCTCCAAGACTCGCCATCCCCATGGATTCGCCTCCAGATTCAACCCTAGCCTCCCCAGCCTCGAACCCAGCTCGACGGCCCCAGAGCTCCGCTGTCACTCACGGACTGCGCCCTACCAACCCTCATCTCAAGCACGACGAGGGCGCAGCGATGGGGGACGACTCCAGCTCTGTTCAGCACCGTGTTGGTCCGCCTTCGCCCTCTTCGACCAGCGGGTCTGCAATTGCCGTGGGCACGTCGACCGACGCTGCTGTCATTCAGAGCATAGAGAAGGGCGAGTTTGCCACCGACAATGACGACGACACGAAAAGCTTGACCGAGAGCATTCGGCAGCATATCGTGGATGGTGGGCTGCGATATCATGCCTACCATGCTGGAAAGTACTGCTTTCCCAACGACGAAACCGAGCAGCACCGTGACGACCTCAAGCATGACCTCACCGTGTATTTGTGCAACGATGAGTATTTCTTTGCGCCGGTACACCGGGTCCTTGAGCGCGGGGCTGAAGTGTTGGATCTTGGTGAGTCGAGCGGACCGTGGCCGAAGAAAGTGGCTAATGTCGGTGAACCAGGTACTGGCACAGGGAAATGGTGCATTGAATGTACGTGATGATCTTTTGTCTCGGTTTCCGCCCCCACGTCTCGGTGGCCGTGAACCAAACCCCTCGTCGTGAACCGGATTGTCGGGTTCAGCTGCGAATTTGTCAAGGTGGGACAAGGGCTGACCGCACATTAGTATCTGATCGATTCGAGAGAACACAGTTTCACGGCTTGGATCTTTCGCCAATTCAACCTGACTGGGTGCCAGAAAATGTGTCCTTTGTCGTCGACGACATCGAGCACGAGGCGGGTTGGACATATCCCGAGAACAAATTCGACTTCATCCACATGCGCCACTGCTTACATTCAATGAAAGACCGACCAGATGTCTGGGAGCGGGTATACAAGTGAGCTGCTCTGATTTCCTTCTCCCATTTCGCATACTTACAATGCGCGTCTCAGACATTTGAAGCCTGGGGGCTGGTTCGAGCTTCAGGAGTTCCACTACACAGCCGCCTGCGACGACAGCTCCTGCGACGGGCCATACGCCTGGCGCGATTTCTGCAACTACCTTGGCCAAGGCATGACGAACTTAGGGTCTGAGATGAACGGCATCCTCAAAGCTGAGGGTGAGCTAAAGGAAGCTGGCTTCAAAAACATTCGATCAAAGAATTTCAAGTGCCCCTTGGGACCGTGGGCCAAGAAGAAAAGCCTCCAAGAATGCGGCCACGTCCTCCGAGATGTGGTCATGTACGGCCTCAACGGACTTGCGCGGAGGCCATTCCGCGATGGGCTGGGCTGGACGCCGATCCAGATCGAGATGTTCCTGGTTGACGTGAGGAAGGATGTGATGCGCGAGAAGAACGGCCTACCCGTATTCCACTCCTATTTTCCCTTCAAGAGCATATACGGGCAGAAGCCAATGAACCCATCGTAGTGGGTTGCTTCGGTCGAGGTCTGACTTCTGTAGTCACCGACGCACTTTTGGCTTGGATCGTCTGTTGGGCTGTCTCACTCGGCAGGGTGAGCTGAGGGGTTTCACGTTTTTCTTTTGGGCAAGTCTGGGTCGGGAGGGTATTCTGGAGTATTTGGCTTACGGTGTTCGGATATCATGACTGATGAATTTGGGTGGGATAGAACTACGGGGGCTATCAAGCCTCTTTCAGCGGGGGGCTCTGGACGATTATATGTTTGTCCCCCATTACCATGCTGTGTCCCGCAAGGACAGATAGGATTTCGCTGAGCTGAGTTGCTCAGACAGCGAGCAAACAGTAGCCGAATACACTTGACGGCTTCGAGACTTGCGCATTTTCCTTCGTTCTCATTGAAGCGTGAAGTGAGAGCGGTTCAGACTTATGGTGGTGTACGGGTCACCAGACAACCACGAAGCATCCAGAGCACGGTTGAAGAAGCTACAATCAGATTCACTTATGCTATATACACAGAGTTCCGGCTTCGATCTTTGCCGGTTTACGAAGCGCAAGTGGCCTCGCATCCGGTGCAGTCGGACCCAGCCTCCTTCGTCGTGCCGGCTGCGATGACGTCTGGGCCGGGAACAACGTAGTTGTCCATGTTGGTGTAGATGTTTACGAGGATGCCAGGGTCGCTAGCCGAGTAAGCACCGGGGAACGAGACGGTCGCCGGGCTGGCGCTCCCGCTGCCGTCAATGGTGAGCTGGTAGCAAGTGATGTAGAACTGAGCGCCGTTGCTGCCTCCAGCGGCGTGCAACGCAATGGTCTCGGCCCTCAGGAGGTAGTCGCCGGGGGGCGTGTTGTCCGGGATGGGGACGTCGACGAGGCCGCAGCAGTTGTTCATGTCCTTGTTGCCCCAGAAGTCGTCGCTGCCCGAGCCGCCGGCAGGGTTCTTCTTCCAGCCGTCCTCGTAGATCTTGTACCAGCCCGCGCTGCCGTCGGCGCTGGCCGCGTCCTCAACCTTGCTGAGGTAGACCATGACGGGGCCGTAGTGGGCGCCGCCGATGGCCTCGTTGGCGCAGTTGCGGTCGTTGGGCTGCTGGTGCATCTCGACGGTGACGACGTCGCCCGCCGAGACGCCGCAGGTGCCCTGGGCCGGGGAGGGGGAGGCGTTGCATCGGATGGCGTTGGAGGAGACGTCCGTGACGGGGGAGTTGGACGCTGGGAGGCGGGCGCAGGTGGTGCCCTGGTCGTCGCCGTTGATCCAGAGCTGCTGGAAGGTGGCGTGGGAGTAGGCCTGCTTGGCCGCGACGGCGGCGAGGAGGGAGAAGGAGTACTTCATGATGATGGGCTGGATGGGGGTGGTGTATACAGCTCGGGTTGAGGTATGTACAAGAAGGGGAAGATACGAGGATGATCAAGACTTCTCTGATCGGCGGTCCTCAGCTTCTTATACAGAAACTCACGCCCCTTCAGGAGCACGGCCACCATGCCGGTATGCCATATGAAACCCCATGGAGATGCCACCCCGAAGGCACCCTCGGACGAATGAACAGAAGCCATATCATCATGACCGTCCACGCTGGGAGGCAGCATGCCGATGACCCGTGCGGTCCAAGATGCAGACTCGGCCCGCCAAGAGCCTGCTGTGCATTGGGGCTGCCCCGATCCGGGGCTTCAATGTCGAGGCCTGGCCATGATTGGCGGTGTTGTTAATATACACGGCGCGAAGCGGCCGAGTCTTCGGAGGCGGAGGGTCCGGGGCCGAGCCGGGGGGGCGCGCCATCGAGACTCGTGGGATGAAACGCTGAGCGAAACAGTCTCTGGCGAGGACGTAACAGAAGTGGAATGAGGAGATGACAACGGCGGTGCATCCCCGAAGCGTCGACTTGCGAGACTGGAGGGTCATTGGTCCTCCGATGAGCGAGGCAGGTCGTAGACCAAGCGTATGCTGTGGGCAACCGATGCGAAAACATGGTTGAAATTGCATGTATACCCTGATGGATATCTCAGCAGAGGTTGAGGCGCGCTGCGTGAACACCAGCCTCGGGCTTGGACCGTTTTCATCGATGGCATGGTGAGTCGTGCTCTAAGAACCGTGCTGCCCTCAGCTCTCAGGGTAAGGTTCCATCCTCAGGCCGATTCCTCGCCAGCGACGCGGAAGATCTCAACTGTCGCTCATCCGTAAACAAGCTCGCGCCACGGCCTTTCGCAGCCAGCCTCTTAGTTCCCCAGCCCGGTTCTCATCTTCCTCCTCGGACCATCACGAGGGTTCGGCGTCGACGCAGCACAGCCGCATCGCCCCAATGCGGTCCGAAAAGCTCATGTGCTTGTCGGAGACGGCCGTCAGATCAGATCCAAGATGACGATGCCAGACAAGATCGGCGACTGGGCGCGCGCGGTGATACGACGACGAGGTGGGCGCTACCAAAAGTACAGACGAGTCCCGTGATGGACGGGAGGGCGAAATGGCAAAGTCAGCATCAGCATCCGCATCATCAGCTCAGGCTGCCGTTGTCGTGTGTCAGCCTGTCCCGAGCGCCAGTCACGAGGGGGTCCTCACGCGAGTCGCATCTTTTGCCTTTTAGCTAAGGGCGCTCTGGCACCGGCGCTGGCGCAGGCGCTGGGCACCGTAGAATGCGGGGGTGACGGTTCCATCATTCCTATCAAAGTTCGTAATCGTCATCAATAGATATCGTCTTGTCTCCTGCTGCTTCCTTTTTCCCTCCTTCATTTGCACCTCTCGTCACCGACTGGATTGATACGTACCGCAGTACCGAGACGTCTGGGCCGCCCTCCCGCTGATAGCTCCGTCGTCGTCCCGCATTGACCCCCACCGCCGCATACAGAGGGGCCACTGCAGGGTCCAGCGCTCGACAAAGCTTCATTCACCACCTTCACTGACCAGGGCTGCTCACCTTCACTCAGTCATCAACTGCATCTCTACATAATCAGGAACCTACGCGAGGCGCGCTGCCTCATCTGACCCGCCAACATGTTCGACCTCTTCGCTCTGCTCTTATCGTGAGTCCCTTCTCCAAATCCTGTCCTCCCCACTGCCCCGCCATTCCCGAACGGTGCACGTCACGCCGCGTCGTCGGCCAGCGTCGGACCTTCAACCCCCATCATCGTCAACTTCATCCGCGAGCTACGAGAACGCAGGACTATGGCTGACGGCGTCGCAGATCCGTCGCCTCCTACCTCTTCCCCATCTTTGCCTCCTACAAGGCCCTCAAGACCGCCGATCCCGCCCTGCTGACGCCCTGGCTGATGTACTGGGTCGTCCTCTCCCTCCTTCTGCTCGTCGAATCTTACCTCTCCTTCATCCTCACCTGGGTGCCCTTCTACGGCTACTTCCGCCTCTTCTTCCTCCTCTACCTCATCCTGCCACAGACGCAGGGTGCTAGGATCATCTACCAGACATACGTCCACCCGTTCCTCGAGGACAACGAATCCCACATCGACGACTTCATCGCCTCGGCCCACGATCGGCTGAGGAGCGCTGGGATCGCCTACCTGAAGCAGGCCATCGAGTTCGTCAAGACCAATGTCCTCGGACTGCCGCCCACCGAGGAGCGCGTGGAGGAGGTGAGGAGGGACCAGACTTATACGCAGGCCTTGTTGGCGAGGTTTAGCGTCCCTGCTGCGCGGAGCGCCGGCGTCAACGCCGGGGCTGACTTCTACAACCTCCTCGCGAGTGCCGTCACGGCCGCGGGCGCCGCAGCTAACAACCTGCAATCCGGCCGCCGAGAGAGCCTGATCCCCAAGGACCTTCAGAGCTCCGGGGAGAAGATGACCTTTATCGCCGCCCAGAGGGAGCGCCTGAACATCCTCCTCTCGGCTCTCGAAACCGAGGCAACCGAGCTTCAAGCCGCAGAGCAGCACCAGCAGGCCGACCGCTCGATGAGCATGAACGTCGACGGTGCGGACGAGGACGGAGAACCGACCCAAAGGCCACCAAGCGGCCTCAGCGCGTGGAGCGCCCTGAGCAAGTCCCGCAGCGAGGTCGACTTCGAAAAGATCGACGCCGAGTCCGGGGCCGAGGATGAGGACGGGCTGCGAAGGAGGAACGTTCCGCAGCAGCAAGGGGGTTGGATGCCGTGGAATTGGGGGGCTGCTGGTCAAGCGCCGCCGCCGGGGGGCAATCAGTAGTACTGGCAGCAACAGCAGCAGCCCTTGGCCTGGTCGGAGTATGGCGTTATGAATCACCCTTTTCAGTGTCAGTAGATCCCGCAAGCGACAGCCGCAGGGTCAAGGCCTATAGATCCAACACCGTCTTTTGAGTAAATGTATCGTTCGAGTATTACTTACTTACACCCCGGGACGCCTGACTCTAACCCATGCAAACAAAGTGAAAGATAGTGCCCAAATCATACAGGTGTTGTGTACAGATCCATTCCTTCCACCGCTTCCCGTTCGTCTCTAGAGCACGCCGGCTTCCCTTCCCTCACGACTTGGCAGCGCCCGACTTCTGCCAGGGGTACACGTACTCGACCGCGCCCTTCTTGAACCACAGCGTGCGCTTCTTCTTGGTGACGGCGTGCTCGACCCACGCCTCGGTCATGTGCTCCTTGCGGAAGCTGCGCACGAAGATGGGGTCCCAGAGCTCCGAGGCGATGCCCAGGTCCTTGCAGCAGCGCATGAGCGCGTTGGACTTGCAGCCCTCGACGGCCGAGGGGAGCTGGTCGGCGTTGAAGTAGTTGTTCTCGCCCTGGGCCTGGGCGACGAAGCTGCGAGCGTCAGTTTTGAGTTCGGAGTTCCACAAAGGGTCCAGAGATGGAGGTTGGGGTTGGCTTACCGGCCCTCGGCGACGAGGATGTACTCCCTCGTGACAATGCTCTGCCCGACCACGGGGTCGCTTCTTGGGATCAACGCCCATCCCATGGGTCCAAAAACCTGGTTCAGCTTCCTCCTGTACTTGATCTCGGGCAGGTAGATCACGCCATCCGGCTTCACCTCGACGTCCTCCACGCTGATGGGGGTGTTCAGCGCCTTGTACTGCCCTGGTGACAAACATCCGTAGCCTGCCCCGTGGTAACTCGTACTCCAGTCCACGTCGGGGATGTCGGTCGGTGGTTTGAAGTCCTTCGGCCTGTTGATCCACGGCGCAGCACCGGATTCAGGCGCGGTCGAGACGGCAGCTGGTTTGGCGGCGGGTTTGGGCGGAGGGGCAGCTTTTGACGTCGCAGGGGAGGATCTCGCGGGTTGAGGTTTGAGGTTGGCCTTCTTTTCGTAGCTGCTCAGCGTCTTGCCGACTGCTTTGTTGAGACGCGCCTTCTCAGCTGGCGTGAGGCTCTCGTCGGCCTGCGACTCAGAGTTGGCGCCGGCCGTCTGAGATTCGGACGAAGAGGTCTTTGAGGACCCTGGAGATGCAGTCGAGGACGGCGTCTGCTCGGCGGCCGCGAGGTTCTCGCTCGAGAAGAGGCGGGCTACGGGCTGCCACGACTGCGCGCGTGGGGCGGCGCGGAGCGGCAACTGACGGGGTGCTGCAAAGGCAGCTCGTCGGAGGGCGTGCATGGCGACAATTGAGGGATGTTCGTGGTGTGGCTGCCGCGTGGGAGGTGAAGTCGCGGCTCACGGACTTTTCTGACGCGATGCGGCGACAGCCTTGAAAGTGCGGGTCATTCAAGTTCCGGGCCGCTGCCGCCTGCGCCAGACAGTCGTCAACAGACCCTTGGATTTCCTCACGTCATGTTATCAAAATTATTCAAAGGGATTGGACTTAGGGAGCAGCTCTCTTGGAGCTTCGCTGGTGATGTTACAGGCTTTTGTACATAGAATTGGGGAATCTTCTCAGGCGTCTTTGGTTGAAACTCGCTCGTCGTTTCCCTGCCTCTTCCAGCACTGCTTGAATTCTTCCATCTGGATGCGCCGTCAGCTCAAAGTCTTGGACTCTGCCTCAGCCTTCCCAGGAAAGGACGACAATTTACGGCAGTGATGTGGTTTAGCGTGCGACTGACCTCTGTGGCACAAGCTCTCCAATCCTTCTTGTCGTAGTAGCAGTCCGTCATGCGCATGTTCTCATCTGCGGAACCTGACGTTAGCCCAGCACCAGGACCGAGCTGCAAGTGTGTGGCTTCAACTGACCTGCGCAACCCGTGCTAAAGATGCGTTTGTCCCTGTATTGAAGCTCGGCTGTCAGCGGCTCTTCGTTATGTATACTAGGTGATAGCGTCGAGCCGCCTGCCGGGTGTTGAGGCCGGGGCCGGAGCCGAAGCAGCGCATGCACCTCAACCTCAACGCGGGTACCGGCTTGTTGACTCTGGACTCACTCACCACTCGTCCGGCTCGTCGTCCTCCTCCTCCCGAGAAGCCTCGCTGTTTTGCTTCTCATTTGTTGGTGATGTAGAGGCCTGGCTCTCTTCTTTTGACGTCTGGGCACCCATCTTCCCGATCAGTGGCGGTTGTTTGTTGTGTTTTGTTGAGGCAAAGTTTAAAGCTGCTTCAATTCTTCCCCTGGTATGAGTGAGCGACTTCGACGTCTGTCAAATCACCTGACCCCTCCCACAACAGCATCAGCAATGACAATCCGAAAGCTCAATGTCCTGGTCTATACCGGTACTTTTCCGATACATCTATTTCCCCGTATCTCACTAACAGAAAGACAGGCACAGGCGCTGCATCTGAGTCAACCCGCCACTGCATCTTCTCGCTGCGCCAGCTGCTCTCCCCCAACTACGCCGTCATCCCCATCTCGGAAACATTGCTCCTCAAGGAACCGTGGCCGCAGACATGCGCATTGCTCGTGTTTCCCGGAGGGGCCGATTTGGGGTACTGCCGCGTGCTCAATGGCGAGGGAAACAGGAGGATCAATGACTACGTGAGGCGCGGGGGCAGTTATCTTGGCTTCTGCGCCGGCGGCTACTACGGGAGCAAGAGATGCGAATTTGAAGTCGGCAATCAGCCTATGGAGGTAATTGGGAGCCGCGAGTTGGCCTTCTTCCCCGGGGTTTGCCGCGGAGCTGCCATCAAGGGGTTCGACTATCATAGCGAGAAGGGCGCCAAGGCTGTAAGCCTCAAGATCAACAAAAGCGCGCTCGGCTCTGACGCACCCGAGAGGACGGCCTCGTACTTTAACGGAGGAGGCGTCTTTGTTGATGCATCAAAGTTGGGGAGCAAGGTAGAGGTTCTGGCCGAGTACGAAGATGAGTTGGATGTCGACGGGGGCGAGGGCAAGGCAGCAGTCGTCTTATGCATAGTTGGAAATGGCAAGGCCATAGTGACAGGACCACACCCTGAGTAGGTTCTCTGTTCTGTCTGGGTTGGCGAGGCGGCTAACAGGAGTCAGGTTCGCTGCTGTCAACCTGAGTCCGAAGCCTGATATCCCAGATTATGACGCTCTCATCAGCAGACTCGCGGATAGCGACAGAGCCAGATTGACTTTTCTAAGAGCCTGTCTCGAAAAGCTAGGTTTGGAGCCAAATGCCCCGGGGTCTACAATTCCTCCCCTGTCGACACTTCACCTGTCGTCGATCAACAACACCGAAGTGGCCGAGTTACTCTGCAGCTGGGACTCCATCATGGAGAAGGAAGACGGTGCCGAATGGATTCGCGGCGAAGGAGACACTTTCCGCCTCGAGAACGAAGACGACACCTTGAACATGAACGAGTTCCATGAGACGCTCCCGGACGACTACAACGACCACATCTTTGACTACGAGAAGATTGTCAAGAAGATCGTTCCGCACGAGGAGAAGCGTCCCACCTACAAACAAACGCCAAACTTCAGCCATGAGCGCTTTTTCGATGATTTGAAGCGCTTCCGCCGAGCTGAGAAGGACGCTGAGACTTGGGGCAATGTGCTCATGTACGGAAATGTTGTGACCAGCACGAACACCCTTTTGGAGAAGTAAGTGCGCCCGCATGTGTTTTTCGCAGAGAAATACTTACCATCTGGAAGGAATCCTAAAATTCTGTCTAATGTGCCCACGGGCTTCACCCTCGCCGCATCCACGCAAGTTGCGGGACGTGGCCGTGGCACCAACGTCTGGATTGCACCCCCTGGGTCCCTCATCCACTCAACCGTCATCAACCACCCGGCGCACCTGGCCGTGTCTCGACCTATAGTCTTCATTCAGTACATTGCCTCCATTGCTATCGTCGAGGCTATCCAATCCTACGCCCCAGGCTACGAAAAGCTACCCGTCAAGATCAAGTGGCCCAACGACATTTGTAAGTCATCTGAGCCCCTTCCCTCCTGCGAATCCGTTGCTGACGAGTCCCAGACGCCCTCGACCCATCCAAGCCTGACTCTAAGGAATACGTCAAGATTGGCGGCATGCTGTCGCAGTGTGGCTACTTCGACGGTGCCTACCAAATAGTCCTCGGCATCGGCCTCAATACGATCAACCCTCGTCCCACAACGTCCATATCCGACCTCGTCCCTCCCGGCGTAGCCCCTCTCCATATCGAGACGCTCCTCGCACGCCTCTTGACCCGTCTTGAAGCAGTCCACGCACAGTTCATCCGCGAGGGCTTCTCCCACGACTTGGAAACGCGGTACTACCGCCACTGGCTCCACACCGGGCAGCTGGTCACGCTGGAAGCAGAAGGGAACGTCCATGCGAGGGTAGTGGGGATAACCAAGGACTGGGGCATGCTACATGTCGAGCAGACGGACAGAGAGGGGCGGGGGACCGGGAAGATGTGGGCGCTACAGAGCGACGAGAATAGCTTTGACTACTGGAAGGGCTTGGTGAGGAGAAAGACTTAAGAATGCGGTTCAGAAAAGTTTAGAAGAAATGCAGGCTACTGCGGATTAGATCGTGTTCATATACAATATATCAAGACCGCAAAAGATCTTGTCTCTTCTCTTGTCTATGCCGTCCACTTCTCGAAGCCAACGACCCCTATTCCCGCCAAAAACGCCGTGCCATGCCGCAGTCGAGTGAAGATGTACATGTAATACAAAAGGAATGTTTCCTTTCGGCCTGGACCTCGCGGTGGCCTGTCTTGTCGTGTCGGTCGATGCGCGTTCAGCGCACCATCTTTCGTCGCCCAGCATCTGTCAGGTTCCTTGAACGGCAGGCGTCGTTCACCGGTCCTTGTACATCTTGGGCGGACCCTCCTTTATTTCGGCCTCTTGCTGCGCCTTCTCCCGTATCGGTCCCAGCTCCCGCTCAAACCTCTCCTTCGCCCTCACAATCTTGCTCTGCAGGTAAAAGCTGCCTCCCTTTTCCGGGTCGTTGGCGTCGAACAAGCGCTTGTACCTCGCCAGCACGACATCAACGTCAGCTTGGCCTCCCGCGGGTGGCTTGACGTTGAGGATCTTGCAGGCCTCGTCGAGGGTCATGCCCGAAGAGAGGGAGGCGCCGCCCGAGGACGAGCCCCCGGCCTTGGCTTGGGCGCGCTGGTACTGCGAGGCGGCCGAGGCTTGTTTGTAGGCGGCCATGAAGGAACGTCCGAGGATGCGGGAGCCTGTGAGGAAGGCGGTGATGACGAACTTGTGCGCCTGGGGAGAGTCAGCTAGATGCTCAGTTCGGACCTGATGGTCGGCACGGCGCGGCTCCACGGCCGGTATTCGCAGGACATGGCACGTACCATCTTGAAAGTAACGGACGAGTTGTCGTCGACTAGATCGATAACTCGTAGGACTGACGATGATGAGGATTGGCGGCGCGGTAGCCCCTGGGGATGGGATGCGGTGGTTGCGGTTGCTCGTGGACGTGGTGGCGGCGCGCTGAGCCAGAAAATGCAAATGTCGGCACGGCTCAACGTCGAATTTTGCCCAAGACGGAACCCTCGCAGGCGGCTTGTCCCGACCGCCGGCCCTCCTTGTCTCTACCCGAAGATTAGCCCCACCGAGACGCTCACCGAGACAGCCTCTAATGGCAGTTGTGTTTTGTGATTGGCCTCCACCACTCAGGCACGGTTGTACCCCACGCCTGCTTCTCGCTGTACCTTCTATACAGCTGAGACATTCATCCTGGATGATCCAATTGACTGGGCTCGACTACTTTGGTATTATCAGCGTAGCAAAGTATCAGCTCGTTGCAGTTTCTTTCCAGATACGCTGGTAGACGACCGAAGCTTCGGGACATGGGGGCTCGATGAGGACAGGCGACGACATTTCACAAAACAAAGACGAAGTCAGGTGATAGGTGTCGTGGGTTTCCGAGCCATCCTGAATCTAATTTCATCTCGAAGACGCCTCGAGGAGAGTAGAGACGATCTACAGCCAGGAAAGTCTATCAAAGGGCTTGGAAGTATCCGAAGATGGCTGATACAACAACATCAGCGGAGCCCCAGACCCTGGACGACTCCAAGAAAATGAGCGTCGGAGAAATCGAAGCCATCCTTACCAACGAGGGCAGTGGACTCACTGCAGATGAGTATGACGAAGTGACTGAGGATGAGGACTTGAAGGAGAAGCGAGTCAACCTAGGGAAGGCTATCCTGGGCACTTGCCAGCAGCTATGGTCCGAAGGGCATGAAGAACTTGATCTGGTCGCTGAAAAGCTGGGAGATGGAAGCCGAGATGGTGAGTCGTGGTTGGGGACGTGACTGCACGACCCAGGCTGACCCCCTCCAGTTGCGTGGCGGGCTCCCTTCGGCCAGTCCGGCTTGCTGGACTTCTTCCTCGGCGTTATTGCCCTCGAGCCCCTGAGGCAGGCTCTGCAACTTCACACTCTTCGATTCATCGGCAATTCTTGCGCGGACGAGGATGAGAACCGCGCGCGCGTGGTTGAAGGAAACCACCTACCTTCGCTAGTGCGGCTTCTTGCGGACGAGACCCTCATCCCCTTCACGGTTCCAGTGTTGTACAACATTCTGGTGGACTATGGTAAGCGCAAGCCTCTAGAATTGGCGACGTGCACAATCTAACGCGCTTCCCTAGATCCAGCACAGAAGGCCGCTTTAAGCGCCGGTCTCTGCCATCGTCTCGTTGAACGCTTATCGTCACCTACTATCCAGGAGTATCAACCCTTCGTCAACTACATCTGCAAGACCCTCATCTTGCTCGCCGGTCACGACACTTCTCCCGCGGATGTACACCCTGCCACCGTGAACGTTCTCCTTACGCTGGCTCTCAGCCCGAGCTTCTCGGGGGATGTTGATGACTTCACCTCCCTTGTTGGTGCAGCGGCAGCCTACCTTGCCAAGGAGAGCTTCCAGAAGGACTGGGTTACCCCCGAGCCATTGCAACTTCTCCTGCATGCCATACAACATGCGAACACCGCGTACTCCCCAGAAGACCCCGAGGAGCTGGATGTTCTCAAGAAGACGAGGTCTGCTCTGCAAGGAGCGATGGCAGACATCACCGCCCTTGATGCGTTCCCGGCTCTCAACCCTCTGGGAGGGCCAGTAACAACTACTCTCTTTCAATGGCTGCAGCTCCCAAATCCCTCGCTGCGGACGGTGGCCTGTCTATCGCTGGGCAACCTCTCCCGCTCTGATGAGATTTCGACTGCGCTGGTACAACAATACCAAGTCCACACCCGCATGATGTCCGTTATTGCAGATCCCGCCACAAACGACCCTCAAGAGCTTCACTCTGGGCTGTCCTTCCTCAAGAACCTCGCCATCCCCGCCCAGAACAAGGAGGTCCTTGGCGGACTGCTGGAAGCCTCGTGTGTACCAAGAATCTTCGCCCTGGACACCCTGCCCCAGGTGCAATTCGCGGCCGTTTCACTCACTCGACTATTGCTCGTGAAATGTCCAGCCAACGTCCAGAAGATCTGCCGCAGACTCAGTCAGGATCCTGACAGTCCTTCCCGCGAGCGCACCGTTGCCACTATGCTGTGCGAGATCTTCAAGCGTTCCGACGCAGAGCCAACGCGACTCGAGGCCGCAAGGGCCGTCACCATGTTGTGCCGCGTGCTTCACACAACAACACCCCTCAACCAAGTCCTCGTGGACTGGGTCCCTCAAAACGGAAAGGATGACGACGCCTCACTAAGGGAGCACTTCTACTCGAAACATCCCCTGTCTGATCCGCTGGGCTTCATGGTTACTCAGGAGAAGTGGCCCGTCCTGCGCTCAGAGGCATGGTTCGTCTACGCCCTCATGGCCCGAACAAGAGATGGCGCCGGCGTCATCCTCAGCGTCATGTTCAGCGACGTGGCGACCGCTGCCTTAATCCAGGCCGTCACGGGGAAGCCTACAAGCCCCAAGACGGCTGCTGATCGACTTGGAGATGATGCAGCTGCGTCTTCGGACTCATCAGTGACAGTTGGCCCGCCGAGTGCTGGTCTGCTTGGGATGGAGGACGAGAGCAAGCCGGTCGAGCCTACCGAGGTAGGTTTGAGGGCTGACCGAGAGAATGCGGTCGTCATGTGTCAGGAGATGAACAGGACCTTGGGCGACGAGCTCCCCCAGATGAGGATCAGCCTGCATCATGACTTGATCAAGGAGGGGACGGAGCAAATTGCATTGCAGAGAGGCCAACCCATATAGACCGTAAAACTAGCATAGACCTGCGTGGTTCGGGCGGTCAGCGGGCTTGGGAAAGACATAACACATCGCAAATCAAGACGGAGGGGCGGTTTGTGGTTCACGTAATTCCGTTATCGTCAGATAGAACAAAGCCGGTGATCATGCTATTCTTTGACCTGGACCTAGAGTAACCTCCATCCGTCTCCAGCCAGATATCCTCATCAAAAGCCTCGAACCGACGTCTGCTCCTGTCCACGGAAACGAGACGCAAAGAGCAATGGACCCTCAAAAACACCAGTGTACCCTTTTTCTAAAACCGTTGCAGAAAGCTCAGCTCACACTTTAGTCATCATATCGTGCTGCGTTGCTTATTTCTTGGCGGTCTCAGCCTCAGCCTTCTCCCTCTCGCGCTTGTCCCGGGCGCCCTGCGAGCGCTTGATGGCGCGGACGTAGCGCAGCTTCATGTAGGCGCCGCCCTCGATGGGAGCGGGCATATCGCTCTTCTTGATCTCCTTGATGGCCTGGTCGGTGGGGGCAATGGGGAGGGCGTTGGAGATCAGGGTGGCCTTCTCAACCTCGCGGGGGTTGGTCTTGGTGTCGCCCTTCTTGGGGTTGTTGGACTTGCGGGGGAAGACGATGAGGCGCTCCTTGTAGGCCTTGAGGCGCTCGACGTTGGCGGCGAGAGACTCCTCGGAGAGGTTCTGGCGGCGGGGGTCGACGGCAATGCCGACGGTGGGAGCGTAGCGGCGGGGGATACCGGCCTCCTGTTTCGAATTAGACCTGTCATTTGATTTCCTGCCACCGTTCGAATCGTACCTTGAGCTCGGCCAGGGTGAAACCACGGCCCTCACGGACACGGCGGTTGTACTTGATGGTCGGGCATCGCACCACGGGGCGGAGCTTGTCGAGGGGACGGGGAGCGATGGCGGCAGCCTTAGCCTGACGCGCTGTGCGTCTCGACTTCTTCTTGCCGGGCTATTGAAGATCAGAAAGGTTCCCAACATCGTCAATCTCTCGTGCGTCGCATACCTGGTCGAAGTGGCATCGGACCCTACGCTGCCAATCCTTGCGGAAGTCTACTCGCGGTCAGTCGTTGCTCGGCAAGTCGTCGCTTCGGCGGGCGGAGGAGTGGTTGGTCCTTACGGGTCTTCACGATCTTCTGGTTGTGCTTGATCGCCTGCGAGGAGTCAGCAACATGGCCTCGAATAATCCAATGCTCGTTTCGGGGGGGCGGCGTACCATTGTGCCGGTTTGCGATCACACCTGTTGTCGGGTTAGTCGGTCGTCGTGAGGCGTGGAAATTTCGGCGGAGTGAAGATGCTCAGACAATTTCAGCGAAGGGTTTCTGTGCCCTACGGTGCAGAAGTCGCAACGCCAGTGGTGGGGTCAAACTGCGGACTCCACTGGAATTTTGTGCGCGTCACGTGCGGGCGGGCGCAGATGCGATGGGTCGCTGACTCAGCCACCGAATGCCCAGTCTTAATGGGACTTACTCAAAGCATCGCGAGGGATGATCTCGAGAAGTACCAGATGATGTGTGCAATTGTTTCGGGACACACTTGTGCTCCATACGACCCTGTCTTTTCTAGAGAGAGAATACGTCTCACCCATTATGGTCGACCATACTGCCCAAGGTATGATGAGGTCCTGGACGGTCAGTTTGGGTGAACTAACTATCGTCTCGATTACTTGCACGTTCGTCTTTACTTCATTCAATTCTCGATTGAAATTAAAAGCTTCAGCATCATGCCTTTGAATTCCCATCTACACCAAAATCGTCCATCCGCCTCAAGTACCTAGGTTACTAGGGGCTTGCGCCTGCCATCCAATTTGGTCGCCAAAGATGCTGACCTAATCATTCAAGGACGAGATGGCGCACGGGCCACATGCCTCCCCTACTTAAACATCACCGGTCTCTGTGCCTTTTGCTCTCTTTTCCTTTTCTTCTTCATACTTACCTTGTTTCGAAGTCCCCAGCTCAAGATTCGGGGGCTTCAGTCTGGGTGGCCTGCATTGCACAGCGCGGTGTCGACCCAGACTCCATTGTCCTTCGGGGCCATGGGAGGCGTAATTTTTGCTTGCTCAACTTTTCATTATGACCGTCGCTTGACGTGATGGCATGAAGAAGATGTCTGAATGTGATTGAGGCTAGAACCACAAGTGACTGGAGTAAACATTAATTTGTACTGAGTCACGCCAACGAGGCTGTAGACTGTAGTGTGAACGCAATAGTGCATTCTAGACAGGACACCTGGAGCCGTGCGCGTGGTCAAGAAGGGTGTGTCGGGGAGGCTTTGAGATGCAGGTGGTTTATCGGAGGTTCACATTCGTTGGGGCCACGCGCTGGCCACAACTGAATTAAGCTTTGTACGGAACAGCAGGGTCTCTTCCATTCGATATGCTGATATGCTGAGCTCGCTGCTCTGTCACTATGATTCTCAATGGTCTGGTTAAGAAGTGTTATTGAGGTGATGGTGATGGGTTGGCTCGTGGGGGCGGCGTTCCTCATCAAACGCGAAGTGCTATGAAGAACTTCTCCGAATACATCTTGTTCGTCTAGAATTGTTTGCCCGGCTTGCTTGTCCCGAATTCTCGAAGACGCTCACCCCTTGTCGTTCTCATGTCTCGACGCGCATCGCGACTTTCCACTCCTCGTAGCTGCCAGCTCCCATTACCGAACATCCCCCGGGCCAATCAAACAGCCCCCAAGTCCACTCTGCGCAGCAGCACCCGAAAAATCTCATGACACCACCATCTCCGGCCCTCCGCGTCGACCACCTATCACCACTTCCCTCCCCTCCACGCCCGAATCCCCTAATTAGGGCCAACCGTCGTCATGGCCTCAAGAGTCGGGCCACGAAGCGTCAAGGACGCAACGCGCTTCACCTCGAACATCCCGCACGCAACCTCCAAATCCGCATCCTCTGCCTCTCCTTCGGCGGCGAGTAAAGCCGCCAGCCGAATCCCCGGCGAGACACCCGAGCAACGAGTCCGACGGCTGCGGCAGGCCCATCTCGCTGCGCAACGGGCGCAGGTCAGTAAGACGGATAAGGTCATCGATGGCACCAGGAGGTTCCTGGACGCGGCGCATCGGTTCACGATTGGGGGGGTGATATTATTCACGGGTGAGCCTTTCCCCATTCCTTAATCCCGGCATCCCCCGGCGATATACCGTACAATTTGGCGAAGACCATGGCTAATGAAGGAAAGCTGTGGCTGGTGTGGTATCTATCTACTCCGTATGGGACATGCTCCGCTACAACCGCGCCCGCCGTGCCGAATGGGTCGAAGCCCAAAAGAAGCTTGAGGCCGACGAACTCGCCACCGCACGCCTGGCCTATCTCAAGGGCACGGCCACGGAAGAGCAAATAGAACTCGTCGAGTACGAGAACGAAAAGGCCGAGAAGCAGGGAATAAAGCTACCTCCCCTGCTGGGCGCGCCGGAACACAGGACGCATTTCGAGGAGACCTTCAAATCTGGGGATGAGAAGGAGGGTGGAAAGGGGATATTAGGGGTGATTGGCGGGCTATTCGGCGGGGGGAAAGGGCAGGATGCCAAGGAGGAGAGTCAGCTCGTCAAAGCTGCACCAGAAGCCCTGCAGGAGCCTGTGAGGAACTTTGAAGGAAAGGCCAAGTCGGCGTGGGAGCAGGAGAAGCAAAACCAACTCCAAGGGGGTCAATTAGATCGCCTAGGTCTCGAGACCGCATCGTCCACACCAGCACCATCGAAGAAGGGCTGGTGGCCGTGGTAGCGGTGCTGGATTTTGTACAATTCGCCCTTCCCTTGGGCACCCAACAACTTGTATCATATGTAGATCAGGCAGTGCATTAGAAGGCGCCGGGGCTGGGTCTTGTATACGTATCATGAACGCATCTGTTCTAGCAGTCGCAAATAGGAAGCGCATCATCTTGGCATGAAGCAAGCTTGAGAAAGCAAAATGCATCGCTGGTTTGGTATCTATCGATGACCTTTCTGAGTCTTTCCCCACGACCCATGCTTGGACGTTGTAATCTCCGCTTGTTCCTTGGGAACCGCGGTCTATTGTACAGAAAATGAATGCTGAAGAATCCAGTGAACCCCCATTGAACCAAAAACGCATGCATGCTACCCCATCCATCACTGTAAATTCTCAGCGAAAGTGAAGTGGCTTTCGAGCTTGTTGTGGGCTTTGCGAAGGCAGAACGCCGGTGTGCCCGGAGATGCTCGAGCGATAACAGGAGTCGAAATCGGGCAGGAGGAGTGGCTGCTCCCCCGTGAGTATTGTCTTATGAAGGAAGATACGGTCTGCAGTAAGTGACTCGGCGTTTAGAGTCATTGTGTCCAGCCATCGCGAGGCGTCATGTATGTCACCATTCCGGCGTTGACAGCAGGAAGAGGATTGCTTGCGCGCAGACCGCGCGTCCAATCGAGTCTTCTGTAGATTGAAAGCCTCGGCTGTTTGACGGCTTTCTCCTGACTTCAACGGTCGCACGACCTGGCTCCAGAGAATGGGTGTCCTTTCGGGGTCGAGCAGCTGGGTCCGTCCCTTCTATGAGATAACAATGTGATTGAAGTGACCGGGCACCTTGTCTCGGCACTTGTCACAGTCGGCCCTGTATCCTATACTGAAGCTCTTTTTCATGCCGGGTTGCCACGTCCAGGAGTTGATGGTATGCTTGCTCCGCATGTGCCCTCTGCGCTCGGGGGACGGCATTGGTGACTCGCCATCAGCCTCTGGTGGTTGTGACGATGCGCGGTCTTCCATCATCGCGTTAGGATGCTGCATGCCATGAGGCGAGGGTGGTTGTAAGTTGACGTGCATGTCGTCGCACTCAGAGATGGGCGAGGGCAACCTCCGGTTGTTTTGTACGTTCTGCCAGTCACCCTCTGATGCCATCGTTCGTGGTACATTATCATTGTTTCCAGCCCAATCGTGCTGTTGGCCTCTAACCTGGGCGGCAAAGCTAGGCTGGATGGGCGTAGGCATGCGGTTCATGCCTGTTGATGGGTCGACCTCCGGTTCGAGGTGGGAAGCTGCTAAATGATTCGACGCATGGTGAGGACACGGACTTGCGTTGCCAGCGTCAGTCATGTCCATCTCAGTATCTTGCTCGGGCTGAGGCTCGGATGGCATATATGTGCGTGCTTCGATGTGGGAGTGTCGGAACTGTGCGGGAGAAGCGTCTAATGGGGTGACGGAGGCGCCGGCGCGAGGCGATGTCCTAACAGGCAGACTTTGCAGTCGTTTCTATCATGGTCAGTACCAATTCCTCCCAAACTGACGTTCCAGGCGTACATTGCGATGCTCGCTGAAGCTGGTAGCCCCAGGTTGAAACTCTTGCTCGTCCTCTCTGCCCCGCTTCTTCGGGGTGTCAGGGTTGAGTTCCATGTAGTGCTGCGTCTCGAACATGGTGGCGGCGAAACGAGCGTCCAAAGAAAGAGCGTAGTTGGACAATTGATAAAGCGAATCGAGGCGGTGATGGTGAGGCTCGACCGTCTGGGCTGATGATGTTGCAGGAGACGAGGCGAGGGAGGCCAGCTGCAGCAGCGCTGACCTGGACTATTCGGGCTGGTATCGGCGTGAGGGGAACAGCCAGTGGCTGAAGCGGTGGCAGTGGCGAGTCGCGCTGACCGGGGTGTGGGAATACGCAGGAATCGGGTCGAGACTTGTAAAGAACACAGAAGCAGTTGCCAGTGGCGTTATGGGGGATGTAGTTGAAAAGGAAGGAAAGAGATCCGGATAAGTGAGCGTGGTGAGGGGGCTGGCGCTCAAGGTGCCGGTGCCGATGCCAATGCCAATGCCAAACAGAGAAGGAGAAGTGCGACAGCAGCGCGCAGATGATCCAGCACCTGAGCACACCGTCTGCCGATCAGGTGATTAGAAACAATAGCGAGCCAAACGAAGAATATTAGAATTTTTGGATCGAAGCACAGGAAGGGAAGTAAGGAGAGACGCGTCGAGACTGAAGAGCCCGGTGATGATGGGAAAGGCAGAACGCGACCTATCGTAGCAAAACATGTCACCTCGCTGTCGCCGAATTAGTTATGGTGAAGCTGACAGGGGTCTGGCAGAACCTCCTGGTCGCAACAGGAAGAATCAAAACATACTTCTGGAACAAGGTGACACAAGCTACTATCACTTGGCTGTCAGCGTCGCCCTTACTTTTGAGCTCTGCCACCTATGCTACGCAGCTTCTGTCCGATGGCAGCCATTGTTTTATCCACACTCCTAACTACACCCAACGAGCGGTCTCCTGTTGGCTGACGGGTGAGGTCTGGAACAACCTACCCTGCACCAATGCATGCAACCCAAGCCTACATGGAACTGAACTCTGTGTTGGTCTTGAAAAGTGCTATGGTCACGCATTGAATAGCTCAGGTATGTTGTCTCTTTGCTATTGCTCTGTTGGTTATGATTTAAAATCTTCTTCCGGATACGTGTTATAGCATCAGGGTACAAGTTTTGTGAACAGCACAACGTAGTGCCGTAGGAGGTAACTACACAATGGATTCCAATTCTGGGGAAGCGCGCCTCAAGAACTTTAATTCCACATCACTTCCGCTCATACAAGAGAGAACGTTGCCATCCCATCATCGGCTCGCTGCTTCCACTCATCCTACCCTGGTGCACCTTGAATCGCTTGACTCGCCTACGTATACTCGTCCCCTGGCATCTTGCTAGACCAAAAATGCCCCTCGGTGGAGCCCCTCCGAGAACCCTCCGATCCAGCTCCGTCGCCTGCCTGCACTGGCACCAGATCCTCATCCATTGTCCCACCGGCCGAGCACCACGTTTCTGACTCACCGCAGCAGACGCGATAAATCAATCCATCGAGCCGAAAAGTGGGTTACGGACAAGATCCACCATTACCTCATGAGCCCTTTCTCGGTCTTCCATGTGCTTTGAGTCAAAGAAGAAAATCTTCATTGTCGTTCGAGTTGAGAAAAATAGTGCACAAGTGTGACTGCCCCGCGCTCCGATATCGAAAGTCAATTTCGAGCTGCTTTTCATAGTCGTTGTCACTACACCGACTTTGACTCTTACAACAACCAACTTACACACAACCGTTGTTGACACCTACTAAGCTTCTTTAGAGAGCATCTGACTGGTCGACGCTTACACAACCAGCTTCCTCCATAACAACAGTCACAATGCCCGGCGTTGACGTTGCCCCTCTTGCGGCCGATGACACTCGAGGTAACCAACCCGTCCCGTTTGGCGATTGAGCTCTACTGACCAACCAGTCCTCGGCCAGGACCCTCTCATTCCTCCTCAACTCCTCACCTCCGAGATTCCTCTACCACAAGATGCCGTCGAAGCTGTTGTCCGCGGCCGCGTCGAAGCCGCCGAAATCATCACCGGCCACTCCGACCGCCTCCTCGTCGTTGTAGGCCCATGCTCCATTCACGATCCTGCCACCGCCCTCGAGTACTGCCAGCGTCTTAAGCAGCTGTCTGACAAGCTGTCCGACGACCTGTGCATCATCATGCGCGCTTACCTCGAGAAGCCGCGCACGACTGTCGGATGGAAGGGTCTGATCAACGACCCGGACATCGACGAGAGTTTCCAGATCAATAAGGGATTGAGGGTCAGCAGGCAAATGTTTGTCGATCTGACGAGCAGTGGGATGCCAATTGCGAGCGAGATGTTGGATACCATCAGCCCCCAGTTTTTGGCGGACTGTATCTCGGTTGGTGCGATCGGAGCGAGAACCACAGAGTCTCAGCTGCACCGCGAGCTGGCTTCTGGCCTGTCTTTCCCCGTGGGCTTCAAGAACGGTACAGATGGCAATTTGGGAGTTGCGATCGACGCAATTGGTGCCGCGGCTTCGAAACATCACTTCATGGGTGTGACAAAGCAGGGTCTTGCCGCTATCACCCGCACCAAGGGCAATGAGCATGGCTTCGTTATCTTGCGTGGCGGGACAAAGGGCCCCAACTTCGACAAGGAGAGTGTTCAGGCTGCCAAGAAGACCCTCAGTGAGAAGGGGCAGAAGCAGGCAATCATGATTGATTGCTCGCACGGTAAGAGCTCCTTTCCTCACCACCCGACATGTGGGCGTGGCTGACATGAGCAGGCAACTCGCAGAAGAACCACAACAACCAGCCCAAGGTTGCCAAGGTCATTGGCGACCAACTCCGCGAAGGCGAGAAGTCCATCATCGGCGTTATGATCGAGTCCAACATCCACGAGGGCAACCAGAAGGTCCCCAAGGAGGGTCCCGCTGGTCTCAAGCGCGGCGTCAGCATCACTGACGCTTGCATTGACTGGGAGAACACCATCACTGTGTTGGAAGACCTTGCTGCCGCCGTGCGAGCCCGCCGCGAGGTCAATGGCGCCACTGGCAGCAATTCGCCTGCCAAGGTGACGCCACTTGAGGAAGATTAGATCTGTTGACTGATAGTCGTACATGGTGCATATGAGGCGTTCAAAACGGGACTGAGATGCGGGAAGGGAAAAGTGATCTTAGCTTCAATACAAGTCAACCATCATGCCGAGAGTATTTGCTCCAGAACGCCGCAGTCCAGTTTGTCGTAGCTACCTCTGCCCAGCAGATACAGCCGCGTAGTTGACATCCTGCCTCACAAAGCTCCGATCCTGCCTCCAGTTCATGACCTTCTTGAACGCTGCCCATCCAAGCAGCCCAACCGTCCCGACAATGAAACCCCAAACAATAATTTTGTCCTTATTGCTATCTCTCTGGAAGCACAGCGTCATGACATCTTCCTCTTCCGCATCTTCGCAGATGTCGATGCCCTGGCTAAGACAGAAGTTCTTGGTGCATTCGGAGCATGATGTCGATGCTGTTCGGCTTGACGGGGAACCGAATGGGTTCTCAAATAGGGTTGCGGATCGACGAAAGGACCCTTGCGCGTCGTCGGACTGCTTGTGTTCTGGGCCGAGGGGGATGATGGTGCTGTTCTTGAAGCAGGTGCATTTGCAGAAGATCGGAGCGCCTGGACTCATTAGCTCTGCACGGCGCAAAGGGAGCGAGCGAGCTTACCGGCCGAGACGACTGTTGCAAACACCGCCAATAGCAGTAACAGAAGTGGTATGCGCGCCATGGTGATTAAGGTCTTGGACGTGGCACTGATTAGGTAGTCGGGGAATGTTCGATGCAGTTGCGTCGCTGAAGCTGTGGCGCAACTGTGGCTCAACCTCCTGAAAGCCACATTTCGACCCACCTTGGCCGCGGCCGTTTCGCTCATTGGTCGCGAGCTTCACGTCGAAAAAGTTCCCATCGCGAACCTGAACTACGTCTTCCAACCCATCGGCTTCACAGATCGCCGGCTGCACATCCTCACCATGCCGCGAATATCGAGACTTCAAGGCGGCCTGAGGGCCGTCGCTCGGTCAGCCTCATGCGGCCCGGCACCTTTCCGTGCCGCCTTCAGCACCACCGTCCCTAAAGCCGGTGTCCGCGAGAAGCTCTGGAAAGGCGAGGCTCCAGGCGCCGAGGATCCCTACACTCAACCTCCTCCGTCCTCTTCTCCGATCACAATCGAAGAGCCCTCCGAACCTCGCCGCATGACGAAGCGCGAACGATACATTGCCGCGTCTCCTCTCGCCGTACCCCCTCTGAGGAAGGAAGCTGCTACGGAGGCACAGGCCGAGACCGATCCTATGTACGAGCCTGCAAAGACGCTGGACGATCTGGTAGAGCCTGCGCCATTGAAGGAATGGTGGGACCAACCCGGTCACTGGAGCTACGTCAGCGAATTCAAGGGTTTCGCTCCCAAGGAGAAGACTGAGTCTGCCGCTGCGGTGGAGGTTTATCTGCGCAGAGCGGTGGGAGAGTGTTTGGCGTTGCGTGAGGCGGGCAAGTTGAGCGATCTGGTGCTAGGGAAGCAGAAGTGGAACCCCCCACCGCCTCAATACCATGAGAACCTGGTGATCGAGGTCAGCGACGGTGTAGGATCTGTGAGCAACGCCTCGGAGATCGTAGAGGGAATTGAGAAGAGCTTGGAGAAGAGGACGGCGCCGAAGGCTTGGAAGAAGGTTTTGGGATGCCAGCATGAGCCCGCGACTAAGATGGTTGCGGAGTGGGATCCTGTGTGGAAGACGATCAAGCTTGACGAC
Organism: Sordariomycetes sp. S80-01Y; assembly: GCA_037042185.1. Lineage (NCBI taxonomy): Eukaryota > Fungi > Ascomycota > Sordariomycetes > Sordariomycetes sp. S80-01Y. The sequence continues at coordinate 2,471,907 of JAXQJY010000027.1, read as the reverse complement.
GAGCTCAAGTTCGGCGTACGTTATTCAATTCATGCCACACAGCAGGCAATCATCAGCTAACCCTTTCACAGATCCGCAAGCGTCTCTTCCAGCTTACAGGAAACTACATCCCCGACGCGCGCCTCGGTGCCTGCACCACTGTCAAGCACCTCCTCACCTTCTCGACCCAGCAACCCAAACCAACGAAGCTGGCGCAGGAGATTGAGCTCAAGAACCTGTTTGAGGATCTGAGCAACGTCCGGACGCAGGACACCAAGATCAAGACCATCCAGAAGGAGACAGAAGTTGGTCGGTGGAAGGTCATCGAGGAGGAGCTGGAGAAGAGAGGGTTGCCGACCACGGGATTCAAGGACTTGCCGGGGCACAAGGAGAGCAAGAGACTCAGGGGTGTGGAATAAGCAGCTGTACGAAGTGGGAGAACTCGGTAGCATTAGAGGATGTATATTGTATTATTTGTATACTATGTGGAATACATGGAATTCAGAGGCTCAACCAACGTGAACACAACGGCTACTCGTCATGTTGAAATTGGGATTTACGCCAGGTACGTTTCACCGTACCCGTCACCCTCTCCCCTCAGAGTGTCAGCGATCCTCGGCACCTGGTATTCATAACCACTCTGCCACGTCCCTTCGTAAGTGGGATACTCCATCTCGGACCACTTTTCTTGGATCCTCTTCGCGCTCTCGCCAAATCTCTTTCTGATGTCCTTGTAGGTCGGGTCAGTCAACTTGCCGTCCTTCTTGACGAAGACTCCGTCGACGAGGACGTGCAGCGCATCACCAGCATTGGCGTGCAGCATGACAGCCGCGACAGGATCACTCCATCCAAGCATGCTGTCCGAGCTCTCGGCGTCCCAGATCACGATGTCAGCCTTGGCGCCCTTTTCAATAACGCCCAGATCGGGTCTCCTCAGCGCAAGACCACCGGAGCGAGTGGCCAAGTAGAATGCCTGGCTCACGCTCATCGGGTTCTTGGTGGCAATCTTCCATCCACTCAAGACCTGGTCGAAGAGCTTATACCTCACGGTCTGCAACCAGATCCTGGCCTGCGTGAGTATATCAGCTGAGTAGGTGAAATGCGTGTCAACACCCAGAGCTGCCTGGTCGAGGATCTGGTACGAGTGGGGATGGGTGTGGCCGTAGTGCATCTCCGACTCGGGTGTAATGCTCAGATACTGGTTGCTTGACCTCAGAAGCTGGGCATCGGTGGCGGTGATGAACGAAGCGTGGGAAAAGACAACCGGCACGGACGTGTTGAGGATCTTGAACGCAGCGAGATCGCTGGGGGAGTTGCTGATGCCCCATGGACCCATAAGAGTGTGCGTCGTGAGGACGGAGACGTTGTAGTCCTTGACCATGTCGACGATATCCTGGGTTTCTGGGGCTGCTTCAGGACCCCAGGAGTCGAAGCTGATGCCCAGTTCGGTGGGAGTCCCTTCATACGTCTTTTGCTCGGCAATCTCCTTGAAGTTGGGAAACTGATCCTTGATGGTGTAGTTGAGCGTAGGGATATCGTGGAAGGTGTAAGCCCAGAACACACGGGCCCTGCTCTCAACAGATGCGTTCAAGCCCGCCCAAGCCGTCTCGTTACTCCACGTGTGGTGCGCATGATCTAGCACCGTGGTGACGCCCGAGCTCAAGCTCTCGTAGATACCCGTAAGCTGGCCGAGATAGACGTCCTCAGCGGTGTAAGAGGAGGCCGAGGCAAACTCGCCGTAGCGGGAGAAGTACTCGGCAAGAGTAGTGTTGGAGCCCAGGGTCTTAAAGGCGGTTTGCCAAAGGTGGCGGTGGGTGTCGATGAGGCCGGGTGTGATGATCTGGTTGGAAACGTCTACACGCGTGACGTTGGAGGGAACGTCCTCGGGACCATCGGGGTTCGATGATACGGCAGCGATTCTGTCGTCGGTGACGAGGAGCGAGCCATTGCGGATGACGTCGAAGCTCTCGGTGGAAGAATTGAAGCCGACGATGGTCGCACCGTGGAAGAGCGTGGACGTTGCGGCTGTCAAGCCAGCAAAGCCGAGGGCTGTGACGAGATTGGACAGCATGGTGAGTGTTTTGTAGGGTACCACCTCGCGAGAGACGCTGATCCAAAAGTTTCACTCGAAACTACCTGCAAGTCCCGAAGCCCACCTTTTGTATTACATCCGTTCTGGGCGTTGGTCGGCCGCAGCACCAGTTTAGGAGCTAACTGACATCATCCCGACGATAGAAAACCTCCTCATGGAACCCCCTGGTACCGGCGCGACCGTTGACGACGTGCCTGCATCTGCCGAGAACACATGGCTCTTAATAATAATACCCGCAGACATCTCCCGATCGCGAGGGCTCAGTCCAATCAGTGCCGGGATTAGTGCGAGGTGGAGGTCAGGCAATCCCAACGCAGATGCTACTTTGTCAGCTGCCGCGCGTGAAGTCGAGAGAAAACTGGCAATGGCTGGCTCTTCGCTGGGGTGTAGGGTGGGCGAGAGGAGCTGGACATGGGGATTATGACGGTGTCATTCTGCAGGAGGATGCTGACCGAGAACTGACACACAACGGATCGGTGGAGGGTCGAGAGGGTCGAGAGGGTCTGCTGAGGCTGGCCCACCGAGTCGCGCAACAGCCGCTACGGAGGATTACATTACTCTGCTTGTGCTCGGGCTGGGCTCGGAATCCGGCCTCGTCGGTAGTGCTTTGAGGCAGCTGGCGATGTTTCGTACGCCTTAGCCCCAAAGTCCCCTTCCAGAAGTTCATGTCGAAACGGTCGCGTGCAGCTCGCATGGCCGTCAGCTCGGCCTCGGGTTCTTATTTTGTGGAGCGGCGGCGTCCTGCATTGCGTTCAATCTACGCTGCCAACGAACCACTGCGGGCGGCAGTCAATCTGGTCCTCATTCAAGGGAATTGGCATATTCAAATGTCGAGACGGGACCTTCATCCGGAATATTGTTTAATGAAGCCCTGGAACGGGAGCCGCATCACCCACATCGTGCTTTGCGGAGTAATTATCATGGACAATCGTGCGAATCTTCACCGCAGACCCGATTCAAGGTTAGATCAGTGCGAAAAGGGGGTACCAAACTGGTATGCCAGTGCTTATCAGCCAAGATCAGGTTTTCGGTGCAGCTCAGCCTATCATGGCGCGTTACGGGCAGAAATAATGGGTCTGCCGCTGGGTTCTGGAGAAATACCACCAACAAGCCGCCCCATCGACTCTCCGTGTCTCGACGTGGGAGGGGATCCGAACCCGAGTGTGGGCGCATTTAGCCTATGAGTTAGCGTCAACGCCTGGGGCTCACCAATTGCTTAACAGGCCCGAAGACCACGGGAGACACCTTCCAGGGGCCGCGTTCAAGGTACGGGGCCTGTAGATGTGGAGGGGGGCGACCGACTCGCAATTTCATCCATCCTTCCAACTCTTGCGCGCTTTGTTCGTCTCTCCTTTCTTTGAGTCGTCCGGCCGTTGCTATCATCTCCATCTCTACCTCATCCTCCTCGACCTCTCTTCCAGCGTCCACGGTCGGCGACTTCCTCTTCTGGCCTCAGCCCACCGTTGACCCGACCCGACCCATCACTGTGCCACAGACCCTGACACCCGGCAGCACGACGCTCGAAGCTAAAGCCACCCAATCTCACGCTCAGCTCTTGCGAGCTGAAGCCGGCGCAATACCAATCGGTCGCGTCCCGAAGCCGCCACGAGCCGCATTCGTTCCCAAGGGCAGGGATCTTGGCAGTCGGTGATGCCCTCATTATCACAATCCCTCACTCGCGATGATGGGAACTCGATAGCCACTCCGCTGCGGTGGCGGCGCCCCTTGATGGCAGCTGCAGCCTTGTGGCTGGCCGCAGGTGCTTCGGCTGAGGAGCCCATCGTCAATGTGCAGGCTTCGCGATGGTACGACTGGGGGTCCTTCGGCGCGTACCCTCGCAACAGCTACGAATCTTTCGGCGCTGAGTCGCCCTTCTTCAATTTGCTGCAGACAGATGAAAGCTGCTATGATGGCCTTGTCTTCATGGAGCCGCGCGGAAAATACGTCGAGACGCCTGGTCCTGTGGTCACGGACAAGGATGGCAACCTGGTGTGGATGTCCACACAATGGGAGCAGGCGATGGACGTCAAGGTGCAGAAGTACAAGGGTAACGACTATATTACCTTCTGGCGAGGAAGCGATAGCGGCACGTTTGGTTCTGGGACGTATCTCATGGTTCGTAGTCTCCCTTTTGCAGGTTGAGCCCTGAAACGAACCCTTGCTGACCACACACAGCTCGACGAAGCATATGATATTTTCAAGGAGATCAAGCCAGTTGGAGAGGGCTTGACAGGCGATTTGCACGAATTTCGAATTACGGACGAGGGCACCGCGCTCATGACCATCTACCACCGTGTTCAGGTCGATACAGATGGATATGGCATGGACAAGATTTGGATATACGACGGCTACTTCCAAGAAGTCGACATCGAAACTGGTGAATTGGTCTTTGAGTGGCACGCCTCTGATCATTTCCCCGTTACCGAAAGCAAAGAACCGCTCAATGGCGCCGGAGGGTCCTTTGCTAGCGCATTTGACTTCTTCCACATCAACAGCATCGACAAGGACGCGAACGGGGACTACATAATCTCCTCGCGCAACGTCTGGGGTGTCGCAGCTATCAATGGCAGCGACGGCAGTGTAATGTGGCAGCTTGGCGGCCTGGGCAACAGTTTCAAGGATCTATCCGACGGCGCAGCGACCGACATGTCCTGGAATCACCATGCGGCGTGGTACGAGAACACGACCCTCACCATTTTCGACAATGCCTATAACGGCCACCAATGGTCTTCTGACCGGTCTCGCGGGCTTATGATTGATCTTGATCTGCAAGAATGGACCGCCAAGGTACGACACACCTACGTGGCACCCCAGCACATTCTGGCCCCCTCCCAGGGATCAGTTCAAGTCCTTCCCAACGGAAATGTATTCGTTGGCTGGGGCCATACCCCGGCTTTTACGGAATTTACTATGGACGGGGAAGTCTTGTGTGATACGCACTTTGGCGCAATATGGTTCGCAAATTTTGCGTGGACCAAGAGTTATAGGTCTTTCAAGTACCCGTGGGTGGGAAGACCGAAGACGCCTCCTGCGGCGGCTATGAGGCCAGGGCAGCATGCGCTGTTCGTGAGCTGGAACGGTGCTACGGAGGTAGCACGATGGGTCCTTCAGAGCAGCGCAGACTTCGACAAGGACGGCGTCAAGGACCATGACGATGTGCCCAAGCTGCACTTTGAAACAAAGATCCAAGTCCCCGACGAGGCTGAAACGTACGTTCGCGTTGCGGCTATGGACAAGGATGGTAACGTCCTCGCCCACTCCGACCCTGTTTCACGATACGAAAATACCTTTATCCCGCTCACTAAGGCCCCATCGCGAGGATGGAGACCGGAGCCTTTCACGATTTTCATGTGGAGTTTGACTGCATTTATCCTGCTGAACTTCGCGCTGTTCAGGTGGCGCGGCTCCCTGCTTAGGAGCTGCAGGAGGTGCATACCAAAGAAGAGCCACAAATATGAGCGCCTCCCCGAGGATGTCAAATAATGACCATAGACATCTGGCGGAGTACCCAGAAATCGACAACCTTTTGGAAACGGCGTTTGGTCTTGTATATCGGCGACATTGTCAGATATTTGGGCATGTATATCTTGTGGTGTATATAGGTCACAAAGAGCGAGGCATATACGGAAATCTTAATTGAGACTTAACACGGCTGACGGGCGAGCGCATACTTTCCACCATAGTGAGATGGAGTACCTACCTTGCATTCCTATATGTACGGGCTGCCCGTTCGGGTTGATACTCCGTGCACTGACACCAACTTGGAAGGAGATGCCTTGGGGCGAGACGAGTCCTCAGGGCAGTAGCCTCTCATGTGTATAACACCTGCTTTAGCACAACTGCGACCCCTACAACTCAAAACAAATGATGAGCGAAGCCTCTCTACCGCATCTTTACGATCACTTCCTAGCACCATCTGTTCGTTCAACTCGCCCTGCCTTCTCTCATCGAGTGTCCTCGAAGCTCTCTACTCACACGTTGAAAGGGGAACCGCAAGCTTATTCGAAAGACACCGCCATGTGCTACAAGTTCACCTTCAAGCTCGAGTGCCAACGCTGGTACTGCAGCACCCGGATACCCATTCGCACCGACTACCGTCACTGCCGCCACGCCCGGCAATTTGGCCTGCGCTTCGGCACGTGCGCTGCCCTCATCCACAGCCCACACTACGGCGGCGACCCGGCGGCGGCGTCCAGTCGCGATCCGACGCTCTACGCTCCAGGTGCCTACAGGAAGACTGAGCCGTACATCCAGCAAAACACCCAGCAGAACACCCAGCAATTAGGATAGCACCCCACAGGGGCGGGGAAGCACGTATGCGCGGTCAAGAGGATGCTGCCCCTCAAGTGGTACTGCTCCAGGCACTGGAATGAGGAGAAGGGGAGGACGTACGATGTGGGCAAGCTGCGTCGTGTTGTAAGAAAGGGGATCGAGGCATTTGGTGAGGGATGGGAGGATGACCCGAATTTGCCATGGGAAACGGCTTGCGATCTGTGCCGAAGGGAGTCAATGAGTGTTGATACGCCGAGGAAAAGGACAGTGTGGTGAAGTGGCTGGAGGGTGCTCGTGGGAGGACGCGAGCGATGATAAGACCAGCGATAAAGTAGAGGCTACTATTCACAGCTCATTGATGAAGTGCTTTTTACCGACCCACAGAAAGCCATCATCTTCGGTCTCATCATTGTGATTTGGGCGCGTCTAAACTAGACAAGGCAAAGAATTAGTATCGTCAAATTGGCAAATATCAACTCCTGAAATTCATCAAAAGCTTCAATTAGTTATCAGTCTTTTAGCTGTCAAACTGTAGGCGTCCGGTTAGGCAGCTGTTGGGATATCGCACAAAACCACAGCGTTGTATACCACTGTCATAGCAGTGATAGCTATAACGATAGATAGGGACAAGAGAGTCCATGGATGAAGACAACAGGCCTCTATCTTGCAGTGAAACAGTATAGACGGACACGCAATTGGAGAGGGACCAAACACAACCCGCGTCGTCGAACTTAGAGGAGTGATAGGACTCAGCAGATCAGTGAGATGCATCACAAGCTGTCTCAGTCAAGTTTTATAGGGTTATCAAGCAGAACTAGGGTCATGATTGCGAGGCCAAGTTTCTTGCACTCCATAGTGGAGAAATGCTAGTGTGAATTTCACCGAACTGGGATGACTGAGTCTCCTGCTTGCTCAGTGCGACATAGCCCCTTTTCCCGTGACCCACACTAGTCTCGAAACCCCCTTTCCCACCACCTCTGTGAGGCATCAACTTATCAACTCAAACCAACTGCTAGGAGAAGAGCGCTGTCAGCCTCAAACCCTTTGGTGCGCGTAATGATCTCCAATGCGACCAGCTCCGCGCTTACTCGCTCAACGACCATATCTTGTCCCGGTCCCAAGGAGCCCTTGACCGACCTACCACTGCCATTCCATGCATGCCTTTCGGTCTGCGATGCCTAGGAAAAGGAGTTGCGACGGTAGGGTTGCCCATGCTTCGCGATGTGTTCATTGTAAAGACGCTGGCGCCGCTCGTTTTCAGCCAACAAACGTGTTTGGTCCTCCACGCAGTAGTGGCACATCATGTTTTCGTCGAACTCGTCAGCGTCGCGGAGCTGAAATAGACCATGAAGGCATTGATCAATGCGTAGACTCAAGTTGATGGCCTCTTGGCAGGGAAAATAGTCGTATTTATGGAGATAGCGGGTTTGACAGTGCTGGAGGGCACAGGTGTGGTAAATCTTGACCCAGGTACACATGGTTGCCGCGCGATAGCGAATGGAGACAGAACTGAGTTTTATGAGAAACGTGAGAGTCTTCAAATCTGAGGATGGACAATAGCTCACTGGAGGCTCTATTCAGTCTATATTTGTAGGCCTACCGGTGTGCTTGAGCATGTTGTTCTTCAAGTGACTGTGTCTAAGAGCCGCAAGGTCATCTTCATCATGATATCTCTGGCACGTAACAAAGGGAAAAGCCCCACAGCTCATACTATCGTTCACGCCAATACCTGGAAGCTTTCATGCTCACAGAAGACGTGATGGAAGCGTGACTTCCACATCGCTCCATCAGCATAGGTTTGAAAAGACCTGTCATCCCGATCCTGGAAGGGCCGATTTTCCAATTGGTTAGGTCGAGGCCGCTAAAGCAAGCTCCCGAGATCACTGGGGAAGTCTTGTCGTAACCTCGAAACTTTGCAATTCCTTCAAAGCCATCTTGGGGACGGACTAAGTGACTGGGCGTTCTGGAAGACCTCAACGGCGGCCGCTACCCAATGTCTATGACTCAAGGGTGAAAATGACAGACTGGACTTATTCTCTGTTGGCTGGTGCGTTGAAACCTTACATGCATCTGTATCGGCTCCCGAAGTAGCGTCGCTGGACTGTCAGTCAATGGCTTCCTGGCTTGCGGGCAGATTTTCTGATTGGGTGACAAGGAGTAAGCGACAGGCGCTTCTGCCGGGTTCCAGCGCTAGGTCGCTCATCATGCGGCTTTGGCTCCCACAGCCTCGTCAGTCGCCGCGGAGTGAGGTCGAGGCTCGAATCACGCATTAGGGCTAATTTTATGATTGGATGACGGTTACTTGAGAAGATATTGGTTCCTGTGTACACCCCTCCTACATCGTCGATTCGTGGGCTTACGTAGAAGAGGGTGGCTGGGCTGTGGTTGGGAAACGGGCGTGGGAGCATTAGTCTTCAGAAACCACCGGACGCCTGCATACTTGTAACGATGCAGTGCCCTGAGACTAACAAACTGACCCAACGAGTTAAGCCTGACTGGTGTAAAGCAAAATGCAGCATCACGACATGGATGTTGTCCACCTTCTACACTCTTCGCACTGCCCGTTCGTCATCTGTCTTCTGTAGTATGCGCTTGATAAATGGCCAATAAAAACTATGAGAACCGTGAGGCCAAGTAGACCAAGCTGTTGATAAATGTGGCTCTGAACCACCATGGGTGTCGTCGCCTCATTCTATGCAGTTGTTGGTGGCGTTGGCGGCGTTGGCGCCATGGCCGGCTCATGCAAGGCCGGCATTGATTCAACGAATCAGAAAATCAACCTCCAAGTCGGCCATTTCCAAAATTGTCCTTTGTGGATACGTGATGAAATCAGGAACACCAGCAAGCCCAGATCATCAATTGTGTGCAACAAGGCTCTAGCTAACGCCGCCCGAGCCCCTGAGACCAGCCACAAAATTTTCCGCGCCGACGACTTTCCACCTCCTACTTCGTATATCCCTGAGACTCGCCTCGTGCGAGAAGCAGCTTCTTCTTTTGCGAACTGCTCAAAGGCGTGGCTGCCTAATTGCGTTCCACCGCAGCTCGCAACACAAACGGCATCTTCCGTAAGTTTAGCATCGTTGCCTGAGATCTGTGAAGCACACTGACAAACAGTGCAGAATCCGCGACAATCCTATTATCCTCACAGAAGAACGCTCGAACCAGTACAATCCATCTTGTATTCTAGTCTGAGGTCGCCGGTGTCACACCGGCGCCCTTAGCATCTCGAGTTATCATGATAATCATCGCATAGATGTTGGGTTGGCCAGCCGTGCCTTTAAAGAGAAACCCGATTGCTCCCTCAAGCACAATGCGGCAAAGGCCGGGAATGGATACGAGACTTCCATACAGGATCGCAGTTTGAGCGGCCATTTCGTTACGATTGGGACGCCTGCTGCCCCTGGTTGCGAAATCTCCCCTGATCCGGCTGGATGCTTCGACTTGACCACACAGCCGTCACACTCCACTACTACCACCACCGCCTTTGACCATACCGAGCTGCCATTCGATGAGCTTGATCTGTGGATCAAGTACCCCGATGACCACCCAAGCGCTGAGAAGCCGACTGGCCGCACGGCTGATACGGCCACGCCAAGCGAGACGTGCACCGCAGGGCTCACAGAGCCTGATTCTTTCACCCCTTTGACCCAAGCAACTGTGTCGAGCCTCTCGAGCGACTTTCCTTGCCCCTCCATTCACTGTGGCGTTTCTTGCGCCGATATTAGCGAGCTCATGTAAGTCACTCTATTTTCCGCACTGTGGGAAGATTCCCCACCCTTGACGATACTAATTTCCACGCGCAACAGGCAACATATGAAGCGATCTCACATGTCTATAGTTTATAGTGGCGACAAGAGCTACTATTGTGAGCCGTGCTGCCAGTCAAGGGACATTAACTCATCCGACCATCGATTCGACGAGGAAGGTTTCCGACGGCACCTGACCGAGACCAATGCCCACCCCTCAGGCCTCATAGCCTGCCGATGTAGGCGCTGGAGGAAAGACCGCTTTCTCAAAGTACATGTCCCCGAAGGGAAGATATGTCGTGACGATGGCATCCTGCAATGTCACTGTGGAAAGGTCGAAACCGGACACTCAGATGCATCTTTCCTCGAGCTTAAGGAGCATGTCAGAAGCTGCGGAAACCGGCGTCCAGGAAGGAAAAAAGGAACAAAGAGCGGACCCAGAAGATCCAATAAGGTCATACAAGAGAGTGTGCGGTAGTGAGGAGAAGGACACCTGTGGGGAGGTAGCCGACACTTGTTCTTCATCGTTTGAGTTTTCCCAAACCTGCGATAAAGAACAAGCGTTGGCGTAGTCTGCATTACTTGAAAGTCTTCAGATTTCTTTTTTTAAGATAATCCCTCGGAGTGCATGCACTCGAAGAGGTGATCACGGTTGCGTCGCCAACAGAGTGTTGGATGATCTCTCGTCATTTGGCCACTACGACTGTCCGGAAGGTCCGGACAGTTCCTCGCCGGCCAGTGATAGGTCAAGTGCCAGGAGATGGGCCATGGTACTAACAGACAAACGTACTTTGGTTTCGGGGTTCGCACTGCTAGCTCGCAATTACATAGTCGGCACGCTATGCTAGTTTAGTAGATGAGAATAGTTGAAGATCCGTACTCCTCGTGGAAATAACAGTTATGTGTTCGGGGAGTTCAAATCATGGAATACTTTTCCAAAAAAGGGGGCCATCAATCTTTCTGCTCAGCTGAGGCATTGCTTGAGATCCGACGGGCATGCCCTCGACAGACGCAACTGCCCGTAACAATAGTGTTTAGTGCTTCAGCCCACTGGATGTCCTGACATGAAGGTCGGGAGATGTGGTGACAGGCTGAGTGGGGGTGCAAAGAACAACACTAGGGGCACACCATCCTAAAGCGTGGCCGGTACTACAAGGATAAAACCTATCACACTGCGGAGGGCGTTGGAGCTGCTTATCTGCTTCTCTTGTTCATCGGATCCTTCCCCCCAAATTCTTGACATAACTTGTACGCCAACTGAGTAATCTTTCAAAGCCACCAAATCTACTTATCTGTTGCTCATAGTCCGGCTTAATTGATAACCAATGTCATCGCCCACTTTTATACCACTCGACTAAGGTTCCTCGTCTTCCTAAACCATTTGAGCTCGAACTATTTCAACATCAAAGCATTGAAAAAGATTAAACCGTCAAACATTCGGATCGAGAACCCTTAAAAATGACGGTCTCTTGTGAGAGACCGCGTGATGATCGGGCGGACGAAGTCACCGAGTTACAAGCCGAAAAGCACCGCATGAGCATGCCCATCGGCGAAGTACTGGTCAAAGAATTCGTTGTTGGCAAATGTTTGGGAGAACAGTTCCACTACGACAGTTACGAGATTCGAAGAATCCAGGATGATGAACCAGACATCCAAACTGGGCTTGAAGCGCGCGTCTTTGACCTTACTAGACTATCTGGCTCGAACCTCACATTTATCAAATATCGAAAGGCCAAAATCAAGAGACTCGCAAGGAGGACCCTTCTCAAGACTCAATGGAACGGTCTTGATGTAGTCGTGTTTACCACTGGCAACCTTCCTAATCTACCGGGTCCTGATGCATTTGACAACTCGTATGCTACGAGATACGGCGACGACAGCGGCAAAGCTGAGATTCGAGCACCAGAAGAGACTGTTAAGGTTTGCGAAGACGACGAGAGAGCCTGGTGTGGCCCACGACAGAAGTGCAAGCCCGAATCCCGTGGGTCGAAATCGACCCAGGCAAGTTTGACGCACTACCAACGAGAAGCGCGGCGTCTCAAGCAACAGGATCGACGGCGTGCCACGAGGCATTTGCGAAGAAGTGAACTTGGAGGGCGTATGTTATCTGGAAAAGCAAGCAGAGGAGAATTCGTGCCGGGCAGTATTGGCTTGGATGAAAGCCTATATACCACCTTGCAGCTGCTCCATATTTGCTTCGTCAAGAGCAAAGCCATATCTCCATCAGCACGTGGGGTAGTCTTGGTGCAACTTTGTTTCTCTAGTTATTGGGAGTCAAGACATCACGTCCCTCTCATGCGGGAGATATCTGATATGGAGGATTATATCCAGTTGAAAGAATCAGAGATTGTCTTCCTCCGGCGGGGACTCCACAAATTGCCCTCTGCGATTGATAAGATCAAGACGGAGTTGGTAACCATGGTCGGGCAGAATATAACGTCAAACAACGACCCGGTCGAAATCACGCAAGTTCGAGACCGTTGGATTAGGGTATTGGAGCTCCAACGGAAGATCTTGGAGAATGGTTGGGAGGTTTTACCGCACATCATCAAATCAACCCTCCAGCAAAAGCGAATTGTGCAGAAGGATTTAGCTGCAGAAGAGGAAGAGTCGAGACGCAAGAATCTCACGCGGAAACTCCGTGGGTTGAGGAATGAGAAGAAGGAGCTGAAGCGCAAAGGTGAAAACTACCAAAATTGGCGCTCCAGCTTCGTGCCGACGTCAGTGTCATCTGCTCGGCTTGAGGAGCAGGCGAAATCTACACATAAGCAAATGGAAATTATGGCAAAAGAGATCGAGGAGTTGAAGTTGAAGGTCAAGGCGTGTAGAATCAGCTAATGTCACGCACAAGGCCTGTGGGTGAGCGTCGTATATTCATTTATTCTACGAGAGTTGGAAGGAGTCGCTCATTTTATGCTTCTTCGAGGAAAAAGGAAAAGAGACCCAGTGAGATATTCAGAGAAATTCCCAGCTACCAAAGGACTATGTTTGCTGCATACAGAAGATCTGACCCTGCACAGAAACGGAGCCTTCTCATAAAAGCTCCTAGGACGCCGCCGTCCGGAGGACTATGCTCAGAATACATTCCTAAAAAATCCTCAAGGAGTGCGCTTAATCTCTTGAAATCCAGAAGATTGGGAGAATCGGTTGTCGGCAATTCGGACCATAAAGTCCCTTGTTGATGTTGGACCTGAGTCAATGCGAAGGTCAATGAGCACCTATGGCGCCTACGGCATGCGCTGACGTTGACAAAGCGACAAGGTACGCACAACAGACACTAAGGTATTTGGGATTGAAAGTCATCGAAACCATACTCAAGTCGCTTCAAGCAGCGTTTCTTTGCTCTGCTTCCCTCCTAAGCGCCTCGTTGAAATCCAGCCAGTTCTGGGACGGGGCGGCGTCCTTGCCCCCCCAACACCAGCCGAACATGGTTACGAGGGGTCCGAAAAATTCCTCATGTTGTATAAAATTAGTGGCCCCCGGGCTTTCCTTGCTCGGTTCGAATCTGAACGAGTGTTGCCCAGTGAAGACGTAGGGCAGCGCGCCGTCCCACACAAGAACATCCGGGGTGTTCTCCTACAGATGTCAGCGTAGTTCACGGGAACGGAGAATGATTGTATCCTGAACTTACGACTATGGCGGGGCTAAATTTAAAGCCAGCCATGGACACGCTGAGCTTGTCTCCCTTCTGTAGATCCATTGGCTGTTTGTTTGGTTCTTGGGGGGTGATCTCCCACTTGGGATGCCATTGCTGATAGCTCGCGAAGTCCAGAAACTAGACGATCATTAGCGGGCTATATATCATGCTAGAGGGGATTGCATACTGTAGATCGAACGACCTCGGGCGGTGCCCCTATTTCTATCTGAGCGTGGACGCCGACTGTTTTCATGGCTTCCGGATCGGGTAGCTCGCGATGTGACTGGGATGTGAGATAACAGGGTTGACAGTGGCTGCGATGGCGCTTTGATAGAATCTGGAGAAGCTTTGAAATAAATCAATTGGATGGGAATTCAATAAATCGAGACGGAAAAGGTGGAAGTAGTGAAGCTCCGAACGTGATATAGATTCTGGCAGCCAGCCCGTCTCGCTCGGTGGGCTGCTTCTCGCGCGAAGCTGAGCCGAGCGAGAGCTCACCCCACTATCCTCCTTACAGCGTCTCGATTGCGTTACCAAAGCACCCCTGAGATGGGCAATTGGGATAGCCGTTCAATTTCATGTAGCGATGATTCTGATAAAACTGGTCTTTTATTACTCTGTTACCGATTCGTGTTCATAGGCTGTGGCGAGCTCTGGTGCCTGGTCGAGTCGAGTCGAGTCGAGTCCGGACAGATGTGGGGGCGGCGGCGGCGTAGGGGGAGGCTGCTCCTTGACCACACCGTCGTCTTCTCTGCGTGAGATGAATTCACGTCTCACTATTGAAACTTAGACTTGATTTTGGTGCCGAGCTCTGTGACACCTGCCACCGCGTAGGGCTGAACACGACTTGTCGACCCCAGCAGACTCTTCCAAAAGCGACGGGCGCATCATCACCTTCATCTTCATCGGTCATGTCTCAACCTGAAGTCCCCCGCCCTGCTGACGCCGCGAGCGACTCGGCCGCGCCTGAGGCCGAGAAACACGCGAGCTCCTCCACCACCACCACCATCACCAACACGACAGCAAAACCGCGCAGCTGTGTCATCTGTCGCAAGCGCAAAGTCCGCTGCGACAAGCTCTCGCCATGCACCAACTGCAAGAGGGCCAATATCGCCTGCGTCGTTCCCTCCGATGATCGTCCGCCGAGATGGGCGCGTCGTCTGGACCGTTTCACCAACAGCGCCGCATCGCCCGGCACCACATCGCAAGATGCCACCGCCGCCGCCGGGCCTGGTGCGGGCTTAGTCATGGACAGGCTGAAGAACCTCGAGGGTCTGGTCAAGGAGTTGACCAGTCAGCTTGAACAGGCCAACGCAGCGAATGCCTCTGCTGCTGCTTCGTCTTCTGGTAACTCCCCCAAGGATGTCGCTCAGGCTGCTTCGCTGTCAGGGGCAACCGCTTCCAACCTGCATCAGAACTTCGGCCGCCTGGTCGTCAAGGACTCGAATCGCAACAGCTACGTCAGCAGTGGCTTCTGGTCCCGCGTGAGTGACGAGGTACGTCTTCATATGTTGATATGTCATGTCCCCACCGCTGAACTTGAGTAGCTCGATGCCCTCAAGTCGGATGCACAGGGACTCGCCCCTGGCGACTCTGACTCTTCTGAGGACGACGAGCCGCCGCCTACGCACGAGCTGGATCGCACCCCGGCAGAGCGGCATGGCTTCATGTTCGGACACAACTTGGCTGGTTCTGCCCCAGACCTGAGACAGCTGCGTCCTCTGCCGTCCCAGATCCTCTATCTGATCGATGTCTTCTCCACCAATGTCAACTACTTCCTTCAAGTTGTTCACATACCGACCGTCACCGACATGATGCGTCAAAGCCGGGCCAAGAAGACGGACCTGAGCCCGGCGAATGAGGCGCTGATGTTCGCCATCTACTATGCCGCTGTGACGTCGATGGATGAAGAAGAGGTAGGTGCCGGGGAACGCCCCTAATCCATGGCATAGCTGACTCTGACTAGGTCATGGCGAATCTTGGAAGTCCACGCAGTGAACTCAACCTCAAATTCCGCCTCGGTCTCGAGCACGCTCTTGCACGAGCCGACTTCCTCAACAACCCCGACATCACCCTTGTGCAGGCCTTTGCCACCTTCCTCTTCCTCGTAAGACGGCATGACAGTCCCAGGTTTGTCTGGATGATGACGGGCGTCGTCATCCGGATGGCACAGGCGTTGGGCATGCATCGCGACGGAAGCAACTTTAAGGAGCTC
Organism: Sordariomycetes sp. S80-01Y; assembly: GCA_037042185.1. NCBI lineage: Eukaryota > Fungi > Ascomycota > Sordariomycetes > Sordariomycetes sp. S80-01Y. The sequence continues at coordinate 2,455,966 of JAXQJY010000027.1, read as the reverse complement.
TCGCCCTATGAAGTCGAGATGAGACGCAGGATATGGTGGGCTCTTTGCCTGCTGGATATTCGGGCCTCGGAGGACCAGGGATCCGAATTCACCATAACCAGCGGTTCATTTGATACCAAGTACTTCCTTAGTATCAACGATGGAGACATAAGTCCCGAGACGAAGGAGACCCCGCAGGAGCGCCAAGGCATGACTGACGCGACGTGCGCCCTGATCTCAGCGCACATGTCGGATATAATCAAGAAGATGATGGGCTCAAGCAAGCAAGGCGCAGAACGTGTCCGAGAGCAAATCGAGCTACTGGACGAGCTGTCCGTGAAGTCAGAGGCGGGGATCGAGCGCTTTTCCGATGAGGCTAGCAGCTTGGTGTATTGGGTGGGCATAGTGACGGTGCGCCTCGTGGTCAAGAAGCTGACTCTTTTCGTCTACTTGCCTGGTCTTTTCTCCTCGCCAGACAAAGACGTGTCCGACCAGATCCGGGACAAGCTTCTGGTTGCAGCCCTAGAGGTAGCCGAGTACAACCACGCTCTCAACGCCGAACAACGATGCAAGCAGTGGCGATGGCTTTTCCAGACATACACCCACTGGTATGCCATTGTGTACCTTCTGATAGAGATATCCCGCAGACCGTGGTCGCCCATCGTGGAGAGGTGCTGGTTTGCTCTCCACAGTGCCTGGCTGATACCCTCACAACGAAAGATGAGGAAGAATCAACACGTCTGGCTGCCGCTTAAGAAGCTCATGAACACAGCCCGCAACCATCGCGAGACGGAGCTGAGGCAAATTCGCGGGGATGCTAAGAGGATCCAGGAGCTGGAGTTGAGTGATCGAGCCATTCCGACACCACAGAGCTCCGGTCCTTTCGCTGAAGGGACTGGTGAACAACAATTCCTCAACCACTGGCGGATCGTGGTATCATCGCCAAGCCAGTCACACCAGTCTCAGAACATGAGCAACCCGGGTCTAGCTCAACAATACACCCCAGATCAGGGCTTCACAAGCTCAAGCCAAGGGTCTGAGTTCGGGGCGCCATCGGGACCCGACTCTTGGTCCTACAGCAACCATCAGTCGACGTATCAGCCCGATGGCCAGGGTGTTGGCTACACTGGCGCTTCGATGCAGCCAACGCCGAGCATGGACTTCTCGAGCACGGGGTTCCAGGACCAGGCGCAGCAACCCCTCTTTGCTACATCCTCCACCTTGGGCATGGACTGGACCGGGGGGCAGGCAATCGGATCAGGGTTTACGCCCTGGCTGTGGGCTGATCCGGACCCGAATGTCGAGGTGTTCGCTGGCGTGGATGTAGATATGGATTTAAATAATGGAATGGACTGGAATGAGTGGATGCAGTCAGCAGTGATCATGGATATGCAGCCCAGCCCTAGCTCGTCTGGCGCTGGATCATGAGAGGATGGTTAAAGACGCCGATGCTAGGACTCCGGGACACGTCACTCCGTCAGATAGTTGCTCTTGGGAAGCTTAATACATATTTTAGAACGCAGGTATCCATGACTAGACCGATCAACCACGTGCTGTATCAAGCCACCGTATGCAAGAAGCCTTACCGTCCCTGTAGCAACATTTCAGTCTGACGCACATATTGATACTCCTGAGTCAGGACGATCAAAGTAGGGCTTTTTATTTATAGATTGCCAGTGACTCAACACATGGAAATTCTATTGTATGTGAATCGCCTTCTACAATCACGTATAAAGCACAAACCCAGCACAGCTTGAGGTCCTGGCCTTACAATGCTGTCTGCAGATGCGGCTATGACCTCGACTGGTATGTCAAGAACCAAGTCGCCTGCTTGATGGCTGCGTCGATGGGCGGGTTTGGGCGTTGCAATAACGTCAAAGAGCATCAGGAGAACACTGCTGAGGAGTGCGCGGTCTGCCAAAGACGTCAAAGGGCACGGGGGAGAGATGAGGAGAGGAGCAGAGCCGCAGGGAGACACCGACGCAACCGCAGGCGGTGAGGCTTCTTGTCGTGTCTGCTCCCTGACCGTCTTTAGCAAAACACTTAGATGAGATATCTTTTTTGTTTCGCCAGTTCACACTGCCTTCAATTGACAGACATTCTCTGATCGCAGTGAGAGCCTTGGGGAAAGGGTGCTAGTGATTCGGCAGATGTTAGTACCCTAGCTCTGAAGCAGCCCCTTTTTGTCTCTTGACTAGATGCCCCGCTACATTTCGCGCCTACCCCGCTGGCTCAGGACGGCCTATCCGGCGATGTGACGTGCAAACAAAGTTGATCAACGGCTTTATATGTCGCCGAAAAACGAGGCCTTATGGCCGACGTTTAGGCAGGGTTCTGCCGTTCCCCGTAGCGGTGTCGATCCCATCTCAGTGCCGCCTAGGAATGGGCTCATTTTCTAGCACCCCTAGGTCCGGGGCGACGCGGCTTAGGACTGGAGAGCTTAGCGGACCCCTGCTTGCTCGGTAGCACCGCGGCATTATCATGTAGGCGGTGAAGCACTTCATGGTCCACCGCTCACTCGCAGAGGTCAGGCGGGTTTGCAGATCGAATGCCCCCATTCAAGCCCAACCTTAGATGACGAGCGCCAAGTCCTGTCACTCCGTGGCGCAAGGCGGGGGTAGCATCCGGGCGATGGAGATGTGGGGTGCGGAGTTGGAATCGGAGTCGTAGGGCTGCTTTGCCATGACTATTTAAACCCCTGACAGCTTTCTTCATTACGGCTCACTTCTGCGCCCTCTCGACTTTTTCACCCTCGCAACATCTCAAAAGCCTCAGCATGTGGTCAGCATTCGGTCGCGCCGGTCTAGCGGGCCTTGCGCTGCCTTTCGCGACCTCTGCCTTCTACACGTCGCCTGATGTGTTCCCATCTCGTGAGTATTCCGACCCTGCTTGTGGATGCGGATCTTCTGACGTCGAATAGCACCCGGGAAAGGCGTTGGCGCCTGGACCGACGCCTACTCTCAAGCTCGCGAGCTGGTCGGCCAGATGACCTTGGAGGAAAAGGTCAACATCACGATGGGACACGAGTCCGAGACGACCTGTGCTGGCGTCACGGGCTCCGTGCCGCGCTTGGGCTGGCCAGGGATGTGCCTTCACGATGCTGGCAACGGCGTCCGCGCGACTGACTTGGTCACTGCCTTCCCCTCAGCTCTTCACGTCGGGGCTGCTTGGGACAGGAATTTGACCTATGAGAGAGGCTACTACATGGGAAAGGAGTTCAAAGCCAAGGGCGGTGAGACGGTCCGATTATTCCGTGGTCGAACATGCCACTGATCAATCTGTAGTTAACGTTATCTTGGGACCTAATGCTGGACCGCTCGGCCGCAGTCCGCTCGGTGGACGCAACTGGGAGGGTTTCAGTGTTGACCCTTACCTGTCCGGCAAGCTCAATGCTGACACCATCATTGCTCACCAAGATGCTGGTGTTATCGCCAACATCAAGGTAAGTAGCCCAGTCTACCGATCGGGGACCATTCGACTGATCGTTTAGCACCTGGTTGCCAACGAGCAAGAGACCTTCCGCCGCCCTTACTTCGGCGTAGAGGCCGTCTCCTCCAACGTCGACGACAGGACCATGCACGAGTTCTACCTCTGGCCCTTCGCCGACAGCGTGCATGCCGGCGTTGCTTCCGTCATGTGCTCGTACCAGCGCATCAACGGCACCTACGGGTGCGACAACAGCAAGATGCTCAACGGCATCCTCAAGGGCGAGCTCGACTTCCAGGGCTTCGTGCTGCTCGACTGGAATGCCATCCACAATCTCTACAGCTCCAATGCCGGTCTCGACTTGGTTATGCCGGGCGGAGGCAGCTTTGGCAAGAACTTGACCGAGGCCGTTGGGAATGGCACTGTGACCGAGGAGCGTGTCAACGATATGGCTACCCGGTGAGCGCACACATTCGTGATGTACAATGATAGAGATTCTTGCTAACCTTTGCAGGATCATTGCTGCGTGGTACTACGTCGGCCAAGAGGGTGATAGCTTCCCGACCCCTGGCATCGGCATGTCCAACCTCACTCTTCCCCACGAACAAGTCGACGCCCGTGATCCTGCTTCAAAAGCCAGCACTCTCGAGACCGCCATTGCCGGCCACGTTCTTGTCAAGAACAAGGACAACGCCCTGCCCTTCAAGAAGCCCCCGGTCATGCTCTCCGTCTTCGGGTACGACGCCTCCGTCCCTCCGACAAAGAACGTAGACAAGCTGTTCGAGCTAGGCTACACCTCGTCCCCGGAGATGGGTCCCGCTGAGCTCGGCACGAATCAGTCCTTTAACCAAGCTGCTTTGGAGGGCACCATCACCACAGGCGGCCGTGCGGGAGCCAATGCGCCTCCGTACATGCTCGATCCGTTGAGCGCTATCCAGTTCAAGGCTGCTGAAACGGACGCCTGGATTAACTGGGACCTCGAGTCTGGAGATCCGGATGTGAACGCTGCTTCGGATGCCTGTCTCGTCTTCATCAACGCCATTGCCACCGAGGGTTGGGACCGTGAGGGTCTGCACGACGACTTCAGCGACGGCATCGTCCTCAATGTCGCGCGCAAATGTGCGAACACCATCGTCGTCGTCCATGCCGCCGGTATCAGGCTTGTGGACCAGTGGATCGACCACCCGAATGTCACCGCCGCCGTCATCGCTCACCTCCCCGGCCAGGACTCTGGCAAGGCACTCGTGAAGCTTCTGTACGGCGATGCCGACTTTTCTGGGAAGCTCCCCTACACCATCGCCAAGAATGAGAGTGACTACGGCGAGCTCCTTCACCCATGTGGTCGCGACTCGAACCCCTCAAACGACACCGATCCTCAGTGTGATTTCTCCGAGGGCACCTATGTCGACTACCGGGCCTTCGACAAGCACGGAATCGAGCCGCGCTTTGAATTCGGCTACGGTCTCACCTACACCACATTTGAATACGCCGAGCTCAGCTTCGCCGCGGCAGACCTCTCCTCCAACACGCCTTGCAACGGCGCACACTTGTGGGACGCGGCCGCAACCGTGACTGCAGAGATCACCAACACCGGCGCTCGAACCGGCCAGGAAGTTGCCCAGCTCTACCTGGCAATCCCCAACTCCCCGCCACGGCAGCTTCGCGGCTTCGACAAGATCAGCATCCAGCCCGGTGACACGGCCACGGTGACCTTTGAACTCGACAAGCGCGACTTTGCGGTATGGGATGTCGTGAGGCAGCAGTGGACGGTTCAGCAAGGCGAATATGAGGTTTTCGTCGGGGCGAGCAGTAGAAACTTGCCGTTGAGTGAGAAGTTTGTGGTGGAGATTGGCGAGGAGGAGATGTAAGTGGTGTAATGAGACGAGTGCAGTTGACGCGAGGCTGACCAGGTAAGCCTATACGAATTATGAGTACAGCATATTTTCATTAATTGCAAAGCCGACTGGCGCTTGCTTTGCTTCTGTCCCGTTAGCATGGGCAGTTGCACAGATGACCAGCGGGATAAGCCAACCACCCGTCCACCCCAATTCCAATCTATGCGAGACTGTGTCTTCTGTACGTCAGGAGTGTGTACGTGGAAATCTGAGCTCGCTCCCCGGGAGACCTGTAGCGCATGTGCTACGTGACTGCAGTAAATCATATCGCGGAAAATTCCTTTGTAGAAAAGAACTCCTCAAATATCCCTTAAGTTTCCCACATGCGTTCGCTTTTAAATGAAAAGAACCATACGACCTCCTCAGGTCTGTGAACCTCTCAGTCCTTCCTGTCCGAACTTGAAGGGGCGTCGGATCCCCCGGAAGAGCTTGCCAGCAGCAATTCAGCTTCCTTCAAGAAGGCTACGACGTCTCGCGGATCGTTTGCGGCTCGTATTCGTCGGAGGATCTCGGCAGACTCAGTCTCGGGCTTCGTCTTGAGCAGCTGGTACAGCTCCTTGTACAGGGCGTTCTCGACTTCGAGGTTGTGGAGTTTGCGCTTGAGCGCTGAGCTGACAGACTCCCCCTCGTGGGCTTCGTACACGCAGGTCTCCCCTCTGGCGGCGCAGAGATGGCAGCGCGGGCGTTGGCCTCCGCACTACAAAAGCGAGTGGCTCGCGTCAGCGTGAACGGAATGAGGTTTGCGCGGGCTGCGGAAAGGTAAGGTCTAGGATAAGGGGGGGGGCAGGGTGAAGGGGGGGGAAGTTGGTTACTTCGTGTTATACCTTACTTCTTCGTGCGCGACAGTTATCGCAAGCAACGGCGATCACTTTTCTCTTAGGCGGAGCATGGTCAGGGATGGGCACACGAGACGGCCCTTGCGGCTCTGGCCGGTCTTTGCTGTTGCCGTCGCTGTCGGGGTTCGGAGCAGGTCGCAGCGGCACAAAATTACCAGAAGTCCTCCTGTCGCCGGGCATGTTTCGTGTCTGGCGAGGACGAGACCATTGTGTGAAGCTGGGCGTCGTGGTTTTGAAGAAGTCGCGGATTGGGGCGAGGCCAGGCGAGGCCAGGCGAAGCGACGACGACGTCTGATGAAGTAGTAGCGGGTTGGTCGCTCTGCTGACGTTTGTATTCCCCGCCCTGGCCTGAACGGCTCAGGCTCAGGGTGCAATCCCCAGTATTCACCGCCTTCGGGCCAGGTGATAGGCGGAACAGTTTTGTTCTATCTCGATGATTCAGAACCTCGCCAGACACGGACCAATCGTAGTACACGATGGCCCGCGACGGGGTGGGGTCGTACCATAGGTGGTCACGGCCTGCTGTAGGCGGATGCTTCCCTCCTATGCCCCGGCGCGGGAAACTTTCCTTCTTCCCGGAGGGGGTTTTTTTCTCCCTTTGGACCTACTCATATTTCGCGCATGGACTTCCCGCTGATTCTCGATGGTTTTGCATGAGAGTTCCCGAGATCCGCATGTCACGTCGTCGAGTCGCGGGACCCGAGGGATCAGGCGCACCGAGTAAGGCTACGGGGGAACCCAACCAGTCCATGTTGCGTTGGATTCCAAGCTCGACCGCGCGCAAAGCGTAAGCTTCTTCGTGAAATTGTCTCCGGGGGTCGTTTATTTCCGACAATCACTGCGCGCCGTTCAAATGGGACAGACCCATCCGGAGACGTCTCCGCATCCTTAGCTGCCAAAGCGTCACCAAGTTTGGCACATGTTAGTGGGGGGTTCTCTTAACGTCCGACCTTTTAGCCGACTACGTAAACATTTCTGAAAAGACACCGGATGCTCTCTCAAGGCTGTCAAATGTGGATGAGAGTGGATCGAGTGCACAAAGCGCGACTTTTTTTCATGTCCCCTTCCTCGACGCGAAAGCGCGGCTGAAGTGTGGACTGTGCAGGGTAGCTCAAGCTGCATCGCGGCTCGGTTCCGTTGCAGCCACGGCGCCCCGCTTTATTTTGATCTTGAATTTCACATCACCGCCAAACATTTTGGTCTTTTTTGGCATCATCAGCACCTCACTTGCGCCAACCTCAGCCGCCCGTCACCTCTTCCGTGCACCTTCGAAGCTGTCAGATTGCCGAGCTGGATCTTTCCCGATACTTAAAAGATGTCCTCGATGCGCAATGCCGTTCAGCGGCGCCCGCACCGCGAGCGAGCGCAGCCCCTCGAGCGCCGCCGCCTCGGGCTCCTCGAGAAACACAAGGTCTGACGCCAATCAGCCCCAGCCTTCGCGAGGATGGGCACTGACATCCTTCCAGGACTATTCTCTGCGCGCGAAAGACTACAACAAGAAGAAAGAGCAGCTCAAGAACCTCGCCCAGAAGGCCGCCGATCGCAACCCCGATGAATTCTACTTTGGCATGATGTCCCGCGAGGGACCCGGCCAGCGAGTCAAGGAAGGGAAACACCACACCGGAATGGTCAAGGGCGATCGAGGGAACAAAGCCATGAGCGTGGATCTCGTGCGGTTGCTGAAGACCCAGGACGTCGGTTATGTGAGGACAATGAGGCAGGTCGCTGCAAAAGAAGTACGGAGGCTGGAGGAGCAAGTCGTTCTGACGCGAGGGCTCGACCGGCTGGACGAACCCGAGGAGGAGGAGATGGGCGACGGTAGCGACCAGGACGACTTCGGGTTCGACCTACCCTCCAAGCCCAATCCGGCCAGGAAGATTGTTTTCATGGACGACGAGGACCAGCGGGACGAGGTTCTGGACCAGATAGAGGACGAACGAGACGACGAGGAAGAGTTCGATGGGTTCGAGGACAAGCCAAAGACCGAGGAGCAGTCACAGCGGGATGAGGATGTGCGGAAGTTAAGAAAGAAGCTGGAGAGCGCGAAGAAGAAGCTCCAGGTCCTTACGGACGCGGAGCGGGAATTGGAGGAGCAGAGAGCGAAGATGGCGAAGACGGCAACTTCAGGCGGCTCGACGAGTTCGGGCAAGAAGATCAAGGTTCGGACGAGGAAGAGGTAGAGCGACAGCCAGCGATCAATTTTACGATTCTTCATGGGACTTGGATGCCACTTCTTCTAGAATAAGATTCAGCGGGCTTATTCGTCCTTCTTTCCAACAATCCCACCCTTCTTCAACCCGACCCAGACCACGACGGTGACGGTAGTGCAAGCCCCGAATATCGTCCAGAAAGCAGCCCTGTACCCCTTCATGAGCGCATCCTCCCTGTTCGCCAAGGCGGACTGCTCCGTCACACTCGCCGCGATCGCAGCCGTGATAGCCAAGCCCACGGAGTTGCCAAACTGACTCACTTCATTGAAGACGCCTCCGGCGAGCGACTGGAGCTCTGGCGGGAACTCGCGGGAGATGACGAGGTTGGAAACCGTAAAGAGCACATCCGGGTTCACGGGCGAGAGAATCATGGCCCAGAAGGGGGCGTACCAGTAGTTCTGGCCCACGGTTACGGTGGCCATCAGGGGCGAGGCGACCATGGTGATCAAGGCCGAAACGACGGCCAACGTGCGCACGTTGACCCTCGAGATCATGTAGCCTGTAGCGACGTTGACGGCGGCTCCCATGACCGCGTGGGGGATGAATTGCAGGGACGATCTGAGCGCCGGCAGACCTTGGACTTCCTGGAAGCTGTGCAGGTGTTAGCATATCTTCGAGCCGGGGCAAGCCACAAACTTACTAGAGGGTCATGTAGTATTCGATACCACTCAACGAAGCCCAGCAAAGGAAGACTGAGATACAGACCGCCGTGAAGGCCCAGTTCTTCCAGACCTTGTTCGGAATCAGCGCCGGCCGGCCTCTCCTGGTTTGGTAATTCATCCAGAAGGGGAACGCCGAGATGCCAATGACCGAGAGCACCAGCAGAACAATGTTTTCCGGGTTGTCTAGACGCTTGTATGATGAGGATGTCATGGCGAGGACGTACAGAAGCATGCCCAGCGAGACGCTGATGATGACTGCCCCGATCCAATCAATGTCATGGACAAGTCGTGTCTTCCACGGACGCTCGGTCGCAACTTCGACCTTGGGCAGAGACCAGATTGAAGCGACGGAGACACAGGCGCAAATAATCGCCATCATGTAGTAGGCCCATCTCCAGCCGATGGTATCGGTGAATACGCCACCCAGTACAAGACCCACGGCGTAGCCGGTAGGATTTCCAGCGCCGTTAACAGCAAAGGCAACGTTCCTCCAGGTCCCTCTGGGGAAGGTGTTCGTGATCAGGCTGACGGCAGTAGGCAAACACATGCTAATGCTCACACCTAACAGAGTCCTGAAAGTGATGACCTGGGTGGCAGTTTTGGCCAGGCCCAAGGCCACCGTAAAGGCAACGAACAGAAAGCTGCCGGTCAACCACATGAGCTTTGGCCCCACGACATCGGCCACAGCACCAAAGATGAGCAGCAGACAACCCGCTGCGAGGGCGTACACAGCAGCAGGCCACAGGATCAAGGACTGGTCGAGGCCGACATCGCGGGCAATCCGGGGAAGCGCTGCGATGAGGATGCCAGAGCCCATCGTGTTTAGGAAGTTAATACCCGCGAGGGTGACGATGACCGTGATGGCGCGGACCTTGGAGATGCCAAGCTCCGCGTTCTCGGCGCTGGCTTCATTCTCATGAGTCGAGGGTTGGCGGGCTAGGGAAGGTCGTCTTGATTCGTGGGAAGGCTGTCTGACGGGACCAATGGCATCGGTTGAGTCTGAAGGAGAATTGTTCCTCGACGGAGAGCGGACCAATGCTTTCAGGGGAACTGAGTTGTGGTGGTGCTCAGAGGAGCGGGTAATCAGGCCGATGTCGTAACTCATGACGGGAAATGGCTGCTGTACGAGTATGGCTTCCTCATCTTAGCGTAGGCGGGAAGGAGAGCTTATTATACTACTATAGACCTAGGGCTGACGGTTCGGGACCAGCACACACTCGGCGGAACGTCTAGGTACGTAGGCAGGTGAAGTTGAGAAGCCTAAAAGTCAGCATGTATAAGCGGGTCCTGGTCATCAATAGCGCCCTTCGATCGACATCTTGACATGCTGCCGACATCCACGCGATGGACGAATAAGCTCAACTCGCTTCTGTTGGCTTCAGGCACCGCGGATGCAGGTATAGTTCAACACGTCATATCCTTTCCCTTGATCGTCTTCGCGCAATACAGCGGGGACTGGTTCCCGAACTCGGTCTGTAGGGACGCATCAGTACAGCGACGCGCCTCAATTCGAGACTCGCAACATAGGTCGCAGCTCGCCGAGTTCCCTGTCATTGTCAGCTTATCGTCGGCTTTAAGCTCCGATGCGGGCAAATGTACTACTAGTAGTAGGGCCCGCTTACCAATATGCCGCAACGCGTTCGAACCTCCCAACGGCTGTAGCGCCGTCGACCTAACAGAACATCTTGCTCATGTGATTACAGCTATTCTGCGGGAGCAACACGCGCACTCTGTGGTAGTTCGGAGTCATCTTTGTTCCTAGTCTTAGCTAGTATAATCGACGGATTTTCCGTGAGGTTCTGGCAGAGCTGGACTTGAAAAATGTACTCAGCTTCGCTGTTGGCCTAGTAGTTCCGACCACCTGCACGAGACGACGTGAACTTCGTTCGTGGACTGAAGTGTCTGCTCGACGAGTGCCGGCGGGATGGATCTGGCCGCGAACAAGGCGGTATTCCATTCTCACTTCGCTGAGACAGCGAAGCGTGCGAGTAGGGTTACGTAGACCCAAGGCGACGTTGCGGACTGCCTTCGCGATTCTCGGAAGGCAGTATCGCGACGCACTCTTGAGCACCGGTGCAGCGTTCACTTATCGCCGGCATACTTTGTGCGCGCAAGCCCACGATTCCCCTGATTGTTGCCGCAGCGGCTATGTCGAAGAGGCGTCATGCTGTTGAAGTCAACTTCTCGTGTCTCGACCGTGTTGGCCATCCTCATCCTCACCCTTGACGTCGAGAACTTCATGGCGAACATCCCTTGGCTGAGCAGCGCAGACATACAGCCGGGAAGGATGGCTCCGAGCTGTAGCGACCTGCTTCTGGATATTCACGTCATCGAGCGAACGGCGGCATCTGTTTCGGATGCTTTGACAAGTGCAGATTGGGAGTTTGGTCGGCATATCAACCAATGAAAACAACCACGAAGCCCTGGGTTGGGAGGATCCTTCAGTTCGAGGTCTATCACGGCGTTAAGGGCCATCCTATAGGTACGGCTGTTGTCTCTGCCCGGTGGTGTCTCACTCCGAAGCCGCCTGATTGACGCATCCCAAGAGGCATCACCTACCCCTGAGACCATCAGACCACTCCCTCATGATATGAACGCAAGGCGCATGTGACAGGTCGACTATTTGCTTCTGCTACGGTGAGCAATGCCGTCACTTCAGAATGAGTTGGCGCTGGGTTTGCTCGAACAGGTCGTTCCACAAACTAAACGGGCGATCGCTAGCTAATCTCGTCGACCCCACTCGAATCTCGACGGCGTCTGTCAATCCCGGTAGACTGTCACCCCTCGATTCTAGCTCGAGACCTGTTCGACTCAAAGTCAAAAGTGCGAGGTGGCCATGAGCCGAGGCAACGGTCCAGCTGGAATGCTGACGACCCTGGAAATGGGGCCTCTCCCCTGAGGCAGTCACCCAACGATGCACCGGTTTGACTCGCCAAAAACCATCTGATAGGGAGCCTCCAGCTGGAGGGGCACCGCGCTGTGGACGAGGCGTCAGACTCTGGGGCGGGACGGTTTAGTGCTCGTGCAGCTGGGCTGGTCCCTGCGGGTGCCTGTGGGTGCCTGCACCAAAGAGGAAAAAGCAAGACCCAGACAGGGATCTCTGTGGTCCCCGGATGAGCTGAAAAGCCCTCCTCTGCGGTGGAGCGACGCAGGTGCGACTGTGCCATCGCAATCATCTCTGCTTCCACCCGATTGCCCAACAACCGACGACCAATCCCTCTCTTAAACCAGCCTCGTAATCATGGAACCTCGCTCCTTTGCTCCCCTCTCTTCTGTTCCCGCGATTAGATGCCCAGGTCGCGTTCCGGCAGCCAACAAGGGCGGTTGAAGCCACTCCCGTCTTGCATCCTACTTTGACTTTCCCAAGCGCCCTGGCTCGTCATGGCTGCTAGGCCGGCTTCGGGCCTCGAGGCTAGGAGCTTCCAGTCCTGGATCGACAGTATCATCGGCCAGGACGAGGATCCAAGAGTAGGTTCCGGGAGAGAAGGAGCCGAGGGCGGCACTATCAGCGCGACAAACGGCAGCAAAGGCGCATCCCTGGCCAAGCTGGGTTCGACCTTCATCCCCATCGCCGTCTACGTCTCCGTCTGCTTGATTATCTTCTTCATCGCCCGTCGAAAACTACACCGAGTCTACGCGCCGCGGACGATTCCACAGCTCAGGGCACCGGAAGCACCTGCCACCAGGCTGCCAGACGGATGGTTCAATTGGATCAAACCCTTCTTCCAGACACCAGATACCGTGGTTCTGAACCATGGCTCTCTCGATGGCTTCTTCTTCCTACGCTATCTGAAGATGCTGCGGAACATCTGCTTCGTGGGATGTGTGATTGCTTGGCCGCTTTTGTTTCCTTTGCACGCCACCGGGGGTAATGGACAGCAAGAGTTGGAGCTTCTGACAATAGGAAATGTCAAGAACCCCAATCGGCTGTACGCCAACGCCTTGGTAGCCTGGCTCCTATTCGGTAAGCACGCGAAGATTGCAAGTGCGAAGACGTACTGATTAGGTGGCCTAGGTTTCGTTCTTTTCACAGTCGCCCGCGAATCGATCTACTACATCAATATGCGCCAGGCGTACCTCTCGTCGCCCTACTACGCGCAGCGACTTTCCTCTCGCACCGTGCTTTTTACCAGCGTGCCGACCCGATACCTCGACGAGAGACGTCTGCGAAAGCTATATGGCGATGCTGTCAAGCGCGTCTGGCTGCCCAAGACCTCGAAGCACCTGGTTAACCTGGTCAAGGAGCGAGAGCAGACAGCGCTGAGGTTGGAGAAGGCAGAGATCGAGCTCATCAAAAAGGCAAACAGGGTGCGGAATAAGCAGCTGAAGAAACAGGCCAAAGGCGAGAAGCACGTGCCAAAGATCGACGAGAAGGAAAGCCAAGACGTCGACGTTGAGAAGGCGCCGCAGCCCATGGACTCCCCTGCTACTGCGGTACCGAGCACGCTGGACGGACAGACTTGCGTGGATTCAGAGCAAGGAAGAACGCAGATTGTGGACTCCCCTGTGACCGCGCCAACTTTAGTTGCAAGCACAACGGATGGCCAGCTTCCCGATGGCCACGACAAGGCCGACTCGGCATCATCGACTTCCGAAGACGACTACAAGCATCCCTACGGCGTGGACGTCCCCATTAACGACGTCCGAGGCTCAGTTGCGGCGCTCTATCTGCCAGCTCAGGCTCGGCCGTCTCACAGGCCCATCGCCAACTACCTCCGATCGAGGGACACCATTGGGTGGACGAGGCGGCGCTTGAAGGAACTAAACCGCGACATTGCGCAGATACGCAAACGTCTCCGGAGTCCCAACAGTCAGACCGGCGACTTCATCGGCTCCGCCTTCGTGGAGTTCGACTCCCAAGAAGCCGCCCAAGCCGCTCACCAAGTTATCGCACATCACCAGCCCCTCCATATGGCGCCCCGACTCCTGGGCGTCCGTCCCGACGAAGTTGTCTGGTCGGCGTTGCGGATGAAGTGGTGGGAGCGCATCATCCGCCGCTTCGGAATCTTGGGCTTCATCGTTGCAGCCATTATCTTCTGGTCCATTCCTTCCGCAATAGTCGGTGTCATCTCCAACGTCCAAACCCTGACGGACATGTTCCCTTGGCTAGGGTGGCTTAATAAGCTCCCCAAAGCCATTCTGGGCTTCCTGACCGGTTTCATCCCCGCCATCGCATTGAGTCTGTTTATGGCGTTGGTGCCGGTCATGTTGAGGGCATGCGCGAGGACGGCGGGTGTGCCCACCCACAACATGGTCGAACTGTTCACCCAGACCGCCTATTTCGGGTTCCAAGTCGTGCAGGTATTCTTAATTACAACGTTGACGAGCGCAGCGAGCTCGGCGTTTTTCGAGATCCTGGCCAAACCCATGGATGCTAAGGATGTGCTGGCTCAAAACCTGCCGCTGGCGTCCAACTTCTACCTCTCCTACATCTTGATCCAGTGTCTTGCCAACGCGGGTACTGCGATCCTCCAGCCCATCGACCTCCTCCGTCATGGGGTTTTAGGCAAGGTCGCGCAGATGCCACGCACTCACTTCCGACTATGGCACACGATGCGGCCGACGCGATGGGGTCGAGACTTCCCTGTCTTCGCGAATTTGGGAGTTATCGCCCTCGCCTATGCTTGCATCGCGCCTCTCATCCTCATCTTCGCTGCGCTGGGCATGTGGTTCACTTACATCGTCTGGCGATACAACCTCCTTTACGTGCTCGACTCGGATCTTGACAGCAAGGGACTGTTCTACCCTCGTGCACTCAACCACCTGCTTGTCGGGTTGTACTTGGCCCAGTTGTGTCTCATCGGACTGTTCTTCCTCAATGGCGCAACGGGACCGGGCGTCCTCATGATTCTCCTCATTGTGGTCACCGCCCTTGTGCACTTCTCCATTGTGCAAGCCATCTTCCCGCTGCTCCAGAACCTGCCACAGACTCTCAAGCTAGAGGAGGAGATCCAAGAGGAAGAGATGATCAAGGCTGAAGCGGAGCGCGCGCGACAGGAGAACCCCGAGTCAGCGAACCACGGAGCGGCGAGCGACTACTTCGACACAGAGCAGAACTTCGGTGACGAAGACGACGACCTGTCTGCGCACAGTGACGATGACGTGCCCGACCCTGTTGGCAACCGCGGGTTGGAGGGTTCGGCAAACGTACGCGATACACTGGGCACCTGGTTCAAGGGCTTCGCCAAGTCTGCTGCCAAGGAGGAGGCTCGGTCCATGGGTATCGACCTTGAGTCGGAGCAGCGCGAGGTGCCCAATTTTGTTCAGAAGTGGCTAAACCCACACAAACATGAGGACTTCATCGCCATACGGAAGCATCTCATGGCCTTGCCTGACGAATTACCTGATCCAGGAAACGATCCGAGACAGAGCTACCAACCCCCTGAGGTCTGGGCACCTAAGCCTATCCTGTGGATCCCTCGCGATGACGCGAAGGTCAGTCGGCAGGAGGTCGCTCACACGAGGCAGTCAGTGCCAATCTCAGACAAGGGTGCGGTGCTCGACGAGAATGGTCTTGTCAAGGTGACTGTGGAGGAGGCTCCGTTTTTGCAGGAGCGGTTAATATTGTAATCGTACATACTAATAAGTTATAAGGGAGGTAATCTGATACTACTAGCGAGCGATCGAAATGTCAAATTTTAAGAGTAGCTTCTATCTACAAGTACAAGGAAGGATTTTCCAGCTCGGTGTGCAGCTCCGTTGAGAACGTCCCACAACATTTCGCCTCTGGCCATTCCCGCTCAGAACTTCAGCTTCGACGCTATGCTCCAGCCATGAAATAAGGTAGCAATCACGCTGATCAAGTTCAAGTGAATTGACATGGCATGGCGGGTCTTGAACTTGCGCTTCAGGCTTTGTAACCCGGCGCCTGGACTCTCCTCATCGCTAAGGGCCTCCTTTCCTCGGCCTACAGACCCGTCAGCACTCCGCACGACACTACCGCAGATCACCAGCTCACCAATCTCGTTGATCTCAAGCATAGCCCTCCTCGCCCAAGGTTCAGCCCAGGCCCAGTTCACGCCGCTCACCAGGCCGCCGACCACCAAAGCCAAACCCCTGCCCGCATACACGGGAGACCATGTCAGGGCCGAAAGAAGAAAAAGGAGCGTCTGGATTCGGAAGTAGACGGGCCATAAGCTCTTCTGCAGCCGCACGAACGGCCCGCGGGGCAGCGACGTGAATGTGACTCGCGTGATGATGGTGCTCTGGTAGAGCTGCGTGCCGAGGAGGGTGGAGAAGGCTACCAGGTGGAGTGGCGGAAGCAGGGGAGACAGGGGCTGGAGGTAGGGGATGAGAGTGGTGATGATCATGGTTGTTTTTGTTGCTTTTGCCTTTGATTTGCAATGTCCACGGTTCTGATCGGCGTCTTCCGAAGCCGAAGGAGGGGATGCTGTGGAAGCCTGCGATTTTATACTTGCGGTGTTGCGACTCATCCGCCATCATCTTTCTCTACATCCGACCGGCGCCGGCACCCAAAGCCTATTATTACTCCGTAACCCCCGACCCGTTGAAATAGGATATTCTTACTGCCGGGATCCACGTGGTTTGCGCCCGATAACCAGATATTGATTCAAAACCCCCTTGACTTCGTACGTCCGAACAGTGTCTAGTCTCGTACTCGGATCGCGACCTGTCGATCCCTTCCCAAACCGAGCCTTATGCTCATTTACGTAGCCTCGGTCGCGACGACGTGCTTTCCCCTCAAGGACGCGACATTGCCATCTCCCGTGGTCCCGTCTCCATGCACGCCTCGTCTAGCTAGCTTCGCACACCTCGCAAACTGCCCTCTCCCTTTGCCAACGCCCCGAAGGACTGAGCGACGAGAAAGGACAGGACGGGGCATTCACGCGACGACGATAGCGATCTCGCTGCGTCTATCGTCGATGAGCTGAGCGACCCCTACCGGGGCCCTGGCGGGATATTGGGCGGCGGCCATGGGGGCGGGCGGCCGAACGAAGCGAAAGCCGGTGCTGTCACCTCCTGTCACCCCGTTCAGGTCAAGGTTTTTATTTCTATTTTTGCCGTTCTGGACAATAGATTGGGCAGTGACGGACCTCTCGGAAGCGCGTACTGGGTTGGGTAAATTGTGGATGCAGCGGATAGTGCAGCAAGTATTGAAGCCGGCATGAAAGGGAGTGATGGATTGCCTGCGCGCGGAAGATGGCCATCCCGCTCCCCGCGATATTGATCCTGCGGTACCAAGGCCGATTCGATGATCAAGATCGTTAAAGCGGGAACTGCCCAGTCTCGCTTGGACAAGACTGCCGAGGATGGCATCCCAGCACGATGGGTCCAATACTTGTATCATGTCTTGGGGACGGACGGCGCACCCGGCCAGCCGGGCGTCGGCCAAGAGTCTTCCTAGTCAATGCTGGTCCTGCCGTCAGGGAGAATGTATAAAGGGGCGGTGCGCGTCCTCGTTGCAACGGAGGTGAAGGTCCCGCAAGGCACACGACATCCAGGACAATGGTGCTCTCCTACTCTCTCCTGGCCGCTGTGGCCCTCGCTGGTCTCGCTTCAGCCGATGTCTGCTCTCGCATCGAGGACCTCGCCCCGAGCGTGGAAGTCGTCTACAAGCTCCATCCGTCGTACATCTCGACGTCCAATGACTACTGGTCCACCGCCTGCGCCAAGCTCGACCCGCAATGCGTTGCGTACCCCGAGACGCCGCATGACCTGGCCACAATCCTCAAGATCCTCAACGACGATGCCAGCGGCGGCAGGTTTGCGGTCAAGTCGGGTGGTCACAGCCCCAACCCTACCTGGGCGAGCACGGACGAGGGACCCCTGGTATCGACCAAGAAGATGGACCATGTCAACCTCAACCCCGAGACGGGCGTCGTGAGGATCGGCCCTGGTTTGAGGTGGGATGATGTTGCCGATAAGCTCAACGGTAGCGGATGGAGCGCTGTGGGCGGACGCATCGGCAACGTCGGCGTCGGCGGTTACATGATGGGAGGAGGACTCTCCTTCATGTCGCAGGAGTACGGCTGGGCGACCTCGTCCATCCTCGAGTACGAGCTCGTCTTCGCCAACGGCACCGTCGCGAACATCAACGAGGATAACCACCCAGACCTGTTCCGGGCGCTCAAGGGTGGCGGCAACAACTTTGGCATCGTCACGTCCTTCACCGTCCAGGCTCACAGGCAAGACGACGTCTGGGGCGGAATCATCTTCTTCCCCCGTAAGAAGGATACCGACAGGCTCATCCTCCAGGCGGTGCAGGACTTCACCCTGCACAACGACGACGACAAGGCCGCCATCATCCCCACGGCTGAGTACACGGCCGGTGGTCTCGTCGATGGCTGGATCTTGTTCGTCTACTACAACGGCCCCGAGCCGCCGGAGGAGACCTTCAGGAACTTTACCGACATCCCCCACATCCTCGACACGACCAAGACGCAGTCCATGGCTGAGCTCGTCACCGCGAACAACTTTGCCGTCGTGCCCGGGCAGGTCTACCTCATGGGCACCGAGACCATCCCCCTCCCCACCGATGCCTCATCCAACTTCTCCTCGCAGATGCTGCCCGAGCTGCACGCTCACTGGCGTAACCAGATCGACAAGGTCGACCACATCTTCGGCATGATCGCCTCCATTGCTTACCAGCCCTTCCCGCGACGCATCGCCCAGCTGGCCAAGGAGAGCGGCGGCGACCTCATGGAGTTTGAAGACGACACCGATCTCATCATCTTTGAGCAGAACTTCAGCTTCAACCTGCAGCTCGACATCCCCGAGGTGGAGAAGGCGTTGGAGGGCACCTTCAACGGATTCCGTGAGCGGGTGCTGAGGTGGACTGAGGAGGGCCTCGTCCCTGACGCGTATCTGCCACTGTTTTCGAACGACTGCTATAGATCGCAGGACTACTACGGCAGGCTGAAGGAAGACAATGCCCAGTTGGCACAGAGGCTCGCTGAGGAGCTTGACCCTAAAGGGCTGTTCAGAGACAGGACGGGTGGATGGAAGCCCCAGTAATTCGCATACGCACATAATTCATTACTGTCTAATATAGTGGTCTGCCACTCTTCTCGCTCATTGATTCCAAGCATACAGCAACCTTGCATCTGCGCCTCGCTTCCCACATTCAAACTCAAACTCTTGTCCGCGTGCCGTTCTGCAATAAATCACTGCATCACCAGCACGTTCCTGAACCGAGGCTTTCCGGCCGCCAGGTCATCCACGGCCTGCTGGACATCCTTGAGTGGGTAGGTGTTGATCATGCACTTGATTCCATGCGTCGATGCGAACCTAATTGCCTCTTCGGAGTCCAGAGCGTGACCAGACGGCCAGCCCATGAGCGTCGCTCCCTTATTCAGGAGAGCGAGTGTATCAATTTCGACGGATCCCACGGGTGACAGACTCAAGACAGTGCCGCCGGCTTGCAAACCTCCGACCAAGCCCTGGAAAGCCTTGGGCGACGGCGCAGTCTGCATAATGACCGCCGCACCACCAAGCTTCGTCAGCTCCTCTGCCACGTCCTTCGTCTTGGAGTTGATGTAGTGGTGCGCGCCGAGCTCCTTGGCGAAGGCAGCCTTGTCGTCGCCGCTGGACAGAACAGCGACCTCGTAGCCCATGTTACGCGCGTACTGCACCGCGAGATGCCCCAAGCCGCCCAGGCCCTGGACCGCGACGAGGTTTCCCTGCTCCGTCTTCGTCTTCCGCAGCGCGTTGAAGACGGTGACGCCAGCGCACAGCAGCGGCGCCGTCTGCGCCGGGTCGAGCTCCTTGGGCACCCTGACGGCAGCCTCCGCCCTCAGGAGCACGTACTCGGCGTACCCGCCGTCCTGGCTGACGCCGTTGATCTGCTTGTTGTCGCACATCTGGAACTGCGCCCTCTGGCACTGGCGGCAGGCACCGTCGTGGCCGCCGTGCCAGGGCCCTCCGACGCGCTCACCGCCCTTGAAGGCTTTGACTTCGGGGCCGACGGCTACGACGTCGCCGACGATTTCATGGCCAGGAACAACGGGGAAGACGGGGCCGAAGTGACCGAGGGAGAGGTCGTAATCGGAGAAGCAGACGCCACAGGCGAGGATCTTGACGAGGATCTGGTTGCCGGTCGGTTTCTTCAGGGGCAGAGTAGACAGTGTGAATGGCTGCTTCGCCTCCTTCAAGACGACGGCTTGGTAGGTTGAGGGTAGGGAGGCCATTATTATCAAGTTTCGTTATATCTTGTCTTCGGTTGTCGGTGGGGTGTCAGTTCAGAAGATGAGTTGATCTGCAATTCAGTAGTCTGGAGACTTCTCAGCTATGTCAGGGGATATGTCTCCTTTTATATACCCAAGGCATACTCCAGGCCTCACTTGAATACCTTAACCTTCGACTTACCCACTCCTCAAGATTCAGGGCAACCCCAATTAGATCATCGTGATGCGATGATTCAACTAGCGGGAAACACGGAATGTCGGAGTGTCGGAATTGGAGACTCGGGCCCAGGGCGGCCGCGCCGCGCTCTATCATCCTTGTCGCTACTGCTGCACTCGAGAGCTGGAGATAGGAGAGGCGACGAGGGGGGAACAGGCTCAATGGCTGAGATTCCCGATCGGAGCTAGACGTCGACAGTGGCCGATGGAGGGTGGCACATCGGGTTTGGCGCTGTAAGTGAGAGATAAATCCGACAGACGGTGTGGAGCGAGGCCCAAGTGGCTGTAAAGCCTCCGTAGGAGCTTGGGGTGTGGGGGTGCCTCAGGAGCTCGAGCTCATAGAATAGCTGGAATCGAGAGCTGTTTGTTCTCACAGAGTCCGCAGCTCCGTATGCCCTCTATCAATTCCTTAGACTTAGATTTCTTCCATGCGTTTTCGGCCGAGAACGATGACGTCTTTTGTGGCTGAATTGGGAGCCATCAGCCACTGCCCCGAGCTGCAGCCACACATAGCTCTCACTTCCACCCCACTATGAGAATTTCAAGTTGACGTTCAACGTTCTGAGCTCTCTCACCCACCACATCAAAGTTGACCGCTCGCCCGTCGCCATGCCACTCGACACCTCAACCTACTCCCTCGCACTCCTCCGCGTCGACGGGCGGCGTTGGAACGAGCTCCGCCGTCTCCAGGCCCAGATCCGGACCCAAGCCGCCGCAGATGGCTCTTCATACCTCGAGATGGGCCACACAAAGGTCATGTGTGTCCTGACCGGCCCTTCAGAGCAGAAGGCGGGAAACAAGGCGCAGGCTGGTGGCAGCTCGAAGGAGGGGGCTGCTATCAACGTCAGCATCATCAACGCTGGCTTCTCGACTGTTGACCGAAAGAAGAGGGGCAGGAATGACAAGTGAGTGAGTCCAGGGATCGTTCCATGGATTGATGCTGACTGGAAGCAGGCGGACGCAGGAGCTCGAAATCACGATTGCCAAGACGTTTGCGAGCGTTGTCCATACACACATCTTCCCGCATTCGACCATATCTCTGGCCCTGCACGTCTTGTCTTCCGATGGATCTTTACTCGCGGCGTTGATCAATGCCGCAACTCTTGCACTTATCGATGCCGGCATCCCTATGTCAGACTACGTCGCCGCCTGTACAGCCGGATCGACATCATCTCACTCTGCCGCTGACGACACAGCCGATCCTCTCCTGGATCTCAACACGCAAGAAGAGCAGGAGTTGCCATTCTTGACGGTTGCGACGCTTGGCGCCTCGGACAAGATTGCGGCCATGGTGTGCGAGAGCCGGATCCAAGTCAGCCGTCTCGAAGGCATGCTTGTCGTCGGCGTTGATGGTTGCAAGCAGGTCAAGCTGCTGCTTGATCGCGTCGTCAAGGAGAAGGGCGCCAAGATGATCCGTGAAGGCGCAGTTGATCAAAGCGATACAATGGTAATGGATTTAGATGGTTGATACACTACAGCTCCTCGTGTACAATCTTCTCGTCACCAACCGGCTCGGGGGCCTCAGTCTCAACCTCCGGCTCAGGGTCGGTAGCTTTAGTCTCCGTCTCCGTCTCCTCCTTCACGGGCTCCTCGGTGTTCGACCCTGTCTTTTCGACGAGGATGTTCTCGGGCAGCTTCTTCTTGCCACCTTCGCCCATACGGATGGCGTCTATCCATGCTTCTACGCTCTCCACGCTGAAGTCTCCCTCGTACTGTCTCCACCAGCTGCGGCGGGCGTTGATTGCGATAAGCTCCACTTCGCCGCTCAGCTCCAGCGCTGAACGAACGGATGCGGTCGAATCAATCGAACCTGGGAGGGCAAAGAAAGGGAAGAGATGGTGCTTGCCCTGAATGTACTTGGCATTGAGCTTGGACAATGACTCGATGACCTTCTCGCCATTCTCAGATGAGTCTGAGGTGGTAAGGGCGAGGAGACAGGTGTGAGATTTGGGCTGGAGGCACTTCTCCTCGAGCATGTCACTAGAAGTAATAGTCTCGATGGGGATTGACGTTGAAGCAGCGTTCTCGGTAGTGGAAGTGGCAGAGGATGACTCAGGGGCTTCCTCGGGCTCGGGTGCAGGCTCAGCCTTCTTCTTGGCCTTCTTGCTGTCCTTGGGCTTGGGATCCGGGTTTGGCTCGCCCGCTTGCTTGAGGAAGTTAATCATGTCCTTCTTCTTCATCTCGCCATCATAAACGATAGGCTCCGCGCCTTCTCCCTCGGGAACCAGAACCAGAGTAGGGAACTTCTCAATGCCAAACTTCTCGACCAGGTCACTCTCTTTGCTGCGCACTTGACCAACGTTAATCACACTGAGATAGTCAATGGCGATACTCCTCAAGAGCGCGCTCGTAGTGCCCTTCTCGGTGAATAGCAGAGCTTTGGGACCCTCCTTCGCGAGGAAGTCGTCTACATCCTTTCCAGTGACTCGGGTGACGTGGTTGTTGATCTTGTTGACAACCTCGTCAGTGATGGCAGACGCTGTGCGCTGGCCGCGGTAATCCTCCACAATGGGGTATTTCTTGCTGCCGGGCTTGAATGTCTTTAGCGTGGGGAAGCCCTGGACGCCATGCGTGCCGCATATTTGCTTGTTTGCGTCGTCGTCGCAATCAATGGCGGCGACTTTGGCGAGGCCATCTAGGTTCCTGGCGGCCTTTTCGTAGGCGGGTTTGAGGTTTTGGCAGTGACCACACCACGGGGCGTAGAACTCGACGATCTGGCCTATCAGTACTGGACGCCCTCAAATTTCTGCGGAGCTTGCGAAAGATGGCTCACCGAAGTGTAGTTCGTCTTCATGATCTCATCGTTGAAGTTCTTATGGTCGAGCTGAAGCACGGGCGAGTTCTTGGTGTACATGCCAGCCTGTGCACTCGGCACGGAGGCAAGCACAGCCGTAAAAGCTGCGAGGAGCGATGGTTGATGCATCTTGGCTTGCTAAGGTGAAGATGTCCTGAATGCGAGAGAGGCAAATGGACAGTTGTAAGAAGAGGCAAGTTGAGGCCACGCTGGAAGTTTAACGAGGCTGGCCTGGACCCTGGATTCACTGTGGGGAAGCGACCGGGACCCGGGGCTGCCAGAATATTCCACAGGAAGCTAAGCGCTCATTGACGGGCGGCCCTTGCTCGAGCCTTTATGGCTGCTAACGGCTGTGGCTTTGCAGTCTACTCCAGCCACTCGGTTTCCTCATGGCGGGGCAAACGGCTGTGGCACCAAGCTACCAACGTCACCGATCTGCGAGCACTTTCGATGACTCCCGCAGCCTTGTCTCGATTTTAGAGACAATATTGAACACTTTTCCAATGACAGACCTGCGCTCCTTGTCTTAGAACATTTTCTACACGGTCAGAATGGCGCAACCAATCCCTCAGGCACTGAAGATCCCCGAGGTCAGCCGCTTCATCAACCGCTCTAACCAGCTTCGCAACCATGATCCCGCAATCGCCTACTGGTGTAAGTCTCATCGACCACCTTATCTCATCCTATTCTCAAACACTCACGCGCCCAGGCGAGTATCGAGCTATAAATCAGATCGTCTCCCGCCGGCTCCACGATGGCGACCCCGAAGCCACCGCCTACGCCGGCGCTCTCATGGAGTCCCTCGAGACGACCAAGGCCGAACACTCCACCAACGAAGCCATAGTCGACAACGAGGTCGCAAGGGCCTACGTCGAGCAGTTTGCTCAGGATATCTTCGGCAAGGCTGAGCGCGCGATGAGAGCGGACAAGGCGACGAGGCAGACTGCGGATACTTTCGATGCGGCGGCTACCTTCTTCGAGCTGCTGAGGGAGTGGGGTGACTTGGAGCCCGAGTGGGCGCAGAAGATCAAGTTCGCGAAGTGGAATGCTGCGAGGATCTTGAAGGCGATCCGCGAGGGCAAGGACCCGAATGAGTCGAATCCGAAGGTGCAGGAGGAGAAGGAAGGTGGTGACGAGGCTGCCGCGGGACTTGGCTTGGATCCCAACGATCCAGATGTGCGGGAGATCACATCAGGGATGTCGCCACAACCTGCGAATGTTCAGGACGTACCAGACGCTGGGGAGCCTTTGCCGAACGTGGAACCCCCAGAGCCGCCGGCACCAGAAGAGTACTTCCCTAGTGGGCCGCATCCTCCAGCGCCAGTGTCACCTTTGTCAGGAGCCTCGCCATCTGCGCCGACAGCACCAAGCGCAGCTGCCGAGGGGCCGCCATCAGTCAACTCCATTCCCCCTGGGCCCTCGCCTACCATCCCAACGAAGTTGCCAGGCGTCAACTCGCCGACCATCCCCACGAAACTCCCACCCGACTTCACACCACCAGCATCGCTCGGCTCCCCTGCTCTGCCCAGCAGCCACTCTCAGCAACCCCCGCCGTCGGTCCCGACCTTCGTTCCTCAGCCTGCTCCCGTACCTGCGCCTGCACCGGTGCCAGTGGCGAGTCACGTGCCTCCTCCTCCTGTGCCCATGGCAGCGCCGCCGCCCACAACAGCTCACTACAAGGATCTCAACAAGGCCCAGAAGCACGCCAAGTTTGCTATTTCAGCGCTGAATTTTGAGGACGTACCGACGGCCGTGCAGGAGCTGCGGAACGCCCTCGCATCACTAGGATGTCAGTGATGGGTGACAACTCGGAGGTGTACATCACATTGACACGAAGCATCAAAGCATGTTGAGTCGGTATCGAAATTTAGCGTTTGATTGAATGGAGCTACAACATAGGAGTAATCGAGTAGTAATTGCCGGACGCCTGACCATCATAAATCGTTGTCTTATCGCATTGTCTTCCAGCTATGCGGAGACTTGTACATTGTAGTGCCCCAAGTCGGCCATATCCGGCAGCACCAGTGGGCCTTGCATGAAAGGGTTCTTCTCGTTCACGACAACCTCGTCGTCTTTGGTGTCGACATCCGTCCATCCATGTTCAGGGCCCCATCGCACCGTCAACCCCAAGGACTTGGCTTCCTCCAGAAGCCCTTGCATCATGGCGCCCTTCTTCTTGACTCCCGAGTAACCGTCAAACTCAATATGAGTGACAGCTGGCATTGACTCAACGACTTGCGACATCAGCTGACGGCTGAAGCCCTCGTAATAGCCATCACCACGGCGGAACCCTTTGAATACACCGTCGCTGGGATCGCATTCCACGAATACGTCGAGCTTCCGAACGTTAGTGAGCTCCTTAAGGCCGAGCGCATCATTGACGAGCCATCCACGAGGTGGCGCACTCCAGCCTGGCCCAAGGCGGAGCTGGAGTGATGTGATGCATTCCCGTTGGCACTTCTTCAGGCGAGCAAGCAATGGGCGCTTGGTCTTGAAGTACTTTCCAGGGTGGGTTGGGAAGATGCGAAAAGCTCGAGTGCTGTAGAACACATGCGTAGCTTCATCGTGAACCTGCCGGTTCACCCTCATAATCCTGAGCTTCCCATGGTATCGTTTGTAGTTGTCCGGGCCCAAGTCTACAACGTCCTCCGCATTTTCGTCATCGAAGTAGTGCTCGTAGACCTTAATCCGCACCTCGGCGGGTAACGATAGAAAGGGAAACGGCTTCGAAGGTACTTTGCGCTTGCGCATGAAGGGTATGAGGGGGACGTCGAGGGTGAGCGCCGCAATGTGGTTGACGACCTCTTCCTCCGTCTTGTCTGCTTCCGGGTTCTGAGTCGACGGGTTCTGTGAGCCAGCGGCAGTCTCTGTCGTCGATGAAGCCGATCTTGTCGCCGAAGACGGCGCAGGGGCTCGTACCCTCAGAGGAAGCGCGCTGTGGCTGCTCCGGCCGTTTCCTCGTCGAGCCATGACAGCGGTGGCGATTAGAGCAGAATCGTAATGCGGGGCGATCGGAATCCGTGATTCAGGTACTTGTTGCGCTTCGATGGGCGCTTCTTCAGGCAGTGAAGGTAGAGATTCGTAGGTCTCGTGAGACGGAACGCGACGCAGAGGGTGGTTCCATGACGAGATCTAAGCACTCGGGAGGCACCACCCTCTAGAACTCAGCAAGGATGGGCATCATGGTGCCGGTCTCGTGCTCTTGATTGATTTGGGTGGAGTGTTTGTTTTTCTGTGATGAATTGTACTGTGAAGCGGAACGGAAGAAGCGTCGTCGGAAGTGAGGGGTCGAAGTCCGTCAATGAAGAGAGAGGACAAGTTCGGATTAAAGTGATGCAACACAGTCGATGAGCACGGGAAGGGCCTATTGGGGTGCACGTGAGAGTCTTCACCCGCGCTCCCGGTCCAATCAACAGCCGATATCGCTGCGTCTGTGGGGTGTGACGCCATCGGCGAAAGGGAAAATCCAGGTCCGCGATCCGCGAGCCGGGGGGTCAGAAAAGTCTCTAGAAATCGGGTCATCGCAACGTAGCGTAGCTTGGAGGACCATCGCACCGTCGCGTATCAACACGACAATCTCCCACATCATCTCAGTCATGCTGTCACGGCTGGCTTTGGGCCAAGCCACCCGCTTTGCGAAAGCATCGCGGGCGGCTCCTGTTGCGAGAGCTTTACCCGTCGCCTCTGCGATTTCTGTGTCGCCATGGATCAGGACATACGCCAAGGGCCCTAACAAGTCGAACAAGTCGCAGCGCAACGAGAAGGAACCCGCATCGGATCCCTCTGATGAGTCCAAGACCGTCAGCGAGGCACAGAAGGCCGCCGAATCGAAGCACGACACCACAGAACCCGAGCAGTCGAAGGAGGCTAAGGAGGCCGAAGAGCAAATAGCCTTCGACAAGCTGCCCGATTTGACACAAGGTATTCCATCCACCTTTGCGCAGGAGATGGAGGAGAGGCAGGGAAAGTCCAAAGGCGACTCGGCATTACAGACTGTACCTCAATACGAACGTCAGCGTGGTGGCAGGGACAGCGAGTACGTCTCGACGAGCGAGCGCAATCGACGATGGTGGACGCGCTTCTTGCTGGGAACCGGTGCAGGTGGCATGGTTTTCGGTGCGCTCTACTGCGGCCGCAACTGGGACGATGAAGAGGAGGCCAAGCGCCACCCTGACATTCCCAACGGCCTTACCCCTGGACTGTGGTGGCAGCGCGTGCGCGCCCGCCTTCACGAATCGGTTTCATACTACCAAGACCCTGCTTTCGACAAGCTACTGCCCGACCCTCATCCAAGCTTCGAGCGCCCCTACACGCTGGTCATCAGCTTGGAGGACCTTCTGGTACACAGTGAGTGGTCGCGTCAGCATGGATGGCGCCTTGCGAAGCGTCCGGGCATGGACTACTTCATCCGTTACTTGGGTCAATACTATGAGCTGGTTGTGTGGTCATCAACATCCTTTGGTCTGGCCGAGGGTATCGTGCGCAAGCTAGATCCCTTCCGATTCATCATGTGGCCTCTGTTCCGCGAGGCGACCAAGTTTGAGGATGGCGAGATCGTCAAGGTATGTACCACGCTTGCTACCGTACAAATTTGCGGCTAACAGAATCAGGATCTTTCGTATCTGAACCGTGATCCTTCCAAGGTCATCATCCTTGAAACTAACAAGGCCCACGTTCGCAAACAGCCCGAAAATGCCATCGTCTTAGACCCTTGGACCGGCGACCCATCCGACAAAGAGCTCGTCGGTCTCATCCCCTTCCTCGAGTACATTCACACCATGCAATACTCCGACGTCCGCAAGGTCCTCAAGTCTTTCGAAGGCAAACATATCCCCACCGAGTTCTCCCGCCGCGAGGCCATCGCCCGCAAGGAGTTCAATGCCCGTCTCCAAGCCGAGAAGGCGAAGCACTCGAAGCCGTCTGGCATGGGTGCCCTTGGCAGCATGCTTGGTCTAGGTCCCAGCAACATGAGCATGACCATGGCGCCGGAGGGCGAGCAGAACCCTAACGAGGCGTTTGCGCAAGGCAAGATGTTGCAGGACATTGCCCGTGAGCGCGGTCAGCGCCAGTACGAGGCTATGGAGAAGGAGATCCGCGAGAATGGTGCTAAGTGGCTCGAGGAGGAGAAGATGATGAACGAGAAGCTCCAAAAGGAAGCCATGGACTCGATGATGGGGTCGTTCTCCGGGTGGTTCGGCGGTTCTTCTCAGCAACCGCCCAAGAAGGACTAAACGCATACCCGCACTCAACTCCACCAATATAATGCTAATTGTCAGTGTACTATCATGGAGAGGGGGCGCTTCTTTTGTCAAATGGGGGATCTGCATATAGACTCGGCATTTACAGGAGGGGAAGTCAAAAGTTTATATGGCCCGGCGTCACGCACGGCTGCTGCCTGTATGTACGATATTGTATGATGAGCGCGCGGGGACCGTTGTGAAGGGAGGCGCTTACACAGAATTTCAATACAAGAAAGTGAAGCACAAGAGTCATTTGTGATTGTTGTCGTGAAGACGTAGGGATCAAGCTTGCGTCTGCCGCTATAGCAGTTGTTTAAGCTCTTTCGTTTCGCCCCGGACTCCTTGGGGCCTCGTTCGACGCGATGATAATGACATCCGTCCCGCTACTAGCAGTAGTAATATTAAACGTCCCCTGCGGCACTTTCTCAAACTTGGCAGTAGCACTCGACACTCACAGTAGAGGAGCTCGACGTCCGCGATGATTCTGCCGTTGAGCACGTCTCGCACGGCGTCAGCGTTCTGTCTCTGATGAAGCAGTGCGTACAGGCCGGATTGCTGATGCATTCATACCATCTTCTGCGTGTCAGTATTCGGATTCATGGCGAGGATGGGCGGCATACGGGGCGGTGTACTGCTCTATGATTGAGCAGTCGCAGGGGCCACCTATCCAGCAATTATCCGGCTGTCCGTCGCTGCTTCGTGGCCTCGATACAGAGGCCGATATAGTGGCATGAGCGCCCGTCATGGACGTGAGAGTGCCGTCGTTGACGAAGCGGGCCCGGCAGTTGGTGTCCGCAATGTACTCCAAGTAGCTTCGGCTATTCAGCGATCGTTGTCTCTGAGTTTCTTTGAACTATCTTTGGGCTTACTCTGTCTCATCCCTGTTACAGTCACAAGTACCATCTATGTAGCAAGTTGTTGGTGTGCTGCTGGCCGAGGTAGTAACGGAGGTTGAGTAGACGGATGGTTTAGGGGCTGGCACTTGAACCGGAACTATGCCGTGAGAATGCGGTGCCGCTTCGGTGATATCTGCCTCCGCGGCAGGAAAGGTTCTCGCGTAGAGTAGCATTAAGATAAAGTATGGCTTCATCTTGTCGAGTCTCCGCGGTGTCCTGGGGTTAGCGAGGTCTTTGGTCTATGGGGGATTGGATACGGGTATGTTCACAGGCAGCTCGCAGATCTTGGATATTTTAAATGCTTCGGCATAGTTGCATCAAGGGCAAACGAGTGGTTTCCCTCGTGCTCCTCTCAAGACTGATCGTTGGCAACGCATCACGAGACCTCGGACAAGCGCGAGCAAGCACCACAACCAAGGTCCGATTACCACCCATATATGCTCGTATACCGGATCAACCAGCATCATGTGAAACGCCATCTATGTCCAATCATGTCTTCTTAATATCCTGTCCTTTCCGGGTTGCCGTCGTGGCAGTCCCCTCCATCATTATAGCAGCTGCCTTCGTGACCCGTCGCCTCATTTCAAGCGTCAAGTTCCGCGCACACGTGATGGATTTGTTCAGCTTAACATCCAAGTCAATGCCGTTTGCTTGCAACGTCACGACGACAATGTATGTCAACGCGATAGCAATAACGGCGAGGTCCAAGATGTGCGTCAACCACCAAAAGTGCTGTCTGCCCAGTTGGCAGTTGGCAAACTCGTACTGCCACTCCCAAGCTTCCCAGTCAAACCACATGCTCAGCAAGCCGGCGTTGCCCCCAAAATCGCCCATCATGCTACGCACAGTAACCTCGCGACGGCCGGGTAGCCTCTCCTGCGATGGGATGCCGCGCTCGGAAGCGTTGAGCCAAGTCGCGTGTTCCCACTTGCGATCGTCAGGTGAGGTACCATTCGTTTGATTGATCCAATGATACGTATCGCAGCCCTCGTGGTCGTGACCGTTGAGGATCAGACCGGGACGACCCAGCCCGCTCCCCGCGGCGTCTGTGTTGCCGCTCACGCCGAAGATGCCTTCGAAGAAACCCTTGCTCGCGTCCGCGCTCAGGAGGTATTGTTCTTTTACGCCACCGCCATCCGATGACGAGTGGAAGTCGAAGAAGGGCCCGTCGACGCACACGCCAGCTGGCTTGTACGTGGGAATATGCGTGAGCACAAGCGTGAAGCCACCCTTGTATTCGACCGCATGGGAGTGGCCGATTACGGAGTTGATGAATTGGTAGGTCTGGTCTTGCAAAGCCGGCGTCTTCGCTGGCGTGTCGAGATTCATGTCGTTGACGATAATGATACGGATTTCCGGCCGCAAACGATCTGAGTCGGGGTTCACATCGTCGTCAACAACAGTGGCGTTCAACGTCAGATTGGTTACGGGCAGTTCGAACCGCAGCTCGTAGTTGGCCTTGCCAAAGACACGCTCGAATCGATCCATGCGCTCTTCTGTCAAATCTCCAGCGTAGCCAATGTCGTGGTTACCGGCAACGTTCATGATCCTGCGAGACCACTCCCCAACTGTCCCGTCGATGTTTCCAGCAATGTCGTACTCCCAGCTTGGGTGCAGCATGAGCTCCTCTGGCAGCTTTTCTCCACCTTTGAACGTCCTGTTCCAAAATCGGTTCCCTCGTCGCTCGAATTCGTCATCTTCGATCCATTGGCTGCCGACGAGATCGCCCAATACCGTGACGTGAGTCGGCTGCGTCCACCAATGCATTGTTCTGTATATATGTGCCAGATAGAAGTCGTTGCCGAACAAGTCGAAGCGCTTGCGCAATGATTCCAAGACATTGGGTATGTCCTCGAAGTAAAAGTCCACCGTGTCATGCAAAATCTTCCTTATCCGTTCCCACAGTGAATCATGACTGGTTTGGAAGGTGATGTGCTTTCCAATCTTCTTCAAATGTGGCAGGAAACCAAACGTCTTCGTCGGTATCGAGGTGTCGCCCTCGAGCTGGGGGTCGCCCAGGGCTAGCAGCCGGAAAGGAGCCTGGGAACTGGGAATTGCATTGTCGGAGCTCCTATAGGGCCAGTGCAGTTTCTTGGTCTCGTCAAAAGCGGCAGTAGGGTCCCTCGAGGCCACAGGGAACGCACATCCCCCAAAGACAGGATAGAGGTAGAGATAGATGGTGCAAGCGAGCGCAATGGGCACCAGGAGGCCAAGGCCGCGCCGCAGTAGGGATGCGACGCGCATGTGTATTACCAAAGGCTCCCAGCGAGCGTGTGGCACGCTGGAAGTAGGCGATTGTCGGTCGTGGTCAAGTTGTTCGGATTGTGCCGGTCGGAGATCCAAAATCAGGGGTCTAAACTCAAGCACCGCGTTTGGGCGTCGCCGGAGTGCTTAGTCATTCACGTGATGCTCACCTACCCTACGTAGAAAGACAAAGGAGGACGAAATGTTTTGAATAGCGTCCGTTCTGACTGATCTTCAAACAAATGTGTCCCTGGCAACGCCATATTAGCATTGCATTGCTGCTGAATCCGCGGGTATGAGTTTGCTGCCGCCATGGTAAGAATACTGGAAAAACACATTTGTTGGAAGATCACCGCCTACACAAGCGAAATTGGCGAGACAGTTGGAACCTTGCCCTCAGACGCCACAATCACCAAGAAGTATGATACAAAAGTACTGTAGTACTGGTTGGCAACCTTGGGTTAATTCGTTACGGTTGTCTCAAAGCTCATAAGTCGGGCACCGAAACTCCTCTCAACGCCAGCGCAATATCAGGGCAGGAAACCTAGGCTTCTGTCTGACTGCGGTAAACGTCACTTCGCCCATCTGCTGATTGAGGTGGCAGTGAGATCGATGAATCAAGGCTGCTTCTCCTAATCAGTCCCGGCCTCTTCATCCTCTTCAACCTCCTTCGGCCACTCCACTAAAAATTCAGCCTCATCATCTGCGCTCTCCAGGAACGTAAAAGCAACAATGCTGTTCTGTTTCAAACCCGTCTTCAGGGCAGTCTGATCCTCATCAAACTTGATTTTCTTCCAACCAGCCTCCGCGCTGTTCGGTACAGCCAGTGCGCCGAGGGCGAGGTAGGTGGAGCTGTCACTCTCAGGGATTTTGAGCTTTTGCGCAGACTCAAAAGAAGTGGTCAGGCCGGAGGGATAGCGCTCGCGAAGAAGTTCCAGGAGGTCTGTCTTGACTTTTGACATTGGTTCGGTGAGGTCGACGAACATGTAAATTGTGTGGATGCCGTACTTGAAACGAACAGATACATCTTGTTCCTCCATTTTAATCTTGCTTGTTTAGTCTAAGCTCGAAATGAAGGGTGTGGGAACATACGAAGTCGACCAAACTCGAGTCTTGCGCACTAGGTGTGAGTGTGTCTCGTGAAGGCTCAAGCGAACGACAGAATACGTGGGGCCTCACACATGTGTCGCGAAGTCACGTGGCGTCGCGTTAAGTGCAAACAAGAGCAATTTGTGCTCACATTTGCTGCAGCGACTCAGAATTTGAACTTGTTTTGTCCGGAAAGTCTCCCACTGTGGATAAAATGTAGGCAGTGCAATAATCTTTCATGAGCATTGCTAGACCCTGACGTTTAGTAGTCCATCTTAGGCCTGAGTACGGATTCGGTACTGTAACGGACTACAAGACAGTGTGTTTAACAGTGCGTAGTACAGAAACCGCTGTGTGGAGACTTCCCATCTCTTCGACCCGGCGCTGCCATGGCTGGCCTGAAGTAGTTCTCACAAAAAGCTCTCGAGATCTGGGCACCTCCTTGCCTTCCGGCCAGAAAACATTGCTTCACATCTTCCGCGTCTTGTGCAAGCATCAGAACGCTTACTCCTACAATGGCCGCGCCACCCCCGTCTCCTCAGGCACTGAGGTCCCCAGTAGCCTCTCGCCGGCAACGCAAACCTGAGCTCCCAACATCCGTCCTAGACCGATATCCTCGACTTTCGATAGAAACATTTCCTCGCGTGGCCATGGGTACTCTTGTTTCGGGCCTGATCGGCGCCTCGCTTGGTGCGACCAAGGGCGGCCAGTCAGCACAACTACGATTCCGCGCAGAGCATGCCCATAAGATGCCCGACTCAACGACAGGATGGTATCTGTACCATAAGTCGAAGAACTATCACACTATGAAAGGGGGGATAGTTGAGGGGCTCAAGATGGGCTTGCGGACAAGTGTTTGGAGCTGCATGGCCCTGACTCTGGAGAGTACCGTGGATCGCTGTCGCGGGACGAGTGACATGTTCTCGACGATAGTTGCATCTTTGACAGTAGCAGGAACATTTTCCTTATTTCGTAAGTCCGAATTCCTCTCGGAAACCACTTTATTCCGGTGGGATGAGATTGTGTCACAGCTTATGGATACGGCAATCTGACAAGCTTGCGTCGATCTTGGGAATCACTAGCTGACAATTGGCCGTAGATCGGTTCCCCCTCACCACTGCCGCCCGTACAGCAAAGGCTGGACTGTTGTTTGGCTTCGCATATGGAAGCATGCAGGATCTCCTAGGTCTGGCCCGAGGTCGACCCATAGGCTACGTGGAATTTATCCGACGACGGCTCGGTGGTGGAGGTTCCGTGGGGGATCGTGGCCTTGAACGAGACCTGGCTGCACGATGAGCATGGTTCGGAAGTGGACTTTGTGATTCTATGCCCAGATTGGGATGCCGTGACTAAACCAGCACCAATTGCGAAGCCGGATAATTGTACCACAGGACGTGCGGTTGGGCTGGGGAAATTCGTGGCAGACCACGAGACCAAGAAGCCGGGGGAGTGGGCGGGCGCGATGCAGGCGGTCTGACAATCTGAGGGGAAGAGTGCAGGGAATTGGTATCGAAGTCTCAAATTGAGGCGCTTATCTGGGACCAACCACCTGGCGCAGAGCATTGAGGCCCAACGACAATCCTCCCACTGGCCCTCGCGCACTGATCAAGGTTCTCTGTGAGGGAGCAACTCTGTTATCATAAGCCTCAGACGACCGGGAAACAGGAACGACCACCAAGCCGGCAGCGATCTTATTATATGGGGGTTGGATCCAGACCCAGCAACCATCTCCGAACTGGACAATCGATTCGTTATCATTCGCCAATCGCAACATCCCTGAGACGACGTGCAGCGCCTCGCCGGTCGCGGATGCAGAGGCTATGCAGGACCAGCGCCGGCAGCGACAGTCCTTGCGCTTACATGCGGCTCGCTCTCCACCCCGGGGGTGGCCACGTGATGCCCCGATACGGGACAACTAGCTTGAAGCTAGAAGGAAAGCTTGTGTCAAAGCAGCACGGATGTGATGGGGAAAAGCAAGGATAAGCTCGGATGGTCAGCAGACCGTTTGCTCACACCAGTAGAGCCGTTGCTACCGGAGCTCCGATCTAGGGCTTAAACTAATAATACTGAGACAAGGAAGGTGATTCCCCTTGGGGCTTTTGGCTTTTGGCTGGCTGGAGATAACGTCGCTCATTGTCCGCGACCGACAACGGAGGCTATTGACATAGACAAGCCAGCTGCCAGCACGCGCCACCGTGGCCGTGCTAGGGGCCAGCAAGGTCACGATGACCTCGACCACACATTATAATCGTATTCCCCTCCCACAATAGAATCCAGCTGCCAGCACTCTCCGCTCTGTCCTGCCTCCACCAGCACCACCGCATTTTGATCAAACACCTTCACCTGGATTCAACCCTCACGCACAACCCTTCACTCCATCATACCAGGTTTCCCTGTATTGAAGCCGTCATCCAACGAAGACGTTGCCCAAATTCTCTTCAGACGACCCTCATAACCTGAGAAGAGCACATTGTGCAGCACTCAGGAACAGCCTGACGCATTCCCATTTGCCAACCCAGTCCTCATCCTAAGGGAGAATGTTCTCAGCACCCTTGGGACGAGGTTACCAACTCGCGCCAGCTATTCACCGGGTCGCGCTCGCTTCGCCAGCGAGTGCTGCCCCGACTGCCTTTCGACAATGGTCGACCCTCACCGCGGTGGCGGCGGTCAATCACGGCCCTCACAATGAACCGAAGACTCACCCAAGCCTCAACTTCACCTCACTCTCCGCCATGTCTCTCTCGCCGCGCCGCCGCATCCACTCCTCGCAACGCCGCCCTACCACACTTGCTGAATTCCCCGAAGAAACCATCGCGCCGCCTTCCATGGAGCCTATGCGTGCGCCGCTATCTGTCCTCCCATTGGCCATGATTCTTCGTTCTTTGGCAACGACGACGGTTTCGAGCTCGCCTTTGCTTCTTCGGCCGAGCTTGAAGATCATGAATGCACTGGCTCATACCAAGAACCCTCTTCTCTCTCCTGATACGAACCCGCTGCTACGCTACGCGCTCAAGCAGACTTTCTATGCTCAATTCTGTGCTGGCGAGCACGCGCTTGAGGTCCGTCGCACCATAGACGGCTTGAAGAACATCGGATTTACCGGTGTCATTCTCGGTTATGCGAAGGAGGTGGTTCTTTCTGAGAAGCAGGCTCGTGCTCTGGCTGAGGGCAAGGTTGGCGAGGAAACTGAAGAGTGTATTCGCGAGGAGATTGAGCCTTGGGCGCAAGGCACTCTTGAAACTGTCCGTCTGGCCCAACCTGGCGACTTTGTGGCCCTCAAGTAAGCTCCTCTTAGTTGACCCGCGAGAAAGTTCGATGTTGACTGTCGTAGATTCACTGGTGCCGGTAGCCTGGCCTTATACCAGCTCTCCAACCATCTTCTTGCCTCGAAACTTCTTGCCCAGTCAATCGACCGCATCTGCCAGCTAGCCGCTCAACGTGGCGTTCGACTCCTCTTTGATGCTGAGCAGGACGCACTTCAGAAAGGGATTGACGCCTGGACCCTCGAATACGCCCGCAAATACAACAAGAGCCCCCAAAATGCCGTCATATTTGGTACTTATCAGGCCTACAAGAAGAGCTGCCCCGAGGTACTTGCCAGCCACCTCGCTGATGCCAAACACCGTGGCTACACTCTTGGCATCAAACTTGTCCGGGGCGCCTACATCAATTCAGACCCTCGCAGCCTCTTCCACGGCACCGTCGAAGAGACACACGCTTGCTATGACGGCATCGCTGCCAGCGTCTTGACCCGCCAGTGGAACGCAACGGTTGAGGGCCAAGGAATCTACCCGCCTGCGAGCCTTGTCCTCGCTACTCATAATGCTGAATCCGTTCGTCGCGCTCGAGCTATCTGTGATGCTGGCTTAGCCAAGTCGCCCATATCTTTCGCTCAGCTTCAGGGCATGGCCGACGAAGTCAGCTGCGAGCTCGTCGAGGCGGGCAACCAGCGTGCCCTTAGCTTGAAGGATGCTATCGCCCCAGCTATAGTGACTGCATCAACCTTGCCGGCGTACAAGTACCTCGTCTGGGGCACCACTGGGGAGTGCATGAAGTATCTTCTGCGTCGCGCACATGAGAACAAGGACGCCGTTGCCCGAACTCGCAGCGGGCGGGATGCCATGTGGGGAGAGCTGGTACGCCGATGCAGGGCCGTCTTCGGTCTATCGTAGACCAGGTTATCAGTGCTCACTGGACATGCCGAACGAGCCGGACGACGGGACACGGCTGTACGCAAGTGAGACATCGAAGATAGGTATGATGATTTGACGAATTAACGATTCGGAGTTGGGTTGTTTTCCGGATGATTTCTGTTCCATACCGCACAGGTTGGGAGGAACTCCCTGGACCGTTTTAAAAGGAGCTTCGGGCAAGCGTGGCGCATCGCTATTCGAAAAGTCGGCGTCAGAGTCGGTAGGGCTAATGACAGTTGGCAAGACGGGAGGTTGCTTTTCGAGATTAGATGATTAGAAGAACAAAGGGATCGTTTAGAGTAACCTACATCTGATTACGCATTCATGACCTGGACACCTTGATCAAGTTTGATGCTTCACATCTCAAGGCTCACACGCCGCGAAGAGCCATGCTCCCTAGAACGAGCATTTCAAGCTCCTTGCGCTTTGCCGTCTTGTCTTTGATGCCATCAAACCAGCTTAGACCGTTGAGCTTGTAGTATTTCGCCACTTTCGATAGGTCGGTGACTGCCTCGATATCCTCGTCTGTAACATCGACTTGTTCACCCTCCACGTTGGCAGACAGGTGCTTCCCTATTACTACTGCGGGTGGTTCGTGATTCTTCGTGACCTTCACTACTAGTAGATCTTTGGTATCCTTCGTGATACCAAATCTTCGATATGCTTCCGCAATCTGAATCCCTATTAGTCTTTCGTGCCCCCCCCATATCAAAACTTTAGACCCTGGCCCAACTCACATTCGACGAAGCACTCAGCCCTGTCACGATCTCCGAATGAACATTTGGCGTCCTTAACTCGCCTTCTATGTCTGAATTGACAGCTTTAAAAACTGCAGACAAGAGATGTGTTCGCGACACAATTACTGAGGCGTCAATCAAGGCGTACTCGAAATCGGCATTGCGAGCGAGAAGCTGGGCGTGGAGGTGGGGAGCGTTTCGGACGGAGCGGAAGAACCCAACGTGAACAGAGTATGGGTCTGGGAGGTGTTCTAGAGGAACAGTTTCTAGGGCCATGGTTGCAGAGCAGGTTGGGAGAGAAAGTTTGGAAAGCTGATTTAGGGAGACGACGACAGCTGGAGTTGGTTGTGATGATTTGGAGGGGATTTGGTGACATCGACCAAGCTACGTAGTGAGGAATGAGGGGTCACAGTGTGCGACCAGATAGACTGTACGAAGCACTGTACATCACGCGTGCACGACCTGAGTTACGTCTAGATTTCTTGATGCCAGTGATTGTCTAGCAATTCGCTCCTATGGGTATGTTCGTAATTCTGGCTCTTATGAATATTCTCGTTGAGCTGAATTTACAGATCAGGGGCTTCCATTGATAAGCACACTTGTCAGAGGCGGTAATCTCCCTCTCGAAAGGGCAAAAGCCCTTGCATGGGAGCGCTAGAAGGTAGAAATGCTACGCAGATGGAGGGCCCAATGAGCGAGACATCGGACCGGAGTTTTGCTTTGCTTGTTTGAACTCACGATATATTCGATGGGTGTACGCGGCGCTTACGCAACCTTGTAAGTGCCGACCTTAGCATGAGTGATTTTAACCAAGCACGGCCTGATGGACCAGGGCACACAGTGGTTATAGCTCACCTTAACGGCTCCTACAGTAGGATGGGCTCCTACTCCACAACCCTTCGTTTCGTGAATGCGTGGGAGAGGATTGACAAGCCAGAAAGATTGCTTGGAAATGTATGTCATTCTTGAGAGACTGTAGATCTTGGATTGCTGACACAGACCACATGGCTACCCGCGTCCCCGGATTACCACGTTGTTCCTAGATTGCTTGCATGAGATTTACACGGGACTTGCCGTTGCCTCGCGATGTGGCAACATAACCGGCGGCTCACCGAAGAATACTTTGCCTAGGCCGCGCAGGCGACACATCGAGCCACGAAGAGCCTCGGCTACAACCACCCGGTATGGGGGGCTAAGAATGTCATGGTGCCTTGGGTTAGTGAGTAGTCTTCACCGGCCAATTACGCTCTCCAACTTGACCTTACACATCTTGGCCTCTACTTCCGGTCTATCCCAGGCATATAGTTCAATTTGGAGTTAGGACTGTTGAATCCAGAGCATAGTGGGCAGTGCAGCTAGTCTAGTCAACAACAAGGATTTCCCCAACGGGCCCGGGTAGGGCGAGGGCCAACCAACAAACCTCAATGCCACCAGCGGGAATTAAGATAGGCGACGGAAACGGGCGGCCCAAGCAGGCATTCCCACTTTGAGTCTTCAACTTGGTCTTCGGGACTCGGTGTGCTTGGATGCGTGGGGCTACTGGCGCAAACCTAATGCAGTGCTAAACACCAGATTTTGGGGCTAGACCACTAGGGATGCCGGCTTGTTGGTCTGCCGGCGGCAGTTGCGCCCAACACAACTACGAACACGGCATATGCTCAGATTCCCCATTCTTCCCGTTGTTAGATGTATCCTTAAGCTGGTAATGATAAAGGGCGAAACCTCTTGAATGAGCTCTGTTTCCCCCCGAAGCCTGGGTCTTCAGCGAAAAGACAAGAACCGAAGGGCAAAGGCGTGGGCAACCCCGGGGACACGCTGCCATTGCGTGGACGGCTGGGGGCGCCAGGTAAAGCCCCGCATCTGCCGCAAATTGAGCCTTTCAGGAGAGATCCCTCCACTAGGAGAGTTCTTGGCGGGCAGTGCCCCTGGTCGATTTCTGGTAAGGACGATTCGCAGCAGGCTAGTTGGCTGGGCAAGAGCCTAGACAGCTCAGATGCAGGAGCCAAATCAGACCCGGAAGTGGGAAGGAGACAACGATGACCGCCACGCCACCTTCGCCGAAGATGAGGCCGAACTTACTGGCATCCCATTCCCTTCTCTTTGCCAACCCAAGTCCCCGAAATTGCCATCTCATTTTGCCCTCAGCTCGATACTGAAAGACAGCAGCGTCTATAGCCTGCTGTCGGTAGCCGCACCCTCTCTCAGACACGGCGCGCGCCACCGCGAACCTCCAAAACCGTCCCTCCGGCAGTCGCGCCCATCCCCCCCCGACTCGTTCCCAGCGATCCCAACGTCGCGCCGTTCGCGCGGCCAGACCATCCACATGCGAAGCTACAAGTCGTTATTCGCCCGCAAATCCGCGTTGAGGCTGCAGGTTTGGTAGCGACGACGCCTCACGAAGGAGGTAGCGGCCACGGTGCCCTGAACCGTGGTCGGTTGATACCGAACGACTCGAGCCGCGAGATCTTCGCTTCCGATATCGAAACGCCGATCTTCAAGACATTCCGATCCACTCAGTACCGGCCGCGTCGTACGCCCGGTCCTCCATGAGTAGCCAACAGCGCAACAGCGCCCAGCAGAGAGGGCGCGCCGCGACTGGGGATGGGAAGTTTCGGCGCACGACGAGCGGCGAGGAGGAGGACTTCTCCATTGCTGTCAGAGACCGTCTCGCCACCTATACCCGCACGGGTCAGGCTTGCGATCGCTGCAAGATCAGGAAAATCCGCTGCGATGCCGGTGCAGAAGGCTGTACAACTTGCAGGAACATAGGACATCCTTGCAAGGTGACCGACCGAACCACTGGCGACACTCATGTCCGAGGATTCACGCGGGAGCTTCAGCGGCAGATAGAAGGGAAGGATGCTCGGATACGGGATTTGGAGGCCCTGTTACTCGAGAAGGGGGTTAAGGTCAAGCCCGAGGAAGCGAAGACATCGCAGCAGAGCGACAACCAAGAGTGGACGAAATATGCCTCGCTCGAGATACAGGATAGCTCTGGGCATGATAACCAGACGGGCCTGATTTCCGTCGCAGGAAAAATGCCTCGCCATCGCCTTGCGCCACGATCCGAGATCACTACCTGGGGTGTTGGAGATGACAGCTCTCCCCTAAGCTCCGTCAAAGGCACAAAGCTGGTCATCATGGGAACTGAGATCGATACAGCCAATTTTGCCGCGCCGGATCTTGACGAGGCCCACCATACCGGGGACATATACAATAAGTCGGTGGTAGCTTTTACGCGCTCGGCCACACGAGAGAACACTGAGATGAAGATCGACTTACCTGATCGCGCTATGGCTCTCGCATACTCCGAGTGGTATATGAACATCATGCATTCATATGTCCCTGTGCTGCACCCGCCTTCATTCTGGAAAATGGTATGCTGATCCGAGGAGAAAGTTGTTGACTTCAAGTACTGACTAGTGGTAGTTTTACCGCATATACGACCAACAAAACTATCAGCCTACTGTGATTGAGCTGGTTCATCTTCACATGGTGCTGGCTATTATTTACTATCAGTACGGTATGCGCATGCGACAGGACCCCGAACAGCATCATCAGCTTAACGACCTGTCGAATCGACATTACCATTACTGCGTTCACAAGACATACGACTTGATGATCTCTCCAGATGTCGGTGCTGTTCAGGCTCTCACCCTCATGGCTGTGCACACTAGAGCCTTCCCCAAACCTGGCTGCGGCGCCTTTGTCTCGAGTCTGGCGTTCCAGCGAGCGCTGGAGCTCGGCTTGCACCGTGCACCCAAAGAGCCTGAGAGTGGCTCCAACCTTGCCATTGAGATGAGGAAGCGCACCTGGTGGACACTTCTGACTATTTACGTTTCCGTGACTGGACGCAGAGGACGTCCAATGCCCATTGCGGTGACAGACTTCGACGTCCCCTTTCCTGAACACGTGCATGACGATTGCATAACTGAGCATGGCATAGACTACAACCCGAAAGAACCGAAACCTTGCAATTGGGACGTCGGTATGGCGACTTTTAAGCTTTTACCGATCCTCATGGAGATGTACGCTCATCTGTATAGCGTTCGACCAGACGCAGACAATTATCTCAATATAGTCAAAGCGCTCGAAGCTCAGGCTCAGCAATGGGAAGATGAGCTGCCGGGAGCCCTGAAGATGAACGCTACTCAAGACGAGCCAAACGATGTCGCAACACTGTACATGCAGCAGTTTTACCTCGAATTGCGTCTCTGGCTCCGGCACAACTCAGTCAATCCAAGTCGAGACAAAAAGCTCTTGGCAGAGAATACTAGACTTTGTGACGAGACAGCGAGGAAACTGTTGCGTGTGGTGCAGCAGGTCATTCGTCTGCAATCTTTGGACACGACTTGGACACAGATGGCTGTGTATGCCATGTGTCTCTTCTCAATGTTGGTTACGGGCTACGAGCGTCGATTCCAGATGACGCCAGACAAGCTTGACATTCTTCGGGGTGAGATGGACGAATGGCTGGCAGTCATCGCCAAGCTTAGTGAGATGATAGGTAAGTACCCCAAACCCGTGACTAGACGGCAAATGCTAACTTCAGTGTCGGCTGCGGTTCTGAAATCAGGGACAGAGTAGCCTTGATTGTTGAGTCAACAATCTCTTGGATAATTCAAGACATGGAGCGTGAACGGGCGAGGGCAGCTTCCGCACGCCTCAAAATCGAGGAGCCAGCGATAATAGATTCGACGATCGACCAGGTTCCTCTAACGCAAGCTTCTGCGCAACCACCAGAACCAGTTGCAGCAGAGCCTTCC
This sequence comes from Sordariomycetes sp. S80-01Y, assembly GCA_037042185.1. NCBI lineage: Eukaryota > Fungi > Ascomycota > Sordariomycetes > Sordariomycetes sp. S80-01Y. The sequence goes on along the minus strand of JAXQJY010000027.1, from coordinate 2,413,639 downwards.
ACACAGTCCCTATCACAGCCGTACTACCATCCTCCCGCACCCGGCGAGCAACCGCAATACCCAATGGCCTACGGTGGCGAGGCACGCATGACACGCCCATATCAGAATAACTCTACCTACTATTCCGCACCGCCCCAGCATGCTGCACCTATACCGCCTTCGCCTGGTGTGCAAGCTCAGGGCATTGTTGAATACCCCCAAGCTGCAAACCAGTTAGATTCTCCCAACCAATATTTCTGGCAACGTCCGCAAGAAAATGCGTGGAACACCTGGACGACAGCAGTCTCCGAGTCGCAAGAACGCTTCAGGAACGATCTCATCGCAGCAAACCCACCCGTAGCGGCGACAACAGGACACAGGCCCTCGGTTGGGACTCTGCCGACTGGACCGCCAGCACCTCAGGAGGTCACTGCACAGTGGCCTTTGATTATGTTCGATGCAGCGCATCATCAAGCGCAACTGCATCCTGGACAATCCCTGCACTACACAGCACAGCCTCAGCACGCTCAAACTCCATACCGCACACAAGTGCCTCAAAGTTGTCCACCTTACACTGGTGGGCCGATATAGCGACGCCGTCCAAACCCTCCTCGATTTTGAAGCGACTACTATTGATAATTCGACAGAGCCAATTATGTGGACATTTACGGCATTGCAGTTTAAGGATATTCTTGTCTAGATACTTTGTAGAGCGCGCACTGTCGGATACACTGCCTTAGAGCACAAAATATTATATTTACCAAACAAAGACAGAAGAAGATGATATCAGTCATTCTTCAAGCCATGATGATCCAAGGATTCCCCGAGAAGTGACATAGCTTGTGATAGGGGGTTTGCGGAGAGTGAAGATAGCCCGTTGCTCGGCAAGGAAGGGTAAGATTCGGCTGGTTATGTTGACATATCTTCCCACTGTTTGATGAAAGGGACCGACTGTGTTGCATTGATCTTGAGATACGTATTTCACTTCGTCAATTCTCACTGCCTGCCCTCGAGGTTTCCAGTTACCGTGAAGAAGAACCTCGGGCAACACTCTTCGTCAGCGGAGCCAACTCCAACGAGTATATCCCACTTGCCTGGCACTCAAATGCTTCACTAAGAGCGAGTTTACTTTGGCGACGAGATTATTGCGAAAAATGGGAGAAGTTGATTTATGTGAGCTAGACTAGGAGGAATTCTCCTTCGTGTCACGACGAGGACGAGAGTAAGCCAGGTTAATAGTAGAGCGGATTTATCTTATCTTATCGGAGCGACATCCCAGACCGGAGCTTAGCCGGTGGAGCTCCCAGAAATTCGGCGTAGCTGCCAGTCGCGCGACTGGGACTCTCGACGAGTCAACCCAAGTTCACCTAACCCTAACTTTCGAGCAACATTCGAGGCCGAAACCTCGTCAATTGCTGCGCGCCTACAGAAACCGATCACGATGACCAAGAAGCGCCGCCACCCCGATGTCGAGGAGGTCCTTAGTCGGCCATGGTGTTACTACTGTGCGCTCCCTAAATTACGCGACGAAGAAGTGAAACCGGACACTGACCTGTTCGTTAGGCGAGCGTGATTTCGAGGACCTGAAGCTCTTGATCTCCCATCAGAAGGCGAAACACTTCAAGTGCGACAGATGCGGTCGTCGTCTCAACACCGCTGGAGGTTTGCCAACTTGCTCTCAAGGCGCGACCAACAAAACTGACATCAGCCAGGTCTCTCCGTGCACATGAACCAAGTTCACAAAGAAACCCTCGAACACGTCGAGAATGCGCTACCGAACCGACAAGGCCTCGAAGTCGAGATTTTCGGCATGGAGGGTATCCCTGCCGAGGTCCTCGACAGCCACCGCAATCGTCTGATTCAGAACTTCTACCAGGCGCAAGAGGACAGGAGGATAGCGACAGGCAACCCATTGCCGGGACAGCCGAAGCCGCAGAGGAAGAAGCTGAAGTACGAAACTGCGGAGGAGCTCAAGGCTCGACTGGCGACATGGAGGAAGATGAAGAAGGACGGGATCGTGATGGATCAGGCCCCAGTGCCCGAGGTCAGAACTTCATCAGGAATGCCTGCTTCTTTTACTGACCGACATCAGCCTGCACAACAACAGCCTTCGTACCCTCAGCCACCACCTGATGGTGGAAGTTACGTCGCGCCGCCCGCGAGTACTTCCGGCTTGCCGCAGCGCCCCGGCGAGACGCCTGCTGGGGATAATATCGACAACGTTATCCGGATGGCCGAGGCTGGCGTGCGACCTCCTGGAGAAGCAGTTGCTGAACCTACCAAGTCAGCAAAGAAGGAGAAAGATAAGAAGGGTGGCAGAATGTTCTACGATGATGCTGAAATTAGCCCGGAAGAGAGGATGGCACAGCTTCCCAGATATGCCTTTGCACCTACGGCCTAGGCAGATACTGTATGAGCTTAAGGATTATGCGATTTCAAGGATTACATGGACATCTACGAGGAATGGGTGTCAATAGCGGCGTTTAGGCGCATGTACACTACAGGACATCAATGCAAGATTTGTTGATTGAAGGCCGCTGATAGATAATCACGTGGTGACGCTAATTTTCCGCGGTATTCCAAGAGACGGGGACAATCTTTCCCCGACTGTAGTTACCATAGGCGGAATTGAAGCTTCATCGGCTAAATGCATCATGCCGATGCCAGGGCTACGATGTTCCATGCGGAGAGCTAGGATGGCCCAGTCGGCAGATCTCCTGGCTCGGCTCATGCGGGGAGCTCACGAAGCGATGTGACGGCGTCGCGCATCAATATGGGTTTGGCGGACGGCTAATACCAACGCCGTTGAGCCAGCCTCAAGGGTCTTTATCCGGTGACGATGATGTCCCCGTATGGCCGACATCGTCACCGAACTTGGGTGGCATAAAGCCTGCCCTTGTCCTGGGTTGATTGCGAGATATGCCGATCCACGTTGCCCAGCCCAAGTTGCAACAATGCGATTTACTACTCTTCTGGGCTTCGTGCCCTTTGCCTACGCGCTCGGACAAGAGCCCATCATCGCTTTTGGCGACGAAGATCTTGCCGAGGGTCAATTTCAAATCGCCGGCGAGGAGTCGGGCGCAGGACAGATCCTCGTGTCGGATAATGACTATTGGGGCGTCATTCGGGCGGCCGGAGACTTGGGTCTTGATTTCGGCAGGGTTACTGGCATTAACTTCACACTAAGCAATGGAGAGTCCAACGCGGAGTCTGCCAGATTCGTTTTCGAGCCGGTCGATGTTACCAACAACACAGTCGTAAGTAAATATTTCACCCTCAGGTCAGTGGACTCCTACTAACGTGCTTAGTACGCCACCAACGGGACATCGAGTCTTGTTGGACCCGCCTATGCAGACCCTGATCCAGCGAGGACGGTCATCATTGTTGGTACCATTGGTCACTCGACCGTTATCGACCAAATAATCGAAGAGGAAAAGCTCGACGTCGCGGACATCGAAGGCAAATGGGAGTCCTTTGTCAGCCAAATCGTTAAGGAACCTATACCTGGATGTTCGGAAGCCCTCGTCATCGCCGGCAGTATGCCTCGCGGCACTATATATGGCATCTACGACATCAGCGAACAAATTGGTGTCAGCCCATGGTATTTCTGGGCCGATGTTCCTGTAAGAAAGAACACTGAGATCTACGCCCTGCGCGAAGGCAAGATCCAGGGGCCACCGTCAGTCAAGTACCGCGGCATCTTCCTCAATGATGAGCAGCCTGGTCTGACAAATTGGGTCTCGAGCAATTGGCCCAATACATGGAACGATAAGGCAGGCTTCAACTATCACTTCCATGCTATCGTCGCGGAGCTGCTTCTGAGGTTGCGAGCGAATTATCTATGGCCGACGGTATGGGCCTCCATGTTCTACGTTGACGACCCAATCAACCAGCCCCTCATGTTCGCATACGAGATCGTTATGGGTAGCTCTCACACTGAGCCCCTCATGCGCGCCCAGAATGAATTCGGCACTTTCTACGAAGGCGAGTGGGCCTATAATGAGAACAATGAGACGATCGACGAGTATTTCCGATATGGCGTCCAGCGCGCGAAGCCGTACGCCCGTAATAGTCTTTGGACAATGGCTATGAGGGGTTCCGGCGATACGGCCATCGAAGGCTTGGGCATTGATGCCATCACAACCATGCTCGAGACACTCGTTGAGAACCAGCGAGAGATCATGAGCGAAGGCCTTGGCATAGATGACATCTCTACCGTACCCCAGTCATGGTGCCTCTACAAGGAGGTGCAGAGCTATCAAGAAAGAGGCCTCAAGGTTCCAGAAGACATCACTTTGCTCTGGGCAGATGATAACTGGGGCAACAACCGCCGCTTACCCCTTGCAAATGAAACATCGCGTTCCGGAGGCGCAGGTATCTACTACCACTTCGACTATGTCGGCGGACCACGTTCATACAAATGGATCAACACGGTGCAACTCTCCCGCACATCGGAGCAGATGCATATGGCGTACGCCCGGCAAGCTGACCGCATTTGGATCGTCAACGTTGGCGACCTCAAGCCTTTGGAGGTACCCATTAGCCACTTCCTCGATCTTGCCTATGATGCTGGAGGCCACTGGGACGTTGATAGCACCGAGCGCTGGGTCAAGTCCTGGGTCGTCCGCGAATTTGGTTCTGGACATGAAGACGATATCACCTCCCTTCTCGTCAGATACGGCATGTATGCTGCTCGACGCAAGTATGAGCTAGTCGACACAAGCACCTACTCGCTCATCAACTACAATGAGGCTGAGGCGGTGCTAAAGCAATGGCAGATGCTCGAAGATGAGGCCGAAGCTCTCTACGAAGAGATACCCGAGGACCTTCAGCCAGCTTTCTTCCAGACAGTTCTTCACCCCATCGCGGCGGGGAGAATTGTGCACGACATCTACGTGACAACAGCAAAGAACAGTCTCTACGCTCTCCAGAAGCGCAACACGGCCAATGAAATGGCTGACAGGGCAAGAAACTTGCTCAACGCAGATGCGAATCTAACAATGCGATGGGATGAAATGGCCGATGGCAAGTGGGCACACATGCTTGATCAGACTCACCTTGGCCACGATGGGTACTGGCAGCAGCCAATGCGCAACACGCTTCCTCCTCTGACCTACGTCCAGACTCAGCAGACTTCTTTGGCTGGGAACGTTCGGCTCGGGGTTGAGGCCTCGAACGCTAGCATCCCTGGCGACGATAAGTTCCACGACAACTCTGGCAATACTCTTGTCCTGCCGCCTTTGGATCGCTATGGGCCCCAGTCTCGGTGGTTTGATGTCTTCTCTGCTGGCACGGCTAAGCAGTGCGAATGGTCTGCCGCGGTGGGAGAATCATGGCTCAACCTCAGCTCGACCTCCGGGGTAGTTGGCACTGAAGGCGAGGATACCAGAGTTTACGTCTCAGTTGACTGGGCATCTGTACCAGATGACGTGGCTTCTGAAGTGTTGACTACCATCAATGTCACCACGCCATGTAGAGAATGGGACAAGTCTAATTATGGTTACGACGATCCAATCATCGAAGTTCCTATTTTCATGCGCAGTGCTCCAGACTCATTCGACGATGGGTTTATCGAGTCTGATGGCTATATCGCCATTGAAGCGCCGCACCACCAAGCCATCGTTTCATCCGAGGATTCCAACGCAACATACCATACATTCAACGATTATGGCCGGACTTTGGGTGGAGTAGGCTTGTGGCCACTAAACCTGGAGAAGCTGAGCGTCGACGAGGCGCCGTATCTCGAATATGAGCTCTACATCTTCTCCAACGACACTCTCGCCAACGTCACGCTGTACATCAGTCCGCACCATAACTACCTGGGTCAGTCAGACCCACTAGAGTATGCAATCTCCCTCGACCCAGCTGGAGACGACGCTCCATCAGATCCCGAGCTTGTTCGTCCCGTTGGTCCGCCTGAGGTCGACAGCATGCCCCTTGGGTGGGATTCTGCGGTTGCAGATGCGGTGTGGGGACGCAACACGGACAATACCACGAGCAGCTTCCAAGTCAATGACGTGGGTGCATACACTCTAAGGGTCTGGTGTCTGATGCCGAGTATTATCATCCAGAAAATTGTAATTGACCTCGGCGGCGTGCGTGATTCCTACCTGGGACCACCGGAGAGCTTTTGGGCGGGCAAAGATGAAATGGGAAGGGGAAACACAAGCTTCAGTGGAAGTCTTTGAACGATAGCGATACTGAATTTATAGTGATACTTATGCGCTCTACAACTCGGGGTGCTTGTCTCCCAAGATATCATCCATCCCCCTGTCTCTCAAAATCTGCTCAATAGACTTGGTCGGAACCCTCAGCTTCAAGTCCTCTGGATTGATAACCTTGCCCTTCACACCGTCCATGAAATGGTACTCAGCTAGAAAAGCAGGGCCATTGAGCACCTCGTACGGCAAACCAGTGATCTCGTGCATTTCCTCCATGGGTTTATAGACGAACCTCGCTTCCTTACCCGTGATTTTCTCCCATGCATCGAGAGCATCTTGGATGCTTGGGTTACAGTCATGCGCAAACAGCTTCACGCTTGATTCGGGCTCCTCGATCAAAGAGTACGTAAGCAGCCCAAAGGTTTCAACAGTGTCGATGACAGGGAAGTGCATGCTCACGGGACCTGGCAGCATCGTGATATATTCCTTTGCCTCCTCATCCCAGTGCGGCAGCAGGAAAGAGTTGGTGTGGTACGCGCCAGGGTAGATGAAAGACAACTTGCCCTTCAACTGGGGCACTGTCTCCATATAGTCCGCCGCTGCAGCCTTGGCATCCCAGTGCCCGCAGTAAGGGAACTTGCCTTTGGAAGCCTTCTTCATTGGACCCAAGGCTGAGTAAATGAACTTCTCAAGGCTGTCGACCTTGATCGCTGCGAGGGTTGCGTTCTTGGCATGCTTGACTTCCTCGGCCATACCAATCTGATAAGCCTCGTGCCTGTCCTTGCCAGTTTTGAGGGCAGCCGCGTAGGGCTGCCAGAAATCGGTGTTGACAAATATGGCCTGACTGCCTTCAAAGGCTTTCTCGAGCGAGGTCTGGTCGTTTAGGTCGGCGGCAACAACTTCGCAGCCCTTAGAGGCGAGCTCTTTGGCGGCATTGGACGAAGGGTTTCGGGTGAGAGCGCGAATGTGCCAGTCCTTGTGGGGGAGAAAGGCCCGGATGACCGACTGGCCTTGGTTGCCGGTGGCTCCCACTACTGCGATTGTCTTGGACATTTCTTTTCCGAGGGAGGATGGGGATATAAGGGGTAGTGGAAAGTTGAAGCTGATCTTGGGATTGCTCAATGATGCGGGGGGTGCCGGGTGCGGTGAAGTACTCCTTCTTGAGCTGTCGACAATGGCTGGTAGACCATTTATACTTTTCTTCAAAGGTCGTCTCTTCCATTCTATACTTCTCAATTCTCACAAGGGCAGGAGTCACGACAGCCTCAAACCCATGGCAGCTCGAACCTCATGGAGTAAGCCCTGGGCAGCTTAACACGCCATTGGCCAACTCGGCGTAAGCCACTGGGGGTGATAAGCCACCGTACGGCGATAGAGCGGCGCAGCGGAGTTAGCGCGCAGGCGCTGCGTAAAACCCTGTTTGGCACTTGGCTTACTGGCGGCGACATCTGGCTTACCTTCTACAAGAGCTCACCGGCGTCCAGTCTGCAGGTTGACCAGCACTTTCAAACCCCTTTCAACCGACACTATGTCCGCCATGCTGCCTATCTTCTACGGGGAGGTCCCGGACACGGGCAGGGCCCCACTTCGAAATCGACCGGATGAATCGGGTTTGGATGCTGCCCGCAACAAGGATACGAAGAAGAAACGGATACTAACGGAGGCTCGAAAAGAGCAGAACAGAGCTGCCCAGAGGCTGTTTCGTAAGACTGCCTTGATGGTTCTAGACGTAGACTGACTAGTCGCAGGACAACGGCAGAGGGAGCGCAGACAGCAACTGCAAGAATTCACAAAGAAACCACCAGCACAGCGGGAACTACGGCCTCGTGCGCGTGGTGAAACACGAAGGCTATCATTAAGTTCATCGGACTCAGGCCAGACCTTTTCATATGGGGGAACCACACACAGCGGCGACAGCTCGTCGCCGTCTGTGATTGCCGACGACGATCACTTACCAGACATCCAACTCATCCCTCATTCAGTGCTGACGGCTGCCATGAAAGCTTCGATGCCTGATCCCGCGGCCAACACGCTCGAATTTCTCCCCACAACCGTCTTTGGCGCCTGTCTACATAACGCTCTAGCGCTCGGCGTCGACCCAGGCGACCTCGCCATGTGCGGACCGGAAGGGCTCTCACCCTTCTACCGCCCATCGTCACCAGGTGACGATCCGGCCGCCTTGTTCTCACAGGCCATGTCAAGCTTGTCGAGAAAGCCGCCACCAAATCTCCTGCCGACGTTGACTCAAATACTCATCCCACATCATCCGAGTCTTGATCTCATCCCGCTGCCTCATCTGCGAGACCAAGCCATCGTGCTGTCAGCCTCGATGCCGCAGATTTTCAACATCTGGGAGCTCAAGCTGGACATCTACCAGAGGGGCGGACTTGTGATGCTGAAGAGGCGCATCGACAAAGACGGCAGAATGAGGAGCTGTCAACCGTGGGAGAAAAGCAGCTGGGTCGCCCAGCCCTGGTTCCTGCGGAAGTGGAGCATGCTTGTCGTTGGGGAGAAGGATCAGTTGAGCCAAGCTGTGCCATGTAATGAGGCGGAAATCTACCAATGAGTTCGCAATTAACAGAGCCTTTCATGGATCCAGACGAGAACGAAGTCTGCAAAGCTGGCCCTTGATGTGCCTACAGCTCTGGTCAATATTGGCGGTTGGGGTGCGGGATACCGGCCTCTTACACGTCACATTTCCCTCAGCGAGACCGGAGGTTCAAGTTGTGATACTGGGGTTGTACAGATAGCAGCTTCTGCCCCCTCAATCCCTGCACCGAGATAGGCCAATTCGAGAGGCTGAAGATGACGCAGTGGGTTGAGCTTGGGAGATTACGGATGCCGTCCCGACTCCCGAGCTCGCCTCAAGCTTTCTTACACCGCGCATCGACCGACGCCCAGTCTTCACCAGACCCTCCAAACCGACAAAATAGACATAAGAATAAGCGCGCAGAAGCTGCGCCAAACACCGAGCTTATCAAGCCCTACCGTCGCACCGCACCAGACTCCAGGCGAGGGGCCGCACATCATTATCAAGGAGGATGGCCAAAATGCGTCCGCCCCGCCCACTTACACGGTGCCCTCAGAACTCCACGTTACATTGACACGCAGATCGGCACCTGACTGGGTCGAAACGGGCAGGTCGCCGACTGGATGTGACCAACAGAATGCGGGGGAATTGGCCGAACCCCCATGAGCTAGCCGATAGAGAGGAGGAGGGGGAGCTTTTGACAAGACAAGGGGGGTTGCGGCTGTCGAAGCGGTGATGGAGGCGGCTTCGGAAGTCGCAAAAGCTGGGAGGCAAACAAAATCCCTTGTGTGTAAGTGAGCTTGCACTTCTACTCCTCGTCCCCCCCCTTCGCTTCCTTCCGCGACACCAGAATCTTCAAGAAGCTGAACATCATGGGCGAGAAGGACGTCGAGGCCCAAGGCCCTGATGCTATCGGGGCCGCTCCCCATCCTACCGCTACCAACACGGACAACGAAGCAAAGCTGCACGAAGAGAACAAACATTTGGGCACCTTGGACCGAAAGCTCAAGTCAAGACATGTACAGTTCCTCGCTTTGTCCGGTGCTATAGGCACTGGCCTGTTTGTGGGCAGCGGGCAGGTTCTATCTGTCGCCGGCCCGCTGTCTGCCTTCATCTCGTACGCCGTCACTGGCTTCAACCTCTTCTGCGTCATCAACAGCCTGGGTGAGATGGCGGCCTGGCTGCCTATTCCCGGCTGCGTGCCCATCTTCGCGACTCGATACGTTGACGAGGCTCTCGGATTCACTCTCGGCTGGAACTACTGGTATCAATTCGCCATCGGTGTGCCCATCGAAGTCAGCGTCTGCTGTGTTATTGTCGACTACTGGGAGAACTCGGTCCCCAAAGGTGCCCTGATCACCATCTTCTTCGCTGCCATGGTCATCATCAATTTGTTCCCGGTCAACATTTACGGTGAAGCGGAATTCTTCTTTGGTGCCATCAAGCTCACGACCATCATCGGCCTCATCATCCTCATGCTGTGCATCACCTGCGGCGGCAGCCCCAGTGGCGAGGCCATTGGCTTCCAGTACTGGCACACGCCTGGGCCCATGAAGGAGTATCTTCGACCAGGTGCTCTCGGTCGTTTCCTCGGTTTCTGGAAGGTCTTCATTCAGGCGACGTTTTCTTACGGCGGCTCTGAGATGGTTGTGGTTGCCTCTGGTGAGACGGAGAACCCGCGCCGCAACATCCCCAAGGCTGTCCGTCGTGTGTTCTGGCGAATTGCCATCTTCTACGTCCTTTCAATCTTCCTCCTCGGTCTCTGTGTCTCGTCCTCCGACAAGGGATTGATCAACGCCATCAGCAGCGACCAGCCTGGCGCCAACCAGAGTCCTTTCGTCATTGCCATCGAAAATGCTGGCATCAAGACTCTGCCAGGTCTTATCAACGGCATTGTCTTGTCTTCAGCTTGGTCCGCAGGCAATGCCTTCTTCTATGCCTCGACCCGCGTGCTCTACTCGGCCGCACTCGACGGCAAGGCGCCCAAGATCCTCAAGTACGAAAAGTTCGGCGTGCCCTACGGCTGCGTTGGCATGACCACCGCCCTGGGCTGCCTCAGTTACCTCAACGTGAACAACCGCTCTGCTGAGGTCTTCTTCTGGATCAGCAATCTCAGTGCCGTGTCGACTCTTATCGTCTGGGCCAGTGTCTCCTACACTTACCTGCAGTTCTACCGCGCCCTCAAGTTCAACGGCATCGACCGGAACACTTTGCCCTACAAGGCGCCGATGCAGCCATTCCTGGCGTACTTCGCCATCTGCTTCTGCCTCACCATTGCCTTCTTCAACGGCTTCGACGCCTTTTTCCCTGGACGCTTCAGCGCCAAGACATTCATCCCGCCGTACATCGATATCCCGATAGTTCTGGCGTTGTTCTTTGGATACAAGTTTGTCAAGAAGACGAAGTTGGTCAAGGTGCAGGATATGGATCTTTGGAGCGGGAAAGCTGAGATTGACAGGCTGGAGCCGCATTGGGTGGTGCCGACGCCGAGGAACTTCTTGGAGAGGATTTGGATGTGGATTGCGTAGGGGTGGTGCTTTATACTATATCAGGTATTGGTCAGACTTGTGAGAGGCTTAGAGACACTTGATCTAAGCAGCCAGTAGAAAGTTGGAATAAGAGCGGAAATTTATCCTGCAAAACTGCCCAAATGCCGACTCTAAGCCAAGCGACAAGGACAGCAGCGGAAGCCCCACAGGGGGACAGCTATCTTCTACTATCGCCTTGTGTTCGTAGAGATATCATAGCTTTTATACTCTGACAAACGTGCCTGATGCTTTTCCGTTACGGATGTTCCCTCACAATCAAGTCAACCGAACTCAGCACGAACCATCCCACTTTGTGAGCAACTTGTTCACTCGTCTCAGACGACGCTCGGTTTCCTTTGAAATACCGTATTGTTCTGAGCTCTGGGTGAGCAATTGCAAGTTGCTCTCCAATTGCTCCTTTGCACACTTCTGCTTCTGCCTGATACTTTCGTCCTTCTGGTATACCTCGCCCCGAGCCTCTCGGTTGCGATCCAGCTCAGCTTCCTTGGCCATCTTGTTGACTTGGTTACGGTGGGCATCTTTTTGATACTTCAACATAGCCTTGATCTCTGCAATTTGATCTTTGAGTGCTTGATCTGGAGGCTTGAGCTTATCCGCTGCTTTGAGCTGCATGTTCAGGTGGTGGAAAATTTCGCTGATCTGCCTGTTTCGAGCTTTGGCTCTCTTTCTCCCTCCTCCGTTGACGTTCGGCGTAGCAATGCCATTTCTTGTCTTCCGCTTCCCCTTAAGAAGACGAGCGTTTAAGGACTTCGATGTTGCCTTGAGACTCTTGACTTGGGGATTGTCTTCGTTCTTGCTTGCTTGGGGAACAATCTGCTTCTCGGTGTGCAGTTGTGCCTCGAGGGATTGTAACGTACCTCTCAGAGACTCCTGCTCAGATTCTGCGTCGAACAGCAACTTATCGCCCAAGGCCCTTGCTTCATCCTTCGCTCTTAGGGATGCTTGAAGTTTGGCGACTTCCTTCTTATGGGCGGTGATCTTGTTGTTGTTCTCCTCGGCAAGCTGGAGATTGAGCTGCCACTGATTTGAAACACTTGCCCTGAGTTCGTTGTTGTGGCGCTGGAGTTCACCTCTTTTCATTTTGGAGTTATCGAGCTGGAGCGTCAGGTCCACCTGGTGATTGATCCATTCCTTCTGAAGCCCTTTCTTTTGTCTCTCAAGCTCTGTCATTCTTTTTCTGGCCTCGTCACGCTCAAGGGTCAGCCGCTCGCAACTGGCAAGAACGCCTTTCAGCGTGTCGTTCTGGCGCTCGAGCTCTGTGCTACGCGCATCCATATCCTTGGTCTTCTGAGCTGCGTGATCGAGTTTGCCTTCGAGCAGGACTACGTGAGATTGCATGACCTCGAGAGTAGCAGTCGGATGTTCTTCAACTCTTCTGTTGTCGGCTTCGGCTATTTCAGCGCTTTGCTTGTCCAGGGCTGCCTTTTTCCTCTCCAACTGAGACTGCAACATCTGGGCTTTGGTGATCCAGCCATCGATTGGGTTCGTCATTCTGTCAAGCTCATCTCGCAAGTCGGATACTGAAGCTAAAGGTTCTGGCATCTTGTCCTCGTCAACCTTTCTGCGCTTGCGGTGCTTCGTGGGATTGTCGTCTCGGGTTGTGGCATCTAGTTCTCGCTTGATGATGGCCCGGCCTTCGGTAAGACGACACTCAGGAATACCGGAGCTGCGATTAGGAAAGCCATGGTGTTCGAACAGCGACCAAATCGGGTTGCCTTTCTTCTCGCATCCGGCCTCCACGCGGCAAAGCTGGAGTAGACGGTTGCCCATTGAGCGTTCATCTTGCACCTCGTAAAATTCGTGCTTCCTTAAGGCCCCAGGAATTTCATCACGTTGAATCTTCATCATGAAATCGTTGAGGTCGATTCGCTTCGCGCCGCAGCCTGGAAGGTTGTGGGCGCATATTCGAAATTTGAACTTGATCTTGATTTCCGCTAGAGTCGTAAGCTACTGAGCTTATGAATGGAGCTCGTTAAGGCAAATCAAATGATCCGACTTACTCAAAGACGCGAAAGTCTGGCAGAAGAGAGCGTAAAAGGATGTGAGGCAGAAGGTGAACCTCGTCCTCTGTGGGCAGGCATCACTCAGCTTCAGAATTCGATCCCGCGAGGACTCGACCTCAAACCCACGGCGAAGGATTGTTTCGAGCTCGCGATCGGAGAACCGATATTTGGCTGTTAGAAGAAGCTCCTCAAGGCAGTTGACGGCGAGTTTCAAATGGCTGCAGTTCTCGCCGCGCCTACGATATTCATGTGTCACCATTATGTGGCGTTGCGACGAAGCTCCACAAAGGTCTGAGCTTGAGGTAAGATGCAGTACCTTTTCAAAAGACCGAATGTAGTAGAGAAAGGACAGAGTATGTAAGTCGAGTCTTGAGGTTGGCTTCCGTGAACCGAAATTTATCCTTGTTCGCAGCAGGCAGTTGTTGTGAGCAGCTTTTCTTGGTGCACTCTGTTGTCGAATGTAGAGAGAAAAGCAGAAAATGGCCGAGGGCGCTTCTGGCTCCTTCTTGGAGGTGGGGGAGTAGGTATCTGCAGAAAGTAAACAGTGGTCAGAGTGTTGGCAGCTGCGCGCAGGTGCCCCTTTCTTAGTCAGCCTGCTATCTATGTCTCGAGCCATGCACAAGCACAGCGCCGATGCACCTAGATCCTGCTATGCGAGGAAAAGCTCGTCAATCACTGGGATGATTTCCATTCAGGGCTGTGCTACTTTCAAGCGTGTCGGCTCCCGTGCGCCACCAAGCTGCTGAACCATCACCTCACAATGAGCATGAACAAGTCGCACATCTTGGTGAACATGTTCAGTGCTAATGTAGACTCCAATAGGATCTGTAGAGTTCAAAACCTGTAGAGCTTTCAAGGAGGTACCCAGCCTAGCTCCTCGATCGGCCACTGTATCCAAAGTCTATGCTCGTCGTCCAGCGAAGCCCAAACCTTCTCCATTATGTGTGTAGCCCACCCTTCCAACCACCACTGATTCTCCAGCTTCTTTAGCATGACCAGAAAATGCGCGTAGATGACGACTGCTTCTTGCTTCGGTTCGGATTCTCTCAGAAGAGGGACAAAATCCTTGGCAGCGTCCCACTGCCACACAAAAATATCCCATGCTTCGAGTCGCGAGACTCCTGATCCTGCTGACATCGAGATATCGCCGTCGCCGTCGCGCGGCGTTTCACGTGGCGAGGTGTCGAGAACTAGCATTGACAATACCCGCCGCAGTTTGTCAATAACATCGTTGTAGATGAATAGCAATTCTGGATCGCTGCAGGTCTTGTTGATTGTGGATTGTATGTCAACAAGGATGGAGCTTCCGGTCGGCTGGGGTCCCCTCCAGACAAGCTGCCAGCGATCCCTCCCAAAAGCGAAAAGCGGGCTCAATGCACCTTTATAGGATGCCGGGTTCAAGACACTCAAGATGGGCTCCGCACTTCTAAGCATGGTCAGCCAGCTGGGGATCATGCTTTCGCCCATAATGAGGGAGTCGTGTTCGCTTTTGGGTGTACCCAACGCTAAAGGAGGTGTCAGCCATCTGGGGCAGATCAGGGTTCGACAGACGTACAGAAAAACATTGTGAGGACCGAGAAAAGGTGAAGACACTCGCAATCAAATCGCTTGAGACTTTCGATGTCGTTCATGACTTCCACCGCAAGTCGGCAAGCCACTTGGTGGTGGTCCAGGCCGACACCGACGTAGAAGTCTCTCTTCTCACGGCGGAAATGACCCAAGTGAATAGAGGAAAGCGCCAATATCGTCCGCATGAGGAATTCGCATTCAAAAGCCATACGAACAGCCGTCGTTCGTAGCATTTGTCGAACCCCGTGGTCGCTGGATATGGTGGTGAGGGTGAATGTCGTGAAGTTATGGATGAGCTCGAGGTCGGTCATATTCAGACTACCCGGAACATGGTTGTGGTCCCCATGGCGTCGAAGAGAGCCCGAGGATAAAGCCCTTGAGTCGTCTTGGGAGGAGGGTTTGTTATGTATAAAGTCGCAAGTGACCGCATGTCTGATGCAGTTACGGCATGACGGTCTGGCTTCATCGCACTTCCGGGCTTGTCAGTGAAAAGATGTTGCGAGAACCCCATGAGTTGACTGCCTCACCTTGATCTTGCGTCGCTTGCATGTACGACACCCTGATCTGGACTTCGCATGTGAACGCCTAGAGACTGCCGGGGTCGGGGCAGGAGTAGTGGCCGTGGTTGGTGTCGTGGTGGGGGAGGGATTCACAGGCTCGGCGAACGTAGGCGCCGACTTTCCTCTGCGCGACCGCGATCTATCACGGGTAGATGACTGTGCCAGGCCGCTTGGAGACGCGCTTGGCGACATGATTGCGTCTCGGATGCAGGCCGCTGCTTGGTGTGGCTGATACGCATCTGGCTGAGCTTGAAGGGAGCATGAGTGTGAGAGGAGACTCGGGGCGCGCTCGTATTTTCTACACCACTCCGGCACAGAAAGCCGAGTTTTGCGAGACCGCTAACGCTGTGTTCCAGAAGGTCGATACTGCAAACACGCTTGCCCAACGGCCTACGATGGGCTCTTCGGAAGATTCTCGTTGCATACTCGTCACGAAACGCGTAAGCATCAATAAAACTCATGCGAGGCTAAGACTCAACGCTTGAGACTCGCCGCATTTGTTGACTTTGTTTTGCCCTCCAGGGCTGAGATACTGGGGGCGGCAGTTAAGGCAGACGGCTCCACATCTCCCACCAGCGCCCGAGAACTCGGGACACACCCGAGAAACGCGAGAAACGCGAGGTCGAGCCTCGAATTCGCGAGCGGCCGGGCGTTAAGGTTAAGCAAAGCATTCAAAATAAATGTCGATGTCCTCCAGAATCCATATAAACCATATTTCATCGTTTTCTATCTTTCTCCATCTTCGTTACCTTTGCGCGCGCAGCTCCCCTACGAACCTCCCTAGCCCTCGACTTGCTGTTCACCCAACAAGATGGGAGTCGCACGCTTCTTCGACCCACGCTTCAAGCTCTGGGCACACGGACTTCAACTGTTTCTCATAATAATCGCCATTGCTTTAACAGGCGCGCACATCAACATCCCCGGCGCCATCTATTCTCGTGCGGAGATCATGACCATCGCAATGGGAGCCAAGTCAATCATTGTACTCGGGTACCAGCTCTTGACCCAGCACGTGGATCGTTTCCGCAAGTGGGAGAGCCCTCTGGCAAATATGATTCTGAATATTCTTGAAGTCATGTTCTGGCTGGTCGTTGCAGTGCTCAAAATCCAAGCCATGCAGCGATTCTGCGAGGGGACCGCCTGCTCGCTCAGCGCTGTCGTCGTTGTTGTTGCATTCCTGCTCTTGTAAGTGGCTGGTACGATCATGGTTTTGCTTCTCGTTGCTGACTTGGTGATTATAGTTTCTTGTGCGTACATGTCGCGATTGTCTCTGTCATCGACTGGCGCTACTACAAGAGGAACAGGGTCATTCGTGGCCACGCGGCGACCTCCTCTTCCTACGCTTTCGAACCCTCATACAAATAGATTCAAAGTGATTTGATAATTAGACTTTGGAAAATAAGAACTAGCTTTGGTGGGAATGAGCAGTAGATGTTTATTTGGCGTGCTTATCTAGAGTTGAAGGCTGGCTCTTGTTTTTTGCCCCGGATAAGATGTGCTGTACACAAAGACACGCTCTCATATTGGTGAAGGTATCTATATTACTGAGTCCTTTGGAAATCGCATTCCGGTGGGTGCTTCTGAGATAAACTACCCCACGGGGTTATCCCAGAGATGAGTGGTAGCCGGCGGGATAGAAATCAATTTTCCACTTTCAGAAGACTAAATTATTGATATCATTATTTCTCTCAAGGTTCTTTCCAAACCACGTAACATGCGGCGCAAGTCTGGAGGACAAAGGGCGTAACACTGGACTAAAGTCATACCAACCCATCAGATAGACGAAGCGAAAAGGGATATTGGGTATTTGATCTGCCGAAACCCTATGAGAAGACTGTTGTTAACAGAAGATTAAGCATGATTCAAGGTTATCTAATTATAACAGTGCTGGCAGTGCGCGAGTCAGCGTTGTCACGATCGAACCCGAGGTTTCGCATTCAGGTTCCCACAATTACGAAATACGACTCAGACGCACTTCCGATCTACCACTCGGTACGATAAACGAAGCCATGGCTCGGCAATCGTTCGTACCGGCCCCATTCCACTGCCGCACTGCCGCCATTGCGGCTCCAAGTCAAAGATAGCTCGGCGCTGCGACGCGTCTGCGAGTTCTGGATCGTCAAATCGACTTCATGCTGGCGCAAACAAAAGGGAAGCCGTCGCGCCTTACTTTGCTGAGATGTCGACCTCGCCTCTCACTCCCAACGACAATCGTCTCTTACCTGACGTGGCTTGCTACGACACAGATCATCAGCCAGCAGCATGAAACAAGATTCGACGAGCCTGGTGGACCGAACAGGCGACGGCCCACCATTGGATGAAATCCCTCCACCGTACTCAGTTGCGATAGATTCAGATGCTGTTAACCAGGCGCTGGACCTTGGAGGTTTGCATACAATCCCCAATTTCCAGGAGGACTTCGATCCGCTCACATTTCTCAGATGACGGACGTGTTGAGGTCAACTTGAACTCGAGACTATGTCGTACCCTCTCCATCTTAGTTCCCCGCGAGCAGCGTCCACAAGCCCAACCGGAGGAACCAAAGGCACCGGAATATTCCGAACAAGGCGAACACTCAATTCAGCTCAACATAGTCATCCAGGTCGTTGGTAGCCGCGGCGATGTCCAGCCCTTCGTTGCCCTGGGCTGTGAGCTCAAAAAGCACGGTCATCGTGTCCGCCTAGCAACGCATGACACTTTCAGCGAATTCGTCCGGAAATCTGGGCTCGAGTTCTTCCCAATTGGCGGCGATCCATCAGAGCTCATGGCATACATGGTCAAGAATCCGGGACTGTTCCCTAGTATGAAAAGCCTTCGGGCCGGCGATATCCAGAAGAAGAGGACAATGATGGCAGAGATGCTTAGTGGATGTTGGCGGTCCTGCATCGAACCAGATCCCATCTCTGGTAGACCTTTTGTGGCCGAAGCCATCATCGCAAACCCCCCAAGCTTTGCACATGTACATTGTGCCCAGGCACTCGGAATTCCCGTGCACCTCATGTTTACCATGCCGTGGACAAGTACAAAGAGCTTCTGTCACCCGCTGGCAAATTTGGTTGGACAAGGGCGGTCAAAAAGCTCACAAGCCACGGCGAACTACATATCCTATTTGGCTGTGGAATGGATGACCTGGCAGGGGTATGTGCTCTCAAGACTTCGATAACCCAATTGTTTACTAACGAAGACAGTCTGGGAGACATCATCAATGCCTGGCGGTATTCGATCAATCTTGAACCAGTCCCTTTTACCGAAGGGCCTCTGCTTGCAGAGACTCTCAAAATACCCTTTACATATTGTTGGTCACCAGCTTTGGTACCGAAGCCAGCAGACTGGCTAGATCATATCGGTGGGTACGGGCGGGTGCCGCAGCTGAACATAACTGACTGGCGAAGATGTCTGCGGCTTCTTCTTCCGAGATGCGCCAAAGTACAGTCCTGAGCCTGAGCTAGATAGCTTCCTCCGCAACGGTCCAGCACCAATTTACATCGGATTCGGCAGCATCGTCATCGATAATCCTCAGAGGTTGACCAACATCATCCTCGAAGCAGTCAAGAGCACAGGCACTAGAGCTATTGTTTCAAAAGGATGGAGCAAGCTCGGGTCGGACCTTGATCGTGCGGATGAAGATGTACTTTTTATCGGCGATTGCCCTCATGAATGGCTGTTCCAGCACATGTCTGCAGTGGTCCACCATGGTGGTGCCGGCACTACGGCATGCGGGCTGTTGAACGGACGGCCAACCACTATTGTTCCGTTCTTCGGGGAGTAAGTGACTTTATCATGCGCTCTGACCACTTTACTAACTGCGGGCTCAGCCAACCTTTCTGGGGCAACATGGTTGCCGCCGCTGGAGCAGGACCACAGCCGATTCCGCAAAAGCAGCTCGACAGCACCAACCTGGCCGAAGCAATTCGATTCTGCCTGACACCTGAGGCATCTCAAGCAGCCATGGGACTTGCGGAAAAAATGGCAGCCGAGTCAGGAGTTCGTCGGGCAGTGGCTTCATTCCACGCCAACTTACCTCTTCACAATATGCGTTGTGACATCTTCCCCAACCGACCCGCCACGTGGGCCCTCAGGAAGGGCAAAAAGAACCTGAAGCTTTCCAAAGCTGCAGCGGGAATACTAGTCGACTGGGAAAGGGTGGAGTGGAAAGACTTGAAGACATACGATACGAAACCGTTTGACATCGAACTGAGACGATGGGATCCTGTGACTGGTTTGACATCTTCGCTCATCGGCACCAGCGCCGGTATGGTAGGCTCTGCGGTTGACATTTTCGCGAAGCCTGTGCAGGCCTACCACAGACCTTCGACATCAAGAGCTTCAAGCTTGCCTGGGAGCCCTAGACGTTCGATCGCTGACGATGATGCACTGTACGGCCGGTCGGCCGCCCTTGATCTACCTTCCCCAACGCCCACTGGCGGTGGCCCGCCGAGCCAATCAACAAATCATTTCGGCAAGGCCGCGAAAGGCTCTGTGAAGGGCATTGGCGGTTTCTTCAAACACGCAACGAAGGGTATGTATCTTGACATGCCTCTGGCTGTTGCGGAAGGCATGCGCAACGCGCCCCAACTGTATGGCGGAGAAGTCTACAACCCCGGTGCAATCACGGATTGGAAATCAGGGGGTATAGCTGCGGGCAAGAACTTTACGCACGGCATCATAGAGGGATTGGGTGGCGTTGTCACCACCCCGATGAGAGAAGGCAAGAAGAACGGGGCTGCTGGCTATGCTAAAGGAACTGGGGTCGGCTTGCTCAATGCAGTGACCAAGTTCTCGTCGGGGGCACTCGGGTTGGTGGCCTTCACGGGCCAGGGCCTTTACAAGAGCATCTACTCGGCGACGCATCACAGCACAAAGGACTTAGTGAAGCTGGCTAAAGTGGAGGAGAGTCAACTCGTAGCTACGATGGAGGAAGCAGATGGGAAGAAAGAATACGCGCTGAAGAAGTACGGGGAAATACTTGCTGCAAAAAATTAAGGCCGTTGAGCCACCGAATCAAATACCCAAACAAACACCCAGAAAATGAGCCCTGTTTAGTCGGCCGCAGATTTTGCACGAGAAGCTTAGAGTTCAGTTTTAAGCACGTAGGCCAGATCTATTTCTCAAACTAACTTCTTTATTTCGCTTGTAGCTGAGAAAAGTGCACTTTTCCTTGCTCAGACACGAGGACAAGGCGAAGGGTCCCGGGTAGTGCCGCAGCTCAGCTGGACTTGAGGCAACCTTCTATCGCGCTGCGGTGCAAACTTTGTTTTCTCACCGACTCAAGATTCTGGCAACCCTAGAAGCAACACGACCGATTGAACCAATTCCTATTTGAACTCAGAGGGAGTATTCGGCGTAAACACTGAGAAGACGATGCCGCGTCCTCTGAACAAAGACACCTGGTGAGTCTATTGCACCCCCCGAGCTCCACCACTGTTTTGCTCACATGGTGCACCAGCAACACTTGCCGACGAAGAAAAGTCAAATGTAGCTGGACTCAAGAGATTCAACACCATAACTTAGCTGACATTGCGATGCAGGCGATGGCCGCGATCCGGTATGCGGTCCCTGTACTAAGAACAGCCGCTTCTGTGACAGATCAGAAGCACCAACGCACTTCCGAGAATGGACTGGACTCTCACCGACAGATGGTCAACCCGAGACAACTGAAACGCCCAGGAGAGCATTGGAGAAAGTGCAGCTTGCGAGCCTGTTTAGCCATTACGTGACTGCAATCGCATACTGGTACGACCTCAGCGACGCAGCTCAACATTTCGAGCGCAATGTTCCAGAGCTGGCGCTGGACGAGCCACTGCTGTTCCATGCCATTATAGCGGTAGCAGCATTGCATGTATCGAAGACAACGAAAAGGAGCCTCAAAGATGTGGCCGAATTTTACCATGATCGGTGCATCGCCTGCTTGATCGCTCTGAAGGAGGGCGATGCGCTGGTATCGAATGGCCGCGCTCTGGCAGCGACCTGTCTTCTGCGATCCTACGAGATATTCGACGGTAAAGCAATTATGAAAAGCACTCCGAAGGAAGAGACTAACTCTTTACAGGCAATGATACCGACCCAAATCGCCATTTATGGGGAGTCTACTCGATGGCCTCACATCGGGGACTCCTTGACGGTCCCCTACCACGGGATCTCCTTGCAGCTGGATTTTGGAACTACCTTCGGGAGGATATCACATTCAGTCTCTTTGAGATCTGCCCCCTAAAGATGGGCCTCCATACAGTCCCCATTCCTGTCTCGCATGGCAACGACGAGGATTACCTGAACACAGCGTCCCTGATCTTGGGCAAGATCATCAATGTTGCCTTCGATCATCTGCCAACCGCGGAAGAATGCGAAGAAATGCTGTCTATGGTTCGGCAATTTATCTCTACAGTTCCGAACCGAACGAGACCCTACTCAATGGGAGGCGGAAAAACTAGCTTAAAGTCCGCGTTTCCTTCCATTTGGTTCCTACGCCCGTGCCACGGTGGGTAAGGTCACTTCGCCTTATGATCCGCTGGCTAATAATGTATCAGCGGCTATCATGCATTACGTTTTCGTGGCGCTTTGCATTTTGGCCAACTTTGCCCCCGAGGCGATGCTTGAATCGTTGGAGGCGTTGGACCCGTTATCGTCGCCAGGTGGGCGGTCTCAGACTGTCATGCTCGATCTATGGGCAATGCAAATATGCGGCATCGCTTTCACTTCCAAGATTCCGACCGTTCTCGTCAACTCATTCGGACCTATGGCATATTGTGAGTGTCTTACATTCCGTTGTCGATTCTTGCTTATCTCGTTTTAGGTGGCAGGAGTATTCGGGCGGAGCTGGGTCGGGACGAGTTGCGGAGGCAGCTGCTCGCCTGCAAGATGACTATAGGGTGGCCTGTGCAAAGACTGATTGACCAGCTTGACAGGTCATGGGAGAACTCCCCTTGGATTTCAAGTACACCCCGTGGACTGTAGGCGCAGAATAGTCCACCCAGCCGGCCGACGTCGCTTACACGACTCCATACCAGGAATCATTTCCCGAGCTCGGGTTTCGCACCTCCACTCCCCACAGCGCCACTCCCCTCCTTGCTATATAAAACCAGCAGGACATCTTGTTCGGGCCTGGCAAACTTCTTTCAAACATTGGTTGAGGTATCTATTCTGAGAAAGATGCTTTTGTCTAAACCTCTCCAGTTCCACGCGATGTTTAGCACTGGCGCCCGCGCCTTTGCGACTACGCGCACCACCATCGGACCCATGGTAGTTCGTCCTTCAAAGGGTGAGGTTAGCAGGATGAAGCTCGATGACAGGAATCTTGAACTTGCCGTTAGGCACGTGCATCAAGATGGACTTGTTGTTGTCGAGGATGTCGTGCCGCACGGCGACCTTGACTTGTTGAATGCCAAGATGGTACAAGACGCCCGAACCTTGCAAGCTCGCGGGGAGAACGGCCCCTTCAACTACAACCAGGGGAACTTACAACAAGATGCCCCGCCCGTGGCCAAATACTTTATGCCTTCAATATTTGCGAGTAAGTCAATTTATCCTAGTGATAGGCGATGGCTCACACGGGATTATAGACCCTATAGCCACTCAAATAACTACTGCGGTCCTTGGCCCTCGACCCAAGTGGACTTTTTGCTCCGCCAACTCAGCAATGCCACCAATTCCAGGTGCTGGTGCTCAAAGACAGCCTGTTCATTCGGACGCCGACTTTGCGCATCCAACACATCCTTTCGCTCTGGTCACCAACGTGCCACTGGTCGAAACCAGGCCTGACAATGGGTCAACGGAACTCTGGCTCGGCACGCACTCCCCCTTCGGAGTCGATGCTCAAGAGGGGACCCATGGCGAACGGGCAAGCGGTCGCATTCGACAAGAGCTGCTACAAGAGCGGGAGAAAGTTGCGCCGCCTGTGCAACCGTTTATCAATAAGGGCAGCATTGTCGTTCGAGATCTAAGGCTCTGGCACGCAGGCATGCCGAATACGAGCGACGAGGTGAGAGTCATGCTAGCCATGATCCACTTTGCTCCATGGTATCGGAACCCAATGAGGCTTGAGTTTGGGGAAGATCTCAAGCCTGTGCTGCAGCGGCTCGAAAGAGATGGCAAACTCGATCTGGATGTTCCGGTAGACTGGGTTAGCAATAAGGAAGCTATGGAGAGGTACTTGAATCGGGGCTTCGGTAATAGCTACGACTTCAACCAGGCACCGTGAAGAATGGAGAAAAGAAGTTTCGAACTTAGATCCTAAAGCAAACGAACCATGGTATCTCTCTACCTTGTACTCCTGCGTCAAAATCGAAGAAGCAGTCCCCCTTTGCCATCCATAATTTGGGCCCTGAAGGAAGGAAATCCAATCACTTAATCAACGATATCTTCGAATAGTATTTTCGTATACCCCGTTTCCATCCAATCGGTCGCCAAGGTCGAGATCCAGCTTCAAGTCAACCCTCTTGGCCTGGGGCTCTTCAAAGTCTGGGGCTGGGCCCCTCTTCTTCAACAGGCCGCGAGATGTGAATGACTCCTTACGTCGACGACTGAGCCCAAGTTTTCTTCGCAGAGCCGCGAAAAAGCCGCTGCGTGATTTCCGCGGAGGCGATGAATTCGAGCTCGTAGGCTTCTTTGGGCGTTTCTGCACCGGGGCGTCATCAGATGCTGGGCGCTTGTCCCACAGCTCACGCACCATCCCAGTAAAGGCGGCTTCGAGGTGCCGGACATCGTGTATGGAGCCTTCAATGAAGCGCATCCTGTGTTGCCTTGCTAGCTGCTGTCCAACTTCGGAGGACACTTCCGACGGCGCCAGGTAATCCTTCTTGTTGCCGATGAGCGCCATCAGTGGCGGCGAGCTTGGCTGTTTTTCCAATGCTCGGGCTAGCGAGAAGAGGCTGCGGAAAGATGCATCGGAATTGGTGTTGTACACCAGTATGATGCCGTGAGCGCCCCTCATGTGGAAATGCAGCTCAGGGGAGATGGCGTCGAAGGCCGCAACGCTGACCTCGACGATCACCGGGTGGCCATCAAATTCCAGAATCCTTCTGGGAGTCCCATGGCTTGAGCTGTTTATAGTGCTGTTGTCCATCAAGCTCGAATTGGGGGAAGTGAACTGGATCGGTGGTCAGTTTCCCACCAGCACCCACAGCGAGATGGTACTTACACGGTGCGCCAGCGCCCATTTGCCAACCCCCCTGGCCCCCAGCATCAACAGGCGATACTGCTCGGTCTGCGCCGCCATCCTCAGTACTTGCAGGTCGTCAGTATCCCCAAAGAGCCTCAGAGTGCGCGTGGAGGCTTTTAGGGTGAAGTTGAAAAAAGTCACAGGGTTGGCAGCCAATCTTGTCGCACGCGGTGTGTTTTGCGTCTCACCTACGTGTGACGCGCTCAAGCGCGGAAATTGATACATGGTTGCAGGGGTCAAATGCAATACAACGCTAGCATGCCAGCAGTGACATGCGATGACTGTGATAAGAGGAGCAATCGGCCTGGACACCGCACATTGGGAATCAAATTGATGAGAATGTGTCTGCGCATGTCTTTGTTGGCATTGCATCGCGAATTCCGCAGGACGAGAGCCGGCGACTAAGTACCGAACCCACCGACCCAAACTTTTCCTTTGACCGCCCGGTTTTCTGAAGTCATGAGATTGTGGTTATTCCTGTCTTGGCCGTTCTTTTGGGGAACGAACAAAGGCGCACCATATTTGGTGCTCTGGCGCACAAGTACGTGTAAGATTGGTGGCGGTCGCCGGACCGTCCGCTGAGGATCAGTGCTCAATCTTACGGTCTCTGTTTAGCTCCCCAGGTGAGATACGTCAAAGAAAGACATGTGAACCCGTCCGAACCGAATCTTGAAAGTCCCACCAAATCTTTCTCCATTCACCGCCTTAATCGATATAGGTACGAATGTAATATGTATGTTGAAGTCCGGGTTACCTTGTGGGGGTCCGGTATGAGTGGGTATCGGGAGCCGGTCCGGACCACATGTCCCGGACATCGATCGGAATGGAATACAACATATCGATGACAAGTATTGTGTGTGGTCTGCAGATCTTCAAAGTTTAGGATTCTGAAAATCCTCTGGATTGATAGGGTGTTTGAAATGTTGAATGGAAAATCTGAAGAACGCGCGCCTCAACTACGTGTCAGCAGCCAAACAGTCCTCGGCGACGATTGCGTGACTTGTCGCGGCGTGTTGTTTGCGAAATCTTCGCGTCTCCCGTCGACACGAAAAGGCCACAGTTGGATCGCCCACCACTTTGTCAGAACCTATGTAGCAGTCCATCAGCACTAATGAGCAGCTTTCTGACTGCGCCCTTCAAAACGACTTTTGGTCCCCGTTGACAGCAACCATGATGCCAGGACGGTGCCGAAGCTCCGGCCTCATTGCCCGCCGCTCTGTAAGCCAACGACCGCCACTGGCATCTCGCTGACGCGTATTCTAGGTGACGTCTGAGTGTAACCACTCTTCTTTTAAGTCGTGATGGTTCAAGACGCTGTTGTATGCTGTTCTAAGCTCGCTCAACGTGCCGGCCTGAGTGCTGACCAAGCCGCAACGTAGACGATACCCACAGCCCGGACAAACGGCACAGTTAGGGTAGACTTCTCAACTGTGGTGTTTATCTAACATCTAATTAATACCAAGGAGGACATTTCGTCAGTGCCGCCGCGTCATGCCTTCTTCGCCACTAAAATGGCAGTCCGTCGATCGGCTAGACCGGTTGGTGGTCGTAGGACTTTCACAATGCCCCGTCTGAGGCGGCTTCCATAAAACAGCCTTGGACCCGTCCAGGAAATAAATTACCAGCCTCCCAGAGATGCAACTGTACTCTGCTTGATAATAAAGCTCCTTTAATTCAACTCATCAAAGTATGTCACTTCTTCCTCCAGGAGACCTGGGCAGGCGCCTCCTGCCTGCCCTTGTCGACAAAATCGCAACTGAGGACCCGCATCGCATCATATACTCCTTCATGAAGACCAAAAGTCCAGCTGAAGGCTTCCATGACGTCTCATCCCAAGCTCTGGCCCGTGCCGTAGACGGATGCGCTTGGCATATCGAAGAGCGTTTAGGCCGGGGCACCAACTTTCCAACACTTCTCTACATAGGTCCACAAGATCTCACATACGCTGTGGTTGTTCTGGCCTGTAACAAGGCTGGCTACAAAGTGCTGCTCAGCTCTCCGCGGAACACCCTCGAGGCTCACCTATCGCTGTTGAAGGCAATGGACTGTCACACGTTTCTGATGCCGCCAAATTTCCCTTTGCCCATCGTCACAGAGATTCTCACCTCGCGAAAGATGCAGACTTTGGAAGTTCCTGGAATCTCGCACTGGTTCAACGGTAACTGGACGCATAAGCCTTATCCGTACAATAAGACGTGGGAGGAGGCCGCTCTGGAGCCTTTGGTGGTTCTTCACACGTCTGGCTCAACGGGTCTCCCCAAGCCAATCGTGGTCACGCACAAAACCCTTGCTGCCCAAGATGCGTTCAGTGCTGCTCCGTTACTTGGTTATCCTGGGGTATACCCCAACACAGCCAAAGGCACTCGCGTATACGTGGCCATGCCCATGTTTCATCTCGCTGGACTGTTCATGGCCACTGCTGCGCCATTGTATGGTGAGTTAACCACCGTCGTGGGACTTTTCCCACCCTCACTCGAGCTAGTGAACGCGGTTCACGTCCATGGCAATGTACAGCACAGCGTGCACGCAGCGATGACCTGGGCAGGAATAGCTGCGCGCCCTGATTATTTGGAGAACTTGACCAAGCTGGATGGCATCGCCTTTGGGGGTGGGCCCTGCCCGGAGGCTGTCGGCGATGTAATCTCTCGCAAGGTTCACATATACAATTGCATGGGCGCGACGGAGACGGGACTTTTGCCAATCCAGCCACTGGCCAGAGAAGACTGGAGGTATCTCAGTCCGTCTCCGCTCATGAAGCATGAGTTTCGTCAAGTATCTGATGGGCTGTATGAGCTCTTCATTGTGCGAGACCGAGAGCTTGGCGTTTATCAAGGTGTTTTCGGTACCTTTCCTGAGCTTGATGAGTATTCGATGAAAGATCTATACTCCAAGCACCCTACAAAACCTAACATGTGGCTGTACAAGGGTCGGACGGACGACATTATTGTTTTCAGCTCGGGAGAAAAGCTGAACCCTGTCGATATTGAAGATAAGATCCTGGGGCATCCGGACGTCGACGGCGCCGTCGTTGCAGGACAGGGGTATGCGCAATCGAGCCTCCTTATCGAGCCGAAGCGACCGGAATCTGATGTCGAAAAGACAGTCTCTATTCTCGAAGAGATATGGCCGACAATCGAGGCTGCGAATAATGCGAGTCCTTCCCATGGACGGATCCATCGAGATATGATTATCTTCACCTCACCCGAAAAGCCAATGCTGCGTGCCGGGAAGGGAACAGTGCAACGAAAACCGACAATCGATTTATACGCAAATGAGATTAAGACACTATACACAAAGTCTGAGACTCAAGCTAGCAATGGGGAGGTGCCATATACCAATGGCATTGGCAAAACTGGGGATACTCTGACGATGATCAGACAAATAGTCACCGCTAATACGGAAATCAACGCGGAGATACTGAAAGATGGGGACGATTTGTTTGAGAGAGGCCTCGATTCTCTACAAGTCACAGCAATGGCCAAAGATACTTGGAACGCGGTGGGTAGCAACAGGTTGCCCAAGGCTTTGGAGGTCAAAGATATCTACGCCAACCCCACAATATCGGGAATGGTAGCGTGCATCGAGGGAGCCGCACAAGCGAAAGGAGCCAGCGGTCCCAAGGAGGTGAAGGCAGTGTACGAAGAGCACGTTTTGAAGCTACCCATTACCGGAAGTCAACCTCGCATCAAGTCTACGGACTCACATATCGTCCTTCTGACCGGGGCTACTGGATCACTCGGATCTTACATTCTCCAGTCTTTACTGAAGAATCCGAAGGTTACGAGGATATACTGTCTGAACCGCGAAAGGGGCCAAGGTGATCCTGAGTCTCGTACTCGTCACATCGTTCGAGCGGTGAAGAGGGGTGTCGACATTTACAATGAGAAGATCATCTCGCTCAACAGCGACATAACTAAAGCCTTTTTGGGTCTTACCCGTGAAGACTACAGAAGTCTGGTGGGCGAAGTGACTCACATTATCCACAACGCCTGGAAAGTGGACTTCAACCAATCCCTTGACTCATTCTCTGGCAATATCTCCTCGGTTCAGCATTTGATTGATTTCTCTGCAAATTCGACGTTTGGTGCGGAACTCTTCTTTATATCCAGTGTCAGTACTGTTGCTTCTAGGCGTGGAAGTGTGACAGAGACGATCTTCGAAGAGTGGGAGACCCCGGGATCCATGGGCTATGCGCAGTCGAAGTACATCTCTGAAAGGTTGTTGAACGAGGCCGCGAAGGAGAGCAACATCCCGACTACTGTTTTCCGCGTCGGTCAGATCGCCGGGCCTACGACCTCGGACGGACACTGGCCCAAGAAAGAGTGGCTACCGAGCCTGATACAGAGTTCGAAGCATCTAGGCAAGCTTCCCGACTCTCTTGGGTCAATGGACCAGGTTGATTGGGTCCCGGTTGATCTCATGGGTGAGATGGTTGTGGAATTGGCAATGAGCGCTCGTAAAGTTGATGGAAATAAGGGCGCCACAGTCTTCCATGGCACTAATCCCCATATTACCTTCTGGGACAGCCTGCTTCCGATCATCAAGAGCTCTCTAGGTGGCGGCGTTCATGTTGTTTCCTTTGCTGAGTGGCTTGAAGCGTTGGTTGAAAGTGGTACTCACACCTCTGATCTTGAGAAAAACCCGGCTCTTAAGATCCAAGCATTTTTTGAGGACATTGGGAATGAAGGGAATGAAATGCCGCGTCTTGCTACAGTCAAGACCGTCCAGTCATCCAGCACGCTTGCACACATGAACCCTGTATCGCAAGAGTGGATGGCCAATTGGCTCAAGCAGTGGGGATACTAGATGTTTTTAGAAAGGCATTCGGTTCATAGCTTGCAATCAATTTAGCAAAAACTTGGCTTTCGGTCAGGATCAGTGAAAACTAAGCATACATGTTCAACAAACTCAAGTACCATCGGCTGGTTGCAAGTACTCTTTGCCACCGACAGTCGTGACCATGCTTCCCTTTGCTTGGAAGATATTCTTCATAACGTCTACTTCGAAGTAAAACCCTCCTGGGCTAGTCATCTTTGTCCCAGCATTAGGCCCCGTTTGTGTAATGTTCGAATACCATGTAACTTGCTGTAACGTGGGGGACGGGCTCGTCACTGATACTTTCTCGCTTCCGGTTAAAATGTCGAGTCCATCATCCGAGAAGTCGTGGTAGACGACAGAAACGGTCTCCAGAGTGTCGGTACCTTCTCTCGAAGTAAGGTTGATAGCGGCGTGGCCGAACGTTTTGCCTCGAAGTCGGTACTCCCCCGCTGGGAGCGACGGTCTCTCAGGCGGATAGGACCCCGGCGGAAACTTCTTGCCCCAAGGTATCTCATCTGTTACAGGCTCGACCACAGGAAATGTTGACGGTTCTCGACCCGTAAGATGAGCTACCATTATCCTCTCAGCTCGTCCTCCGTCCTCCTTCGATGGGTAACATGGCAGCGAGTTCTCCCCACCGCAGGCCGGAGCCATGGTCTGAACCTGAGTGTATACAACCTTTGTTCCGTCCCATGACCATTTTGGATCAGCCATGCCATTCCACTCCGGATCGTTGATATCGCCGCTGCCAGGAACGCCGCTACCTTCGGCATTCAGCTTCTGGCCGAAGTACTCATCGCGATCGCCAGAGTGATCGAGGAGCCATGGCTGAAAGAATCTGCGATGGCCGTTGTTTCGTACCGAAGACACAGCGGCCGCAGTTACCAGGTCGGTCAACGGTGGTATTCCTCTAAGACCAGACAGGAACATCTGTCGCTCTGTCCCTCGGGTATCCATCACTACATGCCACTTGTCGTCCGGGGAGATGTCGACTGGGTCGCAGTACTCTGGGTGAGCTGTGAGCCTGCGCACCTTGCCAGACTGAAGATCTGCAGCATAGACATCGATGTTGGACGACTCGGTGGGATAGCCGATGTAAGTGAGCTCCTGCCCTGAGCCACTGAATCCACGAAGCTCCCCAACGGTTGGAGACTCAGTAGGAAGAACAATACGTGGCGGCCCTGCGTCTTCCTGAATAATCTTAGTCGTCTCATCGTCGTTGAAAAGTATTGATACGTTAACAACGTCGTAGCGAGGTGAAGGCGACCCCCCGCCAGTCGGATTTGGGTTCCATCTCAATCTTCCAAAGTAGGAATATTGGTTGAAGGTTCCATACTTGGTTATATGGAATTGGCTGAATCCCAGATGAACGTTGTCGGGGTGCAACCGAAGCTCACGCATCTCGGCGCCAGAGCCTGATTCGTTGCCATCCATGTCCCAACGAAGCGGGTAGACCCTAATCTTCTCAGGTGTGCATATTTCGCTGGAAAGATCTTCTGCGCACTCGATAATGTTCGCACCGGCCAGTACCCTTCTTCCGTCCCGAAATGCTTGTGGGTAGGCCATTGCTGCATCCGATCCGTGATGGTTCTCTTCCAAGACGCCGCAAGTGATACACTTCCAAGCATCCCCATTCTGAAATTTCTGGCCATCTGTCTTGACTATTATCAATTGTTGTCCAGCGTAGATGCTTGCAGGATTCGGTGGGCTTGGAGCTCCAGTGAAAACGCCGACAGCGACAATGTGGTTATTATCGGGAAGAAAGTTTCCAGACTGTAGTTCCGAGACCTTTCCAAAACAGCCAGTGCCGTGAGGGTTGATTTCTAGAGAACAAGAGCCAATATCGTCGCTCGGTGCGATGGGAGGCAAAGGCAACCTCATAACAGCGACTGGTTCTGGTGCGGGTGGCGATGGTAAGTCGTCTGTCAAGATCGAACCTTTCTGTGGTCCGAGTGGCGCCTGATGGTCGGCCTGAATGCCAGGCACCAGAAGTCCAAGTGTTGAGAGGAAACACAGCAACATTGTGGGCAATCGACCAGTACAAACAAAGGATAAGGTTATGGCGATGTTCACCACTGGATGCGTTCTCATGCTCCTGATGATGTCCGGTCAGATACAGTCGCTCACACCTTACCACTTCGAAACCATAGTAAACGGGTTATCGTGAACACTAACGTAGCGAGGCGGTCGATATTTATGTTCCACTTAGATTAGTGCCAAGTCACTTTGCAGGTGTGCCGAAGATCCCCAAAAGTTTCTGAACCCTCGGGTTCTCGGACAGACTCGTATTCTCGCATTCCTGCTCCGCATCGGGTAGAGCTACTCATGAGTGGCCGGGTACCACAAGATACAGCAAGATAAACGACAATTGGAGTCAATCGATTAGCTTCACGGTCGTTTCTTTTTTTCACAACCCATCTTAATTTTCAGTCTTCAATTAGAGCACGCATCGCAAAATCTTAGAATGCAGATGAGGACGAAGCGGATGGACGGCGAAAGGCAAATGCCATGTCTCCTGGGCAGTAGGCTCAGCAGTAGAGTAACATAAACTATTCTTAAACACGTTTTTCACGTTCACCAAACGCCCATACTATGATATCTAGGAGCTGCGTAACGAAATACCTACGTCTCAATGGGTAGCAACGAAACTTGGAGGTACTGTGGTGCCGAACCGCGGTTTGGACGGCGTCGTGTAAGCAAAGAGCGACCAGTGTGGAGCTACAGTTCACTGGCTTATTGGCGCTAGTATTGGTGGATCGTTCGTTACAGACATAAGCGCGTGTGATCGACTCCAGGGAGCCCAGTGACATCAGTTATCACCGGCATGAGTAGACCCGGCGTCTCTCTAAAAGCACGCTGCTCCCTCGCCGAGCTCCAGAAGTATCCAAACTACAACCCTCACTGCCGCCATGGACCGGCTTCTTTACCACCTGGAGCCTCCGACTCGGCGCCGAACTCCTGGGACCCAGATGCAGATATTGTGTCTCGGACTTTCACGCAGCGGCACAGATTCGCTTCGCAACGCCTTGGAAATTCTTGGTTACAACGGCGTATATCATGGCTTCGTCATCACCGCACGTCAAAGGGAGGACTGTGCATTCTGGGTTCCACTCATGCGGCAAAAGTTCAAAAGACCATCAATCCGTACTTCAGAGGATCAATTAGAGCCCATTGACTTTGACGCCGTTCTTGGCAATTGTGAAGCCGTCACAGATGGCCCAGCCAACGTATTTGGTCACGAGCTCATGGCCTTCTACCCCGATGCCAAGGTTATTCTCAACCGACGTCGAGACCTAGACGGTTGGTACGCCAGCATGGAGAAGAATTGTCTCGAGGTATTCAGCTGGCCGATGTGGGTTCTTAGCTGGTTCGACTCGAGTATCTGCTGGCTTTGGTGGAACTTTGATGCGGTCATGCGGGGGTACTACGATGGGGATTTCAAGAAGAACGGCAGAAGAGTTGCCATGGAGCACTACGACGCCCTGGAGCGCAGTCTTCACCGCTCTGGTCGTCCGTACCTTGATTGGAGTGTGGAGCAAGGTTGGTAAGTAAAATGTGCTGCGGTTGGTTACGTGACTATGCTAAAGCTCTCTGAACAGGGAGCCACTATGCGAGTTCCTGGGAAAGCCTGTTCCAGAAGTGCCGTTCCCGGATGGGAATAAGGGAAGTAGTCAGTTTCAAGATAACATGCAAGAAGCTACGAAAGACATTGTCCAGAATTCACTGAAGAATATGGGCATCTGCGCATGCGTCTTTAGTTCTATTGTGCTCGGATGCTGGTATAGACACTCATTCGGGTAAGAGAGACCCTCGCTCTATACTAGTAGACAAAGACTATATGGTATTAAAAGTCTCCGTGCGACAAACTTAGTTTGTCGTTCATCATCACAATCCAGAGGCGTTTGTAGTCACTATTTCTAGTCACTATTTCTAGTCAGTGCTGGCACCTACCCTGGGTCAGGGCTAACCTGGTATAGCAAACGCAGCGTCAACGTGTCTCAATATATTGACGTGAAGCTTCGGGGAAAGTATAGATCTGGGAGTATTTGATGTATTACTTTTCAGATAAACCCAGACCTGGCTGATCAGTAGGGGTGGCAAAATGTTTACCCGGTGATGAGCAATCTGCTAACCCGGCACACCCACGAACAAATCAGAACTTGCCTCTGATGGCATTACCAGCGAAATGCATCAGCCCATAGCCGTTTCTCGAGCGTTGGTCGTCACAAGTCGGATGCGGGGTTGCTCAATGAGACGTTGGCGCATCTCCAGGGGTTGTATTATATCGTATTCGGCCGCATCAACAACCCCGGCGGCGGAAACCTCGGCCGATCCGACGGGATCGTTCCAGATTCCAGATTCCCGATTCCCACTCACCACCAGCGGCCGCCGTGCGGTTGCTTTATCCCATTCACGACCTGCCGTCAACATCTTTCATTCAATCATCCCCGAAAAACGTCCATCAAAACCTCTACATCACTTGGTCCCTCTGAAGCTCCAGGACATAATACACAGGCTTGGCGCACGTCACGACTCGCAACCATGGCATACTCATCGCTGGACAAGGACGCGCCGCCACGCACCATGAAGGTCCTCTCACTCGGCCTCCCGCGGACAGGCTCGACGTCGATGGCCGAGGCCCTCTCCATACTTGGGTACAAAAACGTCTATCACACCTCAAAAGCCATCAACCGGCGACGCGACTGGGAGGTTCTTGATGCCGCCGCGGATGCCACATTCCCATGTCTCCCATCGCACACGGGTGGACCCTTCACGAAAGAGCAGTGGGACGAAATCTTTGGCGCCAGTGAGGCTACTACGGACTGTGCTAGTATCTTCGGTCCGGAGCTTATCAGGGCCTATCCCGATGCCGTCGTCATCCTGGTGCAGCGTGATTATCAGAAGTGGCACGAAAGCGTCTTCGGGAGCCTGGTTCCAGCAGTCTGGAATCCAATCACAAACTTCTCCGTCAGCTACATTGAGCCCCTGATTGGATCAGTCGCAGGGCGCGCGACCCGGAAACTTATTCTTGGGCTCTTTGATTCCAAGACTCCGGAGGAGGCCCAACAGAAGGCGAGATGGGCTTTTGACCGTCATGAGCAGCGGATCCGAGAAGCCGCGCCGCCGGAGAAGCTGTTGACGTACAGGATGGGCGATGGCTGGGAGCCGCTGTGCGAGTTTCTGGGCAAAGATGTACCGGACCAGGATTTCCCCTGGATGAACGAGGCGGCTATGCTTAGGAAGATTGCGTGGGACATTACGGTAAGCAACGCGATCAAGGCAATTGGTGTCATTGCACCGTACGCTGTAGGTGTTGGCGCCGTTGCTGCCGGAACGTGGGTGTGGGTGAAAAGGACAGCATGATGACACGGGTCCCATCAAAGCAGACATTTGTAATGTGTAGGTATATATCCACGAGCGGTGTACATTGATTTTTCTACTCGCACTATCCGTCAATTCACTGTATGAAGTGCGGCCACAAGCAGCTATGGATGGAACTATGCTCAAGTCCGACCGCGGAACCTTGGCAAGCGAGTACCAGAAGGCTGCCCACGACAGGTGCGCGTGGAAACGACTGGAATAACATATGGGCAGCTGTCAGAGACTGGCACCAGCCTGGGCACAGTGGGCGCGCGCTGCAACACGGGACTTGAAGGGGCTTGAGGTGCAAACACGTGCCTAGCCGCGAAGGTAGGGGGGGCTGTTTGACAACAAACCCCACTAGGTAGACTTATCACTGCACTGCCGGCACTTCTCTGGCACCTCAAGCTCCCCTAGCACCTTCCATTGACATTTGGCCTTGGGATCTCGTCTTGATCCCTGCCCTTCAGCCTGACCGTTCGCCTTCTCGATCATCATTCGATCTTTTCAGGCTTCACGTTCGCGCGATCTCCGCCCAGTGGCCTAGCGACGCCTCTGATCTGGAAGTCCAGGATGGCGTCAACCTGGGCGCCGTTCTCTCCTCGTTCGACTTCGGGACCAACGGCTCTGCCCGTGACCGCTGATGTTTCCCTAAGGAACTATCACTGGTTCAAGAGCCACTTCGAAAGGATCATCACGTCCTACATCGCGGAAGGCAAGGAGGACGACATGAGCTCTCGCATTCGCCCCGTTATCGAGGGGCTGATCTTGAACGAGCCCGCTAGGAGGTACCCCAGTTGGAAGGTGCTTGAGACTGCGCTTCGCGCGCTTGCTGACGGTACGATTGTAATCTCTTGTTTCTTCCTTTACTGACACGTCTCTACAAGGATCACCGCAAGCGCCACGCCCCATCGCTTTCGTGCACTACGTCGTCGATCATGGCTCGCTCAGGGATCTCCTGTCGGCTTCCTCGGGCAGAGACTTCACGCAGAGACTCTATCGAATCTTGCCTATGGTCTCGACAACGGACAACGACACCGAGCTAAGAGACCTTTTGTGGCGCAAGCGCCTGGACAACGACTTGCCGCTTGGCAAGGACGCGAAGGCGCCGAGGTCCAGGCCGGAAAAGGGTAACTACCGCAGCGGTTTCTTGCATCAACCAATGCCGAAGGGCTCCTGGCACTTGAATATGCAAGAGAAAGGCGGCGGGGCAGGAAGTGCCGTTCGTCGCCCTGATGCTACAGTCAAGCAGGGGTCAAATACACCCACGAAACGAGCCTCGGAGACGCCCGGGTATGGCTCTAACAAGCGTCTTTGCGGCCCTGAAAGAGAGCCCCATCGGCTGTCTCCTGTCGTGCGAAAGCCGGATAACGTCGGGTCCTCACAGATTAGCTCCCCGTCAACGGGCGAGGCATTCTCGCATGCACCCAGCGAGCAGCTTTCGGCAAACTTCACCAAGCTCCTCGAGGAGCAGCAGAAGCAAAATGCCAAGCAGAGCATCCGCATCGCCGAGCTCGAGGAAGCGGTTCGTGCAAAGGATGCAGCCCTAGAACAGGCGGCTGAGATGATAGGCCGACCCAACGAGTCACTAAACTGGGCCCAAAGGTTCGAGGAGCAAGCCCATTTTCTGGAAGAGCGCATCACAGAGTTTGGAAAGAAGGTTGCTGCTTGCAATGCTGAACTAGAGGTTTAGAAGGCCCCGGGCAGCAGCGAAGCCCGAAAGGCCGCAAAGACGGCAGAGATTGAACGAAAACTCCAGGAGAAGTCCAAGCAAGAACCGGCTGTCTCGCGAACAACCGCACTGGGGCATCTAAAGGCACTGCAGGGCTTCCTTGAACGACAGCATGTCCCTGAAACCGAAAACGACGAAGGGAAGAGACTCCCGAAGGTAGACGAGGGGGAAATGCAAAAGATCCTTGAAGATGGGGAGATTGATACCGATGTTTGAGGCTATAGTACATCTTGGGTTGGGAACCCGATCGGTGGGGTGATCCTCTTCCGCCAGTAAGGACATGCAACCAGGATTACATCGATCAGGGCGCCCGGGGTAGGTATTACCACGAGCAACAGCCGTCAAAATCACTCCATAGTCTCCACTAGTTACTGTCCCGGACGCAGAGGCGAAGTACATCGCAACCCAGGTCTGGAATTACGGCGTTGGAGAGGGGCTTGGGTTGAGCGGAGACGATGAGGATAATACCGCCCATTTGTTTGCATGAGCACTTCGGGTCAAATAATCCAGGCAATGGGGCTTACTAGACAGCAAGAAACAAGATGGAAATATATAATGCCTCATTTCTTTTCCTCACTGGACGGGATAATTATACCGAACCCTCCAAGAAACGCCAAAACCACACAGCTCCGGCGGGGTGTTGTGCATGGTGCGGAGATTGGCCGATAGAAATGACGACCAAGAATCCGGCGGTTTTGGGGGATCAACGTCTCCTCTTTTCTGTCTGCCTTCCTCCGGCCGGCGGGGAAACTGACCCGCATCTGGGGAAATCTGACGATGCCAACTCTACCTCTCGTCAACATGGCGAGATCCACCCATGGCATCCCCCCTCTCCCCCTGGCCGCAAGCTCTTGTTGGCTCAACCTTGAAAATAACCTCATCCGTCGCAAGGGGTATCCTTGACCTTGCCGGCATTTCAGGCACAATGGCACCCAACAATTCTACCGAGCCAGTAGGATCCCCCAAGGCCTCGCCTAGGTTAAGGAACGCGGGCCTTCGCTACCGGACCCAAGATACCATGGGGAGAGCCGAGGAGATCTGGGAGCTTTAAAGACGGGCGTACCACCGGAGATCGTGGAGGGTCCGATCTGGGGAACTACCAACGCCAACTGAGCTTCTCTAATTAGTCGGCGGTCAAGATCTCAGCGCGATGCTCTTCTCCAAGTCGCTTCAGGCTCTGGCGGTGGGCTTGAGCCTCGCCTCAGAGGTTCAGTCTCGCGCCGTCAGTCACAGCATCAATGATCTCCACAGCCGACAGCAAGAAATTGTCACGTGGGATGACCACAGCATCTTCGTCCACGGGGAGCGGCTGATGGTCTTCAGCGGTGAATTTCATCCCTTTCGTCTACCAGTTACCCACCTCTGGCTGGATGTCCTCCAGAAGATCAAGGCCTCGGGCTATAGCTGCGTGTCGATCTACATTGACTGGCATCTTCTCGAGGCCAAGAGGGGCGAATTCCGCGCCGAGGGCATTTTTGATCTCGTCAAGTTCTTCGAGGTGGCCCAGAAAGTTGGACTCTACGTTCTGGCGCGTCCAGGCCCGTATATTAATGCTGAGGTTTCCGGAGGTGGCTTCCCTGGCTGGCTGTCCCGTGTCCCTGGGGCGTTGCGTACCAACACCGCCGAGTTCATCAATGCTACGGATTACTACATCAAGGAAGTGGGCAAGATCATTGCCGATGCTCAGATCACGAATGGCGGGCCCGTAATCCTCTTTCAGCTTGAAAATGAGTACCAACATGCTCTCGATGGGTTCCCGATGCCCGAGTATGATTACTGGAGAAGCGTCGACAGGCAATTCCGCGAGACGGGCATTGAGGTGCCCTACCTCAACAACGAGGCGCACATGTATGGGTACATCACTGCTCATACACCTGCCAGTGTCGATATCTATGGTCACGACAGCTACCCTCTCGGATTCGACTGCGAGAACCCTTCGATCTGGCCCGAAGATGGGTTGCCTACCGACTGGCTTGAGATCAACAACGGGCTTGCTCCTGATACGCCCTACACCATTCCCGAAGTTAGTAAAATCATATGTTACAAAGGCCATCCCTAACAAAACTTAGTTCCAAGGTGGTGGATTCCAGCATTGGGGCCAAGCCGGTTTCGACAACTGCGCTTTGCTGCTAAACATGGAGTTCGAGCGTGTTCTGTACAAGAATAACTACGCGGTCGGCGCGACCATCTTCAACATTTACATGGTAAGTGATGTTCGGTCTATTGAATCCTAACGGAGGACTGACCCATGCCAGACCTATGGCGGCACCAACTGGGGTAACCTCGGCCACGCGGAAGGTTTCACGTCCTACGACTACGGCGCGCAAATCACCGAGGAGCGACAGATCTGGCGTGAGAAGTACAGCGAGGTCAAGCTCCAAGCCAATTTCTTCCACGTCTCGCCCGCCTACCTCGAGGCCGACCGCTTCAACTCGTCGCTGCAGTTTACCAACAATGGCGATATTACTGTCACGCCTGCGACGACTGATACCACCAGATTCTACATCACCAGACACACCCAGTACGACTCGCTGGAGTCTGCTCCGTACCGTCTTACCGTCAAGACTGTTGACCATGGCGACATTGAGATCCCCCAACTCGGCGATAACCTAGTGCTCAACCGCCGCGACACCAAGATCCATGTCAGCGACTACCCGGTCGGTGATAAGCACATCATCTACTCTTCCGCCGAGATCTTCACGTGGAAGAAGTACGACGACAAGACGATTCTGGTCGTCTATGGCGGGCCCAACGAGCATCATGAGATCGCCATTGAGAACGACAAGGATGTCCAGTTTTCGGTCTTGCAAGGCCCAGAAGCAGATGTCAAGATGGAGAAAGCCGATGATGATTACACCGTTATCTCCTGGGACATTTCGGACGATGTAGATGATCGCAAGATTGTCCGCGTCCACAGTGACTTCTACATCTACATGCTGAACCGGAATGAGGCATACAACTTTTGGGTGCCTCCTACGGGCTCTGGGTCCGATTATGGCACATCTGATGTGATTGTTAAGGCAGGCTACCTTATCCGCACCGCTCAGAAGGAGGGAAAAATCCTCAACCTCGTTGGCGACATCAACTCCACAACTCCTATCGAGATCATCGGTGGCGCGCCTGCCGATCTCGAGACTCTCAACTTTAACGGCCACCCAGTTCACTTCTCCCAGAACAATCTTGGTGTCGTCAAGGCAGAGATCGACTTCCGTGAGCCCGAAATCAAGCTCCCCTGCCTCTCGAACCTTGACTGGAAGAAGATTGACTCCCTTCCCGAGGTCGCCGGTGACTACGATGACAGCGACTGGGTTGATGCGAACCTCGAAGAATCTCCTAATGATTATGGCGAGATCCTGACACCTGTTTCCCTCCGCGCTGGCGACTACGGGTTCCACACTGGCTCTGTCCTTTTCAGAGGTCACTTCACTGCCAACGGCGACGAGTCAACGTTGAAGATCAGCACCCAAGGTGGCCAAGCTTTCGGTTCCTCCGTCTGGCTCGACTCCACCTTCCTTGGGTCGTGGACTGGTGAAGCTGACGTCGTCAACGGCACCATCACCGTCGAACTCCCCGAGAGTCTCACCAAGGGCGACGAGCATGTTTTCACAGTCGTTATTGATCATATGGGTCTGCATGGAAACTACGTAATCGGG
This sequence comes from Sordariomycetes sp. S80-01Y, assembly GCA_037042185.1. Lineage (NCBI taxonomy): Eukaryota > Fungi > Ascomycota > Sordariomycetes > Sordariomycetes sp. S80-01Y. Next base: position 2,373,570 of record JAXQJY010000027.1, on the reverse strand, counting down.
GAAGACACGCTCAAGTGGCCGCGCGGCATTCAAGATTACGACTTCGCGGGCCACGACAATGCCGACATCAAGTGGAAGATCACTGGCAACCTGGGCGGCGAGGACTACTTGGACAAGATTCGCGGTCCCCTCAACGAGGGTGGTATGTTCGTCGAACGCCAGGGTTACCATCAGCCATCCCCCCCATCTTCCGACTGGGAAGCGGGTAAGCCCACTGAGGCTGTCTCCCAGCCTGGCATCACCTTCTACACCGCGACCTTCGACCTCGACATCCCCGAGCGCTACGACGTTCCCCTTGCCTTCAAGTTCAACGACGACGTATCGCAAGGCATTTACCGCGTGCAACTCTTCATCAACGGCTATCAGTATGGAAAGTTTGTTCCGCATGTCGGGCCTCAGTTCCGCTTCCCCGTGCACGAAGGCATCCTCAACCACCACGGCGAGAATACCATCGGCATCACTCTGTGGGCGATGGAAGAGGGCGGTGCGAAGATCGAGGGTCTCAGCTGGGACGTCAGCATGATCACTGAGACAGGCTTCGGGGAGGTTGAATTGTCACCGGCGCCGGAGTGGGAGAAGAGGGAAGGCGCTTACTAGAATGTTTTGGGCAGGGATGATTACAAACCAAGAGAAAAGGCTTCTGAAGGAAAGAGGACGAAAACCTTTGACCTTAGAAGTAGCTTCATTAATCACTCTTTCATGCCTCCTTGTCATGTGTATCCTGAGGTTCCCCCGTGAGTGAGAGAGAGAGTATGTGTCGTTGCCCCTTCCCTAGTAAGCTCTACAGTGTCCCGAACTCAAATAGACCACCAACGACACCTCATACAAAGTCAAATACAAATTCAAAAGCTTTACAATTATCATATTGATATATGTCTACGCCAAAACACGGTTGGAATTCTTCCTCAGCTCCAACACTACAACCGTCCAATCGAACACACCCATTGCGGCCCACGTACAATCTCACAATTCTTGACATCCCCTTCCATCTTGTCATCAAGGATCCTTCTCTATCATTATCTTCTCAAGAAGAGATCCTAAAAATGCATTCCGTCCTCATTCGCCAGAAATATCGTTGCAACGACGACCTCGATTGCATGAACAAGATCGGCACGGCTCTGGGCGTGAAGCTTTCCGTCCTCCTGTTCTTCTTGTATCAGATCTTCTGCGTGGCGTGCTTGTACTCGGCGCTTCGGGAGAGATGGCGCCGCGTCCATGCTTGAGAAGCTTGCCAGGCATGATTGCTAGAGGAGGGCAACGCTGCAAGCAAACGGAAGAGACTGTGTCGAATTCCGCTTCACACGAGAGGGAAGCCAGGAAGGTCCCTGGAATTTTAGATGTTAACCAAGGAGAAAAATGCAATCAATGTACAGCAAGCCCGGAACTCGAGCTTACAGCCGAAACGGCACTCATTCCTTCCTCTTCTTCCATCGCATCCTGAAACTCAACCCACGTTCCCATCTTGCCCAGAACAAACTCCTCGTACCTCATCTCCTTGCCCTGTTCTCCAACCATGGCCTCCACTCCCGGCTCGCAAAAGAAGGGCATGCTGTACCGCTCGGTGCCGGAGCTGCGGACGCGGTGCTGGGTGGCCACGAATCGACCGCCGCTCATCTGTGCCATCAGGTCGCCAACATTGACTACGATACTTCCCGGCACGTAGGGCGCGGGGATCCAGGCGCCGTCAGCGTTGAGCACTTCCAGCCCGCCCGTTGCGTCTTGGTGCAGCAGGGTCAGGAGGCCGGAATCCGTGTGGGGAGTGCAGCTCAGCTCTTGCTTTGGTGCGTTGGCTGCTTTTTCCGTCTGAGGCCTTGGGTAGTGGAGGAGGCGAAGAGTTGATACGCTATTTCTGAGGATGGATGTGAAGGCAGCAGGGCTCTTCCCTGTCGAAGCCGCAAGAAGCACCAGGAGGGTATTCGCTAGCGAAGAAAGCTCAGCATACAGCGTTTCCAAACGCTCACGTTCAGGGAAATCGTTCCTCGAAGGAAAGCAATTCGATTCGGTGAGGTTGAAAGGCGAATTGGATGGCTTCGTCGACGGCGGTAGCCGGTGTGTTGGTCCCATCTCAAACCCAGCCTTCAAGTTCTGAGCATCCGCGCCGGGCTGTGCTGGGAAGTATCCTCGGTAGGTGTTCTTGTTCGATTTCCGGAAGGTCCTCTTTGCGACATCCATTTTGACGTCCTCGGGAAGTGAGAAGAAGCTCTTTGCAATGTCGAAGACATCTTCATGGCCGAATGACAGTGGCACGTTGATCAAATAGGCGAAGCCGACCGTCGAGAAAACTTCATCGAGACGAGAAGACAGGGCGCGCAGTTGGTCCTCTGTTGCGCTGTCGGATGTGAGTGGCGCGAGGTCCACGATTGGCAGGCTGGTGAAAGAGGTCGTCATCTTGACTACCGGGGGTGGGATTGAAGCAGGTTGTCTTTAAAAGTCAAGGGGCAGCAAGTTGCGCAGTGGATATGAGAGATTCCAAGCTGTCTTTTATGTATTGCGCCTCCTTCAGGTCGGTGGCGGCGGTCACGAGATGCAATCCTTCGGCACGCCCGCTTATGATCTCAGCAAGTCGAAATGGTCAAGGCGCCAAACAGGGCAAGTGCTCGCGTGATGCAAAGTGAGACTGAATCATAAGTTTGAACCATTCAGCCGTCATCGGAGAGTTGCGCGGGGGAAGAGAACCGTCAAAGAGGAGAGGTGTGGAGAGCATTAGATCATTGTGCATGATGGAGATGGAGGTCCGAAAAGGGGTTAGGGGCTAGGCGTATAGGTGTGGTAAGAACGAAAAGAAGAGGAGGAAACAGACTGCGACCTCTTGTCTTTTATTGTTTTCTTTACCACCTCATATAGACTAAATAATTTCCAGGTTTCACAAATTTTCCGAGATCAATGACCCTTCACCCTTCGTGTGTTGCAGTCTGGATAAAAGCGAGGTCTTCTGAGAGAATTCACGATTCTTTTCTTCTGCATTTTCATAATGAGATAAGACCAAATGAAAAAGTGTTGTTCGTCATCTGAGGGCTGCATTGTCATCCGAATGAACGGAAAGAGGCGTATAGCGATTTGGGCAACCAGCTCCCCTGGAAGCGCAATGCGAGCTTCCAGGATGGGGTTTCTTTTGGTGAAACTAGCCAAGAGCAAAGTCTCCAGGCATCTGAAACTAGGTTCACTGAGATCCCAAGCTATTCCGAAGCAAAGTGGTGTTCGGGTGATGTAGTCGGACCACCAGGGTCCTCTACTTTTGACGACGAGCCTTCCGCTTCTTGTCACACACAGGACAATTCTCCCTGCGGAGGAAACGGAGCCGATGCAAGCTGCACCATCTTTGATGCTGCTTGCAGAAGAGATGCTTGCGGGTCCAGCGGCAGTTTCCCCAGTGCCGGCGGGGGCAGTGATGGCGGTCTCGTCCACCAGCTCTACGAGCCATGGCGGGCACTTGAGTTAGAGAAAGGGTTGTTGAGAGTATTTGTAGCTTTTCGTGGAGTCCTGGCGTTTCCTTGTCGACTTGATAATGGATAAGGCTATGCAGTGTAAATCCTTGGTCGTGGGCGACGTATTTGTATGTCCGCGTCCCCCAGACCATCTTAACCAATTTCTGTTGTCTTCCATTTCGAAGCGGTTGCGACAAAGAGCTTTGAGAATGAAAGCCATTTAATGGGATTATAGAATCAATTCGAAGACGACATGCAGCATCTTGTACATTATCTTCAAAATCCCCCACTGAAACAAGAGTTGGACAAAGCTCAAGCGTGGCGCCTCCTAACAAGGAGAGATTTAGTCTCGACCTCGACCTGGACTTGAGCTCTGGAACAGGAGCAAAAATAAAGAAGAAAAATCACACATGGAAAGCTTCAAGTAGCCTACTAATGATTGGATGGTAGGTGAAGGTCCCTGTCTTACGCTTCTGAGCGGACAGGCCCTGCTCATGTTTATCTGTTCAATATGGTTGTCTTCACCAAAGACAGTCGAGCTTTATGATGGTGAAACGCATTATAATCGAGAAGACCCTACAGTGTAAGCTCCTTATCCCAAGCCTGAGATCATTGCAAGGAAGAAAGAGCATCAATCGCTCGTACTCCACAAGAAGACTGTCTCCGAATATCCTCACAACTCTCTTAGATAGGAAAGAAGAGTCATTTCAAGCAATACAGTGTGAAAAAAAGGAAACAAATTAACTTCTCTTACTCTTTTGACGAGTCACATTACATAGGATTCTCAAAGGGTATGGATCTCTGACTATCCCAACTCGGACCATCCCGTCTTCTTGCAACACTTCAGCTTGAATGCAGGTCAAGTAGTCGTTCCCATAGCTGAAGGGATAGAGTACTCGCTACGTTACTGGTACCCAGACTCGAATCCTGCAGTGTTCTTTGAGTTGTTTTCCAGAAGTCTCCATCAGGATGGCGGCGAACCGTGAGCTGAGCCAGTCTTTGCGACGGGCCGGTAAGTTCAATCTAGCAAAACAGGGGCCAGGACGACATCGGTAGACACTGAAAACCCCGAATCTTACAGAGGGTGAATAAGAGTCATTTCCATGCTTCACAGTGGTATTCTTCGGACTGTTTCCGGCGCTCTGGAAAACGACGTGAGAGGTGTGTACGCTTATCTCCCGAGACTCAACACGCAATCGCACGGGCGTATGGTCTGCCGGCGCTCTAGTGGCATTGTGTGAGTTTGACGCAGGGCTCACACGCGAAATATGTCTAATCCCGGCAATGGTGGGAATGAATCATGGTGCTGCTCACTTTCACCACCGGTTAGGAATCCGAGAGAAGAGGGGTTATCGGACCTGACCAGCCATTCCAATCTCCCACTTTGAAGCCACTGTGAAGCCGCAGCAGCCCGAGCGTCAAACCCGAAACCCGACTGCGAATCCTCCATTTTTGTGAGTATTTGGCACCATTGATGAGTTGCACGGGCGGGACTCGCTTGGCTTTCCGCGGCCAACGGTCCCGATACCGCGCGAGTACTAGCCCTCCGCGGAAAACTCCACACGTATATACTCCGCTCGGCGTCGGCTTCCAGCCATAGAACCAAGATATCGATACCTGAAACTCAGTCGTCCTCACCCGCAATCGCAGCGCGCCGTGAGGGTTAGTTACATTGTTGACCGGCAAACCATCATGGGCGAAACAATTGTAGTAATTGGGTAAGCCAGACCGGCACAAGGGGTGCATATGTGTGCTGATGATATCATAGTGCTGGTGTGTCAGGGTTGACGTCGGCCCTGTTGTTGTCGAAGGACAAGACGAACGATATCACCGTGGTTGCCAAGCACATGCCCGGCGACTATGACATTGAGTATGCGTCGCCCTTCGCTGGCGCCAACGTGATGCCGTAAGTGAGCCAATATTGAGTTGCTAGATGCGAGGCTGACACCTTTGATAGCATGAGCAGCAAGGAAGACAGCAAGTGGGAAAGGAAAACCTGGTATGAGTTAAAGAGGCTGTGTCAGAACGTCCCAGAAGCCGGCATTCACTTTCAGAGTAAGGCTTCTTACCATCCCACGGAACTTGGCTGTAGCTGACCACATGAAGAGTGCCGCATCAACAGGCGGGCAAGTGATATTGAGGACAAGCCCGGCTTTCCTAAAGGACCATTTGACCCCAAGCCGTGGTTTGCCGACCTGTTTGAAGACTACCGTGAGCTACCAAAGGAAGATGTTCTGAAGGGCTACGATTCGGCCTGCGAGTTTGGAAGCGTTTGCATCAACATAGCTATCTATCTTCCATGGCTTGTAGGACAGCTTACGAAGAATGGTGTCAAGGTAAAGCGCGCCGTCGTCTCCGACGTCCGGCAAGCAAAGAAGATGAGCCACACAGGCCGGCCAGCCAGTCTGATCATCAACGCCACCGGTCTCGGCTCCATGAAGATTGAGGGTATCAAAGACTCTACCATGTACCCAGCCCGCGGCCAAGTCGTCGTTGTCCGCAACGAGGTCCATCCGATGCTGCTAGGGTCATGCGCGGAAGGGGACGTACCTGGCGATGCGCTGTACGTTATGCAGCGAGCCTCTGGCGGAGGCACCATCCTGGGCGGCACTTTCCAGCCTGATAATTGGGAGTCACAGCCTGACCCTGACACGTCGATCCGCATCATGTCGAGGATCGTCGAAGCCGTGCCAGAAATCGCAGATGGCAAAGGAATAGCTGGTCTGAGTGTAGTAAGACATGGCGTAGGTCTGAGGCCATATCGGAAGGCAGGTGTGCGCATTGAGTCAGAGAAGCTCGATGACGAGACACATATTGTGCACAACTACGGACACGGTGGCTGGGGATACCAAGGATCGTACGGCTGCGCGCAGGACGTCGTTGAGCTGGTTGAGAAGGTCAAAAGGGAACGTAGTGGTCGAGCAAAGCTGTAGAGAACCGCGAAGGTGTAACAGAAGAAGAATTGCAGATCATGTTCATCATTCAGGTATTGCCCTAATTGGACCCAGTCCCTACTGAATTCAACAATGAAATTCGAAGAAATGGACATGAAGCGACTTTCACGTAGGCCAACAAGGGCGAGACGCGATGCCCCTGGCAGTTACCAAAGGCGCGTCAACGTAGGACCCACAAAATCGGCCGTTGCGGCGAAAAAATCTCCCGGCCGCCATTGAGATCGCATCGCATACAGCTTCACTGGGCAAGCTCCCTCAGCACATTTCCCTCCAGCCACCCTACTGCCGACATTTCTTCTCTACCACGATGAGCTTCGTACCGGTCAACCCGCGGCCTATGCTGCAAAAGCTTGTCAACGACGACGTCGTTGTTCGCCTGAAGTGGGGGGAGACCGAGTACCACGGCAAGCTTGTCTCGATAGACAGCTACCTCAACCTGCAGCTGTCGGGGACAAAGGAATACATTGACGGCAAAGCCACCGGTGATCTTGGTCAGGTCTTGATACGGTATGTCTTACCTGTAGAAGCAGTCATCGGGGCAGATACTAACTAGGACCAGCTGCAACAATGTTCTGTGGATAAAGGGCGCCGGTCAAGGGGACGATGTGAAGAAGGAGGATGTCAAGATGGAAGACTAAACCAGGACGACGATCGCGAAAGGCCCCATACGACATCCCATTGAAGCGCGCGCGTTGTCGGGGGAAATAGAGGTGATAGGCGAATGGCGTTCAAGGGCTTTCCACTTGCTGCACACGACAGCATCCGACCTGCGACGAAGCAAAGAAAAATATCGGGATTCACGTCCAACGGACACGGCTGGCTCTTTTCGTCAAGGCTACGCACGGCGCGGACCAAGGATTGTCATCGCAAGCGCAGTGGCATCCGCGAGCGACCAGAAGGCGTGGTCCAGATGCAACGACTCAATAGCATGCCTCAGCGCGCACTCTGCATTCGCTATTATTCTACTTGAGGGAGTGGAGTTTGGGCAAACTGTCCTGCTCCCGTGACCGGAATGGTCACAGTCTAGGAAACAGATCAATAGAGCTTGACCTAGACAAACTTGCTTCGACGTTCCGAGATAGAGAGTGAGTTTTGCGTGAGCCAAAGCTTGCACACCTACAGTCAACCATGATGTGAACTTTGGGGTGATGGTTTCGGGCACAAATTTATACTTGCTCAATGCGGACCTCACCCAGCAAGGCTGGATACGTACCTTGACATGAAGCGACATGGGACAGTGCAAACTCGACCAGAAAGCAGCTAACGAGCACCCTCGCTGTAATAGCAGCCTGTAACGTTGAAAAGCCATGCACCGCGTTTTAATGAGGTCGAGTGGCCGTCACTGTCAGCCACAGCGCTGTATGGGCGCTAATTAAAGATCGAGACACTGGAGTCACAGGCGCGGGAGATTAACGGATACCAAGCACCGTCACAAGCATGACCACGACGGCCACGCCAGCCGACAGCCTCACTCCTTCATCTCTCGAATTGCGATCCGGTCGAATACAACTGGTACCGGCGATCTCATCCCTAGTGCACCGTCCCATCGACCACCCGCCCTCTGCCACGAAGCCTGTTGCCGATCACGAGGCGCACACTCGCGCGACGCGCAGCCGTTTGATTGCGAGTTTGACTTGGGTGCGACAGGGCTGGCCATGAACCTCGATTCACGAACCTAACAATTTCACGACTCTGAGCCTGCCCTTTTTTTGCTCGACTGCCATCCGCGACCTTGATTCCAACTGTTCGAATGCCTCTAGCGCCCAGAGTTCCTGAACAAGCCGACCTTGAACAACGAGCCTCCAGGGATGATGGCAGACCCTGATGGACGTCTGCCCCAGGGCGAGATCAACGACGACGAGCTGCCGTACGAAAGACAGAGACCAGCGAAACGAGACTTCGAACACCTGGCGCGACCCAACGTGACGCTCGAACTCAAAAGCCCAAAATGCAAGGGGAGCAACATGCGCGCACGACCTTCCGTCAAGACATCCAAAACCATACCGCCGAGCCCTGAAGCCATGACCGAACGACCTCTCACATCTGCCTTTTCGAGCCCTATGCGGCCTAAGAGCACCCCTTTTCCGCAGACGCCCAGCGAGCCCACAAGTGCGACCGAGAGCACCGATGATAGCAGGTGGTCGAGGCAGCCACAGCTGACCGATGAGGTCCCTGTTTCGAGCCTGTCTCTAAGCCCGCCAGCGCAGGCTAATCGTTCAGCTTTCACTTCCCGGCTTATCGAACTGCCTATCGAGATTCAAGAAGCGATTCTCGACTACGTCTTCGGCTTCTACTCTTCCACAACTTCGCAAAGCGGACAATACATCCCAAGCATGGGCAGTAACAGCTGGACTGTCGCTAAGCGATACGGGCGGAGAAAGAACTTGACAGCACTGGCGACGGTCAATCGGCAGTGGAAGTGCCTGGTTCAATCACGCTTATTCCGCCACATCAAGTTGCGTGGAACAATTGCAGAGTTGAATGATGCGATCAAATTTCTTTCCGTCCGGGACGAGCTTCGCGGATACGTGCAGCACTTGGAAATCTGGTTCCCCGTGTTCTACCACAAAGCTAGCGTCACAACAGTAGACACGATGGCTCGAGGGATGGCGAGCCATATGGCGGCGAACTACCTGCTACCAGGCGACAAGTGCTCGCTCGAGGACGTGTTCCGCTTCATCGCTTTGACGCTGCCCAGCGTACGATGCTTGACACTAGAAGGAGGAGAGCGCCGCAAAGCGCCCAAGATCGACGTGTTCAACAAAAGGTTGGGCCTTACAGAGCTCACCAGACTAGACACTGTGACAACCCTCGTTATGAAGGGTCAGTGGAATCTAGCGCGAGACAACGGGGACTTCGCAAACATCATCACCGCGATTCCGAATCTGCGGCGACTCTACAGCTCTTACAGCAGGGGAAAGAGCAAGTCCTACATCACCATCGCAAACTACCTGCCTCTTCTCCATCAACAAGCGAAGCACATAAACGACCTCCGACTATGCCTCGAATCCGACGGGAGGAGGGAGGCCCTAGCGCCTACCTATGCCCGCAAAGCCGCCGCTAGAGTACATATATGTGAGAGTCTGGCCCAAGCCGCCAGCAACCTCGAGCACTTCTCGTACAGCGGGCGTTTGTGTCACTCGCTGTTCGACCGTCTCGGAAGGCTCTCGGATTCTCGCAGCACACGCTTACGCACAATGGATATCACGCTCAAGAACTGCTGCCGGACAGTCGACCAGATGACGGAAGGCACAGGGTCTGGACTGGAGGTTATGGGTTTCATGAAGGCGTTTGAGAAGCTGGTTCTCGGTGCGATTCGGGCTTTGTCGACTTTGACCGAGATTCGATATCTCCGCATCCGCTTCGTCGACCTAGGTAAGGCAACCCTGCAGTCTTGCTCGTACGCAACTAACAACCAAACAGAATCCACCGTTCCAGTCCTCAACCCCTTTTTTCTCTACCACAACGGCCAGTGCTCTGGCGTCTGGAGCTCGACCATCGTAAACGAGATGAGTCGCGTACGACCCGAGGCAACTTGGGTTGAGCTGCTTCATAGTTTTGGCGAGGCACAGTACGAGTACAGACCTGATGGGAGGCTTGTGGTACATCAGATTGCGCCCAACAGCACCCCGCTAGTGTCACAGCCCCTCTCGGCTTACCAGCTCTTCTGGACGCAATACGGAGGTACCTATCCCCCGCATCCTTTTCTAGGAGGGCAGTAAGTCACGTCGTAACGTGCACAGAGTGTGAGATGGTGGGCAGGGCCAAGCATCTAGTTTAGGTGTGAGAAAGTACCTACGTTTAGGGCTATCTAGAGGCATCCAGGAGGCACGGAGGATTTGGCCAGCGACCTCAATATTTTCAAAGATTGATAGCTCAGAGTGGCTGCGCAAACACGGAAAGGCAAGGGCATCTAAAGGGACCAAGGGCAAATACCATCAGCGAGGCGTTGGAGATAGGCATGTCTTCCGATGCAGAGGGTGCTGAACAGCACCGCGCACAATTAATGAGGCACAATGATTTTTCAAGACTACCGCTCATGTGATTTGTATCCAACTGCAGCCCTTTACTTACTTGCCCTTTGGCCTCGTCGCCTTGGTTTGGGTTGCGCGCCATCTTGGATGATGATTCCCAGTATCCAGCAATTCGTCAGGAAGAAAGCCAACGAAGCAACCCACAGACCGGGGAAGAATGTGCTAATCCCCAAAAATTCAAGGTTGTACCCTTGCTGCAACCATGCAGCCTGCGTCGCCACCCACAGGCCCAAGGCTGACATGCCCAGCTTAGGGTTGCGCAACATGGAAGATTCTGGCAGGTACAAGGGTAGAAATACCATGTACCATAGAAAGTACTGGATGCCATTAGTCGAGATTGATATCAAACGGGGCTTCCCTACCTGCGATGTGCAGACTTTGTTAAAGGTCACAAAAGCGAACGTCTGTGCCATCATACTGGTTGCCAGGTCCTTCTTCGCGACGACAAGAGGGATCAGGAAACAGGAGAAGAGTAGCTGGGGGAGAAACGCCAGCGACTCGGCGTGAAGGCGGGAGGCAGCTGGCGGCAGAGTTGAGGACAGGTAGAGCAAGGTATTGTAAGGCGAGAAGTTGTGTCGATGGTCCAGACGAGTGACATGATGCAGGAAGGTGTGCTGCAAGAAGTCGTGACCGTAGCTAGTCGGATTTCAGCAATAATCACAAGACGAGAGAGCTTGAGACTTACATCGAATACATTGCTGCATTCAGAGCCGCAAATGTGCTCAAGCTGGTGAGGGCCAGTGTGATCCTCTCGGTCGAGAAGAACCGCATTGCAGCTTGCGTCCACGATGTCACCGGTGTGGTACGCTTCCCGAGTCTCTCCACATCCATCCACCAGACGATTGCCGGCGCGTAAATGAATGGATAGATCTTGAAATGCACGCTCAACCCTAGGACAGCACCCGCCATGACAATCCTCCGCTTCTCAACCGCCCAGAGCAAGCTCATAACCAGAACACCCAACAGCCCTTCTGAGCTGCCCCTGGTACTGATCGTCGCTACCATGGGGTTCCATAGCCAGATCGCTGCAAACGCCCCTACGCGCTGACTGCTCATGCCTCTGGCTTGCAGAAGCTTGATGATAAACCATCCCGCTAGCAAATCTGCAGCTGCGAACATGACCTTTCCGAAAGAAAAGAAGCCCGGCCAGGATGTCGGAACAAGGAGCCACGCCAGCAAGGGGGTGTACCGATAGGTATCGCGCAGGTACGGCGACTCGCCGTGGGCGACGTAGCGAGCGGCATCAGTGAAGACGAGATAGTCGATGTCGGTGTACTTGAGTGCTGAATGGGCGTCCTGGTATATGCCGTAGCAGAGGAGTACGAGGCGGAGGAGAAGGGCGATGAGGAAGAGAGGGACGGGACGGAGCAGGGTGGAAAGGGCCATTGTGTCGGCGACAATGAGCATGGTGGTAACGGCCGGCTGCTAGCGTGTTTTGGACATGTTCTTGAGCAACTAGAGTTGTAGGAGATGATCAAGTCTGCGCCAGATCAGAGATTGGCGTAAATGCTGAGTGAAAGTCGTGGTTGATGTGAGACGATGAATATGCGACGTGTTGAGACGCGTTAGAGTAGGAATTGGGGCTTCACACTGTGGGCTTTCCAGCAACTCTACGAAGAAAGCTTCTAGGTCGTCAAGGTATGTATCAAATAATACCTGGCAAGCTTTGGAACTATGTACTGCATATCCATACATACTTCCGTGCCCTTTCCTTAAGCGAACGCCGTTCGATCAAGAAGTACCGTTCCTGGAGAAGGGTGTCACAGCCAGGCTTATCGATAGCAACGTGCACTGTGCTCTGTTCGACAAGTGCACAAACCCGACCCACATGCTACCAGCATGGTGCCATCATCACTGCAATACTCACTCATTCAACACCCGTCGAATCCAACTCGAACTCTCCACTCTCTCTAGAGAGTCTTTTAAAAGTATGTCTGGAGGCGTCAAAAGGGACCGAGACGGCAATGCCCGCGCAAAGAACGCCGGCGGTCAAGATGCTCCCCGCGGGCGTTTCCACGATATGTTTGAGGGCTTCCGAGATGAGCTTGATGAGCACTACGAGCGGAAGGAGAGGATCATCAAGGCCTCGCGGGATGTCACTGCTTTGAGTAAGAAGATGTATGCTCTACAATGCTTCATTTGAAGGACGATGCTGATACTTGCACACAGCATTTTCTCGCTCCAGAGGTAACTAATACCCATCACGACGTTGTAACCTGTTCTCACAAATTATAGGGTTAAAAATCTCAATAATGACCTCCCACCCAATGTCCAAAAAGATGTGGACTCTCGACTCGCCGAGATATCGAATCTGCTGGCAGGCATCACGCCAGACCTCCAATCTCTGAACCGATACCGCTACGCCTGGCAGCTGCGTTGCCTGGAAGAGCTCGTGGAGGCCCTCTCCTTCGCGCACTACCTCCGGCACCAGTCTCTCATCACAATCGCCGAAGCCCAAGCTGCCGTTCCGGGCGACGTCTCATTGTCCTCGCATGATTACTTGTACGGTGTGTTCGACCTGTTCGGGGAATTGATGCGTTTCGCCACGGTCACAACAGCACAAAAGGGCGAGCTAGTCGGCGACAAGGATGGGCGAAACATCCTAGGTGACATCCACGAGCTGGCTTGCGCGTATGAGATGCTACCCGAAATACCGACCAAGGATTACAGGAGCAAGATGAGCTCCATGCAGCAGAGCGTGAAGAAGGTCGAGAAGCTGGGATATGGTCTGGTCGTGAGAGGTAGTGAGCGGCCGAAGGGGTGGGTGCCGGATATGAAGGACGAAGCACCAGAACCAGTATCGCCTGTATGATTGTGGCTTGACCTTCCTCCATTGCTTTTCTTGCGGATGTTTGATGCTGTCAATGTCAGGACCAGGGAACATCAGAGGAACAGACGATGGGAACGTTAATGTTAACACTAGTCACCTGAACGGTGTGAGAACTAACATAGTGTTAGAGAACGAAACGCAACGGATCGCCATTGGCGAGTTATATAACCTTTGTGCATCGTGCATATGTTTGATTTCCTCCTGATACTCTCACCCCTGATGCGGACAAAGGGGTCAGGGTAAGTAAGCGACAATGAGCCGTCGCCGTAACAAGCTCGTGAAGCGCGATCCACGTATCCCACAAGTCATCCCAGTGCGACGTCCCCTATCGCTTGAATCATTCATCAACCCTACTGGGCCAGGTCCGGATATCCTCGACGCAATTCTCCACCCAAAACGGCTAGAACCCACCGACGCTCTGCACCACAGCCCAGACTCCAAGCAGCCACTGCACTTCGAACATCCTAATAGGATTCGTAAGCCTGTTGTGCGCCCCTCAACCCTCGGGGTCTCTTTGCCGTTCTTCCCGCGCCCCTCTTTGGAATGTGTTGCTGATCTGGCTGGTCCGGAGACGCTCTTGTTTCACGCCCCTGAGGAAACACGGCCCGGTAGGTACCGCGAGATTAAATATGGTGAAAGTTTGGACAGTAAAACTGACTCACTTGAGAGCTGCTTTACGAATCCTGGGGTTTCAAATAACAATCTTAATGTTGAGGAAGACAACGTAGCTGGACTAGGGCCTGGTAGTCCTGACGTGAAGCAATCACCACTGGTCGTCCTCATCTGTCGCATCAATTTTATGATTAGCTCAGGACCTACTCAACAGCTCAGAAGAGTCGGCAACCTTCCAATCAGGCCGTTCGGCGCCTTCTTCGAGGAAGGCGACATGATGCCGCCATTCATTCCACAGCGGCCGACAACAAGAGATCCTTCACCACCCGAACTATGCCTCTCGCCAAGTTTCAAGCCTCCAACCTACACATCTCGCTCTCAACGTCATGTTTCATTCGCCTCGGACGTCCTAGGATACGATTTAACGAGTCCACGTCAAGAAGCCGATCTCCTAAACCCTCTCGAACGACATGCTAAGCAAGTCCGCGTGGCTGCGCATGATGAGTTCTATGAGAATCTTCACACAGTCTGTCTGGGAAACCCTAAGCGCTTCATTCCCAGAATTCCTAACGGAATGTCCCAGCGTCGGCAGAGTCTCGCTACGGAAGAATCTCGCAGGTTTTGGAACCATCTTCAAAGGGACTGCGTCAGCTTCTCCTCAGACCCAGCTCACGAAATTCGACTGAGAATGATGGAGAGGCTTTTTCGTCTGGTATGGCGTAATGCCTTCAGGGTGCTGCCCAAGCCACATGAGGTGATGTCCCAGGCTGCTGTTGTGGACGAAGTTCGTCGCGTGGTCGATATGTTGATTGGCTTCTTTTCACTCTTCGAATACAACCCCGCCGGTGAGGATAGATCCAAGTTCGTCAGAGAAGTAACCCGTCTGGCCTTTTCTGCCTATAGACTTCGAGCCTTGCTGAGGCCAACCGGGAGGTTCGCGTTCCGGGTCACCGTCCCGCTGTACATGCGGAAGGCCACGCGTAGGCTTGACCTCCTACGCAACAACGTCAGCGTCTTTGAAACACATGGCTCAACCAATATTAATGAAGATAGTGCGGACATTGTGTATATGATGCTCTGTGGGGGAATAGTCAGATCGACTGTGGGTGGGAGACGGCCAGACGGCACGCGTGCTGTCGTGTGCGATAGCGTCCAGGAATGCCGGGCTGTCTGTGTGTCGTGGAGGCCTGCTCTTGGTGAGACCGTTTCACCATGGGCCGGTAAGTTTGATGATCAGACGATAGAGGTGAACGCTTGGACGGTTGCGCAGACCTTGGCGCGGGATCTTCGGTACATGGACAACAACGGTGAGGTTTAGAAGTATATGTAAATGGCAGCAAGAGTTGAGGACCTGCTTCGCTTCAACCAGATAGTATGTCGAAGACTAAATCATCACCTCCAAAGTTCGAGTTCTATTTCCAAGTCTACCTTAGCCAGTGCGAAGTAAACACGATGCTCGGAAAAGCGGTGATGCAGGGAAGTAACACTCCGCTACTTCCCCCATTTAAACGAAAGCATCTGTAAGTTTTGAGTATTTCACGCTTTTGGAGCACCAGCTCTTGAATAAGAAGTGTTGCGGTCAGTGCCTTGTAGCGGTCTGTAGCAGTAGGTACATTAGCCAGCTCCGAGCACCCGGCAGCCGAGTGGCCATCGGGGCGTTTTGACCCAGTTGAAAATATTTGATTCTTTCATATAAGTCGCCTCGTCCCATCTTGTGCGTTTCATCTACCTCCGTCGCATAGATGCGACGGAAAACGCGCGACGCGACCAATACAGCGCGGAAAGGAGCCTAATCCCCTTTCTCTTGAGGATCCAATACCTCCATCCGCTCCCTTTCGCTTTTTTCTCAAGACCTTCTAACCATCGCACTCCATCTTTTTCTGTGTTCATTGTACCTATTACCACCAACGTATAAGCACGCCAACGCTTGCCTCGATCTTCACACCCACCCCACCTGTCCAGCAACGTATACGCACCACCAAGAGAGTCATATTACGGCAAGATGGGGCCAGGCTTCGATAGCTCGTACGTGAGCCAGGTCGACAGCGACAGTCCGTGGTCTCTAATAAACCCTCTACCTCGTCTATCCCCAGCCCAGACCCCTATGTTCATGGCACAGGAGCCTACAAACGCCGCGACCTTTAGCGAAACCAAGCGCCTTCCCGTGCGGAACACATACACCGATGTGCCGAACAGCGTTTTAGGGTTGCTCGATGACTATCAAGACTACAGCAACCCGCCACCTGAGGCCGCAAGCTCTGACGGGGACTGGGACATGGACGCTCAGGAAGATCAGGGAACAAGTGACGGAAGCACTCAGCCTCCTGAGACAGTCTCGGGAGCAATTTCACAGACAACTGAGTTAGGAATCCTACAGAAGTCCCAGACTTTCGTGAATCTTGTCGAATGTACAGAGGCGCCCTCGGATCAGCCACTCCCACTGACTGGTTCCACTATCAAAACCGACACTCCAAAGACTACGATGGAACACGCCTCCCCACAGAGCTATGAGAGCGACGTTCCCAGGTTCGAAACTTTTAAGTCGCACCATTCTGATTCGAAGAAGGTGCCCATCGTATTGATCCATGGGGACTTCCACACTCCCCAGGTATGCGCCTCTCATCTTTCTATCCTGAGGTCGACTAACCTTCAG
The DNA here is from genome assembly GCA_037042185.1 of Sordariomycetes sp. S80-01Y. NCBI lineage: Eukaryota > Fungi > Ascomycota > Sordariomycetes > Sordariomycetes sp. S80-01Y. The sequence goes on along the minus strand of JAXQJY010000027.1, from coordinate 2,357,062 downwards.
AAAGATCTGGAAAAGAAAGCCTGATGGCGGCAAAGGCTGGGCTCACAAGCTCGCCGATCTGGGACACGATGTCTTCCTGGTGGACCTGAACCTCAACCCCTCCAACTTCCACGATGCCGGTGCCCAAGGCTTGTCTATGCGCAGCGTACAGGATAACCTGACATGCACAAGCACGCGACCTCGGACAGATAACTGCGCTTGGACAATGTGCAAACTCCATGATAAGTGGCCTGGTGTAAGATAACCCCTACAAGATAGACTATACGTTTTATGGCTGACAATTTGGAAGTCTGGCAAAATTGGCGACCCTGTCTTCGTGGCATGCTATGCCTCGCTTCGTCCAGTCTATCTGGATAAGGAGAGCCGGCAGTCACACGCTCAGATGACTGTTGTCAAGGTCCTTTCGAAAATTGGAAAGGCTGTCCTTGTCGGTGAAGGGAGCGGGACTCAGGGTGCTTGGCTTGCGGCCGATGCTGCCCCCTCGCTGGTCTTTGGTGTCATTGCAATCGAGCCACTCGGCAGCCCCTTCGGAAGTCCGGCAAAGCACGTAGGCGGAGTGCAGGAGTTCTCTCGCGACATTAGATACCAAGCTGGAGTTCGCGAATACGGCCTCACGGACATCCCCCTGACCTTTCAACCTCCCCTCACACAGTCCAACCTGGCCGCTGACAATCAATGCGAAGATTCCCTGCCTCCCTTGAACATCCAACAAGCCGTGGTCAGTGGCTCATACGGTCCGCGTCGCTTGTGGCTCCAGAGCGACCACAAGTACGCAATCAACACCAAGACTATGAGATGCCGAGATCACTTGGGTGTTCGCAAACTTTCGCAGCTCCAGAAGGTCAAGCACGTCGTCGTCACGTCCCACACTAGCTCCCATGCCGTCTACGACTACGCCACTGTAGCTTTTATGCGACAGGCTGGGCTCGATCCCGTTTGGAAGCACCTAAAGAAAGAGGGTTTCTTTGGAAACGGTCGCCTGATGTTCTTGGAAACAAACAGCGACGCCATCGCGGTCAAGATATCCGAATAGGCTTCTGATATGCGGCCCGCTGTCGTAGCGATGGAGGGGACAGACCCCGGTCACTCTTCAATCAAAGAATTGATGAATGTATATGGTACTCAAGCCCGTGAGTTTCCCAGCACAGGTATGAGGGCTTTCGACTCCCTTCCTCGAATGGGAGAAACCAGCAGCGACGAAATTCACAACCCTATTCCGCAACAAGGGCCGGATTGCGGGGTTGAGAGCATGGACATGCCATTTCAAGGACAGTTTCTATTTCCGAACACTATTCCATGGTCGAACCAAGCTTGGATGCTCTTTCCGCAAGACTCGATGAATTTCCCAGCTCAACCCATGCCTGGATTAGCCGGGTCAGCAAGCCAAGACTTCTTCAACGGCTCAGCTGTCAACTGGAACAGCTCTTTGGGCGGCCATACATACCTTCCTGGACCACATAGTCCACCCGGAACTCTCGCACCGCTCACTCAAAACCAGCACCACACGACTCTCCAGCAGCCAAAGCCAACCTTCCGCACAGAGCACCAAGATCCAGCTCACAACGGTAGCTGGAACGGCAGAAGCCCATATGTAAAGCTTGGTCCTAAGATTAGAGCTTCAATTGACGGTCCATCTAACTCTCCGAGTATGGCTCACCGCTCTTCAAGGTATAGTTCCAAGGCTACGAGCCATACAGGCTGCGCATTTGAGAAATAGGTTCAGTAGGTGGATTCTGTCAGCTCTTCTACAGGCTACAATCTTGATCCCAACTGGCTTTTGTTGTCTTTGCTTCTATCAATCTTTAAAGAACTTCGACGGTGATATTCCGACTGAGACATTGAAGAAGGGGGAACATAGGCATCAAAGCCAGGACAAAGGCTCGATTGGAAGATATTGAGATTCTTTATGGCAGGCCCTTTTCCATGTAGCTTCGATATACGGACTAATAGCGCAACACTACCCGCCCAGAAAGTTAGAGCATGTGATCATGAGCATTCTCAAAAGCACCCCATGTTAAAGTATGATGACTGAGAGCGCTTGGTTCTCCGGAGCTTCAACCGCCCGCTGATTAATCAATCAACATGTCGATTCCAGCTCTACTTTATAATTCTACCACGAGCAATCCATGCAATGGTTTGTTTGGTAATACCTTGACGTGGAGCGAGCGGAACCAGGCCCAATGTGCGGCTAGCCTTGCGGAAGCACTGGGATCTGGTGAATTGACGGGACACTCTCGACCTGCAGTGGCCGCGAATGACCACCAAATGCTCCCCAAAGAAGATCTTCCCACGATGAAGACTGCGAACACAACGATATGAAACTGTACGCTGAATGTTTAGATTGCTGCGGGTCGAGTGAACAATAACTAACTACAGCCACTCCCTTCCTGGGGTAAACGACGGCGTCGTACGCTTACTATATTGCTCAGTTCGATGAACAATATAAAAGCTGAGGTACGAGTAATTACATACCAGAATTCTTTCAATACTCTTGGAGCTTTGATAGAGTAAACCTGCGACACAGGTTACTATGCTAGGCAACATCGTCTAATGCTGGTCCTTGCTCCTGAGCTCTAGCTATATCGGGAATAATCGGTCAAACAACGAAAAACAGGGACGTGCATTGTCCCTGTGTTATCAGACATATCGAACTACTTCACGACACTCTATGTCAAATCTTGACGCATGACGATCCCGGTCACTCGTGCCTCTTTTTGCAGGTTCCGCAATGTCATTATCTAGGCTCGAAAACGAAATTATAATGCGAGGGTTTTAATACAGCGGGGACAAAAGGCCCGAACTCGTGTGTGGGATCTGCAGACAGTCTGAAAATGTCGGGAAATATCTTCGCGGTGTTGGCGCAGAGAAGCGGCATATTGCCCATGAGCCCTGATGAAACATGCAAGAGATCCGTCGCCTCACTCAGACCAGCTCGAACATGCTATGCATCATCAGCGTGAGGTTTTGAATGGCCACTAAGGCGTGGACCTACTTTGCACTGCCCAGCCAGGCCAGCCAGGCCAGACCCGTCGCTTTCTGCGTCTTCGAATGTCAATAGGTCTTGTGAGATACTCACTGCATACGACGCTATTTCGCAAAGTCTGGAAGACCCGATCAGAAAACCTTGCAAATCGTACCCTCTCTTTGAGACTAGAAACTCTATATGCGACGTGAATTGACGGAGTAAATCAACGTCCAACTGCGCGTCAATGTTCGATGGATCGTGGAGTACTTCTGCAAGGAGAACTAGAGCCGCCAATATCATGTAGCAGAGCGTTTGCCTATTCCCGTCAGTGCTTTTCCAAAGCCAAACTAAGACTCATTGAAAGCTTACCAAAGCTGCGGGAATGCTGGTTCCGGGGAGGCCTGTAGTGCCAGACATATCGAGGCTCGAGCACCTTCCCTCGGAGTAGGTGACAGCCATGAAATATTCGAACACTCCCGTCTGCAATATGTGTTTTCCACTAGCTCATTGCTCGTTCTTCTATATCTCTCGAAGTGAGATATGGCGTTGCGAAGCGCCGTTGTTGTCGCAAAATAGGTCAAATGTAACTGTGTGATAGAAGGTTCCAATTCCGGGTCCGCCAGGGCAGTTCTTGACATCGGCTGGAGTTCCAGGGGCAACCCGTTCTTCCATTCCTCAAGTTGGCGGTCCAATTCCTCTATACGTCTGAGGAACACGTCAAGGTTTCGCTGAAGTCCTTTTCCGCAGGAGAGCTCTTTCAAGACTCTCGACTGAATGATCGAGAGTTGTGCCATGTATCTTAGAAGGTTGGAACCAGAGAACATGAGATCGGCTACGCCATCAGGCAAGGGTCTGCTCGGCAGCTCGATTTCGATGTACTCGTCGGTCAAGGGTGCAGATGGCCCACCTTTCATGGCTACGTTGTTGCTGATGATGTGAATCATCCAGAACACTCGCCTATGCTGTTCGGCTTCGCCAGAATCCATGTCAAGATATAGGTCACCACGATGTAAGCCAACCATCCGCGATAAGTGAGCAGCTGCAGCGATCAGGCTTGAAGTTGCCCTCATGTCACCTGTGCCCTGCATAAACATGACCATGATGAGGACTGCCCAGCATGCACGGATGTCTTTTCCTTGAACCATAAGTTGTGGAAAAATCGAGAACGCGTTCTTGAAATATTCCCACGAAATTGGGAAGAGGTCCCTGATGCCGCCGCTCACAGCCTTCCATTGGATAGCCAGGGCAAGAAAACCACTTACGGTAGCCCAGCGAGTTGTATCTTGGTGACAGTTGTCCAGCCCAGCGACACACTGCTCGTTCATCATTGTGAGTATCAGCTCAGTATCGAAAATTGGCCAGGATCTTCCAATGTCGTATAGCGCACTTTCGACAAACTGGCTGGTGAGCGCCTGTCGTATAAGTGGAGCGAATACTCTGTGTGAGAAGCAGTTATGGTCTTGCCGAACCTTAAGTGACTCGACCACAGCTTCTCCGGGTAACATAGAGGCTGTGGCAGATACAAGGCCAGCTAATCCGGTGAGGCTTTCTATGTCATCCTGAGACAATCCAGATGCCATGGTTACTGTGTTCGGCTTTCTGCTGTCTGGGGTGCTGCAACGAAGCTCGCCTTGGCTTCCCTCGGCAAGTGCACGCTCGTCTGTATGTACTTCCTTGTTCTGGGCCAGTCAGTACTAGATGGTCCCGATGATGCACTACTTGGCTTGTGCGGGGAGCTCACCGGGGCGCCATCTCTCACAGCGGTTTTGCAAGCCGTCAGCCTTCCTCCCAGGAGTGATTCAACGCTCCGCAGCCTTTCTTCGAGCATTTGAATATGCTGTTTGCTTGGAAACGTTAGAGCTAGCGACAACATGCTTTGGGTCTCCAGGGTGGGATACCTTCTGCCTGGTCCCCGAGTCTTTCGCTCGAGGTATTGGCATGGCCTATTTCCTTGTTGGCAGTTACAGCATTTTGGTACGGCGCCATCGCACCGAGCCTTCCGGCTCTTGCATTGGAGACAAGCCTAACACCACTACTTAGGAGTGCAACAGCAGCGATTATATCCCTACTTACATTGACGGTTCGTTGGGTATTCCGCTGCCGGGACCCCGAAGGCTTGGATCTCTCGGCTACCATCCCGAGACCCGTGAGTAGACCTGAGGTAGGAGATAGGGAACCAAATGTGTTGCGTTATTCTGCTCAGCCTCTCATGATATCGAAGATGAGTCCGCCATCTGTAAACTAGGTCTCGGTTTTGAGAGGTAGCTGTATGCCATGGAGATTACATAATCTTTCCAGCACTCCATTGTCCCGGCCGCGGGCGCGGATACAAATTGCATCCGCTTCATTGCCTATCTCAATTACCTAACACTGATTGGCCCTGATTTTCGTCACACATGTTCCTTTCCAGGTATTTGCGAATCGAATATGTATTATATTGACTCGCGCAGTATTTGTTGGCGCTCAAAGCAGCAGACAAATTCGGATGCGTACGATTTTGCGCCTATCCTAGCCAAATACTGTGCAGCACATAGATTGTCGACGTCAGCGACCGAGCGATTAGTAACAGCGTCGTTCTTCTGATCGAAGCGAGTCTACCGATGTAGGATCATGTGCCCGTTCATGCTTGTATTTCCTATTGCATGATGCGCATGCGAAATTCCGGGATCTCCGAGCTTCCCTCGGCGTCCCATCTATACGATGCTAAGCTATGAGCAGCTGGGGACCATGGCTGGACAGGGCAATTCATGTTGTTCAAGTAAAGGGGCAGTCACGTCAATTGAAGAATCTATAGAATGCGAAAATCCATCCTTGGGCCAATGTCGGGATGGTACAGCCGCAATATATCTCTGAATGGCCTCATGTTTAACCGCAACTCAGACAAGCGAGCCGGGATTCACTGCATGGATATCACTCCCTCAACTAAAGGCTACAGGAACCTAGAGATTTAGCGACCAGAACACGTTGGCTTCGCTATACCTAGACGAAATTCTCCAGCTATCAATATTCCTGTCTAGATCTATCTGCATTGATGGTCTGAGCCTACGCCCCAAAAGCCTCAGATAGGACCTCCTTGACAGTCCTCGGCTTGATGTTAGGGAACTCATCATTCAATGTGCGACTAGGCTTCAGGTCAAAAACTCCATTTTCGAACATGATGCCAAAAGCCGCGAACATCCCCTGAAGCATTTGTTTCGGGAAGAAAGGGTAGAAAGAAGTGTGAGACGGTAGTTCGGTGATCTCGCCGGCCTTCAACTTGTCCATAGAATCGTGCTCGATGGTGAATTTTGTGTTCTTCACGTCCTCAGCAATCCGAACGAACTCATTCAGTGTGACTTTGTCGCCGATGATGTATGACTCCTGCTCCCACTTTTCCTGAGTAAGAAGAGCAGCAACGAATGTACCAATATCGAAGGTATGCGTGAAGACGACTGGCACATCTCCAGATCCGGGTACCGCCGCAAAATTGTTGGCCAAATCAACGACGAGTGACATGGGAGGCATGTACGTCTTGACCTTTGGTGCGCCATAGTAGTCGAGGAAGTAACCATTGATCACAGCGGTCCACTCAAGGGAGGTGGACTCCAATGCCTTGCGGAAGTTCAGCTTGGCGGCAGCTGGAGGAAAGTACGAAGCGATTCTACGAGCATTGCTGTTAGTCTTTGGTGGCTGGGGGAACGCAGGTTCTAGGACTCACTCCTCAGTGTACCGGATGCCCCAAAAGCTTGGAATGTATCGCTGGGTCATCGAAGACTTGTCGGCTCCTCTTATCAGGTTAAGCTCTTGTTCGGGTGGCGACTGACTACTCAGAGCTGAAATGCAGATCTGAACTTTGTTTGCTTCAAGGACCGAAGCGACTAGGTCGGGACTGCTGTAGTCCAATGCGACAATGCGGGCACCTATTTCCTTTTCCTTTTCTTTGTTGGCCTAACAGAGGAGATCTATTAGCGGCTTGCAGACTTTTCATGCTATTATCTTACTTCGCGAGCGAGGACAACGAGATCGAACTTGCCAGCTGCGTTGATGCCATCGACGATGGCGCGGCCGAGCTTGCCGGTTCCTCCTGCAACTGCAATGGTAGGCATTGTAAGGTGGGCAGTAGATGAATTTGTTGGGGTACGAGTAGAGACTGTGTACCTATCGTGAATTGGAACACACTTGAAGTCTTGCAAAGTCAAACATGTATCTATGTAAATGATATTAGGCCGTGTTTGCTTACATGTGGCAAGGCATCAGCGGATGTAGAATAACTCCATCGAGAACAGTGACCGGAATCAATTTGATTCCGTATCTCCCGACACTGGGATTTGTAAGTGCGGGGCATGATCTGGAACGTTGGCTTTGATTAAGATGCATTCAGGAACCTCGACGCCCATTCACGTCTCAGCGGCTTCATGCACGTAGATATTTTGCTTCAAGTGAAGTCAAAAGCAAGCCAGGCGTAGAGGAGAAACCCCCCGAATACTCGAAGAGAAACTGGCATGCTCTGTGACTATCCCGAATGCGCGCCTGGCTTACATTGCAAGCGCTACAGGCGTCGCAGACGCAACGTGTGGGCTAGTGGCCCAAAGTCGGGTAGACCTTGGCCATGTTCACTAAGCTGTGCAGCTGTGGCGGGAAGCACTGGCATTACCAGGGCATGGTTTGGGCCGGATGTGAACCGTAGGGGTAATCAACCCAGCAATCAGACCCTTGCTAGCCTAGATTACACGAGTAGGTTGGAAGCAATTTATGTCCATTGCCTGCTAGTTCTCATCTTTGCTCAGCCCACTCTGGGAAACCTATTTATATCGGCCTGGCGGTTATAGGCACTTTTCCAAGTCAGTTTCATCTGTTCATCATACCACAAGCAAATCACAATGGCTGGAGACAAAGTTCTCGTCCTTGGCGCTACAGGCCCTACCGGGATTGTCCTGCTCCGTGAGCTTTTGCACCGCAGGCATGCAACAATTGCGTATGTCCGTACACCTTCCAAGATACCACAAGACTTGCAGGACAACCCATTGCTCGACGTAAGTTCTTTATGCAGCTTTTGAAGGCGAGTGGCCCAACTGACACTCGTTCTACGAGATTGTCCAGGGTACCATGGAGGACACCGCGTCCTTGGGCGTGGTGATTGCCAAAGCTTACATCATTCTATCGCTTCTCGGCCCCAATGATATGCGCGGTCCAATGCCTTATCCAGGCTACTATTCGTCAATTTTCCCGCTCATGCGAGAGCACAAAGTCAAGCGTATTATGGGCAGTACGTACTATCAATTCGTTTCGAAAGCTTTCTGGCGTGCAATTGCGTCTAGTCATTAACAGTGTCCGTTACAGTGTGTACTCCGTCTGTGACCGAACCCAAAGACAAATTCACCTTGATTGCGAATATATTTATTCAAAGAATCTTCAAGTTACTCGCTTCAAGGGCTTATCAATGCATGCAAGACGTCGCGCGGGTCTTCCGCGAGGAAGCTCAAGGACTGGATTGGACTCTATTCCGTATCACTGCCATACCTGGCGAATCCGATGCAGCGAGCTGGACAAAGGACCGCGTGCACTCAACGTATGTTGGATATGTGGGTGACAAAGACTGGAAATATTGGACGAACCGGAGCGGACTTGCACGATGGCTGGTTGATACAGTAGAACAGGGGCAGGGGAAGTGGATCGGACAGCTTCCTGCTGTTAGCGATCTCACCACTACTCGAAAGTAAATGGTATCAGGGGCAAGATATAGGGATTCTGAAGAGAATTTTTTCAAGTCTTCGATTGTCTGAACGATTCACATGATGGTATAGAGGCCGACCGTCCATACTCACTTGCTAACAGGCGCATTGTCGGCCACAACACGGCCGCCTACTGTAAACTCAGGTAGGATTCAATCAAAGATTGGTATAGAAAGAAAAATGAAGTGGGACATACATTACGCGGCGGATATATGTGAAGGCAGCATAGAGTTAGTCAGAGTTAATAATTCCTTCAAGGTACTTACTTTCGAAAGTGCGGTCCTTTACGAATATCCCCTCGACTGCCGCAGGGTTCACATGCGCTGTGAGGGGTCGTTCCAATTAAACTCTCGCAGACTTGATTCACCGGTGACCCATGAAAGTCCTTGGAAAGTACGTGAATCTTCTGCAGCAGTCCGTGAACGTATAGATATTTCCGGCAGTTCAAATCACCTAGTCCCGGCGGTGTCAGCTGCAGGATACGGCTGATGTGTAGTAGACGATGGAAACAAGAACCCAACGAGTCCAGGTAGGTCTTGAACTCTGACGGATTACGGTGCAAGAGCTATCGCAATCACCCAGCGTTGCCTTATTGCCTTGACCAATGGATATTCTTCGCTCATATCTCATCATGAGTGGCCCGGGTAGTCCTTTACGGCTGGTACACTGCCAGGTCAACATCACAGCGTTTCTCCACGAACCATGTCGTTTTACGGAGTAACATCGAGGAGCAAATTGGCCTACGAAGCCATATGTTGCAGACATTCTTTCTGACAGGCTTCCACTTAATATAAAACGTCAAGTTGAGCAGCGGTCGGCAAGTAATGCTTTGTCTACACCGACGAGTGCCGACGCCCCCCTGCATACATTCGAGAGCCGCTCCAATGACCGGCCACACAAGGATGCTTTTGTGTTCCCCACGGGGTCTCACGGCTGCAACACTGCAACCTTATTTAGCCGCACTGCTATTGCATAATTCGAAGTCATGTGAATGATACGTGGACGATACGAGGATGCTGTCTTTACCCAAGCGAAGGTCACGGCGCCTGAGTTCCGTTGCCCTGAGACCGATTAGGTGGTGTACACTCTGTCACATCGTCGATTTTGGCTCAGCTCCTTGTAGAATGAAACATGCGTTGTAGCGAGCCAATCCCGTTGGAAGGATCCAAACAGAAAGCTCCGAGATGCATCCGTCCATACGCGCAATATCGCGATTATCGGGAAAAGAGTTGACATGGTCACAGCCTTGACCCACTGGGATGTTGACATTCGATACGTACCAGAGTGCGGATTCTGATCTCGTGCCACGGTTGCTGTATGAGACTTAAGGGCAATCAAATTGTGTTCTTTAAGCATGTTTTGGCGTCTAACGATTCTGATATCAACGACATAGCGTATATGTAGGTGTTAGAATACTAGCTATGGCATGCTCTGATCGTGCTGCCCGTATGGAGTAAGTAAGTAATGCATAGCGGGGTTGGCCAAGGTTACGGCATTATAGACCGGCAGTTTAGACGCGGCAGTTTGGTAGATCATTGTATGCGGAAGAACACACTCCGATAGTCCTGTATGTACTTGATCTGCATGGCCTCAGAGAGCTTGGAAATGGTATTCGTATAAGACAAAGGCTCTGGGTCGACCCGAGCTTAGTACTCAAAATCCCAAACCGCACTACCTCAGCCATTAGCATCTCTCTTGACCCAGTTCCTTCATCTGTACTCCAAAATGGTCAGCTTCTTGTCCGGCTTCGTCCTGGCCGCCATGGCCTCCGCCGCGGCCGCGGCCCCGTCAAGCGGATGTGGCGCCGAGGGTCTTGCGTCTGGCGTGTACAACCTCGTTGACGCTAACGGTGTCCAACGCGAGTACACAGTCACTGTTCCGGAAGGCTATGACGCTAACAATCCGCACCGCCTGATTCTCGGAATTCATTGGTGGGGTGGTAGCATGGAGGACGTGGCGACAGGCCAGACTGTTGAGGCAGGTGTCTGGAACTACTATGGCTTGGAGCGTCTCGCCGAGGGCTCAGCAATCTTCGTCGCGCCTCAGGGCATTGACGGCAATTGGTACAACGACAACAATGCCGACTATCTCTACATGGATGAGATCATCCGAGCCGTCGAGGAAGGTCTTTGCATTGACACTGACCTCCGCTTCGCGATTGGATTTAGCTGGGGTGGTTCCACCTCCTTTGGCCTGGCCTGCCGTGACACTGAGTTCCCTCTCCGTGCCATTACAGCTATTGGGGCGGCTGGTCCATACACATGTAAGTGTTCTTTGTACACATTTTCATGCGCGCTGACCTTTTGCAAAGGCTCTCCGGGTACATCCCCACGCGGCTACCTTGGAATCCACGGTATCTCGGACAACCCCGACAATGGTCGTGGCATGCGCGATACCTTCATCGCAAACAACGGCTGCACAGGGGAGGAAAACCCGCCTCCTAGCGTCGGCAGCCTTACTCATGTCAAGACTGAATACACATGCGACATCGACCCAGTTACTTGGATCACTTTTGTAAGTTCTCCAATGCGTCATTCGGAATTCTTTCCATGGCATACTCTAATCGCGTCAAAACAGGACGGCGGTCACACTCCAGCCCCACACGACGGAGGGGAGGGTGATAATGGATCACAGACGTTTGTCTCGCCGGAGGCATGGGAGTTCTTCAGTCAATTCTAAGGCCCTCATGCTGAGAATATCCATGTAAGTTTTGGGAGGAGGACTTCTTGCAACCATGGTGGAGGCGGAGGCTAAGGGGGTTGTCGGTTGATTTGATAGTGTCAGACTTACGTTTGACGAGTGAGCTAAGGTCTGATCTCTCGTTCGTGGTTCTTGTCCGATGACTGCCGCACTCTAGAGAGGGGTGTTCCAAATCTTTCTGGTTTTCGGGCTACAAGAAGCGCTAAGCCTCTATTGGGTTGATGCTCATATTTAGTTGACACTGTCTATGTACGCCAACATACACATGATAAATTCCAACGCCCCTCGCCCCTTAGCTTCCAGAGGCCCATCAGAAAGGTCATTGTGAGGCACGCGAACATCTAAATCACTTTTCAGTATTTGCATCACACTTCTGCGCGACCAAATCCGTGTTCAATACAGAGGCCATGACTACTATCAACAGTCCAAAAGGCCTAACCGTAAAGCTTGGTTGAGCCGAGCCAGCGCTATTCGCAATTGTTCAAATGAGAGATGCTGGGACATAAAGACTCAGCGAGCAAGACGCTATCAGAAGACAATAGCTGTGTCAAAGATCGTGGTCCTCCCATATATTTATCGCAAACCAGCCCTTTACTGCTTTGGCTTTCTAAGCTTGGCGTCAATTCTTTTTTTGAGGCGTCGCAACCCTGGCTCCCTTTTCGGCGCCTCGGCAGCGTACGCTGCTGTCTTGGTGGTCTTCGTCCAAGAGGAATTGGGAGAGTAGATAGGGCAGCTTGGTCAGCGGGCTTGGCTATTTTGGGCCTTTGCATGCTGGGCTTGGTAGGTTGAGCGTCACAAGGTCCCACTGCTTGTGACGACAAGGCCAAAGGTGGTCATTGAAGTACTGTACTTTTAACTTCTGATTTGCGTATGGATATTTAACTTGTTCTTCTTGTTCAAAGAATACCACCATCACGAGAAACATACACATGTTTGTTGAACAAATGAATAGTGTGTAGTAGCTCATAGTAGCCGGTCTGAACAGCGACTACTACCTAGCTCCTCTTTCGAACCGCAGATCCCTCGACATCCAGCTCCATATTTCAGATCCCCCATCACATATATCCCAAGCAGGAAAAATACCAGAAAGATCTCAGCATTGATTTCATTGCACACTTAGACCTGTTCAACGCTGGAGTCAACACCAGCAAAGCCGAGCAGGGAGTTCCAGGTATCAGCAGTGGCAGCGTCCCTTGTTCCCAGCGCCTCAATCTCGGCCTGTGCATCCTCGCAAGCAGCAACGGCAGCCGCGTCAGCCTCGCAAACGTTGGTGAGCTGGTCGCAGATACGGTTGGTAATGATGTTGGGGTTCAGAGCCTCCTGTTGGCCCTCGGCAACGAGAGGGTCCTGGGGGATGAAAGTGAACTCATCGGCAGGGCGACCGTTGAGGCCACCGATAAAGGCCATGGTGGGCTGGCAAATACCAAAGTCGAGAGCACCACCGTTACCAGCACCAGCACCAGCACCGGCTCCAGCTCCAGCTCCGGCATCGTTGCCGTTGTCGACCTGAGTGCCGTTGCCAATATTGCCGTTACCATTTCCAGTGTTGGCGCCGCCGCCAGCACCGCACTCGATGGGGGTGTCGTCCACTTCCTCTTCATCGGCGGCACCGTCGTCCGCTGCACCGTCATCAGCGCCGGCTCCAGCTCCAGCTCCAGCTCCAGCTCCACCGTTGCCATCTTGGCCAGCGAGCACGACGTTCTCGCCCGCAGCGTCAACAGCCTGGAAGTTGGTGAAACCCTGCTCAATCATGACCTCCGCCTGGGACAGGCCAGTAGCGTCAAAGGGAGTAGCAACGCTGTCGGCGGAGGCAGCGTTGGCGTCAGCAGCTCCGTCGACAGCAGGGTCGACAAGCGGAGTGATACCACGGAGGGCTTCTGTGGCTGGGAGAGCAGGGTCAGCGCAGACGAAAGGCACGTCCACAGCGAAGGGGTTGAAGTTGGTCTCGGCAGAGACGAGGCCAATGGCAGCATCAATGACGGCCTGGTCATTTCCAAGCTCCTCGATCATTTGATCAGCAATAGAGAGCTGGTACGAGTCAGTCTTTGAAGTTAGAACAGGCTTGTTAGACATACCTTGTCACAAGGGCTCGAGGCAGCAAGAAGCGCCTGCGGGATACTACCAGCGATGGTAGCAGCGGCACCGGGCTCGCCGAATTGGCCGTCCAGAGCCTGAACAGCAGCGACGGGAATCTGCTCCTGCCCAAAACGGGCTTCGGCAACGGCCAGAAGGGCCAAAAGGGCGGCGGTCTTAGAGATAGACATGGTTGATTATAAGTCGGCCGTGAAGCGTAGAAGAAACGTCGTTAAGTCGTGATGTGTAAGTGGAAACGGCCAGCGGTAGTGGTAATAGTAAAGACAGTTAAAAGTCGGAGAAGAAGAAGCGAAGGAGTTACCAGAACCACCTTAAAGAAAGACGACTTGAGATTGGAAGATTGTAGAGAAGACTTGCTTGCTGAGTGATCTGGATGGTACGCTGGGTGGGCTCTCTTTTGTACTTCATGATGAGCAGGATTCAGACTCGAAGGCTTCGTGTAAATTTGGATGGCGCCAAGCAGGATTGTCCTTGGTCTCATGCCCATGGGACGATCACGTACTGCCTCATGTTGCCGCAGGTAGGGGCGAGGGCGCCTACTGACGCTTCACCATTTAGCCTGAGGGAGTCGGACCAGTACCAAGCGGCCGGCAACAAGGCCCGGATTGCGATATGGGCCCCTTGCAAGGAACTGGAGACCAGACGAAACCGTGATCTCTGAGTAAAGAGGTGTTTGAGACAGCCAAGTGTTCTCAAACGAAGGTCCATTCTAACCACCGACCTTTGCCACCGTTCGCGTGGACAAAGTTCCATCGGAAAACAAGCTCATGACGTCCCGCAATGCCTAGACAGTTCGTGGAATGAAGCTTTCGGCGATGCATATCACGCAGGGGTGTATATGCAGGGCTGAGTTGAGGCTCACGGAGGGTTTGGGCTGGCGTCTCGGATACGACAGGGGTAAAGCCCGTCGAGACACATCCCAGACCCGGCCGGTCTGAGCATTGCCGCATCGCAGCCTGCGACGCCCGGAACAGCTCGAAGCCGGATTTATTGCCTGGGGTATGTCTCATTTCTGGAAAGTCGTTGCAGGTGACGGTTGCTCGAGGTCGAGACGCAGCGGACAACGCGGGAGTTTGCTCCACTGGCTGCAGCATGTTGACATTGGAGTCGTATACGCGTGTCAACGATCTTCAAAGTTCGTGACGTCTTTCCACGCAGTTCGATTGAGCTTAAACGCTGAGCTTATTTCTCAGGTCGGTACTGTATAGTCATCGTCGGGCCAAGCCAGATAGTCCATCCATGACATGCCACCATGTGAGGGTTTGCCTTGACACACCTCATGGCCAGAACTACAAAATCTCCCATCCTCTTGATTCAAAAGAAGACATTCGAAGCTGGAATCATTATGTTCCGCCTCCTGGAGCCAATCGAGGTCATGCCCGTTCCCCGTAGCTGGGGAGTCACTGTTCGACGTTGCACCGTCGCTCAACCGGGCGTTTACCAGGCTTGGATCAATTGCCTCGCCTTTTCTTCTCACCCTCATGTACTCAACAGGCGTAACACCGACAGTCCGCTTAAATACGCGGTGAAAATGCCACTTGCTCAGCCCGCTCCGTCTTGCCATCTCACCCAGACTCCCACCCTCGCCCTCCTCGCCCTGTGCGACGAAGTCCCTGATCCTCTTCACGGCTCTCTCCTCTGGCATGAAGCACCCATCGTCGGGCTTGCATCGTTTGCAAGCCCGAAACCCTGCCTCGCGCGCCTCTGCTGCCAACGTGAAGAAGCGCACGTTGGCGCGGCGTGCTAGTCGGGCTTTGCATATGGGTCGGCAGTAGATCTTAGTCGAGCGGACTGCGTAGACGAAGAAGCCGTCGGCAACGGGGTTGCGAGATTGAACAGCGGACCAGCGCGTTTCGTCGTCAGGGAAGAGTGATGTGAGGTCTAAAACAGGCAGCGTGTCGTTGCTGATTGAGAGTGGCGCAGTCATGATGTTAGAAGCCAAATCGTGTCTGGCGAGTAAATCTACCATGTTGATGAGAGCGAAGCACACGACGCGATGTCGGTGAGAACTTTTCGGTCTCGATGACTTGGATTGATGAAATTCCGTTGATGTCTACTATAAATGAACCACTGACGATGGTTCTCGTTGCTTTTAAAATGGCCAATCACGGTTCCAGTATGGTACCATTCTGAGAGTGGATGGTGTGACCTACCCGGGATCTAGCAAAGTTACATGTATCTTACCTTTACCATTCGATACTTTAAGCCTCGAAGTCACTAAGAGATGAGAGCATGATTTGGCGTACGCATCTGTCAAGAAGGAATAATTTGGTCTCATGAGAACGAGTTTGAAGCCACTTGACGGTGGCACTGGGCTGCTTCCGTCGAACGCCAACCTGAGCAGGTGCAGTTCGAACGAAATATCCAACTTCATGGGTTCATCACAGGGACACTCGAAGACAGCATACACATTTATGAAGTATTTGGAGCATCCTGAGCTCTGTATGTTTTGATGCAGGGTTACTACGGTTCGGGTAGCGTGTTAATATCAGCATAGTGGCTCTACGACGGTATACAGAAATCGATCCAGCTACCCAGATAATCGAGCCTGTTGCCCCTGTACTCCTGGCTGCGGTATATCTCTTCAAATTCCGCATAGCTGAGCTTCCCCCAACCGCCCCTTTCGATGGCCTGCTCTTCGGCTTTACCGAGCATTTGCCAGCGCTCAAGTTGCTCAGCACGGGGTTGAGGAGCGAGGTTTCCCTGGGCTTTCTCTCGCACCCAGTCGTGGAATTCAGGCCAGGTAATGCAGTTCGGACGGTTCTGAGGCATGGTCGGGTCAAAGTGTTTCTCTGCCGGCTTATCAACTTCCTTGACAACGGGGTCAAGCAGATCAGTCAGCTCAAATGCGTCCCTGGGCCTTTCTTCACGGTCTTCCGCGACGGAGTATCCAGTTTCTGAAAGCAGCTCACCAAGGCTCTTATCCTTGGGTGGCCGATCGTCGGAGATATGACCATTCATGGTGGGTTCGGGTTCTTTCTGATCCTCGTCGGAGGCCTGTTCGGCTGGTTTGACGAAGGCCTCAATCTGGTCTTTGTACTTTTCGCGCTCCTCCTTCGTCTCTCTCGCTTCAACCGCGATGTCTTCAGCGGGCTTGAAGATAGTATCAAGGAGCTCGTTGAAAGCTTGTTGTGTCACCTGGTACAGGATCTCCTTGCCGGCGTCCCTTTCCGCATCGGGGATGCCCATGCCCCCCCATCGTTCGGGGATGCCTCTTGACGAGACTGATTGCGTGGTCTGTGTCTCGAGATCGTCACCATCGTCAGCGAACCGCACCCTCGAATTTGATCTCGACCGTGCAGATAGGAAGCCATTTGCTCCCGTCTTCGAGCTTTCCCCTGTTTGCTCGTGCTCAAGGAATATGTCTTCGTTATCCTCCCAGTCGTAAGGCGCGGCGCCACCTTCTTCCTCATCGAGGTAGAACTGCCTCCTTTTCCAGCGCTCGTGCAGTTGGCTTCGAGCCATGTCACGCCTGCGTTTCTCTAGTTTTGGTATCCTCTTCCGGCTGTAGTTAAGCGCACGGATCCTTTGGTCGGTCTCTGTTGGATAGGACAGTCCAGGCGTTCGCTGGTCCTCATCAGGGAGGTCCTCTTCGTCATCGTCTGCCTCATCTTCCGTCTCGTCGTTTGCGATGTCATTGACATCGTCGAAATCCAGCCCAAGATTGCTCATGACGGCATCTGGCAGTTCGTCTATCGACGTTGGGGGATCAATGAGGGTGACGAGGTACGGCCGATCAGCATCCGTCACTCTCATGTTCCGTATCCGTTGGTCGTAGTCTTCGGAATGATTCGCTACTCTGGTGACGAGCCGCCACCGTTCTCGGGGAGTGGGGTCGTAAGCGAAGAGACTTGTCAGTATATCCTGACGGGCCAAGCTATCCGTGCGGCTATCGGCAACCACGCCGGTGCCGTCGGCCACCTCAACGCTACCATCTCGGTTCAAGGTCTTCCCATCTAGCCGCAAGCTGCGGTCCCCATGCGGTAGGCCGCCTTCTCGTCCAAAGAGACTGCTCAGCGGTTGTCTGCTGGCGACCAACTGTTGTGCCTCTGTGCTGGCTAACAGCTGATCCTCCAAGCCGTCCAAGATATCCTTGTGCATCTGTTTGTACAGCACATAATACGCCCTGAACATTCGAAGAAAGTCCTTTCTGCTCACGTATCCGTCGGCATCGATGTCATATCCCTCGAATACTTTGCGCAGCTTGTCTCTCTGCTTCCTGTAGGAAAGGCCATGGAGAAATTCGGAGAATCCAATGTAACCATCTTTGTTTGAATCGTAGAAGGCAAACATGCGATCATGAATCAAATTCGGCGCGGCATGGCGTGATCCTCCGGTAGGAACCAGACACCTTTCAAAAGTTTTCCGGTCCATGGCCAGATTGAGCTCGTCCGGGTCGTCTCTCCATTCTGTGTTGGCCATGAAGGTCCACTGCTCCCAGAAAGCCTCCAACTCGGGCCGTTCGAATCCAGTCTTGTTCGATAGCTTGATCATCAAAGCTTTTGGTAGGCTCCTTCTACACGTATCCGGATCTCCAGTGTACCAGACTGGTTGCATCTGCCTCGGCCCAAAAGGCGGCGCAGGAACTCTGATCTTGTAAAAGACGTGTGTTTTGGTGTGAACGCCTTGTGACTCGCAGGTTTCGCATAGGTCAAAATCGGCGCAGTTGACGCACCTGTACCGAATGCCTCGAATGGGCGCTATGCCGCATGAGTTGCACTGGCACCCTCGGTGAACGCATCCATTCCTCCTGGCATTATCCTCAGAAACGCGGAACAGCAGGTTCACGATGTTGTAGCCGGCGCGCGGCTGGGTGTTCGGGAGATGATCCTCCCACCATTCAGTGTTGCCGTCCTCAAGCGTAGTCTCTCCAATTATGGTTTCGCCATCTCCAAGAGGCTGCAGGTTATCGGTCACGTTCGCATTCTCGTCGCCAGCGACTTCGGAGGATGAGCTTGATTGGGAGGCGCGTCGTGCTCGTCGTGTTCGGCGCTGGGCGTTGCTTCGATGCAAGCCACCGCCAGGTACCGAGTCGACGCGGTTCGAAGGAACAGACTGCAGAGCATAGTAAAGAATCGAAGCGGTCGCAACGGCGGAGACTGCAGCAACGGCTATACGAGGCCGGGTAACGCTCTCGTAGGAAGGTGTGGGAAACCACATGTCGAGCTATCTGCGCATCATCGTGATACAGCGTTGCTCCTAGATCGCGACTCGGGGTCGAGATGCAGTGCGCGCAGAAGAAGTAGAACTAAGACTCTTGAGAAACTGCGGCACGAGGAGTTGAAGTGAAAAGAAAAGGTCGAATGAACAGCAAATGATTCTTGGTGTCAGGAAGTGAAGCTGATTCAGTGGAAAGTCGCCAGGCGCGAGTGCTAACGTTGATCGGCTTAAAGTGGGCCTAGTGCATGGAAACTGTGGGGACTTTGGGCCGGAGCGATGGCAGGCGCATCCGCATCAAAATGTATGATGCCACACCAAGATCACCCAGATCTCGTTCCTCTAGCCGCCCGTTCCCTTAGGCGCCAAACGATCACATCGACCTGTAATTGTTCAATCGAAAACAGACAGTTTCAAAATCATGGCCGATCGACTGCCCGAGCCCGCGCCTGGGCAGATGCCCTCCTCCTTCGACTCCAACCCGTGCGTCCGATCCACCGAGCGCTCAACTGTTTACTAACAGGTGCAGTGACTTCCACAACGAGAAGGCAATGCAGAAGGTTGTCCGCAAGCTGAAAGAAGAGCCCCTCGTTCCTCTCGGCATCGGCCTCACAGTCTTCGCCTTCGTAAACGCCTACCGTGCCCTCCGGAAGGGCGACAGCAAGCAAGCGAACCGGATGTTCCGCGCGCGCGTCATGGCTCAAGGCTTCACAGTCATAGCGATGGTCGCCGGCAGCATGTACTACTCCAAAGATCGGGAGAAGAGCGCCGAGTTGAGGAAGTTGCAGGAGGCAAAGGATGCTGAGGAGAAGCGGAACAAGTGGATTCGAGAGCTGGAGATCCGCGATGCGGAGGAGCAGGCTATGAAGACCAGACTGCAGGAGAAGGCTGCTGCTGCTGCAGGCAAGCTTGAAGGGAAGGTAGAGGAGACTGCTAAGGAGGCTACGGAAGGGACGGGTGGTATCCTGGGTAGGATGGGCCTGTGGTCGCAAGGGGAGAAGGCTGCCGAAGAAGCTAAGGCTAGGGAGGCTGAGGCCGCACAGCTGGCCGACGTGGAGCAGACCAAGAGGAAGAACCCAAAGAGCTCACTTGGCGATCTTGGGCAAATCATGTCGTCGCAAAGGAAGGACAAGGACGAACCCAAGAAGTAAGGATATTTCGGTGAGGAACAGTGGAACATAAAACACATTGCGGTATAACATGTACTATAGCGAAAGGCACCTGGTACGAGGAACCGAAACCCCTCTTACGAACTGTATGTAACAATAATCTATGAGATTCGGCAAACGCCCAAGACTTGATCTCAACTAGTACCATCATTAACCCATAGATCCTCCGCTCTGGTTCTGGCCTACTAAACCTGCCATCTGCAAGAGTTGTCTATCCGCTTCGATGTCCCCAGTTCCGATATTTATTTTCCGCCGTGCCTCTGCTTCCCTCGCTTCCCACGCCCATCTTTCAGCTTGCGCCTTGGCCTCTGCATCCCCTCCACAGCCCCATACCTCCAGACTCTCGATCTGGAATCGATCTTGGAAGTTGTACTTCCTGATTGCACTTGTGTGGAAGGCACCGCCCCGTGATCCAAAGTCATGGTTGAAGACGCCAAACTGGAATGAGTCGTCAAGAACGAGCGAGACAGACCCAAGTGATAGCATGGCATCCCTTCGTCCTGACTTGGTCGGCTTGGGGTGAGGGCTTCCGAATGCAACGCAAGGTTCGTTCCCTGGTGGCTTGGTGAAAGTGACGTATTCAGTATTCAACGTAGACGCCTGGAAGACGTCGTGTACAGGGCCGAGTTGGAACAGCAATGTCTCTGAGTCCCCGAAGCAGTCCCTGTGCGTGTTCTTCCAGGGCTCCCGCACGTAGACACCGAAAGTCAGCTGATCAGCCTTACTTCCGTTTGGAAAGCGCTTTGGAGGAAGTTTCTCCGCAAAGCTCGCTTCTTGTCCTCCATCGGGCTTCTCGGGGAGCCGGCTGCCCCGGACTAGGAGGAGGGTCGGTGCTCTCCAGTTGAAGATCTTTGCTTCGAAGCTGCCCATGGAAAATCCATCGTCGTTGCCGGAATACAATAGTCGCACTCGTCGAAAAAGATCTGATCCAGGGAGAAAGAAGGAGATTTGTGATAGTGTGTGTTCATTCAAGATCTCGCCGTTCTCCTGAAGCAACGGTTGCGCGATCTTTGGTGGCGATGCTTCCTGCTCCTTTTCGGAGTTCCCCTTTCGCTTAGAAAGATCCAGATCCTTGGAAAATAGAAAATGCTCGAATAGTCCGTTGAAACCATTGAACATGTTGGGGAAAAGCGAAGGGACAACGTGCCGGAAGCGCTGCCATGTCACCCCTGGTGCCTTTTCCACTTCCACAAAGGACGTCAGTATACTCTCGGCTGTCTTACGTAGACTCTCAAGTTCGCCACCAGTGACGCGAAGGGTGTATTGCGATAGACTCTCCTGGGGATCCAGGGGCGCCGCCAAGAGAAGGAGCATCAACAGCTTCCGGAAGTTGTCGGTGGGAATCATCGCTCCATGAAAAGCTGGCGTGTCGCCCTCTTTTACCGCATCGTCAATATCCAGTAGTTCAAAAGCAGTCAAAACCAGATCGTCGTCTTCGTCAACTTCGGGATCCGGTCCAGCCTCGTCAATGGCAAATCCTGCCGGTGATGACTTGGCGCCGGGTTCCAGCTCGGCCTCCTCTTTCTCAACCGACATAGAGGCTTTCCGATCATGCACAGCTAAACTCTTGAAGAGGAGCTTTGTTCGATCAGTCGATCCCTTCGCGAGGACTCGCCGGTATCGCTCTGTCATGATAGTCACAACCATTATCATTTGCGGCAGCTCCAACACAGCTGGGGCATCTCCCAGAAAGGGGAAAGCCCCAAGGTATGAGACCATTTGAAATACTACAGGTGAAGCACCCAGAATATCAGGAATCTCCAAGAAGCGTGCGATGGTATCCTCTTTAAGGTACTTAATGGAGTCTTGCTGATCGGCCAAGCTTTTGAAAACTTCTTTCAAGGAATAGAACTCCAAAGAGGTAAAACATTTTTCCTTGAATTTGAGGGCCTGGGAAGTCTTAACATAGGACCTTGCAACAGGGCGTTTCATGGATTACGAGCTGTTTCGCCAGCTCCTCACGCGACCGGCGCTGCGGGTGCTCGTCGGACAGTGTCTGACCCATCTTGGCAAGTGATGGTGGTTCAGAACACCATATCTTCGCTGCGATGCCTGGTTTAAGTGTAGTTGCCTGGTCGAGTGATTGAAGAACTGAGATTACAGGATGGAAGCTGATGTTGGAATCCGAGGCCAATGACGAGGTGTGTCTTGGGTGGTGTGAAGTGCTCAGCCCTGTGTGTATCATGTAAGCCAACACGCAAGACAGCGTGCGCAACCTTGTGCCAATTTGCACAGGTCGTTGTAGGTACGGTAGCTTTTCCGCTCATCTTATGAACGCAAGTTTGACAAGACAAGTCATGATTCTAAAATAAAGTTGTATCTTGAATCCAGGATAACGCTGGTATAAATTTCCTGACGCCAATGCCCCAATCCCTCTTCCCACACACCTTCTCCAAATGATACATTAGATCGTCTCGAAACAGGCTATTAAAGTACATCAGAGCTTCCAAACAGCGTCTCATGTAGCTGCAGGCTCCTTGGCAGAAATAGACCCTATAAGCCGCCTATACTGTGCTTGCGTTTCCTCTTCAGCTTCCCGCGAGGTGATGGCTCGCGAGAGATCTGTAGTCCTCCGAGGGGTGCTTGTTGACCATAGAACAGGCGGCTTCGCAGGTATTTCCGAACTGGGATTCTCACCCTTATCCAATCCCTTATCCTTTTCCTTCTCCTTGTCTTTCTCGGCCAAAGGCGTAGATCGACCGGTTTTAGCTTCGTCTGATTCTACCTGAGCAACCCGCGGAAGTCGCATTGCCAGAAGTATATACTCGGCTCGTTTCATGTTATCCATAACATCGTCCATGTATCGATGGACTTCGTCTGCCGGTGCTACCACCTTGAACAAATGTTCTAAGTGATGTTTGTTATTTGTCCAGATTCTGATCGTAACAGGCTGATAGTAGTCCAGCCCCGGATCGCCGCCATACTCGGAGGTGCTTCCTTTCCTTACAATTAAGAATGATGCCAGTACTTGATGCCCGTGAGGCGCTTGCAAGTACTGGAGAATGCTGAACTTAGGGAAGAGATAGCGGTCTCCGGTGCCAAAGTCGAACAGCACGGCTGAGACGTCGGGTTTTGGAGCAGGAAGTGGCCCCTTTGATCGTAAGGCTTGTGGGTTGGCGCTGTTGCCGGGTCCTGGAACGAAAACATGGCCGTTGGCGTGGCCGTTCGGCATCTGGCCTGGTAGATTTGGCTTGACGTGCTGCGGCGTAGGAGCGCCTTGAGGGGTCGGCGGCTTCGATTCCTTCACTAGTCGATCCAGGACATCTTTCAGATCGGTAGCGTCCGTGAAGTTTGGTTTGCTCGTGGCGATCCGCCTGCACATATCCTTCACCCGCTTCTCGTCCAAACATCTCTTTACGAGAGCAATTACCACGGGATTGCTGCGCGGAGGCGGTCGCAAATCGGCAGACCTTTGGTTTGGGTTTGATGCTAAGACGATATCCAGAATTGCGC
This sequence comes from Sordariomycetes sp. S80-01Y, assembly GCA_037042185.1. NCBI lineage: Eukaryota > Fungi > Ascomycota > Sordariomycetes > Sordariomycetes sp. S80-01Y. Next base: position 2,333,813 of record JAXQJY010000027.1, on the reverse strand, counting down.
AAACTTCGTCTGCGAAATATCTGACAGTCTTGCCGTCTACCAACAAGCGATCTGCAGACGGTCCTTGCTGGCCGCCTGTCTTTTTGTACTCTGCATTCAACTGATTGATTATTGTTTGAAAATGCTGAAGCTCCCCTTCTTTTGCTTGGCCTACGGCAACCCTTTTCATTAGGTCCCTCAGCGTCGCGTCCCCCGAGGCTCTTTGTGCTAACAAGGCGATGACGGGATCGTTCGCTGCAGGTTTACCAGGTGTTGTGCCAGGTGCGGGCGCAGTGGGCTTGCTTGGGTTCGCTGAAGGACCAGGTATTGTGCTTGGCTGTCCAGCCGAATGAGGCCCACCAGGAGGGGGGGCTGCTGCGGAAGCTGCGGGTGGATTCGATGGCGGTCGAGCAAGAACACCCGATGGCCCTGCTGGGGCGGTTGGGGCTGCTGGAGCTGCTGGAGCTGCTGGTCCGGGCGGCGTTGTGTTGACTGTTGCTGTTGTTTCTGTTGGAGCAGAGGGTGGTCGCTGCGGTTGAGCCGCTGGTTGCGAATGTGTGTTCGACGCCTGTGGAAGTTCGACCGCCGGGGGAGGCGGCGGCGGCGGCTTTTCCACAGATGGTGCTCGTAGAACCGGCGGTTGACTCGGAGTAGGACTGGCTGCGGGTGGTTTTGATATGGCTGGTGACTGCGGCGCTGGCGAGGCATTCCCTGAGTCGGGAATCTGTGAAGGCATTGAGCCTCCCGGTGGGCCGTACTGTATTATCGGTCGCATCGAAACTTGCTGCTGAGGTGGAGGCGGTGGAGGCGGTTGCTGTAGCTTCGACTTGGTATCTCTCACGATATACATGGTTGCTTCGAATGTATGCGGTTCTATCGTGATCGTGACTGTTCCTGCTTTTGTCATGCTATCCTTGGGCGGATTTTTAGGGTCCTCGTTGATGACGCCTTTCCGCTTGTGCGGCTTCGTCCAGTACTTCTCGAACAAGCCATCGTTGATCCAGCGATTGCGTGATCTCGATAGAGATTCGGCCAGAACACCACTGGAGTCATCTTAGTAAGCCGTCTGGTAATATCGCAACTCTTTCGGCGTTTACACATACCTCTCGCCGATGGACTGGAAGTCCTTGCTCGCCAGATCATCCTGCGGATCCTCCACGGTGGGTAATGGCTTGCCGGCCTCGACAGATCGCGGTAAGGGTGGTGGACGAGGCTCGGCGGGAGTCGGTTCGTGGTCTTCGGATCGTTCTCGAGGCGTGGAATTCCTTCGTTTGGCTTCATGCTCGACGCGTGCCGCCGCCCTGGCAGGAAGCTTCCTCTTCCTCTCCATGGCGACGCGAGCGAAGCCCAATATCAGTTGTGCGCCGACCGATGGGCTGATGACGAGCGTGGTAAAGCTGGAGTAGAGATGCTTGCGGCGCTTATTCCATGAGGAAAGCAAAGGTAGAGTCGGAGATGCGCGTCGTCGGTGGCGAGTTTTCTGGGTAGCCAGGCATAAGTAAGACAAGTCGAGTTTGGAAACCACAAGACGGCAGCGGCTCAGTGAGGTTCAAGTCGAATTGGTGGACTTTGACCCGACACGCGCCTGATTGGTCTAGACGCAACGAGGCGGAGCCAAGGGACGTGTTAGTGCAGCTGCTAGTCTTCTTTCTGCAACGACATCTCTCATCGAGTAGCACGCGCTTCGCTTCACCGATGAGCCCGGTTCGGCATCAGCGTCGCGTAACGCGAGCTTTATGTCCTGAATCAAGCGCCCATGCACGCTTCACCGTGCGATTTCAAATAGCCTCTGACGATAGACTTGGGCTGACTCTATGGTCTGATGCGCGAACCGCGGGAGATCCCCGGAGCGCCGTGGGCGCTAACCATATCATACCGCGGTTGCCTAACAGTATCTCGCGACAATTTCCCGTAAACTAGTTAAGCTCACACGTGCCGTGCACAAATCGCGTCTGCACAATTCAACCTCAGCTCGTCTTCCATGTCAGCTGCTCATCATCCATCAATGTACCATGTACATACTTGATGACATGCTGCATCTTGACAGTCCAACATGACGATTCCGCTACATCCGGCACTGCGCACCTCTATATGGGTTGTCGCAGCACCGCTGGCCCTCTACAGTGTCTTTATTGGACTATCTGTCACCCCCTTTTTCCAAAGACAGTAAGAGCTCTAGTCTGGATCGGATCCTCATCGTAACAACTCTGACACTAGAAGCTTTTTATATGCGCACAAGATCAATTCATTATGGTGGACAGATTTAAACAGACCTGAGCGATGGGGTTTCGCCAGTAAGCCCTTCGCCGATCTGATCTGCTGTTGCGTCTAACCGATGATGCTGTGCAGGAAATCAGGTAACGCCATTCGAACTACAAAGTTCAGATGGCGAGAGTTTGTATGCATGGCACATTTTGCCTTTGCCATTGTATCTTCAGAACGAAGCGTCAATCTCCTCCCAGGAGCCTGGTTTTGCCGAAAGCTTCACCTCAACAGAGAGCTTTCGCCTGCTCAAAGAGGATCCCGAAGCAAGGCTTGTACTATACTGTAAGATTACTCCGTGCAACTCTACTCGAATGCCAAAAGCTAATTAACTTCTAGTTCATGGGGTGAGCATGGACCGGTCCTAGGCTGATCAAAGTAGCTGACAGTGACAGAACGCTGGACATGTAGCTCAGGCTTTCCGTCCGGCAAGCTACCATTCCCTGACCGACACCTCTTCCTATCATGTGATCTCCATTGACTATCGAGGTTTCGGGCATTCTTCGGGAACCCCGAGCGAGAAGGGACTGATCGAGGACGCTTCAGCAGTAGTAGAATGGGCTACCAAAGTAGCAGGAGTCCCTTCCAATCGTATTGTCTTGTTGGGTCAAAGTCTGGGCACGGCGGTGGTCAGCGGCGTGGCAGACAAGTACACGGAGGAAGGTATCGAGTTCGCCGGCATCATTCTTGTCGCTGGCTTCAGCGACCTAGCCACAATGCTGAGCGAGTACCGTATCGCCGGTCTATTCCCAGTCTTGGCCCCCTTCCGTGTTTGGCCAACGCTTTTGAACTTGCTACACAAATGCGTGGTCGACAAGTGGAAGTCGGCCGACCGCGTCTCGAATATCGTGCGCAACACCAAGAACCGCCTGCGATTGAGCTTGGTGCATTCGAAGGATGACCCGGACATTCCTTGGACGGAAGACAACAAGCTCTTCAGAGCCGCTGTGGCCGCGACCAACGACTTTGTCAATGACGAGGCATTCGAAATTTGGAAGGAGGAAAGGACGATCAGCAAGGGAGGCGACGCCTTTGTGACGACTTGGAAGTCGGAGCCGGATATCGTTGTTCGTCAGGAACTATTTCCGTTCGGAGGTAAGCATGACTTCAGCATAAGTCTTGGACAGTGGCTGACCAGAGGTACCAGGACATAACAGCATCATGGGCTCAGCTGCCGTATCCTTGGCTATAATGAGGTCGTTTGATCTTCACGGAACGACTTACGCCTAGCTGATGAAGTATTACACTAAACATGCCATCCTTCTTCAGCACTTTCCCGCGAGGTGCGGTGATTGGATTCGTTTCCCTAATGAGAATTGCTTTGTTGCGAGCTCTTACACAATCTGCAAGTATTACCACATGCTCCAGCTATCTGCACGTCTGAGTTTCTACCCTCAGAGCACCTCGCATCAACCTTCTGGGCGGAGACTTGAAAAACCATGTGTTTCTAACGCTGGCGATCTTTCTGATCTAATTCCCACATTGAGATCGTGAGGCTAGTGCTCCTTTCCAGCTACTGTCATGATCCACGCTCCACTAGTGCTGACGGCTTTGTTGTAATTGTATTCTTTGTTGTAACAGCGACCTACCATTTCGACATCAAGCCTTCAATCTTAAGGGACACTTCGGCCTCCTCCTTGAATCCTTGATCCTCAACATCGTCATTTCTATCGCCAACGTCTTTGGCGCCACAAGTTTCAAGGGAATTCAGTTACAGGTTGTAGCATCACAAGATATTAAAGGTTCTATGATAGGAATGATATTACGTGTCAAATCTTGCAAGCTAGATAAAGAAACAACTTGATTTGCGGAATTGGCATTGACGACTTGCTATCAACTTGATTCACCCCCTTTGTCGAAAAAGGGTAAAGAAAAGCCTGGGTCCAAGTGCAACCCTGAACTGTTAACAGATCTATTGAGGGTGTTCTGTATCTAGCTATCTGACATTGATCACGGTATGGAGACTTTGCTTTAGACATTTGTTTCTCAAGTTTTGATGGCAGTGGTGCGCTCGGCCTTAAAGCCGTTGTTAGGAGCATGAGCCTCGATTGCAGCCTGTTGCATCACCCGACGTCCACGTCGATGATTCTTCTTCAATGAATATTTTCAATATGGAAAGCATGTTCAAATCTCTATTGTTTTTAGAGGCGTTCATTATCACTACTTTCCACGTTGTTCTGATTGCTCCCGACAAGTCCCAGATGTCTCCCCGTAGGGTAGTCATCCCATCCAACGCACGTAGAGAACCCCGCGCCCCGCCGGTTTGAAACGCCCACGTCAACCCCACCACCGTCGCAACTTGAACTCTCAGCAGCTTCGCAAGCTCCTACTTCCCACATCCTCCGATACGAGCACCTTCACCATGCCTACCGAGGAGTCCAAGCCTGTCGAGCCCGTCGTGGACGAGGTCGACGCCACCCTCAAGTCCAAACAGCAACAAGCCACGGCCGAAGACGACGCCTCAGACTCCGACCATGACGAAGAACCCTCCACCGCCGAGGGCGCGGCCGCAGCCTCCAGCTCCAGCTCAAAGAAGAAGAAGAAGAAGTCTAAGACAAAGAAGGCCAAGGAGCTTCTGACGGGGAAGAAGAGCGACCAGGAGGAAGATCTCAAGAAAGCTCTGTCCGACTTGACTCCGGAGCAGGTGAAGGAGCTTATGGCTTTGAACCCTGCGCTGGCGTCTGAGCTGACAGACGCAAGCGGGAGCTCGAACCCTAGTCCCGAGAAGGCGGCGGAGGCCCTCAAGAACTTGAATCTTCAGGACATCATGACGGGATTGGCTTCGGGTGGGAAGAATGTCAAGGAAATGGGTGCCTACAAGTTCTGGCAAACGCAACCAGTGCCCAAGTTCGGCGACGACGATAAGTCCTTTGAGGAGGGGCCTATCAAGGTCCAAAAGGTGGAGGATGTATCCAAGGAGAGAGCGCCTCTTGTCCCAGGCTTCGAGTGGGTGGAGGTTGATCTAACGAGTGACGAGGAGATCAAGGAGGTTTATGAGCTGTTGAACGGACATTACGTTGAGGACGACGCGGCCATGTTCCGCTTCAACTACTCTTCATCTTTTCTCAGGTGGTAAGTGTATCCTCCATCTTAGTTCATGACCAGGTAGCTAACGCACACAGGGCTATGATGGCACCTGGCTGGCACAAGCGCTACCATGTCGGCGTCCGCGCTTCCCAATCCCGCAAACTGGTAGCCTACATCTCCGCCATCCCAGCCCACGTCCGTGTCCGCGACAAGACCATCCTCTGCTCCGAAGTCAATTTCCTCGTTGTCCACAAGAAACTTCGCGGCAAGCGACTCGCGCCCGTGCTGATCAAGGAGATCACCCGCATCTCCAACCTGGATGGCATCTGGCAGGGCGTACACACCGCCGGTATTGTGCTTCCTCGCCCGGTCAGCACGTGTCGGTACTTCCATAGGTCGCTTAACTGGCAAAAGCTGTACGAGTGCGGCTTCAGCCCGCTGCCGGCAGGAAGCAAGCCGCAATATCAGGTGAGGAAGTACGCCTTGCCAGAGAAGACTGCTACGAAGGGATTGAGAGAGATGAAGGAGTCTGACCTGGACAATGTCATGCCGCTATTTAAGCGATACATGAAGCGGTTCGATATGGCGGCTGATTTCACGAAGGAGGAGATGTACCACTGGTTCATCCCCAAGCTCGAGTCCGGCGGCGAGCAAGTGGTCTGGTCCTACGTTGTTGAGGACTCGAACGGCAAGATCACCGACTTCTTCTCGTTCAACTGCATCGAATCCTCCGTCATCTCGAACCCGAAGCACTCTGTCATCCGAGTCGCCTACCTGTGGTACTACGCCACCGAGTCTGGTCTCATGGAGCCATACAATCGATCCGCGCACAAGGACCGCATGAACGAGCTTGTACACGATGCGCTCATCTTGGCCAAAAACCTCAATTTCGACGTCTTCAATGCGCTCACTTTGATGGACAACGGTCTGTTCCTTGAGCAGCAGAAGTTCGGAGGTGGCGATGGACAGTTGCATTACTACCTATTCAACTACAGGGCGCACCCTATTAATGGAGGCGTGAACCAGAAGAACCAACTTGACGAGAAGAACCTCAGTGGCATTGGTTTCGTCATGCTATAGGCAGGTTGTTGGACAAGGAATGGAGGAAGGCGCCATAACATCAATAAAACGACGAACATGCACAAGGAGTCTACGTCTTCGATATACTCTATCTTCTATCCCTTTATCTGGCCCCAAGCGGACATCCTCTCCTCCAACAGCTCGTTAAACCATTTCGCCCTCTCCATCACCGGCGCATGGCCCATGCCGGGTTCTATCAACGCCGTCTCGGGCTGAATCATCTCAATCAGTCTCTGCCCATTCTTCACTGTAATCATCCTGTCCCCGTCGCCGTGGAGCACCATGATCCTGTTCCTGCCTACCTCATCCGCCATCTTCTTCAGCTGCGACGCACTCTTGCTGTGCCACTGCGCTGCCACCAGCTGGCAAATAAAGCCTTGTTTTGTCAGGTAGCCTGGATGGCGTCGTTTGGTGAGCTCTTGCGCCTGGAAACGCTCAAAGTTGCTCGTGAAGTGGGCGTACTTTCCGTCCTCTGCACCTGACTTGAGACACTTGTACGTAGTCCCAGGCTGTGGCGGATCCTCGGCGTCGGGGGCGATGAGCCATTCATCGACAAATATCTTCCTCGCCGTGTCGATTATGCCTTGCTCCGCAGCCTTCGGGACCAGGAACGAAGCCCGCTCGGCCAGCCAATCCTTCCAGGTCTCCGTGTTCTGGACCGAGCTAGAGGTGCACAGCAGCGACAGGCTCGCTAACCTCTCCGGGATGGCGCACGCGATCTCCTGTGAGATCATGCCTCCGAGGGAGATGCCCACGAGGTTGACGGATCGGGGATCAGTCCAGCCTACATGGTCTAGCACCTCGATGACATCCTTGGCCATCTCAGTGGTTGAGTAGCGGGAGAGCGGCTTATCACTTTCGCCCATGCCCCTGTTGTCCATCACGAGGACGGAGTATTGCTCGTGACGGTCGTGGCCGAAGTAGCGGGTTTGTCTTTGCCAGGAGGCTGTCACACCAGCCAGGCCCATAACTAGCTATAGACCTCATCAGCACACTCAAGGGCACGTGAAACCAACAGTCAAGCGGGAGGCTTGGCAGGCTCAGCTAGGCGTTTGCAACATACAACAAGTTTCGTGGGACCTTCACCGTGTATTTCCCAGCCAATGTGCACCGGGCCCCCGCGACTCTTCGCAGCCGGGAAAAGGCCCTTCTTGGTGGCTTCGAGTGCCCATATCGCCGTCGGGTAGGCTGGATGGTCGGTTGTTTCCTGGATGGTAGGGAATTTGAAGGTTTCAATTCTGAGCAACGTCAGTTTCTTATCATATTAGATAGTCCGACTGGGGCCAGCAGTGAGATGTCTCGTGCGCGGTGCTGGTGGTACGATGCCTTGGAAGACCTACGTGTTTGCCATAGCGGAGGTCGATGAGCCGAGGCTCACGGTGAATCTAGCTGAGTCGGCGTTCCTAATCACTGCAGGGACGACGTCGCACAGCAGCGAACGATTTCTCGGAAATTCAGGAATCTGAATTATTGGGGAGCGACACGACGCGAACACGGTTTGAGATTTTGAGATGAAGTAGGAGAAAGCTGACAGCGTTGAGAGGATTGTGATATCGTTGAGTCCGCGTGGCTGAACAAGATTCGGATCGGGCGGTGACGTTGAGCGGACCCTTGCATGTGTGGTGTGAGTGGACCGGGCCCAGGAACAGGTGGTTTCTCTCCGGACCTGGAGACACTTCTTCTATCGATTTACATGTAGTCTACATTCCTCGAGCGTGCCGAATGATCGTTGCTTTTAATGTCCGCGCGTGCTTCGCACTGCCTCGGCCTTTTGAGTATTGCCGCCAACCTTACCCCCACATGTGATAACCATGCCTTACCTCTCAGCCAGACGACGGCTTTGAACCTCACCCAGCGCCTTGGTGCCGCTCAAAAACGCAACCACGCCAACGACACCGGCGATTGGGAGCGTTGAGAAGAGGCTCAAGCCCGTGTAGTAGAGGAAAAAGACGCCCTCCATAGCGATGATAGAGCCGAAGAACGTGATGTGCGAAATGGGTGCGTTGCCCAATGCCTTCTGGGCGTTGGTAAGGTTGGCGCCCAACATAGTCCACTGCAATTGATTAGTATACTCTACTACTCCATTGACTTGATCACGGTTACGTACTCCGACCACCAGGCCTGGGACCGTCGCCAATACAGCCAGCGCAAAGACGATGGATACAATCTTAGGCGGGCTCTTGGGGTCATCGCGGAAGATATGGTGGATCTCGGGCTGCTTGCCATATCGCAACGGAGCTTCGTAGTTGGGTGTAGGAGCGTTAGGATCGAGTCTGACGTTCAAGTCGAAGACGGGCGTAATCGAGGCCTTGGTCGAGCCGAAAGAGCCCAACACCAGGCTGGCCTCGAGCGGCTCTGTTGACGAAAGAAGCTGGATCGGAAGGTCCTTCTGGGTCTGTGATCGGTTAGCCTCCTCTTATGACGAATCCTTGAGCAAACGTACAAACTCCACGGTTCCCTTTCCTGACTCCTTGACCGTCAGCGCATAGGGCGCCTCCAAGCCCCCCTTCTCCCTCACCATCAGGAACGCCTGATGCGGTCTCTTGCCCTTGTTTCCTTCCTTAGCCGTAAGCGAAACTCTGACCTTGTCGGCGTGGCCCAAGGTGACCGTGTCCTTGACTCGCTCCTTATCGGTAAAGGTGTGGGAGACGGCGGTGGCGTCGGCCGAGGCGGTCTTGGGGATGACTTCGATTTTGGCATCGGAGAAGGACCATTGAGATGCGGCGCTGGCGCCGGCAGCCAGAGCTGCGAGAAGAGAGAAGCGCATTGTGGGCGGGCGGATTAAGCTGTAGGGAGTGAAGCTTGGTGGAAGCTTGGGTTGGAGCTTGAGTGCGGGAGCTCGAATGGTTTACGTGGTTGCTGCGGAACGGTGGTGATTGGCTGTGGTGGGACACCGGACAGTGCGGCTGGCCTGAAGCACAGTCCGCTGACACCATAATGTAGAGTACTGTGGTAGAGGTGTATCTCAGTCTAGTCTATGGATCTCTTTCCTCTTTTCCAACAAGGTAATTGACATGTTTTCGACATATATATGTGCGGTTCGCTCTTCATCCTTTGAGCTCCGTCTTGTACCCCTTGATACCCGCAATCTCCTTCTCGGTCAACGTCAAGCCAAACCACTCGCTCAACACCTGCAGCCTCTCAATTTCGTCCCGGCATTCCTTGAGTATCTTTGTCTTCCCCCCAAGATTCTCTTTGAGCACTCCATCAACGAGCATTCTCTTTCCAAAGATCTCATCGTCCCCCTTGTCCTCGTTCCGCCTCCGCAGAAACTTGATGCACATCACAGTGAAGGTTTGGAAGCTCTCGGCAGAATGCCCAGCGAAGTGATTCGAAATAACGAAATCCTCTGGCATCCACTCCACCCTGTCTGAGAAACAGTAGAAGCTCATCCATGGCTTCTCCTCGCCGTTGCGGCATTGGTAGATCCAGAGCTTCCGCTCGGGGTCGCCGCGGAGGGTTTGCTCGGGGATGAAGTCCTTGATCAACCGTGCGTCTTGCGTGCCCATGTTGTGGATTGTTGAACCCTCGATGAGGGGAATCGGCTCAGTGGCGCCGTCGCCGCCGAAGGAAACGTCGACGTGATAGCGGCTGCCGTCTGGTAGAGTGACGATGTTGACTATGTGGGTGCTAGTAGACACCGTCAGCAAGAGATAAGGCAAGGGGGTGACGAAGCTCACTGTCCAATGTGCGGTCCTTGCGGAACACCATTTTGACGGTATCGGATTTTGACACCAACAGGGTACGCCGTAAACCCAAGCCCGCGAAGCATGTACAAAAGAAGCAGACTGTTCTCCATACAATATCCTCCCCTACCCCTAGCCTGCCCAACGATCTTGTCGAACAGACACTGCGGATCCAGCGACACGATTCGGTTGGATGAGTAATGTATCGCTAAATTCTCGTAGGGGATGGCGGAGATCATGTGTACGTGAATTGCTTTGAGAAATTCATAGCTGGGCTTTGGGTCACTGTCGAGGCGGTACTGTGAAGGAACGCTGATGTAGGTGAGGTATTGGGAGACTTGCTCCCTGGTGTAGGGCGAGGCCATGACTTCAGAAGTCCACGTCAGTATTCTGGCGGCTCAGCGAAAAGGCTTGGGTTTACCACTGTCCAAAACTCTGTATCTTGGATGCGTCAGCGATGTTGCAGGATTGCGAAGCGGTCGCCTCATGTAGGCCGAGTCACAGGACCACGAGCTGGTGAGCCCCTGCCGGATCCCTCCGCGATCGGCTCGACTAGCACACTTCTGAGACGATTTGCCTGTAAATATGTCGCGAGGATAAGAAAAGCTCGATTGCATGCGTTAGGCCTGATATACTCCATGAAGCATTTTTACAAGAGAAATTCGCGAAGGGCGGACCTCCCGATTTGGCATCTCCCTGATCACTTCGAAAGCAACACTATCAACCTCTCCAGCTGAAAGTCAACTCGATATCTTGAATCGTGTCCAGTCATACATTTCATTTCTACGGCACCAGAGCCTGTGTAATCCTATAATTCAGTCCTTTTGCTCTTTGCTTCCCCCGTATCGCTCCTCGCGTCCCTCTTAGTCTGCTTGGGCATGAAGCTGCCCAACTCAAGCCACTCCATACTGAAAGCCGTCACAATCCTCGCCCAGTCCCTGCAAGTCTCCAAGTCAAGATGCTCGCCATCATCCTCCATCTTATGCCACAAGTGCGTAGGGAAAGGGCTCGGGATGAGGTGCAGGATTTCCACCCCGCGTTGCATGAATGGCACGTGGTCATCCCCGATATATCCCCTCCCAAACGAAGAAGCCTTCTTGTCGACCTCGGGGAGAAAGGGCTTGGACGGCTTGGATTCGAGGATTGAGAGATCGCGCATGCGCTTCTCCAGCTCGGCCATGTTGCGGTATGCCCAGTGTGTTGGGAGGAAGTAGGAAGGGATGGTGGGGGAAGAGGCGCCAAGGAGGTCGAGCAGAACGAAAAGTGAGATGGCGTGGAGGGGAGTCTTATAAATTGACATGCTTTCGTGAGCTTGGTTCTCCCACTCGTCCGCTAGTGACCTGTTCGCCTGTCAGTGTTGCCACTTCTCGTTCGGCCAGGTGCCGTATCCTTAGGATATAAACTCACCTTGCTCCATAGATAGAGTCTGTTTCTGTCCATTTCTCAAACGCCTCCTCTCCATCCAAGAAGATAATCTGAACTCCCTTCGCTTCCTCAAGTCCGTCCTCCCCGTTGTCCTCAGCCTCTTTCCACTTCGCGGTCAACGCAGCATCGATACTCCTCGCAACATGCAACAACATCGCACATGGCGCCGCACTGTCGATGGCCCCAATAAAACCCTCCGGCTTGATCAAGCTATCGAAGTGCGCAACCAGTGTTAACCGCCCAACATCCCCTTCCCTGGCCCACGGCGGATCTCTCCGAAAGATCCAGTTCGTGAATGGGATATCCTTGTCCCCAGTCGCAGGCGTCTTGCTCGTGCTGTTTTGGCTTATGACCTTCCAATCCGGCAGGTTGTCGCTGAAGAAGTCGACGAAGTGCTTCTGGACCTTGTAGCTACCCTCTGTGCCAGGTACGCGGGGGATGAGGATGGGCGCGAGGAGCGACCCCGTTTCGATGTTGAAGTCGTCGCCCGGGGAGGGAATAGAGCGTAGGTGATCGTCGGTCAGGACAGCAAATTCGGAGGTTGCGCTGGAGACGAGGGATAGAAAGTAGGAGAGGAGGATGAACCAGGTTGCTGGGAGCGGCATCGTGGCGGTTGGCGGCGCAAGGGCCAGTGATTGTGCCTTGGTCTATCAGTGCTTACGGAAAGCAGATGAGCAGTCGGGAGAAGAGCCAGAAATGACGAGAGTACAAGAGAACGAAGGAGTGTCAGTGGCAGCCAGGCCGGTGATGGTGGTCAGGGTTCAACGTGGCCATTGTTCCACGTTGGCATTGGCGTTGGCAAGGGAGGATCCGAACGGGACTTCCTAGGAATGATATGCATGGCAGCGCGGCAGATCCAGCCCCGCCCGCAACTTTAACCACCGGTCTTATTCTCAACCAAATTAGGACAGTCCAGCTCTTTTAATTGCTATGTCATCCGGAACTCATTTGCTCATCAGCTTATTTCCTTTGACAATAAGCTCTCGGCTCGTCACCGTCCCTCGACACGGGACCACGGGTGGCCTCAAGATGAGGCACCGACATCGCCTATTGACGGAACTGAGCCTTGATGAGAAAATGACCACTTTTTATTCGGGTTATGTAAGATAGTGTACCCAATGATCCATCTTTTCACGATGAGGCGTGGAAACGCCTGCCCATGCCGCCGTACTCCAAGGTATTGAATGCTTCCCAACTGCCGAAAGGAATCTAGGTTGAAAATCTCGCGATTCTATGCTGTTGAAGTCAAGCTCCTCCGGTCAGCTCACCTATGCTTCTCAGAAGTCTCATCATCCGAGCATCTGGGTAGTCTCTTGAGGGCGTTGGGGTTTACTCTCCCTTTACCGCAGCCTCAGCAGCCTTCTGGTTCGCAATCCGCTTCTCCTTGGGGATCGTCAAAGCATTGATTCCCAAAAAGTCACAAATGCTCGTGATCACGAGGTACGCCCATCGGAAGTACACCACCAATGAGAACAAAAAGTACGCCCAGAGATAGTACAACTCCATCTCCGGCGAGATCTTGTCAAGCCCAAACAACGGTAAGTTACCAATCACAGCGCCACCAATAAGTGGCCACAGCAGGACAGTCCAGTACGGAAAGGCTTGGCGCGTGAGGTGTGCAAGGATGATCTTGGTTGTGAGGCGACCGAAGACAAAAGACAAGGTCAGGCAGAAGAGAATGAGATGGTTCTCCTCCATGAGCGTGCTGTGCGGTGAGAATACCCATGCGCCGATGGACAAGGTGTAGATCGCCATGGGAATCCACTCCAGGAAAACAGGTGCGAGTGGAAGGCCCTTGGCTCTCCTTGCGCGTGCAACGTTGAGCACACAGAAGGGAATGTGCCCCAAACAGAGCGACCCAACGATGACTCCGACCCAAATGTCCATGAAGATCATATCTCCGAGGTAGTCCGCCACGGCAGGGAATCGATCTCCAACGAGCCACTTTAGCGGCATGGTAAAAATCTCTGGTCCATAGGCACCAGCTGTAGCCATGACTGCTGCTGCTATCAACAATCCTTCAGTCGGCCCATTGAAATAGCCCAGGTACAGCGTATGGGTGTGGTACGTCTCCCACGTCGAGAAGAACATAGGCAGACAGGGACATAGGGCGGTGAAGACGCCGATGCGCGTTGTGCCTAGACCCATCGCAGCTGTTTCTAACAGACTGGCCAGTGTACAGTTGAGCGAGTCGATGCCGTGGTCAAATAGCTCGCCGAGGCCGGACGATGTCCCCGTTCGCCGAGCTTGCTTTCCGTCCACGTTGTCCATCGTCTGATACATGAACAGCCCAAACGCGAAGGAGTAGTACAGCCAACTGGGACCCGGCCCTATCAGGTCCGGCATTACAATGGCCAACAGTCCAATGTTACCCAGGATAAAGAAGAAGCCCAGCAGGGTCACCATGTTCGGCGCGAGCCATAGCGGCAGGATGTTGACGAAGGCATTCCACCAGGGACCGAGGATGTATTTCGAAACGGGAGACTTGTCGACACTCGAGTATTTGTACGACCGCAGGTGGATGAGTGCGTCGTCCGAGATGCACTCGGCGGCAGCTTTCCCTGGTCTCAGCATTAGCTACCCGCACTAAATATTCCGGCTCGCGAAACGGCTGCTGCTTACTCTTGGTGACGGTCGGCGTCATTGTATCTGCCCAGTCCTCTCGAGATCCTCGAAAACAAAGAAATGGCGGTGCCGGTCACGCCAACGAGCGGAGCGGTGGCGGTTAAAAGACAGAGCCGACGTAGAGTGGGAAGCCGGTGGGGAGGCTCGCTGCGCGCCCAGGGTCCAATCGGCATGTGGTAAAGATCAGGAGGGGTGTGCTCGGCAAGCGACTGGATTGGCTCCTGACGCCTGATCTACCCCTGTAGAGGTCGGGCTGATGTCTTTGATTGAGATCCCACAGATGAATCATGGCACGGGTGGAAGCCTTGTGTAGCCGTATTTGACTTTGATCACGCGCGACGCTGAAAGCTACCAGTCGCTATCATTGGGTTCGGCGCGGGAAACAGGTGATACACCGTTGTGAATGGTCGAGGCGGTGCACGTGAAATTCTATGCCAGATGACCTGATTTGATGACGACAAAAGGTAGATGTTTATTACGGTATTACTCCGAGCTCCATAAAGCTCCATGCCCAAATGAATGCCCAGCGCTTATTGAAATACGTTGTTCGACCGCAGATTCCGTCTGCAAAGATCGGGATCAGTCTCAACCAAGAAAGCAACGCTCAACCCAATATGCACAACAAACCCGCCAACGCCGAATACGGACTTGATGTAGAACCTCCACTGACATATGTTTACAGCATCGCAAATCCAAGACCCAAGCTTCCGAAAATGAGTGCGAGGCCGTATTTCTCCCCTAGCCCCAGCAAAGCGGCGCCATTGTCGCCGTTACCCCCGTTGCCTCCCTCGTCGTCACTGCCGCCCGGGGCGTTGCTGTAGATAGCGTTCTCGTCCTCTGTCTGACTTGCCGTAGGGGCGGCGGTGGTTGCAGTGCTGGTGGTGTTGACACGCTCCGGGTCGAGGGCGCCGCAAGGGTTGTCCTGCTGGCATGAAGCTTGACAAGGCGTGTCGGTGTCATCGCAGGCCGCAACACATTGAGTCCCCCACTCGCGACAGACAAAATAGGGAATCGTCAGGGAGTACTCGGACATGTTGGGCTTTGTGTTATCGCCGCAGAGGCAACCGTAGGTGAGGGCGTCGGCATCGCATTCGTTGACAAGAGGCTTGCGGTCATCGGTTTGGGAGCAGATTATAGGGCAGCTGCTCTTCTGCTGCACGCACCAGAAATCTGATCAATTCATGTTAGCAATGATCGTCTGGGCGCCTGTATCACTTCAAACGTACCCCTTTGAGCCTGAGGCACGCTTTCGGGGTCGATATCGTAGTTCTTCTGAGCCTGAGCCACGGACAGAATCGAGGCCGCCGCCAAGATGGAGTTCTTGAAGAGCATCGTGATGATTGTTGAAAATAGAAAATGCCGCGAGCCAATGGACCTGTGCCTTAGGCTGAGATCAAAAAGAGTTTTCAAGTGGTGATTATTCGTGCTGTTAAGAGGAATCAGCAAACTCCAGCGTAAGGGACAAGAAGTCAGGGAAATTGGCCAGTGACTAGCCAGCACGGGGATGTACTAACCTGATACGACCGGTGGAAATGAGAACAATCAAACAGAAACAAGAGGCAAATAATCAATAGCGAGAGTATGGGGAAGAGAAGAAGCGAAAGTCAGTAACGAAAGTTCCAGAGAACGAAGAGCAATCAATTGAAAATGAGAAGAAGAGTAAGAGTTCGAGGAGGAACTCGACCTTATCAAGAAATTGGGTCAGAGCTTCACGCGTGATGGACGACAGGGGTCAGGCTGGAGTCGTCGGAGCAGCGACTTTCCACGAGACACCGCAAAAGTTCACTCATATCCCGGCGCTTTTCCCCTCTACTTTGCTCCGGTTTGTGTACTGATGGCTGCGCCTCTGCTCGTGTCGCGCTGGAGCCATGCTTGGCGTGTGAGCAGCCCCCTCTTTCTTAGACATTGTTGCGTCTAGAGCCGAGTCTGGACTTCGGGTGGACGTCGAGAGGCGTTGGTGTCGGCGGAGGCTGTGGAGAAAGAAACAAGTCGTCCGGAGACTCGACGGCGGTCATTCCGTCCATTTGGGTTTCCCTTATCTAGCTCCTCTCTTCGATTGGGGTTGTTTCACAGACTCACCTCAATGCTTATTCGGAGAGGTTGCGCTTTGTGGAGGCCAGATCATATTGTAACCTGCTTTATGAGAGTCTCGGGCGAAAGACCCGCGGCAGGCGTCTTGTCTTGTTTAGTGTAGTGAGACACGAGTGGTTCAAATGCTTGGCCCTGTCCCTTGGTCTCGTATTACTCTTTGATGCCTAGGTGACTGACACATCACCAGCATTGTAGTTGCCGATTCGAGAAATTCCCACTGGCTCAAGATACACTTAAGGATTGTGATTACATGACGTCCAGCCTACAAGCAGCCCTGGCTAAGCAACTCAATGCCATTGACTACTTAGGTACGTGCCCCGTGGGGTTACTCTACATTATCGGGATCATACTTTGCGCCGACGAAATCCTCCAATGCCACGTAGACTGCTCCGTAGTACTACTTAGTAGGGGACAGGCTCAGTGAAGTTGGCGTGCCCGGCATCGGGTGATGACCCTGCAGTTGGAAATGCCGAGTTCGGTCTTCAATTCGATCGAGGTGCTGGCGAACACATTGAGTACCAAATTCCTTCAGATACCTTAGTTAACTGAAACTTACGGTAGATGTCATGATGTCAGAGCCCAACGAGGTTCACTGAAGGAATGTGACAAGTGCCCCCACATTGAACCTCTGCTCCGGCCCAAGAGACCTCTGGATTGGAGTCGACCCGCCTCCAAGTTCACTGGAGATCCCAACGCCAATCCTCTCTCTTCCACGTCAATAACATAAACATATTGTATATTTTATTCAACTCGGCCCAAATCAAAGGCAGGCCTGCTGCTTTAATTACCATATTAAGATATCACATCTTGCATCTGTCCCCGTCGACAAGCAAGTGGACGCTTCAAACGCAAGACTCCTCACCCATTCGACCGGTCCCCAACGAGCCGGGAGAGCCCAGAGCCCAGAGAAAATCAACCGCAACCAACGCATGACGGTCGGCTTCCGCCAGGTCGCATGGCTTCGGCTATAGAACAGTCCGTCAACCGCGACTCGAGCGCAGGCTGGTCCGTCTCGAGCGCAAACCTTCCGACTCCAGACCCCCGAAATGCGCCGCAAGATCCATTGGAAAATCCGGTGACGACACCACCGTATTGGACCAGACGAGGACGGCCAAAACACGAGCGCACCGTATCGACCGTTTCCAACGACTCGCTACGCAATGGCGTGATCACTTTGCGAGATAATGAGGAAGACGAGAGCGACGACCGGAATAACGCATGTTGGGCGAAAAGTGTTGAGATAGTTGACACAACGGTCGTCAACGGCAGCACCGCCAATATCGGAGCCTTTGTTGTGTACATCATTAAGGTTGAAACTCTGACTGTAGGTGCGACTATATCGAAACTAGGGACTCTGTGCTGACTATGGTACAGGGAAGCAACATGTATCTGCGCAAACGTTATTCGGAGTTTGACGAGTTCAGGGAGCGTCTAGTCCTGTCATTCCCAAATTTCGAAAGCACGATACCAACACTACCTCCAAAAAGCGTTATATCAAAATTCCGACCACACTTCCTGGAGAAGCGTCGAGCTGGTCTCCAGTATTTTCTCAAGTACGTCGCGCTGCAAAGGTTGGGTTCTGACAACCGCTGACATGTCCAGTTGCACCTTGCTGAATCCGGAGTTTTCTGGCTCGCCAGTCCTCAAAGACTTCCTCTTTGATTGATGGTGCCTTTTTTTTTTTTTTTTTTGAATCTTGCAGGGGGGTTGTTGCTCTGCTTCTTGATTATATATTGAATCTATGCTTGCCAGGACGCGAGACGTACATAAATTAGTAAGTTAAGGAAGAATAATGGTAATGGTTCACACAAATCGCGGGCTTTGTGCTCTCGGTCCTTCGGACTCACTTCACGCCTTGCGCCTCGTGATTTCATATCCCGCACAAGATTCGGTAACGCGAGCGCCATTACTGACGACCTGCAACCCGAGGGCCTGCGTGCTTCGCCCTGTCCGCGTCAGCTACCCGCTGGATGAGTTAGGCTCAACCCACTTCTCGCGGGAGTCGCAAAAACTCATACCCATACGCTATCTAGCTTCCGAGTGTCTTGTCGGTATTCTCAGCCTCAGTCTTTACCCTTTAAAGAAGAGGTTTGTGTCTGCTGGGGCGCAGACGGCATCTATTGCCGCTTACAGGGCTGATCTCGTTCGAGTCCGAACTCTACTGTCCGCCCGTCAGGCCCCGCAATACTCGTGTCACGACGGCTGGTTGCAACATTTATACAACCCTCTGGCGCCTCCCAAACCTCAAGGACTATTCTACGGGCTTCAAAATTCTCTCTTTCAAGTATGGCAACGGGATTGCAAAAGCTTGACTCAATATTTGCGCTAGTTGAGCGACTACCTTCATTCAGGTTTCCAAGTTTCGTTCCCGCCTACGTCATTCGTCCGGCTGCAGCTCCACGGGCAATTGCACTGCACGATGGCCACCCCGCCAAGATCCGATTCCAAGATGTCGATACACGAACCACTCCAAACATCGGCTCATCTCGGAAACCAGGAAGACCTCACTCACCGTCCTCCGCCTCCAAAGACGCAGTCCTACATGGATCGCCTTGTACCCCCCTCCCAGGAGAACTTCGAGCGCATAGCGCACATACAGGAGGAAAAGGAGGAGCAGACGCGCCAACGCGAAAGGGAGAGACGACACCGGGCTTTGCACGAGGCAAGGGAGCAAGATAAGAACGAACATCATGAGAGGACGGAAGCGGCGAGGTTGATACAGAAAACATTCCGTGGTCACCGAGCAAGGCGAGAGCTGGAGGGCTATGGGTTGGACGCGACAACAAGATGGATCAGCGCCCTACGTGAGGCTGAGTACCGGGAGACTACCAGGCCAGTATCGAAACGAGGCCCAAATGGACTACTTTCGCCGGAAGAAGAGGAGCAGGGGACGCACAGGTCAAATGCGAGAAAGCGGTGGAAGAAGGCCAGCATCATCGCGAGGAGAGCAGGGCATGATGATCTCGAGTCAGACAGTTCGTCAACGTCAACCGTCGATACGACAGCGTCTCCAGCCGAGCGACAAAAAATCCGTGAGGAGAGCAACAAACTTCTAGATGGACAGCGGAATCGAGCGCAAATGATGGGTCTTCAATATTTCCTCGAAATGGTCGACGTGAAACATCGCTATGGTTCGAACCTGCGCCAGTATCATGCAGAGTGGAAGAAGTCGGATACTAAGGAGAACTTCTTCTACTGGCTCGACTTTGGAAGCGGCAAGGATCTAGAGCTCGACACCTGTCCTAGAGACCGTCTGGAGAGAGAGAAGGTGCGATATCTGTCGCGAGAGGAGCGTCAGTATTACCTTGTCAAGGTCGACGACAATGGCAGACTGCGTTGGGCCAAAAACGACGCGCTGATCGACACGACGGTGCACTACAAGGACAGCATACATGGCATCGTGCCCTCCGATGATCCGACGCCCTCGTTCAATCCTGAGACACAACCCCGGGCACCTTCCCCGATAACCGGTTCGGCCAGCTCTCTATCCCTCTCCTCGATTGACTCGACACGCGCAGCTGATCGAGCAGCGAAGTACGCCAGCCCAGACCCCGATGAGCCAGAGCCACGCGGCATGAGACGTGTGACCCACTGGTCTGCTTCTACGGTGTGGAACAAAGTCCTGCGTCGCTCCGTCAAAGACGGGACCTGGATATTCGTGGCGGACACATCCTTTCGTCTATATGTCGGCATCAAGAACTCGGGCGCCTTCCAACATTCTTCATTCCTACAGGGCAGCCGTATATCTGCTGCTGGCCTCATTAAAATCAAAGCCGGCCGAATACGCTCGCTTTCGCCACTCAGTGGACATTACCGCCCACCAGCGAGCAACTTCCGTGCCTTCGTCAAATCTTTGAGAGCTGGCGGAGTGGACATGCACAAAGTCTCCATCTCCAAGTCGTACGCAATTCTCGTTGGTTTGGAAGCGTACGTCAAGACGAGGAAGAAGAGCAAAAGCTTCTTTGAGAAGCTGATGCACAGGAAGGACAAGGTTGTGTACCCTGAGATTGCAGCGCAAAGGGAGGAGGATAAGATGGATAGCAGCAAGAGTGCCCAGAGAGAACGGGAGGTTATCGAGCAAGAAGCCCTCGAGAGGGAGGAGAATAAGGCCAGCGTGAAGATGATGAACAAACTTGGGCTAGTCCCCAGGACTCCAGCTGGACAACCCGAAAAGGAAATGGAAGAGGAGGATAAAGAGTCGAAGATTCAGGAGAGGATGGATCTCAAGGATGGGCACGACTCAGCTGAGAGAGTGGCTTCTTGAGGGGGTCGTGATGTCTAGTGCATTTGGAGGTTTTGGAGTCAGATACCCCTTTTTCGCGCCAATACCCCATGATTGGGTAATGATTTGATGAATAAAATTGAGAAGGTGCTTTGGTTATCTATCTTGTGTTTCCTCCTTTCGCAATATCGTGCTTGATACATTCACAAGGCTTTGGCTTTGTTTTGAGTATGACCGTCCGCGGCGATCACTATAGGCACGGCTTTGATGACTGGGCCTCCGCACCGTTGAGCGACAAGAGAGGCCCAATGAATCTACCTCAGGAATCATCTGAAATACACAGCTTACTTATTTAGAGGCCTAGAAGCAGTTGTCATTGACAAGGAGGAAGGATTATTGCACTTTGAACGGTGATTGCCGTATCTGTTGGCGTAGGGTAGTTTTGCCTGTTGCTTTTCCAACTGGAACGAACGCCTGATCCTTCGTGCTGCAGGCCCCAGCGTCACCACCGCCAGTGGTAGCCCCCCTAGAAACGTCACTGGTATTCAACTGGCGACGCCCTGAGCCCCAAGCCCGCCTCGCCTGGATCAGTCAAGCAAGAGCACCCAGTCATCAGACGCGCCCTCAGCCATCTCCTCACATCCAAATATTCACGAAAACGATGCGATCCTTCTCCTCGGTCACTTATGGCCTCCCTCACGCGCTCCACCCGACGAGCTGAAGGCCGCGACAATCAAAACGCCATCGCGCCGATGCGATCCCGCCCGACGGCCACTCTCAATCACGCAGCTGCTGGAGGCGGCGGCGGTGGAGGCATTGGCGAAGCTACGAGAGGTGTTGGCACGAACAGAGGGATGAAACGTGGTTTAGAGGACACGAAGGAGGGTGAGCGACCGAAGAAGACGCGTATTGGCGCGATTGAGGCGGTAGCGAAGGACAGAAGCGCGGGCAATCGCAACGGTGGGATGAAGGGCGCTGGGAACCGCGATAAGATCACGCCACGCGCACACAAAGCTGCGCCGAAGGCGAAGCCTGAAGGCACGAACCACCAAGACCTCACAAAGCATCAGGCCAAGGTCATCAACGGTATAAAACACGAATTGGACAGGCTGCATCCCCAAGGGGAAGACGCGGACAATGGCAAGAAGGGTGGTAGGAAATTGAGGAGTCAAGAAGCTTCAAGATACAAGAGCGAGCTCGCAGCATATTTTCCGGAGTATGACGAGATAATTGGAAACGAGGAGAAGGAAGAATGTAAGTTCCAGAGGCAGCTCTCATGTATCACCCTGATACTAACCATTACCTTGAGACCTGTTCAATATCGACACCCCGATCATCGTCTCGGACACCAACACGGATATGCGCAACGCGAAGCGACCACCAACGTTTCCTGTACGAGGTTACGGCGACGCACTATACACTGACGTCGTTGACGCGCAGCGGGTGGACTTTAGCTTCCTCAACACGCCGAACAAGAGCCAGCCTGAACAGGATCCGTTACCCGATAGTCTCTACGAACCAGTACATCGGCGAGCGGAGCGTTTGGAGCGCAACATAAGAAACACCGAAAAGGGACGGGCGCAACATGAGAAAGATCAGATTGTGCGTCTATTCGAAGGATTGCAAGGTCACGACTGGCTAAGGATTATGGGTGTGTCTGGCGTCACAGAGACAAAGAAGAAGGAGTTCGAACCTGCAAGGCAATACTTCATTAAAGGATGTCAAGCAATACTGGATAAGTTTCGCAATTGGAGTCTCGAGGAAAAGCGCAGAAAGGCAGAGAAAGAGAAAGCCAAGCACGCCGACGAGGATAGTTCAGAGGAAGGGGAGGAAGAGGAGGAGATCGAGCTCCCCGACTCGACTCGCGAATCAAGTGAAAGTTCATCGCCGCACAAACAACTTCGCCAGGAAGCCATGGCACAGCAAAGCAGAAACGCCGCGAAGAAACGGCCACGTCCGGCTCCTAAACGGCCACCGCCAGTCATCCATCCACCAGCACCGCCAAAGGAGTTTAAGTCATTCTTTGAGAAGAAATACGAACGTGACGGTGCGGTGAATCGGACCCGGAGGACAGGGAGAAAGGTTCTTGCTTGGGGTCTTCCGTTACCAGATATCCCTCAGATGGACTTTGATCTGCCGGAAGAATACAGGGATGAAGAGACTCTCAGAATTCGAGCTAGGATGAAACGGAGGGACAAGCGTGGAAGTGCTCGGGTCTGAGACCGCGCGTAGGAGACAAGGCAGCTCCCTGGAGCTACTTCTTCTGATCCCCGAGATTCGTGTGTAGGATTATTCAGATATGGTTCCGGCATGGCGTTGGGGCAGGAAAGGGTGACCACGAGGTCGTTCAGTGGCTTGAGCTCCGTAATGACGCCGCAAGAGCCGGTTGATATCATTAATAAGACGACAATAGTAAGAGAGCTACTCGTGAATGAGTCGATCTCCCAGGTAGATCAGTGCACGCAAATGCTCGTGAGAGCATCTTTGTTCCTTGGGTGACCCCTTCCGGGAAAGAATGGACAAAAAAGGGGCCAAAGTTCATTGAGATAGTGACAAAAATACAGCGCAGGGTATCTGTCAACTTCGAGCCGCATCGGGTCCGTGCACGCCTGCAGCTCCAATGCGCAGGGCGCAGTCTTGAAGCTTTGTCCCGACGTGAACCATCACCACTCTCCACGCCCGACTGCTCGCGCGCAACTCCAGTAAAGTGTCGCAGAACCTGCATCATATCTGTTCTCTCGACTTGGCGTTGCGATTCTGAATACGCCATCGTGTTCGACCCTTCGCGCAGCGTCCGCGCCGTCCTACGTCGCCGTTGCGCGCCCAACGAGAGCCCACGATGCGTACAAGCACTTGACGACACTATATCAAAGCTTGTTGCGCACGAGACGCGCAAACTTCACCGCTCGATGCGAGGGCTCTGTGATACAGCTTCGCAAGGGCAGTGAGGTTCGCGACCCAGCACCCATTCGATCCTGCCACCCGCAGTCGCCAACATGACGACCGAGCCAGACGACCGGCACACTCTCCTGGACGGAGACGATGAGCTGCCGCCTATCGAAGACTCTCCGTGTCATGAATACTTTGTCATCAAACAAGAGGTCAATCTCGAGGTCAACTTCCGTGAGAAGCACCTTTTCGGCACGACTGAAATCATCCTCGCGATTTTTAACGACAAGCTCGAGCATGTATACATCGATGCGGCCAACTGCCATGTTGACACAAAGCGTGTTACCGTGACGGACGTGCGTCCAGACCTGGAGGCGCCGGGCGGTATCGTGGATCTGCAGAAGAAAAAGGTGCACGCTGAGATGCACGATCCATACGATAAGCTGGACATACCGGAGAATTTTGGTCTCACGGCTGAGCATCATGATGTTCGAAGGATAAGAGCGAGAGATCTCTTCCATAGCCGGAGGGCTGATGTTCCCGCAGAGGCCAGAGAGTACCAAGGCTCTACGCCTGCTTACGGGTCATTAAAGGTCAGCCTCAAGGTGAGGGATTCGAACCGGCCCAAGTTGATTGTGCGAAGATCAACTTTGAATCCAGAGGCACCGGCGAGCCCTGGGACTAGGCAGTGCAAAATCACCATACCCTTTTCTACGAAGGGCCCAAGGGATGGCGTGCATTTTGTCGGAGTTGATCCTCTCGACCATCGGTATGCCCACATGTACACCCGCCATTCGATACAGCCGGGAACGGCATCCTGTATATTCCCGTGCCTGGATGATCACGGCTCATATGGTGATTGGAAGATATCGATCAAGTATCCGAGAACCTTGGGCGATGCGTTGAAGGAGCCGCTGGCATCCCAGGTCAACGGCGTTGACCAACCCCTCAGGAATGTAGCCGATCAAAACGACAAAGCTATCGTGTTGGCCGAGGAGGACAAGCTTAGGGAGATGACGGTTGTGTGCTCTGGCTTTCTGGTTGAGGAGACGACAGATCCTAAAGACGACCGCAAGAAGATCATGACTTTTGAGCCGGAGAAGAAAACCTCTGTCCAGAAGTTGGGCTTTGCCGTCGGACCCTTCGACCACATCGACCTGTCATCCGAGTTTCGTTCTGAGGAGGATGAGATCAAGTTGGGTATGAGCGCGTTGCGAGTTCACGGCTATTGCCTTCCTCACCGTGCGGAATGGGTCCGCAACACCTGCGTGGCATTGACATGGGCTGCTGATCACTTCAGCTACACCTTTGCAAAGTATCCCTTCGGCAACTTCAAAATGTGCTTTCTGGACGATATGGTGGACGAGACTGTACCCCTGTACTCGATGGCTTTCGTTAGCAATCGCCTACTCTTCCCCGAAAGCATCATCGACACAGAGGTTGAGGTGACGCGCAAGCTGGTATACACCTTGGCGTATCAGTGGAGTGGGATCAACCTCATTCCTAATACTCGCAACGACCTGTGGCTGGTTTTTGGCATCGCTCATTACCTAACCGAGCTGTTCATGAAGAAGATTTGCGGTAACAACGAACACCGTTTCCGGATGAAAGCCCTTTCGGATCGGCTTGTGGAAGTCGATATCGAGAGGCCTTCGCTGTACGATTTGGGCCCGCACATGCATCTCGGTCCATTTGAGACTGACTTCATGAACCTGAAGGCGCCCCTAGTCTTCTTCATTCTTGATAAGCGAATGGCCAAGGCCTCGGGCGGTCACGGACTCCAGCGCATGTTGGCCAAGTTCTTAACCAAGGTCCAAATCGACAGCGGGGACAGGCCGGCCATACTCAAGACGGAAGACTTCCAGATCAGGTGCGAGAAGGCTGCGAGGGTACGGTTAGAGTCCTTCTGGAACCAGTGGATCTACGGGTCGGGCACACCCAGATTCGATGTCAAGGCCAAGTTCAACAAGAAGAGGCTCTGCGTCGAGTTGACTCTGAACCAGATACAGCATCAGAGTGTCAAGAAGCCTGAGCTGAACAAGAATGACTTCATGCAAGCCGTCAAGGAGCGTCGAGCTGACGTACCATTTGGAGACATTCAACCATTGTTCACAGGTCCAATGACCATCCGAATTCACGAAGCCGACGGCACTCCGTACGAACATATCCTGGAAATTAGAGAAGACGCGACTCGCTCTACGAAGTTTGAAATCCCATACAACACTAAATACAAGCGACTCAAGCGGACTCGCCGTATGAAGGAGAAGCATCTAGGACCGACCAGCATTGAAGCGGTGGCAGACGGCGCAGAGGAGGGCGCGCTGCTATACTGCCTTGGCGATGTCCTACAAACTCCCGAAGAGCAGAAGCAGTGGGAGCTGATGGACTGGGACCCTGAGACCGAGCGTAAGATGGACCAGGAGTCTTACGAGTGGATTCGTATCGATGCGGACTTCGAATGGGCGGCGACTATGAAACACACCCTCGAGCCGTATATGTACGTGTCCCAGCTGCAGCAGGATCGCGATGTCGTTGCACAGCAAGATGCCATGCTGTTCTTCACCCAGACAAACCTACACCCCATTGCATCTGGGTTCATGGTTCGTACGCTCATGGATAAGCGCTACTTCCACGGTATTCGAACCATGGCTGCTGAGGCACTTCCGAGGCAGGCCAACATCAAAGACCTCCCTATGCTGGGACTTCGTCAGCTCATGATGGCTTATCGCGAGATGTTCTGCTATGAGAGTACAAGCCAGCCACGTCCAAACGATTTCACCGACAAGCAGCAATACAAGGTCCGTTGCGCCATTATTCGAGCCATTGCTACTGTGCGAGATACCAATACCCACCGATGTCCCTTGGAAGCACGTCAGTTCATTCTGGATCAGCTTCTATTCAACAACAATGAGGATAACCCATATTCCGATCACTACTGGATCGCAATCCTCGTTGAGGCAGTTGCAACATCATTGATCCCATCAAAGAAGGATGAGTGGCTCGAGCGTCAGCTCAAAATCCAGCAGAACGATGCTGAAAGGGCGTTTCTTGGGTCCGCGCTTGACCAGATCGAGCGTGTACTTCGGCGAGACGAGTGGACACATTCGTATCAAAACGTCTGGACGATTGCTGGATTGGACGCTAAGCAACGCTTAATGAAGGCAGAAGTCATTCCGATGAGCTATGTTGATTTCGGCCAGTACTTGCTTGATGGCACTGCTGATCCTATTCGAATCAAATGCTTCGATGCTCTCATCGACCTTGGGGCCATGACAGACCCGATGGTTTTCAGTCTCCTGCTGCTTACGCTCAGCTCTGACCGGTCGCCCTATGTTCGCAGCGAGCTTATCATGGCAATATCTCGTGGTCTCGCAGCAATTGCGTTCGGCGAACACTCGAAGCCCACCAAGGAAGACGAGCCCACGGATGTGGACGACCCATTGCTCATAGTCCAAGACACGGAGAAAGAAGTCGCCGCTCGGCAGGAGATGATTGCGCGGAAAAGGAACCTCGACGCAGCTCTCAAGGCACTCCGGAAGGAAATGAAGGAGACGTATAAAGCGGACGAGCGGGAATACAGCAAAGCGATGCGTAAGGCTCTTGATCACCAAGGACTTGGCCGGGTCGAAGTCGAAAATCTGCTCGACATCGCTGCTATGATGTTTGAAGAGGCTGACAGTTGGGTATTTACCAAGAAGCTTCCTAAAGGCTGGAAGGTAGAGCGGGCGAAGGACGACATGGCTCATCAGGTAAGCAGTTCCTCAAGCTGTCGTAGGTGTCTAGCTAACATGCGCAGTTGACGATGAAGTTCAAGGCCTACTACAAGGACAAGCCCAAGGAGCCCATTGCACCACCGCCCCCGGCCCCGGCCCCCGCTGCTGTCGTCGCCGAGCCGCCGCGTCCTGTAGCGCCGGTGAGAGCCGGTTCGATTAAGATCAAGACTTCCAGCTCCGGGACCCCACGACCGTCGATTTCCACATCTTCGGTAGCGTCTCCGGCGGCCAACATTGTCACTCCAGCACCTCGGCAGCTTAGCTTCAGCCAGCCGAAACCGCCAGCCAACACCCCACCCCCAACGGTCAAGCGACCTCTGCCTTCTGGGGAGGAGAAGCCCGCTGCAAAGAGACCTAAGACGGACACCCCACAGCCGACAGAAAACGGCCAGCGCCGCAGGAGCAGCATTGTCACTCTCAAGGTCAGTGACAAGAAGCGGTTGTCGCTCGCTCTCGGCGGACAATCGCCGTCACCCAAAAGGACTTCGCTTCCAGGGGTGGCACTCAAGAAGGAGAAGGAACCTACGCCAGAGGGCGTTCCAGACTCAATCAAATCTGCTCGGAAGCCTCTGCCTAGCGGTGATAGCAGCAGGAGGCCCTTACCTGGCGCATCGCCCATGTCCCCACCACCAGCACCACCGAAGATGACTATCGACACAAGCACGGCCACCGCTTCTCCAGCCCCCGGACCTCAGACCGGCCGTAGTGCTACGCCAGGAACGCCAGCAAGCGGAAGGCCGAAGATCAAGATTATCAGGAAGCCCAATCCCGGCAGTGCCCCGGGTTCCGCGCACGCTCCGTAAGCAGGGAATATGCTTTGCTAGTTTGCTTTTGTTTGGGATATTCTCAGAGGAAAAGAGATGAGACGGATTGCCACAAAGCATTGCGAAGGCGTTTGGGAATTTAGTTGACCTCCTATTCCGGCTGGAACCTCAGCTTTCGAGAAAGGTTTATTTTGTGTATTATTAAAGGTTCATAGAGCGGGGGCCGAGACGAACCACTCGTACCAAAGCTGGGGAACAATACTTCTAGTCCTCACAGGAAGCTCTCGCACGTCAGCGGGCTCGAGGTAGAATGCGGCTTAACTCAAGAATTGATTACATCTACATGCCTGGATATCAGATCTTGAGCAGAGCAAGAGTAGTGGCCGCCGCGTCGACTTGGTACAGAGCATATTCTTGCTAATGTTAGAAAGCTTAAGCGGTGAGATTCTGATTATGCTTCTCCGTGTTTTGGCTTCAACAAAGAAGCCAAAGACATGGGCTCTTTCGCTTCTGGTGATTTAGAACTGACCAACCATCTTGGAGTGTAAACCCGATTACTCCAATACTGGCTCACAACCCGGCTAGCGTCGCGACACGGCTGCCGAGATAAGAAGTCTTGGCGGGTGTTTATCAGCACGTGACACTCATCATTCCCATCCCGCGCGCCCAGCTGGTGCGAACCCCGGCAAGATCTCGTCACCCCCAAGTCTGAGGAGGGAGCTTCTCTTCGCAACTCACCACCGACCCCAAAACAAACGACACGCTTCGTTGGAGAGCGACAGATTGTTTGCGACGCTTTCAAGACTGTTTCTGGCTTTCCTGACATAGATGTTTGCGAGCTCATGTCCTTGTAAGTGCCGCCTCGTCCCTGGGTCGCTTTTTCCCACCAGCCTTGCCGTTGCGGCGCCCGCGTCCTGGGACTCCAACCCGACAACGCCTGTTTGCAGCTCGTATCGATGTCATTTGCGCCTCCCTGCCACTTGTCAAGCTTCATCACTCATTCGGGCCTTGTCGCATCTGGTCGCAGTGCTCGCCCCTTTGGAACTCTTTGCGCTTCCAGATCTGGACTCCGGCTGACCACCAGCAGTCTACCATGAATAGCCAACACCCCCACGGTGGCAGCGGCGCGCCGTACGACCGCGACCGCGAG
The DNA here is from genome assembly GCA_037042185.1 of Sordariomycetes sp. S80-01Y. Classification (NCBI taxonomy): domain Eukaryota; kingdom Fungi; phylum Ascomycota; class Sordariomycetes; species Sordariomycetes sp. S80-01Y. The sequence goes on along the minus strand of JAXQJY010000027.1, from coordinate 2,304,840 downwards.
ATGGATGAACGACATCGTGCTATTCAGCAACACGAAGAGATGGCTCGTCGCGACCAGGAACGAGAGCGCGAGCGCGAGCGCGAACCGAACGACCGTTTTCAATCGACCCCCCATCATAGCAGCAGCGCTGGCTCCATCCCGATCCACCAACCTGTTGCCTCGCGGACAAACAACCCTATTCACAGCCCAAGTGGCATCCTCGGCAATTATAATGGCAATGCGTCTAATGCCCCTATTAGTGGTGCCGGCGGCGGTGCCGGCTCAGGGGGCGGCTTCGGCGGACCCCTATCGCAATCGGAGCAACATGCCCGGCAGCCTCAGCATGGCGGCCAGGGAGGTGCTGGATCGCAGCATCAGATGTTCGCGCCCATGTCCCAATCGCAAAGCGCTGCCGCGACTTCGCAGAATACGGGACCCAACGCGGCGGCCGCGGCAGCTGTGTTTGGTGCGCCTTTGCAAGGGCAGGCACAGAACCAACAACAGCCGCAGGATGGCCGAGGAGCACAGGCCGGTGCTGAGCTGTTCCGCAACGCTACGCCGAGCGGCCACCAGGCGCCTGGAGGAATGCCGCAGGGCCAGCAGCCTATCTTGAATGTAAGCGCCCTTGACCCAGATCTAGATCGTCGTGATACCCGGTCTTGGGAGCTCCCGACGTTTCCTCAGGCGGGCCCTACATGTTTGTTGAGGACATGAAGCTGACCAGTTGTTCGACAGGACGCTCTGACCTATCTAGACCAGGTCAAAGTTCAGTTCCATGACCAGCCCGATGTCTACAACAGGTTTTTGGATATCATGAAAGACTTCAAGAGTCAATCGATCGATACTCCAGGAGTTATCCAGAGGGTGTCGGAGCTCTTCGCTGGGCATCCTAACTTGATCCAAGGATTCAACACCTTCCTCCCACCCGGCTACCGAATCGAATGCGGCGCGGGCAATGACCCTAACACGATCCGGGTCACAACTCCGATGGGGACGACTATGCAACAGATTGCTGGCAGCCGCTCCAACGCAGCAGACGGACCAACATCCGCCGCAAGCAGCCTCTTCCAGGACCGCGGGGGTCAGTGGCAGCGACCTCAACGCAGTATCGAGAGCCCCGAGGCAACCTTCAGCACACCCTTACAAAATGGCTCGAATCTTCTTGCAGTGGCTCAGGGCACAGCATTTGATAATGCTCAGCGCAATGCTGCTCAGACTCCGGCCGGCGGACCTACGAGCCAGCCAAATGCACGAAACGCACACACGCCGACGCCGGGTGCTGGTGCTCCCAACGGCAATGCAGCCGCTCAGAATCCGATGAATGCGAAGGGCCCCGTTGAGTTCAATCACGCAATATCATATGTCAATAAGATCAAGGTAAGACAGGTTTGCACCCAGACAAGCACAGTCCGCTGACGTAGACCGCAGAACCGTTTCCAGGACAAGCCCGAGATTTACAAGCAGTTCTTGGAAATATTGCAAACATATCAGCGAGAGCAGAAGCCCATTCAGGATGTGTACTCCCAAGTCACCACGCTGTTTCATGAAGCTCCCGATCTGCTGGACTCATTTAAGCAATTCCTCCCAGAGTCCGCTGGCTCGAACAATAAGGCTACTCCCGGTCGAGGAGATGAAGGCTCTAGGACTCCACAGCCTGGCGGCTCGAAGATGCCACCGCTGGGTAGTTTCGCGCCGCCCGCGAGCGCTCAGAAGGACCCGAAGAAGCGAGGCCGTTTGGACAAGCAGGGAGCCAGTGCTAATGCTCTTTTGACTGAAGCCGCCCAGCGTTTACCGCCCCCGAATAACATCAACGGTAACAAGCGAGCCAAATTGAGTCACGCTCGGTCCACTCTCGATTCCGCCGGGATCGACCCGACACTGACTCCAATGGTCCCTGAGCCCTACCCTCCTCGGCCGACCCAAACGTCGAACGAACAAGAGATGGCCTTCTTCGAAAGAGTCAAGAAGTTCCTCGGAAATCGATCGACTATGAATGAGTTCCTCAAGCTCTGCAATCTCTTCAGTCAGAACATCATCGACAAGAACACATTGTTCCACAAGGGTGTGGCGTTTATCGGCGCACATCCGGAGCTTTTGAAGTTCTGGAAAGAGTTTGTCGGCGTTGATGATCAGGACGTGGTCATACAGAACCAGCCTGCGATTCCGACGGAGAAGGTCTCGCTTAGCAACTGCCGTGGCTATGGCCCGAGTTACAGATTGCTTCCCAAACGGGAGCGCACGAAAAAGTGCAGCGGCAGAGACGAACTTTGCCAGTCAGTGCTCAACGATGAGTGGGCATCGCATCCCACATGGGCGTCAGAGGATTCTGGATTTGTTGCTCACCGCAAGAATCAATATGAAGAAGGTTTGCATCGTATTGAGGAAGAGCGTCATGACTATGACTTCTACATCGAGGCAAACCTGAAGTGCATTCAGCTGTTGGAGCCGATTGCACAGTCCATGCTGGCCATGACGCCGGAGGAGCGTGATATCTTCCAGATGCCTAATGCCCTGGCTGGCCAAAGCACGTCCATCTTCAAGCGAATCTGCAAAAAGATCTACGGAGAGAAGGGTATCGAAGTTGTCAACGACATGTACAGTCATCCATTCGATGTGGTGCCTGTAGTCCTGGCGAGGATGAAGCAAAAGGATGAGGAATGGCGTTTCTCTCAACGTGAATGGGAGAAGGTGTGGCACGCACAAACGCAGAACATGCACCTCAAGAGCCTCGATCACCAGGGCATTCTTGTCAAATCGAACGACAAGAAGAATCTCTCAGCCAAGCACCTTGTCGACGTCATCAAGACCAAGCACGAGGAGCAACGTCGCGAGCGCGCCCTCCATGGCAAGGCTGCCCAGCACCAATTCGTTTGGGACTTTAGTGATAAGGATGTGGTGACCGAGCTTCTCAAGTTTGCTATGCAGTACGTCCTTCACTCGGGACAGCACAGTATCCAGGAGAAGGAAAGGCTTCTGGAGTGGTTCGAGTGGTTCGTTCCGATATTCTTTGACATCCCCGAGGAGCGCATCCAGGACAAGCTCCCCAAGATGCCGCTTGACTCCGGCGAGGAGGATGTGGACGATTCGACTCCAGCTGAACTCACCAACGGACGCAGTCGCCGGAATGGTAAGAAGGGTGACCTGCTCCGTGGGGTTCTTGATCCTGGACGCAATTCCACTAAGCCTAGAAATCAGAAGGAAGATTCTGCTGCGTCAGGATCTAAGGAGACAACCCCAGATGTCAATTCGAACGAGGAAGACATGCCTGATGCGCCCGAAGACAACTCCAACCCCGAGGTTTCCAACGAGAGATGGATGCCGAGCGTGCCGAAGGCCGTCGTGGTAGGAGAAAGCAATGGTCTGCTGGACTCCGAGGGCGAGCTGAAGGCCGATGGACTGTTCCCAAGGAAGTGGTACCAATTCTTCAGCAACCACACTATCTTCGTGTTCCTCAGCATATTCCACACGCTGTACCAGCGCTTGCATAACATCAAGAACAGCGAGAATACCGTTGCTAGTGAGGTTCAACGCCTTTCTCGTGAGAAGCCGGCTAGGGACATTGGCTTCACCGAGAATCACATGAACTTCTTTACATCGACAGACGAGCCCTCCACCTACTGGCCTCGCACCGTTGACCTGATCGAGGAGTACATCATGGGCGACGTTGACGAGAACCGATTCCAAGATATCATGCGTCACTACTACCTTGGCAACGGCTGGAAGTTGTACACCATTCAGGACCTTCTCAAGACGCTGTGCCGTTTGGCTATGACCTGCTCCAGCACGGATACCAAAGAGAAGACGCCGGATCTGATCAACCAATACGTCAACAACCGCGAAAAGGAGGAAACCAGCTACCAGACGGAGATCAATGCGCGAAAATTCGCCGAGAAGTGTGTCAAGGATGGCGAGCTGTTTGCGATCCGCTGGGTAAGTCACGTCCTCACAATTTCACAGAACCTACTTAGTAACATCTCATAGCTACCAGAGGAGTCAAAGGCCACCGTGCGCTGGCTCCAACGCGACGAGACGACATTCCATACGGACGACATGCAATTAAAGGAGCGATGGCAGTATTACATCTCATCGTTCATCCGTGTCGAGCCCACCGAAGGCATTCCCAGGTCGAGACTGCAAAAGGTGGTCCTGACACGCAATTTGCCGTCTGGCGACAACGACTCCGACGACGGCACGATCCCCAAGCCTCTCTCTTACGAAGAGAATCTGACTATCAGTATCTGCCTGAAGAGCTCAAAGATGATCTGGGAGCCCGGCACCTCCGAGTATTTCATATACGACCAGTCACCAAAGACAAAAGAGCAGCGGGAGCGTCGTGATAAGGTCACGAAGGCTATCAGCAACGTGCGTGAACACAAGCTCAAGGAGAAGTTCGTGCACAACCCGGTGTGGGCAAAGGGCATGAGCTCGGAGGAGGTACAGGAGCACAACAGCAACTTCCGCAAGTGGATGGACGACGGAACCGCCCCTCCTGCTGCTCAGACCGACGTGGAGATGCAGGGCTAGGAGCCGGAGCAGACACCATGTGCGCCGGCATTCAAGGCGCGTGTTATTCGCGAGGGCAGCAAAGTCTATTAGTCAAGGGTCATCTCTGCTTCTTTGGCCATTGCATTGGGGTTCTAGGGCGTTTTAGGTATCTGTGTTGTTCCTACTATTTGCATTTGTACTATACGCAAAAAGGGGGAGGGAGGGAGGTTCATACACGACGCAATTTGTCGCGAAGCTAATGATTGCTGGATAAGTTGGTAGGAGTGTTGTTCTATGATTTGTTCAATATATTCGTATTTCAGGCTCCTCGCATACCTACCTCGTCGCCTTATTCTCTCGATTCCCACATAGTTATTGTTCGCTCATCGTGACCAGACATCCTTCACGGTGGCATTGCCCTGGTTGAGCGTTCAGAGGTTACTCCTTTGAGACGTGTATTGGTCTAGTGCAGAGGTTCATTCAATCTCCTCGCTTGTTCAGAGCGATGTCCCTGCTATTTACACCCCTTCTATCAGATGTCGCAAAATGTTTGTGTTCGACCTTGGATTACTTCTATCTCGACATTTGATCTCGATGTACATCGATTCGTCATACCTATTCCTCTTCTATGTTTTCATATCCACGTAATATCATTGCAGGTTCTCGATGACCATAGCGGAAGCACCGCCACCGCCGTTGCAAATACCGGCGCATCCAATCTTGGCGCCCTTCTCCTTCAGGACGGAGGTCAATGTAGTGATGATGCGGGCACCAGAGCAACCCAGCGGGTGACCGATGGCAACCGAGCCACCAAAGACGTTGACCTTTTCAGCATCGAGACCGAGGAGCTTCATGTTGGCGAGAGCAACAACAGAGAAGGCCTCGTTGATCTCGTAAAAGTCGACGTCCTTCTCGGTCAGACCAGCGTGCTTGATGGCCTTGGGCACAGCCAGGGCGGGAGCAACAGTGAAGCGCTCGGGCTCGCGCTCCGCGTCACCCCAACCAAGGATCTTGGCGATGGGCTTGACTCCCAGCTCCTTCACCTTGGCTTCCGACATCAGGACCACGGCAGCGGCGCCGTCGTTGATGGGGGCCGCGTTGGGGGCGGTGATGGTACCATCGGACTTGAAGGCGGGACGCATGCCACGGAGCTTGCTCTCGTTCAGGTTCTTGACCTCGTCATCCTTGTCCACCACGATGTTGGGCTTTCCACGTCCACCAGAGACCTCGACAGGGACGATCTCCTTGAAAAGACCCGCCTCAGTCGCAGCCTGCGCCTTCTGGTAGCTCTTGATGGCGTAATCGTCCTGTGCCTCCCGAGAGAACTCATTGTCGCCAGCGCACAGCTCGCCCGCCAGACCCATGTGCTCCTTCTTGTAGGCGTCGGTCAGACCGTCCTTGAGGACACCGTCGACGAGGGTCTGGTCGCCGTACTTGGCGCCGTTGCGCAGATTGGGAAGATAGTGCGGGGTGTTCGACATGGACTCGGTGCCGCCGGCGACGACGATGTCGGAGGTGCCGAGCATGATGTTCTGGGCGCCGAGCTGGATGGCCTTGAGCGACGAGGCGCACACCTTGTTCACGGTGGTGGAAATGGTGGACTGAGGGAGGCCAGCACCGATGGCGCATTGGCGGGCAGGGCCCTGGCCTAGGCTGTTCCGTGTCAGCGATGGTATCCTGGAGATATCGGCGTCGCGACTTACCCAGCTGACAGGACATTGCCGAAGTAGACCTCCTCGACCTGCTCGGGCTTGATGCCAGCTCGCGAGACGGCGCCTGACAGTCGTTAGAATATGGCGAGGTTGACCAACGGGATTGCATTGTCTGGCCAAACTTACCCTTGATGGCCTCAGCGCCAAGCTGGGTGGCACTCAAGCTGGAGAGAGAGCTAATTTTGTGGTCAACTTTGGTCTGTCGGTCAAGCATCGCGGGGCAGAAACTCACCCAAGAAACGACCCAATGGGCGTTCTGGCGGTTGAGACGATGTAGACGGGGGGGAGATTGGACATGTTGGGTAATTAAATGGTAGATTGTGTTTAGATGCTGCTGCGAAAGCAAGAAGACGGGGACGAGCAGAAATTAAGTAGAGAGAAAAGAAGATTCTCACCGTCTTGCCGCCGATAGTCGGTGTTGATCTGTCGTTCGATTTTGTTGGTTATAGAAATTAGCCCCTCCTCAATCGAGCTTGGGGAGCTGCAGCCCGTCATTTAGAGGGGCAGCGACCCCTGAACATGGCGACCAGAAAACGCCGAACACCATCCTGCACAACTTTGCCTGAGGTGTGGTTCGGCGTATTTCCGACCTCCCCTCGTGGACGGAGACATGGAAATGGTCGTGATTCTATTCTCCCTTGACTTTAGACACGCATGATAGGGACCATGGGCGATGTTAATTTACAGGCTACTACAGCCCTCAGTTTACAGGAGCTATTTTGAAGTTGCCTTCCCCTAGCCCTTGCAATGCAATGCACTTCAATTTACTACTGGCTACGAGTGCTGTGAAACCTGTTGGGTTGAAGCTCATTTCGGGGCGAGATCTTCTTGCCAAGATCCCTTAGTCTGTGATGGATGGCGGGGCAGTCACCAAACAGCCAATGGCGGTTGTCTTTATCGTCCCATCCAGCATAGCCTTGCTGCAAACACGTGATATTGGTCAGCCTTGTCGCGCTTTAGCAGCTTTTCCTCGAAAAAGTTGGCGTCACTGTCCAGAGGCTCAGCGCGTGCCGACATTCCGCCAGCCCGTTTTGTCGCAGCGCCAATTAATCGATTCGACAAAGTACCAATCAGCTGCGCGACACTATGGACGATCTTTACGATGAGTATGTCCTCGCCGAAACTTGCGTAGCTGTTGTCGCGATTCAGAGAGGCTAACTTGGACGCAGGTTCGGCAACTTCATCGGGGAGGAAGTCGAGTCAGAGGAGGGTTCAGAGGCTGGCGTCGATGCCGGCGACTACACCTATGACGATGACGTGTCGGATGCCGCGGGCGGTGCGACGAGGGAGGAACTCATGGAAATCGACGAAGGCCCTTCAAACGCTGTGATCCTGCACGAGGACAAGCAATACTATCCAACGGCAGAGCAGACATACGGCGCCGAGGTCGAAACTCGAGTAGAAGAGGAAGATGCACAACCGCTCACGCAACCGATCGTTGCGCCTGTGGAGCAGAAAAAGTTCAATATCGAAGAGGCAGACCTACCACCTGTGTTCTTCGACCGTGAGTTCATGACGGACTTGATGAACTTTCCGGACCAGATCCGAAACATCGCCTTTGCGGGACATCTTCACCACGGAAAGACGGCCTTCGCGGATATGTTGGTTCTCGAGACGCACGACATCATTGACAGGTTGGACAAGAGGGTAGGCAGGAAGAAGGATGAGCAGCTGCGATACACGGACATACACATCACAGAAAGGGAGAGGGGGCTGTCGGTCAAAGCGGCCCCTATGAGTCTGGTTCTGCAGAGCTCCAAGGGGAAATCACATCTCGTCAATTTCATTGACACGCCCGGCCATGTGAACTTCGTTGACGAGGTCGCGGCGTCCTTACGACTGGTCGACGGTATCTGTCTGGTAGTCGATGTCGTGGAGGGGGTTCAAATCAACACAGAGCAGATCATCAAGCACGCCGTGCTCGAGGATATCCCTCTTACCCTCATCATCAACAAGATGGATCGATTGATCCTGGAGCTCAAGCTCCCTCCCAAAGACGCCTACTACAAGCTGAAGCATGTAGTCGAGGAGGTCAACAGCGTCATTGCCGACACAGTACCCACGACCGCAGCATCGAAACGCATCAGCCCTGAAAAGGGTAATGTTCTCTTTGCGTGCACAGATTTGGGCTGGTGTTTTAACCTCCCATCTTTCGCCAAGATGTACACGGACTCATACGGGGAGATCGACCCCAACGAGTTTGCGAAGAGGTTATGGGGAGATGTCTACTACAACCCCAAGAAGCGCAACTTCACCAGAAAGCCAGCAGAGGACAAGTCGGCGCGGTCATTCATCCACTTCGTTTTGGAACCTATCTACAAGATCTTCACACACTCCATCAGTGACAGTCCAGAGCAACTGAGACCGGTTCTTTCTGCGCTGGGGATACATTTGAAACCCTCACAATACAAGGCAGATGCGAAGGACATTCTGAAATTGGTATGTGAGCAGTTTTTCGGACCATCCACCGGCTTTGTGGACATGATTGTTCGCCACATCCCCCCGCCAGCAGTGGGAGCGGAGCGGATGTTGGAGCGTTATTACACGGGCCCGACGGATACGCAGGTCGCGGAGTCAATGAAAACCTGTGACCAAGATGGACCGTTAGTTGTCCACGTCACGAAACTCTTCAATACTTCAGACGCGAAGAGCTTCCACTCGCTTGGCCGTGTCCTTAGCGGTACCGCCCGACCAGGCATGCAGGTCCGCGTTTTGGGAGAGGATTACTCTCTCGACGATGAGGAAGATATGGCGATGGCTTCGATAGCAGAGGTCTTTATCGGCGAGACTCGCTACAACATCCCCACCGATGGCGTGCCCGCAGGCAATCTCGTCCTGCTCTCCGGAATTGACAATTCCATCGTCAAATCAGCCACCGTCGTCCCTCCGAAGCTCCCCGACAACGAAGATGCATACATCTTCCGCCCCATAACGCACTTCACCGAGTCTGTACTCAAAGTCGCCGTCGAACCCATCAACCCCTCGGAGCTGCCCAAGATGCTTGACGGTCTAAGAAAAGTCAACAAGTCCTACCCCTTGATCAAGACGAAGGTCGAGGAGTCCGGCGAGCACATCGTCCTAGGCACCGGCGAACTGTACATGGACTGCGTCCTGCATGATCTTAGACGGCTATATGCCGACATGGACATCAAAGTCTCCGATCCAGTGACGCGCTTCTGCGAGACGGTGGTGGAGACCTCGGCGACGAAGTGCTATGCCATCACTCCGAACAAGAAGAACAAGATACACATGATTGCAGAGCAAATGGAGAAGGGAATATCAAATGATATCGAGACCGGCGCCGTCAAGATCAGGGATCCCATCAGGAAGACGGCCAAGTTCTTTGAAGAGAGACACGGCTGGGACAAACTCGCGGCGAGGAGTATATGGGCGTTTGGTCCCGATGATATGGGGCCTAACATCCTTCAGGATGATACTCTCCCGACAGAGGTAAGCTGACTCCTGATTTACCAGCTCGACCGAATACTGACTAGGATTAGGTCGACAAGAAATTACTCAACACGGTCAAAGAATCTATCCGCCAGGGCTTCAGCTGGGCCACCCGCGAAGGGCCCCTCTGCGAAGAGCCCATCCGCAACACCAAATTCCGCATCACAGACATCGCCCTCGCCTCCGATGCCATCTCCCGCGGCGGCGGGCAAATCATCCCTACCTCCCGACGAGCTTGCTACTCGTCCTTCCTGATGGCCTCCCCTCGGCTGATGGAACCCGTGTACTCCGTCTCAGTCACGGGCCCTGAGGACTCCTACATGGAGGTGTACAACGTCCTCGCCAGAAGGCGTGGGCACGTGCTCTCCGACGGACCCGTGGCGGGAACGCCGCTGTACCGCGTGAACGGCCTGCTGCCCGTCATTGACAGTTTCGGCTTCGAGACAGATTTGAGGATCAAGACGCAGGGCAGCAGCATGGTTAGCTTGGTCTTCGACAGCTGGAATATCGTTCCGGGCGATCCGTTGGACAAGGAGCAGGTATTGCGCCCGTTGCAGCAGGCCAGCGCGCAGGCAACGGCTAGGGATTTCGTGTTGAAGACGAGGAGAAGAAAGGGTTTGAGTGAGGACGTCAGCGTGAGGACATTCTTGGAGCCGGACTTCTACCAGCAGTTGATGGAGAGCGGGCTGTTGGAGGGGATCTGATACGGTCACGACGGAGGGGCTACGGTTTGTAATGCCACGAGGGATCAAGGGTCTGGCGTATCTGCGTTTGATAGATGAGTGCTCAATACTATATGCCCTCGACGGACTCGGGAAACATTGACCATCTGTACAATCCTTGACATCACTCCCATACCAATCTCACACATCCATCAGCGTTCCAGGTGATCCAGGTGCCGCCAACCGCAGCGTGCAAGTAACACAAGCCCCATCTGCCGCTGGCCCCAGAGAGCGATCCTTCGTAGTGGGATGTGTCGCTTCTACTGGCCGACGTAGGCTAACCTTCCGCGGTGTGCTCGGTGGTTAGCTGCTCCATGAGTCTCTTGTGCGGCCCCGTGTTGGGACTTGGACTCCCGCAGACCTGTTCGGTCTGGCCATAACGAGAGGGTTCAATGGCCAGAAATGGCCACCAGCTAGGTGGTCGATTTGGCGAACCGCTGCACTAAATTGATGCGCCTAGAGCGCTCATCGGTTCTTCCGCAAGCCAAATCTCAGGAAGACTTAGAGAGGGGAATTGTGTCGTACTCCCCTTTTCGTTTCATGCCTCAAAACCCAGGTACTCAAGCGCATGTCTCCAGCATCTTATCCAGCACCCCCTTGAGAGTGTCATTCTCAAGCGCAGCTGCCACCCGCTCCTTATCGCCCAGCTGCTTGTTCACCTGGTCATCTTGGCTGTGGCTGTTCTCCTTGCACTTGACGACAACCCTATAGTTTGGCGGTAGGGCCTGTTCTAGTCTAACGCGCACGCCGAGGCCAATGACTGTAGCAAGGGAGCAATGAGTGATGGTAGGAGTCACTTCGACCAGGACAGTGACGATGGTGTTGGGATCGGGGACGACGCCGGGTACGGGCGTTGGTGTTATGTGAATATCGGGCAGGTTTATGACGGACAGTTGCCCGAGAGAAACAGGGTGTTCGGGATCGGAGATGGTAGAGATCAGATCTTGGCCACAAGTTAGTCCAGCGTCTGGCTGTCGGATTGAAGGGTCTTACCGTAGATCTCCTGCTCATCGATGGGATCCGCCGCAGAGTCGTCGTTCTGCAGAGTCTGGTCCAATCCGAACGCCTGCGATATGTACATCGGCCTCTCTGCGACGACGTCGCTATACTTGGACTCAGGGCCCAGGTGCAGCACAGTCCTCTTTTGCTGGCGGGTGGGCAAGTCGGCGGCCGAGAGCACGGTCGGGTTCGCGTTATCGAGGGTCGCCATGGTTGCGGAGATGAATCGCCCCAAGTCGCGAGGCTATGAAAAGATGTCTCGAAATGGCAGGTCTGGGAGCCGCGACGACGTCAGCGTGTTTGTGTTGTCACACTGGTGATGGAGCTGCCGAAGTTGGTTGACGAGGTTCGACGTTGGCGGGGGAGGGGGAAAGATTTCCAAGCACTGACGCCACCGATGGCCTATTGAATGTGGCGCCGTTATCGGTGGACCTCGCGAAAGCCGCTACCCTGCAGTCTTTACGAGTCGACTAACTTTCACTCGCTTTCAACAGCAGAAATAAAACGACATCGTCTCATGTTCTGGTCTGATTATGGAGTTCGGCGGCCTCCGGGCCCTTCATCGTCCTCATGAAGGACGGGTGCGCGTCACGGATGGACGAGGCTGAGCAGAGAGGCAAAATACCCTACTCAAGCATCGCTCTATTTGTGAAAGGCGCCCTCAAATTGTTGTCTCGCCTTGAGAGTCAGCGTGCGCGAAGGTGTGTCAGCAGGTCAGAAAGGATCGCGCCTGGCGAGCTAGAATGTTTCTGGAAGCACGCAGTTCGTGTAATTTTGGTGATTTGAGATGCTTAACACCTACCCGGAGCTGGCTTCTCAATGCGGACATGGAAGCGGGTCTCATCGACTTGATATAGCCCATTGCTCTTTATGTGTCGTAAAGCCGTATCGCGCATGACAACTGCCGGTAGTTGGTGAACCCCGACCAAGGCTTCTGGTAGCAACTGCGAGCTGTATGAAGCCGTCTGGAATTATAGAGCACCGTCGTACGCCTAACAACAGCCTTGTCGGAAGAGGCTCACCGCATCGCCAGGGGTCAGAGTGAAAGCCGGAACTCGGAAGTGCAATTGGCCTGGAGATCCGGATTCAGAAGAGAGGGGGCCTCAGCATGGCAATTGCCGGCGCCAGTGGTTGGGAGCTGTTCCGCGCCGTGGATCCGCCGAGCCCAAAGAACCATGTGGACGGAATGTGCGCTGAAGAACTTTGGGCGCCTGACGGGGGCCATCGGAGATTCAGGGGGTTGAGGTGACACACGACACACCATGCACTGCGGAAGAGCCTCGGCTTGTTGCAGATGTGCTCTGACTGCTTCCCTCAGGCGTCGTGAGTTTCTTAAGCATGTGAGAGGGCGATTTGATACTTGGCAGCATTTACCAGATGCCAATAGTCTGGTCCGGAAGCAAGCCGCAAACCTCTCATTTCGGATGAAAGGAGGGGCAAGACCCCAACCTGGGGCCTGGGGATATGTGCGCCCCTTATCATACAGTATCATGCCGAGCCACTGACTGCCAAAAACGTCGATCCTGCTCTGCAATGAGCAAAGGGGAGCCACCGAGGTACCTGCAGGTGAACGGTGACAGCGCGAGAGCGAGATCCTGGGTTCCGCTAATGAACTTGGGAGGGAGATCTCCAGGCCTCGGGGGTTCGGGGCGACCACCAGCGAATCCGGCTAAAAAATGGCGAGATCCAGCAAGGGAGCGATGGGTGATCAACGATCAGACGGTTAATTGATGTGCCGTCTCAGTCGGCGAGCGCGCTTTTGCATTGAGGCTTCTGAGATGATGCTTCTGCACTGATCACAGGCTGACAGCTCGAAGCTGCGTCATCCTTGGGCGCCCAGGTTTGTTGGTGGCGCGTCAAACGTCTGAGGTCGTGTCGCGCGTCCAACAGGATGAGTTGCAGACGACGGTAGCAGACTGGTGGTACAAATTATGTCCTGCGTAGAGCTGAGGATGGCGCTGAAACTAGGAAATGCTATAAACGCGCTTGTGGGAAGGGTAAGGTCTAGTTGACGTAAGGCTTTCACACAAGTATGCCGAGGCTGAGCGAGAGCCTCAGCGGCAAGCGCAAGAGTCGCCGTGAGGAATGAAGCGTCGAGGCACTGCTTTTAGCGACAATTCCTTCGTGGCTGGCGGTGTCTAGAGCCTCGTTCGAGAACTCCTGGGATGGTATGAAGCTTGGAACTCAATTATATGGGGGAGCTTGTGGCGAGGGACGGAGTTTTTAGGGACTCGGCGTCTGTTGCAGGGCTCGTCCCCCTCGGAAACACCCCGCATTCAACTGGACTCGGATCGCTGGAACCCCTTGCCGTGGAAGGAGCCTTGGGAGCATCATGGGCAGGAAATCCTCTTTTGAGTGAAGAGGCGTGGCAGGGAAACGGACCTATAGAGATGCATTCGAGTCTGAGCAAGTTCGAGTGTTGAGACCCTCAATACGCCCGTGCGAGGTGCCACGCGACGCCATAGCTAATCCACCCGTCTAAGTGAGGTGTGTGAACGCAGCTTGTATGGCGGCTGGCAATACTCTCCTACACCGCCAGAACTCTTGAGTCTTCCATCAGAGACCCTTACCTGACCTCGGGTTTTCAAGGGAGCAGCGCAGGTATGCTGGGGTAAGATTGTCGAGGAAGGTGCTCCTGGGGAAGGGATGTTGGTTCCTTCCCATGTCGGTCCGTAGCCCTTGCCCTGTCTGTACGTACGGTGATATGATGTTAACCCACAACAAACAACCCTTGCGAATACGTGCCTGGAGCCACTGATGGACGGCTGTCATCGAATCGAGCGTCCCCCCCCCCTCCCCACTACCACGATCGTCTCCAAAGAAGCTAGAGGGTCGTGACACAGGCCACCTCGTTGCCGTACCCAGTACGACCTCAGACGTCAGTCCAGTCAGTCCCACTGACGCTGAGCAGCCAGGGCGCCACGGACAGCCGTCGCGAGGGGCTAAGACGTCCCTCGGGACCCTGTAATGCTGCGTTCGTCTCGGCTTGTCCCTCGTCTCTTCGAGCTCGTGTTCCATCGATCGTCCAATGCCTCCTTCCAGCTGCGGCCGTGTTTCAGCCTATAGCACCGGTCATTATTGCACATCAGCTTCCCAGGGCTCACCAGATGGAGGCTCCACTGGGACCTCCTCCTGAAGCTCTTGGGCGCTCTCCCGCTTCGACATCCACCCATCCAAGACGCACTTTTCCTGCAGTACCGTGGGCCTCTCACCTGCTGGGGCCTTTGGCTGAGTGGAAGTCTCGTTGTCCGCTGGAAGCATTGGTGCCGGCCTAGAGGCGAGACACATAGATCGCCGCCTCTTCAAGCAGCTTGTGCCAACTTGAACTAGGGCAGCAAGCTGCGGTCCCAGACGTTTCCAACCCGCCCCGGGAGCGTGCCCAGCCGGCAGCTCAGGGGATGGATCCAAGACATAACTCAACGACGGAACCGATGAAGGCAGAACATTGACAACAGCCCCAGCCACTACCACTCGGCAAGCAGCCACGAGGCTTGCTGGTTCGTCCGCTTAGCAGGGCTACCAGTTAGGCTCTCGGCTTGCCTTCGGGGTGTTCTGACTCTGCTACGGCGAGGGCCTGTCGCCTCAATCACGCGTTTCCCCTTTGAAAAGCATTTCCTCCTAATCGCTGTTGACTCGGACACCGTTGGCCGCAGCCGGGTGAAGAACAAGCGCAGGTGGGAAAGGGCTGCAAGGTTTAGTCCATGGTCTGGCGGTGATCTCGAACCAGGCTCGGCGACCAATCCTCCACCACCCGCAGACACAGGGGCCCCCGGGGCCTGGTATTTAGTAGGTTTGGAGGGGCCCATCGCCGCATAGAGTCCCATAATAAGGCCGTCCCACCACCAATCCAGCGTCCTCCCGCCCTCTGTCTCGCCCGCGTTGGCTTGGTTGCGCTCCAGTCTGGCGCTCCCCTCAATGACTTGCCCACCCACCCAGAGCCTGAACCGTCATCGTTCTCTTCAGCCAGTCCAGTCCATTCCTCGAACCTTTTCGTGGGCATAAAATACAACCCGGGGGGCTGAGCAGCACAACGACATCAAGACCTATATTTCGACCTTGCACGGCTGCGCGATACCCTTTCTATCCGAACATATATTGCGCATCGTCCCCGAGTACTACAGGTGCCGCGCGCTCAGCACTGACCTTACTGCTTCGAGCGTCGATCCCCTCCGCACCACCGCAGACACCTTACGTTGTTTTCCGACCGCCGCACCCCTCGCGAGGCAGCTACGCCCATCTCGCACCGACTTCATGTCGGCTGGTAGCTTTGCGCCTAGAGTCGCAAGGCTGCGCTGACCCTCCGCCTACAAAGCGAGAGCTCCAATATGTCAAGCGAGCGTCGCATACTGCCCCAAGACGCCCAAGACGCCCAAGACGCCCAAATGAGCTCCTTTAGCTTTGCGCCGCAGCAATACCCCCAGAGGGAGACCCAGAAGAGTACGTCCACGTTCCGGCTGTGCCATGCGCCGGCATCAATGGGGTTCTAACGATGTATAGATTATGTCTTCGTGGACGAACATAACCGCCACAAGCGGTTGAAGGGTATGGGCCAGCGGAATTTATATAGCATGCGCCAAGGCTGACAATCCGCAGTTATGAGAGCATGCGAAGGTTGTAGGAGGAGGAAGATAAAGTGCGATGCTGCGACGACAAATACCTGGCCATGCTCGGCCTGCATCAGGCTGAAGCTGCACTGCGTTAAACCCAACGGCTTCGATGGCGCCTCGGACTCGACCACCTTCGATACTTCGATCGCAACAAATGACCCTTATGGGCAGCCTGGAATGCAGGGAATGGTGGGCTATCAGGATCCCAAAATGAACCAGATGGTGTATCCACATCAACAGTATCCCGATGCCGCAGCCGGCTACCCAGGGATCCCGTATGATTCTTCGCAGGCTCAAGCGCATGGCATGAACTACGCCTCTGTGCAACCGCAATACGGAGTAATGGATCCGCAGCAGTACGCCGCTCAGGGTGTTTTTCCAACGCCACCGCTTCAGCCGAACCAACCTCAAGAACCCTCTCCTGAGGCGTATTCACCTGAATCCTACGCGCATCAAGACCTCTCTGAACTTCTAGGCAGTCTCAAGGTAGACGAGAAGGGAACAGGTAAGCACACAAATACTTTGCAGACCGTTGTCTAGCGCTAACACCTTTAAGCGCCGTATCTCCGTAACAAGGCATCTTTCCGCAGAGAAGAGGAGCCTGCTGTGGAAGACGACGATGACTTCCAGGCCATGATACCGCCGCCTACGGCTGGCCCAGGCTCGAAAGTGCGAATTCCGCCTCCGCTGATGCCAGAAGAGTCGGATGCGATGAATTGGATAGAGGCCTTCTTCAGCCACGTCCATCCTTACGTACCAGTGCTGAACAAATCAATGTTCTTGCACCAATGGCATACAAGTCGCGACTCGATATCTCCTCTAATCCTAGAGGCCATCTTTGCACTGGGTGGGCGTCTACGGGACGACCCTTCTGATGGCCAACAATGGCTCGCCTTAGCTTCGAGTGAGCTACTCCGCTTGTTACTATTAGACCGATGAGCTGACACGCAGCAGGGCATGCCAACTCGTTCATGGACATCCCAAGAATGAGTACTTTGCAGGGACTGCTACTGCTTCTGAAGGCTCGTGAAGCTGTTCCCAAGCGTGGGTACTACTACAGGTCCTGGATGACCGTGGTGCAATGCGTGCAGATGGGAATCGACCTTGGGCTGGATGAACACTACGAAGATCACCAGGCTGGGCGGGGATGTGACTCGAACCCGACAGAGTGCCAGTTACGAACGCGCATATGGCAAACAGTATTTGTTTGCGAAGTAATGGTCGGGGCACCGCAAGGTTTGCTTCTCCCATCCTCAAACGGGCAGTAGCCAGAAGGCTGACGACTCCAGGCCGCCACGATCTCGCTGTACCCATTGACAGTGTCGACTTTAGTATACCTCGGCCAGTCGCAGGCGGCAATGATTCCGAGTATCACATCTCGCGAAACTTCACGTACTTCGCCCGTGTCGTACGAAATGTGAGGAAAATGAGCTCCGTCTACACCAGAGTCAAGAAGAAGAAGGAATGGGGTATTGATCCAGAGATGCGGGAGCTGAACGAAGGGTTTGATTCCTTCTTGGCCGAGCTACCAGCCGATATGGCGGTCAACTTCCCAGCGGACGGTTCAGCGCCGTGGATACCGTCGCCTTTCATCGGCAACCTCCTTTCCTATTTCTACCTCACCCTCATTCTCTATCACCGGCCGCAGCTGAACTTTCTCGATGCCAGCGCCAACTTTCCACAATGGAAACACCACATGATGATTTGCTATGACTCTGCAAAGGCCCTTTGCAGATTACAAGAGGCAATCATCAACATATCTGGCCTGGAAGGGCTTCAGTGCATGCAACGGGGGTATAGCTTTACTGTCTACGCTGGTCTTTCGTGCATTTTGCTGCACCTTGTACGCTTCTATGCCCTCTTTCCTAAGCCTTGAAACCGTCTGACGTACCTCGCAGGTGGCCATCGTTTCGCCTGACCCCGATCTCAACACGGACGCTTCAGAGTTCTTCACGCGCCACATGAGGATTATGGAGAAAGTTATGGAAGTTTGGGCAATGCCGGAGCTCCGGCAGCAGGTCGAAGCTGTGAGGGAGGCTTTCTCAGCTGATACTCGCAAGCCCTTCGTCCTCAAGCCTAGCTTTCCTTACGGAAGTCCTCACCCGTCGAACTCGTCGAGCCCTCCGCGCACCCAGGGTTTCCGGCCGCCAGCGGACCGGGCGGCTCCCATGGACCAACGACTGGACCCGTCAAACTCTCAAAGCGTTAGTTTTCCTGGACTTCCCATCTCTCCTCCAGTCTCTGCCGGTGCCACGGACAGTAATGGTGACTCTCCTGCTGGACAGCCAATTGCCAACATGTCCCAAGCTGGACAGGCCTCGGGTATTCAACAAGGCATGTCGCTTGGCGAACAGCCGGCGTGGAATCCCGCCCGAATTTTTGAGTAAGTTTCCACTTGGTGACGGAGAAAAGGAAAACTAGCTAACATATCCAGACAATGGCACTCATCCTTTGGTACGCCCGCCCACAGTGAGCCCTCTTCGGCATCCCAAACCAGGCAACTAAACATCCCAACCACAGATGCACCCGCGGTCGCCAACATGCCGGAATATCCAGGCGCGAACGACCTCCAAGGCTCACAGCAGATCTCACCACAGCAGTATAGCGCCCCGGCGATACCCAACTTCGTCACGCCGCAGATGTGGCAGGAGTCCGTTGCCCGCGTCTATGAGGGTGGTATTAAGCGCAATTGGGACTATGACAGCACCAGCGGTCAAGGTATGAGACGTCGTTAGACGGACGAGGTCTGTCCTCCGCAACATCTATGACGCCGGACGCCGCGGCGCCCTCAACGGCCCACATCGTTTGTATCACGGGCGCACTGGGCCCATTGGTGACCAGCTGCACTTGGGCTGGAAATTGAGAACAGGAGAAGGATCGGCGCTCTGGTGTTCTGCACTGTATTATTCTTGAAGGGGCGAGCGGGAACCGAGGACAGGCGCACGAGACAAGGACCTTGCTTGTTGTTTTGGAGTTTAAGAAAATGGGCATCTCGCAACGGGATATGGACACGCGAGCCATGAATTGAATGAATGATGCACTTGGACTCATTTTTCGTCACTTGCTACTCCGTATGCTAGCCAAGTGACTGTTGCGTCTCCTGTCTTCGGTGAACCTATGGCGTGATGCACGTGGCCTCGCTCGTCAGCCAAGTCGCGGCACGTCTGGGGCGGCATCTGCAAAGTTTGGCCGCAATTGACCACTCACGGAGCTGCGGTGACGGCACAGCGACCCCGGGTGAGATCGACCTGGCCCCGCCGAACAAGGCCCCCTGCCAAGAGGAGGAACCAAGAGGCCGATAAATAAGCTCAGGGATCCTTCCCGCACGACGCTAGATTGGGTTGCCTTCTCCAGGACGAACCTCTTTCTCTCTCACCCTCTCCCTCCCTCTCTGTGTTGGTTCTCTCTTGGCAAAGTGCTTGTCCATCTCGGTGCATCGTGGTGCTCACGCGGGAGGCAAAGATGGCAGTTCGAGCAACATGGCAGCATCGCCTCCAGAAGGCGAAGGACGGCGCGTGGAATACGGTCAAGTACAATTGGCACCTGGGCGTGACGGCCTTTGGGGGGCCGCCGGTTCACTTCAAGATCGTGAGTCGGAAACATACGGGGAGACTAGAGGATGCATCTGACAGGCGACTGTGCAGTTCCATGACAAGTTCGTGGTAAGACTGAAGTGGATTGACGAGCAGGTGGTAAGTTGCCCACCATGTACGCCAACTTTAAGGAAAGCTGCACATGGACTAAGAATACACACGCGCGATAGTATCAAGAGATCTTCAGCGTCTGTCAGGCCCTCTCCGGCCCGGCATCCACCAAGATGCAGTACTGTATCAACCTCATCCACGACGGCTTCCCCTCCGCCCTGCTCGGCTTCCTAATCTGGTCGCTGCCCGGCGCCCTGGGCATGTACGCCCTATCCATCGGCGTGTCCAACGTCTCCGAGAACCTGCCTCGGGCCGTGTACGCCCTGCTGAGCGGCCTGAACGCCGCGACGGTGGGTATCATTGTGCTCGCGGCCGTGGAGCTAAGCCAGAAGGCAATCACGGACGAGGTGACGAGGTGCCTCGTATTCTTTGCCGGCGCGGCGGGTATGATGTACAATGCGCTGTGGTATTTCCCTGTTTTGATGGTGGTGACGGGTTTGGTGACCGTGGTCCATGACTTTAGGTGGCTGCACAGGCCGGTGAAGAAGGTTGCTGGGCTGTTCACGAAGAAGAGGGAGCAGCCGGTGGAGGAGGGCATCGAGATGGAGAGGAGAGAGAGCCGCCAGCTTGAGCGGCCATCCAACGAACAAGGGCCACCGACGCCGCCTCCTGAGCGAAACGAGCAAAATACACATACATCGGCCGCCGACGAACCTCGCGTCGTCCCATCCGAGCGTCGCCTCAACATGTCCTGGAAAGTTGGTATCTTACTCATCGCCCTCTTCCTCCTGTCCTTCACCGTCGTCATGGTCCTCCGCGGCGTGCTGCCCTCAAAGCCCCTGCTGTACCGTCTCTTTGCCAACATGTACCTCGCTGGCACCATCATCTTCGGCGGCGGACCCGTCGTTATACCTTTGCTGAGGGAGTACGTCGTGGCGGAGGGATGGGTCAGTCCTCGGGATTTCCTCATCGGACTGGCCTTGATACAAGCGTGGCCGGGCCCAAACTTTAACTTCGCCGTTTACCTCGGTGCGTTGACGGCTTCGAATGCAGGCTTGAGCAGTGCTGCTGGCGCAATTATTGGGTATATTGGAATATTCCTGCCCGGAATGTGGCTAGTGCACGGGACGATGGGGTTGTGGGCTTCGATCAGACAGTGGAGGTGGGTGAAGTCTGTTGTCAGGGGCGTCAACGCAGGAGCTGTGGGTTTGATCTATACCGCCGTTTACCGTCTCTGGCAGATCGGGTACATTGACGAGGGATACCGCGACGGTACGAGTTTGGCGGTTGAGCCGTGGTGGGTTGTCGTTACGGCGACGAGCTACGTCGGTGGGATGTGGTTTGGCGTCAAGCCGCCGGTGGCGATAATCATGGGCGCAGTCATGGGGCTTATTTGGTATGGTGTTGTGACGACGTAATTACGAAGACGCCGACGAGGCGATGCGCTGTTGAATGCTTTCCCAAACCCACCACTCCACCGGGTCTTTGCGGACGGTCGTCTGGGCGTACCTCACTTTGCGACCCTGGCCGGGCCGCCCTTGCTGTACGTAGAAGTTGGTGACGGGACGGAATTGATACCACTTTCGTGCCTTCCTCTGCTCCTCCAACCGCGGACTGTCCTGACGCATGTAGTTGACGATTCCGAAGCGTCGCTTGGTCGGCAGAAGCTCGCCCACGTGGACAGTCGACGTGCGTGGCTTCGCAATAAAACTCATAGTCGTGATCTCCAACTCAGTCCCTTGGGCGATCCCCCCACCATGAATGAACTTCTCCAGGCTTGCCTTGCTCCCTAACGCCGTGTGCGGCAGCCTAACCCGCATATGCGTCACAAACGGCGCCGTGAGATACGCTATGAGCAACGGCGGCACAAGCCCACAGAAGGCGACCTTTGCGGTCTCCTTGTACGACTTGTCGGACCGCACATACGTGGGCGTGATGATGCCCACGAAGAAGGCGCCGATGAGGAGCGACGTGAGCTTGAGGAGGGCGAGGAAGGTCGTGCGGGTTGTGCCGGCGTGGAAGATGAGGAGCGGCTTGGGAGGAGTCAGAGCCTTCTTCTTCTCGTTGGCCTCAGCGGACTTTTGGGAGGCGAGGCGTGCAGCTTGACGGGCTGCGAGGGCTTCAGATTGAGGTGATGGCGGGTTCGCGTAGAAGCGCCGGCATCCTTGATAAAGAGGGTTCCGGGTGACGGGACGGCTGTTGGAGAGGATTTGAGATGTCAATTGACGATATGAGCATCTGGAGAGATGAGCTCTCGAGGTCGAGAGTCTTGCTGAGAACATTGTACGCGGTTTTGGGCGTCGAGGTTGTGATGAGGTCGAGCTCAAATTTCAGGATGAGGTACCGGCCTCACGCGTGTGCACGTGATGAGTCCACCTCATATCAGTCAACTGGCAGTGCAGTCACCTCATCAGATGCCTAAAGTTGTGACCTGCGGCGTTCGAATGACATTGTATTTAGTTGGGCGCGACTATCTGGCTTTTGAATTAATCAGAAAATCCTTAAACTACGTTTTTCTCCAGCCACTCCTTCCACTGGTTAGCATCCCATGAAGAACCAATGTCCTGGACAACGCCATCAAAGACACCGGTAGGGGTGACATGGACGCCAATGAGACGGTTCATCTTTGTAACGACCTTCAAGTCGGCCGTGACAGCATTTCCAGAGTTCAGCGAACCATCCTCGCCCGGCTTATCGGGGATGGCGAGCATCTTGTAAATCCTGTCGGCGTCGACGCCAGCTTTGGCCGCGACCTTGGCCAAGCGCTTGTAGGTGTTGTTCCTCGTCTCATTGACGACATTCACATCAAAGTACTCCTTCTGCTCTTCAAACAGCCTGGCGCTAAAGTCCCAGAACTTGTCCGGCTGGACCTGCAGCACAGCCAGGGCAGCCTCGTGGACGAGCGTGCTGGACGGGTGCCACGGCTGGACCTGCGGACGGAAGATGATGGTCAGGCTGTCGGCCCAGGCGGGGTTCTTCTTGAGCAGCGGCACGACGTCGTTGACTAGCCTGAAGAATAGTTTTGCGCTGAAGGGACAAACGTAGTCGAGGTAGACCTCGAGGGTGTGGGTGGTGGTTGGCACGGAGGTGCCGGTTGCTTTGGGCTCGGCGACGCGGAGGGCGAGGCCGGCGAACTTGGGAGGGAGAGCCATCTTGGGGGCGCTGCTGTGGAAGGCTCGGGGGTGTCTGAACGAGGTTGGAGAGGCTGTAGCTGCGGTGATGGATCGAGGCAGGTGCTTGAGGTGAGTGAGAGGAGCGCGGAGCCGCATGTCGTTGTCGATGATGTCAAGGTGAGACGGGAGCACGCACTCATCTGAGATGCTGCTGTAAGAGGTACGTACCCGGCGGCGTCCCGGAGAGGCGGGGCTGGATCGCTGGGGTGCTGTAAGGTAGGTGGTAGCTCGGAGGCCCGGCCGCAGCCCGGCTTCCATCCTACCTTACCTGACGGTCTGTATGGCATTAATTAGCTGGCTTGCTACGGCTTGCTGCTGCTTGCTGACCTACCCAGGCGATCTCGACATTCAATTCAGAATCATCAGGGTTGACCCCACGGTGAGCAGCAGGTCAGAAAGGTCTGGCGCCGGTTACCAGTCTCCCGGTCGCATCATGACTGGCCCAGCATCATTACTAGACCCAGTCCAACCTGACCTGAGGTGCACTGCACTGCCACTACATCAAGCATGACTATGGCAGTTTATCACCAGGCTGATGTGACGCCTTGCAGTAGACGATGCACATGGCAGTCCCCTTTCAGTAGCTGATCACTTATCGGGGACAAGGCCATGAGATCAATGATGCAAGCTTTCCTGGCCTGCTTCTCCGCATACATCGGGCCTGGGCGGCATCGTGATTGGGGAGTCCGTGACGCGTTTCCTCGGTACTGGTCGTGATGCCCTGGAAGCCTCCGAAAGGACCCG
Source organism: Sordariomycetes sp. S80-01Y (assembly GCA_037042185.1). Taxonomy (NCBI): domain Eukaryota; kingdom Fungi; phylum Ascomycota; class Sordariomycetes; species Sordariomycetes sp. S80-01Y. The sequence goes on along the minus strand of JAXQJY010000027.1, from coordinate 2,281,325 downwards.
ACCACCGGCCGCTTTCCGTGGACGGTGGCCTCTGGACCTCAATCCGAGCTGTATTTTTCAGTGAGCAGCGACACGGCTACGGCGTGACTGGGCAAGAAAAACTGAGGCATGGCCAGACAATTCAAGCTGCCGGTCGGCACACAAGGGGACAGTCGGTCAGGACAGATAGGACGGGGTAAGTAATTAATAGTCCGGGAGTGCAGACCGCTCACAACGAGACAAAAACCACCCCCAGAGGCCGGAAGGGGAGATATCCGGGCGGCTGGCTTGGCGATCGTGTTCAGGAACAAGCTCAGCCACTCACGGGGCTGCATATGGTCAAAAGCGGGTCTCTTACCCAATTCGCTTCAACTGCTTCAGTCCTTTAACTTGGGTCTGTCTTACTCTAATCCGACCTTCTCTACTGTCAACATCGCCTTGATCTCTACGCTTCACCTCAATCAGGCGGCCCCAAACCTACCCTTCCTTTCTCTTATCCTAGAGCAGCCGCGCCGCATTTACTTCACGCACCCGAATGAACCTTGAATCGGCGATTGACAGACCACCTCGCACGCCATGATCTGTCTCTCCAAGGCCGACGAGGGCACCTTCAGGCACCTCACCTTCAACCAGAGCCCTGGCCCTCTCGCCGCAGAACACACCACTCGCCAAGATATGAATGGCATTTCCAATCTGCGCGAGCACGTCGCTGCCGACCAGGACGACGACTCGGGCGGGGGACTGTTGGACTCAGCTGATGCTGATGAAAAGTGGCATCACCAGGGCCTGTCGCCGGGACCTGGCCTCTCGGTTGGCGGCGCGGGACGATGGTTCTGCGGTATGTTTCTCCCTGGACCTTTTAACTAATCTGTACTGACGACGACAGGACCGTCCTCGCGCCATCAGGCAGCTGGTGGTGATGACCAGCCCTGCCTCTCGGTGATCTCCCAGGCGTGGCTCTCACGCCTCTGGGGTTGGATTACCTGGACTGCATCTGTTCTCCTAGTTTCCTACCTCCTCACGTCCTACTCCTCCTGGAGTGGGCAGCAATCTAGCATCCCTCAGTCTGAAGAAGCCCCTGAAGCCACTCAACCCTCCACCTCGGCCAAAGCCCAGGACTCGCCCGTCCAGGACCTGCGCAAGCGTGACAGCTGCGCGTCTGGCGGCGTCTCCAGCGACGAGTACAACACTCCTCTTCACGTCGGTGCCCTTCTCATCATCTGGTTCACTTCGGCCTTGGCTGCCTCTTTTCCCCTGCTGGCAAAGAAATTCCCTGGGCTGCACATTCCCAAGCGTTTCTTCTTCTTTGTGCGCCACTTCGGTACCGGCGTCCTCATCGCAACCGCCTTCGTCCATCTTCTGCCCACCGCCTTCATCTCTCTCGGAGACCCTTGCTTGGGGGGATTCTGGATTAATGACTACCCTGCCATGCCCGGCGCCATTGCCTTGGCTTCCATCTTCTTCGTCACGATTCTGGAAATGGTGTTCCATCCGTCTCGGAAGTGCACCTCTATTCAGGTGTCGTCTGACCAACCGGATCAGCGAACCACTGAAGACACGGACGAGACAGCTGTCGACGATGACCGCCCTGCCATGCCGATGCGGGGCATGCAGCCTCCTCGCGCTCGCAGCTCTAGCGTTGGGCACGGCCTGAATAGCCTCCCTACCGTCGATGAGGAAGCCGAGCGCATTAGAGTCCAGACTAAGGGCGATCCCAACCGAGACAGCTTGAGACACCCCGCCATTCTCTCACCCGAACAGAAACTCCGAAAGGAGCGTCTGCAGTGTGTTCTCCTCGAGCTCGGCATCCTGTTCCACAGCATCTTCATTGGCATGGCACTTAGCGTGTCCGTAGGCAATGAGTTCATAATCCTACTCATCGCCATTGTCTTCCACCAGACTTTCGAAGGTCTCGCGCTCGGCTCCCGCATCTCCATGGTCAGATGGCCTGAGAAGAACAAGCACCAGCCGTGGCTCATGGCTATGGCGTACGGCATGACAACGCCTCTTGGCCAGGCTATTGGAATAGCGACCCATACTCTCTACAGCCCCAACTCCCAGGTTGGTCTCATCGTCGTTGGTGTGATGAACTCGATCTCCGCTGGGCTCCTGACCTTTGCGTCCCTAGTGGAGCTCATGTCTGAGGATTTCCTGAGCGACGAAAGTTGGCAGTACCTCAGGGGCAGGCGACGCGTCATCGCTTGCGTCTTCGTCTTCATGGGTGCTTTTGCCATGAGTCTTGTTGGTGCCTGGGCGTAATAGTCCACACTTGGCAGGCTGCAAAAGCATTGCATGCCGCCGAATCGAGGAAAGGCACACCGGTGAGGGTCGGCTTCTCAACTGAATTACTTTCTTCAGCACCGTGGTTCATCTATCGTGTAGGGAATAGCGGTGTCTCTTTTTTAGAATCAGGGGTTACTTGTGAGGATTGGTAGGGAGCCATGGTACACATGCAGTGTATCACTTTCGCTTCTCAACGCTGGATGAGCTCAAAACTCTTCTGGATATACCAAGTTGTTACGTCGATAGTTTAGGTGAATCAATTTGTTCACAACCTATCTGATGACTTCAGTGGCGATTGCTTAATGCTGATCTGGCTGGTTACTTGACCTAAATGGAGATGTTGCACGAATTATTGCGAGTAATCAAGATTGGCTGGTCTCCTAGCCAAGTCCGATCCACCCGAGACAAGAGCCTCACTTGTCATCTTAACGCAATTGAGCTCAAGAGCATAGAAGACCACGGCCTTATATGCGTGAGCATCTTTGAGATATAGATGAAACGGTCAATACCGACTCGAGATGCTCACAGGTTAAGGCAAGTGAGAAAGATCGAGCAGCCAATGGTCGTGGTTTAAGACCCTCGGCGAGTGATAGTCCGGAAAGGTAGAGGTGGATGGACGCGAACGATGAGTGAGTGGTAGGTTACTCCCGCAAGGAGATCCATAGCTCTTCAGTCGACGATGCCTACTAGCCCCTTTTGAGCTTTTGTCACCTAGATGCGAAGTCAGACAACGGTACAGGACACGCTGAATCGGGCAATGACCGCAGCGCAGCGACAGACCTCTCTACCTGAAGCAATGAAGTCAATTCTTCTTTATGCTGTCTACGATACAGTATTCTTAGCAACGACACCCCTCGCAAACTCTCCAAACGTCAAGCCGTCCTTCACGTCAACCGCCTCCCCGAGGTTGGGCTGCGTGAACACCGCAAGGGTGTTCCTGGCAATGTTCCCATCGCCCGTCCCCGGCCTGACGCCCCTGACAAAGTGCGGCACGGCCTTGAACCGCCCCGCCGTGATCCTCTCAAGCGCCTCGCCCGTCTGGAAGGCGATGCAGTCGCGCGGTATCTTGACCTGGTACGTCTCGCCCGAGCGCGACTTGATGTACAGCCCCGCGGAGGGGTCCGGTGACGTCTGCAGCTCGTCCAGAGGAGGGAGGCTGGCGCCGGTGTGGTCCGACGGCGTCGGTGGGATGGTGGGTGGTGTCGTGGACTCGTTGATGAACATGGCCGAGGTCAGGCCCGTGAGACAGCCGTGGTCGAGGTGCGTGGCGCACCAGTCGTCCTCGTCGCCGTTGTTCGGGTCCTCCTTCTGGGGGTAGTAGTGCAGCAGCCGGGCCTTGGTGGTGCTGCTCGTGCTGACCACGTGCTGCAGGTAGCCCTTGGGGTAGCCGTCGATCTCCTTCTCGGCGAACTGATCACAAGCCTTGGCTACGAGCACGGCGACATCGATGATGAGGCTGCACAGCGACGTGACAGCAGGCTTGAATCCGGGCAGAGCTTCGTCCTTGGGCCAGATGTTTGGTGACAGATACTCTGGGAAGTTCTCCTCGTTGAACTCGGGTGTGGGCTTTGCGCACTCCAGGTTCGGGTCGAGGTAGAAAGCGCAGTTGGCGTAGTACGACCCCTTGAAAGTGTCCACCTGGCCGTTCTTCAGGGTTTCCTTACCGAGAGACCATCCTGTGAGATACTTTGCCTTGGCGTTCTCGAGACGCTCTCGTCATGGTTAGCTGGTCCATCGCCACTGAGAATATCGAAACGTACCGAGCTCCTCTTTGGGGAGGTTGCCAAGGTAGGATGCGTACGAGAGGGCAAGATGACGCAGTTGAGGGAACTCCTGCGGCACGTCCTTCACCACTAGAATACCCAAAGAGTCCGGACCGAAGGCCGCCTGGAGAGTCTCAAATGAGACGCTGCCTGCATGTAAGTCAGTCACTGTTGTTTGCAAAAGGGGTAAAGGGGTGCACGTACTGGTCTTCAGGTCCTGGAGCGAGACCGTTACAGCCTGAGCTTGCGCCACCATTGTATCGACAGAACTATCACAAAGTAGGCGTGTGCGAATCAGACCTCAGAATTAAAGATAGACATGGACAAGTCCGAGTTCTGGAATATCTTCAACAAACTATGCGGGGGAGGGGTCTGGAGACCCTTTGCGCTTACATAACGCCCCCCTGCACACGTCAATGGAAGTCGGCGCATCCCGACCGACGCAAACCGTTCCCGTTACAACAGCGAAACGCAAACTCCGAAGCCAAACCAAACCCGCACGATGGTCAAGCCACTGTCCTTCAAAGGCGACAAGAAACCCAAGAAGCGGAAGCGCACCGCCGTCGATGCTGCCGACGATGGCGAAATCTCAGGACAAAAAGTCGCCAAAGCATCGGTCGAGAATGATGAAGCCACCGCCAACGACGACAGCTGGGTGTCCGCCGAAGCAGCCAACGATGTCGTTGGGCCGATCATGATCGTACTCCCCACCGATGAACCCTCAGCTCTGGCGTGCGATCAGAATGGCGCCGTGTTTGCCCTACCAATTGAGAACATCGTCGACGCGAACCCTGCAACCGCAGAGCCGCACGACGTAAGGATGGTCTGGGTCGCCAATCGGATATCTGGCACGGAGCAGTTCCGATTCAAGGGCCACCACGGACGGTATCTGAGCTGCGACAAGATCGGAGCCCTGAGCGCGCACAGCGAGGCCGTCAGCCCGCTCGAGTGCTGGAATGCGATCCCCACGGCCGACACGCCGGGGACGTTTCAACTCCAGACTCAGCGGGAGACGTTCCTGTCCATCAAGCCGGGCACTTCTTCAAAGAAGACGACCGAGATACGCGGCGACGAGGAGAGCATCACCTTCAACACCACGCTGAGGATACGGATGCAGGCACGCTTCAAGCCGCGGATCAAGGCAACCAAGGAGGAAAAGGCCCTCGCCAAAATCAGCCGCAAGGAGCTCGAGGAAGCGGCGGGCAGGAGGCTGGACGAGGATGAGGTTAAGAATCTGAAGCGGGCACGCAAGAACGGGACATATCACGAGACTTTGCTGGATATCAAAGTCAAGGGCAAGCACGACAAGTGGGGTTGATCCAACGGCTAGTGACACTTCTAATTCCCTGGCTTCCAGGCTTTGATCATGCCATCCTCCCCGGCGGTGAAGACCATGTGCGCCTCGTCGAAGAAGCAGAAGCCACGGACGATCTCATCCCCGTGCCCGCCCGGCAGGCCGACGCCTGTGCTTCGGTCGAGCATCCACCCCTTCTCGCCGCCCCTGGTCAGGAAAATCATCTCAAAGTGCTTCCTGTCCTGCGAACCCGCCCCGACGATGGCGCCGCTGCCGTCGACCTTGGGGATGACGTCGGCGACGTACTGGCACTCGACCCCCTCGCGCAGGTCTCCAAAGTTGACAAGAGCATCCTCGTTCTCGTGGGCCTCGGAGATGTCGTAGATGGCGAACTTCTCGTCGTGGCTGAGGGCGTAGACTAGGGTGTCTGAGAGGAAGGCGGCTTTGTGTATCGACGCGTTTAGATTGAGCGTTTGGATGGTGATCTCGTCCTCGTCCGTGATCGACGTGTCGTAAACGTTGACGAGCCCATCTGTCGACCCGGATAATAATATGTTCGGTTTCGTGGGATGGTAGCTCAGGGTCGTGATGTCGTCGCTGTGAAGATCGTGGAAGCTGCCCTTGGGGGTTGGTGCGGAGCGCACGTCCCACAGATGTATTGAGGCCTGATGATTTTGAAGTTCCGTGCCTACAGCTATGGTTTTTGACTCGGCGTTGCATGCCATTGACATGATGGGCGCCTGGCTAGCTTCAAGTCGTTAGTATCGCATAGTTCACTCCGTAGAAGCAGTCTCTCTCACCCTGAAATTGAGTCACCTTCTTCCCAGCCTTCAAATCCCAAACTTCGACCGTACCGTTCTCGCCAGCCGTGCAGACCACGTTATCGCCAAATACTTTCAGCGTCGAGATGTTGCCGTGGTCTGTCTGGAAGCTGGCGACGGGGCCCGCGGCGAGCGATGCAGGGTCGAAGAGGCAGAGCTTCTGGTCGGACGAGATGGACACCAGACCGCCGGTAGAGGTGCGCACCAGGTCGAGCACCCAGACGTCCCTCCCGAAGAAGTGCTCCTCGACGGCCGTGAGGTTGTACATTGCGTGCGAGCTCCCGCGTGGTTGTGCGCTGCGAGTGACGTGAGCGGTTGAATGAAGGCGCCCGGATGTGAAAGTTTTGAGACGTCAGTGGTGGCGCCCGGTGTAAGTGAAGTCAGGCGGCCCACTACTGAGCTACCGTTTAGGGAGCACCACTGTAAAGCTAATGCTACAAAGATACCTTGAAACGTCCGTTTTTTCTCTCTCGCACAGCTGAGCATGTATTCAGTTATTTTCAGTTGCTTGCATGGAAAGCTGTGTCACGGCACATGCGAGTGGTGTGCTATGGTCCTCACGAAGAGATGTCTAGGTGCTGCGTGTGTATACTTTAGTATTTTGACATTACTTGCTCTATGCGATGCTGCGCCACGTGGTATCTGTATCGTACACGCCCATTCAGAGAACCAGAAAGGAGTTTTCCAAAGCCTATGTATTCCTTAACCCAACGCCAAAGCAATGCAGTGCGAGAATGCGACCACCTTTACAGGTCTCCATGTTGTCTCTTCCTCTCGTTTGTGTGCTTGAAAACCCTCTTGCCCACCTCGTATGAGCTAATCATGATAGCACATGAAGGAGCCACTTTGAGGGTCCTCGGGATCCAACCTCGCCACAGTCCAGGCACACCCTCAGCCTTAAAGATGTCCCATAGAAGGTTCATCATGTGCCGCTGGGAACCGTTGGGTGCTCCAGAAGGCGAGTCGCGGTAGACTTGTGTCCTCGTCTTGCCTACGTCGAAGGGTGTGGTGACGATGGATGCTATGGCTCCCGACAGCGCGCCGGATGCAAAGCTGTCGAGGAACGTCTCGGTGAAGTTGTCGTGGTTTCGTCTCCTTCGTTCGGCGCGGGATGCAGTGGCATCGTAGGCCCGCCCGTTGCGCTCATCACGAAGATCCTTCAGCTTAGCGTTGATGACCTCGTACCCCCACCAGTACAGTCCCGAAAAGGGCACGTCTCTCCATAACGTCAGGGTGAGCCCTCTCCACATCGAGGTGTAGCCGTGGGTTGCGACCATCTCGCGTATGCTTTTGAAAGCCTCAAGCATGTGATTGCCCGACGAGGAAGAAGTCGCCTGCATCCTCGTTTTGACGAGCTCGATCGGCCCCACGGTTGTTGCTGCTAACACCCGCGCTGCCGAGCCAGCCGTCAAGGGCGAGTAGTCGTCGCTCATCTTGGAGAATGGGCTCTTGTGATCATGCCGTAACCACTCATACCCCGAGAAATAGATGATGTTTGCCGGGACGGCCATCACCAGCGTGGGCGACAGGCCCCTCCACAAGGTCGTGACTCCTTCGTTCCTCGCGATCTTCCTGATCCCATCAAACGTGGAGTTGTATGTCTTCTTCTGCACCTCCTGCACCGCGCAATCCGCGGATTGCAGCCCCGCCGTGGTGTTCGGTCGCTGAGGCGCCGCGATGCAGAACTCTGCGTTGTTACCCATGAAGAAGACCTCACGGCAACAGGCCGTGACGCCGAGTTCGGATGTTTGCGCGGGCGTGAGGGAATGAGTCGTTGTCGCGAGACGGGAAAAGTCTATGGGCGGTGCTTGGGGCTTCTGGGATTGTAATCGTACGCGAACGACGTCGAGGGGTGTGACTGCGGAGGCGAGGTTAGCATCTCGGTTCGTCGGCAGAGCGCGCGGGTGTGCGACTCACCTAGCAGCGAGGTCAACAAACTGCCCGCCATGGCCGAGATCATTCTCTGTCCTGTGGTGATCTCGAGAGGATCGCTGCGGGCGTCGCCCGCTTGAGCCTGAGCAGCCATGTTTGGTGACTTGTTGTCTCCGTCTGCCCGGTCGTGCTTCTGGCCGCTCGAGGATTGCACGGCCGCGACCATTTATCCTCAATTCATGTTCTCTAAGGTCGGGATCTCGACGTTCTTTTCTCTCTTGTGTAGGAATCAGGTCTCGTAAAATCGCGTCGACGTGATGAAAAGTTTTGGTTCAGTAGGGTTGTCGTGGGAGGTCAAGGGGAGGAGAAGCAGCTCGAGGTTCTAGAATGAGGTCGTAGTGGTGCCGTCATGACTGATTGATAACAGGGTCCGCCGAAAAAAATCCACCAAGAATTTGGCCACCAGCAAATGCTTTTCCACGGCGGCTCCGTTGGCCGGAGATGAGAGCCCCCATGCCGCCGATTTCCGGGTGACGCAGGAACGCGATTTGATTGGCTTGGCTCAGCCAGAAGACTGGGACTTAGGCCGGATGAGCAATCGGAGCTTTATCTAATCTTATCTTATCGTGCTCTTACAGCATCATCCCGCGCTCACTTAAGTCCATTCCCTGACCTCTCGAGAAGTGAGTAACCCTTTACTACTTCATCACAACCGCTGTCGACCCTATAGAAAAGAGTTTTTGACCTCGGCTTGTATCTTCTAGCGCAATGTATACCCTTTAATACAAACGCACCCTACCCTCGAGCCCTACCAACCACCATTCTTATCTCCGCTCCTCATCATCATGGATTCCAACAACGAACTTAACACCGAACTCGAGTCCTTCCGCCAACAATGGCTCTCAGATCTCCAATCCAAGTCCTCAACTTCGGGGTCAAATCAGCCTCCTCTACGGGAGGCTTTACCTCAAGCTTCTTCATCGACCCAGCCGCCACCCTCACACCAGAAACCCCCACGCGCTGCCAACGGCGATGACGATGATGACTACCTCCAAGGCCAGTCGTTCGATGATGCGCCCGCTCCTACGGGGTTTACACTGTCTGGGACGAGACCAAGTGAGCCCAAGGAGCTAGTATCGGCGTTAGACCACTTTGAGGAGGCCATGGAGAGAGAAGCTCAGGGGAACATGGGTGATAGTTTGAAGTTGTATAGGCAGGCATACAAAGTACTTACCCTCTCACCCATGGAGCCTCCAGACAGTATACTGACAACTCTCAGCTCGATCATGGGGTTGATAAACGCTATCGGGAGAAATATTTCCCCAAGTCTCACCCCTGGCACCCCAAAGGACCACCAGCCAAGCCAACACCAGCCCCCGAGTCAACTACGTTGACTCAACCAACCCAGTCCGCTCAGTCCCAGCCTCAATCTACAGATCAGGCCCAGACTCCAGCTGTTACCACAGACGACCCCAAACCCCTCTCAATCACTGATCTCCTCCTCTCCTTCTCAAATCTCTCCATTGAGCCGGCCCCTCCCCCCGTAGAAGGCATGCCCGCACCCCCCTCGCCAATTTCATCCCTGCCCGACGAAATTCTAAGCCACATTCTGTTCGAGGTTGCCATCCTTGACATCGCAGACTTTGTACGTATGTCCCTGGTCTGCAAACGCTTCGCCTGGCTCGTTTCTTCCGAGCAGAGCGTATGGCGCAGGGTCTGCCTCGGCGAAGAAGTCGGCTTCAGAGCTATGTGGCACCACTGGGGCACCGAGATCCACTGGAAGCCATTGCCGGAGTGGGAGTACACCGAGGACGGTGAGGTCGTGAGCTTGAAGGATCTACAGGAGAGGCATCGGGCCGAGGGCGACATCATTACGCGATCCTTGGTGCCGAGTAAACCGTACCCTACCTGGAAAGCCATGTTCCGCCACCGCCCGAGGATACGATTCAACGGGTGCTACATTTCCACCGTGAACTACATCCGCACCGGCCAGGCGAGCACCAACCAGTCCACGTGGGGTGGAAGTCCCGTGCACATCGTGACCTACTACCGCTACCTGCGCTTCTTCAGAGACGGAAAGGTGATCAGCCTCCTCACGACGCACGAACCCGGCGAGGTCGTGCACCAACTCACCAAAGACGAGCTCCAGCTCCAGAAGGGGAACAAAGACAGGGGACACGCATCGGTCCTCCCCTCCGCCGCGATGCAAATGGCCCTCAAGGGACGGTGGCGCCTGTCCTCCGCCCTCGACGCGGGCTGCGATCTTGGCGACAAGCGAGTCGAGGATCTCGAGGGGGACCTGTACATAGAGACGGAGGGGGTGGGCTATCCGAAGTACACTTACAGGATGGATCTGGCGCTTCGCAGTGCGGGTAGAGGGGCGAGGAACAACAAGCTCATCTGGAAGGGGTTCTGGAGCCACAACAGCTTAACGGATGACTGGGGAACGTTCGAGCTTAAAAACGACAAGCCGTTCTTCTTCAGCCGAGTCGAGAGCTACGGGTTTGGAGAATAACCCCAGGCACATGCGTGCACAAAGGGGCTGGAACACATTTCGCCATCGCATAGACGTGGAGCTTGGTATACAGATTCATGAATACGTACGTTTTGTAGATAATCATGATACATTACATCCCTTTCCGATCACCCCGGTCAAGGTGCCTTTTTGAAGAGGCCTGTCCTCCAGGCTACTCCGTGTCATCAACAATGTACATCCAAAATGAGTAGCCGTAATCCGCCGAATTATATGAGTCATACATCTTTGGTAGATATTTAAGTAGAAACACGCTCGTCGAGAAGTGTAAACAGTGATTTATGTCAAAGGAAATGCATGGCTTGCTCGCCAGCAGAGAACAGGTTTGGGTCCTGATGTCATGGAGCGCGGTGAGGATATGAGATGTTCGAGGAGTGTCGTGGGTGCGTAGATCGTATGGAGGCGTGGATGCCCGAAATGTTGGCAGTGAAGAATGTGTTGTTGAGCGGCGAGATCGAGGTTCTATCGCATGCGCTTGCCGTCCAAGAACTTGGGGCTTTTGTCTTTGTAGTAGTTGTCGGCCTGTTGAGCGTTTTTGCGAGCTTCGAAAGCTGCTCTTTCTTCGTCGTCCATCGTGAATGCCTTCTTGAACCAGCCGAACGCACTCTTCTTCTTTTTGAGGGTCTTGCCGCCTACCGAACGCGAACCACCAACGGACGGCGCGCCCTGCCTGACGGTACGCTGGTCTGGGTTTTCCGCCGCAGCAATGCTGTCAAGCGTAGCCATGCTGCCTAGTCGTGAAGGCTGTCCTCGTAGATGTTGTGGGAAATATCCTGATGGCTGGCGCGGCTGAGGCCCTGCGGCAGTGTGTGGTCGTTGCTGAAGAGGCGAGTGCGGTGACGCGCGCACCGGATGATAGTGCTGGTAATCCGAGTTGGGCGACTGCATCAATGATGGTCGCGCCGGGCCGAGGTCTGCATGAGAAGCAACACGAGGCAAGTTGTGTTGCCTGAAAGCCTCAATATTGGATCCGTTCGAGTCGCGGACAGGGATGCTACTGCTCGAGGAGTCGCGAACCTGCAGGTGGCTACTTGAGGAGTCACGCAAAAAGGAACTAGTGTTGTTGCTCTGCCGTGGAGACGAAAAAACTGGTGATGGCCGGCTGTCAGGTCTGTTCAAACTGTGGTTGCTCGAAATCCGAAGGCTCTCAGGGATGCTCTTCTTGAGAGATACCCGGTGTCGAATCGAAGATCGCGTGTTCATCGGGCCAGACTCGCGGATGGAACCAGATTCTCGCATTGGACCGGATTCCCACTCAGGTTGACGTCTTGCGCTGGGAGGTGACTTGGGTGACTCTCGAACTCGTGGAGACGGGAGAGGTTCTGGTGGCTGTGGCGTATATGTGCGAGGCTGTAAGATGTAGAGCGGTCCATCCTCCTTCTCCTCCTCAACAGTTTCGCGAACAGGTGATGGTTTTGGAGCTGCGTCAACGTGAAGCTTTGCCGCGTCCATGGAAGGCTTTTTGGATAGACGTGCGCTTGACCTCGATGGTGGTAGCAGAGGTGTTACACCGGGCAGGGGAAAGTCGTCTAGTCCATCGTCCTCGGCCAGAGATTGCTGCGCGATCGACGCAGAACCACTCTTGACACTGGCGCGGGTCGTGGACCTTGGGTGGGACTGGATAGATCTTGGCGTCGTAACAGAGGTCCTGCTCTTCAAACTGCCGGATTGTGGCGTTGTAAAAGGAGGAATGGTAGACCAGGTTTTGCGGCTGATCTCACCGGCCTTCTTCTCCATCTCCGCAACCAATGTCATCAGTTTGATGATGACGCTGTTCATCTCCTGCGTTCGGCTGTTCATCTCGTCGAAAGCGTTCAGCCAGCCGTCTGCGTTACCCTTCATGGCGTCAAAGATTTCCTCGAGATCCGGACGCTCTTCACGCCATTGACCGTTCTTCAACGTATTGAGCCAGTCATTGAAGGCTGTGGCCCCGTGCAGACCGGCGTCCACGTCGTTGTCCCACTGCTTCATGACAACGTTCATCCTGGCCAGAACATTTTCGATCTTCTCATTTCCTTCCAATATCTCTGCTCGGTAGTTGCGGTCTTCTAACATCTCTTCAAAGACTTTCATGTTCTCCATAGGCAGTTTCAGATAGTCGATTCGCTCGTTCAGATCCATGGAAGCTTGGCCAATGTCCTCGAGCGTGACCTCCAGGTACTCGTCGACCTCGTCGATGTGACCTTGCAGGATGCTCACAACTTGTGAATTGTCGTTGGCCATCCCGTTCAACAGCAAGTAAACCCCAAAGGAGATCTGCGATATCAGCTTGAGCACCTCGTGCTGTGTCTGACCCGGGCGGTATCGCCATAAAGCATCATGCGGCTCATCATCCTTGTCCTGTTCCAGCAATCGTTCCCTACGAGCTTTGGCGTCAACTTCTCGCAGCTTGGGCTTTTCAGCACCACCATTTGTGACCTCATCCAGAGACTCAGCAAATGCCCGCTGTAAAGACTCGATAGGATGAGAGGGGACACTTGGTGGCGGCGGGGATGATGGTGCGGGCGGCGCCGTGCGTTCTGGCATGTCATGCACGTAGCTCTCCTCTGTGGCGTCGGATAGTCGCGAGGGCTGGATGTCGGATTCGATTTTGAACGGCACGGCTTCTAGTTCTGCAGTGTCTTCGGTGTCAGACTCTGGATAGGCTTCCAGTTGAATGTTGATCTGGTTTGGTCGTTGATAGCTGACTGGCGCCAATTGGTACTGGGAGTTGATTCGGGACACAGACTCCGGAGACTTTGATGATTCCGGTGACTTCGATTCAGACTCTGCCTCAGCGCTAGAGTCGGGGGTCCGCGGTCTATCTGTCTGAGAAGCCGGCGCCGGCCATTGCAAAGACGTCTCGTCGATCTTCGGCGGATGCACTCGCGCTGGCTCTGGATTTGCTTGTGTAGGCGTCTTTAGTTCTTGTTCATCCTCGGGGGCGTCTAGTTCCTGCGCTCTGATCTCTGGCTGGGGAATCGCCTCGGGTTCGGGCTTCGAAACGCGATCTGCTTCGTTCAGGCCGTGTGCATTGGCACCGGAACCACCAGTGATGATGGAGACGCGGAAGCCACTGTCATCAAACTGCAAGGGGGGCAGCTGAATCGAGGTCATGGTGGCGGTTCCAATTGTGGTATTGGCCTTGACGACTAGGTAGTCCGACAATGGCAGAGAACCATCGGCCCTGTGGCACCGCACCTATTGGACGACAGCTACTGCTGCAAGCGGCCGATGTTGTACGCGACGGAAGGCGTTAGGGAGGGCGAGGATGAGAAGCAATAGCTTGCGTCGAGAGGAGCGTAGGTGGTGTAACGAGCGAATCTAGTTGGGGTATCGTGCAGTGGCGCTGCGATGCGCGTTCCGCGGAGTGCAAGAAGCCGGTGCCTAGAGGTTAAGGCAGGCCATAGTATGTCGATGCGAAGTCGAAACGCAACTGTCAAGGATGCGATGCTGGCTTGGATGCGCCCGCACCCGCGTCTGTCGTGGACCGGTGGTTTGTTTGCGTGACCAGGGGTAGAGAAGGATTGAGTGATCGCGATCGTGTGATACGGCGGTAGGCAGAGGCGCAGAAGTACAGGAAGCAGAAGCAAGCAGACGCTGCGAAATGCAATACAGGTCAAACGATTTGAGGTATGGCTGAGGAAGCGAAAACCAAAAGATGAAAGGGATTGGCAAATGTCCGTGTGGTGGTGATTGCAATGAGGTGCCCAATCGACCAAGAAAGCCAAGAAGCAGGAACGCCCCAGAAGCCCCATCGGTGGCTCCTTCCCCTCCATTTCCTGTCAAAGCCTCCCCCCTTTCTGCCCGCTCTAGCGCCCTCCCGGTGGTCTTCAGTGGATTCGGGCGCTGTAAAGCGAATGGCGGGTTCCCTGTCCCCTGCAAGACAATCTCTCATGCGAAAACTCCAAGAGAACCATCGAGCCCAAGTTCCAATTCGCCAGTCAAATCTTCGCAGTCCTCTTTTCGAGATGATCATCGGCAGTGGAACGCCGGGAGACCAGCACGAGCCTCTCCCGGCAGAAGGCTAACGGGCTTCAGTCAGTGATCGGCGTCCCTAAATCGACATCGACGGCGGGGCCTCAAGGGTCGAGACCCGAGCCTGACTCTGCGAGACACGCGGCGGCCCTCATGTTGTCTCGGAATTAGGGGAGTCGTCGAAGAGACATGACGAGACACAGGCCCGGCGCTGGATCCGCATAGGATGCGTTGGTGAGCTTCGACGCGCACAATTGCCGGTTACAGGCGGGCCGCGTGCTGGCCCCTGCAGCGCCGTGCTGACGCGTGTTCTTATCCAGACAACCAGACTATTGGCAATGTAATATTGCGGGTGCCCGACGGCTTTCTCCTTCTGCCACAGATAATTCCTCCACTCCGTGCCATAGTTTCGGTATCTTGATCGGCAATAAGATACGTCCCGAGACAGTTGAGAACACCATCCTACGTGGTGTAGCAGCAAGGAAAAAAAGCTCCTTCTCCAGAGCGCTCGCTCGAAGTGATATCTCATTTCACGACATGCAACAACAAACAAGGGCTGCTGGTCAGCAACACGGTCTGGGAGTCAGCCCTAATGACTGCATGGGTCCGAATTGATCTGTGGAGCTGTCTTAAGAACGTTGAGACGATCATTGTCTGTATCCTCATGCAAACTCGCGCCCATGGTCACAATGTGGTCGTCCGACTGTCTGTTCGATGACTGGCGCGTTGGCGTTCGCTCAGGGGGGCCCCCACATCCCGGAGAAAGCTGCGACGGATGCATCTGAAAGTGTGTCCCAGCCAGACCTTCGCAACCCCGTCGCCGACTGTAACTTCTGGCACGTCAGTAAGAAGTTGTCTGTTTACAAGGACCAAATTGCTCCTGTAAATCACATATTCTTCGGAATGATTGATTTCCCCGCTGGAATAGAATATCACAAGGCTGATTACTGGCTTCTTGCGATCGCGGCAAGGCTCATTCCTCCCCCTACAGAGCTACTACGGCGCTCCTGCTGGATCATCGTTGGGCCGCGCTGAGGTTGCGCAAAATGATCAGTGTCTGGACGACATGGAAGCATTCCTCGTCCCACCTCGTCCCACCTCGTCAAACTAGTATCTTACCAGCTCTAGTAAGACATGTCATCACTTAATCAACAAAACACAGGAATTGTTCGTCATGATAGGCGATACCTTAATGTGGCTAAGCTGTCTAGCACTTCAGTGTGACCCCCTTGCGCTTCTCTTCCTCTCGAATCTCGAACATGACTTGAATACCCACAAATAGACAGCCACACGAGGTAAGGAGAAAGAGTACTCCTGCAAAGAACGTTAATCACGGTACGCAGTACGGTAGGGGCTTACTTACCTGACCAGTCGTGAAGGATGCTTTTGACGATGACCTCCAATCCATCCAAGCCCAGCGCGAAGCCGACAAGGTTGGCAGAAATCATCATGAGTACGTTGGCGACTGCGCCAACGCAACACAACATTCGGTATTCAGTCGGTCTGCTCTCCCACTTCCTTTTGGGGAATAACCAAGCAGCGATCCACTCCGGGGCCATGAAGAGCACGATAAGCCAACCCCAAATAAGTAGCCTCATCTGGATATCGTGCCACAAGGCAACAAAGGTAAAGACGAGGAGATAAGTGACTACACTTCGCATGGCAGCACGCCAGTTGCGGAAAGAAGAACCGCCCAGCGGGATGTAGATGTAACGGATCAACCAACGGTTATACGAACGATGCCACGACCGCCAGAAAAGCTGCGTGCTGTAGTTATTACTGACGCAGCGAACCATGTTCTCCGGCGGATCGATTCCGTCGACAAGGGACCATAGCCGGAAGAGCCGCCACGGAATCAGGAGCTTGAGCCAAATGATATGCAGGTTCATGAAGGACAGCAGACTAAGCTGCGCAGCAGTGTACTCGCTCCAGACGGGGCTCGCCTTGCTAATCGCGCCAACATAGTTGAAGTGCAGGACCAGTTCCATGGAAAGCAAAACAAGAACAAAGCGCACAGCATAGCGAATGGTGCGAGGCGTCTCAATACTGGCAACGCGATATTTGCACTGGGATATGTAGTCGTTGAAAGTCATGATGGGGCCGGTAAGGTATAGTGGCGCATAGATCGCATAAGCGAGGTAGTTGCGGAAGGTGTAGTCGCGCACGTCGGCGGACATGGATACGCGATCCCTTTCTGAGAGCTGGGCGGGATTGAGCTGCTTCTTCTTTGGTGTATTAGAATTGTTTGCAGAACGGAAGGGGTTCACATACTTCGAGCCCATTCGCACCTCGCTTGTCGATGCTCCAGTAGTAGTCCAAATTGAAGCTAATCAACCGCAGAATCGTGATGTTGAAGAGCACCTCCCAGCGTGAAAGCAGGCCGCCATAGCTGTCCATCCACGCACCCCATTCCACCAATGGTGGCGCAACAAGGCTGAATACGTCTTTGTAATGATATCCCTGGCAGAGCTCATTGGCAAACAAGACAGGCACATTGAAGGCCCACGTCGCAATAGGAACGTATTCACGGGGAAGCTTTGTGGCTAGTCTGTAGTTGACATTGAGAATCAACAAGACCTTGAAAGCAGAGAACCCGTGGAGTATGAAGAGAAATAAAAGCGCAAAGGCGTAATCAAAGGAGACGCGCTGCTCGAGGCGTTCGGCGCCCTGGCTCTTCTTGTCGGTCGTCGGGAAGACTGCATTCCAGACCTTGCGCAACAGCGGGTGGAAAAGCAACAGTGACGACATGTACGGCAGGTTCGAGCGAAAGGTATGATACTGAGAATCGGTGATGTCGACCTTGCGCCCCGGTACCCAACCTTCGGAGAGGAAATGTTCGTATTTGTGGTACCGCGGATCCTCAGGCCTCGAAACCTGGTACGGAATCCAGAACATCAGCGGCACCGCCAGCACAAAAACAGCATAGTACAGATAGAACTCGGGCGTCTTCCATTTCGGCGGCGATGTCTTGGACGGGGGTTCGCGGCTCGTGACGGGATCGCTGCGTGCATCTATGACGGTCTGGTACGGGACTTGGGAAGAGCTCGTGAAGCGCGTGTCGAGCGTGTCGAGGCTGTAGATGTTGCGGAGGGAGGAACCCATAATGAGCGAGTGATTGGGTTCTGCAATGTATTAAAGTGTCAACGAAACTGCATGGTGTTCACAGCAAAGGCTTGCTCGCAACAGCTTCAGATGTATGTGACGTGGTAAGAGGGAGGCTCGGAAGGGGTCGCGTGGGGTTGACAACGATGCTCGAAGGGACCCCTGAATTTCGACGACTGGCCGGCTCGCGATCCACTTTTAGCCCGCCGCCATTGCCCTTTCGAAACGCGGTTGAACGTCATCACATGCTTTGTTCCTACATTGACATTGCAGCCATACAGCACCACCTTCTGGTTTGAACGCCCGTCAATGGTCCGGTATAGTCCTCTCTGATCTGGGTAATGAACGATCCGATGCTCAGTAGCACGAACGGCCTGCCTCCGTACGTGAAATGCTCATTAGCGGCAGGCAAGATTCCAAGACGAGTCATCAGGCAGGGCCCCCAGAACAATCTCTAAGTCTAATATTCATAGCTTGGAGGTATTCCAGAGCCCGGAAAGCACTCGGTGTGGAACAGGCCGCGAAGATCGTCGTTGGTTGCAATGTTTGTACTCCCGCAGCCTAAGATGCATGCCATAGCGTCGACCCACGGGACGTCGAGCTCATCCATCTTTTGTACCCGTGCTGTCGCTTCACTGAGCATCTCCATAGGGAGTTGGTCTTCACATTCACACTGACCTTCAGGCTGGGCTCCATCAAGGGACAAGGAACACTTCCACGCTGAACTGTTCTCGGTAATTTAATTGCTTGTTCTTTCAAGACTATACTACGAGGTCCTGGTGCCGGAAGTCCGTTCTACGAGCTCCTCGGGCCTCCAGTGAACCCCTCATCATCGATGTTGCAAACGTTCGAGCACGAAGCCGCATCAGTCAGCCCATATGCAATCTCGATCCACTGGATCTGCTGGTACGCGGAGCCGCCCTCCTCCATCAACCCAGTCCAGACCTGGCCGTCGCTCCACGCGTTGAAGACCAGGCGGGCAGGAGCCTCGGGTGCCTGGAATGTTTGGGAGTGCTGCTCAACGCCGTTGTAGTACCACGTCGTGCGGCCCGGGGTCCAATCCTGACGGTGGTCGATCCATTGGTCCCAGCCGGGGGAGACCGTAAGGGTGTTGGAAGCGCCGTCAACGGTGGTGCCGTCCTCCAGATACGAGGGCTGGTTGGTGTAGTGGATCGTGGTGGTAGGTTCACGGGTGAGCATCTCAATGTCCGCCTCCTCGACATCGATGAGCGTACCGCCCTCGGGCTTGAAGTAAGTGAACATAGCCGTGCAAGCACCGGGACTGCCGAACGACCGAGCACGCATGCGCATCGAGGCATGGTCGTGGGCCTCGATAGACTCGAATTCGGCAGACGACTGGAAGTCACCTTGGCGAGCAGTTCGCATGGTCAGGTACGTGTCGACATCTCCATCGGTAGCGTGGTCGATGTAGAGGTTGTTGTACGTTGGGATGTTCATGAAGGTCTCATTTCCGTTGCTCCATTGCTGAGGGCCCCAAAACTCGGTGAATGCTCCGCCATCGTAGCTGAAGTACGGGGTGGTCGGTCCAGCGTTTAGGTTGCCTTCCCTGGTGGGAATCAGGGGGGTAGGGTTGTCGACGGCATTCTCGGGCATGGAACGGAAGTCCCACAAGCGATAGTTGCTGTAGTAGGTCGGGTAGTTTCCGTCAATCAGATAGCAGTCACAGTCCTGCGCAATAGCAGGGACCGCCGCAGCCAGCGCAGCCAGGAGAGCGGACTTGGGAGCCATGGTATGTAAGGAGTCTGCTTGGGTTGTCCGTGGTGTCGTACCCAACCTCAAAGGGTCACCGGCCTTTTATACAGGCCTGATAGGATCCCATGGAAGCTAAGAATTCCTCCGATGCTACGCCGCACCTTCTCGGATCCAACGTCGGGGCTGTAGCATCGGACTCTGTCGTCTTGGCGGCATGCCTCCCAGGGTCCAGGCACACTCGATCGAGATAGACCCGTTAAATTTGCGGTTCCGCCGGCGACGGTCATGCTTAATGCAGCCTTCATCATGCCATTGCCGGGCGACAAGGAGTCTCATGTCATTTGCATGGTCTCCAACGCGTTGCTGTCTCTCCAAAGCCCTTCGCCAGGCCACGGCGCCCTGGTTCGAGAAAGTCAACCACGACAAACCAATTGCTGACCATACGTCGAGGGCCGGGCAAAAAGACAGGAGAAACAACTCTAACACACCGACGCAGGATTTCTGTGGATCATCTTTCTTGTCAGCGGCTATGACCTGGCGTGTTAGATCCATTCCGTGCTAGGCCATGTGGTGCCATCGGTGGTGTGGGGAAGGGCATTTCAGGAAGGTTGTTTCTATAGTAGCCCCGAAGAAGGCTTAGATGTTTCAGGCCCTCCAGAAAGTCCGAGCAAGGTGCGTTGCTTTCTGGAGACGAAGGGTAATAGCTCGACGCCAAGTCAACGTTACCCTTGACGAGGCTGGCCCGTGGGCGTTTGGTTGGGCCTTGCCTGTAGGATTCCGGGCACTTGACGCGCGGTACTCAGGTACGATGGGGCTTGGGATGCACCCTGCACAGTCCATGACGCTCCACGTCGGCTGTCACTATTTATATAGGGCTGCAAGTCGGTTTGTTCTGCCGGGCGAGAGAATTTGTCAGTCTTGAACATTGCCATGCAACCTGGCTTTCATCTCATGAATACGACGCTACCATGTATTGGGTGTTATTCCCTGCAGCGTCTCGATCCTCCTGGAGACTGGCTGTATGCATTACATTCACCTGAACGGTATGAATTACCAGCAGTCTAGGTTACGTAGGTCGGGATTGGTGCGAATGCACCTGAGCCATGGTATCATACATAAAGGACCAGTCCAATGCCAGAAGAGCGGGCACCGTCAAACAGAGTTCGAGCTGTTCTTCACCACCAGCCAACCGACTTACACGCTCCATCCACCAAAAAACCCCATCGCGTAGCTCCGATGATCTAGATTATGTGCCATTTTATTTAACCTTTGTTTCTGTTGAGGCTGATCACCATATGCGCAGAAGCATCAAGCTGGGTTCTGAATTCCAGCTATCGTCTCCCTTGTCTTCGTCATTCTTCGCCTCGCCCAACCATCCTCCCACATCACGAGCACGCTAGATACGGCAACCCATCACACGAGCACCCTTCCCCCCGCAAGATCTACACCTGATCATCCACGACGAGCACCGAGGCTGGGCTCACCCGGAGCAAAGGCCCCCGCCATTTGTCTGTATTGGCCATCCTGCGCGTTGTTGGCTGCAGCGAAACGCAATATTTTCGGCCATCAATGCAGTCGCTCAGTATGACCAAAAGGGCGGTGACGTATGTCCACCCCCGCGATCTGGGGAAGCGGCCACCGATTGTGAGACAACGGATTGTCGTATATGGATGAGGCTGGGCTGGGACCAGGTTTCTTCCTTTCTTCATCCAACATATTGGAGCTGCCTCACGATCTGGCCTGGTCGTTCTCCTCATCTCGAATTGTCACATGCCTCGTACAATTGGAAACATTCAAGACAACGCCATGTCCACCGTCCCGCTGCTCGAGTCGGTCTCCGGATCCAACAACAAGTCACGCCGCGTAGGTTCATCATCCCAGTCGTGAACATCTCCCTAACATGCTGCCAGCGCGGTGGCCTGCTGTCCTCGATAAGCTCCTGGCTCCCCCAAAACTTTCTGTTCGGCACGTCTTCCGCCTACGATGGAATATGCATCATGCTCAACGCCGCCGACCTGCAGGAGCGTAATGAGCTGACCAAGGGCTGGCGGGACCACAAGATCGAGGAGCTCAACTTCGTCGGCACCGTGGGCGCCCTGCTAGCCTCCTGCTTGTCCTCGACCAGCGCCTGGCCCGACGTTCTCAATAACGGCCGCGACAAGCCCTGGACCGTTCGTGCTCTCAACTTCTGCGGCCTCCTTTTCGCCCTCTTCGCCGTCGGCATCGCAGGCCTGCAGAGCATGCGCCTCCACCGCCTGTCCTCCCACCGCGACGGCCTCAAGAAGATCAGGGCAGGCCTTGCGAGGAAGAAGACCAAGGATGGCTGGCGCCCGCACACATTCCAGGTGTATGCCTGGGAGGCGAGCCAAGCTTTCCTCGTAACGAGCGTGATGTTAATGGTGGCCGGAATCGCGGAGCTCGTCTGGGTCAGCGCCGAGTATGGACCGAACAAGAGGGAGGATGATGGTTGGTGGGACGAGAACTCGAAGATGGCTGTCACATTTACAGCTGTGTTGGGCTTTACGCTCCTTGTCTTGATCGGGAGTCAGGCAGCCTTGAAGGGCAGTGATGATGATCATCTCGAGGAGTAAGCCAGCGCGATCTCGCAAGTCGTGCTGCGTCTTCGCCGGCATATCCATGGAGAAAACAGACGAACCATGGGGCCATGAGCTTTTCCGAAGGGTACAATTGTTGTTTGGATTGCGGTTTCTATTGCTTTCACATCCTTCTATTTCAGGCGCATGTATCGTTCTCGGATACCCAGCCCACGATTCGCTATCACGGAGGCGTTGCAGTATGACGGAATTGATGTACTTTCCTGTCCTATCCTACTCTTCAGACCTTTCTGTAGAAGAGGTCTGCTTGTCCAATCCATACTTATTATGCTTAGTCCGAGCGTCTGCTCTTCAACCAAGCCTGAACCTTGCTAAACAGCCCCTCCCCCTTCTTAATCCTCGGGAAGCTCAGCCATACGATCGTAACCACAGCAATCAAGGCTAAGATGATCGGCTGCAACACCCTGACACCTCCCGCGCCGCTGGCAATGGCGCCAATTGCAAAAGGGAAGACCGTACCTCCAGTCCCTCCCAGGGCCATGGCAAATCCAATGGCGCTGACATGGATATGCTTTGGAAGTAACTTGGCCGTGATCATGACGGCGCCGGGGAAGAGCGGGCCGAGAAAGAACCCCAAGAAAGCGACAGCGATGGCCGAAACGATGAATTCGGGCACCAGCCAGAACAGGAGTTGCAAGCCGATGGAGAGAGCGAGGTAGATGCTCACGCACAGCCGCTCCCCGAACCTCTCTGTCACGAACCCCAAACCCGCCCTTCCCGCCGCCATGCCCGCCCAGAAACCAGTACCGGAAATACCGGAAGCGTACCGACTGGCATTCCGCACCCTCAGCATGAATGTCACGACCCAGCCCCCAAGGCCGACTTCAACGCCCATATAGGCGAAGAAGAAGAGGCTGCAGAGCCATGTGACCTTTGACTTGAGGGCTTCGCGGGTGCCGGCGCCGCCGGCTTCGGCTGTCTCTCGAGCGTGTTCAGCGCGATAGACAGCGCCTGTTTTCTGCCAGAAGAAGAACGTCAGGCCGACCCATTCGATGACCGACATGCCAATCTGCCATATATTAGTCACCCGTGCGGAGACAACAGAAAAGGTAGGAGCTAACCATGACATAGTAGTAAGTGTACCAGGGCAACCCGGCTTGAACGACCATACTCGTAGCGATCAAGGGCGCGAACAAGGCTCCTATGCTGTACATGCTGTGCATAAACCCCTGGATCGTGTTGGCCTTGTCCATGGCGCCAACCCAGGCGCAGAAGCACGCATCCGTAAGCCCGTTTCCGAAGCCTGAGATCATGTTGATGACGACGAGCGCGGGCCAGGGCGGGTGGATGGCCAGGACGATATAAGTGATTACGTGGCAGGCCGGTGCCATGATGGCGACGCCGCGCTGACCGAGAGACATGTGAATGCGAGCGTTCGTAAAGGCAGCGACGGAGTATCCAGCGAAAGGGGTGAGGAAGATGAGTGAAACGATCGTGTAGGAGAGGTCGTAGTACTCCTCGAGCTGTCACCACGTTAGCGCCAAGGACGTTGCTCCGTCTCGAAAAGAGAACAGCGTACATATGGGATGAGTGCCTGTTCGACGTTAGCATCAAGTTCCGTGTGAAAGGGGTTTGGTGAGAGATACTCCAACAGCAGCGTCATTCATCCCCGCAATGATGAAGGACCAAAACGCGAACCCCAGTCTCCCCAGGTTTCCTCTCGGTTTGTTCCATCGCTCAGCCTCGCTCTGCGCATGAGGTGGCGTATCGTCCGAATCAGTCGTCAAGACCTCGCCGGTGCCAGCGCTCTTGGGATCGACGTCCCCAATTGTTCGTCCGGGACCGGAGCCAGAGGCAGAGCCAAGACGGCCGAGCTCCACGGCCGGCGTGTCCTCACGCGCGATTGTAGCAGTCTGTGACATGTCGGCCTGGGACTGCTGCTCGACGACAAACCTCTCGATCAAGAGATATGGTGAGAGGGAAGCAGGAAGGATGGGAGGGAAGATGCGATTTAAGAATCAAACGAGGACGTCGGAAAACGGTGGGGCCGGCCAGCAAGCTCGAAAAAGTCCCTGGGGAATCCATGCGGGGAGCCGATTAGCGGTGGAAGAGAGGAGCGGCGGGGAGCCTTTCCCACGGGTATGCCTGACTTGGTCGGAGAATTACCACTTTAGGCACAAACTCGCGCCTGCAGGTCGAAAGCCGCTGGAGGTGGTGCGGAAAACTCCCTAGCTCGACCTTTACATTGGGGAACGTACGTGGCAAAGTCGACTACAAATGTACAGTACTACTCCCACTTGCAGACGAAAGGGCATGGAGAATTTGGGGCCGGATATTCCCCATTAAATCAACTTTGGTTTTATAAGGCGTCTAACGTGTATTTACGCGTGTTGCTTGAGGAACTCTTAGCCCTGAACGGTCCACCTGCTCTATTCCTTCGGAAGGTCCTCAAAGCTTGGGATTGAACTTCGCTCTGATCTTCGCTCCGAACTTCAAAAACAGTATGGGGACGATAGCCAGAGGCATCGAGATGAATGCCAGCACACTGTTTCCCCAGCCGTAGCCGAGCTCGTTGTACAGTGAGAGGCCAGCCAGCGGCAGCAGTGCGCCTACTATAGAGCGCATAACAGTAATGGCGGCAACGACTGAAGCAGCATATCGAATATAAGAGTCAACAAGATATATCTGTATGCACATCTACCATCTGTCAGTCTTTCACGGTAAGTGCAGTCGCGGGTTGCGGAACCTACAATAACACCCATAAACCCAAAGCAGAATGCCGCAAGACCGATTAACGGGACGATCCAATGTGTCTTCGCCTCAACAGCCCATCCATACCAGAACAGAGAGGCGGGGACTATGCAGCCGCTCGTCAAAGTCAGGTATATCGGCAGACGATCCTCCGGTACTGGGTCGCGGCCTTTGGCCATGCTTCTCTTAACCATCATGTCCGTCAAAGCGCCGAACAGGACCATGCCTACCATACAACCTATCCCGGTTGGTAAGAATGCCAAGCCGACTGTCCCAGTCGAGAAATTGTACTGCTGTCCAAACACAAAGGTGATTGTTGAGAAGAGGAGGTACATGATGCCGAAGACGACGGCGATGTACAGCGACATTATGAACACGGGCGGCAGCAAGAAGAGGATCTTGATCGGCCGGATGAGGGCAGTTTTGAGTCGTTCAGCGTCGTTAATAGTGCGGTCTTCGAGGCTGTTGTAGAGTTCGGTATTGCCGGTTTCCTTCTGCAGGCGACGAACCTTGCGAGCGATAAGTGTTGGATGGTAGGTCTCCCTGACGAGAAAGTAGCAAGCGAAGGCGATAAGGCCCGCAGCGATTGCAATGATCCAGAAGACCCAGCGCCATCCCAAAGACTGGACGATATATCCGCCAGCGACAGGACCTACACACGGGCCCAAGATGGGCCCCATGGCCCAGATAGACATCGCTTTGCCTCTCTGCTCGACCGGGAACATATCGGACACCGATCCGCCACCATTGGTGATGGGTGTCGAGCCTGCGAAGCCCATCAAGAACCGGAACGCAACCAGCATGCCCATATTCTGACTGAGAGCCGTGCCGATGGTAAATATGATGAAGGCGACGTTGGCGACATTGTAACAGATGGCACGACCATATGTTTCGCTCATGGGTGCCGCGAGTAGAGGCCCAAAGGCAAAGCCCAGGACGTAGACTGAGACAACAAATGTGGCTAGGTTAGGGCTGGTGGAGTCGAAGTCTCTCATGATGTCTGGCACTCCTGGAGCGAACATTGACGAGCCCTTGTGTCTGTTAGTCAACGGCGGCACGGGGAGCATCGAGCTCATACCAAGGGGGTCAGAATTGTCATGATCGAGAGCGCGCCGATGTTGGACCATTTCTTTGCTGCAGGCCAGTTCAAAGGATTTTCTGTGTCGTCGGGCCCATCCCATCCCACAGAGTTGGGATCCTCTTCGACCTCGCTCTGACGGCCCTTTTCCATCGCTATGTTACGGAGGGATAGAATCGCCAAAGCCCAAGACAGTCCGCCACATGGTTACTGTCACTACTAGAAAGGAGAGGCATGAGGTCGGACAAGCGGCGAAAATGAGAAATACCAGCTATTTGTTTGATTTCATGACCGGCGACTACTCCAGGTCCGGACCATGTGACCGTGGCCTTTCATACGGAAGACCGCCGTGCCGGATCCAAATTGTGCAAAGCTCACATGGAACGGTTCCGAAGGTGGTCTTCGACTACTACGAGGTCACGGGAGTTTCACGTCATACCGATGGGATATTGAGAGGTGTGTATACGCGCCCACGCATCTCCGATGGTTCTTCAGAGTCCGGAGGCATGTTAGACTTGACCAAAACCCGGAGGAGTCGGTGCAGCCGGCGGATCGGCCGTGTCCGCCAGGAGCGAGCTCCGGTGCTCGACCCACTTTTTGCAGGGTCTTGCACAAATTTGTGCACAGGGTCTTGACCAGCACCAACGACGTCATCGCGCATTCAAATGCCCTGACCAGCCCTTGCCGATGCCAGAAAATCCAGAAACCGAGCCGTCGACGTGGTCACAACAGAAAAGAAATGCTGGGAACTCACACTCGGGACGTTGAGCTTTATATCATATCCATGTACGTGTGGTCTGGGGGGATCGGCGATGCAAAACACCGTGACCCTGTCAGAGCCTCAGAAGCGAAGGGCAGAACAGGGGTGCGGTGGGCACGAAGTGAGGTGGGTGAGGAGCCCGATCGCAGCATAACACAGGGCTTGCCGTAATCGCGACCTTCAAGTGCTGCAGGCTGCACCAGCTGTCCTTTTTCGCTCCGGCCCCTCGTCACTTTTCCTCCTTCATCTCCTCGATTTCCATCTGCTGTAGCAGTGAGCATATCCATGCTCCTGACCATTTTTCTGTGAAGCCATCGTCAACACCATCACTCCAGCCTCCCTCGCCCTACTATGCCTCCTCAACCACAGCCCGACCACGTTATGAGTGACGTCTGGACGCCGTGCCGAACCGAATCCTCGGACAGCGCCGGCAGTTACGACACTCACGATGGGACGTCTCAACACTCACCGCAACAGTGCGTTCCGGGGGTCAAGGACGGCCAGAGCAAGTCCAAGAGCAGGCCCAGTCTGCTGCATCGAGAATCATCATCGCGGTCAAAGTCATACTCACCCGGCACCAGCAGCAGCACATCGCGACGACCCAAGGTGAGTTGACGAGGTCCTGGACGACGTGGACTCGTGCTCATCCGCCATGTCATAGCTCAAGAGCCGTCGCAGCCAGCGTAGCTATCGCCTGTTCTGCCACGACTGTGGCACCACCGAGACGCCTGAATGGCGCACCGGCGTTAATGGTCCCGGCACGCTCTGCAACTTTTGCGGTCTTATCTTCGCCAAACGTGCGGAAAAGCGCATGTCGGTATTCCATTGAAACAGCGACGCTGCGTCGGGCCGCGTCTGGTAAACAGCGTGCCAGCGGTATGAGGATTTCATCATCGAGCTCGAATTCTCGATCGATTCATCCATTCCTTGGTTTGCAGGTCGCGATGAGCACTAAGCATGCCTCATTGGGCCATCGGCCGCTGCTGCAGCGGCAGGCGTTAGCACAGTAGCCTGTGAGCGCTCCAGCTGGCCGGCCACTACAGTCACCGCAGACTCAACCCCACCGAACCCAATTCAGCTTGGCTGGCACCTGACACTGCACCGCACCGGCCTGACTCGTCCCAAACGTCTCCCACATCGACAAATCCCATCCTTACAACATCGATATCTACAGTACACGAAAGCAAAATTCCGCCCATCGTAATGTCCGTCTCGATTTTTCCGGCTTCTTCAGACAGAAACAGAATCCACGACCTGCCGCATTCCACCCACACCCTCTCTGCCGTCGCCCTAGCCAGCTGCGATATTCTCAGCGTTGTTCCCGAGCTCTCCAGCCGTACGTCCAGCAATGCGTGCAGCGGTACCGACAGCGCCCCGGTCACCCATCCCACCAGTGGGGAGATTTTGCAAATGGTAGTCCGCCTGTGCTCGTCACGACGTCCTCCGCCAATTGCTTACCAATAACAGATCCGGGACAGTGCCTACGAGATCCTCGAGTGCAGCGGTGGCAGGTGTCCTTCTCCCACCACGAGTACTCTTGGTGACCTTGTGGATGATCAACTTCAAATGCAGAACATCTCAAGGATATCGGACGATATAGCTCGTAATCTGGCTCGCCTTGCCGCTCTTCGAAACGAGGTTGGGAACGACAATCATGACGACGACCCCAGTTGCGCACATGGCTTAGATGATGAGATGGAGGAAGTCAAGCCTGAGCCCTCAATACCACTCATCATGCCCTCACCTGGATTCCTCCGCAGCCAACGGCACTCGTTCAAGTCGAGAGGATCACGTTCAATTTGCCGCAACTGTCACTCCATCGTCACACCTAAGTGGAGGCCTGGACCACATGGACCTGCCACTTTGTGCAATGTCTGCGGTCTCCTATATGCAAAGCGTATGGGTATCATCGATGGCCTTCACGACGGCTGAGTGAGCGGTATCCAGTCTACAGTCCCGGCTTCACCGGGTTCTGAAATGACGCAGCTTACACGACTGGGATCGACTTGCACCCCTACGCTTCGTTTCAGTTGTTCCACACGACTACGGTGAGGATTTGCTCAAATTCCCCTAAAGAGCCGGTGACCTCACTGAAGCATCTTTCATCTCGTGGGGAAAGTCACAGGCACCACTGGGCACTTGAGTGATGCAGGCTCCCAAGACAGGGCACGTCTTAGCTGGCTCCCACGCATGACAAGTGCCCAGCCTACACACGGGTTGACTTCACATACCGGACCCATTACGAATGCTTCAACGGCATCTATGCTGCCCGGAGTCTTTCATCTGCCGTCTCCGCCGAGTTTGGGCTTGTGCCGCTTGGACACTGCTTCGAGAGACAAGGGCACAGAAAATTGACCGACGAGGACTCTGGAAGCAAAACTATCAGGCATGGTTCGCCTTTGCGCGGTCGTGGTCCGGGGTGACTGCAAAGGGTTGTGAAGGTGCAACGACACCGGTTGACTGCTTCCTCGTGCTTGGCGCGAAGAGGTATGAGCCCGGCGGCTACGTTTACGTTTGGTACAGGTTACAGGATACCTCAAAAATTTTGACTGGTGACACATCGTCACCATCCAGCTTTTATAGCTGGCTCGAAAAATAACAGATTTCAAAAACAGCCATGACACGAAGCATACGCAGCATACGAAGCATATGGAGCACACGAAGCAAAAATAGACATGCATAATTGTAACGGAATATCATCAAATTTTTTGACTACTGCTCACTTGTCTTCGTAACATGTAATCGCGTTGATCTACCACTTTGCCTCAAGCACCAACTGTCTCTCATCAAACCCAATCGCGATTCCGTATTCACCTTCCAGCATGACCCAATTCTGCACCTTGACATCCCAATAACTCAAGTCTCTCCTCGTTAACTCAAACTCGACTTCCTCCTTTTCGCCCTCCTCGAGATGAATCTTCTGGAATCCCCTGAGGACGCGCGTGGGGAAGTCTACGCCCTCGCTTTCAGGGTAGGAGATGTAGAGCTGAGGAACGGTGCTGCCAGCGAGCGGGCCGGTGTTCTCAACGGTGACGGTGACTCTGAGATGGATTTCCCAGAGGGAGGGGTTGCCACCCTCTGCACCGCCGGCGGGCGAGGGCGGCTGCTCGACCTCGTAGCCGTCGGGATAGGGGTAGTCGCCCTGCTTGATGTCCTTGACGGAGTCGATGTAGGGGTAAATATACTTCTTGAGCCGACGAATCTCCTTCGGGAAGAGAGCTTCTTTGGGATCAGGAATCGTGTTGTCGTACTTGGGAGGCTCAACCTCAGCGGCAGGGCGAGCAGAGGGCAGCGCCGACTTGGCCTTCTTCTCCTCGAGCTTGATGTTGGCGAAGGAGAAGTTGGTGTACGAGAGGCCGTAGCCGAACGCAAAGCGGGGAGCGATGCCCGCTTTGTCAAAGTGACGATAGTCGATGTAAAGGCCCTCGTTGAAGTCCTGCTGCGGAACAACGCCGTTGGGCAGGTACAGGATCTGACCGCCCTCCCCGTAGTCTTTCAGGCTCTTGCCGACAGTGTAGGGGAGATGACCGCTGGGGTTCTCATCACCAAAGATGAGACTGGCGATCGCGTTGCCGCTTTCTTGCCCGGGTAGATGGGCAGCGAATACGGCCTTGATACGAGGGTGGTCGATCCAGCTTTCGACAGTGACGGGTCCCACGGCGTGGACCACCACGACGGTCTCGCCGCCGCAGTTATCCGCGACGTGTTTCACGAGCTCGTCACCGCCCTTTTGCAGGTTGAGATCATTGCGGTCGCCGGCGACCTTGTCCCACTTGATGAACCCCTCACCAGCATCGGAATTGGCAAAGACAAAGCAAACATCTTGCTCCCCGAGGGAAACAGATTTGGAGAGCTTCTTAACACTGTTGTCGAGGAACTCTGAGACCTCTACGTGATCCGCGCTGAAACCCTCTCGGAGGGCAGAGGCTGGGGTGACGAGGTAGGGGAACTCAACTGCGCCACTTCCCCAGCCGGAGCCAAGGGTGCCAACGTTGCAACCTCTGTCGTCACAAGCATTGGGTCCGTCACCGGGCCCAGCATCCTCGCCGAAGATGCCCACGCGGAGCTTGCCATCGTGCTTCTTGCTCTTCGATACGCCGAATTCGCCCTCGCGGCTGAGAGGGAGGATGTCCCCTTCATTTTTCAACAGCACGGTGCCTTCAATGGCCACCTTGCGCGCGATCTTGTAATGATCTTCCTGCACGTTCACAAACTTGTTGACCTCGACTTTGTCTTGCTTGGAGGGGCTGCCGGGAGCCGGGACGTCGTATCTTTCGTTGGAGAAGGAGGAGAAGTTAGGACCTTCACGGTCGAAAAGCTCCTCGTCGTCCTGACCGAGCTGGTACCACGCCGCAACAACACGTGTGACCATGTCGTTGAGACGGTCAAGCGGCAATGAGCCGTTGAGGATTGCTTGTGACAGCTTAGGGCCCCAGAGTGAGTCGCCATTCTGCCAACGCAGACCGTCGCCAGGCATAGTCATGTCCAAGCCAGCCAACGCACTGGCAACGCCAGACCTCTGAGCGAGCCAGTCTGACTGCACAAACCCCTGGAAGCCCATCTCATCCTTCAGTATACCATTGAGGAGCTTTGAGTTGGAGCAGGCGTAGGAGTTATTGACTTGGTTGTAAGAGCACATCACACTAGCCACTCCAGCCTTGACAGCATCAGCAAAGGGCCAGGCATACAGCTCATGCATCGTTCGATCATCGACATTGCTAGAGATGGCGTTAGGCAGACCCCATTCCCAGGGCTGGCGGAAGTGCTCCTGCTCGTTGGCAACGAAATGCTTGATAGTGGCGATCACATTCTGGTCCTGAATTCCGCGGATAGTCTCGGCGCAGGCAATGCCCTGAAGATACGGGTCTGCGCCGAACCCCTCCCAGTTTCGCCCACCAGCCGGTGCACGGCCGAGGGCCCCGACAGCTGGTCCAAGGATAACATTGACGCCCTTGTTGCGAGCTTCGATGCCATGAGCCTTGCCGCGCTCGTACATGAGGTCGCGGTTGAAGGTAGCCCCAACGGTGACACCAGCTGGGAAGGCTGTAATGTTGTCTGCGAGACGAATGCCCAGCGGCCCGTCCTGCAGAACCAGCGAAGGGAACCCAACATTCATAGCCGGGCCAGTGTTGCCGACTCCCGGTCCCATGCTCCAGCCTGTGCCAGTTGTGACGTTGACTTTCTCGGGCAACGTCATCTTGGACACCATCTCAGCGGCCTTGCGGTAGCTCTCCTCCCAACTCTTCACATAGCCACCCTTAGGGCTAGGATACCACGGGGGCGACTGCCCATCTTTGAGGCCAGTGTACTTGTATCCCAGGAAGCCGCCGCCGAAGATGATGAGAGCCAGAAGGCCGACCACGCCCAGCGTGATTCGACAGCACGAACTACGCCAGATAGAGCGGCGTTTGGCCCAAGGTGCGGCTGTAACGTCGGGCTCGCTCACCTCAGGCTTCTCGTCTAGATAGTCAAGAATGCTACTGTCGATCGAGTCGACTGAGGGGCGCCCATAAGTCGACTTCTCAGTCCCCTTCAAAAGGCCCTCTCTGCTCTCATCTTGGGCCGCCATGCTGTGAGCCTTGTCGAATTGAACGTTGTGCCGCACTAGCAATAACTTCTTGAGAGAACCCTGACCAAAAGATACATGGAACAGAGACTTAACAGTTTGTAGAGGGGGGAAATGATTGAAGATTGGAAAGTCGTACAGGGACTACTAAATCCCCAGCGGAGTTGAGCGATGAGCGGTAACGTCACTCACGATCTCCTCCTCGCGGGAAGGGGGCTTCAAGTATGCAATTCAATTGATCCACTCTTCCAGGATCCAAACATCGCTGAGAATCGAGAAAAGAAAGCGAAGCCAAGCATGACTCCGCGAAGCTCGGGAACGTTTGGCCCTCGTCAGGTCAGGACCATGGCGGCAACTCCGCCGTTCGATGCAGCCAGCCCCATTTTTCCGGGGGAACTACGGCTAACTTCTCCATGATTTCTGCCCACACTCGATGTCGAAGAAGACGTGGTCCACGACCTCATAGACCGTTCGACATTAAGCATCTACACGTCGCCCAACATGTCGCACTGGCGAGCAAAGACCCTCGACTTGGGTTGTCACATTGGAACGCGTGTCGTCCGCGACCATACGAAGCGGAAGGTGTTCGAGCAGTTCGAGCCCGAGAGGTTAGCTATCCCTGACGAGACGCCCATATGAATGCGCGCGGATCTCGTCATCACTCGACTCGAATGTGCTGCTCACGCTCTTTACAGACAAGCACTTCGATACGTTGTCCGCAACACCTCCCTTCCCTCCCGAGTCCGCGCCGAAGCCCAGCTCCAGCTACAACAGATGAGCAACTACACACGCCCCACGCAGATTCGTAACCGATGCACGATGGGAGGATACACGCGCGGTGTGTTCCGCGATTTCAAAATGACACGAGTAGGTCTTGTCTTTGCGACTATATCGGCGCAGAATGCTGATGAGATGCAGTACAACTTCAGGTTACAAGCCATGGCCGGTAACCTTCCTGGTGTTAAGCGGGCGAGCTGGTAAAGAGGAGAGGGATTTAAAGAGCTATCAAAGTCTTTCTTTTTCTTTGTACACAACCCAACATGTAAAACAATGTGTATAACGTATCGGGACGGAACGTTTGGGACAACCGTGCACGGTGAGAATCTCGGAGCACAACATGGCAATCAAAAGACTTTTCCCCACAGTATACGTTATGCTACCCAATTGTCCAATGTGGTTTTAGGGCCATGGTGACGTGAAAGAAGTCGGATCAGAGCGAATGGTATATTTCAGTGGCAGATGGATGGACTAAGCAAGGATAATCACACAGTGGCTGGGATACGTGGAAATAAGTGTCATTCAGGAGACACAGATAATAGCGAAACGGCGTAGACTATGCATCCAGAGTGTCTTCTACCATGTTTGGCTCAACTTTGTTCATAATCTGTTGAATCGAGCTCGAAGATTCTGAGGGGAGGAACGTCTCCAGAAGACCACCAACCCCCAAGATGAACAGACCTGAACGTATCGAAGTCATAAAGCTTACAACGCCATGAGAACTCAGACTCATGTTGCGTGACTCTTGGAAAGATTCTAATATAGTAGCACATATCTGTTTGCGAGCTGTGGAGGCTTTGTTGCTCTTATTGTAGGGTAGCTGCGGTTGCCAGTGACGTCGCCGAAAGTCCAGAGGGCGCTAATAGATTCTCCTGCCGGGCTCGTGGCTGTATGAAGAAGGGAAAGGACATTCACAATTTGAGTTGCCCTAAAGATAATTGCTAAAATGCTGAGGTCAACGCTGGTTAGTCGTCCTAGAGTAATGTGAAGGATACCAGGCCACCTTAGTACTTAGGTAGATGCCTACAGTACGGTGGGACTTGGGGAAAAGTGGGCCTCCGGTTGCGACGCCAGCCTTAAAATATATCGTTGCCACCTCGCGCCCTACCAACCTCAACCTTCATCGATACCCAACACCGGCAAAATGGGCGGCGGCGACCTCAACCTCAAAAAGTCGTTCCATCCGACACTTCGCAAGAACCAGGCAGCCGTCTACGATGAAGAACAGAAGGCCCTCGCCGAGCGCAAGCGCACCCAAGACCGCATCAATGAGATCAAGGAAGAGCGCGCCAAGGAAGAGCTGCAGCGGCAGCTGGAAGCTGCGGGTGGGAAGAAGCGCATAGACAAAGTCGACTGGATGTATCAAGGGCCTACCGATGGACAAACTGGTACGACGGAGGAGACAGAGGCCTACCTGCTCGGGAAGCGGCGAATCGACAATCTCATCAAAGGAACGGACCACAAAAAGCTGGAGAAGCAGGCTGGAGAGGAGAGTTTCATGGCATTGCAGAATGCGAACTCGGCGAGGGACATCAGCTCAAAGATCCGAGAGGACCCGTTACTTGCGATGAAGCGGCAGGAACAAGCTGCGCGCGAAGCAATCATGAAGGACCCGGCGAGACGTCGACAAATACTCGCATCTATGGGAGTCGAGGAGGATGGAAAGAAGGAGAAGTCACGAAGGCGAGAGGATAGAGATAAGCGACGACACCGCCACCGACACCGAAGCGATGATTCTGACGAGGATCGCGAACGCCGTCGCCGACGAAGGTCATACTCGCGGTCTCGCAGCCCACGGCGGAGGCGCGACGAGTCAGAAGATGAACGATCACACAAGCGTAGGAGGAGGGACTACTCGAGGGATAGGGACTCGCGCCGACGGAGTGACGGTTCTCACGAACATTCGCGCCGACGCGACGATGATGAGAAATACTCCAGACGCCGTGACAGTGAGGGGCGTCCTCGTCGCGACGAAGAAGGTCGTGATAACTCACAAGAAGAACGCCCTCGTCGGCGCTCGCCTGCTCCTGAGCGGCGCCACAGTTACCGCCGTGACCATGACCGCGGCTCTGGGCCCGACCGTCGGAGGGAGAATGGCTGGCACTCAAGGAACGGCAATGCGCATTCACATGGGACCAACGGTGGCAAGCCATCACCTCCAGATGATGTGGACCGAGCTGCAAAATTAGCAAAGATGCAGTCTGCCGCAACCGAACTGGACGATGATCGCGTCAAGCGTCTTGCAGCACTGGAAGAGCGCGAGAGGCAGAGGCGCGAAGAAGATGATCGGGGGCGTGAAAAGGGCGGTGATCGTGGCTTCGTGAACGACCTGCACAAGAAAGCAGGCGACATCTCCTTAGGGGATCGTATGGGCAGGAAGAGGCAGAACTTCCAGAGAGACGACGACTAGAGGTCTTCTTCAGGTTGGTCGGTGTGGTCAAAACACTGGGTTTAGCGTGATCGATAGCGGGAAGACTAAAGCAAGATCTAAATTGAAGAAGGAGAAGCGCGGGATCATGCGGTCTCGAGACACATATGCATCAGCTCAATACTCAGAAGCCTCAAGCGAAATCGCCTCATGTGTCGCAGTGCAATGGAGGCTGAGCACAATTCCAGCACCGAGCGAACAGCAAGCCATCAATGACGGCGTCCGAGATCATCAATCTTACCGGCGTGCAGGTACCGGGCTCCAGCCAGATCTCGGGAGCCTGGACCAAAGCGCTTCCGTGCTAACGTTGCCGCCTTGGCCACGCCAATTCCACTAACACCCACTCCGCGAACAGCCCCTCAACAGTCACAAGCCGAGAGACAGCTGAATCCCTGCTCAGCACAAACAAGCCAATGAAACGCTCTGATTGGGCAAATTAGACTCCCGTCCCCCATATCGAACCCGGCGGCAGCTCTCAACTCATTTCCTCGATCTCCATCTTCTGTTGCTGCAATTCCTGCACTCATCACTCCAATTGTTTTCGTCCCTTCTTAAGTCGTTCTCCAGTGGACCGACAGAAGCGAAGTGTTGTCAATTCCCAATATCACGGTTGTCCATTTCGTTGAAGAAGCGCGCAGTTCCAAGTGTCGCATTCTGTGTCCGTTCGTACTCTTGACCGCGCCGTGACATTGCGTCAACCCTCGCCTCCTCCTCTTGTCGCCCGCCTCGAACGAACCTCAACCGCCGACGCCATCTACTCTGAGCAGAAGCTCATAGACAACCGTTTCTTCCCGATCAGTTATCAATACAGACATCATGCCTCTTTGCGGCGGCTCGAAAACGGTCAACCGCAAGCTGGTTCTGCTGTGCGTTTCGCTTGAGGGAAGGATGGGGTCTGGATTTGGCTAATGGAACACAGTGGTGACGGTGCTAGCGGAAAGACCTCGCTCCTGAATGTCTTCAC
The DNA here is from genome assembly GCA_037042185.1 of Sordariomycetes sp. S80-01Y. Taxonomy (NCBI): domain Eukaryota; kingdom Fungi; phylum Ascomycota; class Sordariomycetes; species Sordariomycetes sp. S80-01Y. The sequence goes on along the minus strand of JAXQJY010000027.1, from coordinate 2,245,129 downwards.
GCGAGGGTACTTCCCCACGGTTTACGAGCCCACAGTGTTCGAGAACTACGTCCATGGTAGGAAACATGCCGAAGCCACCAGCCCAGACGGAACTGACTCGTGTCGATAGACATCTTTGTCGACAATGTCCACATTGAACTTTCGCTATGGGATACTGCGGGACAGGAAGAGTTCGATCGGTTACGGTCCCTCTCTTACGGTAAGTTGTTCGCATCGGACCTCGGAATGAAGCGCTAACTAGAGCCAGATGATACCGACTTAATCATGCTTTGCTTCTCCGTCGACAGCAAAGATTCTCTTGAAAACGTGGAGTCGAAATGGGTCGGCGAGATCGCTGATAACTGCCCTGGAGTCAAGCTCGTGCTCGTCGCGCTGAAGTGTGATCTTCGCGAGCAAGGCGTCGAGGATGACGAGGACGCCGAGCAGAACTACGACGAGAACGGCCAACCACGAGAGAAGAAGCCGACTATTAGCTACGACCAAGGCCTCGAGGTTGCGCGCCGGATCGGCGCTTTGCGATACTTGGAGTGCTCAGCCATGAGGAATCGCGGTGTCAACGAGGCGTTCACTGAGGCCGCGCGCGTTGCGCTGAGCGTGAAGAAAGAGCGCGACGAGAGCAAGTGTGTTATCATGTAATGGGCACACCGCGACAAACCATCAGAAACACTCATGCGACACACGACACCAACCTAGCACGATCGCCCATACCCGCCGACCGATATTATGCTTTTTCTTCGACTTTTACTACCTTCAACCGTATATATTGCCGTTACCTGAGGACAAATCAACGACATCTAGCGTCTCATGCAAGTTGGTGGAGACGCCATGTGCTGCGCGTGGAAGAGCATCTCACGAAACAGTGACGATTCGGGTGGCTGGACTGGCGCTCTATTCTGGGCTCCAAAAACACACCGCGGTCCTATATGACTTGGGTTCGTTGCCTTGTTCGATTCTGGTGTGGGGAAGCCTTGCATTTGCATGTAATCGTGTTTTTATACCTTGGTACTCTAGTGAAATTTAATGGCATTCGTAACATCCGAGGGGATCTCGCTTGGTTCAACGACAAAGGCCTACTGCATTGACAGGTTGCGGTATACAGCATGGGATGCGGATCCTCACTTGTCCGCTCCTAAAGAAGTCGGGAGACAACTCAGGGATACGACGCGACAGTGCTCCCACTTACCGAAACGACAGCCATTTCCCGCCGCCGGGGAGCTATATGGTAAACACTCAAACCGTCAAAACAACAAAGCGGCTTCTACGGGACAATCACAGACGTGTTTTGTCTGAAAACTACAAGACAGCCTCGTCATAGCGCATCCCAGAGTGAACGCGGGAGCGTCAGTGCTCTCGATCACAGCCTCACGCAGACCTCGAACGTCATCGGATCTTGGCTCTGAGGCCTCCATCAAGCGCCTGTAAGCCAATCTCTTCGGGCGATAAGACCTTTTCTTTCGGCAGACCCAGACAAGAGACCGTCAGTTCCGCTGGAATATATCGCAGCCAAGACCCTGCATTCTTGACCTCGTCAAATATCAGGGTCCCGCGTCATACGGCTCGCGTGATTGGCTGTCCCCGCCATGCCGCCATCCGGGTTGACGTCAGTTACAAGGGAGGGCTGCATCTTTTGGGCGAGAGATGCACCGACAAAAACAGGTTTCGTCATATTGCTCTGCTTGTCATCGTGTCGGTGTAGCAGAGGATGTGAGGAAGACTAGGTGGGATGATGGAATCGGGGAGGTGGCCTCGTAAAGTGGTGCTCCCGGCGTCCGGGTATGTAAAGGGGCTCGTCCTGCCGGCTGGGATAATGGTTTTCACCACAATTAAGGTACCACCAGCCCTATCATTGAATATCTGTGTTCGCAAAGTCGACAAGCAAAGCCTACAACTGCTCTCCACAACTCATCAACACCCACACGTCTTCCAATATGCCCTTCTTCGGAGCGTCCCGCCAGGCTGAGCCGGAGCCAGTCCCGGAGCCAGAACCCACAACCCGCAAGGGCCTCTTCCACTCCCGCCGCGAGCCCGAACCGGCGCCCGTAACTCACGACGTGCCCCAGAAGAAGCACTCGCTCTTCAACCGTCGCACGTCGTCGCCCTCCCCACCACCAGCTGGCCGCGCTTCGCTCTCGAGCACCTCCAGCGCTGGACATCACTCACGTCCTGGCAAGACTGGGTCTCTCCTGAGCAAGTTCGGTGGCAACAACGATGTTGACCCGAGCATTCAGGCTGCACGCGAGAGAGTGATGGGCGCGGAGCAAGCCGAGGCTGAAGCCGATCGGGCCTTGGGCGCCGCGAGGCTGAGGGTTAGAGAGGCGAGGGAGCAGGTCAAGCTTTTGGAGGAGGAGGCTAGGGAGGATGCCAGGCGAGCTAAGATCAAGCAGCACCAGGCTGGTGAGATTTCGAAGCGTGGCAAGGGTCTTGGACGTAAGTATATCCGTTGCACTCCCAAACGTACCATCGTGCTAACAAATCCTCAGGTCATGGCTAAGAAAGTGTTGTTCTCCATGGAGAGACCGGCCAATATGGTATACTGGCGTTTGGGGCGTTTGTTGCGAATATGATACCTACGTGGGATAGCGAGTCTTTCAAAAAATGTTCCTTTGTACTGTCCTGAAATGAAATGCATCACTTTAACAGAGCACTGCTCCGAGTGAGACTTGAGATGAGACGAGAAATGTGCCGGTGTAGTCACAGTCACCTGATGTGCTTCAAGTGTTATGCATGTGCATGGACCGCGCAACATAACCCTGAGTCTCTAAATTGCGTACCTGGCCTCTCCTCACCATGTTGAACAACGACCGCCTATAGACCTCTTGTGGCAACAGGAATTGCCATCACTAAACGAAGCCAAAAGTATAGGAACCAAGTTGTCATGCTTGGACTCGGAGGAGCTTCAAAGGGGCGTTGTTCTTGCGGAAGTTCACCAACGGTGAGAATTGATTTTGGCATGTCGCTTGATGGAGATGGGCCCTATCTTATCGTCTCGGCCTGTAGACCTTCCGGCGATGGCTCCCATGCACCTATCATGACGCAGATGTTGAAACCCAACCAGGGGTAATTTGATGTGTAGAAGATCGCCGTCGACGAGTCGAGGCATCGGTTCGTCGCCCCCTTTTGTGAGTGGCCAAGGGCGTCATCAGATCCTACCCAATTGACTAACGCGATATCATCAAGTCTCCCATCAATACAATGAATGTGAGGACGGACCTCCCCGAGGCGACATCGACTTGATTCTGTAATGGCATCAGGAATGTCTCGAATTCCTTGTTCCTTTGACTCGCGGTTTGCCTCCCGACGATCCGGTCCTGAATATCGGCAAGTGCGGTTCCCCTGCGCTAGCCCTCTCCAGCCAATCGAGAGCCAGAGGAGCCAATAGTCAAGCCTGGTTCAAGGCCAAGCTTCGCGCACCATGCATTGGGAAATTGCGCCCAGACTTTTTCACAGCATGCTCCTGCCAAGTGCCGGGGATCGATGGCTGCCTCAAGGAGCACGTCTCCTCAGGCCTGACTGATCATGGATCTTTGATCCTCTTCCCATCTCCATTGTCCTCACCTCAGTCCCTCTGTCCAGTCATTCCTTATTGTCCCGGACCAAGACACAACAGCAGCGAGACCACTCTCGCTGGCAGTCTCGATCCGCCGCCACTCTTTTGGCAGCACGCTACAGTCTCTCCTTAAGACACAATCGGCCAATTGACGACTTTCGAGCACGCGACGACATTCCTTATCTTCAATTGATTGTACCGTCTCAAAACTGAGCCTCCCTCGACCGCGACGTGCCCTGTCCGACACAACCCAACCCAACCGCGGATCCTCACATCCCTCGCCAACTTTGCCCCTGAGCACGACACTCCCTCCACAAGAAGCCGAAAGTACAGACTATCGACACAATGATCTGGCGCAGGCTCTTGGCTGCGGCTGCCTTCGCTGGCCTGGCTGCTTCTCAAGTTACGACCGACTGTAACCCTTTGAACGAAACCTGCCCCGCCAACCCAGCTCTCGGCACCAAGGAATCATTCACCTTCAACAAGACTCAAAATGGCCAACTCTGGGAAACCGTTGTTGGCCCGATCGAGTACGATCCTGAAACCGGTGCCAAGTTCACAATCGACAAGCAGGGTGACTCGCCTACCTTGCGAACCAAGTTCTACTTCTTCTTCGGCCGTGTTGAGTTTGTTCTCAAGGCCGCCAGCGGCAAGGGTATCGTCAGCTCCATGATGTTGCTGAGTGACGACCTGGACGAGATCGACTGGGAGTTCATCGGAAGCGACAATAGGGCGTCGTCCAACTTCTTCGGCAAAGGTATCGAAGATTACGGGTTTGGCGAATACCACGACATGGATGTCGCCCCCCAAGACGATTACCACAATTACACCACCATTTGGACGGAGGAGAAGCTCGAGTGGTACATCGATGACGCACTTGTACGGTCACTCAAAAAGGACGAAGCCAAGGTCAACGATACAGATGTCTACCCCCAGACTCCCTGCCGTATGAGCTTGGGCATCTGGGCCGGTGGTGACCCGTCACTGAACGAATGGACTCGTAAGTGGGCTGGTGGCGATACGGACTACGATGCTGGGCCGTACGATATGTACGTCAAGTCTGCGTACATTGAAGACTACGGCGAGGGTAAGGAATATAAGTGGGGTGATGACTCTGGATCGTGGGAGTCGATTGAGATCGTTGAGTAAGTTCACCGTGTCTGCCTGGTTGAACGTATATACTGACATGTTCAGGGGCAATTCCACTGCTTACGATGCCATTCACAACCCGCCGCAGCCGGAGAAATCCCTCAACGAAAAGTTCAACGACCTTCCCCAAGCCGGCAAGATTGCTATTTACGCTGGAGGTGCGGCCATCGCAGGCCTCATCATCGGTGCTGGCATCTTCTACTGCATCAAGCAGCGACGCAGGGGCGCTTCCGAAGCTCGGATGGCTCTGCAGAGGTCTGAAGCCGAGCGCATGGAGATGAACCGATTCGACAAGGCTGGCGTCAACCCCGACGGTTTCACCGAGCAAGCTACCGAGTACAACCCTCACGCCATGAAGACCGGCGGCATGGCCGGGGCTAACTACTACAACGTGCCGAATGATTCCACATCTAGTTTTGGAACCAACGAGAAGGGGTGGGAGGGGGCTGCTGCTGGAGCTGGTGCAGCTGGCGCAGCTGGCGGTGTTGCTGCCCTCCGCAACCAGACCCAAAGCCCTCGCGTCAACAGTCCCGCCCCGGGCTCTTTCTATGATGCTCACAGTACCCAGAGCCCAGTCACCGGTGGCTTCCCGTCTCCCCCACCTCCGGGTCCCATGCGAACACCTAGCCCTGGCATGACACGTTCACAGAGCCCTATGATCCGTTCGCCCGGCTCGCCTGGACCGCAACAGGCGTACGGTGCTCACAGAATGCAGCAGGACGGTACTCCTATGTCTCCTGGGGCTCGCAGCTTCAGCGACAACCAAGGTTACGGCGTCAATCGCATGCAGAGCCCTGGACCATCCCCGATGTCACCATCCGCAAGGAGCTTCAGTGACAACCAGGGCTTCGGTGGTCCTAGCTCAGGCTACGGATACAGGCAATAGAGATGTCTGATTTCCTTTCATCGTCTATCATCTATATCCCAAGGCGTGACATTGGGAGGCATTACTCGGCGTCGGCGTATCCATGGTGGGCGCGCCATGGACTTATACACATACGGGCTAGTGAAGAGCCTAGGAACTGCTGTTTGTATTTGCTTGGGTCAACCCTGCGCAAGGGATCGTTGTACATACTTTGGGTCGATTTTTGTTAGCAATCTCGTGGTATCTTTGACCTTGTCTCGCTTCCAGTGTGTCGCCATGTTAACCTCGGCGGAGCTCGCTCGTCCGACATCGGAACAAATCAGACCTGTTGTATCCTGATGGTGCTACTAAGGAAGGATTTTGCTCTTCTCCAGGATTCTGCATTACCTCGGCTTCGCAAATCCATGTGAAGTCGCGCCGGCGGCTGCTAGGCCGTTAATCTGTTGAACCAAGTCTACACAACGAAGCAGGTCACGGAGAGGAGGGAAGTTGAAGTATGTATCTAATTTGAACGAGATATGAAGAAGGAAGCCCCCAACAGATTTTACTCTAAACAAGAAATGTCACGCTTTGCCGTTATTCGTCCGTCGTCTATTGTCCCTCGACCTGCTTCAGCAGACCCTCGAGATTGATGCTCTTGGGGCGCTCGATGGGCAGACCCAATGCACGGTCCCAGATGAGCTGAGCCAAAGGACCCAGACCGCGGGACACACCGAAGGTGGCGGTGTAGTAGAGGGTCTCGTGGAAGCCGTAGTGGTGGAACAGAACGCCAGATGACGAGTCGACGTTGGGGTAGGGGTTCTTGGTCTTGCCGTGCTTCTTGAGCACCTCAGGGGCGATGCGGCTGTTCTTCTCGACGAGCTGGAAGACGGGGTCCTGGGCGATCTCGGGACGGGCGGCGGCGTAGTCCATGAGGGCCTCGAAGCGCGGATCGGGCTTGCGGAGGACGGCGTGGCCGTAGCCGGGGACGACGCGGCCGGAGTTGAGGGTCGACCAGAGGTAGTCGTGGACATCCTGCTCGGTGTAGCCAGCGGGGATGGCCTCCTTCATCTGGAGGATCCAGCGGAGGACCTCCTGGGCGGCCAAGCCGTGGAGGGGACCGGCCAGGCCCTGCAGACCGGCAGAGTAGGACAGGTAGGGGTCGCTGAGAGCGCTGCCAACGAGGTGGGTGGCGTGGGCGGAGACGTTACCGCCCTCGTGGTCACCGTGGAGGGCGAGGTAGAGACGGAGGAGATCCTGGAAGTTCTCGTTCTCCTTGCCGGACTTGCCCAGCATGGCGGCGAAGTTGTAGGACCAGTCCTGCTCGAGGTCGACCTCAGCGGGAAGGTCGCCGCCGCCGCGGTAGGAGTTCTGGTAGATCTTGGCCGCGATGGTGGGCAGCTTGGCGAGCAGCTCGATGCAGTCGTCGAAGGTGGGCTCCCAGTAGTCGGCCTTGTTGAGACCGGCCTCGTAGGCCTTTGCAAACTTGGAGTTGTAGTTGAGCGCAGAGACGGCCATGGCGAACTGCGTCATGGGGTGAAGATCAACGGGGAAGTCGTCGAGCATCTTGCTCACGAAGGCCGGGATCTTGGCCTTCTCGGCCAACTCCCTGGAGAAAACCCGGACCTGGTTCGTAGTTGGGACCTGGCCCGTGAGCAGCAGCCAGAACATGGCCTCGGGCAGCATCTCAGTGCCCGTCTTGCCCTTGGGCAGCTCCTTCTGGCAGTCCTTAATGGTGCGTCCGTGGAAGCGGATGCCCTCGTTGGCGTCGAGGACGGAGCCCTCCCAGACCATGGCCTTGAGGCCACGCATGCCGCCGAGGGTGTTCTCGACCTTGACATCGCCGATCTTCTTGTCACCGTGGGCCTTGACCTTTTTGAGCAGCTCGCGCTTGGCCGGAATGACGGACTTGAGGGTAGTCTTGAGGTCGGGCTCCGAGGTAGAATAGGCGCGGACGGAGGCGGCGCGCAGGAGGGGCTGACGGTCAATTGGTGTGCTCAAGGTCGTGTACAGATGGTGTGGCTTACCTTGATGCCATTGAGCGCCCTCGGGGTGCTGCGCAGGTTGAGAGCCATGTTGACGGCTTTATCTGTGAAGATGCTGGGGATGGATGGCGGGGTCTGGGGACTCTGTGGGGGGTGGTCAGAGAGATGAGACTGGGAACTGGGAAACAATCGGGGCTGCTGACCTTTGAGGATATTATGGATGAGAAAGGACACAAGACGATCAACAGACGAGGGAGAAAAAAAAGGTTCAAGATTTGATGGACGGGAATAAAGGTGTGAGGAGAGCGTCAGTCAATTCGCCAGACCGTCAGTGTCAGTGTGGGTGAGGATCAAACAGCCGAGGACAGCCGCTCCCCTCGGCCGGATTGGAGAAGTACGTCGTTGCCCTCCACTAAGGTGCCCGTGGCAGCGAGGGGAAACCGGGGCCGCCATTGGCCAATTTCGTGACCTTAACCCCGGCAATGGTTTACCGCTTAGCCAAGGTCACTTTTCTTGGGTCGCCTTCGGCTTTGCGCTGCTCAACAGGTTGACATGGGACTTTAGCACTTAGTAACCTCGTCGAGCCCGCGAGCTGTATTCCCAGACGGACTCCGACCGCGGCCGACGGACCTTCTCGGCGCCACAGACTTTCCCTCGGGTTATTAAGCCCCAGTCATCTTTCCTCATACTTCTTTTTTCTACTCTGCTTTGAGTTGAATGTCCCTTCGATCCACCGCATCGCCAAGGGCTTCACATCTGTCGACATGATGCAACGCATAGCAACCCGCGCGCCTCGACGCATCGCCCTCACAACCTGCCGCTCGTCCTTGCCATCGACCACCTCCCGCGCATGCGTCGCCCTGCGCTGCTTGTCGTCAACAACACGAATGGCCGCTCCCACGGGCGGAAACCCCTTCTCCGCCCCCGCCGCCGACGCCTTCCAGCTGCTGCCCGAGTCCCAAAAGACGGGCCAGGCCGAAGATGAGCTGTACGAATCCGAGACCAAGGAGGTCGAAGCTTGGTGGTCGAGTGATCGATTCAAGGGCATCAAGAGGCCGTATAACGCCGAGGATGTCGTCAGCAAGAGGGGGACGCAGAAGGTGTCATACCCGAGCTCCGTCATGGCCACGAAGCTGTTCAACTTGATCCGGGAAAGGGAGTCCAAGGGCGAGCCCATCCACACCATGGGTGCTATCGATCCCGTTCAGATGACGCAGCAGGCCCCTCACCAAGAGGTTCTCTACATCTCCGGCTGGGCCTGCTCCTCGCTGCTTACTACCACCAACGAGGTGTCGCCCGACTTTGGCGATTATCCTTACAACACGGTGCCCAACCAGGTCCAGCGCTTGGCAAAGGCGCAGAGCATGCACGACCGCAAGCAGTGGGATCTTCGCCGCAAGATGACCTCCGATGAGCGATCCAAGACGCCCTACACTGATTACCTGCGACCCATCATTGCTGACGGTGACACCGGTCACGGCGGTCTCTCTGCCGTGCTGAAGCTGGCTAAGCTGTTCGCTGAGAACGGCGCTGCGGCGGTGCACTTCGAGGATCAGCTCCACGGAGGAAAGAAGTGCGGTCACTTGGCCGGCAAGGTCCTCGTCCCTACCGGCGAGCACATCAACCGCTTGACGGCCGCTCGCTTCCAGTGGGACGTCATGGGCTGCGAAAACCTCGTTATTGCCCGCACCGACTCTGAGTCAGGCAAGCTGCTGTCATCTGCCATCGATGTCCGCGACCACGAGTTCATCCTCGGTGTCAGCGACCCGTCGATCGAGCCTCTCGCAGAGACCATCCAGGCCATGGAGGCCAAGGGCGCTTCTGGTCCCGAGATCGACGCTTTCGAGGCCAAGTGGGTCAAGAGCACCAAGCTCATCACTTTCGACGAGGCGGCTGTTGCGCACATGAAGGAGAACAAGGTCTCGCAGGACAAGATTGACGAGTACCTGAAGGCGACAAGCGACGATCGTGACATGGGCATCACCCGCCGCAAGGCTCTGGCCAGCCACTACGCCGGATCGCCTGTGTACTTCAACTGGGACGTCCCGCGCACGCGTGAGGGCTTCTACCACTTCAAAGCTGGCATGGCCGCCGCCACCAAGCGTGCCCTTGCTTTCGGCCCCTACGCCGATCTTCTCTGGGTTGAGACTGGCGACCCAAATGTCGACGTCGCAGCCAAGCTCGGCCGTGCCGTCCGCGATGTCTACCCCGGCAAGGGCCTCGTCTACAACCTCTCACCGTCCTTCAACTGGATGGCCCACGGCTTCACCCCCGAGACCCTCAAGTCCTTCATCTGGGACATCGCAAAGGAGGGCTTCGTCCTGCAGCTCATCTCCCTCGCCGGCCTGCACTCCACCGCCACCATCTCCAACGAGCTCGCAAAGGAGTTCAAGTCGGAGGGCATGAAGGCCTACGTCGACCTCGTCCAGCGTCGCGAGAAGGAGCTCGGCTGCGACGTGCTGACGCACCAGAAGTGGAGTGGCGCAAGCTACATGGATGGTATCCTCGGTGCTATCCAGAGTGGAAGCTCGAGCAGCAAGTCGATGGGTGAGGGCAACACGGAGGGTCAGTTCTAGAGGGAGATTTGTATCGTTTGGTATATAGAGACGTTGGGCAAGCATAGGCGGCGTTTGGTCTTGAAAATCGAGAATACCATTTTTGGCTACCCATTCCATCCCGAATCCATTCTAAATTGCATTCTAATCGTAGTCATCATCAAGAGCACAACGCCTTCCATTCCGCAATCAGCGTTGGCTACCCTTCCCCCGAACGTCACTGTTCCAATGCCCCTTGTCTGTAGTAACACGCCTATTCTAGGGCATCCTTGGTAGCATTGTTCTGCGGCGCCGGCGCCGCGGGTCCTTCAGGTGTGACGTAGGCCTTCGTCATGCCTCCATCAACGGCGAAGTCGTGCCCGTTCACGAAGCTGGACTCGTCGCTCGCCAGGAACAGAACGGCGTTGGCCTGCTCGACGGCCTCGCCGAACCGTCCCATGGGGAAGTGAATCTCCCGCCTCATCCTCTTCGGCTGGTCGTCGCCCAGCCAGTCCTGAAGCAACGGCGTGTTCAGGGGCGCGGGGCAGAGGTTGTTGAACCTGAAGCCCTCGCGGGCGTGCACCATGGCGAGCTCGCGCGTCAGGGCGAGGACGGCGCCCTTGGAGGCCGTGTAGGCCAGCTGGGGCGTCGCGGCCCCGACCAGAGCGACGACGGAGGCGGTGTTGATGATGGAGGCCTTCTTCTTGTTGTTCTTGCGCAGGGAGAGCACGGCATGCTTGCAGCCGAACCAGACACCCTTGACGTTGATGTTCTGCGTCAGGTCCCAGATGTCCTCGGGGGTGTTGACGGCGTCGTCGTCCTTGGCGTGCATGATGCCGGCGTTGTTGAACATGATGTCCAGCCCGCCCCAGGGGTCGAGGGTGTCGACGAGGGCCTTGACCTGGTCCTCCTTGGAGACGTCGCACTTCTGGGTCTCGACGCGGGCGGCGTTGGGGACGAGCTGCTTGACCTTTGCGAGGGCCTTCTCGAGGGCCGGGGCGGAGATGTCCGACATGAGCACCGAGGCGCCTTCTCTGGCGAAGAGGATGGAGGTCTCGAGGCCAATGCCGCTGGGATCTCGTCAGTTGAGCTGCGCGGCGACGTGGCGGAGGACATACCCAGCTGCGCCGGTGATGATGGCGTTCTTGCCAGCCAAGCGGCCAGTGGGAGTTGCGGCGGAGCTCATGATGAAGAAGCTGGTCGTGTACAGAAGGAAGTGCGAGTTCTAGTCGTGTCGCGGGGTCGAGAGCTTGTTCTTATCGCGGGGTCAGCGGGCAGCTTCTAGCTTCGCGGGATCGTGGGGAGTTTGGAGGCAAACCAACATTGAGCAGTGCGATTGTTGACGACGTGTTCAGTCCCAAGAGAAGAATTTCGAAGGCGGCAGATGACGGAGCGAGGAGGAGGAGTTGATTCAGGTTCCCCAGTTGTCTTAGTCAAGGAATGCCTGTAGAGCTTTCTAGGTCCGATGACGGCGGGGTCACGGCACTGCGATAGATAGATAGGGGGGGGGGACGGGCGGGACGGACTTCGGAGTGCGAGCCCGATAAGCTCTCATTGACTGCCCGTCAGATCCCGCACAGCCCACTGGAAGCTTCTCAGGCTCCATCGGCGTGCCGTTCCGATCATGAAGGGCCCTTGCGGAAGGGTTCCTGCGGACGGAAACCTGCGGGAGGCAACTTGCGGAAGAGAGTCAAACTTGGGAGCAGGAGTACAGCGGAATTGGGACACTAGCTCCAACGGGGTCAAGTCAACAGCGGCTATGGGTACCAGCTTGAGCTTACCCCAGACCTGGTAATGGCAGAAGCTATTCTGTCCTGGCTTTCAATGGGCACTCTCGACCAGTGCTGAGGCCATTGGCTGCATTGATATTCCATGAGGTTCCTCAAATTGGTCAGGGGTTCGATAGGGGACCTCCAACTCAAGAGCTGCTGCCCCTCCCCCTCATTCCTTATCAGTGACGCGCCCTGGTTGTCTTATCGCGCGGCGCCCCCTTCAGGCTGCCCTCAGGCTCAGGCTGCTGCACCGCCATCGATCGGCAGCCTGTAGAGCCCCGACCCCGGCAGCATAGGTGCTCGCATCCCCACATCCAGTGGTCTTCCCGGTTCCCTGGACAGCTTCGTCCTCAGCCGCCCTTCTTCCCAATACATTGTCGGCTCTAAGCGGTGAGATATCCGTGCTGCCCTCCCCTCCTTGTTTCTTCTCCCACTCACTATCCCCTCCTAGTAGCAGCGCATCGCCTCCATCGCCCACCATGTCCTCCCCCGAAGTAACGGTCGACTCCCTCCCCAAGCTCCTCGAGCACGATACGGGCGTCAAGCTCGCCGGCGTTGACGTTGATGGCATCCTGCGCGGCAAGCTCGTCTCCAAGAAGAAGTTCCTGTCCATAGCCGAGAGCGGCTTCGGCTTCTGCTCCGTCATCTTCGGCTGGGACATGCACGACCGGACCTACATGCGCGAGCTCACCGTGTCCAACGCCGAGAATGGCTACCGCGACATGCTCGCCATCCCCGATCTGTCCTCCTTCCGCCGCATCCCCTGGGAGGACAACGTCCCCTTCTTTCTGGTCTCCTTCTACGATCCGGATACCAAGGAGCCCATCTGCGCATGTCCGAGAGGCCTGCTGAGGACGCAGCTGGACAAGTTGGCGGCCAAGGGGTACGGCGCGATGGCTGGTGGTCAGTTGTGCTGCAAGCTTCAACAGCTTGTGCGGAAGAAAGCTAATTGCAGTAGCCGAGTACGAGTTCTACCAGTTCCGGAATCCTGATCCTTCGACAGCGAGCCCAGCCGCGTTTCTGCAGGAGAACGCCCCGCATAAGCTACCAAGCCTGACGGAGGGCATGTTTGGGTACTCTCTCACGCGTCCGGTGCACAACAAGGAATACTTCTACGACATCTTCAACACGTGCCAGAAGTTCCACTGCGACATCGAAGGGTGGCACACCGAGTCCGGGCCGGGCGTGTTCGAGGCTGCGCTGGAGTTTGGCGACATCCTGAGCATGGCGGACCGGGCGAGCCTGTTCAAGTACACTGTCAAGAGTGTGGGGATTAAGCACGGCATCACGCCGTGCTTCATGGCCAAACCCAAGGCGGGACTCCCCGGCAACAGCGGCCACATGCACGTCTCGGTGGTCGACAAGAACGGGAAGAACCTCCTGGCACGCGACACCCCTGACAAGGACGCCAAGTGGAAAGACATAGCATGTCTGTCCGACCTGGGGCGGCACTTCCTCGCCGGTATCCTGGAAGGCCTCCCGGACATCATGCCCGTTCTTGCGCCCACCATCAACTCCTACAAGCGCCTCGTCGAGAACTTCTGGGCTCCCGTCACCGTGTCTTGGGGCCTCGAGCACCGCGCCGCCTCGATCCGCATCATCGCTCCACCGACGTCCAAGCCTTCGGCGACGCGCTTTGAGGTGCGCGTGCCAGGTGCCGACACCAACGCCCACTTCGTTCTGGCCGCCATTCTCGGCCTCGGCTGGCGCGGAGTCGAGCGCAAGTCCGAGATCCCCTGCGCTCCGCTGGCCGCCGGCGAGGACGTCGGCGGCGCCAGCGACCAGGGCGAACGTCTCGCCAAGAGCCTGAAGGAGGCAACGGCGAGAATGATGGCCAAGGACAGCGTCGCGAGGCAGGTCTTCGGCGATGCCTTCGTTGAGCACTTTGGCGGCACGAGGGAGAATGAAGTTCGGCTGTTTGACGAGGCTGTAACTGATTGGTGAGTCCAACTAACATCACCATCTTGAAGCGTCGAAAGCTGACCCTTTGCAGGGAAATGAAACGCTACATTGAGACGGTGTAGACGCGGTAGAGATGGATACAGGATACGATACCCATATACGCGTTTCCCCTTTTCCAAGCATAACCTGACCCCTTTTTTTCGGTGACGATGCAGTATTATTTCATCATTGTGAGCTGTATAAGGTATTCCTAGGTGGCCCCGCATTCTAAACCAACTCCAGTTTAATGCTCGCTCGCTCGCTCGCTCAGACGCTGTAACGATATATGTCCCCCAAATCCAATATCCTCCCGAGCCCCTTTACATAAAACGCCAGATTTCCGTCCCGCACTGTCAATCCATGGGCTTCTTGGCCGTGATGATGGTGAGGTTGAAGTAGCTCCTCGTCCTGGGATCCCGCACCTCGGCCATGACCTGCTTGAGCAGCGCCCTCGTCTCGGCCTCGTCGCGGCCCTCCTTGCCGAACAGCATCAGGGTCCAGTTCTCCAGGCCGACGTCGATCATGTCGTTGAGCAGCTCGCCCTTCCTCCGCATGATGGCGTCGTTGCCCCACTGCTTGACGGGGATCCAGTGAACGCGCTCCCTGACCATCTCGGCGCCCGAGGATATGAGGTACTCGGCGGCGCGGGGCGCCGGGTCGAAGTCCACGCCGCGGGAGCGGCACATGTCGGCGAAGAGGCGCATGTACTCGAGGCAGGCGGCGCCGATGACGGGCTGCTCGCCCTCGGGCAGGGCGGCCTGGGCGGGGTCGACGTCGTAGAAGCGCGGGCGCAGCTCGCTGAACTCGAGGGCGCCGCCGGGCTTGAGGTGCGACAGGCACTGGGCCAGGAACCACTCCCAGTCGCGCACGCCGCCGCCGACGAGGTTGCGCACGTGGATGAAGTCGTACAGCGCCGGCGGCCAGGGCTCGGCCACGTCGCGGATCTCAAAGGTCAGGTTGGCGGGCACGGGGGGCTTCGGCAGCAAGGCGGACGTCATGTCCAGCGAGAGGACGGAGGCGTTGGGGTAGCGGCGCGCTGCCTCGACGGCCCAGAGCCCGTTGCCGGAGCCGACGTCGAGGATGTGATACTGCGGCTGGGATGCCCGGGCTTCGTCTTCACCCTCACTGTCGGTAGCACTGTCGCTATCGCTGCCGCTGTCGTCCTCCTCGCCGGTCTCCGTCTTCATCCCAAACGTAGGGTTTTCGATGGGCAGCCGCGCATCGTGCAGCCGCCCGCCGAGACACAGCTTCCACAACTCGTGCTGCAGGGTCAGTCGCCGGTCCTCGTCGGCGTCGTTGGGGACGTATAGCCGCGCCGAACCGTGGTATGTGTGTCCGTAGGCGTGTATGCTTGGCAGGGAGTCGCCGGAGACGGAGGAGTAGCTGGAGCTCGAGTCATCGTCCGAGGCTGCCTCGTGCGCTGCCGTTCCCGGAGCAGCCATTGCGTCCTCCCGGGGGCTCCTCATTCAGGTATCGCTGGGGGACGGCGTGTTCTCGGCTGCGTTGGTGGTGCTCTGGCGCATCTGCGGTTCCATGGCCCGCTCCTCGTGTGCTGCCGGGCGCTCCCTCCGTGTGCGGGACATGTAAGTAATGAGGTGGTATCTTCGAGAAGAGAAGAAAGAGGGAGAGAAAAGGCGGGAGGAGTTGCTGGCGCGAGTCGGAGTCGGAGTGCTGTGATTGTGATAAAGGAAGCAGCTCTGAGCGCAACTGGCAGTCAAATCAGACGAGAGAGACAGGGATCGTCGCGGAGGCTGCAGGTGCTGCATGGCACCCCTGCAAGTGGCACTAAAACCGTCTCTCATCTTGGCCTCAACCAACACGTCCCTCGTACTCGTTTCCCAAGCTCACCACAATGATGCATTCCAAATTAACGGCCAACAATCGACGGGGCACCTGACTCTTCCCAATCATTGGACAATATCGAGACGAGCAGCACGTCGTACAGCTGAAAAGCTCACTGGCTGGAATGCGCACGTCCTTCCTTGTCCAAGAAAACCCTTGTCTAGTCCGCCGCCCCGAGATCTGAGCGCGCTCCCCGTCGTGTTGGCAGCTGGAGCGTGATGAGACCTGCAGATCATGACGCTCTTTCGGTCTTTGATCGCTCGTCATTTTTCGGGCAATTAATTAGGGCCAGGCTTATGTCAAGATCAGGCTGTGGGTATCTATCGGCTTCGCATGAGGGTGAGGCACGTGGTGGCTCCCAACATCCCCATCCCCCTTTTGACCAAACGCTCGACGAAGCGCACGCCCTAAATTTAGGTGCCTCAATGACCTCACCGGGGGTTAGTGTCGACCATGATGAACCTCTTCGTAGCTTATTTTTGCTTACAGCCGTAGGAAGAAGGTATGAATGGTCCACGTTTCGTATCCTAATTACCTGCCTATCTTACCTACATAACCACCTGCGTCTTCATCTCGATGCGACCGCTGCTGCGACGGAGCAATAGGTTAAACCACCCCCGGGCCGGAAGAGCCCCAGGGTGTCTTCCCCGACGCCATGTTCCTTGCCCGCACGAGGTGGCGTTGTATTCGGCATCTTCTTTTAGGCAACGGGTCATATCCGGCATTGATTCAGCTTGCCGACGTGTTTCTCGTACATGGTGACCTCCCGTCCCGTGTTTGCACTCCGCATCTCCCGCGGGATGGCACACCACCAGCTTGGGTCAAGAAAGGCTGTGTTGAATTTCCAAGCAAACCCCGTAACATCGTGCATTTCGCATTAAATAACCTTCAGAGAACGAGACAACGCCGAACCTATGAAGTACCAGCAGTGCCCGATTGGGCGGAAAGGAAAAAAAAAAAGAAAGACACAGGCCGCGCCGGCACCCTCAATGCGAACCCTCTCCATTGCCCTGAAGGATGAGGTAAACCGGCCCGTGTCATCGTAGAGTCGCACAAACGTGTGAGGTGTCCACCTCCAGATCCAACGCGAAGGACAAATGACACCAAAAGCAAAAGAAGAAATCCAATAAAAACCTGTGCAACACCAACCATGAAGATTTGAAACTCATGCCCCGCGGATCGTCAAGTCGTTACATTCTCAGACGCCTCCACACCTTGCCCCTCGTCTGCCAACACCACTGTCACGTCCGCCCCCTGGTCATTTCCGGGCCCGTCGAGGAAGCCTCACTCTTTCCGCGACCCCTTCCTCCTCGATCCCAGTCTCCCATCCATAGCCTCATCCTCTGGACTCCACTCCTCCGGGTGGAAGTCCGGGTTGCCAAAGTGTGCTCTGTTCCAGACGCTATTCTTGAACGTGTTCGTCGTCACCTGAAACGGCTCCGGGTGTGCCATATTGCCCTCGTTGTAGTCGAGCTGCACCTGGCTGAACCGGATGGTACACTCGGGTGACTGCGCCGGCATTATGCCCGGCTGAGGACCCATCCCGGGCGGCGCTCTGGGCCCTAGGTGAGTTTGTGGCGAAATCGAGGGGTTCGGTGGTGGCCCTGGTGTCAAGACCTGAGGTTGCGGCGGGGTCGGTGTTGATGTTGCGAGACCGTACCAGGGGCTCTGTTGCTGTGACGGGGCGAACGCGTCGCTGACCGGGGGTCCTCCTCCACCCGGTGGCATGGCCAGCCCTGTTGCCCCAAAGCCGGGGATCATGGACAGCGCGTCGAAGTTGTTCGTGGCGAAGGCTCCGAGATCCATTGGGGGTGCGTTCGCAATTCCCGCATTGTCTGACATCTGGCTCACCCGCAAAACCTGAAGGTCCGTTGGGATCTGTTGCTGAGGGGCATCGCGATAGAGGATATCGTAGTGGTCAGGTCGGTACAGTAAATGTATGACGGGGCCGAGGCTGGCCTCGTCCTGGCTGTTCGCCTCCTCAGGAACGCGATATGTTGTAACCTGGCTGCCTGGGCTTCGATCCAGATAGGCAATCTCGAGAACGAAGTTGTTCGGCGCCAACAGGACGTTGGTCAGTGCCACGATGCCCAGGTGCTCAATTTCGCGGTTAATCCCCTCAATCGAATGGCTGCAGTAGGCCCTGACGCCTCCGCTGTCCGCAATGAAGGGGTCGAATCGTTCCGACTCTGATTTCAGGAAGGTAGCCGCCAGAAGCCGCATGTAATAGATCATCCCGGCCGTAGTGTTAGCATCGTTCCACTTTGAATGGAGAAGGACATGGGCCATGGGTGGGTTGCCGACGTGGGCGCCAATGTCCTTGAGCGTGTCGAAGAATTCGTCCGCGAAGTCTTCGTAATAGTCGTAGCCTCCGATTTCGCCCAGCCGGGGGTTCTCCGCGGCTAGGCGCTCCACCTCGCGGGTGAAACGACTAGGATTGCCCGTCTCGATGAGCTTCTCAAAATAGGCGAAACCGATTGCTATATCTGGTCAGCGACTCATTCCTGGATCTTCGCTTAACAGCACATCGAACCCGCACTGCATCAGTACCGCTGGTTCGCAGAACCGGCCCAGGAACGGCAACGCCGACGTGAACTTGGCTCCGCTGAACATGCGGGGCCGCGGGCATGTTTGCAGCTGAGACTCGATGGTGCCGGGGACAGGGTTCAAGGCGCGCGCCATGTCGGCTCATGGTGGCCCGAGTGCTAACAATGTGACGCAGTGATGCTGAGACGTGAAACTCACCTCTCCAGCCGCAATTGCCGTCGCCTGCAATGGGACGATAATGGGAGTATTTCTGGGGTAGGGCCTGATAGGTCTGGTCAGTCGTCTCGTCTCTCGTCTGTCGGCTAGCTCGATAAAGATAGGCTAGCCAGCTCATGGACGCCAGAGGCGCAGGGGTGGACTCACAATGGTTTTCTCGACATAAGCTTGGTCGGCTTTGGCGTATTCTTGGGTAATGGCGTCGCTTGGCGTCTTTTCCCCCACCAGATAATTCTAAAGGTCGTCAGCAGGTCATTGGAACTAGCAAGGAAGCAAGCCAGCCAGTTGTTGGAAAATTGCGAAAATGGCGCCGGCTAAATGATGATTAAACCCAGACTTACTGGAAGCTCAGGTTGGTAGTCCTGTGCGGCGGCCTGCTGGGCGGCCATGCCGTGGGGATCTTGCTGGTCTTCCATCTTGATAGGGCTCGGACGTTGTTGGCGGGGAGGAGGGTGAGCTCGTGATTGTGTGTGTTGGCGTTCCCGCGCCTGTATATACCTTGGGGCTGTGGACGCGTTCGCGTCGGATTGTCGGGAGCCGCCGTATATGACGCTTCGACCGGTGGCGTTGTTGGTGAACTTGCTCGGAGCTGGGGGCGTTGGCCCTCTGCTCGTTCTTCCGCCAGCTCCAGCTCTAGCTCCAGCTCCTGACCCCAACCCAGCAAGCTCAGGACCTGGCGCGGGTCCTCCGCCTCCACCTCCGAGCGCGACGGGGGGAAAATAGAATCCAAAAGACGTGTCGAAGCTTAGTCCATTAGGTGGGAAGGGCGGCGGAGACGGTATAAAAGCAGAGCCCGGATGAGGATCGTGGCTGTAAAGCTGGTGGTTGCCGTGGGAATTCGAATCGACAGCGGGGGACGAGGCTGTCGCAGGTGATGCAGACGCTGGCTGGAAAGCGAAAGGCGAGGCGAAACAGGAAGATGCAAGGGGAGTGGGTTGGGGCTGGAACATGCCTCGCGTTCCACGAGATCGTGGACGGGGACAGGAAAGGAGAGGAAAAGGAGGAGGATGGGAGAGGAGAGAGAGAGAGAGGTGCTGTGGTGCTGTGCTGCTCGACGAAGTGGCAGGCTGCGGGCAACGGGCAGTCCAGCCCGGGTACGGGTAGTGAGAGTCGGAGGTGGCTGTCCAAGATGCTGCTGGAACAGGGGGGGTCTTTGTGGTATTGATTGCGGACTGGTGAAGCTAAGAAGTTAGTGGCACAGCGGGGCCATGGTCGGACAGCTAACGCCAACCTAGCAGTGAGGTCTTACGGCGGGACTTACGGCGGGTTACGACGCTAATAGGCCTGACAGCAACGCTAACGCTCGCCAGGGGGAAGCCACTCTGGGGTCGAAATCTCCGGCTTAATCGCTGCCGACGGCTCGTGCTCTTCCCGTCTCTTCTTTATCTAGCCGCGCAAGGGCACAGGTTCAGGTTCAGGCTCGCCGGGTGGTGGAGACTCCACTGACGAATTTCAAAAGAAGGCCGGGTCCTCGAACTCTGCAAAGACGCCAGCAGGTCAATGTCAGGAAGGCGGCAAAACGTGGCCGAGGCGAGTTACAGAGACCTTGTCCTCGACCGCCCACAGGGTGCCGCTACTGTACGTCCAGGGCGTCGTGCTGATCTCGCGCGTCAGGTGGCCTGCGACGCCGGTTATCTGGACCAAGACGGATGGCGACTTGTCTCCCGGTGCTATCAGGCGTGAGAAACTATACCGGACTCGGTTTGAAGCGGGCGTACGTGGCGTAGGCGAAGGATGATGAGATCGGACCCAGGGGGGGAATGAGGAGGTGAGGATGGAGGGGGACGTGGCAGCTAAAGTAACAAAACGCAGAGTGCACGCAGCGCTGTCGCTACCCGTGCGGAATTGCCTCCGTAAACAAGATGATGCTGGTGTTCTCCTGCTGGTGCTGGTGTAACCAGCCGAAGGAGATGGGTTGGATTCCGTTTGACGTCGTCTCCCGCTGCGCACTGTGGCAGGCCGGCAGGTAGCAATATGGGCCCTAGGCGAAACGAACAAGATGGAGGGAGGGCCGACCAAGGCTCCGTGTCCTCCCCAAAGCCAAGGTGACTGGCCTGTGCAAGAGGAGGGGAGCAGGCGTGCGGAACCCTGAGATCGAGTCACAGCACGACCTCGTGGGCTGTCCGCGCTATCGTTTGGTGGGTGAGGGGAGCCTTTCTCCAACCAGGCTTGCCAGGCTCGATAGGAGAGGTCACCACCGGACAGAAATCGCCGCCCCAGACGATATCACGACAATCCCCCCCACAGTCTTGGTGAACCGCCCCAAGGATGAGCTCACCCAAGTCGAGCTAAGGCTAGCCTAACGCTCCCGGCAAGGGCCGTCCAACCAGGCCAGGGCGGCGCTGCGGGCCAAGAAGGGGGGATGCCAGTGAGCACCCGGCCAAGTAGCGCCTTGTATGCCGTTGGAGGTGACAATGCGATGATGATTGGAGATGCAGAGGGTGGCCGGATCTCGATTGAGCAATAGGGCCAGGCGGAGATGTCTCCAAGGTAGAGTTTAAGCAGTGATAAGCATGCAGCATGCGAATGTGCTTACATGCCCATTCCTTGTTGTCAGTTTCGCCACACATGGACCCCTTGACACGCCTGAAGTCCTTGAAATCCGGCAATCGTCATCTTGGAGACATGCATGTAGCAAACCTCTTGACTTATACCAAGCTCCCAGCCCATCCAAGCGAAGTATCTCGCCACCGACAAGGCACGGCATCCCGTACCCAGACATCGAGGTCCTCTCACCCGGCTCGTTGGAAACAATGCACATTGTCGCATCCACAATGCACCTGTGCAAATCACCAACCGTCGTGCCGGGAGGCCCCTGAGCTACCCTTCAAGACCACCACGAAACCCGAAGTCCCGTCCTATAGGCCCGATGGTTTCGCCGTTCGGCTGTGGGAATGTGACGTCTCTCAATTTCCTTTTTCTTTGCCGCCGTAATGCTACCGGACGGTGCAACTCGAGTGGGCCGCGCGGAGCCGGCGTTGCGTGAGATGCTTCGCGGTGCGGCAGGCAGGAAGACGGCTCGGTGCCGGTCCATTGCCTTTACCACATCTCACCAATGGGGACACTGCCATGGAAACAAGCCATCACCTCAAGCTTCACCCGATGATATTTGCGGAGGCATGTGGGCTCTGGGGTGCATCCTTCCGTGTGCGCCTCCCTGCTTCCGGTCAGCACCAGCTACTGGGCATAACATCTAGCCGAGATGTAGAACCCTACCCGTAGAGTAAGGGCCCGCGATGGCGTAGACGTGCTTTGAACTCTACGTGCTTGTTTCGATTCCAGCTAAGAAAGCCGCATACGCCATTCGCCCCTGAGCCCTGGAGCCAAACTGCGGCTTGTGCTCCCCCAACCTGACGCCTCGCTTGCTTCATCTCAACCCCTTCTCTCCAGCACGCGAACAAGGTTTTCTGGCGTCTCACACGAGTCAACTTTCCCGGGTTAGCATTGGTCAATGCCTTGCTCCGACACACTCGGGCAGGCCGATTGCCCGCGCTCGTCCCATGTCCACTCTACACTGGGTGGGACAGGACGGACGTGCGCATTTGTGCGACGTTGGCTTCCGGACCGTTTCCTGCGAGGCAGTTGCTAGCCTGGTTTGAAGGCAGGAAATGAAAAAATTTGAAGTTGCCCCGCCGGTTACTCGAGGCTTTGAGGGTTGAGGTGTGAGGGTCCCTAGCAAGTTGGTGGTGGATGGATGGTTGGACCACGATGGAGATTCTTTGTGTTAAGACTTCCCGATGACGCTTTCGCATGTCGTACACACGAAGACAAACAACTCGCCTGGAGTGAGATCGGGGTCGTGGTGAGCAATAAGCATCTTGTCAATATTGCCATTAGTGAGTCCTTCCTTCCGGGGGGAGGTCTAGATAATCACGAGCAGATCAGCCAAAGTAAAGCAGGCCAGTTCCTTTCGACGCTCACCCAGGGGCTCACATATTTCGAAAATTTTCATCATCCTCTACAAGCCCCTCTCTACTCATGTCACAGATTCGGTTTGTCGTGCGACCCCCTATTCCCCCTCTCCAACCAACAAGCGATCGCCTGAGCCCCCTCCGTCTTTGCCACACCATAGTCCGCACGAAGTGCAATCGGATTCCGTCTGCGCCAATCCTGGCTCCTCCCTCGGCACTGCCCAAGGTTGCCTGCCTGCCTGCCTTTGCACCAACCTAGCGTCGGGAGGCGTGGGCACCACCCGGCGGCACATGTAGGAGATGACGTGCAGACGGGGCTGCAAGATCCCGTGGCCGTGTTTGAGTTTGGTTGAATTCGACGGGTCATGCGATGAGCCGAATGGAAGGGGGGGAGGCATCATTTCTGGCTGTGGAATTTATGAGGACCAGGTTAAGAGCCATGTGGCCGCAACGCTGCTTCGTTTCTCATTACATATATCGTCGTCATAACTCCTGTTGATCTCTCTAGTGGCTCAGCCATCTAGTCTTAGTCAGGTCTGAGAGACTTGCTTCCCAGGCTTTGCACTAAGGGCTGGAAGCCTTCCTATCGCCTGCGAGGCTCCTTGCAGAGCTTTACGAGAGGTCCATTTCGAGGCTCTGCGCCGGGGCATTGGGACACAGGAGTCCCCACGATTGATCAGGCCCTGTTCAGACCTGTGAATGTGTGAACCCGGGTCCCTTCTTTCCTCCTCGGACATTTACGTTCATCCCCCGCCGCATTCTTGAGCCAGTATCATCGACATCAAATGATGAGACCGGGTCCATATTGCGAAACCCGTCGCCGTCGTTGAAGATGGAGCTGAACATACTAGAGATGGACTCCGTCAAGCTCTCCAAAGCTGCCGTTCGCTGGGCGTCAGCGTCTGAAGTGATCTCAAGAGTTCGTTCTTGCTGGTTGACTCGGCCTTTGATCTTGCCATCGACGATGAGGAAGCCGAGAATGTCCTGGATCTCGGGTTCAGATATGTTCAGACTCTTCGCAAGAGACGGCAGCTTCATGCGAGTGTATGGCGCGATGAGCTTGACCACACCCTTGGTCCGCATGTTACGCGTGACCTCGTCGATATTCTCTGCGATGAAAGGGTCATCAAATAGATCTTCGTTCTTCTGTAGCGTCTTCTCATAACCATGAACGTCATCGCGTTGGTAAGCGTCCACTAGGTCGGTCATCGCTGAGATGCGTGGGTCTGACTTGTAGGGTTTGGTTTCTTGCGAGTCGAAAGGGTTGATATCCGACTTCATGAGCATTGTCGTCAACAGCAGGTACTTCAACACCTGGATCCTCTGGAGCGATCCCGCTTCATCGTAGTTGCGGAATGACTCGAAGAAATCGCTCTGCGCCTCTTTCCAATTCTCCTCGCTCATGTGCATCTTGCCGCCACATTCGCGAATGATGCCCATGATGCGTGGATGCGGTACCGCGGACTTGACCCTTATCGCCCGTTGGTACACACTCTTCAGCTGTTTGTTGTTCTTCATCTCTGCATGCATCTGGATTTCCAAAGTGTAGATCTCAAGCAAGTAGGTCCCCTTGCTAGCATCGTCCGATCCGTCGGCCGTCTGACAAGCCTTGTGCAGCTCACGTAACTTCTTGTTGAGGGCCTGGAAGTCCTTCCGGTCGAGGAGTAGCTTGGCGAGCTTGACGTTGGTCTTTAGCCAGAGCCGCTCGTTGTTGGTGGTTTGGAAACTCTCCAGGGTTGAGCTGTAGAATTTCTCGACACAGCGTACGGCTTGTGGATTGTCGGCACCCTTTTCTACGCGATCCAACATGTTGTTTATCGACTTTTCGGAGTAATTGCGCGTGACTGCGGACTTGACATATGTGAGAAGCTCTTCGTAGTGTTCAGCGGCCTGCACGAATTGTCAGTATGGTTCTGGTCCCATTTGCCATTGTATCTTCGCACCTTCTCGTACTGCCCTGCCGCGAACTCCAGTTTGATCGCCTGCTTCAGACCTTTAAAACCCCACTCGCCCTTCTCCTCTTCAATGGGCGGTATCCCGAGGAACTCGGCAATCGCATCTTCTGGATCCGTCGTCTTCAACTGTTTGGCGTTGTAGTACTTATTCTCGATGTCGACATCGCCGTTGTCGTCGTCGTCATCTTCCTCGTACTCGAAGTCATACTGTTCTTCGTCCGACTCCTGCATGAAGTCCTCATCGTCAGACATGGTTGCGGCGTCTGCAGTTATTTCTGGGAGTCGATGGTTTGCACGCAAGCGTGGCGATATCAAGAAGCAATCGTTAAGGGGGTTCCCCAGGCGTCGAGCTTGTCTATAATGGGTGATGGCAGAGTTCAAAAGCAGGGGAAACGTGAACGGTCGGAGCTTGAGCTTAGCTTGAGGCTCCAGTTCGGGTCGTCAGGATAAGTGGGGCGTCGCGGGGCACCTCAACATGGCGCGCATGACGTTGAAGAAGTCAGCCTACCCTACAGCGCCTCGAGATGCAACCCCAAGAGTTGAATTTAGAAACGCCTCGGAAGAGTGTAGCTTCTATCGATCTAGATCTAGGAAAGCATCTTTGGGAGCCTCCATAAATGTCTTAATGAAAAATGCGGGCTACTTGCAGGGAGCTGCGCAGGTGGTCACACTGCCCAAAAGAAAGCGTTCTTCCAGGCAAAACTTGGAAGCTGGAGACTTACACACAACAGACGACCACGGGCTAAACTCGCTAATGAATGCTACAGATTTCATTGAACTTTTGGGGGCCTTGTTTATGGTGACATTTCCCAGAGTTGTTTTACGGTATGAAACCTCCACCATCGTCATCGGCCATAAATCCTCCTCCCCCAAACTCACCATCAGGATCATCCTCGTCAACCTCCATATCATACTCCTCAGTCTCATCGCTCTGCGCCTCTTCCATCTCAGCGGCCATATCGGCATCCCTTTCAGCCTCAGCCCTCTCCTCGGGGTCCACGCCAGCCCAAACCTTCTCCCTGATTCTCAGACTCATCAACATCCTTCTCCACATCCTCAACGCTCTCAATCGTCTGCGCTGTTCTTCAAATTCCTGTTCCAAATCGGCTAGGCCTTCGATCGTGGCTTTCATAGCATCTTCAAACTCGGCTGCGACTACGACGCCGCTGAGGACGGCTGTGCCCTGTCGGCCGCTGAAGGAGAATCCTGTCAAGGCGGGGGCGTAGTCTATGCCGAGGATGTGGGCTGCTCGGCGCGCATTCTCGTGGTTGATATGAACGCCACCCTTGGGCACCATGCTAGGAACGTAGACATCGATGTTGCCAAACTTGTTCTTTGGCACCTTGCCATCTCTCACCGGCGCTGGCTCATAAAGCTCGGTCTGGTCCCACGTGTAAAGAGGCGTGCCCGCAAGACCCTGATCATCCTCATCTTCGTCGCCGTCCCACAGTCTCCCCCTCGGCTTTGCCTTCTTGGGCAGCCACTTGACCGGGATTTCCATAGGCTTGACCTCTCGGCCAAACTGCCTGTACCACTTGTCGACCGTTCTGCCGATTCGAACATCTTTCCGGCGATAGATCTTCTCCAACGGGCCTTTGCTACCGGCGCCAATTGTTCCTGAAGGTGTGGCATCGGGTAGCAATATCTCGTGCCGTCGAAGGTGCCGTTGTAGAGCGTAGATTGGGTGGTCCTTGAAGTCCTGCACGTTACGCGGCATCGGCTCCCTCGCCTGTGCACCCAGCAACTCATTGTCCTCAATTTCATCCAAGTCGTCAGTGAGCCGTGATTTGAAGTTCTTCATGGTCTTGCGCCACCATCTATCCCCTCCTTCAATCGCATTCTCAATGCGCAGCTTCCTTGTTTTCGCAGTATATGCCTTCGCATATCTCCTCGTCACATCCTTGGCAGAACCATCTGCGTCGAAAGCCACAACATACGACATAGCGTTTTCTTTGTCTGTAATGGGTGGCTCAAGCGCTTTTGACTTCCAAAACGTGTGTGTGACCACTGGGTCAACTGGCTGCCATTTCTGGTGACCGGCGTCCAAGACTTCAACCCAATATACTGGATATGCCGACTCCTTGAAATGCTTCTTTGTCTTGAAGACTGGCTTTGCTTCTTTTGGCACATCATCTGGCGCAAAATTGTATAAGGCCGCCCCCGGATGGCCCAGTCGCCGTCGCGCTGTGGATGGACCTACTCCCGCCGCAAACTCGTCGGTCGCTGCCTTCGACATCTTCTTGTAGTTCTCTATCGATGCCAAAGTCTCTTCCCGCTTTGATGCTTTGGTTCGCACGGTTTCATTTCGAGGCTTTGCCATGGTCGGTGCACTGGAGACACATGGAAGTGGCTGAAGCGAGCAGACCAGCCGCGTCCTGACCCCGGCCCGCCGGAGCAAAGCACAGTAAAGTTGTGCACCGACGTCTCGCGAGCCTTGCAGTGTCCTTGCAGCGTTCCGGAAATCTTCTCGATCTAGACACGAGTCCATATCGGCCGGGGGTTCGAACTGCGGCCCAGTCAGTCAACCATCCTGCGCTGAAGTTCACAACTTACGAACATCTTTAAGTTGGTCTGGATCCTGCGCCCATAACGCCCTCTTCGAGCCCCGTTCAGTGATCTCGAACTTTGATTTCCAAATTTCATCAAGCTCATCGAGTCCCTTTTTCAGACTCTCTGCCCTCCCAAACTGTGACAGTCGGGTACTTGGGTTGAGCAAGCTAATCATCCTATCCGTTAGGCTTGAACTTAGAAACTCTTGCACTTCGCCATCATTACACCAGTGGTTTCGCCGATGAACATAACTTAGAAGGCACAGTAGGTGGACTTGGTGCACCTGTATCCGACGCTCCCTCTCCTCCTTAGTGATGGGCTTTCGTCGTTCTGTCGCTCTCTTTGTTTGTGTCAATGCAGCTTGCGCTGCGGAAAGATCCAGCTCTAGATTTTTCGATGGGGGAGGCTGGTCGTCGCTCCCAAGGTCGCGTGAAAAAGCGACATCTTGAAACTCTACATCTTCGTCGTCGTCTTCCTCCTCATCAGACTCTCGCTCCACCGTCTGTACGGTCATATCTGGCAAAACATCCTCAAATTCAATACCCTCCTCTTCATCGGCCAACCACTTTTCGAAAGCGTCATCGCCATCCTCTTTGTCCTCGACCGCTTGGTTTGGCTCGGGCTGAGGCTGAGGCTCAGGCTTCGTTGGTCCATTGCGCCGCCGTTTTAACGGTCTTTCTGGCTGATCTTGGGCGTTGAGGTCAACCTCAGCCAACATATCATCGTACACATTTGGCGCATTATGCGCTCTTGTTGGACGGCGTCGGCCGGCCATTTTGGTCTCACAGAGGCATCGTGTTGGTGAGCAATGGGTTGTCGGAATGGTGAAGGTTGGTGCACGTAACGGGTGAATAGATTCACGTCATCGCTTTCATGCGTCATACCGCGACCCTGGCCAATTGTCGCGTAATCACGTGGTGTGTTGCCAGTAACATCAATGGCTTCTTGAGCGCGCATATTAGATTTTCTGCTCTCTCGCAGCCCGAATAGAATCCGCGTACCCTACGTACTAGCTTCTCAGATTCTTTCCGAACTTTCATGAGGCCTTTGTGCGGCTTTCACGGCATGCATGCTAGGCTCTCCACCTACTTATACCGGTTACAGCTCGACCCTCTATCATACACAGACAGCGCGATAGTAGTATAATGGTCAGTACACCACGTTGTGGCCGTGGAGATCGAGGTTCGATTCCTCGCTATCGCACACTTTTTGCCTGGCTCTGCTTTGTTTTTGTATTTAATCATTGTTGCGATTGCAAACATGATAGTCGAGGGGATCAGCTCATTTTCGGAGTGTCCTCGTACATCTTTTTTTAAACGGGGTTAGGCGTTGGCACGCAGTCGCACTTGCGTCCGGATGCCGAAATTCCGGGGGCCACCTCCGAAACGAGGTCACAAGTCCGAGGTTCGCCGTCTTCTTCCCCTCACAACGCTGCGGGCGTTTATGATTCTCGTTGCATATCATTGCTCTGACATTTGATTGACCGGAGACTACGAAGCTGTACGGTGCGACTTGCTGCATCGCGAAACAAAATACTGAATCACCACTGGTATACCAACGAGAGTTGCCAGTTAGGGGCAAGAAAGATGATGAAATACACCCAACGGACCCGAACGCCTAGAACCAACGCGATCGCTCGTCACATTTCCTTACTTTGTCAACCAACCCAGATAGTCGGCAACAATCAGCGTCACCATCCTGTACAAGTCAGTGATCGGTCCCTTGACCCTGCTGGGAGAACTTACGCGTGAGGTGCGATACGGACGTAATATGTGCCAAAGCCACGGTAGAAGCGCAACAAGCCCTCTTGCTTAGCAACCTTGGTGAAGCAATCGATCATACCCTTGTATGGGAGCTTTCCATCGGGGCCTTTCTGTTGCTTCTGCAGCCTGGTCTTGACGAAGTCGAAGGGCAGACTGAAGAAAGACGCGAAGAAACCGGCAATGGCGCTAGCGCCAAACGTCTGTGTCTGCGACGACAGGGAGGTGTTCTTCTTTAGCTGAACCTTGGCCTCGCTGAAGAAGGCGAGTTGACCAAAGTTGAGGGCCATTGCACGAACAACTGTCGGCGCGGCACCGGCCCAAAGGGCCGCAACGCCCTCGCTCTTGGCGATGGAGGAGAGAGCATCGATGACGGACTTGTAGTTCTTTCGCTCGGCAAGTGGCTTCAAGCCGTCACTTTGCATCCGGATCAGGGCGAGATCGGCCGGGTTGCCAACCATAGCGGCGAGACCACCCGCAGTCAAACCAGCAGCCGCACGCTCGGCAAACCCAGCCTGTCTACCTTGACCCTTGGCGCGCTCCGTCAAACTCTTCATGAAGGTATCGAAGAATCCGATGCGGGCAGTCGTATACACAGCCTGGCGCAGCAACCCGGCAGACAGGCCTGTGTATAGATCGAGGACCTTGCCGGAACCGACAATTTGACGAGTAACAGCCAGAGGGCTGGGCTTGGGACCTCCGGAAGTGCCCTCGCCGGCAAGTTGGATGCGAACCTTGACCATGTCTACAGGCTGGATGACGGAGGTGGCTACCATGCCGGCGATACCACCGTTGATGAAGGGGAGTGCCGCGCGCACGTACGGGGTGTGCAGCAGGTCGGCGGGCTTTGCTTGCGCCATGACTTCGGAAGACTTTGTTCGAGCTGACTCGGCGGCTTGTTTGATACCGGTCATGTCGTTTCAAAGGCCTGTCAATAGGTCTTTGATTGACAGAGGGGAATTATAGGTATCCGGACGGAGGGAATTTAAGCTGGTTCAGGTGGGTGTAGAGTCCAGCGACTGAGGTATCTATACTCTCAAACTTGACGCACGTTAGTCACATTCGCCTCGACGCAAGTGCGGGTGCCATGGTATTAATGTCCTCAGCGCCATATCCGCGCGCAAACCTCGCGCTCGTCCAGCTCACGGTTGGCATGGCTGTAACCAAGGTCCTGAGTGGTCACTGGCCCTCAGACAGCCGAGCTCGGATGTAGCTGGTTATTGGGCTCGCAGTACCGAACAGCTCCGGTAGCTCCCCTCGGGGGTAACTCTTCTGCGGCTCGAGAGGGACGATAGAGGTGGACCCAACGTCGGGAAGTATAGGAGTGGGCGGTGATGCGGGATGGTGGATGCTGCATGACGGACCCCGTCCCATCGTCCGGCGTGTCTGGGCGACGGGGTCTAAGTCGCGGGTGGAGCTGACTGGGGTTGCAGATCGGGGCGACGAACGACGACGAAGATGATGACCAAAAGGACAAAGTCAACTCACCGGAAGAGAGGGAGAGCCTAAAGGAAGACGACGTTCGACACGACACGACACGAAGAGTGTGAGGAAGAGATCGGAACGCGATGTTTGTGGTGGTGACGCTGATCAAGGTTGCGGGGTCAGACAGCCATCCGCAACACAACAAGAGGCAGGCAAGGCCGCGATGGTGCTCTTTCCAGGATTCCGATGCGGGATCGATCGTCGCTGGTCGGAAGCAGGAATAGACTTTCGAGGAGATGCGAAGAAGGCAGCGAACTCTGCACCTAACGCCAGGAGCTCAATGTCCAAGTAAGTTGAATGCAGTGCTTCGAACGATGATGGAGATGGAAGATGGATGAAGCGTCGCACGCGAGGAAGAGGGGGAGGACATGGGCTTCAAAACGGACAGAACTCGGTATTGCTACGCTACGGACAACGGGATTGACAAGCCTCTTGGGCATTCAAGTTCCCCAACATGATGTGTCGTGGTGTGCCGGAAGCTCTGAAAGCAGTGAAGACAAGATCCGGGGGAAAGCCTGCCATCCAGTGACCACCCTCCACACCAGACAAAGCAACCACTCACCTGCCTCGGTGACCCGCGCTCAACATGCTCAGCATGAATTGTCCCGGTTCACCACAGTAGCAGCAGCAGCAGCTTCACCAGCAACGGCTGGCGTGCGGGGTTGGAGACCGTGGACCAGAGGCCAGCCCAGGCCATTTGACTTTGGGCAGCGCTGAAACCGAGTTGGGGACACAGCGCCAGCCATGCTGCAAGCCGATGCCAATGACCTGAAGGTTGAGAAAGCACGATAGGATTGATGCAGCTCGGAATCTACGGTTCCTGGTTTTGGTGGACGACCAGATCGAGCCTCCTGATGAAAAGGTACGCCGTGTCAATGCGTAGGAGCATCAATATGATACCAGGCCATGCAAGCCTCCTTGCACCGCTGCTGGGCTTAGCGTCACACGTCACAGGACAAGAACGAACAGGAGCAACGGACGCGCGCCCGCCCGAGGCCACTGGCAGCCGGAGGTCCAGACCGGGGAGAGCAGCACAGGGGAATGATGCAGCTGCGACAACCGACTTTCTCTGCCCTCCCATTGGCCATTCGAACTCATGGTTGGCCTCGGCTGAAGCATCCGAAGTGCAGCTTTAATTGAAGATTCGGTGATGACAGAGCGAACGAGCTGTTTGATGCTGCCAGGACACCTTCGTATGAGCGAATATCTGTAAACTCAGCACCAGGTATGGGAAGAGATCTGATTGCAGGAATAATTAATGCTTGGAAGGAGGAATTGGCCGTCATCAATGACGCGCGGGCTCAAGCTTTCTGGCCTCTGTCCCGGGTGTCCGGCTACGGTGCGTTTGGTGGGGGCATCCGGCCGGGCAACGGGAAGGCCTCCCAGAGCACTTACACGCACCGCGGACGGTTCGAGCTTCCTCAGAGCGCTCCGTTTTACGCACGAGGCCGTGCCGAGCAGATCGAACAACCGCTCTTCTAGATTGTGATTCAAGCCATGCTGAGCACAAGCTGGCTTCGATTGATGCCGGACTTGACTTCCTCCGCCAGCGTCCTCCTTCTCAACATAACCGACTCCGGCCCAGACTACGGCCCCATGCCGAGAACACCCGGTCCACTGACCGGACCGCCCTTGGATTCCTCCGATCCATCTCAGCCGCGTCCCAACAAACCGCGAGCACAAATCAAACAGCTTTATTATTGTACCACTTCATAGATCTGATCCCTGGCAAGCGCGCTAAGCGATGCGGTGCTAACCGCCGCTGGCCG
Source organism: Sordariomycetes sp. S80-01Y (assembly GCA_037042185.1). Taxonomy (NCBI): domain Eukaryota; kingdom Fungi; phylum Ascomycota; class Sordariomycetes; species Sordariomycetes sp. S80-01Y. The sequence goes on along the minus strand of JAXQJY010000027.1, from coordinate 2,213,322 downwards.
AAAACATGGCTTCAGATCTGCCAGGGGTCTCATTGAAGCTAGGGAACGCTGGACACGGATATCCGATATCGCTGACGCCAGGTTTCCGACGGAGCCAGCGACGTGATGGAAATCCTGGGATGGAGCAATCTTCGGAACCAGGTGGCACGTTTCCGACCACAGAGTTATGAACCGCGGGCGAGGGACGGATTGGACGCTTCCGTCCGGTCTGTGCGTGCAAGTCGGCTGTATGCCCTCCTCCGCGAGCCTCCGCGGGCGTCTTGGAACGGAAATGTCAGGAACGGGACATGGGCGTGCACGTGCTTCCGTGTCGTTGAGATTCAAGTACGAAAACCACTCTAGCCGACCTCATCGGAACTCCATCTCCTTAATTAACGGAAGGGAACGTCCCCAAGCGGCCTCCGTCGACCACGATGATATCTCCGTTGGTGTACGCCCCTGCCCTCGAAGCCAAGTATAGCAAAGTGCCAGCCATGTCCTCCTCGCTACCCATTCGCGCCATAGGGATCATGGTCTTTGGGAAGGCCTTGATCTCCCCGGAGTCGCCCGTGTAAGCGTTGACAATGGGCTCCGACATCTCGCTGGGGAACACTAGCACCCCGTCAGCTCTTCTACATCTTCGTCATAGTTATTTGAAGGGCGTGTAGACTTACATCCTGGTGCGATGCCGTTGGCCCTACACATTCTGTCAGCACCCGTCGGCCTGGTGGGATGGGAGACACTCACCGAATATTCCACTGTGGCAGGGCAACAGACAATTGCTTCACCGCATGCGTCGCCGCAGACTTGCTCTGGCCATATGCCCAGCCTCCGGGGGCTTTCTTGTTAAACCCAGCAATCGAGCTTGTTACGATCACCTGACTTGACCACCCGACGTTACCCTTCTTGTTTCCCTCATCAAGCAATTTCAGACACGCCATGGTCGTAAACCAAACAGCCGCAGCGTTGACTTCAAACGTCTTCGTGTACTCTTCCACGCTGAGCGCAAAGTTGTCGTTTGCCCAGTCCTCGATCTTGGTATCCGGCTCCAGCTTCATCACCTGCGGACCGCCAATGCCCGAATTACAGACCAGAAGGTTCAGGTAGCCAGAATCTTTGGTGATGGTGTCCGCGAGAGCGACGAGAGAGTCTTTAGACGTTACGTCGCATTGGACAGGAGTGACATTTGGGCCGATTGATGAGGCGGCCTTTTGCAGGACTTCGAGACGGCGACCGGCGATGTAGACCTTCGAGGCGCCGTTGTGCGCTAGGGCTTTTGCGAGCATAAGACCGATGCCTTTACATGCGGTCAGAAGCTGTGAGAAGTCTTGAGGCATGCTTACATACCGGAGCCTCCGCCTGTGACGAGCGCTACGAGGCCATCGACGTTGAAGAGAGATGCAGCGGCGACGTTAGAGCTTGACATGATGGAGTATGATCTGCGGAGTGAGCAGAATCAGTGACAAGAAGCAGAGTGTAGTGAAGACCACGGCGTACTGTAGACAGCTGAGATTGTTGCTTGGTGACTACTCGTAGATGATTCACACAGGATACTTCATATCTCCGAGTCGCGCCGAGAGCTGCAGATGCCCCGCGGCAACCCCACCAACTTAGCGTCACCATCTGGGCAGACAGTCGTCAGCTCGCTATTACCTGCACTGTACGAGACACGAAGGTCACCAAGCAAAACACAGTGCAAAAAGTGCTGATCCCTGAACGGAAGCCCCCTTTACCCCTTATTCTGGCAATCTGGGCTGATGCATCGTTCTGGAACAATTGAGGGTACTGGATTTCTTTGAATGGTGCTTAGAAAATAGAAATCGATCATACTTAACTGCAACAGAGACCTGCTGGGCTGCAGTCCGAACATCTGACGCTCCGAGGGGGTGTATCGTTCACATGTTCATGTGAACCAGTAATCGGTGTTTTTGAAAGTAGAATTCGGCCATGCAGGTGGAAGATTCGTGATAGGGACAGAGTCGTGATGTCCCTCCCTAGCTTGCCACGAACCAACGCATTTTACCTTTGACTTGATTATGCCAACACAGTTACGGTAACATCGCAGGCTTCATCTCGAAGTGTCGATGCTGACATGCATGCCTTGACGAGCTTGGTGGCGGGCATGAGAGGAGCTGGGCCGCCAAGAAGTTCAAGGCGACATTTTCTGGCGCCCTGTGAGTGTTTAAAGAAGATGAAGCAGAGACTTGGAATCTTAGTGTGTCCGATAAAGTACCTGCGAGCTGACGCTTGGAAGTGAGTATGCGATGCGTTCCCAGAGGACCTCCGTGCTCCGCCACCGCCAGTATCTGATGTTCCAACGTCTACAACCCAGTATTCGAATGGAAGAGGAAATATACATGAAGCCCAAGTTTGAGGGAAGTTGGTTGTAACCATGTTCCAGGCGATGCTGCCGTAAAGGCGCAGTGCTCTGGGACAAAAGTCGAACAAGAGGCCGCGAGACTCAGCAGTTGTGGCTGCTTCTGCTTCTGCCCAAAGGATTCCGAGGCTCAGATTGAATTGAGATAAATCTTTAATCTTCCATAACAGTAAACCTGGCGAAAAGTGTTGCGACAAACGGAGTCTGGGCGGCTAATACAAGTCTAACGAACGCAGCGCATATCCAAGACCAAAATAACGACCCTCTACGGCTTTGAACTGATCACAGAATAGGGAAAAAATCGACTGAATCTGGTGGAAAGATCGTTGGTTTCATCTCAACTTTTGAATCTTTTTCGATTGCCTATTTCTCGGTTGCTGCGTGTTGGGTCTTCTGTATGCTCGTAGGCGAAGTGCGACCTAGGCGGGCCCAAGACCAGTGGCGCCTTGTTACCAAACACTTTTGAAATCTTCCCTGAACAATATTTCAAACAAGGCCTATTGAGTACGCGAGTCATCCTATGATGTCAAACTTTGGGCCTGGAGCCCAAAGGACTTGATCTGGGCATTCACAACTGCCTTCCATCTCGCGCCACAGAGGCGATGATAGAAATTTATAATCCGAAAGAAAGATGGAAAAGAACGAAAACCCAGAAGAGTTCTCAAGTATCCAAGCCAAAGCTTGACGGGCCTTGGGACATGGCTATTGAGAACTAAACACTCTAGTCTTTTGGCAGCCCACCTAGCGCCCCATCAATGAGGTAAAAGCTGCTTTTCAACCCCTTCCCTTGGGCAGTGACATTCCAAGACTTACGAGTCCTTACAGTGGATATATCGTCTGGGCCGTCACGGCCACGGGCACCCCGAACTCACCCCAAGGCTGACGATGGCGATACCCTACCCAGCAAGGCTCCTGGGAAGCGCGCTCTGCTTCTTTTGTCGACCTGCAGGTGATTTATCAGCTCGCGAAACGCTGGTCGATTCCAAGTTGCCAGGAACCTGGGCGATCAGCGCGTCGGCAGTCCGATTCCAGATCTGAGAAAGATCCTGATGGCCCACTAGGGCAGATTCCCGACCCCTGATTCCTGGATCCAGGGGTCAGCCCTGCGCGAACTTAGCACCTCGACTCGCAGAATCTGCTCAGAAGCGAGTCGAGGCGTCACCGCCACTCATCACGGGTCGATAAATTGGGGCTTGAGTGGGATCGCAATCTTCAAAAACACAACGACTAGCAACGGAGCTAAAACCGGGCGCCAGCTGCAGCGGAGACATCCGCCTCACTGGCCTGGCAGTGTCGTACATGAGTAGTGTAGCCGCACCGAGGACGCGATGTTACTCCCATATGCCGACCTTATCGTTCAACTCAACCACCAGAATGCGACAGAATACACGGAGGTAAAGTGTCTTCAACCACCCATCGAAGCGCTTACATGAATTGATACAACTTTATCCCTGTGTCCACAAGCGCTTCAAGGACCGCCCCGGCGCAACGACCCGCCAGGGGCAGCAGGATAGCTTGGCAGTCGAGTCATGCCCGCCACTAGTTTCTCATCGTGAGATGTCCGGCACAGCCTGTCCAGGAGCCTGGAACATGTTGGCTGAGGGTCCTGAGGACTCGAGGGCGGACACGCCAATGAGCTAGCGAGCACCTTACCCATCTAGAGGTGCTGTTGCTTGGATGGCCATGGTTGCGGCGGGCGCTCTCTTGAGCGCAGGAACAAAGTTAGATCTCGGAAAGCTGCCCGGGAGAGGTAGAAAGATGCGGACATGCCCTCTCTGAAGCATGGGGTCAATATTTGAGTTGCTGCTTTTTCCTCGATCCATTCCCAGTCCCGGTACGGCATATTCGTCCTAGTATATCGTGCCCGCAGCAGCCACTGCAGCCATGCCTGTCGCTATACACGAGCCCTCGGTGAGTGGAAAGAATCTTCCCGGTGTTCGCACAAGTACCAGACTCACAGGACTATAGTTTTTGTACGAGGTGTGGGCGTTGTTCGGCCTGGGATGTACAATTCTCTTCTCGCGCTTTGCTGTGCGCATTAGAGCAGTGGGAATCAGGGGCTTCCAGGGCGATGACTTCTTCGCCATGCTCGTCCTAATATTTTATGCCATGGACGCGTCGACAGTGCATCTGATCTGTAAGTTATCTTAACCCTTTTGAAGTAGCGAACTCTGTTACTGACCTGCCGCAGACTATTTAAGCACAAACCTCGAAGCGTCGTTCGCACTGAAAGAGGGACCATTACCGGAGGACGATCTAAGGGATTACATTGTTGGATCGAAGTTGCAGCTCACTGCCTGGTATTCCTACACGGCGCTGCTGTGGAGTCTCAAGGGCACGATGCTGTGTTTCTTCACCCGGATGACAATCGGGACATGGCATCGTACCTTTGTCAAGACGGCGTCATGGCTGTGCGGCATCTCGTACATTGCTGTCTTCCTGACTATCACCTTCGGCTGCTATCCCACGCGCAAGAACTGGCAGGTCGTGCCGGATCCTGGGGAGAAGTGCACCTTCAAGCTGCAGAACTTCCTCGTCACCACAGTTCTCAACGTTGTGTAGGTGCAAAGTAGACCGTGACCTAGACCATCCGCTGACATATTCCAGGACCGACGCCATGATCTTCTGTATCCCTCTTCCACTCCTCTGGACCCTCCAGGTCCCCTTGAAGAAGAAGATTGTGATTGGCATCCTCCTCTCTTCGGGAGCCTTCGTCATCGCTGCAGCAATCATCCGCGTCGTCCTAACCACGTCCGCCAACCCCTCGGCCATCTCAATCAACTCGTGGGGCGTCCGCGAAACCATTGTTGGTATCCTAACTGTCAACATTCCTATCCTACGACCCGTCTTCAACAAGGAGTTCTGGACATCAAAGAAGGGATCAACAGCGGCAAGCAGTCATGCATTGTCGCATGGCACAGGCAACAAGCCGCACCTGGTGTCGGGCAACTATGAGTTGGCCAGCAGTGTTGACAATGGCCGCTTCCGAAGAAAGAGACAGGGGAGTGACTCGGGTAGTCAGGAGTCCATCATTGGAAAGCAGGACCCATCTGGTATTGCTGTGCAAACTACCTATCAGGTCTCGAGCAACCAGGAGTCAGGGGATGAAAGGAGTGTCGGGCGATGGAACCACGGCCGCGGGACAACTGAGGTGAACATTCAAGGACCCGGACCCGTCCGCGGTGACTCTGAGGTCTGAGAGCGGGCTTTCAGGCCAAGCCTAGCTAGTGCAGAGGAAGATATACAGAGCGTGAAAACAGCAGCTCCAAAAGCGCATGATTCCAAGATGCATTATAAAGAAGCGAGTCAATTGATAAATGTAATTGGCATTCTAGTCTAAGCCGTCCGGGTCAACTGAAATGTGGTCCGTGCACGTAACTTTTTGGAGAAAACCCCGAGCACATAACCTTCATGCACCTCAACTTTTTTCCAACACAGCCTCACCCTATAGAACCGCGCCTACAATGCCGAAACGAAAGCGCAACGCCGAACCGACGCTCCACGAAAAGCTCGAAAAGCACCAGGTCGATATCTTCCGGGCTCTAAAAACCGCCAAAGGTCTCGAGCGCCAGCGTCTCTCCAAGCGCCAGCACGACAAAGATGTCACCCCCGACAAGGCCCAGCGCCTCGAGCGCGAGATTGCTGTTCTGAAGAACCTGGACCTGCACCAGACCGCCAATGCGCACTTGTCGAGCTCCTTGTTGAAAGTGAAGAGCATCGCGGCCTCGACCGATCTGCCCGAGGAGATCAAGGCGGGCGTGCCCAAGCCGGACTTGAACGAGGAGGAGAAGGCTGCGCTGCACAACGTCACAAGCGGTCTCTTCAACAGAAAGATGGTCAAGGAGGCCGTGGAAAGGGCTATTGCTGTGGTTTGCGAGGCGCTGAGCGTGCCTGTGCCGAGCAAGGGTAAAAAGGAAAAGAAGAAGAACCAGCGAGAGGAGCAGGAAGAGCAGCCAGAAGATCGGATACACAGGATTGTTGAAAGCTCAGGTGCGGCTGACGTGGAAGATGCGGACGAGTATGGCGATTCGACAGACTTTGAAGGGTTCCAAAGCGACGTCGACGAGCCCGGTCCTACGACTGGAGAGATGTCGAGCAGCGGGGAGGATCAAAACAGCCAGGTCGAAGAGGAGGAGGAGGAGGCTGAGGACTCGGAAGAAGAAGCCTCAAAATACGACCACCTACTTGGCGGCTCATCAGATTCAGAGTCCGATGTTGATCCGTCGATCTGGGAACGCTTCCGGGGCACAGAGAAGGTCAACTTGGATGATATCTCTTCCGGCTCTGAGTCCGACGTAAACACATCAGACCCTCAAGCAGCTTCCCCTCCTGCCTCCGCATCTCCATCGCCGCCTCCGGCAAAGCGAAAGAAGGCGCCAAAACCAGCAGAGTCCGTGAACCCAGCTCAGAGCGGCTTCTATTCCCTCCTAGGCGGCTACGTCTCCGGGTCCGAGTCAGCATCCGAAATTGAAGATGCGGCGCCCAAGAAGCGACGTGGTCAAAGAGCAAGACAGAAGATCTGGGAGAAGAAATACGGCTCGAAAGCCAAGCATCTGCATCAACAGAAGAAGGCGAGCCGGGACTCCGGATGGGATATGAAACGCGGTGCTGTCGATGGGGAGGACCAGGGCCGGCGGACGCCGTGGAAGAAGGGTGTCTCGAATCCGTTTGAGAAGAAGAGCAGAGATGGCCCGACGAAGGAGTCGGCGCCGAGGAAGACCCCGAAGAGGGACGACGAGGGGCCGTTGCACGCTAGTTGGGAGGCGGCCAAGAAGGCCAAAGAAGCCCAGAAACAGGCTTCTTTTGCGGGATCAAAGATCGTTTTCGACTAGCTGATTCAATAGCCTTCTCCACGATACCCAACAAGCAATCTGACCTCAGTACAGGCCGTACTATACAACAACTCTCCAAGAGCATGTCCTGTTTGTTTAGGGTTGATCACTCCAATTCGGCCCTGAGGTCTTTCGATTAGACTTGACGTGAACCGGCAGGCCGCCCTCCATTGGCAAGGTCAAGCTACTCCCCGTAACCCGTTCAACCGCAATATCAAACGCAGGCTCAAATCGCGCCTCACCCATAAACCTTCCAAGAACGACGTTTGCAATAATTTCCGCCATCTCAATACCGAGGCACAGCCTCTTACCCCCATTGAACGTTGGAAACTCGGCTTGAGTTCTTGGTGCAAAGACGTCTTTGTCATCGATCCAGCGCTCCGGATCGAAGACATGCGCGCCCTCACCCCAGATATGCGAAGCGCGGTTCAATGCCCAAGGACACCAGACCACGATCGAACCAGCCGGAAGCTCTGTATCGTCTGGGAGAACGGTTTCAGCTTGGACCTGCTTGATCTCGAAAGGAATGGGAGGATAGAGGCGGAGGGATTCGTAGAAGACTGCTTTGCGGTACACAAAATCCCCTTTTCTGAGCCTATCCGCGGTGCTGGGGTGTTTCATGAGAAGGTAGAAGGTCCAGGTCAGGGCTTGGGCGACTGTATCTCTGCCCGCCGAGAGGAAGCTGAGCGCCGCGTCTGCGATGCTATCTTGGCTCAACCCACACTCTGCCAGTAGCACGTCAATCAGTGATTGACCAGCCTCTTCTTTCTCTGTCTCTTGCTGCGCTTGAGCTTCGCTGACCAGGCGGCGTCCGAATTGCTTGACGATTCGTATAGACCTCCGCATCTCCGCTCCAGTGAGCAGCTCAGTGATCCGCCAGAGAGGGTTCTGGAATCTCTCAGAAGTTTTGCTAGAGGCATACTCGAACACTGCTGTGAATTCGTCCCCGGTATGCATCTCTCGTCCTTAGGCCATCCTACCCATAATCCTTGTAGTAATCTCATGACCAATCTTTTGTAGATCAACCACCTCTCCTGCTCGACATATGCCCTCTAGCATCTCGCAGGTATCTTCCAGGATCTCAGGTAATATTTTCTCTTTTAAATCTCTCATCTTTTGCCTCCCGAAATACCTATGCCCCACCCTTCTCTGTGCCAGCCACGCCGGTCCATCAGTATTGATGATCCCCTCGCCGAACAGGTCCCAGGAGCGATTTTTGAAAAATGAGCCTTTCTGGAAAATGTCTTCACGGTTGTATATAAACTTGAGACATGATGGGTTCGATACAAGTACGCCCTTCGGCAGGAAGGGGACTTGTATGCGCAGTGTCTCCTGGCCGTAGATGGCGGTGGTACGGGCGAACCAGGCGAAGAGTTGGTGACGGGGTCGGAGGAAAAGAAGACCGTTGTGTATCAGCGGAAGAGTATTCGATGTTGATCTGGCGAGCTGTTAGCTGAGCTGTTGACGCCGAGAAGTACCAGCCATCCGTCACCTTAGGCGTTGACCGCGTCGAGTCGGCTCTGTGTCGTCTTGGTTGCGGAGGTGGGCGACGGACAGAAGAATGGCTGTAAAGACGAGGATAAACATGAAGTTCCATGAGATAAATCGGTCATTGAAGTAGGTGAGGCTCATCTTGCTCCTAGAAGGTCGTGTTGACTAGAGTGCCCTCAACTGAGACACTGGCGGGCTTGTCAGGCACTGACCTGAAGATACAGAAGGGTTAACCCGTGGGGAAAATAAGACAATGTCTTCTGCGGGTCATACCGGCATAATGCGCCTCATAGATTCAGAGACCTTATTTGGGGCACAATGGTTCCAAGCAAGATCTGCTCCTGGGCAAGCATCGGCCCCAAAGTGTTCTCGTGCCACTGACTATGTCTACGATTGCGAAGTCCGGCAGACACACACGGTTCCAATATTTCAGCTTCACAGTCCTGATGCAGGGATGCTATTCGTTCGATATTGTGTACCGAAAGTCAGAGGCAATTAGGGCCGCACGAGCGATTGGGGTATTGTTGTTGTCATTTAGTCAAGTGGCTGGCTCATCGACGAGTACCGGCTAGAACATCTCCCTGAACTGGGGAAACACAGTCCCATCGGCCGCATACCCGGCAGATCCATTGTCTGTAGGACTGGGGATGACAGAAGGTGGACGAGTATTCCCTTCTTCCTCGTCGCCCCTCTGCTGGAATCCGTTCAACCCAACATATCCTTCAAACATGCGTGACATTTCACTCTGCAACATCGCGCCATTGTGGTCCATCTGCTGGTTCTGTGACGGTCTCGAGCTTGGCATCGGCGGCCTTTGGAAAGTCTGCCCGCCTTGGTTGTCTATACTACCCCTGGCAAGACCGATCATGCCCAAGGCGGCTGTCGAGTGGGCATCGTCATCGGGGTTGAGACCGAACCGTGGTGCGACATCCTTCAGTGATCGGATCGTCCGCCAAAGGCGCTGCGATACCCAGCTCTTGACCGACAGATCTTTGACTAACTCCAGCGCGAGGTAGAACTCCTCCCGGCAGACAGCACTGAATCGGACGGGGGCGTGCACCGATGCGAGAAACACCACTGAGATGGCAGAAGTCAAGAATTGGTGGTAGAAAACCTGTATCCTGCGGTACAGGTTGGTCGTACTGTTGAGGTGGTGCAAGTACTGAATGGTATCTCGAGCCAAGTCGACCACTCGCTGCGCCTGCATGGGGTTCTGCATGATGCTGGTCGCACTATGTAGTACGGGTGTGTACAGCCAGATGCGGAGCTGGTTGAGTCGCAGGTACGTCCAGATCCGCAGACGCTGGAGGTTGTACGACGGCGTTGATGTCATGTGCCGACGTTCGTTGTTCCAATTCCGCACTTTGACTTCATCTGGTACAGTCTCGTACCATTGGAGTATCTCAGAGTCCAGGCGGTCGATTTCCTCCTGGCGAAGCTCTCGAGCGAGTACTGGTTCGAAATGTGTGACTTGTCGCCAGACCTTGGAACATAGTCGTGAGTATGTGACCATGGCCACCAAATAAGGATATTCCTCCTGGAATCGAATTAGTATGGTTTGGGGGCGTCAACGATGGGAGGAGATCCTACCGGCAGTGGCAGCTGAGGATCTATGTCGTTATCTTGAACGACATATGGAAGTCCTGTGCCAAAAGCCCACCTTCGATCCAAAACATACGCTGACCAGAAGCTATTCAGAGCATTCTTCCTTTCCTGTTCGTTCTTGATCTTCATGAGACCATTATATCGATGGATTCCCAGTTCCAAGCATAGCCGCGTGACCTGCCCCATAACCCGCCACGCCAGTATCTCGTCGTTGGAAAGAAACCTGTATCCAGCGAGAAGGGCCAGCAGAGGCAAACTTGATACAGCGCTAGCATCTGCCATGAGCTTCCTGTTGACAACGGACTCCATGCTATCGTATAACCGTACAGCCTTGTCACTGTGGCCATGCTCTTCGACCACCAATGCGCAGCACATGACCATCTTGAGCTGCAAAGTCTTCTCATCGTTGAGATTTGTGAGGGGCCGTTGATTTCGCAAAGATTCGATGAAGGACGACAAGCTCTTGGCGTGGGAGATGACGGCTTGAATATCCAGGACAGGGTACATAATGCCCACTTCCTCTTCATGCAACCTGCAAAGACGGACCATTTCGTCTTTATCGAAATCAACTAGCGGATCTGGAGTAATGTTATTGTCTCCAGCTGGTATGCTTAGATCTTGCAGAGGCTGTTGTGCGGGTGTCGTGGCGCCCTCGCCAATGCCCTCGTAGCCCATGTTCGAGATGGTGTTGTTAGCAACATCAAGGCTATATGCCATGCTAGTCGGGCCTCGAAAGGCGCCATATTTGACGTATGAAGGATCGGACCTCTGCGCCGAACCGGATTGATGGGACGGCGTGGGAGAGATGGTCGCTATAGCCGAGCGATCCTGAATAGGAGCGAGTCTGGTTGAGTCGGCTTGCAGAGCTTTGACAGTCTGATTCAACCAGCTAACCTCATCTTGTAGCCTTTGAACCTGATTTGTGACCTGCTTGAAGTCCTCCGAGTCTTTGAAGTTGTTCGAACAACAGTTCGGGGCGTAGAGGCAGACAAGATTGAGATTGCCACAGCGTTGGCAGGGCGTCTCGCCATTGCACTTTATCTTGCGCCGCTTGCATTCATTACTTTTTCAGTTGTCAGGAGCCAAGATAACTTTCGGAAATAGGAACAACGCCCTTGGTCAATGATGGAGGGTTGCACGACTTACCAAGCAATGGAGATATACTGCGCGCGGGGTCAGCATCAGCAGTCTAATCATACAGTTCATCTAGTTTGCTTACCCTATTCCTCTTACTTCTTGTTTGTTTCGAAGAACCAGCACCGCCATCGTCACCCTCCAACGACTTGCGCTTCTGTCCCTGAGGCTGCTGCGCGGAATTATCTCCGCCAACACTCGCGGAACGAGCGCCCCCAGGACTCTCCTCGTAGACGGAGGCGGCATGAGCCTCGGTGGCGGAGGCTGATCTCTGCGCCAACTCACTGAGATCGAGCGCCTGCGACTCGAGCAGCTCCATGAGATCGTTGCCGTATTGCAGTTGCGGATGATGGCCGTAGAAGTTGACGAAATTGGCGGCGGAATTGGCGTCGCGCTGCTGGGCTCGGCCACGTGACCGTCCCGGCCCGGAGAGCTCGGGGCTCCAGTTGGGGTTGGGGCTGCTCATCGTCCGCTCTGTCGACACGCTTCCGCGCGCCCGCTTCCCCTGGCCAAGGCCGCCAAAACCGAGGCTGAAAGCCGACGCCAAGGGTCAGTGCCGATGCAAGCCACGCGTGGCAGACGGGATGGCTTCTGCTGTCGACGACCAGCACAGCGCACGACTAGCGATGTTGAGAGGAGCGAAGAGTGACATGCCACGCACCAACAACGGCGGAACAAGGATATGAAAGATGAAAAGCAATCGGATCATCCAACAAACAGTCATGGTCACCCCATGGATTTTGGACGCCCATTCGGTCTAGTCCGAGGCAGACAGGCTGGGGCGCCACGGGAAGCTTAAGTTCCCGAACCACGCGAAAACGCCCTGCGTATGGAGCGAATCTGCACGTTTTCCTCCCATGAAAAGGGGGAGACTCCTCTTCAGGGCGCCCTAGGCCAGGCTAGCCGCCCAACTTTTGAGTGTTTTGGGCAGACGAATTTCTCCTTTGGGCCGCCCCTGGCAAGCCACCGACGACAATCTTCACCGAAGTCGCTGCATTAGTCCGATTCTCCGCTGGGTGGCGCGCCGACACACGAGTCTTGTCATGGGATCGTCAAATAATTGTCATAAGATGCTCCTATGTCTCCTAGATACCGACCCTTGTTCCTGGCATTTGCCTTCTACGACATCCAGCCGGGGCTCGAGCGACACCACCGGGACTCGCTCAATGGCGACACCCATCGCGCCGCATCCGCTCTAAGAACGCGAAGCAATGACCTGCTCGATCGCCTGGATCACCAAAGGACCAACTTGCTGGGCAATGAGCTGATCACCCTGATCATTGGGATGAATGCCGTCGGACAACATGCCAGTCGTGAATCCCGCGTTCGTTGAGCAATCTGCGACGTAGATCGGGGACTCGTCTGTCGACAGGGATTGCGCCCAACCTGGGATGCGCGCGTTCAGAGCATCAACGGCCGCTTGGTTCATCGTGAGAGGGATCAGCTGGTCGACCTAAGGAAAAATCATCAGCAACATTCTCGTCTAGTTGGTAGATGTGGGATTTACAATAATCTTCATGCTGGCATTCGACTGCCTCATAAGATTGACCATTGTCGTGTACGCCTCGAGAATGACATCCGGCGTCGCGCCTTTTTGGATGATATCGTTTGTCCCGAGCATGAATTGGACAACATCTGGCGTGTACGACTGAAGCCAGCCTTGGAGGTTGTTCCTGGCGATATCTACGGCTTGCCAACCCGAGTGGCCTTCGTGGTCGTAGTCAAATCCTGGTGTCTGTGGACTACATCCCGCAGGGTTGCTGTTCATGGAACCGACCCAGTCAACTTGACCCCCAGTGAGTCCAACCTCTGCGAATTGGTCCCAGACATAAGCTCGCCAGCATGTGATCTCTGTGATGGAGTCGCCCAGCGGCACTCGACGATGTTAGCGAAAGCTTTCATGCATCACCAAAACACGCACTGAACTTGACCGCCTGGGCGATAGTGGTCTCCGCCACCGCAAAGAGACCGAAAACCGTGGAAGCCCGCATTTTGTTCGAACGGAAGAAACGACTTGATTCAAAGCCAAGGGTGGAGGTATGTTGGTCCGCTACACCATCTTCTATTCCACTATTATGCGCTCCTATTTGTAGTTTTGGATTCGGCGACAACTCCAGCGAACTCGCTCTACCTCTGCTGGGTACCATTCCGATCAGCCTCTGCTCGCGGGGATTCCCTCTGCCAAGTAGTGCCTTGAAACGTTCTTGCGCCTAAAAATGTCCCCATCCCAACAAATCGGAGCTTCGGACACGAGAGCAATGGCCTACTACGCTTTTAGCCTTAACTGATCGTACAGAATCCTAAGCGGATACAGATTGCGGGGTAGAAATGCGACCCTGGTAATCGGAGCTAGGGGTTCCGTCGAGTGAAGCGCTCAAGTCGCGATGGATAGAATAAATGATGTTCGCAGGGATCAGCTTCTCGGTCGAAAGGCACGGCATCTGCCAGTGCATGGACCAGTTAGGAGAGGACCCTCTGTCCATGATATGCCGCGAGCTATGGACACCTGCGACGTCAAGCATGCTAAGCGTCCGGAAGATTCAAAGGACCCGACGAGGCCACTGAAAGACCTTATTAAGGGTGTTCTGCTGATTCGTTCGCTTACCATGGAACCACAGCTGGTCGGCCATGCCAAGCGTCATTGGTCCGGCAGTTCGCAAACGGAAGCTTGAGACTAATTAACTATTGAATTCTCCTATGGGGTATTTCATGAAACATGTAGCCACTAGCCAGTGGTAGAGGCCGCTCGTACTAATACAGAAAGATGTTGCTCAATAAGCATACCAGAGCTATGACGAATAGACGGCCGCACAGCGACAGCAAAGACAATTTTCCCAAGCACCCACGCCGGCCATGTGTATGATGCGTTTCGTCGTAAATTCCAACACTCGCCTATCTCTAATCGAGCTCAAGGTTCTCAATCGCTTCGGCCACATATCGCTCATCACTCAGCGCTGGCCTTTCGTCAAGCGAGTCCCGGCCACTTGATGAGTCCCCGTCCGACAAGTCCTCGCTCGATGCATCATTATCGGTATCAGGCGGTGTCTGAAGACCGTGCATGGTCCTGGTGCCGCTCGGGGCCGTGTGGCGTTTCAGCATGCACATCTCGACGGTGATGCCAGGTCCGAAAGCACAGCCGACGACGAAGTCTTTGACCTGACCGTTGGGAGCAACGGCATCCATGTCCTTTGACCGCAGGCGGTTCATGACGCTGAATATGGTGGCGGAACTCGAGTTGCCGTGGTTCATGTAGGTATCGTAACTGGCGCGCATGTGCTCGGGGGTGATGTCCATGGCCTTCTCGGCACCAGAAAGGATGGTCGCACCGCCTGGATGCATTGCCCAGTCGAAGTCGGCAGGGTTTTGATATTCGGCTGGGAGATCGGGAAGTGATGCGAGGAGGTCTTCGAAAGCGGGCTTGACGGCGGCTCCGGTCATCTTGGGAACGCGAGGGGTGAGGACGACTTTCCAGCCTTTTCGCCGTTAGCAGTTTCTCATCATCAGAGCATCATCGAGGACTCACCAAGAGGATCAACGTCAAAGCCGAGATCATTCTCTGTGTCAGGGATCATACGGTGGTCCCATCCGAGCAGGTCGTAAATAGGCTCAGCCCCATCATCGATCCCGTTGCTCAGCACTACCGCACTCGCGCAGTCGGAGAACAAACAAGCGCCTATCCTCGTTTCCTGGTTCTGATTGATGCTGTCGAGCTCACTCCTTACCAAGGTGGTACTGATCTCTAGCGCAACGCACAGCACCCTCGCCGGCCGATTCCTTGCAGTATGACCCAGAGCCAGATTCGCTCCGGTCCTCAGCGTCGCCAACCCACCACTGCAACCGATGCCGTGCAGCAGCACCTTTTCAACCTGGTGCTCGATACCCAAGCCTTTGGCGACGAAGTGGTCGAACCCGGGGTTGGCGGAGTCCGTGCAGGTTGTAGAAACGATGTGGGTGATTTCGTTGAGGTCGATCCCTGATTCCTTGACAGCTTTCCGGGCGGCACTGACGGCCAAAGGAACACCATCGCTCATGAAGATGTCGTGGATCTCTTTTATCGAGGGTGCCTTCTCCTGGTTGACAAGAGGGTGATCGGGCTCGCCGATGGATGAGCGAGTCTCGATGCCGGTGAACTTGTTGACGCCCAAAACCTTTTTCATTCTACATTATTCAGTATGGCTCAGAGGAGCTTTGGAGGGAAGCTTACGATTCTGACTCGGGGTAGTACTTGTTGCCCAATTCGTTCAGAGCGCTGGGCTTGAGTGAATAGGGGGGGTACTGGGTACCCAACCCCGTGATGGAGAGGTTGATGCCTTCAAACGGCGCTGCGGACGACATCTTGATGGGCGCGTGTCCTTTCTGATTGAAGGATAATGGAATGATGCTTGAGAAAAGCAACACGTGGGGAGCAATTCGTATAATCCCCAAATATGTGGCACGTGGGAGGACGAGCAATCAATGATGCGGTTTGCTCTCAACTTCGGTTGGTGGACAGGCTTCCAGTGTGTAAGGCTGCTGCAGTATGTTGACGAAGGGCTCGAGGGTAAATCAGGCAAACGCTTTGTCGGTAATATTGAGATGGGTAGAATGTAAGAATGGCAGAAATTATGAAGAGGGTTCAGGAAGTCAAGGTGGATGGGGATGGGGGAGGTTTTGTAGATATAGATGCAGGGCATCAGGAGTAATAAGGTGCAACGACCCCAGACGCAGCTAAAAGGGACTACCCTGGCCCGCTTCCATTGCGACAAGAGGGCAAGCGAATGCGTCTCCCAACGGCCCTTTGCTTCATCTTGCCGCACGGTAACGAGTGCTGTGTTTGTGCCTGGCTTAGACGTGGACGACTGGCTTATGCGCACACCCACCGTGGCGTTGGCTGCGCCTTGTGCAGCTTGTAGCGTCATCGGGGTCCACCGTTGGATGGAAGGGGTCCGGGTTGCCTGCAGGGGAGGCACAGCAGCTACGCAGATCTACCCGCTCTGTTGGATTTAGGATTCAGGACAGCAACGCGATGGGCTTATCTACGTCAGAGGCCGCTGTGTGTTGGTCCGCCAGCTGTTGCTTCCAGGATCACTGATTGCCAGGCACAGTGACAGTGGACGACCAACAAGGACAGTGGAGGGACGGCAAAGACAGGGCTAGACAAGGCTTACGGTCTCAACAAAAGAACAGTGCGCCGCTCGTGAAAACACGCTCAGCAGCCCCCAATGGCGACGCCATTTCCAACGTCAACATGCGTGGTGGTAATCATCATCTTCCCTCCAGACCGACTCCCATGCATCTTAGACGCTGCTACGCCTTACGTCTCGCCTGGCGGAGCCGGGAGACGGCACAAAAAGTTACGCGTCACGATGGAATTACTTTCGAGATTTCCACCGCCTGTCAGGGCCCTCTAATGAGGCCTTGCAGCTGCACTGGCGAAACGGAGCACGATGTGGTAGAGCAGGCGGCTGTGTCGAGGTTGCGAGGCGCATAGCTAGCCTCCTTTACTTCAAGAGGCAAGAAATACATGGTATTGGAAACCGGGCCACACCAGCGCAGTATGTGTCCAAAGCAAGAAATCATCAGCGCTGGTCCAGCCTGGTCTGCCCACTGGTTTGATTCCCCTCTGAGCGTTAAGCCACAACCCCAGTTCCCTGGCAAGGGATCAGTCCTTGATGGGACTGGTCTGGTCGTTTGAGTCATTGTTGATTGGCTGTTGGGAGAGAGTTGGTGTTGGCTTTGGTTGATTGCCGCTCGATTTCTGAGCCCTGTCACTGTTGTCGCCATGTTTGACCCAATCGAGCAGCATGCTGCGCCGCCTAATATTCCCCCCAGCAAGTGAATTTATCGAGACCCAATGGAGGCATCAAATCGTACGCGGGAGGAAATTCTGAGCCTCCACGTTCCCGCAATAATTTCGACTCAAATCGCAATAGCCGCCCTCCAGTCTATTGAGAAGGGGTCCTCCCGTCTGAATAAGGGGAGTGGAGCCGCAGACTTGCACTCGAGTTGCATCGAAGGACTTACGCCCACGAGTCCGTCACCAGCACAACACACCATTGGCGGTGAAGATCGAAACGCGTACGAGGCTTCTGTTACAGATGGGCAGCTATGAGTGGACGGGCGTTGCGTATTGCGGATGGTGCTGGCTTATGGCTTGTGTGGCCCTCCGTCTGCTGCCGGCCCCCCAACGTCAACAGTGGATACGGACGTTAAGCCTGACTGGGCGAAATGATGGCAGATGCCAACCGGCGGCCTCAGGCTTGTATGCATCATTCTAGTCTCGAGACATGTGGATTTGAAGCCCGGCATGAGATTTCGTTAACGTTCATAATCTGTGGGCAGCGTGCGACTAGTGCGCCGGTGACCTCGCAAGATTAACGAGAATCACAGATGATCAACTCACTTACACGCAAGCCACGACGCCCTGCTACACGCACCCCATAAATTGATCAACCCTAGATCTACTCCGAATATGCCTTGGACGCGTGTATTCAACAGCACTCAGGGGCTTCCAAATCAGATCTAGAAGTTCATCTTCGCGGGGAGGCTGAGCCACGCCCATCATCGAGCGCACACGGTGGTGATTTGCGTTGGTGGCGCGCCGGTTGAGATCCGAAGGTGGCTTGGTGTTGATCAGATTGCTGAAAAGGGTAAGATATCTGCCGCTGCAGCCTTGTGTGATGTTGGCCTTCTGCTCGGGGCTACCGAATTGGAGGCTGAGCATCTCTTGAACACGTAGATGAGGGCTCGGATGTTCAAGTGCTACGGAAGTATTTGTTGGTGTTCTTCATGTGAGTTGGAAAGTGGCTGATTTGGGCTTAGCCTCCTGTCCCCTCGATGTGTGTTGGTTGTGACCTGGATCAGCCGCGGCGTTGCGAAACGGAGCCCAGAATGGCACCGTTTTCGTTCAGCGATGATGGGATGGATTGTGTTGGGCGTGGTTCACAGGTAGCCTACTGAAATGGAACGACCTATGAGCCTCAACGAGTTTCTCATTGCGAGGGGCGCAAGCTCACCGCCAACATCCTAATCTGGCGACAAGGGATGAAGAGTTGCTCTCTGTACGTCAACTGCTGCGAGAGCACGGGCTTCATTTCCAAGAAAAGAGGACGGAACAAGTCGCTGGTTGATCAGGTCTTCACTCCGATGCACTGGAATGGAGGTGACTAGGCCAAGGAAGGGGTTTCAAAAGCCGATGGGCTGACAAAACCCAACCCCGTTGTTGCCCTCGAATCGACACATTTTCAGATATCATTCAACGCTCCTTAAAACAATTAAAGTACATTCCTTCATCAATAAAGCCCAATTGAGGGTTCAGCTAGGCTTTACACGCGATTGGCCGCCTACTTGCGCAGGGCCTTGGCCTTGCTGCGCTCGCCGATGGTGCGCTTGGTCAAAAGCTCGCCATCTTCGTAGACGGTGGCCCCGCGCATGACGGCAGCCGTTGCCTCCTCGGGATCTTCGTCCTCGCAGAAGGTGTTGACGCGGGAGTACTGGGCCGTGTTGTAGGCGCCGTGGGAGGGATACTCCATAACAGTGTCATCCTCGAACTCGATTCGGATCTAATCAAACATGTCAGCCATTTCTAGTTCTCTTTTTGGTGGGAAGAAAGATGGAAAAGTTGAACTCACCGTTCCCTCCCAAGCGACGTCGGTGGTTACAGCCTGGAAAGTCCAAGCATAGCAGCGAATGGCAGTGCCAGGCTCTGCGGTAGCAATCTGCTGCCATGCCTTGGTCACCTCCTCGCTAGACGTCTCAGTGTTGGCATTCTGCTCGGTGTGCTCCCAGAACATATCCGTCTTGGTCGTTAGCTCGGACTCGGCCACCAGAATACCCATCTTGGCCTTGAACTCGAAGCCCATGCCCAGGTGGAAGGTGTCGGACGAGGTCTTGGTGATGGAGGTGGATGTGGAGACCTTCTTCTCGCCTCGCAGCCAGATGTCGGTCGGGGTGTCAAGGTTGTTGACGTGATGGATTTCATCGAGGTACTCGACGACAAAGCCGCGGTCGCTGTAACGTCATTAGCTAACATCGCCTGAGGTGAGGCTGCGATGACCGTACCCGTTGGACTCGCGCAGGTTAATCTCGTCAATGTCGGGCGTAAGTGTCATATCCTCAATGCTGCGCGACTTGACCTTCTCCTTGGTGAAGATGAAATCAAGACGGTCAATAGACTCGCCCGAGCGACCAGCAATACCAAGCAGCATGCCGGCATTGCCAACATCAAGGACTGTTGGGAGAATCTCGTGGTCCCAGTCGTTCTTGACGTCTGGAACCTGTCAGTCTCACAATTTGATATCTGCCGATGGGCTGTCTTACCAATCTTGCCGCCATTGGAAGTCTCGAAGACGAGGCTCGCAACACCCTCATTACCGTGGGCGTTCCAGCCGTTGGGCCAGATCTCAGCCTTGGTGACAGAGTCGACAGTTGGGTCGAACTCAAGAGTGTTTCTCCTTGTCTCGTCCGCGTCCTCAAAGTCCATTCGGCCGAATGTGTCGTAGGTGTTATCCGTGTAAGTCACAGTGATGCCGCGAATGATCTCGTAGTGACCCTGCACTTCAATCTTCTTGACAAGGATGCCCTCTTTGAATTTGGAGCCGCAGAACGCATTGCCGTCGCCACCACCAGCTCCCTGGATCATGGCATAGTCGGGGATGTCGCAGTTCTCGCGTGGCTGGCCGACGCTCCAGTCTTGGGCTGAGACGGGGCTGGCGAAGAAGGAGATGAGGCCGACCGCAGCGGCGGAGCTAAGCATTGAGAAGGAGACCATTTTTCCTGGGTTTGAGATGTATCCGTAAAAGAACGTGGTGTTCCGTGGCAACTAACAAGTAAAGAATGAAAGCCAATCAGAAATAAAAGAATGAATGTCGACCCGACCCAGCTGTCGATACAGGGAGCTTCTGAGGCAGATACCGGCAGGTGGCTCCATGGTCTTATTAACACCTTGGGTGAGGGGATCAGGAGGTGCTGGATCTCGGAACAAACCGTCTAGGTGTCTCCAATGCAGTCGCTCCAGGATCTGCATGAATAGGGCTGCGGCTGACAGTTCGGTAGGTTGGTAGCCCGAAAGAGGAAGGTTAGCTCTGATCCTTTCTGATAGATGAGGTTGTCCTGCGGAGAAAGCCTTGTTTCAACCGCAATCCTTCAGTGCATTGGCCACTAGATGAGCTTTGCCTGTTCAGCAGAGCTGCGCTCAGGCGCTTCATCAAGCCCCGGTGTGTGCACATTTTAAAAATCCCTACTTAAGTTACAGTGGAAGCCTCACGCGCCAACAGGCATAGTACGGCGTAAGTTATTACTGTCAAAAACATCAATGGCCTCTGAGAACCACGCATCATCGCGTCTAGCTGGAGTGAAGCGTTACCATGCTTCGTTCTATATCATAGGATCTTATAACAGTCACGCCCTGAGCAAAGCTTTGCGCCGTGAGTATCATCACGCAACATTTTCCCCTCAACAACCCACAATCCGTTCGTCCAGGGTCAAGAAGGATCCCATGCGCGGGTATGACACTTTTCTGATTGATTTTCTCGGCGAGTTTAAGCGACACAGGGCTTCAGCTCAGACCAAGTGATGATTCGGCACATGCTCGAATTGCCGGATGTGTAAGGTGGGAGGGAGTACGAGGTTGAACATGGCTACCCCTTGTTTCACCGTCGAGATTGATGATTGTGGGGTTGGGGCTGGTTAGGGGGCTGATCTTCATGCCACCTCCTGAGAAGGACGAAATGCTTCTGCCTAATGGAGGTCTGGCCTCATGCTCGACCAGAGTGGCCGAAGGAGGTCAATTGAACTCGCAGCCCTGGCGGTGTTGCGGTAGCAGTGTTGACATCACCATGTAGCTAGCAGTTGAGGGGAGGTGAGTGTGGAATTCGAGTGGTCCTTTGCCAGCTATACATTACTTGGGTATTAGGCATAGAATAAGGTGTGCTTGGCGACAGCGATTCCGAAACACCCATTCCCCCAGCCAGCCTCAGGGTGACAAGAGATTGGGCCGCCGAGAACAAGGCAAGCTATTTGAAGATCGGCGTGGCCGGCGGAACGTTCCATTGCTTGCTTCCCTTTATCTCGAGCCATGACTGGGCCTTTCGAATGCCTTCGAGTTAGAATGACATCCAGGTGCCCCTTGTCAGGCCCTGCCGCCCACGGTAGCAATTGGTCCCAAACTGGCAACTGGAAGCAGCCTCAGGCCCGTGCAGCGCGCCAGCCCCAATCCCATGAGCATCATGAGCATAGTTTGGACCACTTGCAGGGGCTTCGGCGGCATCATATGATCACCAAAGCTGGGGAGAGTCTGTGCGAAGAAGGATCTCGCCGAGTGTTGCCGACTTCAAGAGATCCGGGCGGAGGTGCTCCGTGCTCCGGTCCTTCGCTCGGGGAAGTGGAGCCACCCCGGCGCGGGCTCCTTGGATGCTGCCGGACTGAGGACCTCGCGTGATCGTCACCAGCGAGCGCAGCAGCCTCCAGGTGCATGGTGATGGCGGGCCATGCTCTTTTCTATCGCCAAGTGTAATTATTGAGCGTCTTCCGCTTATAAATTACTCTGGAGTGTGCTGGTCCCTAGCGGGCAGAGACAGTGTGATGAGGACAGACTCCTCGCCATAATCATTGCAGCTCCCCATGGTGCTGATCGCTTGTGCTCGACGAGCAACAGTAGAAGTGCTACTTACAACCGTGTCCTTCTATCTACCTAATTATTACGAGCGGTAGCTGGGTGCGCATCCTCTTCAGCATCGCTGTCTCCTGCGTCCCCCAGTGTCGACCACACCCGCTCTCCGTTTTCCTGGTTAAACGGACGCGCCCAACGGCGCTCCGTTTGTGCCTGGACACGGCTCAGCTGCTGCCACCGTAAGGCAGCGCAACATAAATACAAATGGGGCAACAGACTCCCAAAATAACGACCAAAATAAGGCCCCGGCACTGGCAGTGAGACTGTCTGCGCGCTTCTCTTCTCCAGCCAGGAGACTAATTCGCGCTCACTGTACGCGTACTCGCCTTCGGCCGCCTCTATTATCTCCTGCCCAGCGCTGCAGGGTCCTCGCCACTTCTCGCAGCAGGATTGGCTCCCAATGTAGAGAATGTCTGCCATCAGATCGTCGAAGCTGCCACCGCTCAAGAGCTCAACAGCTCGGTGACGGATGTTGCTGCGCAATGGGGGCGTGTAGCTGAGGGCGTGAGCTGTTGGATGTCAACTTCGTAAGCCCCCGCCAATCCCTCGCCAAGCCGCAGCCCTACGACCAGTAAGGCCCGCCGATCAGTAGCGGAATGACCTCATTAGCCCGCTGTGAGCCTGACCGAGAGCCGCCGACAGGGGCATTGTTCTGAGTTGGCTGGCAGGAGAGCGTCTGGGAAGAAGCGGTTCAAATATACCCGCCGGGGCCTCAACCAACAGCTTGTCACATTCAATGCCCGATGCTCTGGCTCCTTGCTCTTTGTCCTCATCACTCGCTCCCAGCTTAACGTTAGAGGGCCCGACATCGTGGTGAGTGATCTCATCGTCGTGGGCTTCACACCAACCTGGCCCGATAGGTAGAACCAACAGCCTCACCCAAGACAGAAGCACGACGTCACCAAGACTTCTCTCGCAAGAGAGCGACATATTCGAGAGGAGGGGTCTTTCCAGGTTTCCCGCCAGCAGTTACTGCAACTTCTTGGCTGCCTTGATTCCGGCGTCCAACCACCACCTCACCAGGTGCCATTCCCGTCTGCCGCCGGCGTCTGAATCCCAGATTCCCACCGCAGGTTTCACCACGCCACGGCTGACACAACAACCCAGCCTCTCATCACGATGGAAGCCCTCACCAAGTTGGTCCCTCTGGCGAAGCTGCCCTTTTTGATACACGACATAATTGCGACCTTCGCCGGGTTGACATTCATCTTCCGTCCGTACAAACAACTCGCGCCGCTGTCAGAGTCGGCCAAGCTCATCCTGCACTGCTACGGCGGGTGTCTGCTCTTCACCAACGCTATCAGCTTGATCTTTTTGGTGAGGCCCGAGGTTGATGAGACGACCAAGTTGGTGGCGTATGCGTTTGCCTTCTGGCACTGCTGGCCGAGTTATAGGGCTGTCGTCAGGATACATACGGGTTTGGACACAACGGGCGAGTTAGGGAAGACATTGGGGGGCCCTTGGATTCATCTGGCTGTGCACGCGCTGCTGGTGGTCTTGTTCTTGAACACGGCGTTCACAGTATAGGTGACGGTATATTACGGGAATGTTTTGTATTGTTGCTGGCGTTTATCCTCACCCAAAGAGTCGCAGACCGTCCGCGTCCTTGTTGAGACCTTCGAGGTCGTCGTCCTCGCTCTCTACCTCATCCAACTCCATCTTCTTTCCAAACAATGTCCCGAAGAAGCGGTCGATAGCTCCTTGCTCCCAGGATCTTCTGTCCTCGGGCGCCATGAAGTTCTGCAACTTCTCGTGCACAGTGAAGCGCATCTTGCGCCCCTTGCTCGCTTTGCGATCCACGTACTTGCGCGCCTTCGCGTCGCGGGATGCGGTGAGCATGACCGAAGGCACGTTGGTGGCTTGGTCGGCTAAGCCGTCAACCGTGCGCTGGTCGACGAGCTCCTTGAGAAGTTGCTGGTAGAAGTCGGCGTCGTCGTAGATGTGCTCATCCTCGCCGACACGCTTCGCGCTCTGTGCAGGAGCACACGAGCGGGGGGTTTTGGATCGCTTGACAAGCCGGTACTCGGTGTCATCGAACTGCTGCTCCAGACTGCTGACAAGGCTCTTCTTGCTAGAGGAATCGTTCACAGTACGAACCTTCTGTGACCATTTCTCCAAGTTGGCGTTGCGCACCTTTGCAACCTTCTTGTCTGTGGCTGATAACTGCTCCCAAATCTCTTCACTGGGCGTCGAGACCTCGAAGTCACGTTTTCGCTTGCCACCGGCACGACCAGGGCCCATGGCACCCTTCATATCGCTGATAGTATTCAGGAGCTTGATCGCAGCCTCCTCGGCAGCCTCATAAGGCTCAGCTTCTGGCGTTGCGGCTTCAAGCGCGGGGAAGGTGTTCGCTGCTACCAATGCCTTTTGTAACCGGATGCGCAGGTTCAGCAGACCATCGTAGACCTTTCGCTGCTCTTGGATGGCCAGGCCTTTTCGAATATCTGGGTTGGAGTTCACAGCCAATGAGGCCATGTTTGGCCCAGCCGTGGCCCTCTTCTTTGGTTGTTCATCCTCGCTTTCAGACTCGCTCTCATCCTCGCTATCGTCCTCCTCATCATCTCCAACTTCCTCCTCTTGTGATGTAGAGCCGCCGTCGACAAGATCGTCTAGACCATCGTCCATTTCCTCATCCTCGTCGGAACCCTCGGACTCAGCACCATCGGCCATCGCGAGATCGTCATCCTCCTCATCAGATGTCGAGGACAAATAGTCCGCGGCCGATGCCCGCTTCACTTTTGGCTTCGTCGGCTTGGAGCTCCCACGGAAGGTAAATCCAGCCAAGCGTTCCGCATCAGACTCGCCCAGGGCATTGTCGCTATCGATTTCGGAGTCATTCGCTGCTGCCGTATCCGCCTCAAGATCTAAGTTCTCCGGATCTGCGTACTCTTCACCATCGCTCTCGTCGTCCTCGTCCAAGTCGTGTTCGCTGTCCTGGTCTAACGCTGACCTCGAGACCTTCGATCCTCGATATTCTGGTCCAAAAGATACACCTTCTTTCTCTCTCAGCTTGCTCTTGCCGACTGTGGCATAATGCTCGGTCCCAGCGCCCTCGTCTGCGCTTTCGTCGCTTCCGCTGCCGGACGCTGCTGGACCGTCGGCTTCCGGGTCGTAGTCTGCGTCCATCTGTCAGCTATACAATATATATTTTGCACCACGTATAAAACAAACCTTTGACTATTGGTTCTTCAAATTGCTTCGCGCGGCTTTTCTTTGGCCCAGCCATGATGTATGATGGTCGTTGATGATCGGTAAAGTCGAGAATACCCCCACGTTGAATTTTCAGCGAAGACCGAATTGGACGCTTGAACTTTTAGGCGGTGGCAGCTGGCAATAATTCGCGTGCTGGCCACTGTCGAAGTGGGTCGTCGCGGTAGCTCTCATTATGCTTATTACATACCCTGGAGCTCCATCATCTTTCGTTGAATCACCAAGGTTCAAGTCTCATGCTTCTTTGCAACGCCTTTTCTGAAAATTGAACACGGGTTTCTCTAGGATCGGATACAGAGGGACGACCTCGCTCATTGTGACCGCCAATCAAGGTCGCTTGTGTATTGTTGATTTTCACCATGGCTTTCAAAAGCACTACACGCCAGCTGTTCCGTACGGCTCAGTCCTTGAAGCACGAGAACCCTCTGGTAAAGTTTATTTGTGACTTGCACCTGGGACTTTTCTGACCCCAAGTTTAGGGGCTACCACGCTCAGGCACACCGCCAACCTGGGGCAAACGGCCCGTACAACGAAAGATAACCGGCGTGGATAAAGTAATTGCGGTCTCATCAGCGAAGGGCGGCGTCGGCAAGAGCACAGTCGCCGCAAACCTGTCGTTAGCGTTCGCAAGACTAGGTCTACGCGCTGGTATCCTGGATGCTGATATCTTCGGACCATCTATCCCGACACTCTTCGATCTGTCAGGGGAACCAAGACTGTCAAGCAGTACGTAGAAGATGTGGACTTTGAGAATCACAGCTGACAGATGTAGATAATCAGCTTGTACCATTGACAAATTATGGCGTCAAGACTATGTCGATGGGCTATCTCGTCGGGGAAAACGCGCCGGTGGTATGGCGCGGTCCGATGGTGATGAAGGCCGTACAACAGCTCTTACACGAGGTTGATTGGGGAGGTCTGGATATGCTTGTGCTGGATCTTCCTCCAGGAACAGGAGATACGCAATTGACTATCACACAGCAAGTGGTCTTGGATGGTAGGTTAAGCCCCTTGTGCATGGATTCCTATGCTCACGGCAAATAAAGGTTCTGTCATCGTTACAACACCACATACGCTGGCTACAAAGGACGCAGTTAAGGGCATAAACATGTTTAGGACGGTCAATACCAACATCCTGGGTCTGGTGCACAACATGTCCCTGTTCAAATGCCCTCACTGCAACGGCGAGACGCACATGTTTGGATCTAACGAGCGTGTCGAACGGATGTGTGCTGAGCACAAAATCGACTTCCTGGGCGATATTCCCCTCCACCCAAATATAGGAGAAGATGGGGAGAAGGGAAAACCAACCGTGGTGGCCGAGCCCGAGAGTGAGAGAGCGGCAGCTTTCTTGAAGATTGCTGGGGATATTATGGGCAAGGTCGGATCGACCCAGGAAAAATGACGAGAACAGAAGCATTTGTATAACCTCATCCCGAGTAGCGGATTCATAGACTGTGTCAAGTATTTGTAATCAAGAAGACTGTACATGTTAGACCCCAAGGTGCCCTTGAAGCACAAGCGACCAAGTGCTGTACGTCGATATGCTCGACGAAACATAAAGCATCTCTCCACTGCGAGGTAAAGTGCTGTGTCTTATGCTATGTATCTGAAAGCTAGCTACCTACACTTGTCGTTGTGGTGCCAGTTATCGGTCGATAGTCTGTGAATAGGAGACAGGCCCGAGACGTTAGTTCTGCTACAACGAACATCAGGCGGGTTACCGTGTTAACAGATGCAAATTCCAAATCATGTCCAACGCCGTGCGCCCCGTGTTGTTTGTGAATCTACAATGTAAATCGTCTTGAGGCAGCAAGGATCCTATTGTACGAGCAGGATTAGTCCAGATCTTCGTTCACTTGGTAGATGTGGCGGCTTCGGGAAGGATCCTTGCGCATGGCCTGGCCTGAGCCGGTAAAGCCAACTAAGCAATGATTAGTAGGAGCCTCAAAAGCATAGAAAGGAACGTACCCCTCGCGTTGACGCCATCTGGTGTCCGGAACATGCTGTCCTTCTTGTGTGTCTTTCCAAACTTAGACTTAGCGTTGAACTCCTGCCACTTGTTCTTCCCAGCTTCCAGCTCCTTCTTTGCCTTGATCTTTTTCGCCTTCGGGGGTTTGGGCACATCGTCTCCAAGGGCCTGCTTCTTTGCGTCTGGATAGACAGTTGCGCCGGCAGAAGACACAACACCAGGTCCTGACGGGGGCGGCGGCGCAGGTGCCGGAGGACCATCCGCCTTGCGCTTATTCGACATCGGTCGGATATCCCCCCCGCGCACAGTTTCTGTATTGTCGTAGCCTTTGAACTTGACTACATATATAGGAGCGTTCTTCGAGCCGGTGATGGACGTGATCTTTGCGGGATAGAATGCTTTGTCGCCACCGAGCCATTTTGCCATGACAGTATCATTGACCTGATAGCTGACGGGCGCCTGGGGCTTATCTTCGGTAGTTTCAGCCTTCTTGAAGGCGGGGTGATTCTCGCGCGACCATTTTGGGGCCTCCGCAGGAGGTGGTGTTGGCTGTTTCGGTGCGGGCTTCGGGGCTTGCTGAGGCTGGATTTCGGCGATACCTTCGTCGATGAGCTGGATGGCACTGTCAAGCTCTTCCTTTAGCGCGGCGAGTTCAACGTTGCCTGGATCATCTTTTAGTTGACCCGCAACGATATCCAGCTGTCCAAAGGTTAGCACATGCGACCAGGTGCAAGGCTTCATAGACGTACTTGTTCCCGGTACTGGTTCTTCTCCTCCTGTAGGCTGGCAAGCGACATCGTAAGCGAGTAAAGGTCTATGCAGTCGGAAGCGGATGAGGAGTGTAGAAGTGCTGCTGATTGCGATGGATGTTTGGTGGGGGAGGGCGGAATGGGATTGAGTTACAGACGACTCCACGTCGGTGGTCGCAAGGGTCCAATTGCCAGCCAGATGAGGTCACAAGGAAAGCACGTGATGCCTTCGTCCTGACCCAGAGGATACACCTTTTTGCGCAACTGAACGTCAAATCACGAGTAGTTGCTTTCCACGTCGGGATAGTACTGGGCTCACATCAGTTCGATTATAGGACAATGGCATTCATTGTACATTATGCAAAGGCACTGTCTACGGCGACGGATGACGTTGATCAACCTGTAAGCGACGTACGTGAAGGAGGCTCCCTGACCAGGTGCTATCTCATCAAGGTTGCAAGACAGCATTGGCATAGCAGAAGCAATGCTGGAATCCCTGTAGACTGCCAGGATCTTGGTTGCCCTAGGTTTGCCGTTGTTGAGCCAAAGATGAAGTCAGACTCACGAGAGGCAGTCTGGTGCCCCACATGTCAACTTCCCGAGTCTGGGTTCGAGCCACCAGCAGTGAGTTCCCGGACTTCCAGCTCAGCCAGGCATTCACACCACCACTTCGCCCGTCATCATCCCTCCATCCCGAAGCCGCTCTTCGTTGTCTCGGAGAATAATCAGCGGCATCCCTCCTGTGTTTCTCTCGAGCCGCCCCATCACACAGCACCTATGCACTGCGCATTACGGGCCAATTGACTCCCTCGGGCTTCAGTGGCACCGCCCTCATCGAATTGTCCTCCTGCGTCGCATTGCATCCAAACATTGGGAACACCGAGCCGATATCGCATACGACCAACGCCCCCTAACATTGATCCCTGTTCCGCGGGAACCCTCGATAGCATTCATCTTCCTCTGAGTTACCGCGACTACCGTTCCGTCGCCAGCCAACACCGCGCACTACCCCGGATACAGCGACACTACAGCACCCTGCACGTCGAGACGCAAGCCTCAATCAATCATGGCCCGCGACCGCGACAGCAAGGAGCTGCCAGGCGCATCCTCCAACAGCGGCCAATCAAAGTCCACACGTCCTCCTCTGTCCCGCACCGAGAGTGACAACTCAAACACCACAGAAACCTCGCACGCACACAAGACCAAGAGACAGCACCACGTCGGTCGATTACATGCGCGGGTGCCGTCATCCAAAGCGCTGCATAACAAAGGTCATCGACGGGCGGTATCGCCGGATCCTGCCCACCATCATCCCCAACGGCCTACAGCTCATCGCAGGGCAACGAGCGAGGTTAAGCTCTCGAGGGAATCGTCCAGTACAAATCTGAGCAAGAACGCATCCCAGACGAGTTTGAAGAAGAACAGATCTTATGGCGACGTACACAAGAGGACAAAGTCGACCGAGAAGCTGAAGCGTCATTCTGGGGGGACCACGACTCCTACTCATCGTCCGAAATCGAGCAAATCGCAGGTACACTTCGACCTCGGTAGCGACGACAACGAGGAAGAGGGCGATTGGGTTGATGCGAGTGGCTCGAACTCGCCGCTTATGTCCAGGAAAGGAAGTGTGAATAGTAGTGCACAGTCCTCGCTAAGGCCAACTGCGAGTGCCAACAATTCTCGACCGGAGACACCGATTGACCGGACTACGCAACAGGGGCAGCCGTCACCCGAACGGTCGAGGTCGCTTCAGCAACAGTACCTGACTTCTCGGTTGCTACAGCGAACACCTTCCAGTGGTGCGCCGCCACAGATGACTAGTGATATGGCGCAGGTGCATCCTACCAAGTCCAGCTTTGACTCTACGGGAGGACAGAAAACTCCCTTAACTGGTAGCACCGGCAAGGATGGTCCCCTTACCTCTCGGTTCGTAGACGGAACCTCGGGTTCAGGAGGCGCTAGTCAGGGCTCTACCATTCACCCTTCAGCCAACATTGACGGTCGCCGCTCCGAAGAAATCCCTCGACGCCCAAAGTCTATGGCCGATCTCTCCCGCACTGATCAAGCTCAGCTCAGTGGCAACAAGAGCCCAAGACTACCTGATGACCGGAACGACAGCGCTCTTGTACCCAAACCCCAGCGGAGAACAGGACTTCCAGCCGAAGCATCCAGGATCCAACAAAAGCTCAATCTTCAGCGGGAGAGTTCCGACGTCAAGACTGGGCCCAGCGGACCTGTCAACGGCGGCATGACGACCCCCCTCATCGGCGTCAACGGACCAGGTTACGACGGCGCAAACAGTCGCGACCCTAGGGTTGCAAAATTAGTCGAGCGTGCGGAATCAGAGTACCTAGTCGTCCGCCGCTATCAAAACCCTATTGCTCGCTCGCTTAACAGGCTCAAACACAACCCAGAGCTCGAGAAGGCGTTGAGAATCCCTACCAAGGGCGGTATGACCGGCTCCATCGCAAGTAGACGTTCGCAGCACGCCCGTAACATCAGTACTCCGGCAGCTTCGCGACCCGTCACACCTAGAGCGCAAACGGGGAGCTTTGAAGGCGACGGTGACAACACTCGCCTTAGCGGTTCGAGCCTGGTTGGAAGCCAGGAAGATGATGGTGTTCAGGCTCTGCTGAGGCAAATGTGGGAAAAGCCCATGGACTTGAGTGCGAGTGCTGATTAGGATGGCAACGACTCAATGATCATCGACGAGAGTTGGTTTGAATTTGTGAGAGTATGATGACCCCTCGTCAATGGAACAGCTTTTAGGGACAGGCGTGTGTTTGGCCCAGCGGATACCCAAATTTATTATATAGATCACTTGTAATGATGACAACGGCCTAATTTCAAGTCTAGTGCGCAGCACTTGTATTGTAGTCCTGTAAATGATGAGATAAGTGTACCTGTATATTGTGCACCATGCGCCTGGATCCGACCCCGTTGACTGTTCGTACAATTTTCGTTTACACATTTGGGGATAGAAGGTCGTATTTGACACACCGCTCGACCTGCATTCTGTCAGTACGATGTTCATTGCGAAGTAAAGTGTCGGGCAACTCACGTCCTCGATACTAGCCTGCATGAACCTCCTCGCCTCCAGACCCATCCAGACCACGACCATGGAAAAATCTCCGTGTCTTGCCATTTCCGCACCGCTCTTCGCGCTGAGCTCCCTCAAAATCGGCAAGGAGCTGCTCAGCAAGTCGACATCTGGGTCTAGGTTCCGTCCAATGCCCTCCAGCAACAAGATGCTGATGACTACGTTGACGAAGTCACCTTCCAGCCGGACGTGGTGGTTTCGCACCATGCTGAGTACCTGCTGCAGGATGTCTCCGATCTTGACGTTTCCGAGGGCGAGGGTGTGGGACTTGACATTGAGGACCAGGTGTTGCATTTTGAGGGCGAAGACTTCCTTTTCGAGGACAGCGTCGGGCTGGCGGCAGCGTTCACACATGAGATGACCGGCTTTGTAGCCGTCGAACTCTGCGACGGCGCGGAAGAGGTCGAGGAAGTTGGTGCGGTTTGTGGCGTTGAGCTCGGTCACGAGGCCGGTGTCGATGAAGATGAGCTGTGGCCGGTAGCCTTCTTCGTCGAGTTTGGAGAGCTCGGCCGACCAGCCCTTTGTGTCCTTCTGATGCTTGAAAGGCCGTAGACGCTCCAGGACTTGCTCCGTCACGTCTGTGGAAGGGTCGTGCGTTGCATGTTGACCTTTGCTCAGGGGAATGTCGGGTTGAGCTGCTTGGTAGAAGCGAACCATGATGTTGCCAGGGTGCAAGTCTGCGTGGACGAAGTTGTCGATTAGCAACATACGGAGGAAAGCATCAAGACCCTCTTGGGCGATGTCGTGCTGGAACACGCCGCCTCCGAATTCCATGAAGTCTGCGATGGGAATGCCTTGGGCGAACTCTTCGATGAGAACATTGCGTGTAGTGAAGTCGGTGTACGGGTATGGGAACCATGCGGTCGAGCGATCTTTGAAGTTCTTTCGGAATGCCGTTAGATTCGCGGCTTCGATTCGGAGGTCGAGCTGGAGTTTCATCATCTCCCCGAACTGTGCAACCTCATCTGGCAGCGACAGCCATTCTATCGACGGAATGGCGTTGAGAACCGAGGCAAAGGCGCCCATGATGCGCAAGTCGCGTCGAACGGTGCGCTCGACGTGGGGGTGTAGAACTTTGACGGCGACATATGACGAGGGTACGCGCTTGGGCGAGCTCTTCAGGACAGTCTGCACATTCCTACCCACCTTGTCTTTGTACGACTCGCGCGTGGATTGCTGGTCTTGCGGTGCGGCGAGATCCGGTTTCAACTTGGCCTTGTAGACCTGGGCGATGGCGCCAACGCCCAAAGGCTTCTCGTTGAATTCGTCGAAGATCTCGTCAAATGCCCGCCCGTCGAACGCCTTCTCAACGGTTTTCTTGGTTTGGTGCATGGAATGGGCTTGTGAGTTGGAGTGTAACTTTGACATGATCTCGCACATCTCGTCGGGGAAGACGTCCGATCTTGACGCTGCCCACTGCCCTAGCTTGATGAATGCCGGGCCTGCCAGCTCCATCGAGTTGACCAAGAAACCGTACCACCATAACGTTCCAGAGCGCTCGTTGTCGCGATTTGGCTGCCGTCTTCCAACCCATATTGCTGGGACGGCCACGATGACGGGGACGAAGATGACTACCAGTTGCAGGAAGCGAAACCCAGTCGCAACGGGTTCCCAGATCCACACATCCAGAAACAAGGTGATCTTATGAAGAAGCCTCGAGAAGCCTCTCTCATCATCGCCTATTTGCTTCTTGATCTCATTCCTTGAAATCTCGAGCATGCGGCCCTCGCTCGTCTGCTCCGGATCCCCGTCCTGGTCCTGTGACAGCTCCAGAAACGCGCCAGCTCCCAGAACCGCACCCCCTCCGCCGACTCGCGATAATAACCTCAATGGCTTCACATCATGTGATCTATTGTGTCCTGGCGTCGGTCGTGCTGTGTAAGCTCTTGATGAGAACCTCCCCACGAACCTCGGCGCGACTCTCGATCCGCGACAGCCAAGACCTGAGTGAGCGCAGAACCGGCCCAGAAAGGCCCAGCTTCTCATCTCGCAGAGTTGATGGTTCCCCTCTGATCGTTCCGAGTCTAGCGCATTGTATACAAGAGCGAAATAAAGGATTGGTAATTTAGGGATTCATGAAAACACGTCGAAACAACATGCTAAGGGGAGTCCGGGAGCTGCCGAGTGAGTGACGTCGTTGTGAGGCACGGTGATATCTCGGATAAACATGTGGAGCCAAGTTTCGCGAGGCGCGAGGCGTCATGGAGTCGCGGTTTGCTCCGACTGAGACCCTGGGAACTTTTTTTTCCCTCCCAATCTCGATATCTTATCGGACGCCACCAAGAATCGTATCCTTTTCCTCTGAATCGCGACCCTCATCTGGCAAGTTCTCTTCTCGATACAGCGTGCGATACACAATAAACAATACATACCTTACACGATGGGCTGGTTCTGGGCAGACGCCGCGCCAACTGCTGCGCATACCCCTAGCGGCCATCCGACCATCAAGCCTGGCGCACGCGAGCCTCCTGTAAGTTGCACCAACACCCTCAACTTCCGTCGCTAACGACTTAGGCTGGATGTCCTATGCACAAGAAGACTCTCGACGCCCTGAGCCCCGATGCACCCAAGAAACCCGAGGCCGGTCCCTCCCCTTCCAGCTGCCCGGTGCCGCACGATTCCAAGCCGCCACCATCATCAGGATGTCCCGTTCCCCACGAGAAGAAGGGCGAGCCCAAATCGATCCTCTCACAGCTCAACCCCCTGAACTACATGTTCCCAGATCTATCCCAGAAGCCCGCCGAAAACCAGGCCATCGCGTTGCCAACATCTCGTGAGCCGTCAACTATCCCGAAGGGCTCCGGTGACGGAAACTGGGAGTACCCATCGCCACAGCAGATGTACAACGCCTTGCTAAGGAAGGGTTACTCTGATACCGACGTTACTGCTGTCGAGTCCATGGTTTCAGTGCATAACTTCCTGAACGAGGGCGCTTGGGGGGAGATTCTTCACTGGGAGTCGATATTCGGACAGGGTTTGTGGAAGGGGCGGCAAATATGCCGTCGCGGAGAGCACAACATCGAAGAGGAGCTGGAGAGGCACTGGAACGGCAACGAGCCGGAGCCTAGTCTCATTCGCTTCCAGGGGCGACCGAAGGAGATGACGCCCAAGGCTACAATGCTGCAAGTCTTGGGATGGATCTACCCTTCAAAGTACGGGTATGTTATCAGCTCGTCCACATGTTAGGTTCCAACCTTTACTGACAATACCCAGCACTGAGCCCCCCTTCGACCGTCATGACTGGTACGTCTCACGCGACGTCAACGGCGAGCGCAAAGAGGTTCGCTACGTGATTGACTACTATTCCGGCGAGCCCGAACCAACCGGTGAACCGGTTTTCTACCTGGATGTTCGACCTGCCGCGACACCTTTGGGAGCCGCGGAGCGCATCATTCGATGGAGTAGCGATGTTTGGTGGACGGCTATAGGGGGCGACAAGAGGGAGCAGGATCCGCAGCCCTTGATCCGGCCGCAAATCAAGCAGCTTCTCTCTGGCAACTCATAACGGAATGGTCCCTGAGGCTGAAGAAGCGTATAGAGCCCGGCGGGGCTGTGTATAATCACCTTGATGACTGGACGCTTTTGTAAACAAGGTTTGGCGCTGGACTTTTCGCGTCGCATAGCAGATTTTTATAGTGCTCAGCTCTACTTCACATCTCTCATCAAGATATCGGAACCAACTCTGTATCAAGTGTATATGGTATTCAATGGCCTTAAGAATGAAGGCTGTCGCGCTATTGTTTGGTATCGGAAAAGCGACTTAGACTGCTCTCGAGGCCCTCGCCTTGTTCTCCCGATGCCTCTTCTCCTTTGCCGCGGTCTTCCTGCGCTTCATCCAAGACTGGTTCAACTCTTTCCTATTCTCCCAGAACCAATTCTGGAAGTCACTCGTCGCCCGGTCACCAGCCGTCGGGGCCTGTGCCTCGTCATCCTCCTCTTCTTCCGCAGCGTCATCCATCTCGTCGTCATCATCGTCGTTCTGCGTCGCCCAGAAGTTCTGCATCCTTGCCGGGTGCGCAGTGTCGGGCGTAGGCGCCGCGCTCCTAACATTGCGCCACTCAAAGTCCTGCTTGGTGAAGGGCGTCATAGGCATTACCGGCCCTTTGCCCTCGTCGTTGTCATCCTCTTCCTCGTTGTCGCCGCCACCAAAGAAGCTGAAGGCCTCCTTTGCTGGGGTTTCGGTGTCGGCTTCACCGGCCTTTCTGCGCTTGTAGAGAGCTTCGAGGGGGTGAACCTTTCCGGGTTCGGGGGTGTCTGGTGGCGGGATCTTGATGGTCAGGCTGCGCGCAGATTCGGAGGATTCTGGACGAGCATGGTCGCCCTTAGAAACGGGAGTTGTCTGCTCAGCAGCTTGGGCTGGGCTGTCTTGCTCGCCGCTACTGCTTCCTTCACTGCTAGTATCGCTGTCGTCGTCTGCTGCGACAAGGGGTTTCGCAGAGGTCGGTTGCGCTTCGGTCTGCACAGTGGCCGTGGAGTTTTCCTCTACTTCAGACTCATCATCAGATGAAGTGCCGCTGCTGCTGGTTTCACTGTCGCTTTCCGGTTCCGGCGTAGGCGTCTTTTGCTTCTTGTGTTTCTTGTCCTTCTTCACTTTCTTCGGCTTCTTCTCCACAACGGCCTCGACAATGTTGCCCTCAGCGTCCACCCAACCTTGACCTTCCACAAATTCGGCGTCCGCGCGGTCCACCTTAGGGCCATTGTCCTTCAAGAAGCTAGGGAACCTAGTAGTCTTCTCGAATTCATGAACAGTAAACTCGCGTTCGTTGCCCTTCCTCTTCTTCTTCTTGTCCGCTTTCTCCTTATCAGGTAATTCCTTGTTGGGAGGTATTTGCGTCTTGAGGAGACACTCGGGGCCGTCGGTGTATTTGGTTTTAGTCCGCTTCTTTTTGTCTTTGGACTTCTTGTCATCATCCTTGTCTTTCGACTTGGAGCCCTTCTCACTCCTGTCCTTCTTTTTCCGCTTGACGGACTCGTCCGTCGTCTCGGTCCAGCCTCTCTTCACCTTGCGATCCGACAGCTCGATGCCTTCATCGACATCTGGGTCTCGCTTGCGCTTCTTGGAGCCCTCCTTGTCTTTGGATCCCTTTTTATCCTTCTTGCTTTTCTTTTCCTTCTTCTCGAGGGCCTCGGACGGCTCCATAATGTTCTCGGGGCGGGCCTTCTCAATGCGCATCTTCGAACCCTTGACCACCGCGCCGTTCAGCTTCGCCCTGAGCTTCTCAGCGTCGGCGACAGGCAAATCGACAAAGCCGTATCTCTTCTCGGGGAAGGTCTCAATGGTATGATAAGAGACGTTTTTGGCGTTCGGGGCAGCGGAAGCGGGAATGACAATCTTGAACAGCTCGGCGTCTAGGGGTGTGATGTGCAGTCTTGTGAA
Source organism: Sordariomycetes sp. S80-01Y (assembly GCA_037042185.1). Lineage (NCBI taxonomy): Eukaryota > Fungi > Ascomycota > Sordariomycetes > Sordariomycetes sp. S80-01Y. The sequence continues at coordinate 2,176,848 of JAXQJY010000027.1, read as the reverse complement.
TTCGTTGGGGACTTCGGAGGTGGGCATCGTCGGGAAGGAGGGCGTCGCACAATGATCTGAGCAACGGGGTGCACCACAAGACACCACTGGTCGAAGGGCGGCGCACAAAGAGAAAGGAAAGGCGAGCGGGAACGGTGCGTGTGCGTGAAGGTGAAAGAGAGTAAAGCTTGGGCGGCAGATAAAACAAAAATAAAAAGTGGACCTTGACCGTGGCCGGGGACTCGACTCGGACGCGTGGGGCAGTTGATCTCGACATGCAGAAGCTCCCGAGACAACTTCTCCAAGTCTCACTCCTAGATCAGCCGCACCATTTCTAAACCAACAACAATGGCAACGAAGGATCACCGCGTAAATGCAGACAAATGTGCAGCTGCACCAGATGAAGCGCTGTCGTGTCTTTCCCTCGAAAATGAATAGATCTCAACCGGCTCGAAGGGTCTCATTCGAGGTCATCTTCACATGCTGTGGGGTCTCAGTCCTTCAACAACCTTCATAAGCTTCGTAGCTCTGTCCGAGGAGGCCCTCGAGAGAAACTGTCACCCGATTCCGGACTCTGTAACATGAGGGAGCTGATACCTCCCTAGCTCTAGATTCCTCCGCTGAACGTTGCACGACAGCCCTTGAAAGGAAGTGATCCGGTGACAACCCCCCGCAGGGTTTCACTGGGTACCGACCATGAGCGTTACGAAGTGCACCACGTGGCAAGGAAATGCAATCACCGTGTTTGAAAGCTCTCAACGGCGAACCCGCCGTTACAATCGAACAGCAAAAATAAAGGCTGAGCTCAAAAAGTCAAAAAGATCTGGAGGAGCAGGGAGTCGAACCCTGGACTTCACGCATGCGAAGCGTGCACTCTACCACTGAGTTACACCCCCTGTGATGTCAATGGCTGACTTAATGCAAAATATGAACCTCAAACATCAATCTCGTTTTCGCTTGACGTCGAATTGCTCTTCCCAGTCAGCCTAGTGTTCCCAGAAGTAGTTCAATGATATTCTATTCCACTTCAAGATACCATAACTAGGGCTATCATGGCGCTTCGAGACATTGTCAGGGTCAGCCAGCGGTGCAGATGAACCCCAAGACCAGTTGACAGGGCAGTGTACCGAAAGAAACAAGCAACTTAGGTTTAAGGATCTGAATACGAAAGAAAACAAAGGGCTGCCTGGCTGAACGCAATGCGGGTACTTTGGTCGTGTCCTAGTCCATCTAAGGAGCAGACCCCGGCAGCCACCCGTCCTACGAGTCTCCGCCATCAACCATGCAAACATGAGGCTGATTATCTTCGGAGCACGTGTTTTTGCGTCCGCGGTATCCTACTGAAAGCCTTTTGCCTGATGACCCTCTATAAATTCCCATGTGACTCTCGCTTCCGGGGGAGGCTGGGTCCATGTGGATGACCATGTTGTCCCCAGAAAGCAGATCGGCTGTGCTTTCACTCCCTTCCTCCATGACCGATTCGTTTGCAGCTGGTGTCATCTCATTATGATTGTCGGAGCCTTTGTGGTGTGAACGGTTTCGATGAAACATTTTGTGACCGCCCTTCCGAAGTCGATCCATGAGTGTTCGAGTAACACCCTGGGTACCTAGATGTCCGGGCTCTATCGAAGGCTGCGTGCTGCGCCGACGATGGGCTGAGACACCTATGGACTTACCGCGAGTAATATCGCGTCCAAGAGTTGACGTAGAGACGGAAGCTCGATGGTGCATAAACTCATGCTCCTCGTTAGCAAAGGGGTTGTTATCGAAGAAGGTATAATTGCAGTGAAATGGCTTCTGCGGCTCTTCATGCTCGGCAATTGAGGGCCTTTTTACACCAGAGTGAGCATCGACACCTTGCAAGTACATATCGTCCGTAGGTGGTGGCGCCACCAGTTGCTGGTTGCTGACGGGAGGGGTCAACCATTCGTTGGTGCAGTGTCGACTGAGAAGTTCAGGAAATGAAATCATCCCATTCTGATTTTTGCCGGAGACGATGCTTGGAATCGCATCGAGATCTTTCACCAAGTCGATTAGACTGGCGAGAGCTTCGTAGTGGTGAAGTGATAGGGTGATGGGGCCTGACACCTGAGAGCTGTTTGTCGACAAGGAGGAGGACGTCGTTCTTGGTATGGGATTAGAGGAAACTGTGTTAGGTGACGGCTGGTAAGAGTCTAAGGGTGACTGGCCATCACCACTCCAAGTGACCTCAGCAACGCTGTTCCTTGTCACGATGGTGGCAGTCGTCCTGAGCTCGGCATCACGCGTGCGTGTTTGAACATTCATGTTTGTCGGGTTGACTGTCGCGTATGAGGTTGTTGGCGAGCTGACTGTCAGCGCCGGATCTGCAGCATACGCAGGAGGTGGCACAATAGAGGCGCTATCTAGTGTTGGAGGCGTCAAGCGAGGCGGCGTTGAGTCTGATTGAGCAACACTCCTCAGTTGTGATGCACTGTCCTGCCTCGCTGCATCGCCGATGGCGTCCACAAGATTTCGAATATCGCTGTCGTCGATGAGACACTTTTTCCTGTCATCGTTTACATGGTTGCCGTTCATGTCTATGACTTGTAGTTGGCAATTCTCGAGGCGTCGAGATTCGATCTGTTTCCGTGCCTTGTCTTCCATCTCGCCAGATGTTGCGAGACTGGGTGTTTGTGTCGGCAGTTCTCCCATTTGCGTCCGCGACAACTTGACCAGCAACGCCGGATGGCCACCTTTTGTGAAATCTGTGTCGACATTAACGAGTTCGACTTCATATCGACCTTGGCGGCGAGCCCCTTGACGTTTATGCATGTAGTACGCTCTGGGGCGAGGGGAGCTCTCAACGATGTAGTAGGACAACTCTTCGCTCTCTAGTAGACTTTTTCCACCATTCTTTGCTTGGTCGTTTATGGAAATTGATGGGTTGAAGCATTGTCTAAGAGAGTCTGCGCTGTCCGGGGTTCCAGAATGTAAGGGCGTGTCTAGAGTGTACTTATATGGGGAATTCTTGCTGCTCTCGGCCGCGTTTGGACTTCCTGGCTGGGAAACAAACGGCCCAGCGTCTTTGGTTTGAACAAGGACACCGACACCTTCTTCCGGGACTTCAAAGGCTTGCACAGGTTGTAAACCCTCGGAGGCAAAGGAACCCTTGTCGAATCGGCTCTCCACATTGTCCTGTAGGTCTCCATCCTGCTGGCGGTCATCACTCTCCACAGTTCTCTTCTAGGAGCATTCAGCAGGATGACCAGAACTTATAATACTGCGGCAAATCAAGTTATCAGGTTGACCTGATAGGCTTTCAGTCTCTTGTTCGGGCCCTATAGCAACTTCTATCGAATTTGGAGTGTAATTGAGCCTGGCGTTCTTCTGCCGGCAGGTCGGTTCGGTTTCTGACCAGAGTGTGGTCTCGGCATCGCGAGGTCCAGCGGGCCGTGTCTCCTCCTTTATCTCGGGCGTACCAAAGCAATTCATGCCTGCAGGCCCGTGATCGGTGTTTGGTTGGGAGGGAAAGACTAATCTCAGGGTTGTTTGAATAGGAAGAAGATAGGTCGCCGAGGAAACAGGAAGTAAAGAATGCACACTAAAGATGTTCAAGGCCTTGCAATTGAGAAATGGAGGTTGGAGTTGTTAAGTAAAGAGAGGAAATATCGTCGACGGGGATTCATAAGTGGGTGTCCAGCGAGACCAGCCCAGTCGCTGAGAGCAATTGCCCCCGCGCCTTCAAGCCATCCTTACCAACATATTAGCGCAGTGCGACGGGAGCAGTTTCCCTCTGATGGAGCTTTTCTTTGCCAGTGAAACAGCGAAAGGGAAACCAGGAACTGTGTTCTTTGTTCTTTCCTGCCAAGGCAACGCTTACATTGTTGCCTTTGTTTCAGGGCTCGTGGCGAGTCCGCAGCGACGTGCAAATGAGACATTAGCAATAGTACAGGAACAAAAGCTCTTTATGTAGCAGATTAAGCCTGCAAACTGACCCGTATATAATGTGTGCTGTGCGGTGTTGATGTTTGCTTCGACACACCGTCACAATACATGTTCGTTCGCGGCTCCCCAACTTCGGCAACATACAGGTACAAGCAAATCTTGAGCCAGAATAAGTGTCAAATCTCTCTACACCAATTGAGTAGCTAAGCTTCAATAGTTTTAGATATGCTATAAAGTATGGACACATACATTGCGCTGTGGCGACCGACCCCTCATCTTCAACGGCGAAAAGGAGGTCGTAGACTCATCCTCGGAGCCACATCGTTGCGCATGTGAGCAGGAAGGGCGCATCAAACCACGTCTTCGCTGTTCATATCACGGCTGCTGCATGATAATTGCAAAGAGGGTGCTTTGTGATAAACCCACCTGTAAAACACATGGATTTGCCATGTTTATCAGCCCAACCAACATTCCGATCCTGCGGACTGGGTACACTACGCTATTTTTGACGGATGGTTCCTCTACCGCAAGCTCTGGAATGGCCCGGGCCAGATACCTCGGGAGTCATGGCAGTTCAGCGCGAGTCTCGGACGATTCTTAAGTTTGGCTCGGAACCTGACCGCTTTAAGTCACGAGCTGTCAAGGGCACAGGAAAAATATAACAGCCTCAAGCAACAGTGGCTGGCTTGTAAAGAATGTCATCGCAACCATAACACATTCAATTGCAAACTACTGTGGGAGAAGTACTTGCAAGAAAAGTTGATCTTGGAGGTAGAAGACATCTTTGCACAGACTCTTTCACGACTGCATGAAAGGAGCCAAATGTTGGAGAGTCTTCGCCAACTCAAAGGTGAGAGGGGAATTGCTCAGCTACCAAGTTCTCTCATCAGCGATGGAAACTCGGAGTGTTCAGAGGGTGCTCGCTGTGCCGAAGGTTCTGCTGAGGATTCGGAGGGGAGTGCTGTTCAAGGTCATTGGGCACACTTGCTCTTGGAATAAAGACGTAATGAGATAGATAGCTCAAATTTGAGAAACAGGCCCCAGTCGTCTCTGGATTGATTGTTCAAGACTTTTCTTCGCCTTATAACACAACACGAAAAGGAGGAAGAGACCATAATGCGCTCAAGTCCACGCTCCATCCACTGAGTAGCATGCTCCACTCACAAAGGTGCTCTCAGGTCCCAGAAGGAAGACAACGACCTTTGCAACCTCTTCGGCTGTACCCTGTCGTCGAATCGCGGTGGGCTCGTCGAAAGGAGCATCTTTTGGTCGCCCTATTGCATCCCATGCCTTTTGCATCATAGGCGTATAGATTGACCCTGGCGCTACAGCGTTGACTCTGATCTCTCGTCCTCCAACTTCCTGAGCAGCAGCTCGAGTGAGCCCCAAAAGCCCATGCTTGCTTGCAGCATAGGCGCCGTGGCCTGCCATTCCTGGGAGAGGTCAGTCTCCTGATAAGTCTCCTGCCTCAAGTGACTTGCCTTTGAGGCTGTGGATCGATGCCATGTTCACAATTGAACCACCGTCGACGATATTGTTGAGCTCCGCGCGCATGCAGTACATAGATCCAGTCAGGTTTGTAGCAATGATCCTGTCCCACTCATCATCTTCGAGGTCTGCAATAGATCCCTTGGAATGGTTCCGCCCGATAACTCCAGCGATGTTGGCTGCCCCATCTAGCCGACCGAATTGTTTTACAATTCCGCCAATCCAGCTTTCCACCGATTCCTTGGATGAAACGTCAACATCCGCAATTTGGTACTTCTCCCCTTTTCCCTGAGCTTTGAAGAATTCCTCTGTTGTCCTCAATGCTTCGGGATCTCTGTCCGCGACACAGACGGTTCCGCCCCGCTCAGAGACTATCTTGGCGGTTGCAAGGCCAATGCCACTGGCGCCGCCGGTGATGGCGATGACTTTGCCTTCAAAGTCCATAGTCATCTCGCAAATTCAACCCTGGTCGTATATGTATATGCAGGATATATGATGGGGGATGCAGATGTAAAGTTGCTGTTGCGGAGTGTCCCCCTCAGTGCTACCCCCACCCGAGCCGTGCGGAGACTCGGGAAAGCGGAGGAGAAGGCTCCGCGCCCAGAACCGAGCAAATGAAGTATTTGGTTGGATGTCCCGTTAAAAACTAGACTACAAGAGCTTGGCGTTGTGGAAAGCGACTATTCCAGGTATCTAGAGGCCGAAATCGCCGTCTAGTGTTCTAGGTGTCCACGAGCTAGGTTCCGAAAGGGACCTACTGGTTTCAGACACCAACATACAGACACTCAGCATCTGAAGTAGAACGGCCACTCAAAATGAAAATGGAGTGGTGCACGTTGGAGGTGGTGGTATCATCGTTTTTAGTAGCTCGTCTCAAAGCTGGGGTATCATATCCCAAAATCACAAACCCCATCCCGACGCCTATACACCTTTCTCATGTTCCGGGACTATGGTGTCCTATATTCAGGTTCAATCCCATCTGCATTGTTAAATGATAAAGTGGTCGACGATTCTGTCCTTGCGGCATCGTACTCGACGTCACGCGCCAGCTCTTTCGTCACCAGGATCGCTCCGTTGCCGTCTGTCTTGTGCGGCAAAATCTCTTCTTGGCTGTCGTTGTTGCTTGCTGAGGCTGCGACGGCTCGACTCGATGTGCCGAACTTTTGAGAGTCGTGTGTTCCGTGTCGATTCACTCTTGAACTTGGTATGTACTCATGGCGATGAACCAAGGGTATCGAGCCGTCCTTTGGTTTTGAGTGGTCATTGTACTGGCCTCTGGAAGCCCAGCCGCTTGCAAGACCAAAGGCTTGGCTTAGCCAGGGAATCTTGGAGATGACTTGCCGCAAGCTCGGAATACACGAGCAAATCAACAAAGCCGCGACTTCGACTTCCGACCAAATCATGGCTTGCGCAATGCGATCTAGCGAGGTTAATTAGCGAAGTTGGGCTTGAACACCACAGACTTACATGTTTCATCCTCGTGGATGCGCGTAACGCTGACTATCCTGATTACCGATATAATACAAACACTATACTCAGGTCAGGTTCGATTCTGCGAATGGGTGCTGTGACTCTAACAGTAAGCCGAGCGACAACATAGCAAGTATGCCGACACGCTTCGCTTTCGCCATCTGCAGTCGCCAGACCGAAGGAATCGGCTGAATAAACAATATGAGATCGGAAGTAATGTTGAAGCCGAACTGTTACTGTTAGCGTTGAGTGCTACCGTAGGGGCTGGATGACCTACAGTGCACCACCACATTACCCGCAGGTCCAAGCACTTGCCCTCGATGTCGACTCTGAAGGATGCCTGGATTGGATTGCACTTGAGAATCGGTATCAGTGACTCCTCTATAGCTTGACAAATCAAGAAAACTATGAGGAGCCTGTTGAGTATCATTAAGAAGCGCTGGGGCAAGATGCGGATGTACAATAACGCAAAAGATATCTTGGCGGCAGCAACGCCCCAACTGAATGTGGGCGATATGCCTGCGTTGTACTATCGTCGGGTCAGAAGGCGTAGCCGATCTGATATAAGGCTGTGTCTTACTCTCAGGTAAACCTCGTACGACGGGTCACTGACAGTCTTTCGACGTTGTCCTAGTGCACCTTGTTGGCTGGCTGTGGACTATTAGCCATTTTGGATGAACCAAGAGTTAAGTTTACTGACCAAGAATCGTCAATACGCACATAGTTGTCAACAAAGTCCAACTGATAGCCACCATATCTACGCGTCGTTAGTTGCACGCCAAAATGTGCCCCACAGCCGAGCCAAGAACTCACAATCGTCCATCCCCAGATTCCCCAGACGCCAGCGGATCCACAAGCGCATGAAGACGAGGACCGCGGTTACTACGATGACCGTCACCGACGCCGCCAGCAGCGACGCGACAAGATCTGACGCCATAATGGTGAAGGCATGCAATCAGGCGCCAGAGCACTCGAAAACAAAGACATCAAGAACATCTTTGGAAAGCAGAGCCCGACTGAACCTGGAGAGCAACGTATGGTTATTAGTACGGCGTTGGGCATCATTTCAGCGACAACCGAGTGGGAATGACTCGCCTAGCGTACGCCACGAGAAGCTCGAGGCTCATGGGCTCGAATCCGCCGCCACAGATCTGGTGGAAGCCAGAAGCGTAGCCCGTGTTCCGTCTCATTTTGGCGTTCGAACTAAAAACTCAAGAACAATGCGCATTCGTTGCGGGTCACCGGTTGGACTCCGCGTACGCCGGTCTAATGCATGTCAAGATTGGTCGGGAAGTCCAATCGCTAGGCCCGGATCGCTGGAGCGCCCTCGGCCTTGTCATTGGTGGGGAGCCCCTTTCCGGTGAGATCCAGAGCTTTTAGTCTGGGGAAGTGACAGGGGCTGCGGGCGAAGATCTTCACGGGGGGGGGAGGGGGGCAAATTGGGCTCTTGATGGAGCCTCCCAGCTCACATTCGGTGTTGCCCTCAATAACATCTTTGCTTACTGAAGATGGTCTCGGCGGTAGTCCAGCGTCGTTGGCGTCCACGCAATCTCTACCGGCCTCGATGCCTCGTCCTCCGGTCAACACCAGGCGACGTACGGGGCTAAGCTCCAAAGAACGCATTGAGGTGGAATTGAAGGCTTGGAGGGAGCTTATGCGCAACACCTGGATTGGAAATGGCAAGATTTCGAGGGGTGTTCGACTATGCTCGATTTTGAAACCGTCATTGCTGCTACGTGAGCTCTCCCACCGAGGGGCTGTAAGTATCTTGGTAACGACCTGGGCGAAGTTGACAGGGCGAAACGAAAATAAACGCGGAGCCAACTATTTTACCAGGCAATAAACTTATATGTCGGTGTAGCCCCTTCGAGAGCAGCCGAAATCTGAAGTTTGACAAGTTCCAGAGGCTTAGACGACTGGAGAGTTGAATTGCGGCAAGTATCCTGCGCCGCAATTCTGAGGTGGCCAAAGCCGTTGAGAGCCGATATTGGTCTTTGGTTGCACATCTTTATGATAAATGTTAACAAGATATCTCATCCAATTCTGTTTCGCCGCCTGGTTCTTCGGGATCAACAAAGGTCTCGTGTTGCGAAATGCATCCTACGAGTATTGCAGAATGGCAACAGACTGTCAGATGACGGCGCCCGAACCATCAGCCTTCTGAATAACGGGGATCGGGACGTTCTATACGTCACTCAGCTCAAGAGGCAGATGGCTGATCTCTTTTCGCCTTTGGATAGGTTGCCGTACGTATATATTAGCTTGCAAAATCAAAGCAGAGCAGCTGTGCAGACCCAAACTGGATAAGACGGGCGAAAGCATGCGATTATGGAAGGTTTGGCCGAGGTCCTCACGACGCCATGCCATTTGGTTTTTTTCCTTACGAATTACAGGTGAGAGGTACAATCTGACCTAATTGATGATGGCTTTCGATTCAACTCGTACTAGGCGTCGTGCAGGTCTTAACCCTAGCTGTGCTGCCATCGTTTCCTTGCTGGAAGCGTAGTCCATGTCGGCCCTGATGTACGGTGATTTATGTCAATGCGTAAGTCAGAATCAATGGCAATAAGAACAATGGTACTTCTTATTTTGGCTAATCTGCGTAGATCAACATAGTGGTGGAGTTGGGCTCGGGCCGGAATCGCGCGGAATCGAACTGGCGAACGGCTTCGGCAATAGATACTGGGCGCACATCCACTCTCGCACGATGGTTGTCTAAATCAAACCAGTACCGCATACTATCATGACGTGGCGGCATACTAGAAGAATGCGATCGCGTGCTCTTAAACAGTGTCATTGTCATTCCAAGTCCCGCTATCAAGTGGCATTAGGACCTTAGACCCGGGAGAGAGTACCCTGATTTGTACTCCATCGAAACTCGGCTAAGTGAACATCCACTGATATAAGAACGGGTTTTCTCTTCATGATCACTTTTCCCATACATTGCCACAATGACTGGTTTGTCCTGGGTAGAGATTCCCGCTGGGCACTGTTTCAGCCTTGCCAACATCCCTTTCGGCGTCATCAGCTACGAGGATGCTCCCGAGCCTCGTGTAGCCGTTGCAATTGGCAATCACGCCCTAGATCTCAAGGTCTTCGCAGACGGTCATGGTTTCGACGGCCTCCCCAACCACCAGCCCATCATCGCAGCAGTGAAAAGGGAGACCCTCAACGACTTTGCTGCACTAGGTCGCGCTACGCACCGACAGGTTCGCCAATACCTGCAAAAGGTATTGGCCAAAGACACACCTCTGGCTGATTGCCTTCAAGATAACTACATCTTACGCGACGCCAGCCTACTCCATCTGGATAAGGTGCAGATGCATGTTCCGCTGCACATTGGCGACTACACCGACTTCTACGTCGGCAAGAACCATGCTTACAATGTGGGCGTCCTATTCCGAGGGCCAGAAAATGCGCTTCAGCCAAACTACACCCATTTACCCGTTGCCTACCACGGTCGTGCATCCTCGGTCGCGGTTTCTGGTACCCCAGTTCGCCGTCCCTGGGGTCAGATACTCGACGAGAATAGGAAGCCCACGTGGCGCCCTACCAAGAAGCTTGACATTGAATTGGAGCTCGGCGCCTTCATTGCCAAAGGCAACAAGCAGTTTTCGGGTATTCGAGTTGGTGAAGCCGAGGAGTACATCTTTGGCTACGTCCTATTGAATGATTGGTCGGCGCGTGATATTCAAGCCTGGGAGTATGTTCCTCTGGGCCCCTTCAACTCGAAGAACTTTGCCAGCAGCATTAGCGCTTGGGTTGTTTTAGCGGATGCCCTGGAGTCTTTCCGTACAGAGGGAATCAAAAACGAGAGTCCCGTCCAGCCATATTTGAAGCAAGAAGTTGCCAAGACCGTCTTTGACATTCAACTTCAAGTCGCAATCAAGGCTCGGGATTCCAAGGAGTCAACGGTTGTCACACGTTCCAACGCCAAGCATCTCTTGTGGTCGTTCCCTCAAATGATCGCCCACCACACCTTGGGCGGCTGCAATCTGAACACCGGCGACCTACTGGGCTCAGGCACCATCAGCGGAACCGATCTTGGTTCTCAAGGCAGCCTACTGGAGCTTACTAATGGTGGAAGAAGCCCAATTCCAATCGATGGTAGCGATCGTGTCTTCTTGCGGGACGGGGACGAAGTGACCATCCGAGGCTGGGCTGAGCTTCCCAATGGTGAGAGGGTGGGTTTTGGAAGCTGTCAATCGACTATCCTGGAGGCCTGGGACAATGGTTATGAAATATGACAGTCAGATACCAGGCAGCTAAATGAGTTTAGCGTTTCCGGAAGCTTTTGCTCCAACTTACGATAGGTGCAGTTAAATCAAGGGAGAGTGAGGCCGTTAGCGGTACTAGTAAACGTCCCTGCGTTCAACAAAAACAGTCCGACTTAGGGACGATGATGTTCTCGCCGTTCGTTCCAAGAAGGGCTTTGTTCAATACGGGGTTTTGCTTACTGTTGATCGCTATCAGTTTCAGATTGCCAAGCTATTGCTTAACTATGGCAATGCGCAGCCTTGGTAAGCTGAAGGCATGAGTAATGGTGAATGGCCCGATACGAATACATTCGATTGTTCAGATTAATCTTGTTCTCAAAATAGTTCACATTGATGCAAATCGTATGCTATCACCGCAGCTCCTTGGTTCTCTCCTCTGCCTCAGCTATCCACTTCCTCAAAAGCGTCTCATTCCTAGCCCGGAGCCCAACCTTGAAAGGTTTTGGGTCCGTGGTCAACGAAGTAGGAACCTTGTTACACTCAATTGCATCCATAATGGGTGCATCCTTGGGATCTCGCGCTGGGAGAACCTCGAAAGCGGTGATGAGTCGGATGTAAGCCGTAAAGAGCTCGCGGTTGGCGAGGTGCGAACCTGCACACATCCTCGATCCTGCACCGTATCCGTAGTGAGGCGTGCCGGCCTCTTTGTCGTCCATGAAGCGCTCAGGGACGAACTGCGTGGGGTTCTTGAAACGCGCCTCGTCGTAGTCGGCAGCATAGGCGTTCATGAAGAATGTGGTGCCGGCAGGAAAGACGGCATCATTCCAAGTAATATCCTTGATGGAGGTCCGAGGTAAACATATCGGAATGACTGTCCAGTAGCGCAGGGTCTCCTTGACTAGGGCTGTGACGTAAGGTACCTTTTCCTCCACCAGACACTTTTCCCAGGCATCGCCATCGGGGTAGACCTCCTCGATAGCCTGAAGAGCTTTGGTTTGAACGGCTTGGCCTTGCTTTGTGGACAGAAAAGCCATGCCCATGATGAGATTGCCTGGAACAGTGTCGAGGCCAGCAGATACCATGGTGAGGCAGATCGATTTGATTTCGGCTTCATTGAGCTTCGCTTCCGGGTCCTTCAGGATGTTACCCGTGATGCATGGCTTGTCAGTGCCTTTGGCGATGCGCTCTTTGAGTCCTGTGAGCAAGTCTGATAGATACTTGTCACGACGCAGCCGATACTCTTCTGCCGAGGTATTCTGCTTGCCCCAGAGTCGAAGTAGGGGGACATAGTCCTGCCAGTTGTTGCTGGTCGAACGGAAGTGGGAAATTTCACGCTCAACGTGGGTGATCTCCTGCAGAAGCTCACTTTGTACATCTCCATCAATCCGGTATCCATAGTTGAGGGTCAAGGACGTGTTCAAGGCGAAGCGCGCGAAATGGGGGGTCGGATCAACGTCCTTAGCACCACGCTCGCTGTCTTCCAGCAACTCTTTGATGCTCACGAGTGACTCTAGGTCAAGGATTGGCATGTAGGATTGGACAGCAGGACGATTTAGGGCGGTTCCGGCGGCTTTGCGGCGGTTCTTACACGATGCGTCCCATGGTGAGGTTCCGATAGTGAACCCCTGCGAGGACGAAACGACAGAGTGAAACGTGTGAAACATGGGTCGCGAGATGAGAGACGATTGGTTCGTGATCCAGAAGTACTTGACTGTCTCGTAGGAGTTGACAAAGATGACCCGTTTGTTTCCTAGCCGCGTTTGGAAGACAGGGCCGTACTTCTTGGCCCATTTCTGGGCAACCCTGGCGTGATCGGTGCCAAGTTGAAAGAGATTGCCGAAGAGGGGAACGCCAGGAATCTCAGGAAGATTCTTAATTTTGGGTATATCGGTGGCGTAGAGGTATCTAGCGAGGAATAGCAACACAGCCGCCGCGATGGCGACATAGATCTGGGTCGACAGCATAGTGGAGTGATGAGAGGGACAGCGTATGAGGAGAAAAAGATGAGATATAAGTCCAACGGGAAGACTTAGCTGATGAGGAAGACATACTTATGTACGCAGCCCATCCGACCCGCCTGGTCTTGATGAGAGACTCCCGGTCACTAACACACTCTCCCGTGCTACCCCACATTGGGGTGCGGTGTCATTGCAGCACACAAGCTCGTATGATGATACATTGGACAGCGCGGGGTCAAACAGAGGGTCGAATCGGGACGCTTGGATTTGCTTTACTAGAGTATAGTGGCCTGGAAAGTGCGGAGGGAGTGTGGAGGGAGTGCCTTCAGGTCCAATGGCCAGTTTGATTCCGAAGCCGCCAGGTCCGATTCCGCTGATTCCGATTCCGCTACGTACGGTCGAGGCTGGGATGGGATCTCGACAAAGGGTGTAGTGACAGGTCTTGGGGCAAACCCAATGACGAGAGCGACGGTATATGATCATCTTACATAACGAGGTTGCATGTCGGCCCAAGAGCACCTCAGTATGGAATCTGGCTTGCCCGGCTTTGGCCTTGCTTAGCCCCTGTTCGCACTTACAAAACGGGACTATTATCTACCCCGTCATCCGTTCTTCCTAAGTTAATTGAATTAGTTCAAAGCGCTTACACCAGTCTCATCTCGTAGCAGTGTATACGACTAAAAGCCATGCCTTGCACAGACTTCGAGGTACCGGAGAAATACTCTTACCAGCATGGGTTTGGTTCCTATCATGAGTATATACAATTCTTAAGACGTGTCAGGCTAATGATTCATTATTCTGACCGCTGTATAGATCCGAAGCTGTTGTTGGGTCCCTTCCTGTAGGCGCAAACTCGCCTCAGAAGGCTCCTTATGGGCTGTATGCTGAGAAGCTGTCAGGCACGGCCTTCACGGCACCCAGGAGCGAAAACTTGCAATCATGGCTGTACCGAATCATGCCCTCTGCTGCGCATACACCGTTTGAGCTGTCCGAAAGACAGCTATCCGGACACTCGCCCCGAGGTCAGCAGCAGTATACTCAGATTCCCAACCAGCTGCGGTGGGATCCGTTTGATGTTGTCAAGGGCGCCAACTTTATCAGCGGTCTCCGCCTGCTCGGTGGCGCCGGAGACCCTACCGTCAAGTCCGGTCTTGCGATATACATCTACAGTGCCGATAAAGATATGGACCGTCATCAGGCCTTTTACTCTGCCGATGGAGACTTTCTCATTGTAGCTCAGCACGGTGCGCTTGATATTCGCACAGAACTTGGACGCCTTCTCGTGCGCCCAAACGAGATCGCCGTTGTCCCGCGAGGAATACGCTATCGCGTTGACTTGGTCGACAATGAGGCCCGCGGTTACATCCTCGAACTCTTCCAGGGTCACTTCCAACTCCCGGAGCTTGGCCCTATCGGATCCAACTGCCTGGCCAACGTCAGAGACTTTCAAGCCCCTGTTGCCGACTATGAAGACGACCAGTCTCAGTGGACGATCCGCGCCAAGTTTGCTGGCCAGCTGTTCGACTCCCAGCAGGACCACAGCCCGTTTGACGTCGTTGCCTGGCACGGAAACTACTATCCCTACAAGTACGATCTTGGGCGCTTCAATACCATCGGAAGCATCAGCTATGATCACCCGGATCCCAGCATCTTCACCGTCCTTACGGCTCCATCTCCGGTGGTAGGCACAGCTATTGCCGACTTTGTGATCTTCCCGCCCCGTTGGCTCACTGCTGAGAACACCTTTCGCCCCCCATGGTATCACCGTAACACGATGTCCGAATTTATGGGCTTGATTTCGGGGGACTACGATGCCAAGGCTGGTGGGAAGGGGGGTTTCCAGCCAGGTGGAGCGTCTTTGCATAACATCATGGGTGCACATGGCCCGGATGCGGGGACTTTTGATAGGGCGTCGAACGCTGAGCTGTCGCCTCAAAAGATCGGTGCCGGAAGTATGGCATTCATGTTTGAGAGCTCTTTGATGATTGGAGTTACTGAATGGTCCAAGAAAACGTGCCAGAAGGTTCAAGAACTGTACAATGAACATAGTTGGGGCAGCCTCAAGAGGAATTTCTGCCCTCCGAAAGACGCCCCAGTTCAATAATAGAATATTACCGTCGCTATATCTAGAAGCATATGCTCAACAATTCCGTAGGTGGCATTCATAATATGTAGTCGCAAATGAGACGTGCCACGGTCAGATCCACGCCTACTCATACCACTCACACTTGACTAAATGCACAGATTACAGCTTGTGTAGGCAAAAAGAGACGACTGTAATAGGACCCAAGAGCTGTCATCTTCTCCACATGTAAGACTTGAGCCTGATTCTTACCGCACTCATAAATGAGAGGGGAGAGCGGAATCCCTGAACCCGACAGGCCAATAGGATCCTTCTCACTTTGGCGCTCTGCGTACTTCGTGCAACCATGATTCCAAATTAAGCTGACCTCCGTAAATTCCGTCAAAAAGAACGCTATAGGGCATCTATGTTGGACATATAAAGCGACAAGATTCCACTGCCGGATTCGTTGGAGCCAAAGAACTACTTTCACTCAAGCGCCTGATTCCTCCTCACCGTCATGCCTCAGGTCAAAGTTGCTGCCATTCAGGCTGAGCCCGTGTGGAACGACCTTCAAGGCGGTGTTAACAAGACCATATCCCTGATCAAGGAAGCCAGCTCGAACGGTGCTAATGTTGTTGGGTTTCCTGAGACTTTTATTCCTGGGTACCCATGGTGATCTTCCCCATCTAGCTGTGATACGTTTTCGCGGGTGGCTGAACTTGAATTAGGACCATTTGGGCAAACTCCACGGTCAGCAACGCTGGCTTCATGAACGAGTACTTTCATAATTCGCTTCAGAAGGAAAGTGAGGAGATGGGAAGGATCCAAGAAGCCGTGCGTGAGGCCGGGGTGTTTGTTGTACTAGGCTACAGCGAGAGGTACAGGGGCTCTCTGTACATCGCGCAGTCCTTTATCGACGAGACAGGCACCATTGTCCTCCATCGCCGCAAGATCAAGCCCACCTCGGTTGAGAGGGCTTACTGGGGTGACGGTCAGGCAGACGCACTAAAGGCCGTGACACCTTCTAGCTGGGGCAACATTGGCGGTCTCTGCTGCTGGGAGCACACTCAGCCCCTGTTGCGATACTACCAATACTCCCAGAATCTCGACATTCAGGTCGCCAGTTGGCCGCTGTGCTGGGACCCTCTCCCTGGGCAGCCTTGGCCATATCACCTCACGCCACCGGCATGCAACCGCTTCTCCCAGGTTATGGCCATGGAGGGCGCGTGCTTCGTTCTCGTTTGCTCGGCCATTCTTACCGAGGAAGGCAAGAAGAAGACTCGTCTGGCTGAGTTTGATTACGCGAGAACCCCAGGAGGGGGCTTCAGCATGATCTACGGACCGGACGGATCGCCACTTGTTGAGTCCCTAGGCTCTGGCGAGGAAGGAATATTGTATGCGGACATTGACCTGGATTTCCGTACCATGGCCCAGCAGAGTCTCGATGTCGTGGGACACTACTCGCGCCCGGATCTCCTGGGTCTGCGGGTCACTGAGGAGACACCTGAGCGGGTGCAGTTCGTCAAAATGGAGTAGCGTGGCAGCCCGCTTACGCTATATTCTTATTTTCTGTTCTTTTCCAGATTGATACAACCTTAAAATGAAAAGTTCTCGTAATCCATCAAGATATCATTGAGCTCACGAAAGCGTGGTCCGTCAAAGTCAGCCGACATATGCCATCCTGTAGACATGGCCTCACCGCCCACAGTCGGGCCCGGATCAGACGAGATATCGTAAGGGCTTATAAACTCGTTTGACGGCACGTTGGCCAGTGTCATATCGCTGTTTTGATTGGGATTTGGTCCGAACGTCGGATCCCACGCCGGTGCTGGAGGGTTTGCGAATCCATGCTGATTCTGCGCATCCAGATCGATATCTGACGGCCATTCTGGTAGCGCAGCGGTCGACACACCTGGTCGTGGTGGTACTGTACTGCCTTCTCCTGGTTGCCCCGTCTCTGTTGGTGGCTCAGTGAGTTGGGAGTCGGAATTTGGCGGTTTCAGTCTATCCACAGTCTCTCGAATGACTTTGAGTTTCTCGTGAAGTTTTAGTGTTATGCCCGACTTCTGCGAGAGCTGGCGGATCAAGTCCATAGCCGCCACGACGTCGCTCAGACAGGCGGGAGCGCTACCGCTGGGACCAACGCAGCAAACGACGAGTAGCAAGAATGACAGAGCAGTCTCCAAGAAATGGTTGAACGTGCGATGCTGAGCATGATAAATATCAGTCTCCTTGCCCAGATATACCAGCACGCGAATTGTGTCCTGCGCAATTTCCAGTATTGTTTGCGTGCTCGAGGCGTCGTCGATGCTGACAGGATTCAAGGACGCAGACACTGTGGCCGACTTTCGTAGGATGATGGTTCGCATCTGGTTGGCTCGGAGATACAACATCAAGCGAAGCTTGTATTCGCCACGCGACTCTGTAGCAGGATCATACTTGTCGTCCGCACCACGGAAACGGAGCTTCCTAGGAAGGTTTTTCTGCCACTGGATGAGCCGATAATCGGCGAAATCGCGCACTGCGTCGGGGCTCTTGTGGGGGGCTGACTCTGGTCGCTGATCTAGCAAGGTTCTGCGTACGTCGGATGCAATCTCGCTATAAGCTACCATTTGTTTGAGGTATGCTGTCGATAGGTTTTGTGTGTCCGGGAGTGCTGGCTGTCGCGTGCTCATGATCTCGGCATCGGATACTGCAAACGGCAGCCCTGTACCAAAACTCCATCGACGGTCGAGTGTGTATACAGTCCAGTACAAAGTGCCGGACACGATTCCGCTCTGAGAGTCGCGGTGGCACAGCTCATGCAGCAAGCGCATAACAGTCCCTATGCATCTCCAGGCTTGAATCTCTCGGTCGCTGAGGAAGAAAAACATACATGCCAAAATCAACAAGTGAAGGTCGTCTTTGTCGACATCGTCGGTATGCACGCGAACGATAGCAGCACTGAATATTTCATGAACGAGAGGGCTGGCGGCCTCGACCGCACTTGATAAAGCCAAACATGACACAAGACCAATCATGAGACAAGCAACGTCTTCGATGCGCCGGTCATCTTGGGACTTGTTGGCTCTTGCGGCTTGGATCCGCTCTATGGTTACTCCAATGTCGAGAAAAGGGTACTGCATTCCAATTTCCTCGTCATATGTATGAAGTATTTCTGCCCAAGAATCCATCTCGAGCAGCTCGAGCACACAGCCATCAGACTTGTCACCGCTGCGGCGAGCAATGACTTCTCGTAGCTGCTGCGTTCTAGCCAGAGTCGGCCCGTGATTAGTTTCTGGCCTGAGTGTCTGCTCGGGGCTATTGGCGGTGATTCGGGACTCAGCAAGTCGTACGTAATAGTCGAAGCTCCCTGGTATTGGCGAGCTCGGAGTTCTTTGTTGGTTGATGGCGTCTTGAGCGTTTGACAGCCGAGTGCGAGTGCTGGTGCTCTCCTCAACCCTCGGTCGTGACGCTGCCGCGTCTCTTGTGGCGGCACTAGCGGTGCATGGATTAGACTCTGTCCTGGGTGGACTCGATCAGTTTTCGATCTATGTGGACTGCGTGCCGCAATTGAGTAGTTCCCAGAGACTTACGAACCGGTACGCCCTGTCCGGAAGCGCGTCGCCCTTGGATATGCGCACGTCAAGTCGCTGTCTCGACAACGCTCACATGGCTGACCGCCGCTGCATTTGATCTTGCGTCTCTGGCATCTTTCGCTGCGGTAATCAGCCCATTGATCTCATCTAGTTGCAAACCCGTTGGGGGTGGCACGGGCGCTATGAGCAAACGCACCACGCAACCGCTATGTAGGAACGACGCTTGCGCACATTCGATGAACCCAATTGGCTGGTCATTAGGTTCCGGAGCGAAGAGCCGATTGGGGAGCAAGAGATAGTGTAGAGGGTTTGGTGATTGGTGCACAAAACAAGAGTGATCTTCTCGATCACGGCAATGTGAAGTTGGGCCGCGAGGTTGCCTCCTAGGCTCGATGCGGGGTCTGGGGAAATCATTGGTCGGGGTGATTGGAGTCGCCTGGATGGTTGTTCCTCCCCATAAAATCAGGCGGCCTGCTACGAGAGCTTGAGAGCCAGTGGCTACATACCCGGCACCTCTCCTCTTCTAAAGGCTCCGCGTCCGAGCCAGGCATCTTTTCAGAGCGGTGAGAATGCTGAAATATGAGAAGTTAAATGCACTCAGCAAGACGGATTATCTGAGTATGTGGAATGATTCTATGGACAAGTATTGGAGGCTTTTCGGTAACTACGGCCAGTAAGTCCCCCATGATGGGCACATGATTTTGTTTGATCGGGAACCAATTTTCGCTCGTTGGTCATCAATAGTGAAATACCTCAGCTCCCGTGAACGAAAGTCTTAACGTCTTGCAAATTAACCTCACGGTGATATACCGCCGTCAATATACACGTGGCCATCTTTTGTCCAATCTGCAGCAACTTCCAGCTACATGTGAGGATTGCCCAGCCTTAGAGATACTTACCACGGTGGATTGATGTAGTATCAGACCCCGTTGATTCCAAGACAACATATCACCGCTGAATAACTACTGATGCAAGTTGAACGTGCCACAATATTGGATTTAGAAACGCCCTGTCAAAACACTTTTGAGGGTGTAGGCTGACCTGTCAACGACCCAAGAGAAGCTCCAAGCTTCAACAAGCGGATAAAAGGGGGAAATTTTCAGAGTAGCCGAGGACAGCACTTCCGGATTACCTAAAATGTCTCGAATCGACCCTTGCGATGTTCTCTCGCTTCAAAGGGAGAACGACCCTTGATGGCTCACAGATTCACATATTCTCCACGCTTGGCCGGAAGGGCTGGGCCTCTATTGGTATGGAAAGAGTATCTCCGAAGGTATGATATTGCAGGAGCTATCTTTCCAGTGGAAGTTCTTTGCATGCTCAACAATTCTCGTAGGCCAAGCCTCAACGTCGTGCACCCCGTAGTGGTCGCGGTACTGGGGAGTGTGCCTACCAACGAGCAACGCCCAATTCTCTTAGTTGCAGTCAATAACCATACCAAGTGGAGATTTCTAAATAAACTTTCAATTCCTGTCATTTTCAAGCGTTTAAATATCTCAATGCGGGGCGTTCGCGCAAGCTTCACGCATGCCCGAAGACGGGGAAAAGGATCACGAACTCTTCTCTCGCGCGTACCTCGCGCGGCCCACTGCTAAAAGTCCCACCAAGTCCCACCGAGACGCTATTATTATACGCACTTACCATGTGAGCTTGTCAATCAGTCCTCCAATCCACAGCAAAGCCTGAATCTCGATAGTTTATGAGGCACCGCCTCCTAGCGGAGCACTTGAAGCCTCGGTAGTGTACAAGTCCGAGGAAGAGAGTTGCCCTTGAAATTTCATAGAACACAGAAAGAGGAGGCCATGTGACAACGCGTGGTCTTGAAGCAAGGGCATCTCTGCTATTCATGACGCTGGTCGCCCAGGCGAGGCAATAGATACTCATCTCGATGGCTCGGTCTCCCAATTTCACTGTACATTAGCTTCTTAAGTCTGTGTTTACCGTGAACCATACCGGAATACTGTATACAGACTTCAATTCTGAAAAAGCTAAGCGATTTCACGCGGAGTAAACCTCGTTCGACTGAAATTAGTGGTTTCACAGCTGTGATCTGGGTTATCAAGCAGCCAAGACTTGATCTGAGCTTGAACCCACCAGCATTCCTCAATGTACCCTAATTCCGGTATCTATCTGAGTAAGATGGAGATTCTCTTGGTTACAACTTGGCCAATTTTGAGCTGCCTTCAGGGGAAATACACATCGTTATTTAACGATTCCAAGAAAGCAAGCTCACCGTCTTCAATGAAAACCATGGCGAAGGACTCTCAACGCTTCATGCCTTTCAACAGGACATCCAAATTTCGATCCCAGAATCCCTGCACCGTCACACGAGTAAGTTGCGACGTGACCATGTGATGGCTGATCGACGTTGTAAATAATAGGACGAGTGGCTTCGGATCCGTGCTTCCAAAATGAAGGTACGTCCCAAGCTCCGTTGACCCCAACAACGCAGCCGCAAACAGGGAGCATCTCGGGGTTATAACTGATTTCAACACAAGCCTGCTCCGTACGCTACGCTTTGTCGCCAAGGAGCAAATGTCTCGGGGGTTGAACTTGGGTTTCTCATCATTTCAGACTTCCATGCACGACGACCCAGGACATGCCCTAGACCTCGGAACCGGTGCAGAGGTCAGGGCGAAACGTGAGATTTACGGGGAAGAAGTGGGCAACGGGGTCAATGTATACAATTATTTTGTAAATGAAATGGTCATCACGTCCGACTTGGCCTTGTCACGGGCACGTGGTTGGATTGGCCGGTGAGTGGCTCGGCAGCGCGGAACACGGAGTCTCGGTGTGCCGGCGGAGTGACGGACATCTCCAGGCACAAGCCCGTTCGACCGAGACAAGCACACAGGTTAGCCCGACAGACGTGGAGAAGGGCTCAGTCGAGAATCGACGCCAACGAGAAACAGGATCAGAGCGCGCGAGACGGCGCGTACTCGGCCAGGGCTCTGGTCGCCTCTCAGATGCTCGTAATGGCGCCACTCCCCATTGACCAACTCCACTGCGCAATGCACGCGTCCTTAATAGTGATGCGACAGAGTTTGCAAAGCTTGAGCAAACCCTGCGGAGAAGCTTAACAGTCAAGCTTAAAGACTGGAGTTGCGAGTTAATGTTGGGGATGGTGGGAAGTGGAGGGGATATGCGTGGTTGAGCAGTCGTGCCTTGAGCGAGCAGTGGATGATGATGATGATGGAATGGAAAGTGATGATGAAATTGGAGAAGAGCTATCATGTGTGACGTAAATGTGGACAGGAGGACCTCGACCAGCGACGATCCTGCAACCCTCTTCGCTGTCCAGCCCCAGAAACTGGCGAGCCTGAAGAAGAATCAGGAAAGGTGAGATGAGCAGCATCGGCGATTTTGCAGCAGCGGCTGGGCTGGGCTGACGCTTTTCTGATAGTTGATCAAATGGTTCTGGCCAGTGGCTGAGAAGCACAGTCACTGGCGGTTTTGCGAGCAGGTTCGGCGTGACATGACATGACATGGCAGGCGCTGGGGGAGGAGACGGCACCTCGGAGGCGTACACCGAATCCGTCATTAGAGGCATTAGACATAGCGCCATTTGTTAATTAATTCCTCGTACCATCTTCAGGGCAGACAATGGACTTTTGCAGCTCGCAGAGGCCGCTCTTTCCGGGCGTGGTGACTGCCGAAACGGAGAGCCGCCACTACTGGTCGAACCCCACAGGGAACCGGGCCCGGGTCCACCAGAGCTCCGCTGAGCCTCCATTGACTCCTGCCTTTGCTTCTGCCTCTGCGTCCGCTTCTGCTCTGCATGCATCAATCATCAACATGCGACTCCATACAACACCCCTGGACAAGCCCCAACTGGGCCAAGCGCACAGATCGCGTCCCACCGATGTGCACCCTCCGCCCTCCCTACTCCGTACCCTCCATCACCGCTGCTGACCTCCTGTGAGCCCCCCGACACCACCGCGAGCGCGTGTCGACTGGTCTAGGCATGGCGTCATAATGCGACGTCTCAGGCGCCCCTGTCCAGCGTCAACACACACACCACACACTCACGTAGAACGAGACACGATCGCGAGGGTGGCAGTTTGCAAGATTAACGAGCCCCGAGTTATGACACGCGAGCCAGATGTGTGCCAGATGTGTGCTTGGACGACCTGGTCAGCTAACGCACAGCCCAAGTCTGGACGAACTGGAGCCATTGCATTGCAATGCAAGCTAACGCTGTCCTTTCTCCCGAGGCCCCATCTCATCGCCCAGGCCCTTGACTTGAAGGGCCCTTTCGTCTCGAGACCCTGCGCCGCATCGGAATCGGCATCGGCACGCTCGAGCAAATGAGCCTCACAACTCGACGCTCTCCTCATCTTACTGTGCGTCCTCACCTGATTCAACCGGGCCAGCGGTTTCAATTTACCCCCCGGAAAACGGCATCTTCCTCTCCGCGGGGAAGCACGATTCCCACTTAGCCCCGACTGAGACGTCCCGTTCGCCCAGATGGAGATGAGCATCAGCGGGCTAAGCTATCTCGGCCCTCAGGTCTTTCCGCCAGTGCGGGTGAGACCAATCCTGGAGCTAACGCTTGCTGGGAGCCCCAGAGATCGACATATGCGATTTTCAATCATCGTGTCATCGCTCGCGGCCTCCATCCAGGGCAACTGACGCACGTCTTCTCCGCTTGGCGCTTGGTGCCCCCGATTGCCCTCCCCAACTTTCAGATTAACCCCGTGGAGTGGTGTGTTCAGTCGCCCCCGTATCATATAAACCTGTCTCCCACCTTACCCCGACACATGGTTCACTCGTCTGTCCTTCTTCCTTAACTCGCTCGAGTGTGATACCCTCCCTGTACATTGCGTCTCCATATCTACTTGCTCGATACCCATACAGGCGTCCAAGTCACCTGTTGTTCATAAACTACATCAGACTTCCTCGACTCCAGCACCAATCAACTCTTCAACCCCCCGAGAATCGCCATGGCTACTGAGCACGCTGGCTACGCTCCGCACGCGGAGAAGGACGCCATCAACGGAGCTTCCACGCACCACCACCACGGCTTCCACGGGGCCGCGAACTACTCTGGACACAACCATGGGCACGGAGGCTTCAGTGCCGCGGAGGGCGCTTCTCTTCACCCCGGTGTCTTCAGGCCGTACGAGCACCGCAAGTTCGCCAACCCTGCGCCTCTCGGTCTCTCTGCTTTCGCCTTGACCACCTTTGTGCTCTCTTGCGTGAACATGCAGGCTCGCGGTGTAGAGGAACCTCACGTCGTCATCCCTCTCGCATTTGGCTATGGTGGACTTGTTCAGCTGTTGGCTGGCATGTGGTGAGTGCTCAAACACACAACGACAAGAAGGCTTTTGCTAATGGCTGCTAGGGAAATGGCTGTCGGAAACACTTTTGGAGCGACCGCTCTCTCGTCCTACGGTGGCTTCTGGATCGCCTATGCTCTTCTCTTGACTCCTTCCCCATGGGCTATCATGGAGGAGAGTGGACCGTACATGGGCAACACCAACTCTCCCGTGGGCTTCTTCCTCACAGGATGGTTCATTTTCACCACACTGTTGTTGATCTGCACTCTCCGCTCGACCGTCGCCTTCTTCCTGCTCTTCTTCACTCTCGACCTGGCCTTCTTGTTCCTGTCTGTTGAGCACTACGCCGCCGACATGGGTAACGAGGCTGCTGCGCTTGGCTTGAAGAAGGCTGGTGGCTTCTTCGGTTTCCTGGCCGCCTTCCTCGCCTGGTACAACGCCCTTGCGGGTATTCAGGACTCAAGGTATGTTTCGATGCTGTATATGAGATGGAAGTGTCTAACGTTTCTCGCAGCAACTCCTTCTTTACCGTCCCCGTCATTCACTTCCCCTGGTCTGACAAGGGTCAGGAGATGCGCGCCAAGAAGACCGACTCTGTCTGAGTCAGGCCATGAAACAGTACGTTAAGGAAGCTTGGACTTTGCAATTTATGAGGGTCTTGAAAACGTCAAGAATGGTTTCCTGGGTTGTTAGGAGTTAGTGTGCGGTATCGTGGGCGCAGGATACCCTCTATGTTGTTATATCCCTGGCTGCTCAAGGGTAGGCCTTAATGCTTTAACGATTTTTCCAAATTTGCTAGTTCTCCGTTCTCGATCGGCACTGCTTCCTCTCAGTCTGTCATCTTCGTCGCACGTATTCAGGTGGCAACTGTTTTCTGTTGCCTTCATGTACGACGGTCGATCACGAAACAAAGCATCCTGGATTCGATTTCGTAGAAGGTGTGCAGGTTTCCTCCGTCAATCCACCTGAGAGGGGCTCGTGAGGGTCAGCGGCGCCCACCGACTGTAGGCCTGCAAGCTTCACTACATGCATGCTGTCACGCGGCAACATTTAGCAATCGAGGGTACATAAGCCGCCGTGCCGTGTTATGGGATTGGTTCCTTCGGAGATAACCTCAAAAGCCAAAAGACGAGCAGTCTCGTGCGTAGCTCGCAGCTAATTCCAGAGGAAGGGGGGATTCGGTCTTTTCAACACCGCTCGGTCCATCGGCTCCGATCCGTCCATGACCAACAGAAATACACCGGCGAGATCTGACTTGACCAACGCCTGAAAGCTTTAGTCAAAGCGGGAATGGCTATTGTGGATGCGTGCATCCCCGCTTATTCCCGCACCCTGCGCCAAGGGTTCGTGCTGCTTGATTGATGAAGCGACGGGACCTTTTTTTTTCTTGACTGCTTGACTTCTCCTCTCCGACAAACCGCCATGGGGGTTGAATTGCGGAAGACTGTGCTGTAGCTTCGTTGGTTGATGCTCCTCACGAGCTTGGACGCTTGATAGCTCGCCCTCTTCAGGATCCATCCCATTGTTTGCGTTGGGTTGTCTCACTCGCTTTCTGAACCCTTGTCCCTCACTTGATTCGGCAAATTGTCCGCGGGGCAATTCGAGGCCTCGGCGCCATGGCGGAACAGCAACAGGTGGTTGATGTCAAGAAGGACGACCAAGATGGCATACAACTCGAGACCGACAGGGTGAAAATGGACAACATGATGCAGGAGGAGAAAGGCTCGGGGCAGGACAACAATGCTCCCCCTCCACCCCCGAACGGCGGCTACGGCTGGGTCTGCACCGCCTGCGTCGCCGTCATCAACGCCCACACATGGGGTCTCAACTCGTCCTACGGCGTCTTCCTCGCCCACTACCTCGCCAACGACACCTTCCCGGGCGCCTCGGCCCTCGAGTACGCCTTCGTCGGCTCGCTGTCCATATCCATGGCCCTGCTCATCTCGCCCATCGCGACCATCGGCGTGAGGAAGTTCGGCACCAAGCCGACCATGATGCTGGGCGTGGTGCTGGAGTCCGGCAGCCTCATCTCGGCGAGCTTCGCGTGGCGGATCTGGCACCTGTTCCTGACGCAGGGCGTCCTCTTCGGCCTGGGCATGGGCTTCCTGTTCGTGGCTTCGGTGCCCATCGTCCCGCAGTGGTTCACGACCAAGAGGAGCCTTGCGAACGGTTTCTCTACCTGCGGCTCCGGAGCCGGAGGTCTCATTTACTCCTTTGCGACGGGTGCCATGATACAGAACCTGGGGTTGGAGTGGGCTTTCCGCATCTTGGGCATCATTGCATTCGTGGTCAACACCATCTGTACCATCCTAGTCAAGGATCGCAACAAGATCATCAAGGCGTCGCAGCTCGCCTTCGACATGTCCCTCTTCAAGCGACCCGAGTACCTGCTCCTGCTCGGCTACGGATGGTTCAGCATGCTGGCCTACGTCGTCCTCATCTTCAGCTTGGCCAACTACGCAAACTACATCGGCCTGGGTGCGTCAGAAGCTGCACTCGTCAGTGCCTTCTTCAACATGGGGCAGTGCTTCGGACGACCCCTGACCGGTTACTTCAGCGACCGGACGGGCAGGATCAACATGGCATCCTTCATGACGTGTCTGGCCGCTGTCTTCTCGCTGGCCATCTGGATCCCGGCAACCAGCTACGGGGTCCTCATATTCTTCTCAATCGTCGGCGGCGCTGTGGGCGGAACCTTTTGGGTCACGGTCGCCCCCGTCACGGCCGAGGTCGTCGGCCTTCGACACGTTGCCTCGGGACTGAACATCCTGTGGCTCACCATCGTCCTGCCCTGTCTGTTCAGCGAGCCCATCGCCTTGCAGATCGTGGAGGGCACGGGCTCGTACCTCGGCGCGCAGCTCTTCGTCGGCGTGACGTTCCTCGTGGCCGCGGCGTGCACCGGTGTGCTGCGAGGGTGGAAGATCGGCGAGGTGGCCGAGATCTGCAGGGTCACGGGGCAGGATAGGAGCGAGCTGGACGCGGAGAAGCTGGCCTACAACGAAGAGCTGAGTGCGGGTGGGAAGAAGGCCGGGAGGAAGAGGATGGCGGTGGACTGTTGGAAGTGGAAGAAGGTCTGAGCGTACCGCGCGGCCCCGTAAAGGAAAGTATTATGGACGTCCGAACGATAAACATCCTGCGGAGTAGAAATAAGCTGCAACTCACGCCGATTTGTAGAAGATTGGTTGTGGGTGAGCGAACGGAAGTTTCAAATGTCAAGACCTTCATCGAAGGTTAAACAGGACTCGCCCGAAGGACGGGGGGGCAATCTGAGAAACTGTCTCGTCGAAAAGGCACGCCCCGCGTCTGGGAAGCATGTATGCACAAGCAGTGTAGTAATCACGCAAAGATGAACTCAGGGCTATTGAGTTTTTTGTTCAATTTCAGCATCTAGCAGAAGGCTCTCAAGAATTCTACCAACGCCATCATTGCCATCGCTTGGCCATAGGGCATGCTCGTCCGCGGGATGTCCTTGTAGTGCTGCAGGTCAGAGCCCATGCCCGTGCCGAACGAGGTATTCAGCAGCTCTCCGTTCTCGTCGATGTTGTCCAGCACCGCGCGCAGCGCCTTGATGGCCATCTTCCGGTGCTCCTTGCCAATGTACTTCTTCCTCTCAGACTTGAGAAGGCCGTAGGCGAAGCCGGCCGTGGCGCTGGCCTCGACGTACGACCCCTCGCTCTCCGGCACGTCTAGCAGGGTGCGCCACAGCCCGCTGGCCTCCTGCAGGGGCCCGAGAGCCTCGCTCTGGCTGACGAGGGTGCTGATGAGGTGTTGTCGGATCGCGTCGTCCTGCTTCAGGTTGAGCAGCTCGATGAACTCGGGGATGACGATGGTGACCCAGCTGTTTCCGCGGCCCCAGCGTGCGTCGGCGAAGTTGTGGCCGCCCTCCTTGAA
The DNA here is from genome assembly GCA_037042185.1 of Sordariomycetes sp. S80-01Y. Taxonomy (NCBI): domain Eukaryota; kingdom Fungi; phylum Ascomycota; class Sordariomycetes; species Sordariomycetes sp. S80-01Y. Next base: position 2,149,017 of record JAXQJY010000027.1, on the reverse strand, counting down.
GGTCCAGCCGTGGAAGAACAAGCCCGACTTGTGGTCGAACAGGTATTGAATGTGAAGAAGGAATTGCCTCTTGGCCTCCTCGACGTACTGGGGGCGGTTGAGCAGCAGGCCAATCTTGGCCAGGGGCATGACCGTCATCATCAACGTGTCGTCCCACAGCTGCTGCTCGTTGACTTCGAGGTAGGTGATGTGCTGGAAGCCACCGAACTTGGTCCTCGGCAGGTCGTGCATCGCCCACTCAGCCCAGCTGTCCAGCCACGGCAGGTACTTTTGGTTGCCCGTCTTCTCGTAGACGTAGGCGAGGGTCAGGAAGACAGCCATTGTGTTGATGTTCTTGCCCTTGTGCCCCTCCTTGAAGAGCCGGGCCTCGAACCAGTCCTCGATGATCTTGAGCCATTGCGGGTCGTCTGTCAGTTCGTAGTACTTCCAGATGCCGTACAGACCGATGCCGTGCGTCCACTCCCAGTCGTTCCAGCCCTTGGTGTCGATGACCTGGCCGTCGGCCAATGTCATGAGAAACTCGCCGGTCTTATCCTTGATGTTGACAAGCTCGTGTATGAGCTTCTGGATCTGCTTGTGGACATCCGCCGAAGCGATGTCCTCAACGTGAGTCGGCATGATGGCGGGGTGGAGGGGTCACGACGCGGGGTGAGAGTCGGTGCTGCGAGTTGCCTGACAAATCCAGGAGCTTTGGTCGAAAAGGGGTTCGAGAAAAAGGGGCAGAGGGGTCGATCAATTGCCTGATCGGTCTTCAGACACGCGATGACGACGTTGAAGTTCCGTCCGTTCCGTCAATTGTTTAATCTGGGAAAAGAGACAAGGAAACCAGCAGGATGTGCGGTCTTTGTTAACAGTCAGGAGTTGGAGAAATGGCCAAGCACCCCCTCTTAGTGGCGGAAGAATTCATGCGGTGCTCGGTTCAGTGGCTTGGATGCCCGGGGTATTGGGGACCGACCGCCAACCCCACGGCACCCACATCTCTCCACAGCTCGGCGAGAACAGCTGCTTTGGGACCCCGCTTCACGATATTCTATTTGTTTTTCTCCCTTCGGTGACCTCGTGAAGGGACCCTGAGCTCTTGAGTCGTGTTTTGAGGAGCAGGGGATGATGGTGACCAGGAGCTCGTCGCCGTGATCAGCCTCATTTGTGTCGTTGACCTGCACCCCGCTGATGGCAACGAATCCAGGGTCCCTTAAGCTTCTCCGCACCAGCGCATCTATTCCAAGAAATTATCGTCTGCTGGATGATGCAACATGCACCAAAGTGCTCATCGTAACGTTTGACGTTGAGAGCGTCTCCACCGCAAGTCAAAGTCCTGTATTCGAGGAGAGCGAGGCAACCGTCGCTCCATAATGGCTCAACAGTGTCTCGTCTGTGATCTTTAGTGCACTCGTGCGGGGAACCGTCCACAACCCCCAGCCTCATATCCCAAAACTCCAGGAAACTCCGCCCTCTTCCCCACGACACGGGCCTTCGGGGGAGCCCCAAGTGCGACGCCAGCTCGGGTCAAACAAGCACGAGGTTGCGACGGCGCTTCACTCCCCTGAGCCCTGAGGCTCCCTCTGCGCAGCTGTCGGCCAAGAGATCTTGCCGGCATGCACCTGCGGCACCATCTTCCGAGCCGCGATTTCCCCTTGGCTGCCGTCGACGTCAATCTTCACCTCGTCTCGGCCGCCGATGTGTCGTAAACATGCATCTCTGTGGACCGAACTTGCCGGATGGATCGCTGTGTTGGCCTGTTAGCGGCTGAGAGGGAGGGCGATGGCAGTGCGGATGAGTGTTTGATGATCGATTGCGCGAGATAGAAAACTGGGCTCGTCCTCTCCTCTCTGCGTGGCCCGTCTCCTCGATTCCACTCTCTCCTGTTCATCTTCCGGTGCTCACATTGTAAGCTCTCGTTAGTCCTCGACCATGGCTTCAATCGACGTTGGTGATCCCGAGACTGTCGCTCCGGCGAACCAGCTGGGCGGCAAGAACCAGCTCGAGGGTGATGCTCAGCGAGACTCCATCGACTACGAGAAGCAGGCACAGCACGTCTCGGACAAGATCGATAAGGAGGTTGCTCAATACGCCCATGATGACAGGGCTGAGCTCAGTCCTGAACGTGATGCGCTGCTCAAGAAGAAGATTGACAAGCGGGTCCTGTCCATCATGATCTTCACCTACTTCCTGCAGGCCATCGATAAGGGGACGTTGTCTTTTGCCTCCATCATGGGCCTGCTTGACGATACCGGCCTCGCCAATGAGGATGGAAGCCCCAATGCCAAGGTATGCGAAATGCTAAGGAAGTTCATTGCGGATAAGCTGACATGAGGTATAGTTCCCATGGCTCACTACGTGTATTTACCTCGGTATGTCCCTTTCGCAGGTTGCAGTTTAGACCACGCCTAACCCCGTCGTGCAGCGATTCTCGTCGTCGAATACCCTCAAAACTACATCATCGCTCGCGTCCCCATTGCCAAGTACCTCAGCTTCTCGTATGTAACCCGACATCTCCTTCTTCCGGATGCCCTAACATATCCCAGAATCGTGGCCTGGGGTGTCTGCTTGGGGTGCCACGCTGCTTGCAAGAACTTCACTGGCCTGGTCGTTGTTCGCACCCTGCTTGGTATCTTCGAGTCCGCGTGCCAACCCGCCTTTGTCGTCCTCTCGGCAATGTGGTACAAGCGTGAGGAGCAGGCTTCTGCCGTCACCTACTGGTACATGATGAACGGCATGCAGCAGATTGTCGGAGGTCTGTTGGCATACTGCTTCTCGCTCATCAAATACGGTCCCCTTGCTTCCTGGCAGTGGCTCTTCCTAAGCTACGCCATTGCCTCCGTCATCTTCGGTATCTTTGTCTTCTGGTACATGCCCGACTCTCCCATGAGGGCCAAGTGTTTCACCGAAGACGAGAAGCGCGATATGGTGAGTGCCCAACTGCCCACATTCGCGAAAAGTCAGTTCTAACCCTACTTTCAGATGGTTCGGGTGAAGAAGAATCAGACTGGTGTTCAAAACAAGACCTTCAAGATGTATCAAGTCGTTGAAGGTCTCAAGGACCCTCAGACCTGGGGCTACGGAGTCATCGCTCTGACAACCACCCTTCCGACCTCTGGCCTTGGTGCCTTTGCCAACATCATCATCAGCAGCTTTGGCTTCAGTGTCCTGGAGACCCAGCTGCTAGCCATGGTTCTCGGTTTCTACATCTTGATCGTGCTGCTGTCTTCAGCATGGCTCGTCAAGAAAACCAACCAGAACCTTCTGGTCATGCTGGCCTACTGTATCCCGTCTTTCATCGGGACAGCACTGCTTATGACTATCGAACCGAGCAACTTCCCCCGCAAGGTCGGTCTGCTGATCTGTTACTACATCACTCTATCATTCTGGTCTGCGCAGACACTCAATCTCTCTTTGGTCTCGCGGAACATTGCTGGTCAAACCAAGAAGACTGTTGTCGTCGCTTCCAACTTCATCATATGGGCCGCCGGCAACGCCATCGGTAAGTACACCAATGCTGGCCATCTTGAACAATCGGTAACCAAAGGATTGCAGGGCCCCAAGTCTTCCTCGGCTGGGATGCTCCTCGCTATTTCATTGCTTTCTCCACCCATCTGGGCTGCTACGTCGCCCTCGTCGGTGCCATCCTTTTCCTTCGCTTCCACCTCAAGCGCCAGAACAAGAAGAAGGATGAAATGGCCGCCAATGGTGTTGTTGAGGCCAATGTTGACGATGTCTCCCGAGCTTTCGAGGATCTCACTGACAAGGAGAACTTGAGTTTCCGCTACGTATATTAGTTTTGGTGTTGGGCTTCAGGCACTGTAGAAAGATGTGTGTAGATGGCGCTGAAAAGATACTACATTGCTATATGTTATGACAACAAATCGCCAACTCCTTTGGCTCAGATGGTTGAATAAGCGTTCAGAGCAAGCTGTCCACCCAAATGCGCATACAATACGTTCCCGCCGGCAATTTTGCCAGTCTTTATCAGGTCCATCATACCGGCAAGACTCTTTCCCTCGTATACGGGGTCCGTAATGAAAGCCTCGGTCTCGGCTCCAAACCTGATAGCAGCCAGAGTCTGCTCGTCGGGAATACCATAGATTTCGGCGTTGTAGTTTCCATCAAGGATCACATCGTCGGCCGTGATATCATCGGCGCTCAGTCCAATCTTCTCGCCGGTGAACTTGGCAATGCGCAGGACCTGGTCGAAAGTCTGCTTGAGCTTGGCGGTGCCAGAAGCATCGATGCCAATAATCTTGCGGGGCTTTCCACCCTGCTTCTGAGCCAGCTTGAAACCAGCAATCATACCGCCCATGGTAGATCCGGTGACGGCACAAACGATGATGGTGTCGAAAAAAACACCCATCTCCTTCTCCTGCGCCTCCACCTCAAAGGCCCACCTCGCGAAACCCAGCCCGCCGAGGGGGTGATCCGACGCTCCAGCTGGGATGTAGTAAGGCTTTCCGCCCTTTGACTTGATCTCGTCGGTGAGCTTGGCAAGAGCCTCCTTGTGCTCAATGCCGAAGGTCTCGGAGTTTAGACGGACATCGCTGCCCATCAGGCGGGAAAGCTGGATGTTTCCGACCTTCTCGTAACCAGGGTCCTCCCAGTCAACCCAGTGTTCCTGAAGCGTGGCCGCCTTAAGGCCAAGCTTCCGGGAGACTGCTGTCACTGCGCGGGTGTGGTTTGACTGAACGCCTCCAATGGAAACAAGCGTGTCACAGCCCTGAGCCAAGGCCTCGGATGCGAGGTATCTGTGCAGATGTCAAATTCTTGCTCCCCTTGTCATGAATTCAGACTTACTCAAGCTTCCTCACTTTGTTTCCGCCAAAAGCAAGGCCGGAGTTGCAGTCCTCGCGCTTGGCAAATACATTGACCTTGCCGCCCAGCGCAGCTGATATCCTCGGAAGAGCCTGGATCGGCGACGGTCCAAAGAGGAATGACTCGCGAGGGATGCTCGCAAAGGGCTGGGGTAGAGTAGGGGACGCCATTATAGATTTCTTGTATTGTGCAAGTCTGTTGATGCTACAGGAAAAGGGCTCACTGAACGTCTTGAGGGGTAAGATATATGGGAGTCAGGGATTCGGCGAACACATGTAGACTCCGAAACTGGACGGGTCAATCTCGAGAACGACTTGGAGAGTGCCTTGCTGCTCGTGACAAGTATCATAATCGCTCCACCATTGGCCCGCATTGGCTTACTCGTGGTGGTGGATTGGTGAGGGGGCGGCTGATACTAAGCGCCGCAATCGGAGATACTTTACATTGCGTCCTCAAGTCAAAAAGGATCAATTCTTGAAGAAGAACAAGATGCTTCCTCGTTGTGCATGTTTCTCCGTCTTCTATTGCCGTATGTGCTTGCATCGCACATGAAGTCGCGCGGAGTGACACTGGCTTGGGACGCAGTCACCCCGGCAGTTGTCAGTCGCCCCGTGCTGCTACTGCTGGCTTCAACCCAACCACGACGTCGATCTATCCTCCTTAGACCAGGTGTCGAGATCATTCGTCATTATATGCCGTAGGTATCCGGTGTTGCAGTGCGCTACAAGTCGTAAGCCACGTTGTCTGCCACCTGCACCATGATCCTTCTTTGGACGGCAAGGTCATAAGTGGAGAGGGGGCCGTCGGACAACCCCCGATAGAAGCCCGGACTGGGTTCCCGGCATGCATGAGGAGTCCGAGAGGAGCCCCCTAGAGTTTGGACATATATCCGACTATCTCTGGTCGTCCGATAGCGCATTCAAGCTTCCCGCGGAGACTTGGTGGTCTCAATCACCGGTAACGGCCGGGAGCGGAGCACACATTAAAGGGTGGAAACTATCGGCTTAACCAACACCTACACAATAGACAAAGATGACCGTAAGTCCTGTCGCCTCCATAATCTGGGTTCCGATATCAAGGTCTCCCATAGAGAACCTCGAGGTGTCAGATCCGGGTAGAATATGACGCGAAGTGCCCTCGAGCGGGAACAGATCACTCTCCCATTTAACGCGTGAATACAAGGGGCTGTTTAACTTCGAATCTCGAAGAACGTTTCTTCCACACTCCTGATGTCGGGCGCTCTGAAGTGTAACTAAATACTTGTATACCAAATGAGAAATTTCAACCGACGCTCCTCGCGACCAGTCGACTTACACAACGCTGGCCGGACAGTATCCTGGGGGCCGTGTTTCTGTCACCCACCTCGGCCACATCTCAGCCACAACACCAAAAACTTCGCCACACCACAACCACCTCCAGATGACACGAGCGAATGATCTTGCTGGCAAAATAAGCCGCCTCGACGTTCCCCTCCCTTGAGCATTATCATTCTAAACCGCGCATTGTGCCAAAGACGAGTCACACACCTGTGTGATGACTCTTTTTCGAGATCCCTTTTGGCCCTCCCGATGACGCTCGCGGCGAACTTCAAGAGCCTTCGCTCAACGGTCACGATACCGCCGATCCAAGCGCCCTGAGCTGGCGCACAGCATGTTACGCCTCGTGTTGACGCTCATATGCGCTCTGCTACCATGGACAACTCTGGCCATGCGGTCCGACCGCCTGGCGGAGCTGCGGCAGGAGACAGTTGACATGTTCTATCATGGCTGGAACAACTACATGGACCATGCCTTTCCCGAGGACGAGGTTCGATGACCTTGAATCCTTCCTTCCATTCAACCCTAGACTGACATACCTATTAGCTTCGGCCGTTAACCTGCGCACCCCTTACGAGAGACCGCCACGACCCGACGCAGATAGGATTGAACGACGCACTCGGCAACTACTCCTTAACCCTCATCGACAGTCTATCAACACTCGCAATCTTGGCGGGGAGTGCGGAAGGGAAGTCGCACACGGGGCCACAAGCCCTGAGTGACTTCCAGCGAGGCGTCTCTGAGTTCGTCAGGTACTATGGTGACGGTAGAGAAGGGCCGTCCGGAGAGGGTATTCGGGCCCGTGGCTTCGATCTCGACAGCAAAGTCCAGGTCTTTGAGACGGTCATTCGTGGACTCGGTGGGCTCCTCAGCGCCCATTTGTTTGCCATCGGGGAGCTGCCTATACCCGGCTATGAGCCGAAATTCGAAAGAATGACAAACAGTGACGACCCCTTGGAGCTGCCACCCATTCATTGGCGAAACGGTTTCGTATACGATGGCCAGCTGCTTCGCCTAGCATTTGACCTAGGCCAGAGGATTCTTCCAGCCTTCTACACGCTGACTGGCATACCATACCCCCGAGTCAACCTCCGTCATGGCATCCCTTTCTACACCAAGTCTCCCCTCCACATGATGGACGATCAAGATGAGGACTTCGTTGCGGAAGATCACCAAGATTGGAAAGGTCGGAGGGAAATAACGGAAACCTGCAGTGCAGGTGCTGGCAGTCTCACTCTCGAGTTCACTGTTCTGAGCCGGCTCTCAGGGGACCCGAGGTTCGAGCAAGCGGCGAAGCGAGCGTTTTGGGCTGTTTGGGAGCGCCGGAGTCCACTCGGCTTGATTGGCAACGGCATCGATGCTGAGCAGGGAGCGTGGATAGGACCACACTCAGGCATAGGGGCCGGGATGGACAGCTTCTTCGAATACGCCGTCAAGAGCCACATCCTCCTGTCCGGTCTGAACGCACCCAACGAGTCGATGTCTCAGACTCGTGCTGACGGGTGGTTGGACCCGAACACGCTCCACGCCCCTTTGCCGACTCACCTACATTCCGCGGACGCTTTTCTGCAGGCGTGGCACCAGGCGCACGATTCTGTGAAACGCTACATCTACACCGACCGCAATTCCTACCCCTATTACTCCAATAACCACCGCGCAACGGGGCAGCCCTACACTATGTGGATCGACAGTCTTGGTGCCTTCTACCCGGGTCTTCTGGCTTTAGCCGGTGAGGTCGACGAGGCCATTGAAGCCAATCTAGTCTACACAGCTCTTTGGACTCGATACTCTGCTCTGCCCGAGAGATGGTCATTTCGGGGAAATGACGTTGACTCAGGCATAGGATGGTGGCCGGGGCGTCCAGAGTTCATTGAATCAACGTACTACATATACCGCGCTACGAAAGATCCGTGGTATCTGTACGTTGGCGAGATGGTCTTGAAGGACATCAAGTGGCGATGCTACGCGCCCTGTGGCTGGGCGGGTCTCCAGGATGTTCGCACAGGCGAAAAGCAAGACCGCATGGAAAGCTTCTTCCTCGGCGAGACGACCAAGTACATGTATCTGCTCTTCGATCCAGACCATGCTCTCAACAAGCTGGATGCCCCCTTCGTGTTCTCAACGGAGGGACATCCGCTCATCATCCCAAAGGCGAAGGCAGGGCCTCGGCCGCCGAAAAGCAAGGCCGTGACGAAGGATCTAGAACCGTACTACGACGAGACTTTCACGCACTCCTGCCCTGTGCCCCCGGTTCTGGATAGTCTGACGGGCTCGGCGACGGCAGCCCGCCTCGATCTATTTGGCGTCTCGCGCTTCACGGACTTGTACAACACCCCCAATTTCCACGGACCCCTCGAGGCCGTCCAGGTCGAGCACAAGAAAAAGGGCCGTGTCACCAAGTACCGTCCGTTGTCCAACCATACCTTGTTTCCCTGGACACTGCCGCCAGAGCTGCTCCCCCCGGACGGCCACTGCATTGCGCCACCGGCGCGTGTAATCACGACTATTGAATTCCCCGCAAGCGACAGCATCAGCTCCGTAATCTCAAGGTTCGGCACGTCGATTCAGTGGCTCGATCATCATGACGGGCAGCACGGGCCCACCGTCAAGAATTTAGAGGGCTTGAGGTTGCATCTCGAGAAGCAAACTCTAGAAGATACAGGTGAGGAGGTATGGAGGATCATACAGGTCGGGCCTACAGAGCTTGGCCAGCATGAGACCGTCTTCTTCTACGCTGAGGATGTGAGGCACCTTAAAGACGAAGCCTTCACAACACACCGCCGCACGGACGCGGTCGACGTCGAGGTCCTCTTCAAGACCCTGAGCGACGAAGTCATGTCAAGCATGCTCGCCGAGGAGCTGAACGTTACGGTCGAAGAGATCACGCCGAGCGACATGCCCCAACAGCCAGAGCCCGTGCCCTCGGGGTCGCTCCTGAAGTCGCTGCTCCGGGCGATGAACTCAGTTTTCGATCCAGCCTACACAAACCTACCGGACTCCCAGGACGGCTACAGCTACGGCCCCGATCACTACACCTTTGAGGCTCGAACAGCTGTCGGGCCGGGTGCCTTCCCCCTGCCCAACGTGGTGGACACCCCCATCGAGGGAAGCCCACACTACAAGCCTCACGATTTGGATTCCATGTTTCCCTGGAAGACGGTCCACGTAGCCGGGGAGGCCTGCGACGCCGTCCTCCCCGACAGCGTCCCCCGGAACCATCACGTCATCGTGTTGAGGCGAGGCGGCTGCTCCTTCTCGACAAAGATCAACAACATCCCCTCCTTCCCTGCGTCCAAGAAGTCCCTGCAGCTCGTCCTCGTGGTGGACGAGAGCGAGGATGGAGACGCGACGAGGCCGCTGCTGGATGAAGAGCAGCTGACGCCGGCGGGCATGAAGCGCCACAACGGCATCCCGATGGTGCTCCTCAAGGTCCAGCCGGGAGACTTTGAAATCTTTGAGAAGGCGGACGGCGTGGGTATGCGAAGAATGTACCACGTGTCCAGCCAGGGGCTTCGTATCCACAATGCCGTGGTGCTGTGAGACAACTGGATGAGGAAGAGTCCACAGGCCGGTCACAGGTGACGACTATGTGCGTTGTTGGTGACAGGAATACGGAGCATGAGCTACTGATGGACATGAATAGCGATGCATTACATGACAAGGCGTTTGGTTGGTTAAAAAGAGTCTATAAATATAGCGTACATTTCTCGAAGCGGATCGATGAAAAGGTATCGGTGTCTGTGGGATAGGAGTTGTGGTGTCTTGTGCTGTTCGAGCTCACGATGTGTTTGATGCCATCCAAGTGATGTTGAACCATGGAGCATTCAGATAAGACCCCGTGCAGGCACAGTATTTGCAAAATCGGTCGCGAGCCCCTCCTGTCAGAAGATGCCACCTAAACCTCCAAAAAGCTTCCGTCTATAGCATGCATGAAAAATCCCCTCAAAGCCCACTTTTATATGAAAGCAACCAAAAACGCCAGGTAGTGCTCGTGAATCTACCGAAGCAGGAGTATCGTCTTTGCCAAGAGCCTGGGATCATTTCCGGCCTATGCGTCAGGACCTGCGTGTCGGTGTGAAGCGGTAATCGCTCGGAGACTGGTCGGGAGAAAACGTATGTAGAATGCCGTTGCGTGTATGGGCATGGCCACTTAAGCATCCTCGATAAGGATCGATGTCGGGACGCCTTCGAGCTTGTCGCGGCCGTTGAGACCAGGAATCTCGAGAATGAAGAGGAAACCAACAACCTGGCCCTTGAGCTGCTTGACAAGATCGGCAGCTGCCTTGGCGGAACCACCTGCGAGGCTGTTAGGTTGTGTGTTCTCTGAGACATTTTTTTTCGGCGCAGAGCGCTTTGGAGTAGCTTACCAGTGGCGATAATATCATCTACAATGAGCACTTTCTGACCTTCCTTGATGGCATCCTCCTGCATCTGGAACAGATCCTTGCCGTATTCCTTGACGTATTCGGCCGTGACGCAGGGTCCAGGCAGCTTGCCCTTCTTGCGCACGGCAGCGAAGCCCACGCCCATGCGCAAAGCCAGGCCGGGTCCAAACAAGAAGCCGCGGGCGTCAAGGCCGACAATCACGTCTGGAAGAGTTCCGGGAAAGGCCTCCTTGATCTGCAGCTCGAGGGACTCGACCAGGGTCTGGTGGGCAGTTGGGTCGGCGAAGAGGGGCATGATGTCGACGAAGTCGATGCCGGGAATGGGGAAGTCGGGAAAGGAGCGTAGAGTGCGCTTGAGCTCTACCTTCCTACCGGCGAGTTCGGCGGAGGAGGCGGCGGCGGAGGCGGGCTGTCGTCGCGAGGCATCTTGAGATGGTGCCGTGGTGGCGGTGGTAGGGTTCGAGGAAGTGGTGGCCGCAGTCGAAGAGGCAGGATGACTATCGTCCTGGGTGGTCATCGTGAGGAGGGAGAAAAGCAGAGAGGGAGGAGGGAGAAGAGAAGTCCGGAGGCAGGGAAAAGGAGAAAAGACGGGATGCCTGGGGAGGGAAGGCGCAAACTGAGTGCTGGGCTGGTTTGGCAATCGCAATTGGCAAAGGAAGAAGGAGCGACAGGGTACAGCAGGCAGTGCCAGGTCAAGCCAAATGCAGGTTGCAGCGCAGTCGCAGCTCAGGTTGGGCAGGTACGGAGTCCTAAATTGCTAAACTGAGGCCCCAAGGTGTGCTGTGCTCAACTTTTTTTTTCTAAACAGCACTGGATTGAGTCAGTCCGGGCGCAATGCGGCGGCACCCTAAGCTGCCCCCTCGCCCCTTCTTGCGCTCGTTCCTGGCGCCGTGAAAGGCAATCACGGGCCGAGAGCGCCTTCCCTGTGGGAATTTGTCACTAATAGGTGAAGCGAGGGCCAAGACCGGGCCATCCATTGTTTTCCACGATCCAGTCTATGTCGACGACTGCAAATGCATCTACCTCTCCCATCTCGAAGGACACGGTCAATTGGTCTGGAGGAGAGAATATCCCCTCCCCCGCCAACTGCGAGCGAAGTCTGCTGCACAGCTCGACGGCACAGGAAGGCCGCGCTCGTCAGTGGCCCGTAGCCGTCACAGGCGGACGAATGCGCTCGTAGTGAGCAAATAGCAAATCGTAAGCCGCCGAGGGAGCAGGTGGGATGAGTCCTCTCGGCGGTGGCCATTAAAGCCACGCATTGATATCGACCCCACCATTCACGACCTTGCACTTGCACGTTCAGCCGGCACAGCTCCGAGCACGTTGACGCCCTGCTCGCTGAGGCGTGTCGTGACTGAGACGAGGGCGTCGGCATGCTGTCTCTGTCTGAGTCTGAGTCTGCATCTGAATGTGCAAGCTCCGAGGCCTGCCAGACGCCTGGAATTGCGCCGAGAGAGGTGATCCGTGCCCCTCCAAGCGTCCGACTTACACCAAGGAGCCCGAGGATTCACACGCGATAAACCCCCCATACAGGGGACCCGCTGAGGTGCCCCGCCATCGTCGTACCGTAGCCTCAGGCTGAGTCTGAGCCTGAGCCGGAGCCTGAGCAGCACATGCAGATGCTTCTCTCCCGTACTTTGTACCCTCTGACGGCAAACGCCTCCCCCGATGGCAGCACGCCCCAGGCAGCCGCCGGAACGAAACAGGTTCTCAACAGTGACAGAGCCTGTGACGGGCGACACGGCAGCCACCATCTGTCTTCCCCACGGCCGGCTGCTGAGGGGAGCTCTTGCGCTGGCATCGCCTGGCCTGGCCTGGCCTGGTCCCAAACGGCGCGCGCACAGGGTTGCAGGTGCCAGGACAAGCTCGCGGACGCGTCGCAAGGATGGTGTGGAGGCGACCGATTGACAGGGGCCCGCGATACGTACATGTACAGTACCATCTTTCCCTGTTGGTGACAAAAAGCCGACAAGGAAAAAACTTCCATCAGGCTTCTATGGATCCTTCCGTGGCATTACCAAGATGAGACGCACCCTTGGGCATCCAAGGCATCCAAGTCGCAATGGGGGCAGGGGAACTTGTTCGTGTCTGAAGGCCAGGATCTCTCACTGTGAATCATGACCTTGTCGTTTGCACTTCTGCCCGGGGCTACCTGTCGCCGGCGTCTTATCCGCTCGTCATCGACCAGAGGCCCGACCGCGACCGCGATTGCGACAGCCAGCCGGAGCCAAACGCGACCGCCCACAGAGGCTCGTCAGCCTTCGCTGGCACCTGCACACCCTCGTCTCCAGCCCGCGAAACCAATATCTGATAAGGCTGGGCGACAATCCCATTATCAGAAGACATTACTGTAGCAGCCAGTCCCACCCTCTGAGCGCTCAGACGCGCACCCCTCCATCGCGAACTGCGCTCCGAGCTCTATCTGGTATGTATTCGTACATCTTATCGCCTCTTCCTCGCCAACATGCTTCGCAGACTGTGGTCTTGCTTCGCTCTTAGCTCCCGGGCTAGCCCGCGTGGGGCGGAGACCCTTCGGTAGGCGGCGCTGAAACTCACGATAGGCGCATCATGATCCAGTCGCAAGCATAAAGGGGCCCTGCGAGCGCGGTAACCGCGCGATCTGGTTCTCGACGCTGCAGATTACAATCGGGAGCATCTGACTCTACGGATACAGTATATAAAAATAAAGCATTCGTGGAAAGTGCAGCTCGAGCGAGTCTTCTATCTCCAAATAGTTGGGAGTCACAATCCTTCTTGGCGCTGGTGGTGTGTGGTGACAACCCCTCCATGCCGCCATTGATGTCCAAAAGACACGATCCGTACACCCGCAAGACCACGGCCTGGAGGCCAAATTGCCCGGGCAAGAACAGAAGTCTCGTTTCACCTTCCTGGGTCTGCTGCCCATCTGTTCCCGGTCTTGGCATGTCTCCCGAGTTCGACAACTGTCTCGCGTCCAGGGTAACCCACCAGGCCCCATGCAAGGCCCGAGTCGTCCATATCATGACAACGGCGATACAGCTCGACCCGCCAACCGGCTCCGCAAAGTACACCGAAATCGCCTGAGGCGATTTAAGTCGTCCGCCCGCGCCCCCCTTAAAGGCCCCTCTGCCGATCCTGTGGTAAGAGCCGGAAATTCCCCTCAGGCTCAGCCAGATAGCTCCGGTTGCGGACCGGGAAACAAGGCGTTTACTAGGCCAAATACCAATGACTCAAGCCCTACACACCAGCATGATAGATCGCCTTGCCCGCCATCCTCACCGCCGTTTATCTCAACCCCATAGATGGCCTTGGGGTGGTGGCGGGCTTGCATTAGGACAAACCGCCATATCGTCACCGCACGCAGCGGGTTGCCTGGGTGTGTCTATGCGACTCGCTTCTCAGCAAGGATGCCAACCACCAATCCGGTAATATCTCGAAGAGCTGTCACATTTCCCTTGATTACCCTCGCATACGCGCTGTCTCGAAAAGCTTCGTATAGGAGGTTGGGTGTAGTGGTAGAGCACTGTGGCAAACGGCTTGTCAGGGCACCCTCACCGGTGCTTATCCCTACGTGGATCGCGTGTGGGTTCCACGGCAGCTGCAGGTGTCTGTCTGCCTGGTAGCTTGGGGCCCTCCCTTTGTACTCTGACGCGCCGCACCCCTCGCCGAGAAGCGTGGATGGGCCGGGCCATGTTGCGCATAGCGGGGCAGTCTTATGGAACTAGAGCGTCGGATCTGAAAGCCGAGACATTCGGTACATAACTCTCGCAACGGCTTGTGAACCCTGGGTCCAATGCATCTTGATGCTCATCGAATAGTATTTGGGGTTCTATTAGTATTACCGGTCAAACGGTCTAAGGGGGTATCGAAATGCGCTTTGCAATGACTCGACGTGTCTGCGCCAAATCTTGCTTGCTCGCTTGCCAACGGGTGTTTAGAAACCAACAGCATGCCAATATCATGCCTTGAAGCGCAACCGAATGATCGAAAATAGCATATTTTGCAGAACATGCAGCGTGACAGCCACGCAAGTCGGCAACAGCTCCGGCCACACCGCCAGATCCATCCTCCCCTCCAGGCCTACATCCACCTTGAAGAACACCCTGATGAGCCCCCTAACCACCAGGCTAGCTACGAGCTCACAGCCCCACGTGACGCTTGAAGCCCAGAAGGTGACGGGGAAGTCGTAATCCTCGTTCTCATTGTCAAAGGCAAAGTACGGATAGACGTTCTTGTTAGCGCCGTAGTGTAGCACCAAAATGGAGCCGAGGAAGGCCATCATGGAGGTGTTTTCGGAGAGGAAGCGGATGAAGACGTTGCGGACTTGAAGCTTCTGATAGGTGCCGTATGAGAGGGTCGTGAGGCCAAGGATGGACAGAATCTTGTGGAAGAGGGTCGTCATCATGATGGGTGTCAGAACGACGAGGCGTGTTGACGAGAGGACTTGAAGGATGACGAATTGTTTCGGAGAGCGCAGGCGAGCGTATAGTGCGCGGACGTAAGTCTGGTAGGTGAGCATGAAATAGCTGATGAGAGTGGTCAGTATCGCTTGAAGGATTTGTTGACTTCAGGGGCTACTCACAGCTTGAAAACCCAGCTCAAAGGGTAGCTCCCCACGCGCTCGCCCTCCCGGATGCCTAGGACCCATCCAGTCAGCGCATCTAGGAGATGCACGGTAACCACCCATCCGTACACATAGACGACAGTCTCCAAGGAGTTGTGCGGCAGTGTTCGGAGGTAGATCTCAGCGTAGGCCTCCCCGAGGACATATGCCATCAGTCCCACGAAAAGAGCAACGCAAAACCACAAGAACCGCACAAAGCTTGCAGGAAACCATCGCCTGCGCAAGATTGCTGCTCGTGGTGTAGGTGCAATGTTGGCCTCGACCATATCCGGAGCGAACAGATCCTCAGCCACAGGCGCCCGTCGCCGATCTCGCCTGGGTAAGGTATCGGAACTGTCACTTGTCCACCACGAGCTAGTGAAGATCCGCTGGGTCTCTGAGAGCGAATTGCGCAGGCCCAGGTGCCGCTCATTGTTCCGCAGAATCAGCAGGGCAATCGCCACAGGTAGTGCCATGATGATAAAGGTCCAGGATATCCAGGACGTGTTGTGTATTGTCAGCCAACGCGTTGCATCGATGTACCATATCGGAATGGGCGCAGCAACGGAGAGCACGGCCACCAATGTGACTGTGAGTGGGAAGCCCAGGCTAGAGGGCCACCTGCAAACATGTGAGTAGAAGAATGGGACAGCGGACCGCCAGACCTACCAGTTCAGCCCGTAAAGGTTAAAAACCTTTGTAATCCAAAAAAGCGCTGTAATGTTGTAGAAGCCATAATAAACGAAAATGAAGAACCAGAAGTTCACCAACACTCTCGCCCTTCCGTGACCAGGCGTCTTGTCTTCCTCATGTGCCCAAGCATCATCCCTTTCCTCCTCAGGCAATGGGTATTGCGGAAACGGTATCGAGCACCAGCATATAGTCATCGCGGCCGGCAAGACTACCAGTAGCCCATACCGAGTGTACCATCTCTCTGCCACCCGCTTGACCGCCATTTGCCTCGGATTGACCCAGAGATCTATCACCCATCTCTGCCAAAGCCAGTCCAGCCTTGATAGCCCACTGCCGTCTTCGAGTCCATCGTCACTCTCATCCTCGCTGTCACCAACATCCTCGTTTCCTACCACCAACGCGCCGTAGCCCACATGTACGCTGCCTCGGCCATTAGAGAACAACCCAAGCTGACTTGTCTGCCTCCTAGGGCCCCTCGGCGGCGGCACCGCACGAAATCGACCAAGAAGTGGGCTCGAGTCGCTGTTCGGCCGGACGCGGGATTCGGTGCCCTGTTGGAACTGGAAAATGCTCGGCATGTCTGGAATCGACTACATGTCTTTACGCGTTCTCGGTCGCGCTCGCTCCGTGTATATGCGAGTCTGCAGTCGGTTTGGTCAGGGTGAAAGCAGAGAGATCAGACGAAAGGCAGAAGAAGACGAAAACAAAGCGCGCTTGAAGCAAATGGTCATGTGAGTAGAAGAAGGGAAGAGGAGGGCGATCTGCGCGGTGGGATGACGAGGAGTCGCAGGACCCTGCAGGCGTTGGTTGATTGGCGCCGGAATGTAGGGTGGGGGCATCGCGAACTGCATGCCAGCAAAGTCGGGCATTAATTGACCCCGTCTGCCCGTCAACGGCGGTGACGACGACTCTGCTTTCTTGAGTATGAAAAGAAACCTGCAACGAGCTTACCGAGGAACACCATACATATCGGAGTCTACATATTCTGATCACAAAGACCTAAGCAGGCAATATGCCGCATGCCATTCTATAACTAGACCGGGAGATGCTGTTTGCCTGTGAGGTGGATGGACCCTGTCAAGAACAGTGCAGCTATATACCGTCGAGCAACCTCATAAGCCAATGCAAAACACAGCGTGAAACACCAAGTCCATCATACTAGAATCACAGTTTCCACAAGCCTTCCCAACGCCGCTGAGACTCCCTCGGAACGCCAACCACAACTCCCCTGGCTCGATAATGTCAAAAGCCAATGATCATTCCGCTCCTTGGCCCAACATCACTGCCCGTACTCTCCTAGAGCGTTCGTCATCTTAGTCGGCGGGTCGACCGGCATGACCTGGGGAAGCGGTCCACGAGCAGGCGGGGGCATAATAACACCGTGCAACTTCTCACCCTCATATACCAAAGAGCCAAACGTGCTTTCGGATAGCCCCTAGTTCCGTGCGACATTGACAAATATGGTAAATATTTCCAGCTCCACCTCTGGCGCGTTAGGCTGACGCTCCTCCCGGGGGAGCGCCGCACAGAGGTGAGCTTCCAGCATGTTCACCCCTGGGTGCAGGTGCGTCTCGAATAGCCTGTCGTCGGGTCCCTGATCTGAGATCGGTTGGTTGCTGAGCTTGATGGGTTGTCTATCGGACATAACCCAGAGGCTGTAGTGACGCTCCTGCAGAAACTCCGGTAAGGCTGTCAATATCGCAACACGCTGGTACTCGTGCGGGAGGTTAATCGTTGCGGACGTCTGCATCTCCTTCTTGTCTGGCAAGACTGTGATCGTGTACGGCTCATGAGCCATCCCCTTTGAGAACTGAAGTCGCATGTTCCTGATGAGCGCGTCTTTGATCCCCTTACCTGCCCCTCTCCAACGCTTTTGGTCGAGGGGTGCGGTAGGTATCGGCTGGAAAGCCTGCGCCTGAGCAACGGGATACTGAGGTCTGGTTACGCTGGGCGCAGCTTGCTGAGCTGGAGTCGCGCTCGGCGGACGCACAGCAGGAGACATTCGGGCATCATCGCCCTTCATGGCTGGCTGGATCGATGGACTCGGCGATGCCACTGATGCGCTTCTTGCCTTTTCCAGGGCAGCCAAGCTCGACTGCGGGTGTGGGGTGGCGCCGTTCGTAGGCTGAGTCGGCGCCGGCGATGCAGCTGGTGCAGGCGAATCGGCTGGTGTTCCGCGCCCATTTCCAACATGGAGGGTCACCCTCCTTGCGGAAGATGGTGGCTCTGGCTGCTGGCCGACCTTGAGCTTGATCTTTGGCTGGACAGGTTCGGGGACCTGCGCTTTGGCCTGCTTAAGTTCCTTGTAGAAGAACTTTTCTAGCTCTTGCGCTACGCCGTAGATCTCGCTGGTGTCTTCGTTGAAGAAGTAAGCATTCTCCCATAGAAGCTTCGCCTTGTCCTCAAAATGAGCCCAGCTCTTGAGCTCAGTCACACCGGTATTCTCGCCTCGGCCTTGTACGCCTTTGACAATCTTCTGGAGCTTTTTCAGCGACAGTGGGTCCGAGATCATCTTGTAGTAATCCTTGAGGGATCGTGATGGCAAGTTGACGAAGGCATCGAAGTAAGGACCATCGTAACTAGAAAACGTTAGTATATACGTGCTGACTGAGGACAGGCCGGTAGTACTCTGGATTGGTGTGGCGTAACATCTCCTCCACAATCTTTTCCTGTGCCTCCTGGAAAGTCAACCCCTTATAAGGCACATTCTCGTATTGATGGTCGGGTTTGGTCGACGTGACCTTTCGAGGCGTTTCCTGAGGAGCAGCAAGAGAGTTCCTCGCTGAGCGCCCAGGTACTCGGCGCTTCAAGATAATCGAACGCTTACGAGGACCCGACTCGTCCTGGCCACCCTCGTCGTCTTCTTGCTCTTCCCCGTCCTCATCGTCTGGCAAAGGCGTAGCCACAGCCTGGTAGCCTCGGGTAAGGTATGCCGGATTGTGTTTCGTCATGTAGTTGCTAATCGCCTTCCGAACGCGTTCAGCATCGCCGTGTGCTGAGGTATCCTTGTGGAACCAGTCTTTCGCATTCGAGACCATGCGCTTGAGGTAGCTCTCGAGCTCGGACAGATTCTCGAATTCGCCATCTTGAAGCTTCTCTTCCACTATGTCAAGCGCAATGGGCATCTTAGTTCTTCGGTAATACTCCTCATTTCCATCGCGGGGAGGTAGTGTCTCGAAGTAGCCAGCGACACGACGACCACTTGAAGTACAGGGTCAGCATCGGTTCGAGTAGGGAATGCATTGCTGACAAACCTCTTGTCGGCGGTCCGACGAATTTGGTCGACCAGACTTAGTCCATAAGCTGTGGTTGATTCGCGCGTCTCTCCCTTCGAAAGGTCAAAAGACTCCTGTTCTAGTCAGCTTCACCATTCTGTCAACGAGTATTGCGCGCATAGCCGTTCACCATGTGCACGGCCGCTAAGGCGCTGCGACATCCGAGAAATGGGAATACGACATGCGCTGGGCTTGCAGCGCGTTCAGCGTCCGGAGGAGGGCGGGTAGACTGACGGCTATTTTGCGACGCTTCGCTGCGCGATCATCGCTGTCTGGCGTTCCGGCGCCATTGGCTTTGCGCTTCGAGTCCATCGTGTTGTACCTTCTATCGCGACCGTAAAACCATACCCGGGAAGCTGGAATATGCTCTGGAGGCCGTCTCTAGAGTCTCTGAAGACCTTCTTGATGGAGTCGCGGGACGAGCGATGGGGGGTTCGAGTTTCGACAGACGCGTGGTGGGTTTGACGATGCCGCGTCGGGTCTGCAGCGGGGAATCGAGCGCGCGAAACACCGGAAAGGAACGGAAGGAGGGATCGCCTTTGCTCAGGAATGAAACAAAGTGTGGAAAGGAGGCCCTGAAGATTTGTTGGCGACGTAGTAGTGGATGTTGCCAAAGACGATGGATTTTGGCTGGGAATGAGGTCGCGTCCGCTTCTCGGTCCGCGCAGTTGGCTTTTCGAAGGAAGCTAAGGGCGCTAAACCATTTTGGGTCGCCACGATTCACCCACCACAACTTTTACCCGTTCGGAAGCTTCCTCAGCCAGAAGTGAAGGCTCTTCTAATTTGAGGGATATGTATGAGTTCCATTCACTCTTCGACCTCTTAGCGCAAAATGAATACTGGGATACAATAGATAGAGATTTTACTTAAGAGCATAAGTGGACCTCGTCGCTGAGTGATCGCTGTGACGGAAGCGAAGGGGACTTGCCGCGGGGCAGCCTGCAAGAGCTCTCCCAAGTTGCAAACCACGCCTCAGTACATCAAGTAGCTCCGAGCTTCAGTCCCCCAAACTAGGACCCAAGCGTACCGCCCACGCCCATTCGAATATCGGAAGAAGAGAGAGGCAGAGATAAACATGTCTCTGGTAGACGAGAAAGCCCCAGACGGCGCAGCCGCGGATGCCTCGGGGGACAAGACAGATCTTCCAGTCCGTCCACCACGACGAGGGCCACCACCGCCTTTCCCGCTCGACATTCCGATACTCAAGTACCTCAACTCCAAGCGCGTTATTCTTGCCTCGGCATCTCCGCGCCGAAAGGCGCTTCTCCAACAGATCGGCGTCAAAAACCTCGAGATCATTCCGTCCACCAAGCCCGAAGACCTCGACAAGACTGTGTACGGACCCCATGAATACGTCGCCGCGACCGCCAGACAGAAATGCATGGATGTATATGAGACCGTTCTTCAGAATCATCTCGAGTCTATACCTGACCCGGACTTGGTGATTGCTGCGGATACGATCATCATGACTAGGGACGGCAAGATCTTGGAGAAGCCGAAGAACGAGAAGGAGCACATCAGGATGCTAAAGGTCATGCGGGATACGCGGTTGCACAAAGTGCTGACTTCGGTCACTGTGATGGCGCCGAGGGAGGACGCGAGGTACCCTGGCTACGAGATAGCGTCGCACACGGAGGAGACGAAGGTATACTTTTGGGAGGAAGACAACGGCCTACCCGACGACGTCATTGAAGCCTACGTTAAAACTCGCGAGGGCGCTGACAAGGCTGGTGGATACGGCATCCAAGGCATGGGAGGCATGCTGCTTGTGGAAAGAATTGAGGGGAGCTACGACAACGTTGTCGGCCTGCCTGTCCGCAAGACGCTTTCGATGGCAGAGAAGGTCATATTCCAGCAGGATGAGGAGGAGTACGCCGAGGACGAAGGCCCCCAGGACTACTAGTCGGGTCTCGCAGCGGGCAGACGTGCGGCGACCGCACAGCGACGGTCGAAATCACGTATTGACGACACGGAAATACACGGCGTTGGCGTTGGCGTTGTGGAGGACATATCATCTAGAGAGCAAAAGTGCATGTAACTCGAGGACGGCAGCATTTTGCCGTTGTAGTTGGCCCAGCGAGGCTCAAGCCTCGGTGAATACCAAGAACGTTTGCTCAGGACTGCACTGCGGCGGACGTAGCAGCACCCGGCAGCACCTGCACGAAGGGACTTGGCTGGCAAAAAGCGCCACTATGCAATTGACCAGTCAAAAGATCATTTTGTGAATGCATGCCTTCGAAGCTTCTGTGTTGGGACAGGTTTGAGTCGGTAAGACCGAGGCTGCGAGGCAAGCGAGGGTGAGCCGTCGTTGGCCACTATCCATGGTTGCCTCTGCCAAGATGAGGGAGCCGTCGCACTTCTTATCTCGAGGAGGACCTTGATGACGGTTAAGAGAGTCATGGCTCCTCAGCTCCTTGAGCCCCAAGAGGTGAGGCAAAGAATTAGGCGGGGTAGCTGCCGGGGTGCGAAGGGCCCAACAACCTCCTCGCCCCGTGATAACCAAACTGCCTGCCTTTATCAGACGGGGTCAATATCTGGGAACCTTTGTCGCGGTGCCAGCGGTGCAAGCCGGATCAAGCCAGGCGAGGCTTGGCTCTTCCAGAAGCCGCTCGGATCCCGACGACGCCAGGCAGCCCGCAGCATGTGCCTCTGGGTAATCGTGACCCAGGTGGCCGTAAGCCGCACCGTTGACGACGTGATTCGCTGAGCTGGGAGCCAGGCTGGGGTCTTGCATCCACGCATCCACGCATCCACATCCCGGGCTGGATTCCCAATCGCTGCCGGTGTGATTAAAGGAGGGGGCTTAGAGGGGGTCGGTTCCTCCAGTCACCAGGGCGGACGTGTTGGCCGTTGGGCTGGGCGCAAATTGGCTGAGGAGGTGGCTGACTTGGCTGAGATTGCCGTGCCTTGGTACTGGGGAATATTGGTCGAAGTGCCGATGAGCTTAATCGCCCCAGGGTCCATTCTTTAAGTCTAAGCGATAGGGTTAAGTTATGGTTGCGCCACCCATGTCCCGACGGCAAAGCTGGCCGCGAAACGAAACATCTCAACATTGAGAACAAACCCATCGGTTTCCAGAAGCCTGGATTTCTTCGCCGCATGAGGAGAGAGCTGCAATACGACCGCTCAAGCACGCGACTCGCCGGGGTGCTGGCGACCGTGAGAGGCGATCAGTTCCCCCTTTTTGCTCGGGCTCCACCCAGCGCCAAACCCCCTTTGGCAGGTTGTTGTTCCCTCCTACGCTACCCGCACGCTTCTCCAAGGCCTTCTGTACGGAGTAATCATCGCAATCTGCTGCAGGGCCTTATGTTGCCACACGCGCGACCCAATTCTACCCTGTCGCCAAGCTCCCAGCATGCAGAAACGCATTCATCCGAGCCAGGCGAACGCCGGCCCAGCATCCCCCGAACCTTTGGCGCTGGGATAGCTTATGCGTACCATCCGATCTCAAGTATAATAAGGGCTCTCGCGTTCCTCTGCTGATCGTCCCTTTCCCGTCACACCTCTAGTCCTCTTCTCAGACCAGGTCCCATTTTCTCCAACCGTCAACATGAAGGCTTCCATTGCTTCCATCTTCCTTGCCGGCCTGGCCACTGGTGCCGCGGCGCAGTCCATCAAGGCTTCCGACTTCAAGGCCAACACCCTGAAGGCCTCCTCTGCCCCCAATGCTGTCGCCATGTCCACCCTGCGCCAGCGCAAGGAGTCCCAGTTCGAGAAGGACAGGGCCGCTGGCATGTACGACATTGATCGTTACGCCGCGTCCGGCGCTGAGGCTTGTGTCGATGGCTACGCTGGCGAGTACCAGTGCAACAATATCGACCTCAAGGGCTTCCTGCGCCACCAGGACGTCGGCTCTCGCACTCGCGAGGGTAACGATATCTGGGGTTATACCTCCTCCTCTGGCCGCGAGTTCGCTCTCCTCGGCCAGTCGGACGGCACCGCCTTCGTCGAGGTCAAATCTGACGGCAGCCTGACTTACGTCGGCCGTCTCCCCACCCAGACCGTCGCCTCCTCGTGGCGCGACATCAAGGTCATCGGTGACTACGCCTATATTGGCTCTGAGGCCCCTGACCATGGTCTCCAGATCTTCGACCTCAGGAAGCTCGAGAAGGCCGACCCTAAGAACCCTCCCACCTTCAGCCTTCGCAGCGACCTCGCTGCCCACTTCACCGGCTTTGGCAGCAGCCACAACCTGGTCGCCAACGAGGAGACCGACCTCATCGCTGCCGTCGGTACCCAGAGCCGCCTCAAGTGCCGTGGCGGTCTCTGGATGGTCGATGTCTCCAACCCGCTGCGTCCCCAGGATGCTGGCTGCGTTGATGATGACGGCTACGTTCACGATGCCCAAATCGTGATCTACCACGGACCCGACTCCTCCTACCAAGGCAAGGAGATTGCCTTCCAATACAACGAGGATGCCCTCACCATCACAAACATTGACAGGCGCACGATGCCTTCTCAGCTGTCCCGCACCACCTACAACGGTGCCACCTACACCCACCAGGGCTGGCTCACTGAGGACCACAAGTACCTCCTCTTGGACGACGAGCTCGACGAGCAAGAGCAAACTGGTCCTGCCGCTGACCAGCACACCACCACGTATGTCACCCTGTTTACTCCTTACCTAGTACCACAACGATTCTAACACAATCCAGATACGTCGTTGACGTTCAAGATCTCAAGTACCCTGTCTTCCGTGGTGTCTACAAGAGCCCTGTCAAGAGCATCGACCACAACCAGTACATCATCGACGGTCTGTCGTACCAGTCCAACTACGGTTCCGGCCTGCGTGTTGTCAACGTGACCTCGATCGGCGAGGACGACTCCGGTGGCATGTTCGAGGAGGCTGCTTTCTTCGACGTCCGCCCCGAGGATGACGAGGAGGGCGGTGCTGCCACTTTCAACGGTGCCTGGTCTGTCTACCCCTACTTCAACTCTGGGTACCTCGTCGTCTCTTCCATCGAGCGTGGTATCTTCAGCTTGAAGATGACTGTTTAAGCGGTGCAATATTAGATGATAAAAAATAATGAAATCAATTAATACCCTTGGAAAATTTGCGAGTGTCTACTATAAGTGAACGTAGCGTTTGAGCATTGAGCCGAGTTAGAAGCTGTTTCGTTACCGAGCGCTGGCGACTCCATCCGGCAGAGCTATACGGAAGTTGAGGCCTGTTGGGCTGGTTAGTGTCGACAGGCCTGGCACGGCGCAATGACTACGTTGCATGACCTGAGTACCTGCTATGAAGTGCAAACCAACTCCTTCAAAGTACGCTGAGTAAAAGAACGCGGTTGATTTACGAATCCTGTTGAATTAACGTTTTCTTTAAGCAGTTGTTGTGTCCATGGCGATCGTGACTGTGGTCTAGATTCTAGTCGCCGTAAGGCGTTGCCCCTCGGTCCTCCTTTCCATGTTCAGCTCTTCCATCCTAAGTGACTCCCTTTCAAACCCTTGCGAAGCGGTCTTGCAAGTCATGACCTGCTCGAAGTCCATCTTCTTCATACCTTCCTCCAAGCTTGCCAGCACAGCCGCACGACCTCGCTCCACGACGTCACGGTCATAAGCGCCAATAAGCGGTCTCCGGTCCTCTCCGTCGCGGATGCGGACGAGGTAGCTGATGAGATTTGAGGCGTCGTCGATGCAAACATTGAGGCCCTGACCGCGAACTGTGGCTGGATTAGCTCCGAGTGGCGTTGACGGGAAAGGGTTCTTACATGGCAGCAAAGCGTGGGCTGCATCGCCAGCTAATGTCACTCGCCGGCTGGGGGTCGTCCAACGAACAGGGGCCCAATACTTAAGTTGGTCGATGTTGCAGGAAGAACTGACATCGGGAATGCCCGCTGCTGCCGAGCGGTACGGTTCACAGAGGGTTTCGCATTTCTGCTTGAACTTTCGGAGGGCTTCAGCGCCAGAAACGGGTTGAACATCATCGTCGCGCCAGATTCTCAAGTATGAGAAGAGCCACTCGCTTGGATTGTTCTTTGGGCCTGAGTCAAGTACTATGTGAGGTTAGCTTGGTGGGAGTGACTCGAAAAGGGGAACCCAAACCCACCAGCGATAGCGCCAATGCCTTCGGGCGCGTATGCCATCTGCCAAACGTCATGGGGAGCCCTCGAGAACCTTGCTAGATCCGAGTCGTGGAATCGAAACGTGGCGAGCGAGATAGCCCAGGGCGTGCGCATAGGGGAAGCACGTTCTTCGCCCAGGAGATGCCTCCTGACAGATGAGTTGGCACCGTCCGCTCCCAATACGATATCAAAATTCTCGTTTGTTCCATCTTCAAAAGTGAGAAACACGGAATCTCTGTGCTCAGTCAGTCGGCTGAGCCTTTTATTGAATCGAATATTCAAATGATGTGCTAACACCCGTTGGAAGCGTTTGCGGGAGACCAAGCGCATAGGCATCGAGGGTATATGGAATAGAATGTCTCCCGTAACGCCATTAAGCATCGGCAACGGCGGTGGTCTTTCCACTGTGTAGAAGGGATCACAGAAAGCCTCCGGAAATCTATCAAGGACATCATTAGGGAGGATCTCGTTGAGGTTGTACAAGCCCCAATGCAGCATAAGCGTCCAGTCTCTGCTATGGTATGTCAATGAGGGGTCTCTCTCAAATACGACCGCTTTGATGCCATTCTGGGGATCGTCAGACAGCCATTTCATACCAATGGATGGAGTATACTACCTTGCGAAGCCCCTGAGCGACCAAGAGGCCGGTCAAGCCAGAACCGATGACAGCAACACTGAGGCTGGCCATCCCAAACGTGATAAATAGAGTATATAGAGGACAAGGCGAGTGTTGGATACATCTGCGTTATATCCGCTCCCGCGCACTCGGCAATCTGGTATCCAGAGTCGCCAACAGACCGCGGAAGCCTCCCGGCGGCGGTCAGGGCCTGGACCAACCTCAATGGCAAGACCCGGTGACCTATCCGAGATAGGTTTGTGATGATAAATCAGCAATAATTTGCGGCTGCTTCTGGCCTCGTGTGGCTGCCCTCCGTTTCGTGGGCGCTACATAGTAATCATGGCGAGGCTGACGTGTAGGCCTGGCATAAGAGCTCAAAGACAAACTCTAGGCCAAGAACCATCTGCTCACCTCTGTTCTTTTCTTGCCACATCAATAATCATCGTTTACCCCTGGTCAAGGATTGGTGGACGGGCGGCTAAGGCTTCTTGCCACTTATTATATCCAGACTGTCGGATCAAGAAGTCGCATCAAGGCGGGCCAAGCAGCCCCCGGACCCATTATACCGTCAGGAGTGATCCAACAGTGGACGGAAACACGAACAGCCGTCTCGCTTCGCCTGTTGAGCAGCGGGGGGTACGAGCGGCATCTCGCCTTATCTCCTGATTTCGTACACGACCAGGTCTTGATGCGAGACGAGGCTTGACTGGGCACCTGCGTGCCGGCTCCATGAGCCAGCACTTATCAATATTCCGTCCTCACATGATTGAATGCATCATGCAGCCGCGTGTGGGCATCCGGATCGCTGCTAGACATGCGCAGTCGCAATAATGCTGAGCTGTAGGCAAAGAGGGAAGGGAATAAGGGGACCCGAGGCACTGAGGTGATACAAGGCTGCTTGCACCTCAGCCCCCCACAGAATCCGCCAGCCTCTTGCCACTCTGCTCAGCCATTGGTCACTGTCGACAGCCGGAGGTGAAAGTAGGCGAAGCCATGTTTCGTCGTGTTGACAAAGGAATCTATACATGTGCAGTGCCTAGCACCAACCAACCAGCTAACGCCTAATACATGTCAACCCCCCACAGCTCTAGGCTCCCTTTATTCTTGCTTCTTGGCCGTCCAAATGCGCTTGATGGCCTCGGTCACACCCACGTCGTTCGTCTCAAACTCGTACAGCCCCACGCCCACCAAGACAGTCGCGGCGTTCAGCCCCCACCAGAACAGCTTGCGGAGCTTAGGCCAGCCCTTTTGCGGGATGTAGTCGATGACGACGGCCTGGAAACCCATGTGCGAGTGAATCAGGACAGCGCCGCACAGGATAGCGTCCATGGTCGGGTTGAGCGAACCGGCGGCGAAGGGCGCCACGGAGAGAGGGATCAGACCGGCAGCGAGGAGGCGCTCGAAGGTCCAGTGGTAAGATCCGTGGACGGCGTCGGGCGTGGGCACGGGTGCCGGGTCGTTGACTGTAGTAGCTGGTTAGTACTCGAAGGCCTTTCACGTGCTGGGGATCGTACCGCCACCCTCAATCTTTTCTACAGACAAGTTAGCATGGTTTTCTCAAGAGAGAAGCAGCATTGGCTTACGAGGTCCGGGAGGCAGGATAGCAGTTCTCCTCGTCGAGGTGTGGAAGGTCGCGGCCTTGAATATCTCGCTGCGCACAGCAGGGCGGGCAAACGCGGGCGCGGCGGCAAGGGACCGCGAGGCGAGCGCGGTCTGCCTCAGCAGAGTAGGACGCATGAGGGAGGCCATGGTGTCGGTGATGAACGTGGATGCTCGCTCTCGCACGCAATGGCTTTCTTTCGTTGACGGGACGAGAATCAAATGACGGCGACGATGCTTCCTCGGCAATCCGCCGTTGGACTTGGAATTACGGGGCTCGTGATTGGCCGGCGCCATTCCGAGAGGCATGCTGCAGCCGACGTCCGGACGGAGTATCAACGGACCGGCTCAGTCGCGTCGCGCTTGCCATTGGTCGTGTCTCGGTGGACGACCCTGGATTTTCTGCAGTAGGACAGCTCCAATTTCAGGTAGATTTTGAAGCCATCACGAAAGGTCATCTTGCGCGACAGTCGATCCGGCTGCAACTTGACGAGTTCCCCGGCTCAGGAGCCCTTGATTGGGCTATCCGCTGCATGTTTGCGCCATCGACGCAACATACATCTTAATCAAGATGGCTCCCCGAATCACAGTCGCATCCTTTACCCGATTCACGACTCGGCCTTGCGCCGTTTGCGCCAAGTCTCGATCACTTCTCCCCATACCCGAGACTCAACGTCGGAGCGTTTCACAGTCGTATCTCACGAAGAAAGCAGAGGGCGAGGATCGATGGAGGGAAAAGTCGCTGCTCATTCGAGATGGAGAGGCCGATCATGCGTGGGATGTGCTCGCTGAGCGAGGATTCATAAAGGATGTTGCCGGCACACCAGAAAAGATTAGAGAGGTCATGCGCGTAAAGCGTATTGGAGCCTACGTTGGCATCGATCCAACGGCTGATTCGATGCACCTCGGCCATCTCCTGCCGTTCATGGCGCTCTTCTGGCTGCATTTCCATGGCCATCCCGCCGTGACGCTGTTAGGAGGTGCGACAGCACGCATTGGCGACCCGACCGATCGACTCGAAAGCCGAACGATCCTTTCGAATGCCGATATCAGCAAGAATGTTACAAAGCTGCATTTCCAGCTGGCGAGATTGTGGACCAACGTCAGAAGGTTACAGGAGAAGCATGGTTTCGAGTACGACTGGGCGGCAAAGAAGGCGCTGCTCAACAACAACATGTGGCTGGGCAAGCTCACGCTCTATGACTTCAACAAGAGGCTGGCGCGACACATGCGGATGGGGCCGCTACTGAGCCGCGACACCGTCAAGCGCCGGATGAACGAAGGCGACGCTGGCATGTCTCTGGGCGAGTTCATGTACCCTCTGCTTCAAGGTTGGGATTTCTGGCATCTCTACATTAAGCACAACGTGCAGATGCAGATTGGCGGATCTGATCAGTACGGCAACATCGTCTCTGGTATTGAGGTACTAAAGACGGCCCGCGAGACTGAGGAGGCGCCTCATTACCAGATCCCAGACGAGTGGCAGAATGAGCCTTGCGGCTTCACGGTGCCTCTGCTGACGGACAGCTCGGGCGCCAAGTTCGGCAAGAGTGCAGGCAATGCGATGTGGCTTGATGAGTACAAGACTTCACCATTTGACCTGTACGGCTACTTCATGCGCCAGCCCGATGACCAAGTTGAGAAGCTTCTCAAGCTCTTCACCTTTATCCCTCTCAAGGACATTGCCAAGATTATGGAGCGCCACAACGAGGCCCCTCAGAAGCGCGTTGCCAACCACATCGTGGCCTTTGAGGTTTTGTCGCTTGTCTTTGGCGCCCAGCGCGCGATGCAAGAGGCTCAACAACACGCTTTCCGCTTCGGCGGCGAGCTGCCACCTGAGGTCGGTGGCAACACCAAGGAGCTCACTCACCAGGTTAACCCCAACAACGCGCCGCGATCCGACATGAAGCTGCCTCGTTCTGTAATGGGGCTGTCGCCAGCCCGCATCCTGATGGCCTGCGGTCTCGTCGACAGCAAGAACGAGGGTGACCGTCTGCTTCGAGCCCAAGGCGCCTACGTGGCCGCCAAGCCCGGCAAAGAGACCGGCCTTGTCCCCGGGAACCTCGACTGGACGCCCATGAAGCTGTGGTTCCCCGGTGACACGGAAAAGTTCATCATTGAGCCCAACCTCCTCATCATGCGCAAGGGCAAGCACAACGTTCGCATCATCGAGCTCGTCACGGACCAAGAATGGGAGCAGAGCGGACAGATCTACCCAGGCCAGCCTTACACGGGCAAGATTCGACGACTGGTGGCACAGCTTAAGGAGGAGGCTGCTGCACGCGGCGAGGACAAGACGGAGGCAGAGATCAGGGCGGAGTTAAAGGAGAAGATTGCGTCGGAGCCCATGCACGTTGCCAACAACCCAGATATTGAACTGCCGTCGAAGCAGGAGATCCGCGATATGAAGGAGATGAAGAAGGCCTCCAAGGAGAAGAACGGCTCGGGCGAGGTCGAGTGGTAACCCCGCGCTGCAACATGTAACACCATGTATTATTCAACGAGCTACGGCTCGCATGTACACCACGATGCACATACTGATAGATCTGTAAAATTATAGGAGCTCATCCTCAGCGATAGAATAATGCCAGATCCCCCTTCGGCACCGGCAGCGTCTTGAGCTTCTCGGTTATGTCATCGTCTGTGAGATCCTGCTCTGTGATGATTTGATCAAAATGATGGCAACCGTCGGTGTACTTTTGTAACGGGTCACCGTCCGGTGTTGGGCGACTTTGTCCCGACGCCAGGCTGGCAAGGTACTGCTTCGACACGACGTACTTGTGCACCCGGTACAGGCAACCCTTTATCAAGCCGAACTGCACGAACCTGCGCACATCAATGTAGCGCAGCACGTCGAACCCAGCCTCATGATGCGCCCATAGCCACTCCAACACCGTCCTTCCCGGCACGAAGGAGGTCATGAGGCGGATGAGATGGTAGTTGCTCGGCCGCCTCCCCGCGTGGCTGACGTAGCCGGCGCATTCATCGACCATGCCGTCGACGTTCCTTGCAAAGTCGTGGATGCCCGGCCGGGGTGCGTAGCACGCCCCGAAGAAGAACATGTCCAGGAGCAGTATCGTGTCGTAGTACAGCAGATGGCGCAGGGCTGTCTTTGCTAGGTCGAGTGAGACGGAGGCGGAGTGGGCAATGCGGCGCACGTCCGAGACCCCATCGATGTGGGAGATGACCTTCTGCAGCGTCAGATCCCAGGTGGGGTCGACAATGGTCGAGAACTTTGTCTTTGATACGGGGACGTGCCAGCCCTTGACGACTGGCGGCGTCGGGTGGTGCGGGAAGAGCTTCATGTTGAGCGTGTTGGCCTCGTCTAAGGAAATCAGCCGCCCGGCAGCTTTCGTGAAGTTTGGATGTAGACTCACCGACTGGAATCATGCACTCGCCGTAGTTGTTCAGGTCCTCCTTCACAATCTCCAACAAGCTCTCAATGGGCCTCCTCTCCTGGCCCTCACCCGCCGGCCTGCCCTCCCTCTGGCTCAGATACTCACCCTGCTTCTCCATCTCGCTGAAGGTACTAGCCAGCCGTCTCACCACCATCTCGTACGGCGTCTGATCAACATCTGTCTCGACCAGCAACCCAAAGTTGAAGATGAACTCGTTGCGCATGTACTTGGCGTGTGGGATCACGACGGGATGGCACAGCACGGCGTACTTGCCGTCGGGGGTGTTGATGGTGAGGTAGCGGTTGCAGAAGGCTTGGCGGGGGATGATGTACTCCTGGAGGACGTCGAAGTCGATCAAAGGGGCGCGTACAGTTGCGCTGGGGAAGGGGGCTTGGGGGGAAGAGGGAACATGTTCGAGGTTGGATGGGGTTATGCATCCAGGAGGGGATTGGGCTACAATCTTGGGGCCTTCCCGTGGTCAGTTGGAGGCCTGGAGTGAGACGAGGGAGGGGATGGCGTACCCTCCTGAGGGAAGAATCTCGCGTAGAAGATACCCTGGATCATGGTGATGGCATGCCTGGTGAGAGGCTCAGGACTGGGGTTGGACTCCGCCTCGCGGTGTATGCATCGACCTTCATCCGGCTTTCATCGCTCTCTGTTGTGTGCAAAGATAGACGAAGCTAGAGTGGGATTGTTGATGCTTCTTAAAGTGTGCAGGATGAGAGCTACCACGTGTGGCATTGATGAAAGTGAAGCAGCCTACGATAGGTCCAGCCCGAGACCCACTTGTCCCTCGCTAAAGCATCATGCAGTGAAGAGGCATAGGGTCTTCACGTTGCGTTCGAGAATGTTGGCTGTGGTCCAACACTGAGGGGCAACATTCCAACCACCTCATGGGAGTGAGAGCAGCTGCACGATCGGCTGAGACTGCTGTCATGTGTTGGTCGTCTGAGTTGCCTTGGCTTAGAAACTGATAGACCATGATGGAAGCCAAGACCGTGATGGGTGGACTACTAGATGACACGAATGGATTTTAGGATGGCGACGTTTGGGTTTCTATGTACTGCTTCTTTTCTCCAAGCTGAATCCCCTTGACGCCTTGTTTTCTTGTCTTCCTCCGAGGCTGCAGATATTACTATTATTATCGCAACGACGGAGTTTCGTACACAACGCAGCGGCAAACAGGCGTCATTCAGTCGCTCTGCCCCACGCGCTTAGTAGCTGTAGCCTGAGCCTGAGCCCCACGTTGACGGCCCAGGGTTCTGGAGACTCTCGCTCGGTCGTCAGCGTTCGGGTTGCCGCTCGCACCTGCAACCACCACCAGATCTTCTTCTCACCTCGCACCCTCTCGATTTACCAATACCTGGAGCTTGAGCACTCAGTCTTTCGCATCATCGCCTAGACAAGATTCGCTCGCCGCTCGCCGGCCCCTCATCTCCCTCTCAACGCAGACATCGTATCCACGTCCTCCCACAACAGCAGCCCCCCTCCGAGCCGCCACCATGGCCGACAACGCCGAGACCAGCGATGCGCAGGTCACCTTCAAGGTCAAGACCTCGGGCGACAAAACCCACACCGTCACAATGTCCGAGGCCTCCACCGTCAAGGACCTCAAGACGCTGCTCGCTGGCGACGCCTACGAGAACATCCCCGTCGAGCGCCAGCGGCTCATCTACTCGGGCCGCGTGCTTAAGAACGACGATACCATCGGCTCCTACAAGATCAAGCCCAACAACACGGTTCACATGGTCAAGAGCGCCGCCAGCAATCCCACACCCGCCCCGTCGGGCAACGCAGCTCCCACTCCCGAATCGACCGGTGTACCGACCAACATGGCCTCGGGCACCGCGAACAATCCTCTGGCTGGCTTGACGGGCGCGCGTTACGCTGGTCATCAGATCAACCTACCTGGCATGGACATGTTTGGTCCTGATGGTGGAGTGAGTACCGCTATTGCCGCTTGAGCCGCAATTACTAACAGCACTAGATGGGCCCGCCAATGGACGAGGAGCGCATGCAGCGCATGATGGAGGACCCCAATGTCCAGTCGCAGATGAACGAGGCCCTCAACAACCCCGACTTCATCGACATGCTCGTCCAGTCGAACCCCATGCTCCGCAACATGCCCAACGCCCGCGAGGTCCTGCAATCCCCATTCATGCGGCAGATGATGACAAACCCCAGCATGATGAGCAACGCTATGCGCATGCAGCGCAACATGCGCGGCGGAGGCTCTGCCTTCCCGGCCCCCGGCGCCACCGACACTACGCCCTCGGACGCTCCCGCGGCTGGCGAGGGCGGTCAGGGTGCAAACGCCCAGCAGCCGAACCCTTTCGCCAACCCCTTTGGCGCCTTCGGCGGGATGGGCGGCGGTGAGGCTGGCAACAGCCCCTTCGGCAACCCGGAGCAGCTTGCCCAGCAGATGCAGGCCCTGTTTGGGGGGATGAACAGGCCGCAGGGCGAGAGCGGTGCAACTCAGGGGACCGAAGGCTCGACAGACTCCACTGGAGGACAGCAACCCCAGGGTGCCGGTCAACAGAACCCAGCAAACCCCTTTGCCGCCCTCTTCCCACCAGGCGCCGGCGGGCAGGGAGGTAACAGCAACCCCTTCGGCATGAACCCAGAGATGATGCAGCAGATGATGCAGATGATGGGTGGCGGCGGTGGTCCTCAGGCTCCCGCCGATAATCGACCACCGGAGGAGAGGTATGAAAACGAGCTGCGCCAGCTCAACGACATGGGGTTCTACGATTTCGACAGGAACGTGGCGGCTTTACGGCGAAGCGGAGGCAGCGTGCAGGGCGCGGTGGAGTACTTGTTGTCGAACTGAGCGCTGGAGCGAGGCGTAGGTAGTGAAGGGATTGGGAAAGCGCCCAACATACCCATCGGGGCGACAACTAGCATAGGAAGACGAAGATACGGCAGCATTATGAATTTTGAGCCAACCTTGAAACGCGCCCCCGTCGTGACCCTGCCCAACGACGATTCGTGCCATTGAGAACTCCTCGACCTTTATTTATACCATGTGCTCAAAATGGTCAATCTCAAAAGCAGGTACAACGGAGACTTCGCAGAAGATACCAAAGAAGGTGTTCCTTACGGGACGCAAAAACCTTGTCGATATGCACCGTCCGCCTCCTTGAACCCCGAGGCTGTCAGGGGTGCGCTTGAACTGTAGACGGAGATGCCTCGGCTCTTCCCCGCGATCTGCGACCCCAACGTCACCCCAACTTCTGAGCCGCCGTTGCGACTCTCGTTCCTTGACCTCCCCCGAAAAGTTAAACCTCATCTTTCAAAGTACTTGGCCCGCCTCTTCGTGTTGTGTTTATATATCTATATACACAAATATATTTCATTGAATAGTTTCCTTCCCAATTGGTCTCGCGAAGATGCGTGGCATTCAAGTTAGCAAATACGTCAAGGTGAGCTATACTTGGCCGCTACCGCCGGCTCTCGTGTCAGCTGGCGCCCTTAAAACTAACAACAGTCTTCAGAGCCCCAAGGAGCTGCAAGTCACAGACGTCCCCGATCCGACGCCCAAGGATGACGAGTACGTGATCCAAGTGCACGCAGCGGCGACCAACTTCTTCGACATCCTCCAGATCCAAGGGAAATACCAGAACCAGCCCCGTAAGCAGCAACCCCAACACTGGCGAACGCCCTCCCGCCTTGTTTCCCCCAAAGGCTAACGTCAACGTCCGCAGCATTCCCCTGGGTCGCGGGCGCCGAGTTCGCCGGTACCGTCCTCTCCACGCCGCGCTCCTCGCGCAACCCGGCCTTCCCTGTCGGGGCGCGCGTCTTCGGCGCCGGGCAGGGCTCCTTCGCCACCAAGATCTGCGCCAGCGAGCTCTCGCTGCTTCCCGTTCCCGAGGGCTGGGGCTTCCAGGAGGCGGCGGGCCTGTTCGTCACGGCGCCGACGAGCTACGGCGCGCTGGTCGTGAGGGCGGGCATCAAGGAGGGCGACGTTGTGCTCGTGCACGCTGCGGCGGGCGGCGTCGGGCTGGCGGCGGTGCAGAGTAAGTATCTCCACCTGGTCTGAGGGTGATGGGGGATCTTATGGAGGGCTGACATGTTGCGTTTTAGTTGCCAAGGCGTTCGGCGCGACTGTCATCGCCACGGCCTCGACGCAGCACAAGCTCGATATCGCGCAGAGGTTTGGCGCAGACCACGGTGTGCTCTACACGGACAAGGACTGGCCGGCCAAGGTCAAGGGGCTGACGCCCAACGGCAAGGGCGCTGACATCGTGTACGACCCTGTTGGGCTGGTCGACCTGTCAACCAAGTGCACGGCCTGGAACGGCCGCATCCTCGTCGTCGGGTTCGCCGCCGGATCCATCGAAAAGGTCCCGACGAACAAGTTCTTGTTGAAGAACATCTCGCTCGTTGGCATCCACTGGGGCGCGTACACCAAGAACGAACCCGCCACCATCGCAACGGTGTGGCAGGGAATCATGAAGTTGGTCAAGGAGGGCAAGCTGAAGGGCACCGAGTATTCGGACGTGGAGTTCGTTGGTCTGGACAGGGTCAAGGATGCTCTGCTAGCTTTGGGGAGCAGAGGGACGTGGGGCAAGGTTGTTGTCAAGGTACCCCAGGAGGGTGCCAGTAAATTGTAAATAACCCCTTCAATTAAAAAGAAAAGGGGTAGACCTACATGCCTGCTGAAGTCTATTCATAAATTTCGTTTCGCCATGCATCCATTCCTTATGTGTGTATCTTGACCCTCCTAGTGCATGAAGCTGGCCACCTGTCTGTAATTATCCATAATGTCCTTGTCCACATTGACCACCCACTGCTCTTCGAACGCTGCTTCTCCTCCCACCCGTTCGACAAGACCCTGCAAGCGTTCCCGGACGAATGCGTAAGCATGGACAGCATGCACAGGGTCTTTCATGGTCATGTTCCTCTCAACAATGGACTTTGGGGTATCGTATTCCGTCGGCTCTGGCTCGCCGACGATGAGGCAGTCCGTGGAGTCTTGCGCGCCGTCTTGTAAGTCCGCAATAACGTTGGCCCACATTGTGAAGTAATCCTGCAGCTTCGACAGAGCCAGCTCTTGAACCGGCGATGGGAGCTCGAGGATCCGTGTGAGGCCCAGGAGGTAGAGCTTCTGGCGCTCGATGTTGTCCATCCCGTGTAGGTGCCCGAACCATTCCGAGAACAACCAGTTCCAGACCTCGCCCAGCTCGCCGAACTGCATCAGCATCTGCACGAACAGCGTTGGCTCAGCCAACGCCAGGCGAGCGAGGATAGCGAGGAAGTCGCCCTCTGTTATAGTGTTGAGCTTGCTGACCTTGCGGTTCGGCCCGGTCGTCTGGTGGGCCTCCCACGCGTTGTGCAGGTCGCCTAAGATCTTCTTCATGAAGCCCGTCTCGACCATGTCCTGGATGATGACTGAAACCCCGTTCGATCCTCCGAGATCCACAGCTGATCGGATCAAGTACTCGATACACGCAGTGCCGCTTCGTACTTGCTCCCTGCTCTTCGAGTCGAGGACCCCGCCCAGCGCTATCAAAGTCGGTCGACGTAGCCTGTCCTCTAGCATAGCCTGCGGCGCCAAAAGAATGTATGACTCCACAGCTCCGAGTGCCTCGCCTGCTGTTAGGGGCTGATATTCCAGCAGCGGCAGTGCCAGCTCCGCCAGGGCGACTAGCTCGTCCGACAGCGGTGCGTTGCTTTGCATTAGTATCGCATTCCACAGCTCCAACGACTCATCCATAAGATGCAAATGAAGGTCGGATCCCGGACGCAGTGCTTCCGTAATCAGAGGAATCATGGAATGCTGGTACCGCTGTGACGAGGCGCCCATGCTCATAACAAGGGCAGAAAAGATAGCAATGACCGCTTGCTTGATCATATATTCCTCCGTTCCCGAGTTGTCCCAGATCGACGGCAGGTTTGACATGAGCTGGTCGCCGAACTGCGAGACCTGTTCCTCCATTCGCGTCACGATGATTCGGATGGATTCGAGGATCGCGAGCTTGGTCTCGTCAATCTCACAGTTCTGGATTAGAACTGTGAGCTGGTCGAGGACATTTGAGGTGTACGGCAAGAAGGCCTCAACGCTGAAGCCAAGCTCGTCTGCGATCCACCTCAATTGACGAGCTGCCGTGATTCTCACTACCAAATCGTTCGTTTCGTCGCTCGGATCGAGGAAGTGCTGGAATATTTGATAAACGATTGGTCGGCTAGAGTCTTCCAGCTTGACTGGTGCCCAATTGCTGATCAATATGGCTATGCGCCTTCGCAAAACCCTGTACAGTCCTCCCGTCTTCTGTGCATCTTGGGATATTGTCGAGCCCAAGAAGGAGTCGAAGTCGAATACGTTGACCACATGCGCGGCGGCCAACCCCATTGCCGTGTAAACCGCCTCTTTCGTCGCGATGTCGCCGTCTGCGCTCTGCGCCGTTTGGAAATATTGAAGCAGCGGCTGCGTTAACAAGTCCTTGAAGTGGGTGAGGAGATCCAAGAAGAGCTTCTCAGCACATGGCCGGACCTGCCATTCATATGCGTCACCCTCGCTCTGCTGCTCTTTTTCCCACTCCTCCGGATCTTCGTCCCAGGCCTCGAGGTCGGACTTTCGGAAAACGAAGAGATACGTGATGATGCAGTTCACGATCTGGACCACGAGATCCGGCTTGAAGAGCTCTGTCTTGATTGTTGCCTTCGCGCCGTCCTGCTCAGCCTTGGTTTCGGGTGTTCGGTACTTGAAGGTCTGCGTTGGCTGAAAGGCGATGCGAACGCAGGCTCGCAGCAGCAACAGACCCTTGACAGCCAGCTTCTCCGGCAATGGTCCCTCGATTTTGGCCTTGGCGCTTCCTGCTCCCGAGTTCTGTCGAATCCCCCCCGAATTCCCATACACCTCGGCAAATTTGGCCACCAGGTCCCAGTAAGCGTGAACCAAAGCCAGCGTATTTGGTAAGTTTGCGAAGCTCGCTGCATGTTGCTCCGCCATATTTATGTGGAGTTTGGTGAATTGCAGTAAATGCCCGCCTGCCAGCTTCTGGAAGTGCTCCGGTATTGTCGACTCCTCGCCAACAAACCCCAGCATCTGCCCGAACTGATTTTGCGACATTCCCCAGAACCTGGTCACTGTCTCGTCTCCATGTGGTCGCTCGTATCCCACAAGCACCAGTCGGCGTAGGATCTTGAGAGCTATCAAGCTTATCGACAAGGCGCGGTGAGAGTCCTGCTCGTTCCCTTGTTGGCTGGCCAAGAAGTTGATCCCGGCCTCTGACCTTTCGGCGTAGATCTCCGTAAGGACGTGCACAATCTCTGGCGTGACCGACTGGAGGGCCGTCTGGCTCTTCCTAAGCCTGGCCGTACCTAACTCTTTCGTTACCTGCAACAGGATCTGTAGCGTGCCGTACAAATGTTGTTGGTTGCCGTCCCGCGAGGACCTCAACAGTGCAATGATCTGGGGCAGCGCATCCGGCCAGTCAGCAGGGTAGTCGATGCGCACAATCTTGGCCGTGACGAATGCATTGTGCTCCGCCAGCCTCTCCTCGGGTTCATCGACCGTGCCCTCAAAGAGTCGCTGTCGGATCATGTTCTTTTCGTCTGGCTTGATCCCATTTCGAACCTGGGCATAGAGTCGCCAGTACTTGTCGATGCCATTCTTCAACTGAATCACAGCCTGAAAACGTGGCTCGAGCGGAAGTGACTTGTCGAGGTACACAGCCTGGCAAACAAACGGTCAGTCCATGCGCTCTTGTCCTATGTGCTATGCGCTATGTGCAGTGCGAGTGCAACGTACCTGCAGGGAGCTGTAGTAGCCCGGCGTGGTCTCCCAAGCAGACAGCTGCTGTTCCGCTGCCTGTCGCTGGGCGTAATCGTGGGACGTGGTCGCGGCAGAGAGCGCCCGGCAGAGGTCCTGTATGCTCAGAGGGTTGGCGCCGCCAGGTACTTCGATGGCGAAGCTCATGGTTGCTGCACGAGCCGCCTGAGCGGCCGCAGGACGGAGTGATCGAGTTCGAGTGTTGAGTCGTCGGTTGTCTATTTCATGTGAGGCCTGGCGAGGGGGTGGTTGCACGATTATCTTGGGTATGGGCGACGAGCGTGATGTAGGGAGAAAATCGTTCTCTCCCTCCGCTGCTTTGCGATTTGGCGGGGTTGACATTGGTGGGGGTGCCTAATCGGCTAGGGGCAAAGCAGCACCACCATGCCTGGGGCTCACAACAACATGCTTGAAACTTGACAATAGGGACATTTTGATGAGATGGATTTGTTTCAAATAGATACTATTTTGTTTTGTTTTGGACTGGTGATCGCACAGGGGTAAGAGGTCGACTTGGGCCCATCAATTTCATCAATACGACCCGCCAGTAGCGGCCGTCCCTAGTCACTACTATTTATGGCCCCTGGTCGCTCCAATACGAGTGCCCAGCGTTCCCGTCAGCAATAGCTCACCAACACGAGTCCTCTCAAGATAACAACGTCCGTCGATCGGCCGTGTTGCCGCCCCAGATCGGGAGTTCAATCTTATCCTCGATCCAATCCTAGTCCTTAGAGCCCCATCACCTTGTTACCGTACTTCAGCACTTCCTTCTCACCCCGTTCCTTGGCTGCCGACACGTCAAAGGGCGCGAAACCACATGCTCTTAGGGCATCCTGTCCGGCAAGAGCCATCAGAGTGGCGGCATCAGGACGTCCAATATGCTGGCTCTCGCCGATGCCCCCCGGAAAGTCAGGGGCGGGGATGCCCTGTAGGAAATGCTCTCTCTGTTTCTGAGCGTATTCCACGTTGGCTTTGGTAATTGGACAGGCAGGAATATACATGACACTGCTGTCGCCTTTGCCCTCATGCACGCTATCAACCGCGTGAATAGTGTCGCAGTGCCAGGCCACGTAGTCACCTGGCGCTATGCGCGGGACGTGGACCATGGTGTGCGGGAGATCCAGATGTGGGTGCCAATTGTGATTCAGCTCTTGTCCATGGCCAGGCCAAGCGCCTTGAAGATCAGGCGAGGTCTCGTCTGCCCAAACCCAGTTATCAGGGTCGAGATACTGCGCTGTGTACTCTAAGGACCCAGCCGGCTGGATGGGAGTGCTCTTAGGTGTGAAGAAGGGGCGCAACAGGTAGTAAGCTGTCGATAGCGACAGAAGAGGATTTACCAAAAGTGTGCCCTCACGCGGTCCGGTGTGTGACATGCTGAGCCAGCCCTGGAACATGCGAAACATCGAGCAAGCTCCCGCACCGTTGTAGAGATCCTGCGACGCGCCGAGCCGGGTGCTAAGCTCCCATGGGTCAAACTCTTCCCACTTGCCCTCGAACACCTTGTCGTAAACGTGGCCTTTGCCGTATCCATTGGGCTCCCAGCGCTCGACGCTACCGCCATCAACGTGGGGCCCGAGGGCAAAGCCAGCATCGCCGGGCTGGCGAATACGAAGGCGATCGGCATATGCCAGGGGCTGCTGCGTCGAACACATGGCATTGGGGTCTTTTGAGTGGTAGTAGGACATGAGAAATCTTTGTACCTTGATCATGTGTTCATGAAGGCGGCCAGCAAGCTGTGGCCTCGACCAATAAAGTTCAAAGACGGCTGGTTTATCGGCAGGGAAAGCTGCAAAGGTTAGCTCAGGAAGGGCCCCTAACGGCTTCAATGATCTTACCTCGTGTTGACGGGTTAGCTGCCACATACCTTTCCGTCTCATCCTTGAAACCTCTTGCCTCTTGCTCAGGAACGACTTGGCGAACGACAGCAACGCCGCGTTTCCGCAACGCAGCGTGGAAGTCTTCCGGAGCCCTGTCAATATCGGCGTAGTCGATCTGTGGGATGCAGTCCGACCCCTGCGCTTTGACAATCTCAGTCTCGCGCTTTAGACGCTCGAGCAGTCGGTTCCAGCTCATGTGTAGGGCATCTCTGTCCTTGATCAATCCGCGCTTGATGTCTGCAAACCTTTGCGGCAGCTTCTCAGACCCGTCACTGCCCGATAACGATCTGAAGACGGAAGAAATATCGCCCTCTTCTTTCGGGGCAGCATCTGTTGCCGCTGCTCGACGTTGTAGAAACGGGACAGAGGCTCGGACGGAGCGTGACCCGGCCCTGCAGACTGTTGATGTAGTCGTTCGCAACATGACAATCGTCCCGAAGAAGCTGGTAACTTGCGCGGCTGGACAGACTTTTCGAGTTAATGTCTCAAGTACTAAGAGACTTGTCTCTGGTCATCATCTATTCAACACAGGAGTGTTCATTTATATTACGGTCAATATGACGCGAGGACTCGCTGTACCACTGGCTGTGTGGCCGTTGAGTTGGGTGGCGGACTACCCTTTACGGAGATCCGCCACCGTTCGTTTTCCGAAAAGGGTAGTGCACGCTGACTCCAAGCTACGGAGTTTATCCAAATCGGGAAAAGATGACCTTCGGCGGCAGGACTCTTCCCCTTTTCTGACAAACTCCTGTCATTCACATTGATGCCAACGCCGAGACTTCCTCGAGGTTCGGAGCGGGGAAGGCTTGATTGATCACGAGACTCGAAGCTGGAGGCGGACAGGTTCGTATCTGCTTTTGCCCCAGTGCCCCTTGGTCCAAACCCACTGGACAGCCTGATCACCGAAACCAAGGCTCCATAGCTCATGAGGGAGCTAGGTCGTCGAACCACCCCTGGGCAAAAACGGATTGCGTTGGGTTGAGATTCGCGGAGAACACTTGATCGATCCGGTTGAGATCGAAGTCAGGATCGAAATCATCGAAGATCCCGGCATCGCCAATGAAGTCATTGAAGATACTGGGCGATTCGTTCTGAAGGGTGGCATTGTCGAAACTTGCAGAGAAGTTGACAGTTGAATCCTGCGTCACCTCTCCGTCAGGAGCTTGACTTGATGACTTTTTGGCACCTCGTCCGCTAGTATCGTTAGCAGTAAGGGTCCGTTGCAAAGTCCTTTCTGGGGGGTCGGCCGGGCTATGCTGTATGGCCTTGCTTCGATCTGCTGCGACTCTTTCAACCTCTTGCAATGTATTCGTAGCCAGCCTTGCGATAGTCTTCGCACTGCAGAATGCCTTGCCAATCTCATCGAGTAGCTCACAGCTACTGTGGAACAGGTTATAGGCTCGTTTGCGTCGGTGAGCTATGATGCTGTGCCGCAGGCTTTTGTATGCCACAGAAGTGGCCAAAGAGACCGCATAAGGTACCGCGGGCCAGTAGGTCATCGTTGACTTGAAATCCCCTGACGCAATAGCGATGATGCTTGTGGCCGCAAAAAGCTGAAGATCTGAGCTTGGCACAGCTTGACCTTCTCTCTCCATTTGCTGAGGCCGATGTCGCAGTATCACGACTGCCAGATACAAGATCTCGAGGGAAGCTATCCAGAGTGTCAGTAGGACCCACAGCCGGGCGCATTTGAGAATCAGGTCTGTTTTAACCAACGCAGCAGTGAGGCCAGCTTACCTAGTATTGAGCTGCTAACTTCTACTGAGCCCGTCTCCCGGACCATGTCCTCGAACAAAGTGTCCTCGGCCAGTGGCAGCTCATCTGAATCCAACGACTGA
Source organism: Sordariomycetes sp. S80-01Y (assembly GCA_037042185.1). Classification (NCBI taxonomy): domain Eukaryota; kingdom Fungi; phylum Ascomycota; class Sordariomycetes; species Sordariomycetes sp. S80-01Y. The sequence continues at coordinate 2,106,793 of JAXQJY010000027.1, read as the reverse complement.
GGTCTGTATTTTGAGATGACGCGGTCCAGAAACTGAATTATGCGAATATGGAGCTTGAAAGGAGGCCTCTGTTCAGCGAATGTGTCGGCAATCTGAACATCCATATCCTGACGATGAATAAGAATAGGGCGTCCATTGGCTGCTGCATTCAGTCGATCCAAAATCCAGATACACCAGAATATACGTCTCGACTTCTCGGTTCTCGCACCGTCGTCCGGCCAGCCCAAATGAAGCCCCAAGGTTTGAGCATGGTACACCGCTTGCGAGACGTAGTGTGCCGATACCTCGCTGCAATTGGCTTGGTCAGCATAGAATGCCATGAGAGCCGACACTTGCAGCAACACCATATTGTCCTGGATAAAGCCCATATCGATCGTTTGCTTAACTGCGGAAGCTATATGGGCGCGAAACTCCAAGGGCGGCAATATGTGCTCCCTGTGATGCAGTCGAAGATTGCCCCTCAGCTTCGGATCCAAAGCTGCCACCAAGCAGACGCACTGCTTCAACGAGACCGAATCCATGGCTGCATAAGCTTCAAGATCATCACCCTGGAGGATTGGGAATAAAGGGTCGACCTTGCATCGGTAAAGACTCATGATTATGTCAAAGTCATGTTTTGGGGGCAGCATCGTGAGGCACTCTTTTTGCATCTGTGGTATGATTGAGCGCAAGCTCGTGAGTCCAAATACCTGGGAATGCGACTCGTCATGCTCGATTCGCTCATCCCGCTGGTGGTCGTTCACGACTGACTGGTCAGACCGTCGTCCGAGCCATACGCCGACTTTGGCATGCCGTGATGCGCTCGATACATCAGCTGCGCGGCGTTCGTTGGAAAGAAAAGATGCTTCTGGACTGAGATCTCCCACGAATCGAAGATATGCGTCTTTGGACTGACGTCGGACGGGAGGCAAAGGACGCTGTCCGATCGGAGGGACGGCCTTTTCGGTTGCATGAGAGACCTGGGGGGTGTTTCTATCCAGTTCTACCTCCTTTCGAGGAGTCCCGGACTGCCTGTCGTCTCCAATGGGACCTGTCTGGTCTTCAGGGGATTCCGCAGATCCGCCATGAGCGCATCGCTTCTGAACTGTTGTTAGAACGACAGATACGCTTGTCGAGAAGGGTCCTTACATGTCTTTTCCTACACTGGTTGCAAGATTTCTGTACCTGCTTGCGCTTGGTCCCAACACCGCCCACGTGGTCTGGTATAAACTTGAACATTTCGAGTGGTGACCTCAGTATCGGGGTGAGGTTGATGAAAATGCCACCCTATCTTTGAACCCTCGCATGACTGTCGAGATATGAATCCATGCCACTCAGATTACATCGCTGGTCAAAGGGTTCGTTTAGGTTTCGTCGAGCTTCCACGATGCTTGACCAGCTTGTCGTGGTCCAGGTTGTCAAACTGGAAGATGCGGTATCACGTGACTGAGTGGGTGCTCTCGGCTACATTCCAGGGTAGCAGCACGTTGAGTGAGGTACTGGAGCACTTACTTACTAGCTTGAGTATCCCCGTGAATCGAAGTGAGTACGTATTCTCTTAGTCTTCGTCGGCTTGAATCCCCTGAAGGAACATATACCCCAGGCCCTTGTTCCTTAATGATCCGATATCGGCTGCGGACCTTTTGCCAAATATGCCACGATACCTTCCGTCCAGCTGGCTCCTTCCCAGAGACGTTTGGTTCACTATAATGCTGGATAAGCCCCATCCCTTGACTTGAATATTATGTCCCGAAATACATATCTCCGTCGTGATGGGAACTTTAGTCAAGGTATTTTTAGCCATCTTGAAGCGCGACAATTGCGTATGGCGCCTGCTATTCATAACCAAGACCCACGACAAGCTGCCCGGGTAATGTTCAATGTATCGTTTGCAGTCAACCCTTTCAACCTTCAATCAATCTCACCAAGCCCAATAAACAATTTTTCAAGGACTACCAACTGTTAAAGAGAATTTCTACCGTCATCCACTTTCAAATGTTTCTGTCGGAGGCCATGAAGCGATGGAAGATTGGCGTCACAGGCCACTAACACCAAGCTGTGGCTTCCCAAAAGGGAAGCGAAAAAAATGGGCCGGCGAGAACGCGTCTCCGGATTTCCAACGTCGCGCCAACTTTTCTTGCTCTCGCCGAGTAGGAATAAGCCACAATGATACGACAACGAGCAACGGTTTGCATTCCACGGGCTTCTGCCAGATCAAAATGGCTATGTCCGGCATGTCGGCCACGACTATTCGCTACCAAGAATGGACCTCAGTCCGAACCCGCCCGAGTCACGAAAGAGCCCCCCGACCACCGCAAGCTCGGCGTCCAGCAGGGCCTCTTTATGACCTCGAAATACAGCCCCGGCTCGCCGATATTTCTTCCACGAGGCACATTGATATTCAATCGATTGGTGGACTTCCTGCGGAAGCAGTACGTACGCTACGGCTTCCAAGAGGTGATCACGCCAACGATATACAAAAAAGCGCTGTGGGCGAAATCAGGCCACCTGGAAAATTATGGCGAGGATATGTACTCGGTGACGGGGTACAAATCACATAGGAACACGGGGTGCTGTGATAATGAGGAGGGCAAAGAACCCGACAAAGACGATGATGGGGAGTATGGACTGAAGCCTATGAATTGCCCAGGGCATTGTTTGATTTTCGCGTCCGAAAACCGAAGCTACCGCGACCTGCCGATACGTTACGCCGACTTCAGCCCATTACATCGTAACGAGATCTCGGGTGCTTTAAGCGGCTTGACCCGCGTACGTCGATTCCACCAAGACGATGGGCACATCTTTTGCCGTCCTAGCCAAGTCGAGGATGAGATCAAGAGCACCCTCGACTTCGTTGACACTGTTTACAAAGCGCTGCGCCTCAACATGTCGTACCGACTGGCCCTGTCGACGCGACCGAGAGACCATTTCATCGGCTCAGTGGAGGAATGGGACCGAGCTGAAGATGCGCTCAGGCGAGCCTTGGATAAATCAGGCATGGAATGGTCGGTAAATGAGGGAGACGGAGCCTTCTACGGCCCCAAGATTGATATTGTGCTCAAGGATTCGGACGGCAAGGAGCACCAGACTGCTACAGTGCAGCTGGATTTCCAACTGCCCAAACGGTTCGAGCTTGAGTACCAAGCTCCAGCGCCAGACTACGAAGCCAGGGCAGAGACGACGGACGATCCGGCGAAATTGGCTGAATACGGTGCTGTCCGCCCCGTCATGATCCACCGTGCTGTGTTGGGATCGGTGGAACGCCTCATGGCAATTCTCATCGAAAGCTACGATGGAAAGTGGCCATTCTGGCTGCATCCCCGACAGGTTATTATCTTGGCCCTCAACGAGAAAGAACCAACCCTAGCTTGGACCAAGAAGGTCAAGGATGTGCTGCTCGGCAACGAATCCTCGGCATATCGGCCCACGGGATTGAGCGTGGATGTCGACAGCAGCGCGCGACCACTGGGTCAAAAGATAAAGGCCGCCAGAACAGCTGGCTATGGACATGTCCTCATAGTTGGCGACAAAGATGTGGAAAAGAAGGTTGTCACCGATAATCAGTTCCAGAAGGGCTATCCTCCCGAGGAGCTGCGCAGCATCTTGGTAGAAAAAGTCAGGGCTCTAGAATAAGTCCCTCGTTTGCGCCTCTGCTAATGCAGTCGGATACCCATGCCCTAGCAATCTACGCCTACTCCGTTCCCTACTATACATATGTAATGATGTTGCCCCTTAAGGTCGGATCCCCGGCATTGACCAAGCGATCCGGCCTTCGTGCTAGTTGTGGCTCTTTCGCCCCTTGTTTATCAGTGGCACGGGAGCTATCCTTCGGGTACGGCTGAAGACGGACTCGAGGAGTGGTCTCTGTGATGAGTCGTATTCTAGTTGGTGATGGCGGCCGTCCTTCGATGGATTATATGCCACTGCTCGCTTGGCTGTCGGAATTCCAGACTCTCTAATCTTTCCACCGTCCATGCTTTCCCTGCGGACCGTACAGCGGCCTTCACTGCCGCATTAGCGAGATTTCATTCAAGGCGTTCTAATACTCACTTCTTCAACTCGTCATCGACCTCTCCTCCTTTCGCCTCAATCTGCTCGACAATCACCCTCCTTTCCTCGATCTTCTCGCGCATGAAATCCACCGTCTTCTTCAGCACCAATCCTTCCGAGCGCCCCTGCCCTTCTAACCCAGGGACAAGCTCGGTCAGGCGGTCGAAGCCTTCTCGGATGGCTTGCCGACGTTTTTGTTCTAAATGCTGGTCAGGCTGACTTCTTTCTCCAAAGCGAGAAAATATAATGTGGAGAAATGCTGGGGCGTACCTGATGCGATGTGGTTCTGTTTCTTCTCCTCTTCAGTGAGACGAGGCTTGTCATCGGCTCCAGCGCCGTCGGCCGGTGGGGAGGACATGAGGGCTCCGTGGACGGCGAGTCTGCGTGAGCAGGTTATCAATTGCTCTAAGAGACATGTAGCTGGGACTAAGAAGCTCCCGGGGTGTTGGATATCGCAAGTTCGTGATGCATACGGTAGTGCAAGTTGAAGGATCAAGCGGGTGATGCGAGTCGCGCGCGACTGGCGAGGTCTGACATGTGCAAGTGCCCCACCGGGGGGTTGCTGGGAAGGGAGACAGAAAAACGGGTGGAAGACAACGTACAAGAACCAGAATGAGTGCGATCTTGCAAAACAGCTGTTATCGAATAGATGAACCCTTCTCGACCAAGGGAAACCTCCCCTTTGTTCTGAATGTACAACGGATTACTGTCTCATGTTTTTTAAAAAAAAAAAAACCCGACGTTGAAGTTCACGCCACATTGCGAGTTTTATCATAAGTTCATGCCTTCCCTAATCGCGAAGGCGCAGTTACAGTCAATAGGCTGCTGGGGCAATTTCATATAAAACTCATTTTATTGGTATCATCATCATTTCATAGAATCGAACTGTTCTTCTTATCCCGTTTCCGATCGGCCGGGCCAGTACGCCGTTGTCAATCTGTTTGCGCGATTCCTCGGCCACCCTTCATGTGCTCGTCAGCAAGGTACTGCCAGACCACAGCATCCACCAGGCCATGATCAAGATGACCAGGCATCTCAAATTGTCAGACTCGTGATCTCAGTCCCACCTATGCGGTCCATCTCCGGCGTTGGGGGTGGCAAGTTCTCCGTCTTCGTGCAGATCCAGCAGCTGGCATACATGTTGACCCGGTCGATGCAAGCACCGTCGGTTCTAGCACCATGTCTCTTCGCGGTAAAACCATGTCCTTCGAACACCTTGATGTACCAAGGACTCAAAGCCGAAGTGCGCAGGAGAACCCGGCCGCCCATCTTGAGAGCGCGGTTGAGTTTACTGATTTGCGCAGCGGCAGCGTTAGACCCAACGTCAAACCAATCCATGCTGTCCATGATGACAGCGACTGTCAGGGTTCCAGGCATTATACGCGAAATGACTTCCTCCAATTCATCGGTGTGGATGCGAAGACCGTCGAGGGCACCAGGCTTTGAGAGCTTGGAGAAGTTGCGAGGGCTGAGGTAGTCCGGGTGGCACTTTTTGGAGAACTTCCCAGCTAAGCAGACGTGGTAGTAAGGGTTATCGGCGGCGATGTGTGTTTCTTCGGCCATGGGATCAAGGGTGTTGACCATGTAGTGCCAGATGGCGTGGGAACGAGTGTTCTTGGCGGTCTTGTTCTTGACGGCTTCCGAGTTGGCGTGATCTTTCTCGATCATGGCCAGTTGGTTCTTGGGTACGCCTAGAGCAGCCCACAAAAAGCTCTCTTGGGACACCACAAGATTGCAGACAAGCTTGGAAAGGAGAGCTGGGCGGATTTTGTTGCGCCAGATCTCGCGCTGCTCATTGAGAGTGGGAGCCTCAAGCATCTGCTTTACGACAGCTCGCAGGCCGAAGATGCGGGCGATCCAGCGAAAGACGCGAATAGCGTGGCGAGAACCACCGGTGTCGTAGAGGCCGTAGCCGCGGCTGTTTTGGAAAACGTGAATGTTTTTGAGCCAATACTGGAAGGCACGGCTGGAAAGATGAGGGGAGAGCTTCGTGATCAAAATCTGGCGAAAATCCGGGTGCTTCCCGTCCCCAAAAATCTTCCAGAAATCCTCGTACTCCAGAGAACTGTAAGAGGCTGCCTTGAGCTCGAGCAGATGGTTCTGAGTGGGATTCAAATCGACAGCATGAACGCGGGCAGGGCTTTGGGTGAGGTATGACAGAATGTTGTCGCCAGCGGAGGTGATGGCGATGACTTTGTCCTCCGGTCCGAGCTTGAGAAGCCGCTCATCAACGCGGGTGTCCTCCCAAGTGAAGGCGTAGATGTACTCATCGTTGAACTGCTTATGCTTCTGGAGCTGGTCGTCATAATAGATCCTCCAGTGGTGGTTCTGGTAAAAGAATGAAGGAAGCGGCAAGTTCGCGGAGAGGTTAGAGACCGCGGTCAAAAAGGCCTTGGAGCGGATCTCAGGGGCCGATCTCTCAATAGCGCGGGTGAGAGCGTCACCCTGATTGACAGGGCCAAGGTAAGGAGACTCCGTTGCCAATGCGTCAATGCGCTCGATGATTTCGTGAGGCAGGCTAGACGGGGAGAAAGGCTTCTTGTGGCAACCGATCCAAATGTAATAAGGAATAGAACCCAATGCCTTGTTACGGGCGTTGAAGTTGAGTACGGTGCCGTACTTGTACTCGAGATAGTCGCGACGACTAGCCTCAAGGCCAACACGGTCGAGATCGAACCAAGCGCGCCAGAAGCTGCGTGACAAGAAATTGACATGACGGTCTACAAGACCACCGGTGTAGTTGCGAAATGAGAAGTCAACCTGGTTCTGGGCGTAGAAGTCTACAACGCCCATAATACCGTGTGGTGAGAGCAGAGAGGCCACGGAATCGACTATGGAGTAGTAATCAGGCTGGGGGGTGAGCTCAAGTTACTAGCGTTGGGTGAACCATTCGACTTACGATCATGGACAGGCTATACGACATTGTGATAAGCTCAGCGCCGCCGTGCTCCGGGCGAGATTGTGTGAAATAGCTGAGAGCCGGAGACCGAAGAGGGCTGCGAGTAATAGGCATGCCGGTCTCGTAGTCCTCGAGACGGAATTTGCGCGCATCCTCGCAAACAACAGTCACGTTCTTCCAGCCAAGTCTTTCGAATCGCTTTCGGGCAACTTCGCATAGTGATGGCGAGAAGTCGACGAGATAGACGCTGGAGAAGAACTCGGGCACATTGACGAACTCGGACATGGCCTCGATGTTCCAGCCAGTGCCGCCGCCAATCTATACATATCAGCGCATGACTCCACACGAAAGAGGAGGAAACTAACATCAACCCATATCTTCTTCTTGTTGTCCTTTCTGTCAGTTGGTCCGTTTTTGGATTTCAACTGCGCTGCGACAAGGGCCAACATGTCCTCCCGGCCACGAAGCAGAACCTTTCGGGTGGCATCGTATGCGCCTGCTTGCTTCTTGTAGAAGCTCTCCAGCGCATCTTGCTGGTTGCCCTTGGAGTTGCCCTCGTGGGGCTTGAGGAACGAGGTATAGAAGAAGAGGAAGAAGGATTTGAGCAGGCCGGGAGCATCCTCGCTCTTCTCGGATCTGGAAATAAGCTTCGCAAAACATAAACCGCCAATTGCGGCAATTGCTATTCCAGCATAGAGAGGTTGAACATCAGTGCCATAGGCAAGAAGGTTACCACCCTGAGCAGCACGTTAGCGAAGTCCACGGGCTAGGGGGCTATCATCGCGCACAAGAGAAGCCATGGTATTCTCTCATTGTCTGCAGACAACGAGAATGGGAGATAATGGACAGATCAAAGTCTTGTGAAATACGCTTTAGTGTTTAGGAATCGAGAGGGGAGGCAAAGTAAAAGGAGTAGGGCGAAGGCACAACAGCGAGGGGCAGTCATTATATCCCGCCTTTCAACTACACGCGGCACATGTATTTTCTTCAGTCGAGGAACCGTGGTATTCAGCCGTCATGCATGTCACTTAATACTTCGAGCGGCTGTAGAGGCAAGGCCATCGTAGGGACCCCCGATCATTGCCTTCACCTCGGAAGACGCAACCCCACTACAAGGTCGCCGTCCGCCGCGATTATCTTTTGCCAGACCAAGTCCCCGCGCCAGAGAATGATACGTGGGCCAATGGCTGGACCACATGTCTAGGGATGCTGCTCCTCCAGGATGCACGAGAGCTCGTCGAACTGCAGCGAGGTGTGGGCAGTGGACCGGCGTCTTTCAGGGGGACCGGATCCAAAGGCCAACGGGACCCGCAGCTTCGATCGGTCTTGGCCCGCAAGAGACAATGATGAGAGACCGTGGGCCCTGGAACGGTGAAAGGAGGGGGGGTTGGGCGTTGGAAAATGCAGGGTCTCGATGATGTTCATGAGTTTGACGTTGCTGGGTTGAGGTTAGCGGGTGCTCTCCACTTTAGCTCTCCATGCCAAAGTACCAATGGGATGGGTCGACTACAGCACATGCAACTCCATTGACCACTAACAACCGACGTGTTCTCTGAGTTGACCAGAGTCTTTCGAGGCACACGCTCTGGACGTATCGCTTCGTCGCTGTGTTACCATCGGAAGGCGACGGCCCTGAAGCTGACTCGTGATCTCGCTGATCGACATTGTCGCGGCTATAGCGCAGGCCGTGGTAGAATCTCTGCGAAGTCGAGAGTCCCAATCAACGTCGTGGTGGAGGCTACGTTCTGCAATCAGCCCTTTCTCGATGCCGCTCAGGTGCAACTGGCCTTGGGGGCAAGGTCTCCCACTCCTAGGCTCATGATTTCAGCTTGCCCATTGACTCGAGATGCTGGGTTTAGCTGGTGTTACTAAGGGTAGACACACTGAGTCGCTCTTTTCCGGCAGTTTCGCGGAGCAGTTGTCAAGGAGCACTTCGATTTCTTCGAAGGACGCCGAATGATATGTGAAAGTTCTCGCAAGCCCCCTACATTAATCTAGGTATTAGGCAGTGTATACTCGGAAACTGAAGGTCATGATTGGGGTTGGGAGCACTCGACCCAACGAGAGCACCCCGTGACAGGTCCGGCAACGCGCCGGCACGTGACATCTGACGCCATTGCCAAGCACGTGAGGCTCAGTGTCGCGCCGTTCCCAGGCAGTGCGCTCCTGTAAACGCCCACGCGCATTCGAACAATCCATCGCAAACTACCCCAGCGCATCGAATTGAGCCAATTTTCCCCATGACGACCTGAGCCAACATCCCGTGACGTTCAGTCGCCATGCCGTCGGGATCGCAGAAGGGGACCAGCAAGAAGGGCGGCTCTGCCATTCCCAAGCAGAGCCGCACCTCTACACCCGCGCCTACGACGAGCCTCCCCGAGCAAGAACCATACGATCCTGACTTTCTGAACACACGCGTAATACTGTTCAAAGATGATATTGGCTATGATGACCTCATCGACCCTGCTTCATCGAGCGCTGCAGTACCAGATTCGAGAAACATCGAGGCGCTATGCAGCAAGCTAAAAGATCTGGTGGGAGTGATGGAGAAGCGATCCAACTTCTACGATCGAGGCATGCGATTCTTGGCCGATGAGAAGAAGAAGCGGCCGGAAGACTATGGCGATGAGGAACCGAAGAAGTCAAAGCACAAGAAGCGTAAAGCGACCGACTCGCTTGCTCCGCCGGATGGTTCAAGTCATGGTACGCTGCCACTGCTGCTGTTCACTTAAACTCCCCTAAATCGTGTCCTAACACCGAACTCTCACAGGCCGCGCCTCACCAAATCGCGAAAAACGAAAGCATTCGCGCGAACCGAGCTCATCGTTATCGCCAGTAGCTGGAGGGTCGCCCTCCAAGATGGACGTCGACGAGAAGAAGGAAGACGACAATGACTCCGATAGCTCTGAAGATATTGGCGCACCTCCAAAACGCGAGATGCCGGCTCAGCAAACCTTCGGAGATGACCCGTCTACGTTCCCCGACCCTACCATTTACGAGATCCGAGAAGTCAAACCAGGCATGTCAGAGGAGGAGAAGAAGGAGATCTACTCTGTCGCAGTGTATCCTCGAAGCGATCTTGCTGATCTCATTGCCGGCGACCCTCCCGATAAAGATTTCAGCACCGCGAAACCGAGCAATCAGATCAACTTCACAACCTTCTCATCATATATCGAACCATACTTCCGACCGTTCTCCGAAGAGGATCTTGGTTTTCTTCGCGAGCGGGGAGACAGGGTGACTCCGTTTGTCATGCCAAAACAGGGCAAGCGACATTACACAGAGGTCTGGGCTGACGAGGATGGCGCCATGTCGCTTGATGCGCCTATGCAACCCGACCGACTACCACCAAACAACCCCCGAGGAGCGATTGAGAACATGAACGACACTGTTGCCGAGTCAGATGGACTCTCTATTGGTCCAGTAGCATCTAGGCTGCTAGCAGCTCTTCGACCAGAGAATCGCGTGCCGCCTTCCGAGGACAAGCCGATGACGAACGGGGTGACAAACGGCGATGTCTCCATGAACGGCGAAGCCAATGGGGAGAAGCCGAATGGGAACAGTGATGATAGAACCATCCCTCCAGCTACATTCATGGACGACTCCACCACAGATGAATGGAAGAAGGCCACATATCCCAAATTGGACTACAACACAATGGACGAGCGACTGAAGCAAGAACTCCAATATATTGGCTTTATACCCCAAGAAGGTGCCGAAGCAGATTATGACGGGGCATACGACGATGAAGTGGCAGGACGACTGCGATATCTTCAGGACCGCCTCAAGCAGCAGATGTTGATCAACGGCGCCCGGAAGGCCAAGTTGACGGACATTGTCCGAGAGCGCATGGCCCATCAAGAGTACAACACCATTCTGGAAGATCTCGACACCCAAGTGCAGGCTGCATACACCAAACGGACGCGAACCATGGGCAAGAGCAAGAAGACCAAGCGACCTGGAGGTGCCGGTGGTGGCAGTCACTTTGTGGGAGGCGGCGCAGCTGGTACAGCACGGCCTGGTATTGGTGATCTCACGAAGACACTGATGGAGCGCCGCAAGAAATGGATACGGACAATCGGTGGAATCTTCACGGATGAGACGCTGGGCAAGGTACCACGAGAGGAAGACCCCGACAGCTCCATCTTCAAACCGGAGTACATGTCCGAATATTTGAAGAAGGAAAAGGAGCAATGGGACGAGGAGGCTGAGGACGAATAGTGCTCAGACTCGGACTCCAGCTCAGGGCGCAACGATTCCCATTATTGTTTCTGATGATTGGCATGAGGCGTTTAGGGGGTTGGTGAGGTCAGGTTACGTTGAGACGGCCCGGAATGTTTAATTGGGCTGCTCACGCGATAGCTAGGCATATGTGCGTATTCAAAGAATAACCATGTCCTTACCATCGATCAATCGTAAAGTCTGTTTCATTGTTCCATTCATTCATAACTGTCGCTGAGAGCTTTGCGCGGGCTCTGTCATTGGACGAGTGGGCCTAGTTGAGCTTATCGGCTTGCATGAACCTTTGCGGGTGCGGGTTATCAACGACGACTTCGTGCCTTAGTGAGGCCGACCATCCGTCAAGCCCTCTACCAAGACAACTTAGTGCGCCGACTTCGCTTTCTCATGTTGATTGGCCATCTGCGACGCACGTTAGGATCAGGAATCGATTCAACATGTATCTCATCCCCAAGGAGGTTCGTACCCACATTCGGCCCACGCCGACAGCTACCAGGCTCATGACCCATACAGCTCGACAAGCTCGCCATCTCGCAGCTTGGGTTCCTTGCCCAGCGACGCCTGGCCAGGGGTGTAAAGCTCAATCACACCGAAGCAACGGCAAGATCCTCCCCGTGTCTGTAGTCGTCGGCGCAATCTGACAATGGCAAAAGGCGCTCATCGCGAATAACCTCCAGGAGCTGATCCGCGATGGCAACCACACCGTTGCCGATCTCATGACCCTAGGGTCGACCATGCTAGGCCGTCGACATGTCCTGCCCTCTGTTTGCGCCACTCTGCACGAGATTCAAGTGGAGGGCAACTTCCCCTCTGGAACCTATCTCGTGACAGTCCACAACCCGATTTCTAGTGATGACGGCGACCTGGCACGTGCCCTGTACGGGAGCTTTCTTCCCATTCCTAGCAACGACATCTTCCCGATGGCACCAAGCCAGGAGTATGAGCATGCCAGGCAGCCGGGCGCTGTCGTATGCGTAAAGGGCAAAGTAGCCATCAACGAAGGGCGGAGAAGGATCAAGCTGCGAGTGACAAGCAAGGGCGACAGGCCGATCCAGGTTGGCTCGCACTATCACTTCATCGAGACGAATCCGCAACTGGAGTTTGACCGTGGGAAGGCCTACGGGTTCCGACTCGACATCCCCGCGGGCACATCGGTGCGCTTCGAGCCCGGAGACACCAAAACTGTCACCTTGACAGAGATTGGGGGCAACAAGGTCATCCGAGGCGGCAACTCCCTCGCGTCTGGAGGTGTTGAGCTCTGGAGGGTTGGTGAGATTGTAGAGAAGCTGCAGCAAGCTGGTTTCGCCCATGTGCATGATCCAACTGCCGAAGCGAGTTTGCTCGATCCCTATACCATGGACCGCGCCGCTTACAAGACCATGTTTGGGCCTACAACAGGCGACATCGTTAGACTTGGCGCAACAGATCTTTGGGTCAAGGTTGAGAAGGATCTGACCATCTATGGCGATGAGTGCAAGTTCGGCGGTGGCAAGACGCTTCGTGAAGGAATGGGTCAGGCAACGGGTCGGCCGGACGCTGAGGTCCTAGATATGGTCGTCACAAACGCCCTCATCGTCGACTGGTCAGGCATCTACAAAGCAGACATTGGTGTCAAGGATGGTCTCATCGTTGGCATCGGCAAGGCGGGCAACCCGGATGTCATGGATGGGGTGACTTCCAACATGGTGGTCGGCAGCTGCACCGACGTCGTTGCCGGCGAGGGCAAGATCATTACTGCGGGTGGCATTGATACACACATTCATTTCATCTGCCCTCAGCAGGCGTGGGAATCCCTAGCATCAGGTATCACGACCATGTTGGGTGGTGGTGTCGGTCCAAGGTTTGCAAACCCTGAACGCAGCGAGAGGCGCCGTTGAGCCTAGCTAACAACATGGCAGTGCTGGCACAAGCGCCACGACTTGCACCCCTGGAAAGAACTACACCAAGCTCATGCTTCAGGCATGCGACCAAATGCCCTTGAACGTAGGTATCACGGGCAAAGGCAACGACAGCTCTCCGGAAGCCCTTCGCGAGATGGTCAACGCCGGAGCGTGTGGGCTCAAACTCCACGAAGATTGGGGCAGCACACCAGCTGCAATCGATACGTGCCTGAGTGTCTGCGATGAGCTCGACGTGCAATGTCTGATCCATACCGACACTCTCAACGAGTCCGGCTTCGTCGAGTCAACCATCGGTGCCTTCAAGAACAGGACGATTCACACCTACCACACTGAAGGAGCCGGGGGTGGCCACGCACCAGATATCATCTCCGTGGTCGAGCACCCCAACGTTCTCCCCTCGTCCACGAACCCGACCAGGCCCTACACGCGCAACACTCTCGACGAGCACCTCGACATGCTCATGGTCTGCCACCATCTATCCAAAAACATCCCCGAGGACGTCGCCTTCGCCGAGTCGCGCATCCGGGCCGAGACCATCGCGGCAGAAGATGTGCTCCACGATCTCGGCGCCATTAGCATGATGAGCTCCGACTCCCAAGCTATGGGACGCTGTGGGGAAGTCATCCTCAGGACCTGGAACACTGCTCACAAGAACAAGGTTCAGAGGGGTACGCTGAAGGAGGACCAAGGGTCGGGCGCGGATAATCTCAGGGCGAAGAGGTATATAAGCAAGTATACCATCAATGCTGCGCTTGCCCAGGGGTTCGGGCATCTCATTGGCAGTATTGAGGTGGGCAAGTTGGCGGACATCGTAGTCTGGGACCCTGCTTGGTTTGGTACGAAGCCGTCCACTGTGATCAAGAGCGGCCTCATTGCTTGGGCCCAAATGGTATGTCCTACTCTACTTTAGCCTCTCTTCTCCCCTTCTCCCTCTCATCACACTAACGAGCATCAGGGTGACCCCAACGCCTCCATCCCCACCGTCCAGCCCATCATAGGCCGGCCGATGTTCGCCCCCTCCGTTCCCTCGACGTCTGTCCTCTTCGTCTCCGAATCCAGCATTTCTTCCGGCGCCATCGCATCCTACGGTCTGAAGAAGCGTGTGGAAGCGGTCAAGGGGTGCAGGACGGTAGGCAAGAAGGATATGAAATTCAATGATGTGATGCCGAAGATGAGGGTTGACCCAGAGAGCTATGTTGTCGAGGCTGACGGCATGATCTGCGAGGCTGAGCCAAGTGAGACGTTGCCATTGAGCCAGGCACAGTACGCTTACTAGGGTGGTCAATGTATAAAGTGGAAAGTAGCTCACATGGGTTCGGACATCATGACGCAAAATCGGTGTATGAATGGAGACGGGTATAATGTTTTGTTCATCATAATCACTCAACTGTCCCTGTCGCATATTGCGGTATCTCAAAGCGCGAATCGACCGAACACCGTAAACCGTAGACAAGAAAATCGCGCCTGCCTCATCCAACCATCCAAACTCGGAGCCATGTATACCTTCTTTACCCATAAGTCACGATCCCTCGAGCCCAGGGGAACCCAGGTGCTTAAGAGCTCTTAGTCTTCTTGCCACCACGTCCCTTGGGCTTGCTGTCCTCGTTCGTCGGGGTTTCAGTGCCCGTGGCAGCCTTGGTGGACCTCCTACGCTTGGCGGGACTGGCAGCCGCACTAGGGGCGGCGGCAGGAGTGGCAGCCTTGGAGGTATCGGCATCAGCAGCCTCACTCTTGCGCTTGCGTCCGCCGGCGGCCTTCTTTGGGGTCTTGGCTGCAGAGGCGGGTGTAGGCATGATGGGGGCATCAGTGCCTCCCTGAAGCTGCTGAGCAATGGCATCGTTGTCATCACCGCCCATCATCATGGCGGTGCCCACGTCACCGTCAGCTGGCGGCACCTCGGGGAGCCCATTGGCGTTGGCATACGCGAGAGCCTCCTCGTCCGTCATGTTCTTGGCGTCGAGGTTGCCGGCCTTGTAGGACATGGTCCTGGCGTTGTACAGACGCAAGTTGTACTGGTACGCTTGGTTCCATCCCTTCTTCTCCTCAGTGCCCATGGAGGCCCAGCGACGCTGGCCTTCCTCTTGCACCGCACCCTTGGGAGCATCTGCACCGAGGTCGGTGGAGATGATGCCACGAGCATGTTGCATGTAGAGGAAGTAAGGGGTCAAGGGACGCTTTGGGGCATTGGGGTCATGGGTGCGCTTCTTGCGTTCCTTCTTCTCCTCAACGGGTGCCACAGGGGCGGGAGCTTCCGTGTTGAGGTTCATAGCATTAGCTGCTTGAGCCGCAGCGTTCTCGAAATTGGCGAGCAGGTCAACATGGTTAGCCTCGGACGTGTCTCCAAGAAGAAGGCTGGTGTGACGGAGGTAGTCCTGAGTCAAAGAGCGGAGGAGCTCGGTGATGGTGGCCAAGCGGGTGAGGGTCTTGCACAGTTAGCTTCGTAGTCTCATGAGCGAGCATGTAAGTGATAGTGTGTTGCTACCCACCCCTGTCGTCCCATTTGGGCAGTGGGGCAGGGTTGTGTAAACAATAGCAAAAGACGCGTCGCAACTCGTGAATGCACAATGAAAGCATTCAAGCTGCACCGATTTGGTGTGCTGTCATAAGACTCTCCAGGACTTCCATGGCTCTATCTTGTGCAATCGCGCAACGGTGCAGGTGGTCACTCGACCCGGTGGAAGGGTGAGACGCGCCCATTAGTTGGGGGCAGTATGTGTACAGCACAGCGACTGGTGGGTGAGGCGCGTAACAACGGCTTGCAGAACTCGAAAGTGGGCAGCTTGGGGATAAGAAACACGGTTCAAACTTACAGAATCGCGAACAGAGAGGAAGCTCTCGCCATCAACAACGCGTCCTTGGACATTTTGCTGAGGCATCTGGATAGGCTGCTGCGGCATCTGGGGAGGAGGCTGCTGCGGAGGCATCTGCATCTGAGGCGCAAATTGCTGGAACTGATGCTGAGGCTGGCGAGGCATCTGCTGCTGAGGCTGCTGAGGCATCTGCGGCATGGCCATCTGAGGAGCCATGTTTTGATAAGCCATGGCCTGAGGAGCGGTGCCTTGAGGCATCATGGGCTGAGGTGGCTGAGGGGCGACTTGGGGGACCTGTTGAGCCTGCTTCTTGTCTTCGGCGTTCTTCTTAGAGCGGGCCATTGTATGTTGCAGAAGGCTGTTGGGATGAGTGACTGTTGTGTCTTGAAGTGCTGGGCGCCAGAGTTCTAGTGGAATGCGACGCGTCAAATACAGTGGTTGTTTTGACTGGAGGGGAGGGCGCTATGAATATGGCGCGTTGGGCTCAGAACAACTGGGCGCTGGTGTTGCGGTTGGTGTATTGATAGCGCGCACGCGTGTAAGCGGTTTGCGGTGGTGAGTGTTAGGACGGTTGGCGTTGAAGGGCCTAGGCTGAGATGCGCTGCGATGCCTGACAGTAGCGACGATGCCACTGCTGGTGGGTTTAGCTGGAGGCGTTCCGGGTGTTTTGGGGGGGATGATGGGAGGAACGAAGGTGCTGAAGAGCGGGCGGGGACGAAAAATTTGGGGGGCTGGCAGAATTTGTACCGTAGGCGCCTGCCTGAAATCAGCAGTCCACTGAAAGCTTCTGAAAGTGATTCAAGCCAATCACAGGATGCGACGAAAAGTGCAGCTGCAGTGCATGTGCGCTGGGCTACCGATGATGAATGCGTCAATTACCCCGCTCGAGCGACCTTCGCCCAGGGCAGCAGCCACAGCCGCACCTCCCTCGACGCGCTGCCTTGGTGCTTTGGTCACGGTGCTTTGGTGCTTTGGTGCTTTGGGGGCCTGCTATCCCCAACCGAACCGAAAACTGGGAGCCAGCAAGCCCCAGGCTATCCATCACAGGCTCCCAGGTTTTGGAGACCTCAGGCTTCGTTCCAGCGCCATCGACGGCCGCTACCACAATTGTTCACCCGTGATTCATACAGCATCTGCAGGACCTGGAGAGGGCTCTGACACCAGCCCTTTTCACAACAAGCGCCCTCACGCCCAAAGCTGTCAGCACAGGTCGACTACCTCTCTCGCAAAGACACACCACTACCGTACGACAACCATCATATAGTAGTACTTGACAGTTGTCGAAACTTGACTTCAGCGACGCGACATGCTGATCACATTTTGGGAACAGAGTTCCTTCCATGGACTAACCCCAGCTTGATTTTAATGAATTTTACCTGCGACGCGTGCCTCGACAACATTTGCAGACCTTTGCAAATGCGAACAGCCCTGGAGCAGGAAGCCAAACAGCTCGTGTTGTCATCATTGAGGCAGCTGGGGTCAAGTGCTGCCAGTTGCCGCCAGTGCGCGCCCACGCCCACGGCGGAATCGGCCGACGAAGGAGGCCACTGTGACGCTGGTACTGGCCAGTTAGTCGCTTCTTCCAGCGCTATTCCCTCGCTCGCGCCGGCGGCTTGACGAGAGGCATGGGTTGCGGCCTAAGGTAGCCTGGACGGGTGTGTAATTCTCAGCACGCTGGAACAATTCAGCAGGGCTCCAGCGCTGCGGCTCCCGCACCAACAACGGGCATCACAGCGAGTTGCTTGAGCCAGTTGGCCTCGTAGGTCAGCCAGCGGGGCGTGTAAAACCCTGCCCTCTCTAACCACAGCAAGCGAGACAATTTCGGGCCTAACTGGAGATTCCAAGGCCTACGGCAACCACTGTGACCCCGAACCAAGGATCAAATTCACTGAAACTGGCCGCTGGGAAAGTCACTGACTACCCTGCATGCAAAACCTCGGAAGGACATTAGACTCACACAGCCTGGAAACTTGTTGGCTGGCTTTAGCATGACTGACAAAACCGTCTAGCATACCATTTACAGAGCCCAGTTCAGGGCTTGTGCTCTTCTTGATCTTTAGGAATTGTTTGTCACATCTTGTTGAACGTAAGGTGAGCCGCAAGACTTTCGGCGATGACATGTAATATTCGACGAAGCTACCGGCAGCACGCTCGAGGATGTTGCATGGTTGCAACCAGGCAAACATCTTTTATGGCTGCAGTCTATCATACTCAAAGACCACACTCAGTGTGGCTTGATGTTTTTTTCCCTTATCAGTGCCCAATTCGGCCAAATCGCGGTCTGGGAGCGAGCCTCACGTTGAATGGAGACTCCGAGCACTTACACTTGGCCAACACGCATGTAACAGATCGATCTACCCCTCTAAACGCAGCAACCCCTTGGCAGGGTTCAGCTGCCGCCGCACATCAAAGAGGGGCTGAGGGGCTCGTGTTTGGACAGCAGACAGGTACCTCGGCTGGAGCGGGCACCTCACCTGGGACGAGGTACTCCTACCCCTGTCACACTGGTTGGTTTCATCGTGAGCCCCTCTGAACCACAACCACGGCGTGGATCTACCGACCTGTGAGAATCAGCGACCTCGCAACCCGAGTGCCGTCTCGATACAGCAGAGTCTTGCCCCTTTCAGAGCAATGCCGCCTTAGTAACCGCCCGGGCTTAGAACCGTCTGATACGGCAGCGCTTGCGACGCGCGTCCACAGGCATTCTACCACTCAGTGGCCGCTGAAAGATCCCCAATCGGACCCCGGAGTTGTAGCTCGTGAGACGCGAAGTACACAGACGTCACTGTTTGGCTCCAGCTCCAGCTTGAGCTCTGCCCCTCACTGACCTGCTGGCATCAAAACCTCCTGATATCCACCACCCCTCAGCTCTTCAAACTCCTCTCTTTTCTGACCATTGCCTCGACACTTTTCACGAGAGCCGCTACTTCTTTGACATAGGTTGCATTAAGAACATATCCGAAGCTTGAGCTCGCCGGCACGATGCTCCGCTTCGCTTTCTTCCTCTGCCTCGCCTGGGCTATCACGCCTGCGGCTGCTTTCGGTGCTGGAAACATTGCCTCGATTGCCAAGGTTGAGGGCAAGAACTGTACGGTGTCCAATGTCCGCCACAGCAGAGATATATATGCTAATGAGCTTAGGGCGCCATGGCGACATCGAAGACATCCTTCTCAGCTTAGCTGCTGCCCAAGCCTACAACGGTGGCAAGAAGTTCTCCAAGCTCATGATTAAGCAAACTTACTTCGGCAACTGGGCTCGCGACTACTCGCAGGCCGTTGACGTCGGCACCGTCAAGTCCGTCTCCGCGGAGGCCATCCGTCTCCTCCTCTGCGTGCTCGGGTTCATGACCTTTGGTTACGGCTCTGGCGAGTTCGAAGTCACTGCCGACAGACTCGGTTGCTACCGGCCCGAGGAGCACATCGACAACCCCAAGGGATATGCTGAGGGCGAGGATGCGCGGAATTACGATAGGCGTCTACGTGGGCCTATTGACGAGGAGACAGAGCTGTCCATCGACCCGGAGACGGGCATGAAGAACTACATTGCGAATGAACGAATTGGCATCATGACTTCGGCTAAGCTCGTCCGGAGGCTCTTTGGTCGCTGTATCGAGCTCGGCCGCAAGTACAGAGAGGGCGGCCGCAAGTCTGATCTTCACGAGTCTCTCCGCCTGCTCGGAACTGGCCTTCACTGTCTGGAGGACTTCTTCGCTCACAGCAACTACATCGAGCTGGCTCTCGCCGAGATGGGCGAGGAGGGTATCTTCCCTCACTGTGGCCAGGATACTAAGATCGAGCTGCAGGGAGCCAAAGGGCCCGTCTACCCCATCACAACGTGAGTATTATACTCCCCCCAATCTTGCAAGTGATGCTTACATACAATAGTGGTACCTTCGGTGGTGTCGATTTCCTCCACTCCGTCACTGGTGAAGTGTCCGACAAGCTCACCCAGAACGAAATTGACGAACTCGAGGGCACGCTCCAGGAGTCTAGCCAAGCAGACACCAGCATGCTCCGTGATCTCCTCGACAAGATCCCTGATGGCTTTTTCGGCGACAAGCATGAAAGCAGCAAGGTTGATGAGATACAGTCCAACGCCAACAATGCCCAAATGCAAAATATGAACATCTCGCCACGTGAGCCAGAAGAGTTCACTCGCTACGTTCAGGATGCCTTCCGCCAGGTCATGCCCGCCATCGAGTTTCACGATGAAGTCATGAAGGGAATTACTGCGGCTGTTGAGAAGATTCCTGTGCTGCCCAAGGTGATCGAGCAGCTCGAGGAGGAGCTGAGTCGGTTCGTTTTCAGTGTCATTGCGCCGTTCATTGTGCCTCTGATCCAGAACATCAAGAATGAGCTCATGACTGGATCGAACGAGCTGATTAACTCCTCCGAAAAGGAGCAGCACATTGTCTTCCACGACGACCGATCTACTGACCCCACCCACTCGATGCTCTCCAAGGACCACTTCTCCAACATTCTCAACGAAGTTGCGGGACAGTGTGCCGCCAAGAGCCTCTCCTGGGTTGTGCCCCAGCTCATGAAGGCCATTGATGACGATGGTGAGGATATCGATCGCACTCTTGACCGCATCATTGCCGGTGTCATGCACCACCCCGCCCAGCGCGACATGGGCGAAGATGGCGCCCATGAGGGCCGTCGACGTATCTACCAGTCAGTCAAGGAGTGGTGGCGCGATATGGGTGATGGTCAGCGCCAGGACTACCGCCGCAAACTCTCCCGTGACGGCGTCGAGAACGGCGAGAACCACAAGGAGGGCGTGTACGACACTGGTCACGGTCACGGCTGTGTCGGCAAGCTCAAGATGCAGAAGCTATACGGCCCACCTGACACCATCGAGGACAAGATTGCCGGTGCTGCCGCCGGTGCTATCATTGAGGGCGTTTCAGGCGCTTTGGGAGGCGGCGGCGGCGGTGGTGGTAAGGGTGAGGGTGGCATCGGTGGCCTGATCGGTGGTTTGGTGGGAGCCTTTGGCGGAAGTGACGATAAGGAGAAGCGTTCCTCTCGTCGCGACGACGATGAAGATAAGCACTCCAGCCGTCGTCGTCACGAAGAACATGAGCCTTCTCACGGAGGCGGCCGCCAGGAGCAGTCTTACTCATCCTATGGTGGTGGTCGCGGCGAGGCTGCTTCATACGCCAGCGGGGCCTACGGACAACCCGAACGCCAAGAGAGCTCCTACGGAAGCAGCGGTAACTACGGTAGCCAGGAGCCTAGCTATGGCGGCGGAGGCTACGGCAGCCGTCAGGAGTCTAGCTACGGTGGCCAGGAGTCCAGCTACGGCCGTCAGGAATCGTCCTATGGCAGTGGCGGTAATTATGGGCGCCAGGAATCTTCCTTTGGCGGGGGTGGCTATGGCGGTCGTGAAGAGTCTAGCTACGGACGACAGGAACCCTCTTACGGCGGCAGCGGCAATTACGGTCATCAAGAGTCCTCGTACGGTGGAGGAGGCTACGGCCGCCAAGAGACATCTTTCCAACGCGAGGAACCTAGCTACGGCGGTCACTCGTCCTACGGCCGTCAAGAGCACTCTTCCTACGGAGGCCACGGGCGTAAGAAGTCCGACGACTCCGACGACGAGAAGAAGAAGTACCACCGCCGCAAGAAGAGTGGTGACTCTGACGATGAAAAGAAGCACCGTCGCAAGAAGAGCGGCGACTCTGACGACGAGAAGAAGTACCGTCGCAAGAAGTCGGATGATGAAGACAGCGACGAGGAGAAGAAGCACAGGAGGCGCCATGAGAGGAAGAAGAGCGGTGATTCTGATGATCGCAATCTAGCTTATGGTAGCGGTGGCTACAACAGGGGAGGGGGCGGCGGCTACGGCGGCGGCGAGAGCTATGGTGGAGGATACAGCCAGGGCGGCTATGGTGGCGGCGGCGGCTACGGCCAAGGGAACTACCAGTACTAGGCGTTTGCGACAAGTCAGTCGTTCAGGGGTTGCGGCGAAAAGGGGCCGGGTTTGGCGGATGTTGATATTGCGTGTGGAGTTGGGGTTGGCTGACGAGACCACGAGATGATGAGGCATCGATCTTTGCGGCAGATATTCAAGATAGCTCGCCTCGCAGAATGAATATTGCTTGCTGTCAACGTTGGCTTATCCGCAAGAAATGGGCGTGACGTCCCCTGTTGTGCGGATGCTTGGACCGCAAAGGTACTCTACTTGGAGCTCGTTACGTTCAGACTAGGTTTTGTACGCGCTGCAAGACAATCTCACAGCACCAATATTTCCAGGCACTTACACCGATTTAGGGGATGCTTCGGTATGGCCCAGCTTGTTGGAACCGCACCTGTGCAACTCCTTGGGTGTCGTGCGTGAGTTACAGCGCTACACAAATCACGGCCGAAGACCCATGCCATGATCCTCACGACTCCAACCGCAACAAGGGTTGAAATGATTCGTCTCGAACCACAAACATTATAAATATCGTAGAACTGAAAATTGGGAGATCAAGTGATTGCAAAGACTTGATTTCACGACCGCCGCGCAGAAAGATCTCGTGGTTCTGCTTCGAGCTATGCTGTAGGGTAGCCCCCCACCTACTCGTCGCAAATCGTCCCATTACCCGCCAGCCCAGCCAACAGGACGCGCGCGCGCGCGCATATCCCACTTCCATCCCGACAAATGGGGAGCCGCTCACTGCTTCGAAGGGTGGTAGTAAAAGACCTCCTCCAGGGGCTTCCACCACGACGGGCCCTCGGTGTCCTCGCTGCTCCTGCCGCCGTTGACGCTCTCCTGGAAGCCGTCCGTCATCTTCCACCACTCGCGGACCTTGGGGTTGGCGCGCATCTTCTCCATGTCGCCCTCGTAGTCGTAGCCGACGTACTTGAGGCTGGCGAAGAGGGTGCCGGTGGCGTCGTCGAGCCAGATGGAGTAGTCCTCGATGTTGCACTCCTTGATCTGCTGCAGCACCTCGGGCCAGACCGCCGCGTGGCAGGCCTTGTACTCGGCCACGTGCTGCGGCCGCAGCTTGACGATCTGCGCGAAGCGGCGGCCCGGGTTCTTCTGGCGCTGGGCGATGGACGGCGCGGGGGCCGTGGGCGACGTGGGCGACGTTGGCTCCCACATTGTGAAGGGGAGAGATGGAGGGAGAGAGAGAGAGAGGGAGGAGGGCGTCGGGGCCGGCGAGTGAGCTGGTGAGGCGTGTGTAAGTCGAAGTGCGCTTTTTCGGCAGGGTCTGGCGCGAGGGGGGTTAGCTGGCTACCTTAGCCGTCGACTCGTCTCTCTTTGGGAGGTAAAAGTCAGCGAGGAACGCTGCAGATAGAAGAGAGGGAAGCAGTAGTATTCTGGCACTGCAAGACAAGAAAAAAGGTGACAATGACGAAGGGGAAGGGACTCAGGAAGCTGCAAGTTCCGAGGAGCTTTGCTTGCTTATTCAATCCATCTCTCGGGGTAAAACCACAGCGAGACACACGACGCGAACCCCGCACCAGAATTGAGCAGACGGGAGATATTACGGGAGAGATTGAACAGAACTCACTGGATGATTCAATCGATCCGACCAGACCAGAACAGACAGCAGAGCAGATTCACCCTTCACAGTGGACGGCGGGAGTGACGGCGCACCGCTCGCCGAGGGGTGCTGCTCTTATACGCGCCAGTCTCACGATCGCCTCGTCTTACGTACGACGTCCGAACCGAGCACGTCCCAGCGCCCACATACACATCA
Organism: Sordariomycetes sp. S80-01Y; assembly: GCA_037042185.1. Taxonomy (NCBI): domain Eukaryota; kingdom Fungi; phylum Ascomycota; class Sordariomycetes; species Sordariomycetes sp. S80-01Y. The sequence goes on along the minus strand of JAXQJY010000027.1, from coordinate 2,083,225 downwards.
CGAGGCTTCCAGATCTTTCGTCCCGCCGAGAGAGGACCCTTTGGGCTCCCCGCCATGTAAACCCCGCACACAGACAGGTACCCGTCCTTTGCGACTGCGGAAACCCGCCAAAGGTGGATGTCTCCCTCACATTTAGCCGCGCCTGTAGGCGGCATGCTGCACGATGCACTTCGGCATTCCCTGCGAGGCTCCGCCGACGTCGGGGCATTGGCATCGAAAGAAAGATTAGTCGAGCGTAGTCGCGGCACTTAAAAGATATAAAAGGGTATATTTGGTTTCTCTCAAGGAGCGTGGGGTATAGTGAGTAACGACAAATGCAAGCAGCCAAAAATCCATCCGTTGTAGATAACCATAAGGAGAGGGAGTGATGGATCCCAAAGACGCCAAAAGCCCGTACCTGTTCCGCCTTCCATCTGCCGTATTTTGGCTCTGCCATCTTCGATAGCAACTTTCCTTCCAAAGCAGAACGCCTAAATCTCAAACAAGGATTTTGTTATTTCTTTTTGTTTCCGTGTGACCCCGCCTGGCAGAAGCCGTGATATGCGTGTGCAGTTCAATCCTAAGCAGGCTTAGTTGCGAGCCTCGTACTGAGGAGGAGAGTCGACATCATCTTCGACAACGTCCATGAGACCGGTCTTCTCCTCTTCGGCAGCTGGCTCCGTAGGGGCGGCCTTGAGAGAGCGGCGACGAGAGCGACGGCACCTTGCGCGACGGGAGCGGACAATGATGGCGACAAAGCTGCAAAGACCCATGACGAACCTGAACAGAGATTAGCGCGTGCTCAAATAGTTACCGACGTGGAGAGAAAACTTACACAGCGACACCGACGCCGGCGGTAATACCGGTAAGAACAGGCAACAAAATGCTGAAGGCAAGGTTCTTCATCAACTTGCCCCAGTGGTGGTGCTCCTGGCCGGGGTGTGCAGGACGCCCGTGCGGCCTGCCGCCATCCATCATCATCTTGCCGTCATGGTGACCATGGCCTTGGCTCTTGTGCTTCCTGCACCCGCCGGCAGCCTTGATACCCTTCCATGCGCTCTCCCAGCCCTCCTTGACGCGGCACCAGACATCGGTGCACTCAGCCTGCTCAGTGTTCACCATGTCGACCGTGCCGATAAGGACCTCGCCGGTGTGCGCCTTGATGAGCTTGATGTTGACGGTAGGAATGCCCTCGATGAAACGCCCGCCAACCTCGATGACGTGAAGACCGACGTTGATGACCTCGAGAGCCTGGTTGTCGTCGTACGCCTGAGGACCAACGGCCAAGCTGTAGCCCAGCATCTGGTTCTTCGTCTTGCCGTTCCCCTTGACGACCTCGGCCGTCAAATCTCCGTGCCAGGGATCAGCACTGGGGTACAGCTCGTAGCCGTTCAGAAGGAGACGCGTGCCATCTTCGACAGCGAAGTCCATGGACAGGTGGGCGTCCTTGCCCTTGCAACCGGCACAGGGGACATCGAGGGTTTGCGACAGAGCGTGAACGGGAATGTCGGATGTCGCGGAGAAGGCATCGATGGGAAGAGCCTTGAAGGCTTCTTCGTCGGTCTGAGTTGTTTCGGGGACGACGAGGAATGAGGCCGCCGTGGCCGCGAGGGCGAGTTGCTTGACGAGTAGCATGGTGTTAGGCGTTGTGGCCAGTCGTGGATGGTGTTTGTGATGGATCAGTGCCGAGCTGTTAAGAAAAGGAAAAGGTGGATAGTATCAAGTGGATGGGGGAAGCGACAGTTGATGACAGTTGTCGTTTGATGGCCAGAAAGGAATGATGGATGGATAAAATGGAATGGAGGACGGATGGAAGCTGTCGCCGACTGAGCCTGAGGGAGAGTGGCGACACTGGCGAGACGAGACAGCAGGAGGGGGGAGCCGCTGTCGTAATTTATTGATAGCAGGTACGCGTCAGTGGACAGAGCTGTGGTGGGGCTGCAAGTAGATGCGATCGCGAGGGGGCGACGCAATGCCCATCCCTTCCCTTCCGGGCTCCCACTCGTCACGACCGCGCCAATTTAGTCGAGACCCTTCCGTATTGCTCACGGTGGTCTCGTGACCGGGTAAGCTGGGCTTTTCCAGGGCGATATCGTATTTTTTACTTGTATTATTCTAACTGTAGGATCGGTATTGATCTCCTTACCAGACTATGCGCTCTCTGCTTCCTACTTTGTGCCTTACTGACAGTTCTCAGCGCGGCGGTTGTTATTTACGTCCCGAGTTCAGAGGATGTTGCGCTGGGTGTCACCCCCTGTCCGTCCACCGATCAGAATCATCATTGGAACCAAAACTGTCAGGGGGCGCTATGGTCCGCTGCCGGTGCCGCCGTCTCCGGCCAGGCAGCTCCAGCTCCGCTCCACTGTGTTTCAGGGACCTACTTGAACTGCCTGTTCCTACCAAGACCGCAACTTCACGTCCCGCCCCGGGCAGTGCTTGATCCAGGAACCGCAGTGACAGACTGCGCGAATCACAGCCGCTTCTCTTCACCCCTTTCCCTCTACCCAGGTCTTGTGAATATTAATAGAAGGGCTCCAAAGGGCTACGCGGACTCAGTCAATTAGTTAAGCTCATTAAACCTTAACATGGGCCTTCGGCTCTCTGTGCAGACCGCAAAATATTGACATCCTCTTGTCATCCCCTTCGATGGCTGCTCGCCCGTGCCTTCATCTCCGCCACTTCCGAAAATCGACTGACACTAGGCCGTCGCAAGCTACGTCCATACATAGTCCGTGCTGCTCTGCGGAGTATCCCGTGCACTACTTCCCCTTGCTACGCCAAAGTTCCCCTATTTTGCGGACGCGCGCGGTCCAAGACGTGCCGGACGTATCTGCCCGCCCTACATCGATTCCGTCCTCAGCGTCGTGATGGCGGTGTTGGGGAGAGTCCCTTTCCCATGGATGATTGGCCTCGGCTTCGAAGACGTCGCGTGGGTCAGGGCGGGGAGTTGAGGCTACGTTCACACCCGTCGGGATTGGGTAATATGTGCCGCTGTCGGTGCTTAAGTCGGACACACCAGACGATCTGGACGAAGTTATCACGGTCTTCAGCGTTGTGAGACCCGATGTGATCTGATAAGCACCTGCAGTCCCAAGTTAGCGTTCGCGCCGGTAGATGTTGGATCAGGGGTAGTCTCACTAGTAGCCGTTGAACTGACACTGGAAGACGTCGTGCTGTCGCGTGACAGTATCGACGTCTCCCCATCCTCGCGCGTGGACGAGAGCGACGGGCTCGACTCGGCACCCGTTTTGGTCCTAGTGACTGTGACAGTGGTGGAAGTCACGGTAGCCCCGGACTCCGAAGACCCATCTTCACGAGTGGCCGTTGCGCCGAGCGCCGAGGAGGCCGCAGACCCGTCAGTCGCAGTCTCGCAGATGCTAGTTGTGGTTGTCGTGCAGGAAGATGAGGCTTCGTAGTCCTCCGTCTTGTGCTCATCTGAAGTGCAGGTCGAGACGGTATCTGGACCACCAGTCGTGGTAGTAGTGACCTCCACTTCTTCGGTGTAGGACGAGACCACATCAGGGGAAGTGGTCGTGCTCGGACTTGGGCTGAAACCCGTGGCGCCCGTCTCTTCACTCGACGTCGGAGATTCGGTAGCCGAACTGCCACTTCCTGTGCCAGGCGTCAGGCTTCCTGTTTCCTGCCTAGTCACTGTCCCACCACTGGGGGATGTGGGTTCAGTAGCTGAAGTGCTGGACATAGACGTGCCGAGAGTAATGATATTGCTTGAAGTGCCCGACTCTTCAACACTAGCTGCATCAGATCCTGTGGTGAAGGTGGTTCCCTCCATGCTTGTTATGCCAGACTCCTCGGAGGATGAAAGGCCACCACTCATAGTTGTCACAGTGGAAATAGAGCTTGTGCCGTTGTGTACCGTGGTTGTCACGACAGCAGTCACAGTGCTCCTAGTCGAGGTCAATATTGTACCATCGGATTTGGTGATAGTGACTAAAGATGCTGAGGTAGCGGTGTCATTATCGCTGCTGGTTGAAGTGGCAACACCAGAAATGGTAGTTGTAGTAACCTCGGAGATGGTCCTCTGGGTAGATGTGGTTACGGAGCCAGCCGTATCTGTAATTGTTACGAGGGAAGGAGAGGCGGCAGTACCTTCATCGCCGCCTGAGCTCGAGGCAGAAGTGGTTCCATTAGAGGCTGTGATCGTTGTGACCTCGCTCACAGAACTCAGTGTCGAGCTCGCCGGAGAGACGACAGATTTCGTAATGGTGATGACTGGCGGCTCTTCGTCGCCAACGGTTGGAGATACCATGCTGGTACCATTGGTCGCAGTAGTGGTGATCGCCCCTGAGACTGTGAACCGAACCGGGGTGCCAGAGCTGACGGACTTGACTGTAGATTCCGCGCTAGACGCGGCTGATTCAGTCTCTGCGGCCGGTGTCGAGGTGGACGTAGTCGAGGGTATGGTTTGGGTGACAACTATCGTTGCTGTGGTTGCAGATTCGGAGTGTGTTATTGAAGCAGCGCTAGAGCTATTGCTTGGTGTAACCCCCGTCAAGGTAACCACCGTACCAGACGGAGCAGAAGGGATTCCTGATCCGATCGAGGCCAGACCAGTCTGCGTGGTCGAGGTGCCGCCGGACTGGTCACCTTCAATAGTCGTGAAAGTTGAGCCAGTATTTGAGTAGGTGGTCCCGTTGAGTGTGATGGCGTCTGTTTCCGTGGTGAGCGAGGGCGTCGAGGTAAATAAATCGGTCGGCGAGGAAACAGTGAACCCTCGGCCTCCAGTGGCATCAGTGGCGGTAGCAATAAGCGTGGTGACAGTCACTGAGGTTGGCAACTCCACAGACGACCTGAGGGTAACCGTGGTGCTGGTCCCAAGAATGCTGCCGGAGGTCTTGTTGATGGCGGGACTGGAAGACAAGGACACTGATGGCAAGCTCGAGCTAGAAGTGCTCGGGATAAATGATGTCTCGGTGACCGTTTCTGTGCTGATGCGAGTGCTGTTCCGAGTCAGGGATGTCGCATTGGAGCTAGCGATGGCGGTGATGATCTCAGTTAAGGAGATGTCTGTCGTTGGCGTGACGATGGGGGTTGAGATGATGCCACCTTCGCCTGAGCTTTTTGAGGTCGGGCGGGCAGAAGTACCAGAGATTCTGGACGTCAAAAATGATGCCGCACTGCCTGTGACCATCGAAGTGGCATTTACAGGCGTATCAATGCTCGTGCTGTTTTGTGATGTTTGGAAAGGGGGAGTAGCCGACGGGGCTCCACTGCTACCAGGACCCGAAATGGTACCTGATGTCACGGAAATGACTGTCGAATCGTTGGGAGTACCGGAGGAGGGGACAACCACGCTTTTGCTTGCAGTAGCGAGCGTAGAGTTGGCGGTGTTAACGAGATGGCTGCTCGGGACATCGGAGGTTAAGGCTGTAACGTTGACAGCAACCGTGGTGATTGAGCCCACACTTGGTAAAGTTGGGAAATCCCTTGTCGCAGTTGAATTGAGAAATGAGACTGGTAAACCAGAGCTCGGTGAGCCTTTGGTAGTGCTGCTGGCAGTAGAGATGATGATAGTGGTCGTAGTAACAGTCTTGGCGGTCCCCGTGATTGCGAAGGTTCCATTAGATGACGTTGGAAATGGAGCCGAGGCCGACCCGGTGACATTCGAAAGCGTAACGGCTGTTTTCGTTGCAACAGTGCCGGCCGCATCAGATGTAGAGGATGTTCTGTTGCCTGAGACTGGAACTGCCGTCGAGCCAGAACCCGAGGTCATGTTACCTGTGGACGCTGTGGCGGAGATAGTAGATATAGTAATGACTGTAACGGTTTTGTGGATTCCAGTTGTTGAAGCAACGCTGGGAGGCAACGTGCCTGTCGGAATGAGTGTAGTGGTATTGCCAGGCCTGGGGGTCGCCAGGGTCGAGGATCCCGAAACAGTATCGGCGACGGTCGTCGAACCCCAAACGGTGGTTGCGCTCTGATTCCCCGAGGAAGGATAAACAGTGATGACGGAGACAAAAACTGTCCCTATCATACCGCCCTCATCTTCAGTGATAGTGGTGGTCAAATTAATTGGGTACGGTGTTGACGACGACTCGGACACGATCGAAGTTGTGCTGGCTGGGGTGACGGTCTTGTTCTGACCGATAGTCCTATCTGGAGGCGCTGAGCTGCTCGAAGGAGTAGAATCATCTGTAGATATGGTCGCCTCAGTAACAACGAGCGTTGTGGCATTGGAAGCTGCGGTAGGGAGCGTAGTAGTGTTGTAGACAGAGGTGAAAGACGCAGGAAGCGTAATGTTGCCGGTAATAGTGTGTGTCGTCGTGTCAGAGATAGAAGACAAGGCAGTCGGAATGCCGACGCTGGCGGTAACGTCGAAACTTCCACTGGGAGTCGGGGTCTCCGTAGCCGTCAGAGCTTGAGAGGACTCGCACGAGGAGCACTCCTCAGTCACTGTGAGCGTGTCTGCAGGCGTAGAGCCACAAGAAGTACACTCTTTCGTTTTGGTAAGAACAACGGTTGACAAGGTGCCGGAACCGGGCGAAGTAACAGTGACAGTACCGTTGACAATCTGCGAAGCCGTGGCGGTCTCGACAAAAGTCTCCGAGACAATGACAGTTGAAATGGTTGGAGATTCTGGGTAGACAACCGTGATCGTGTTGTTAAGACCACTAACCGAAGTAACAGTCTCAAATTTCGTGAAAGAAGTGACTGCAACAGTCCCATTACCAGGCGAGTTGCTCGGTTGCGATACGACCACAGTCGGCGTGCTATCATGTGCGGCAGAGCTCAGCCCGATCGTGGTCTGTGTCTCTTCAGTAACAGTGGTGATTCGAGGAACCGTTGCAGTCCAGGGCTCAGTTCTAGCCGTCGACGTCCTTTCCTCCTCCTCGTCTGTGGCTATGACAGAAGTGGCTGTGGAATTTGTCTCTTCGCTCCTGGTTGCTGAGACACCTTTAGTAGAGGCTTCAGTTGAGTCTGAGGTTCTTGATGTGAGGGGCTCCTCGGTCTGTGCTGAGTCCGTGGCCGTTTTGCTTGTGCTGTTGCGAGTCAAATCGCCTTGCAGAGTTGACGAACTGAATGGAGCGGTGCTTCCGGAAGATGTCAAAGGAATACTTGTTCTTGTGCCACTGGTCTCGAGAGATGTAGAGGCGCCAGAGCCAGTGATACCTGCCGTGCTGATAGAAAGCGTTTGGGTCGTCACATCAGTCTCAGAGGCGCCGGTACCCATTCCTGAGCTCTGAGCACCCGGGGTCGATACAGTTGTGCTATCAGAAATGCTCACAAAACTGGTTGAACCGGGGACAGCTGTTCCCTTATTTGTCGTGGGCGGCAATGTGCCAGTCTCTGAACTGGTTCCTGTGGTTGACGTTAAGCTGGCCGGAGCGCCGCTTGGAGACGACTCGCCTGTGAAAGACTCTTCTGTGGTGCTCCCAGATGTGCTCCCAGACGAGGAGCTTGAAGGGCTTGATAAAAAGTTGGAGGAGGTCTCGTCAGCACCATCGGATGCCGTAGTAGATGAGAAATCATAGCCACCATGGCTTGTCGAAGCTGAAGTCGCTTCGTCGGTGGGGACAGCTGTGCTCTCCTTGACCTCTGACTCGGGTGGAAGCACAGAAGCAGTTGAAACAATCACCAAGGTCCCGTCAGAAGTGACAGTTAAAATGGTGGCCTCTGTTGAAGAGAGCTGAGACGGAGTGGTTCCGGTTGAAACTGACCCTTCGCCAGTACCATCCGAAGTCTTGATCGTATTTACTTCACCTGAGATTGTCGTGGTGTCATCCGAACGAGTTGAGACGGAAGAAGAATCGATTCCACCAGTCGAAGTATCAGAAGGATTCGGAGTAGCAGTAATCGTGATGGTAGATGGGACAGAGGCAGATACGCCGGTTGTCGAAGCCGTCATCGAACCATCAGAAGCCTCGGCCTTAGACCCTGTCTCGGCAGCTGTCAAATCAGTAGTTGCACCAGAAAGGCTCTCCTGGGGAGGCAGATCTGACGACTTGTCAGCTCGAGGTTGGTTTCTTCGAACACCTCATTGCAACTTACAAACGGTCTCAGTCGTGGCAGAATCAGTAGTGACAGGACCGTAAGGAGGTGGGTACCCATAGTCGTCCCCGATGTCAGAGGAGTAAGCCTGCTGAGCATCGCGAGCGCCGACGTGCTCGACGTGGTGAGGCACCTCAAGGGCAAAGCCAGGCTGACGATGGATGACACGGGCGGCGATAGCACCGAGCAGAGTCATGAGAACCAATGTCGGCACAACGCCGACACCAAGAGATTTCACCCTCATGGCGAGTAAGTGAGCGACTAAAAGCAGGTCAGCCCATCTTGTTTGCAACTTTTCCTGGAGGAGGTCCTCACGCGTGGTATCCTCTTTCTGAAAGGGGCCTTGTACTGAGAACAGTGCTGGTTAGGGAGCGTGATAAAAGAGTGTAGAATTCCCACAATGAGGATAAAAGAACGTTATGAGATCCTAAACTTGGGTCTTGACGGAGGTTCGGTGTGAAAGAAATGGATGTGATGAGAGAAGCGAGAGGTGCGTTTGGGAGTGAGCAGTGAAGCGAGATGAGATGAGGGGAAAGCACCTTAGAAAACCCTTCCATGCAATTATTGAATCTACATGCAGGAAATCAAGGAACGGACAGAAAGAGGTGGGAAGGTGAGAAGAAGGTGATTCGGAGTCGAAGTCCTCGCCATCCACCGTCTCCCGCCCTTTGGACCGGTCGTCGGGGACTGGACCTTCAGGGGTAACCTGCCCAAGACCCTGACAGACTCGCACACGCGAACCCGACGGATCTTGATTTCAGGTGTAAGGAAATATCAGCTCTGTACCATCAAATCCGAGGAGATGCCTCGGACGCCTGATCGGATTGCAAGGTGTGGCCAGGATAGTGGTTGCACATCCACGACCTCGACGTGAGTGCCAGACAGACATATGCTCAAGGACAGCCCCTTGATTATCGAAGCTTGCTCAATCGCCAGGGGGGTCCCAGAAAGTAGAATAAACAGGTAAAATATGGAGATTTAAGACAGACGCTTGTGCTTCGAGAGTTGAGATACTTCCTGCACCTCTTAGGAGAGCTACCAAAAACCTGACGTATCGCAACATCGACATTCCTTCACGCTGCGAATAGTTATATCAAGTGGGATTCACCCTCGCCATCAGTATAGTGAGAGGGACTAAAGTCATTTGACTGCCGCGGTGGGCTGGGCTCGAAAGACTGTCTTTGATCGGCACACACAATGTGCTGCTGTCGGTAACGGTGGCACCCCGACTCCGCAAAAGCCTCGAGAATCTTACAACTCTGGCCGAGATGCTTCTGAGGGGAGGGCGCCTGGGATGTGAGCTACTGCCATAGGAGATGCAGCGTAAGAGGGCGATCGAAAGCCGGCTTCATCTCCCCTAGTCAGAGCATTGGATTAGTATCTTTGGGAGCGGCGACAATTGCCCCAGACTCGTCGATCACTCCGCCCTGGTACCTTGCATGTCGAACACTGCACGTATCACAGTTCAGGAGAGGGAACACAGCGCATCGATACCCAGCTTCGTTTGTGCGCGCAAGTGTCTTCGCATCAAGCATTCGCAGTGAGTCTAGGTGCTATAGCGATCGCCCACTGTAGTTGCTCCGTTCCGGGTCACGCCGAAAGATAATATAAGGTGGCGGAAGACCAGTTAAATGCCACCAGCTTGAGAGCCTCTTGACCGAAGGCCAGGGGCTCAATGCATGTATCTCAAAAGCTTGTTTGCTCCAGTGCGACATCGACAGGAGCTAAAGACAAGCCGCTGCGGTGCAAAGACAGGCGAGAAGCTCAAAGAGTACGTGGGCGAAAGGATGCTTGCGAGGTTGACTTGTCTCGGACCATTGTATTCTAGTGATTGCGGAGGTGCCTTCTTCTTGAACAAGTCATACCAGACAGTGTGTGGCCGACAGAAACAGCCGCAGACGCAAGGAAAAGTGCAAACCAAAACTCCGTCCACCGTGACATTTCGCCTTTACGTAACAACGCCAGCTCAAATACATGTGCTGATGGCTGGTCGGGGCTCCGAGAGCCTCATAGCCAGAACGACTTACAGCTCCTTCTCGGTGACGCCAGTCTCCTGCTCTTCATGCTTGCCTTCTTGCAAGCTGGGCGCGTTCTCATTTGTCATGCTCGAGTCCATGGAATCGATGTCTGCAGCCCACAGCGCAGCGCCGACTGACAAGGGTTAGCTAGAGCCCATCCCACTTCATCACAGCGAGACATACCCGTGTTGGTGTAGTTAAAGAACATGGAAGCTACGGGCACCATCTCAAGAAGAGTAGCAACGAGACCAAAGCTGTGGTGTCTCGGTCAGCACGTGATACAGGTTCAGCAAGCAAACCCAAGTTTGACATACGCTGTGTAAGGCCCTGTGTGGCGGCCGAGCCAGTCAGATCGCTGGGAAGCCGACCACTTCTTGAGTTGGAAGAACTTTCGCATGTCAGCATGGGTCTCGGCAAAGCGACTTGAAGCGGCCTCTTACCCGGTCATGGACAGACTTGCCGCGTCCGCGGGCCTGGAAGAAGATAAAGATGACAGTGCCGGCAACGGGGATGAAGTTGAGCGGGAGGTACAGGAAGTAGCGCACTATGGCCTTGGGGCTGAACTTGTCAAAAGGACTGCGCAGGACCTTGCCCAGCCTAGCGATGGGGTCACTGCCTGACTTGACCTCACGGCCCTGCTGGACGATGCCGGTCTTATTGCGCGCCAGGAGAGTGCCGTCGAAGGTGTTCAACAGCGAGTCCTGCAGCATGTAGTTGCGCGAGATCATGTTGACGATAGTCGCGCTCTCGTTGAGGACGAGGAATACGGTCGTAACGACGGCAAGGGGACCGTTGACAAAGACCATGACTGCCAGCTGGGGCAGGTAGGTGAAGGTAAACATGCCCGCCGTGACGCTGCCATAAAGGGCGATGTACTGCGGCAGCTTCGAGACGAAGGGCTGCCACAAGGCGCGGTGCGAGACAAAGTAGAAGATGCCCTGGCTTTTGTCAGACCGTTTAACGTGATGGACGCTGTCCGCGACAGACCTTGATCGGGTAGAGCCACGCCCTGCTCTTGGCTGCATCAATGGCAACGCTCTTTGCCTTGCCATAGTCCTCCTTGCTAGGGTATCACTGTCAGACCGGCTGGTACCCAATAAATCAGAAACGCGCTCCTACATGACTTCCTGCGCGTTGTGCTTGACCGAGTCGGCGACGCGACTCCTCTTGCTGGGCTGGCCAGAGGACGAGGATGCGGTCGAGTCAGCCATTGTGGGCGGGAACTAGTGGTGATTTCGTTGGAGAGAAGAATGGCGGTGTAGCGGCTTCTCGTCGGAGTGATGCAGGGCGTAGGAGTCGGTGTCGAGGCAGAGATTGGGCTCTCGCGTTCCGTTGTGAGGGAGCTCACGATGAGGTCGTCGCGGGGCCTCGCAGCTCAAGCCCGTGTCGTCATCATTGCCGTGAAGTGGGGCGTCCCCAAGACGGCTCCTACAAGTTATTTCTTAGTCTCTGCCAACAGCGTCAGAGCAGCGCCAGTGCTCCGGCGCGTGGGTCCTTCTGGGAGCATCACCTCCGGTTTCGTCTGAATCTGCAGGTTTGGCTGTGAATCAGCTCCATTCCGCAGTCTCTGCTGCGGTGTGACGCTCAAACAACAAATTCCAAGAGCTTCAGCGCCTCCAATCGCATTCGCCACGATCCCCACGCATTACTGGCAGAATATTCGAGCATCCAGGAGGTCGCTCCGGCCATCTGCATCTGTGACCCACCCGGCACCGGCGTCTGGGGGCCCACAGCGGGTGGCCGTTGCGCCGGGATCGCTGACCCTCCCCCGGAGCCCAGTTCCGTGAAGAGCAATTCTTTTTTCGCAGGCGTGCAGCTGGCCGTTGAAAATCTTGTTTCTGTGCTCCAGCGGCGAGCCAATCAATCCGGCACTGGCTGATTTGAGCCACGGAGGCAATGTCCGGTGATCATCGTTGTGGCTTGCTCTTTCGGGTCTTATCACGGCGAAGCAAGTGAGGGGCCCTTTGGTATAACTTGGCCTCGCTTTCTCCTCTGTAAGCCCCATTGCGATACCGTTGTTCTCTTGTTCTTGCTCTTCATCGAAATATTTCAATTGTCAACCTGATGCGCAGGTTGGATAGCCAACGCACGAAGGTCATGCGACGATGGAACAACGATACATCTCCAACAACTTGCCGCCGCAGGCGCTGAGTGCTTCTCCCGAGAAGATGCTCCAAGAATCTCTCGACAACATAGTCAGGAATACCCCACCTCTTCAAACCTACACAGTCCGACAATCCGGGGGTTTGTTCAGTGGGTATACGGGCCTGGCCTATCTGTTCCTTCAGCTCTCGACTACACACCCACACCTCAAGGTCCATGGACACAACCTTCGCTTCTGGGCTGGGAAGTACCTCGAAGGCGACCGTAGCCAGTTGGTTCTTACAAAGGGCAACTGTGGACTGGCAAGTGAGAAGCTCTGCTATCAAGCCCTCAAGGCCTGCCATAGCGCAAAGAATGGTGAATTAGTGGACTTCCTGTCCAACATCCCGATGCTACTTGGACCATATCCGCCACATTCTGGGGACCCCTTTTCGTCAGAGATCGTCTACGGCCGGGCGGGCGTCCTCTATCTCCTACGGCTCATAAAACACTGGGTGCCAAATTGCGACTCCTTCGTGGATTCGCCCATCAATCGTCTCGCCGAGATGATACTCGAAACGGACGACGATGGACGCGGGAACTGGGAGTGGCATGGCAAGCGGTATTTTGGTGCAGCACATGGCGAGATGGGCATCATTACGCAGCTCGTCCTCACCAAGCCCTCTTTGGCGCCTAAACTCAAGCGCCGAGTTCAAGACATGCTGGACATACAGGCACATGATGGGAACTGGCCTTCGAGTGAGCGGAAGCTTAAGGAGGGCAAGACCCCGAGGCTTGTACAGTGGTGTCATGGGGCGCCGGGTTTCATCTACTCCTTGAGATCCATACGTCCCTATTTCCCCGAAATGCATACGGACATCGACCGGGCAATCGTGAAGGCTGAAGAAATTACTTGGAGGCACGGGCTTTTGACCAAGGAGCCGAGTCTTTGTCATGGCATTTTTGGAAATGCGCTGTGAGTGACGCTGTCAGAAAACTCGAGGTAGAAGAGCAAGACTAACACGGGTATAGGGCTTTGCCAAAAGGTCAAGACAGAGACCACTTCTTGTCCTTGGCCACGGTAGAGGCTATTGAAAAAGTCAAGCGGCATGACCCGGAATTATACCAGCCCGCGGCGTACGACAAGGAGTGGTCAGTCCTGACAAACTACTATCCGAGCGCTGCCTGGGCATGGGCGCACTGCGCTGACGAGCACCCGCCCATGATAATGTACAATGATGTGTGAAGAAGAGAGCTTCTGGGAGAAAATGTTGGGCTGCATGCGTCTTTTCCTTCGGGGCATCCAAGGTACTCGGACAGCGCCCCGGGTGAAGAGCCGGGAAGCGGGTACGATGAAGGCTCCGCAACACGGAACCGGATTTCGGTGTCATCGGTGGCCGACGAGCAGAGTTTGAAAGCATTTGTCAATGAGGCTCAAGGTCATGGGTCATGAGTCGTGGTTTCCTAAAGCACTCCCGCACGGATGCTCCATATTTGTGCCTCGGTTCGCAGCGAAAGGGACCCAGAGTTTCGGGCGTTGGAGTCCAAGGCTGAAAAGCACCATGGACGCTCGGAAGCGGCTCCGTTATATTGCGATAAGGTTCTCTGTTGCTTCAGTATTGGGCAACCTCGTCAATAAAGACATCGTACGCGTGCTTCTGACGTGCTGACGAGAGCGTGTGGTTATAACTCGAGCCGTAAATCGTCGACGCGGAGATGAGGTCACATTGGACTTTCGAAGTTGAATGTGAAGAGAACTAATTACTCTGACTGGACCGTCAAGTTCCTGAAGGTCCTGGAAAAATCTTCGTATCATCTCACGAAGCTTGTCGTCATGAATATTTAAGCGATCGATCGATCGTCCGCTACGATACACGGCGGGCCAGCTTGGCGTGTGTCTCAGGAACGCAACTCAAGAAATCCAAACGCAACCAAGCCCAATAGTCCAGACAAGAGACCTCAAGTAGTGCGGCTCTGAGGCTCGGCAAATCTGCCGCGCTGGTGCTATTGATAACACGAATGCCCTCGGCCCAAGTAGTCCGCGGCGGCGGCGGGTGGAGTTGGAAGCCTCCCCGTCACCTGTCAGGCTGGGGACCACGTTTTACGGCACTCCCTTCTTCGCACTCAAGGCACTTCACCTTTGGGGGAGGAACCATGCTAGCGAGGGGCGGAACGTCGATGCCGGACGGAAGTGTACGATCGAGTTTCGCGGCGCGGGATTCAATAGTGGCCCGGTGGGATAAGAGTGGATAAGGGGGGTGCTGCGATGAAGACGGCATGTATCAGCCAGCTGCATCACACTAGCAGCACCATCGTCAAGAGCTTCAAACGAAGATAATTAGGATGACGGCGCCCATGGAACAAGGCAATAGGAAACTCCCGCACTCGAATCCCTGCAAGGCGATGCGAGGCCTGTGTGTCTGGGGGAGTTTGGGGCAGGACATGGCATTCACCGCGCGTTATCTCCGCTGATCACGACGAAAATGGTTCGGCCTTTACAGGGTGTCGTGGACGTCGAGTTTGGCGAAAGTCGGATCCCGAAACCCCGATACTGTCGGGGACTTGCGAAGGCGCGAAGAGCATCAGGATCGACTAGCCTGGAAATTTCCCCCATCTAACCCCGAAAGCCATTGGACCCTGAGACATGCAGCTCTGAGCATTTCGCCCGCCAGTGTCATCATCGCGCGCGCCCGCTCTTAACCTGTCATGGTTCCCGGGCATCATGGGGACAGCGATGCCATGGTACAATGGAATTGCGACTGTGGTCCCGGACCTGGATGCTGCGATTGCACGCCCCCCGTCCCACTGTGCCGGTGTCCGAGGAACGGGTTTCTTGGCGTGTTGGCTGTCAGCATTGCTTCCGTGGAGGTGGTCGATGCATCGACACCTCGGCACCGACCTCGGCTTCTCGCTTAGACTGATGATCGTCGACATGGCGAGGCAAATAGATTCGATTCGTTTTCTAGAAGACCTGTCTTGTCTTGTTGCGTGACTTGGGGCTTGGATGACTCCACCCCAGACCGTGATGGTGCCGCCCTCGGCTGGCCAGTGGGCGTCGCGTCTATCTGAGGAAAATATTCACAGTGACATCAGCCGTGCCCGCAAAGTTTAATTCGGTCTGGAATCTGTCAGTAGAGTCGCCAAATGGCGCCATGACGAGGTTACCATGTCCGCCTGATCCTTGCCTTGGCGGTGCAGGACGGAGGCCGAGATGTTGCTCGACGCGACACAAATCTCACGAACCCGTAATCCCAAGTAGGGCTTCAACGTCGAGGTCGGCAGATGCTTCCGCCCTGGTACTAGGAAGGCTGGCTCTTATCCACCAAGGCTTTGGAATCCCACGCCAAATCTTGTTGGAAAGTAAGCGTTTCCAGCCCCCGCGACATGAAGCGACGCTTGCGAAGATGTATCGTCATTCTGTCAACAGGGTGTCCTCCCAGTGCTGTGATGTGATGTGAGGGCATCACACAGCCGAGCGTCGAGACCTCAGGGTTGAAAAGCCTTGCCGGCACTCGCTCAAAGTTGACCACACAGCGTCGGGCCAGCAGAAGAACAGCACAAGGTGCGGAGCCCGAGAAAACACCGTTAGGCACCGGTTCGCTCGAGTTCATTTCATTATCGTCCAACCGGGGAGGCGCAACGCCCAAGACCTCTCTTCGATGGTTCCAACCTTAAAACACTTACACCACACGGCACAGCATTGTCTATGAATTGGCCCCCGGACAGAAGCGAGGATCCCCTTGCCTTCGAACCCAAGCCGGCATGTGATCCAGCGCGGTCGCAATCTAATGTCCTCTGGGAATGTTCCCAAGGGCTCGGGGAGCCACTGAGGTACGAGGGACAAGGGACGATCAGGCTAGTAGTGAAGCCCATGCCTACGAAGATGCCCAATCTGGGGTGCATGAAAGAGATGATGGTCAAATCCGCTAGGAAGTCACCGCGCAAGCTGAAAAGTCAGTCACACAAGTTCGCATGATCCAATGCATCAAAGCCTCGCGCGTCGTTGGGCCTGCGACTCTCTCTCTCTCATAATTTTTTTATTCCCACGACCCTCAAGGCTGAAAGGAGAAGTCCGGTGGGCGCGGAGTCCGAGCGGGCTCGGTACGTATTTAAGTCCGGGGATCCACAAGGCCGGACTGACATGCCATGCCGGATGATCGACACGATGGAATCAATATTGTGCGAATCAATATTGTGTGAATCCCCCCTGAACAGAGGGACCGGGGGGAGCTTCGTGAGCAGGTTGGCGTGTAGTCATGCTCACGCTTAGTACAGCCTAGGCTCTAGAGTTCTCGTAGCCAGGGCGATTTGTCAAGCCACTGTTCGATGTACAGGCAAGACGTGTCAGCCTTTTCCCATGGCAGCAACCTTGCCTGCAGAGCCTCAGACGGGCTCGACGCGGTCTCACAAGGCGATGTGGCAGGCTAAGGGCCTCGTGGCAGCACACATAGTGCTCGGAGGCCAAGACAAACTTAATCTTGGGGGGCGAGGCGAAAATATGCTCACCATGCCGTCCGGTGGGTGAATTACAAAGCATCGGAAGCCATGATAAATGAAGCCCACCAGGGTGGGCATCTCCTGAACTCCGCCGTGCGATTACTGACTCCCGCCGCGAGCTAGCGCCGTAGAGACTAGAGCTCTCCTTCTCATGCATGGATGGTTATCCCATGTAAGGCAACGCATGGCTCCGTTATCTGCTCTTCGTCGCCTCTCTTTGCCTTCCGAAGCATTTCAATGCTGTTCAGCCTTAGCCTGGCCGCAGGGAAAGGCTGAGCTGGAGGTGCAACTGGTAGCGAGTCCTAATGCAACGGTGCGAACTCGGCACTACAGCATAGTGAAAGGGTGAGGTGATGTGGGATAGGTGGTGGTGCTGTGCGACGTACAGATGACTCAATACTCTGGGCGGTCGAGATGCCCTCTCGCGCCGTTATGTCCCTGAGAGCAAGACTTTTCGGTAGTACCTTGATGATCAGCGCCGTGTTTATCGACCAACGCACAAACAAGTCATGGGGCTCCAAACGTTGGAGCTTCACCGCGGCCCACCGCAAATCTTTGTGTCACCATCGAGGTGAGCTTCCATGACTTCATCATTATGCTATCCATACATTCGAGGTGACTCGAGATAACACCGCAACTTAGCCAAGCTCCAATCAACGCTGCATAACGCGAAGAGACGAGATGACGGGCGATAGCGAGCCACGTTTGCGTCTTAAACTTCATCAGCCAGCGTGAAGAAAAGCATCCCGTCTCTCGAGCCGTCGTCGTTGCTATCAATCTGGCACTCCACTTGTCAGATTTGCTCGGGGGGACCCATTGGCCTCTCGGTCTGGCACACATTCCTGCGTCATTAGCACATCTCCAAGAGTCTGAAGCTTCTTGGGCTTGCCGTTGCCAATCCCGTCCCAGGAGGACCATCTAGACCGCCACACCTAAACCTCGGCGACTTCAGTGTACAAGTTCGGCGTTCGCATTCATGAAGCCCGTTTCTCCTACCGTTGTGTGGAGTTCGGACCTGAATTCAGCGCTTCATCGGCAGCAGCAGACAACTACGTACTGCAGCCTTGCCGTCGAGAGCACGAAGCCACGGCATCTCATATCCCTCGCGCGTCTTAATTGCAAATACTCAACGCTGCGGGCAAAAGAGCGTCAGCGCGCGCGCATTACATAGAAGCCCCGTTACCCCACATCCAGTTGCCATCGGTTGTAGGCCCAGGGTCGTTCCGAGTCCGCTGACAAAAGGCGGACTTTGAGTTCTCTGTCGCACTCGAAAAGGGAGAATTGTCAGCGGGTTTTGCGAGAGCGACTCCAAGCCACGACAGCGCCTGGAGCTGGGCCCGGCCGCTTCTGGGACTATCCCGTCAGGCTGTCTGTCCCCACCCCTCCTTGCGGCAGTACATTGGTGCCCTCGCCCTCTCGGACATAAAGACCTGGCCGACCTTCTACAGCCACGCCCCGGCGACCCATCAAGACCGATCGCGCGCTCACGCAACTTGAGAACCCGCAACCGGCGCCAGCAGACTCTTCTGTAAGCCAGGTGCTGTGGCAGCAGCTGCTGGGGGGCACACCGTATCCTTTATTAAACCCTCCGCGGCCTCACATAAGCTGCTTTCGAGAAAGCTCCCCTTGTCTCGACGTTCCTCACAACACATACCATTCCGAGTCCTCGGGTCTATCAGTCTTCTTCTAAGATTCTCTTGGCCCCTTAATAGCATCTTGGTCTTCGAAGAGTGGGTTGTTGCCCAGTATACATACCTGTCCTACCCGACTTGTGCCCTGTCTCACTTACACCAACACCTGACGCCTCGAGTCTGGTAATACTTGTCTATCAACACAACACCTGTACAATGGGGTCACATAACCTCCCTTCGCCTCCGGCGGAAGACCCCAAAGCTGCACTGTCAAGAAAGAGCACATCGTCCAGCACGAAGTCGACCAAGCCCGCAAACCGAATCTCGAAGCGCGCTGGCTCTACGGGGAACGCCGCCCACGCCCACCACCATGACCACGTTACACAAGGTGCGGGCATGGACGCAAGGCATAAGCGTGTCTGGAAGGCATGCGAACGATGTCGCATGAAGAAGACAAAGGTGTGTTCAATTGTTCCATTGCTTGGTGATCAAGGTCATTGACAGATTCAGTGCGACGGCGAATTCCCATGTAAGCGGTGCAAGGACGATGGCCTCGTCTGCACAGCTGGTGTCAGGAAGAAGATGGAGTACAAGCAGTTGCCGAAAGGGTATGTCACCGCCCCCGTCGTCTAGCACCCCGCAGACCTCCCAAACTCTATCTAACACCTTCCCCAGCTACGCCGAAGTCCTCGAGAACACCCAGTTCGCGCTCATCGCTACTGTTCACAAACTCTACTCCATGGTCCGCAGCAACCAGTCGTGGGACCTGGGGGAGCCCGAGCTCAACGACCGAGGCCAACCCGTCATCCACGATATCGCCCAGAAGCTAGGGTGCATACGCCCAAACTCCGACATCGACCTGCCTGTACACTCCGTCTTCCCCGAGGATGAGAGAGGCATGCACGAGCTTGCTCTGCAACTGGAAGAACAGCAACGCTTGGAGGATGCCAACGGTCCCGAACCCATGTCGGCTGTCACCATGACCTCGCAAAACTCTTCTAGCGCCCAAAGCTTCACGAGGGCCTCAAGCGACGAGCTGGACCACTCCGATTTCGAAACCGACTACAGGGCTGCCGCCTTTGGGGGAGCCAACAAGGGCAACATGGTGAGCATGAGCCCTCAGAGCTTCACCACGACAAACACGGATTTCGACTTTGGCCCTTCGCCAGACAACGCAGCCATGTTCCCTCCTGCTATGGCAGGACAGTCGACCAAGACGTCGAGCTCTTCTTCGCAACCTTCGCCTGCGGTAGCTCAGTTCCCCAACTGGAGCGTCGCACCGAGCAAAAACGACCCATTTGCCATGCAATTCATGCAACATCAAGCCATGTCTATGCCCCAGCTGCTCAGCCAGGATGAGCAGCAGCGCCTCATGAGCCAGGGCTTCCTGGAGTCTGACTTCGGCACGCTGAAGCCTCACGTCCTCTCCGGTGACAACTCGGGCGCCATGATGGGCATTGGCGACCCAATGATCTTTTCTGCGGACTTTGGGACCGATATCTGAGCCACGTTGGCACAAAGATCCACGCGGGGATGGGAGTGGACGTACTGCGGAGGTGTTTCACACGACTTTATGACTACCTTCTGTTACTGCTTTGCACGGCGTTCAAGGGCGGGGTGACAGCTCTCGCCGAGCTGGCTACGATATTTCACTGTGACGCGGATCTCTCCACCGGCGCTTCGAGAAAGGGGTGGGCAGCATCAAGAGCAGTATGGGATGGATTTGATTGTACATTTTACAAGGGCTTCGTTCTGCGCGATGACCACTACATAGACTCTGGGGCGGCAATATCTAATACCAATCCTACTTCAACAAGACAGCGCAGACCACGGCTCAGTGTCATGTCACCAAAGAACAGCTCCATGCTAACGAGGAGGAGGAGGAGGAGCCCGAGGACCCCCAACCCAGGACGCATCCATCACCTAAGTCAACCTTTGATGGCGTAAACGACGCCCGTAGCATTCCCCCCCACAGGATGTCGAACCAGCATTCCACAGTCTCAGCTCTATGGTACCTGAGCAGGCAGCCCGTCGAAAGCATAAAGTCGAAAGCATAAACAAGCGGCTTGAGCTTCACACGTCATGGACTCGTACGAAAATGCGACCAAAAGGACGGGACCCCAGTGGCTGGTCAAATCTCTCACAGGGGCCACGACTGACAGGCCGGGGGTGACTGTAGCAACGGCCGGGATCAGACGCAGTGATCCACCGCTGTAAAGCGCGCTGGACGGAGTACTGCGCACGCACAAGCACAAGTCGCGAGCCCGTCTGACAGCGTCTCGGAGGTCGCAAGACCCAACCCCGCGGGAGGTAAGGAGTCAATGCTACGCCTTTGCAGCGACCAGGCAGTTAGTTGGGGGCTGATGTCGAGATAGCGTGGGAGTGCTGAACAGAATTCGGGGGGCGTTGACAACAGACGACGCAGCGCCCGCCCCAGCGGCACCCGGCACGTTAAGGTTTGGCGTTAAGGGGGGGGAGATGCCGCTGAGCCATTCGCTGAAGAAGCCCCGTCACACCTCTGGCCCTCTTTCGCTGTCAAGCCACCTCACCTGACGGGGGCCCTTCTCGCTCAGCATTTAGTGCGGCATGTGGCACTCGAGACCGCTGAACAGGGCTGAATTCTACTTGAAGTGCTGCATGCCCTCTCCAGGTGGCTTCCCCTATCTTGCGACGGCGTGAAGGAGAAGAAGTCTCGGTCGAACCTGGGATATCGCGCCAAGACCCAACTAACATAACATATGCTCCAGACTTCCAGACCATCCCCGAAAAAAGGGCCAATGCAGCGCTGTGGCTTGCCCGCTGCAGAGTCTGCTGCGATGCCACATTCCAGCGCTACCCGCAGACTTTTCAGGACCGTGGTTTGAGAATTACTAACTCCATGTCATCCAAGACAAATTTCGACGGAGTTGCGGACACTTGGGCGGAGAGCCAGACGAGCCAGACGAGCCAGACGGACGAAAACAGTGGGAAAGACACCGGATTTCGGGGTCTTGGTGGGCTCCGGGCGATGGGGAGGGTCCACGGCGTCCCGTGCGCCGCCGCCTGAGGTGGGATTTGGCCCTGACGCGAGACCGAAATCATAGCTTGCCTCTTCGGGCAAGGGCTTCGACTCCGCGCGCGCGCGTTTATTTGTAACCCGCTCCCCCCTTGCAGCGTCTGAGACGGGTCACGGGGCGCTGCTCTGGACGAGAGGAAGAGCCAGCCCATCATCAGCCCTAGTGGCCGTTGGACCCAAACGACGGGGTCCCGGGGTCGGGAACTTGCTCATCGCGACTCATTTCGACGTGATGGAAATTACTGTTGCCAGATGCACGGGCCGAGAGGTGGGTGGCAGTGGTGAGGGATCTGCGGCCTTCCCCTATCCTCAAATTAGACCCCTCAAGGGACCTCGCAGCGGGTGTCAGCTTGACACGTGCGGTGCGCAATGTGGGCAGTTTACGAGTTTCCGAGTATCGATCACGTTGCACGACCGCAATCCAATGGCGGGCACTCGACGCCGTGACTCCTCAGCTGTCTAGCGCGTTCACGCTGCTTTGGAAACGCGTATACGGTGCCAGCGAGTAGCAGCCGTCCTCTGCGCCTCGCTTGCCGAACGATGCAAGCTGACGGCAGGCCGAGGAACAAGCAACGAGCGTCAATGTGGGATGACTCTGTTCCGTCTGGGTTTCCAGCAGCTCGCCATCGTACCGCGTCTTACTTCTGATAGATCCTCACGTGCGCTTTTTTCACCGACTGTGCTTTCCACGGGCTTTCTCGGCCTGCCGACGGACAGGGCCCATTCGAGACCCCTTTGACTTTGAGCGCCGGACCTGAACCCCTATCGGCCCCTCCAAGGTGAGATTGTGCACATACAACTCGATCTTCTACCTCGGGTGCTTTGTCTGATAGAGGTGCAATTAGAAGCCCGTGTTATCAGATCCGATTAGGGCAGAACCAACGGTGGACAAACAGACAACGGCCCCACTAACCCGGAACGGCCCCATTTTCGTCTCCCAAACAGGCAAGGGCTCGGGTTCAGTGCCGGCTTCCAGGGACGGCCAACAACGATAGACCAACTAAAGCAGGCGTCGAGAGCACGGTCGGAGAGGGGGAATACCATATTCTCCTGGCTTGTTTCACATCCGAAGTCGTGCCAAGTTTGTCCTGTGCCTGCTATCGGTTTGTACTGGTGTCTGGTAGCTCTACGAATCTGACTCTTGCTGTGTATACAAGGAGCTAGAGGAGACAACAGATCATATGCTTGGGCGAATATGGCTTGCCGCTAGGAGAGCCTCGGAAGAAGAAAGCTCAAGGTTTCAGATCTAGGGTTCACAAAGTGAATCTCTCCGGCAATCTTGAAAACGACTAAGGGCCCACCGCACGTGGGTGTCACGCCACAACGTTTAAGGGTTCAAGATCC
Organism: Sordariomycetes sp. S80-01Y; assembly: GCA_037042185.1. Lineage (NCBI taxonomy): Eukaryota > Fungi > Ascomycota > Sordariomycetes > Sordariomycetes sp. S80-01Y. The sequence continues at coordinate 2,060,612 of JAXQJY010000027.1, read as the reverse complement.
AGGCGAGTGTGAGCTCGATCCTCGCCGGACCTTCTGGCAGAAGGCTCTAGAAGATACAAAGTTCTTCTCAAACGAGAGTCTCTTGCAAGCCAGTCGAGCTTATTTCGCAGTATAAATGCATGTGCTCGCATTCTTTCAGCTAAAGTGCGCCTGTCTCTTCCTCGTTCTTAAGAAGCCTGGCTGCTTCGGATACTTGTTTTTAGACATGGCAGTGCAGATCGAAACCCTTCAAAATGCCCAAACCCTTCGAAATGCTTCTACAAAGCTATAGATGTCACCGGCTCAACCATTTTAGATCTTGCATTGACGCCGCGTATACACAGCCACGTCCAAGAATCCCTCTGAGGAAGGGGCGAGACCAAGCCATACAATCTTTAGCTACCTATACACGAACGCCTTTTGTTGACGCTGCTAGCAAGAGCGGGTTGAAAGGGCATCTAGAAGAGGCCGCTCCAGCGCAGCGGCGTGTAGTCGCAGCCGAACGGTGTATCGCAGTCTTGTCGAGGTTCTCATCAATGGGATGACACGCCCAGGGCTTCTAACTAGTTGCGGTTTCATCCGAAGTGAAGATCATAAATTGGCGGAGACAGTATAATTGGGCTATTGATGGCTCGGGGAGACATCCAAAGCTAAAGTGTTTTCTGGCTGTGGCGTTCATTGTATAATCCCTCCGTGGCTTCTAGGTCGAACGGGTAGTCATCGGCACCAGGATTATCGTTGATAACGCTACCCTCATTAGCAAATCTTTTGAAATATATCGACGGGTGCGTTTAGATGTGTGTGGAAGGCGCCTTGACGAATCGGACTGCTCAAACAGTCGCCTGGCTGCTGTTCTAATCATTCCCGCTACCGCAAACCAGAAGCTTCCGAAACATGCCCGCCTCGCCTCAAGGTAAAGAGCACCAGTAACTAACCTTGTTCCCTTGGAGTGCAAAGCAAGGACTGTGACGGGTGATCTGATGAAGACTTTGGATCGAGCGTGAAGAGCAAGACCGCGGCGGAGGGTTGAGAACCCGTGGGACGGTCTAGATATGATGGTGTCTTATATTACGACAAGTAGCGCTGTGAGCCTACTCATACGGAGCTAGAATGTATTTGACTAGCTATCTATCGCGCAAAGATGCTCTTGTTACTGGTTCTCCGCCCTTGGAACCACCGGGTGTGGTGTTCAACAGGCACGGGTGCGCTAGATCTACTACGTGTACGGCTCGCTCACAAATGCCGAATGGGATTGATTCAAGGAGCTCCCTGCAAAGTATCGAACACGGCTAAAAAGATGAGTCGCAGGCCCTTTCTCTGTCGTTTTCTGCGGTCCCCTCTCCATATCGAGCCAGGGTATCGCTGGGGTAGATACTGCTTGGCAAGCCTATCGTGCGGACCAACAACCGGTGCCTAAGGTTGCGTATAAAAACACGAGATACGAGGAGCTCGGCTCTCCGTCTGAGGCCTAAGTACGCCGTAGGGGCCAGCCCCGCAGTCTTCCTTGATCACGGAAGAGCGCCATCCCCAGAGGGAAAGCGAAGGCTACCAACGTTGTGTTGAAATTGAGGGGCCAGGGAGTGCGCATATAGAGCGGGAAAGTGCAGCCAGTCTAATGAACTCCTCGCAAATCACTTGAACCCAATGAGCGAGCCCCAGTGTCATATTTGGCCTTTCCCTCGCAGGGACAGCGCTGCTCTCGGTACAGACCCGACAACTTGCAGCACAACCAGGATCCTCGGATTCGCTACGAAAGTGAAGGCTCGCAACGCGAGCCAAGCGAGTTTTCGCACCGAGCATCCCCCAATCCCCTCGTCTGGTTCAAAAACAAGCGACAAGCAGCAGCAGATCGACAAAAACATCCGCACACTAGTAACCGCACGCCTCCCAAGGATCAAGGGATCAGCCAAGCTGGGTGGCTTTCAGAAGAGACGCGTGGCCCATCCTGACAGCGACTGGTGATGCCCCTCGCGCGTACCTCTCGGGAACACACGTTTTGGGCTTGCAGCGGCCCATAGCCTTCAGTTGGGGTGCGGCCAGGGCGTGGCTGTGTGGGCTTGGCTTCTGGGGCTGCTGGGATTGCTACACTGGTCGGGAGGCGGCTGTGTTGCTGGGCCGTCTGTGGGACTGAATTGACCGAGAGCGAGGTACGATTTACGGCGACAGGGGATCAAAACTACGCGCAGCGCTGGGATGCCCCGAGGGACCGCATATAGCTCGCTCGGGTGTTTCACGGGCGCCGGACTGCGAAAGCCCGACTACGAGCACAATGAGTCCATCTAGGTTCGGCGGCCGCGGGCCGGTTGAGGCAGGTTCGTGGAGGAGCGAATGCTCCGCAGTCTTAGTGATCGCCCAGGGGAGATCAGGACGTTGAGCTAGGTTCGCAGCTCTTCAATTGTCCAAGACTTGCTGCGAACACACCCCTTGGCTCCTTTCATCTGAGGGTCAACCCCCAGAGCTTGAGCTGCGGCGAAAAGGGCGCTTGGCTCAGGGGAAGCATCACAAGGATACACCCAAACGCCTGCATAGAACAAGCGGCCAGACGTGGAGAAAGCTTCACAACAGCATAAGTCCCGCTGCCTAAGCGCCACCATTGGCATACGGATCAATCAAGTTCAATTTACCTCCAAACGCCTCGCTCTTGGTCCTAGTCAAATCATCCATCGTGAAATCAGGCAAGCCCCAGAGGCTTTCAGCCCTTGATATCCAGGACCTGTTTCAGAACACTCTCGCTCGCCCTGAACCATCTAGCCCTTTGCTCGAGATCATCCGCCGCCCCTCCTAAGCTGGCCTCCTTCCTCCTCTGAGCCTCTTTCGCAGCAGCTATGCCGTTCTGCCTCTTCGTCTCCAACGGCTGCAGTTCAGCCTGCAACCTTTCCGCCTCCTTCTTCTTCCTCGGTGCCTTGGCCTGAAGCGCCTCCAGCTCCCGCGCTAGATCTTGTTGTTCCCGCTTGCGACGCGCCACGAGCTCCCTCGTCTTATTCAGCGGCAAGTTCATGTTTGCGTCCGTGCCAGTGATGTCTTGCGCGGCCTTGAGGTCTTCGATCTTGTTCTCGAGTTCTTCGCATTTTTGAGGAAGTTCGCGTAGTCGTGTGGTTTCCAGCTGGACTTGTTCGTACCGTTTGCTCAACTCCACGCCCCTTGCCTCCAGATCGGCAACCATATCTTCCACCTCTCGCTTCAGCGCCTTGAGTTCCGACTTCAAGGCTTGATTGTGCTTCTCAAACTCGAGGTTCTCCTGCATCGTGACGATGACAGGCGGGTCGCCAACGATGGCGCGGATGAACTTCTCCTTGGTGACCTGTTCGACGTAGCTGAAGCGCAGCTTTGCGAAGAGCTCCTTGTAGTGGGCGAGGTCTGCATCGAGGCTAGCAGGAGTTGGTTCGTCGAGCGGTACGTTGGACGCGTCGGACTCGCGATTGCGCGCATCTTCTTGCTGGGCGGTTGCTGAGATGGGCTCGCTGAGCTTAATGATGCTGATCTCGTGTGTTTGGAGGTCCTCGAGGGCTGAGAGCACCTCGTCCGTCTTCGCGGGGTCCATACTGATGAGTCTAAGCTGCGCTTTTGGTTTGATGTGTTTCGGTGGCTTTGTTAGAATTCGCGACGTGAAGCGATTAACTCAAAGGTGGGATGGGGTAGAATTCGAGGTTCGGCGCGTTGAGGAAATGCGATGTTTACTTTCGCCTAGATGCGGTTAGTGTGGGGCAACATGATGCCACCTCAGTAAAGCCGCAAATCGGCGGCGCAAACCGAATTCCTGCGAATGCCAACAACTTGTATCATCAACCATAGACATCCCAGCCTACACCTCTCCGACTATTCATCGCACCGCGTATCATACAAGCTGCTAAGAGCCGCCGATTCTCAATCTTGCCGTACAACAAGCAGCAGGGCTTCCACCTGTCACCACGTATGGTTCTGACCAGTTTCGGACTCTGGACACCGCCGCCATGGGCAACGACGACTTTCTGACGGACGATTACGTCGCCGACCTCCTAGCGAAAGATGCGAAGGACTGCTCGTTGAAATATTCGGCAATGGGGATGGAGGCCTTCTCGTCCTCGTCCAAGAAGTACGCTAGCCATCGATACCGGACCTGAGCGGACCTAGCTATAGAGAGTCATTGCTGACAATGGCACTCTCATTAGGCCGGCAAACGCACCTAAACCAAATACACGCTTCCTGAGAAACGTCATAAAAAGCACTGATAACCACAACAAGAATCTTCTCGCCAAGGAAGAGGCCGAGTCAAGGGCGAGACTCCAGGATCTGGAACGGGCCGAGGAGGTTAAGCGCCTCAAGACCAATCCAAATACCGGGGATATCCGCCGAAGGCAAATGGGTGATATACATGCCATATTAGGTGGGAAACGGCCGAAAAAGTCCAAGGACGATGGTTCTTCAAGGGACAAGCCGGAGGCCTCTGGAGCGCAGTCGCGGCGGCGTGGCGAGAAGAGAACACCATCGAAGGGCAGTGATGATTTATTTTCCAGTCGCAACCAGAAGACATCGCATGGGCGTCTAGCCGACGACCACGACGAGCGAGACCAGAGCAGAAAATCACATTCGCGCCGCTCGCGCCGACGCTCAGCGTCAGACGATGAGGATCGAAGCGAACGGCGAGATCGGAGGCAACGAGATGAAGATCGCTCACAGAACTGTCGCCGTCGTAGATCAAGGTCTCCCGACAGGAAAGGCCACAGGCACAGGCATCGTAGCCCCGTCAGACGGAGACGTACGGTGTCTGCATCGTCGGCGAACGAAAACTCGGACCCTACAGATGACTTGATAGGCCCTCAGCCAGCGCCCAAACCGCGGGGACGGGGACGCCTCGCAGGGTCGTCCGGCATAGATCAGCGCTTTTCCGACAGCTACGATCCCAGCAAAGACACGGAGATGGAGGATGACCTGCCAGAAGGCGGCAGCTGGGACGATGAGGTGGAGGCGTTCAGAGACCGCCAGAAGCTCAAGCAGGTTCAAGAGGCCAGGCTGCGTGAAGCCGGCTTCGGAGAGGATGTCATCAAGAAGACAGAGAAGGGAAGCCAAAGACCTGAGGCAGACGTGCACTGGTCTGGAGCCGGTGAGAAGCGGGAATGGGACCAAGGGAAGCACTGAGGGGGCTTGAACATACTTGATGGATGTACTTTGACTACTACATATTGACACATAGAGGCTGCGAAGTGATCAAGTTTACGCATGAGCTGCTCCTCGCGGTTGGCAAACCACGCCTCCAAATGCCCACAATCAAGCCAAACACAACGCCCCTGGACCCCCGTTACTACTCGTCCCTGCCATCGTGGAGTATAGTCCATCCGCCCAAACGGTGCTCGTCCGCCCCCACTGTAATATCAACCCTCGAATGGTCAAGGGTCTCGATTTCCATTGCTTCTCCGGCTCTGGATGTTCATCGCACCAACTATCACTCACTGTCGTCTCCTCCCTCAGCTCCCACTTCGTCTTCCCTGTTGACTCGTCGACGCTGGGATGCATAGCTCTAAAGACGATCTTGAGGCCTGCATCCTCGAATAGAAAGACCCGGCGGCAGAGGCGTTGCCATTGAACTTCCGGCGGATCTGATGTAGCGGCGTTGACAATCTCTAGAGTCCTATTGCGTTCTGCCACGGCCTGTAATGCCCTTGAATCGATGAGGCAATCACGCCGTGGATATACATCCAAGATTCTGATGGCGTTCTCGCGAACCATAGCATCGCGGCAGTTCATGGCGACGAAGGTCAAGTGCCAAGTCAGGGCAGAACGCATGCTGAAGCGATCAGAGGGACCCCGCGGATTAACGTACTGCTCCTTCAATATCGTCTCGCAAAGATCATTCAGCTCCCGGCACAACGGGGTCAGAGTTAACACGACTTTGAGGGAATAGCGGACCGAGAAGAGCGAATAGAGCTTTTGTGCCAGATAGTCGATGCGGATCTGGACGAGACGGATGAAGTGCTCTTTGTTGATATGCGGTGAAGCCTGGGAGTAGAGCAGTTGAAAGGCCTCGTCAAACTTATTGAGCCGTGTCTGCGACGACTTAACAAATTGCAAAATCCGCGGGTGCCGGCTGAGTGCGCTGAAGAAGCGGTCAACCAGTTCGTCATCTGTGGCATCCGGAAGCTGGAGGTCGTATACGAGTGCAACCAGGCCGGAGCCGGTCGCGGAGATTGAGTGCTCTACTGCCTCCCAACACCCCTCGGCTTCTTGAACGTTTTGAATCTCGGAGGGGAAAGTATCTAGCTCCATCTTCGGTCGAAGCCAAGTGTTCATGGTCTGTATGAAGCCCTCTGTGCCCTTCTCCTCAAGACGGATGCTTCCAGTGAGGACCTTGGTGGGAGGGTCCTGCTGTCCAAGATGACTAGTGAGAACAGTCTGCGTCTGAACTCCGACTTGGAAATAAAGCCGCAGGATTTCAGCGACGAGCTCCGTCGGATGAGGGGCCAGATACTGGAGTCTGCCAGTCTCGTCGGTTAGGATGTTTCCGAGGAGGCTGAACCCGTGCATGACGTGCGCCAACGCACTCTTCTTATTCCCCCTCAAAGCTTCGAAGCTGATGAAGAGGATACTGGTCACCAAGATGTCCCTGATACTATTCAACTTCGCCAAGCTCTGAGCGCGCAACGCTCGGCAGTATAAATCGACTGCATTGTTGTAGTGTATCGTTTTCAAGGGGTTCGCTCCGGTGCAACGCAAGGCCAAGGCGCGGCTCATCGCTCCGATGCTCATGGCTGCGAGGCGCAGGGCTGGAGACTGGCGGCTGAGCTGTGGCATGAAGACTGTCCAGAGTTTGGAGGCACTGTAGCCGCCTAAAGGGCGAGTCGTGAGGTACTGCCATTCTTCAAAGTAGGCATGCTGGGAAGGGTTGGCAAAGTCGATGGAGTTGATATCAGGTTCGAGGAAGAGAGTTGAAGACGTCTTAGAAGCGTTACTCGGAGCGGTATCATCGACTGAGATTGTTAAAGAGTCCGTTTCTGCATTGCTGGAGGTTCCTGTCGTCTTCACAACTCGGACAGTCTGTTTTGACCTCTTGGACTCGTTCTTCCGAGGCTTGATGTAGTAGCCGTCGCAGACGCCTCTTGTCCTCAGACATTTCATACATGCCGGCTGCGTCTCGTCGCACTTGATGTGCCTCTGTCTAAGATTTTGTCAGTTCAACATGCGGGTTTGATCGGCCGGACATGCAGTACACACTTGCCTGCATACAGTCAGTCACCGTCCTGCGCATGAGCACCTGGCACCTACACGTTGCGCATCCCGTTCGGACATTTGGAGCGCCAATTCGGGTCTTCTTTGCAGGAGCTGTAGCCTCTGCCTTCGATATAGGTGGGCTCGCCGATGGGGTCATGCTGGCTTGGGGGATTTGCGGATGTCCGGAGTTGGTGGGGGAATGCCCGCCCGGCAGCAATATACGAGCTCTGCAGAATGCAGATCACGGTACAGAAAGCTTTTAGAATGGGAATAAAAGTTGAAGAATGGACAAGCAGGTGTCAGGTCTTCCGACCTAGGCCTCCAGAAGAATGTGTGGACAAGCCTTGGGCGTCAGCAATACTGGCGGGCCTCCTCGCTACAGCTACCTGTGAGAAGGGCTCTTGCGAAAGGCAAGTGTGGGAAGCACGAAAGGGTATCTTGCGGTCGTGAAAAGACGTACTTCGACTCTCCCAATCCGCCGGTGCGGTGCCCTACGGCTGAAGATCAGGATCAGGTTCGGCGTCCCGGAGTGTGGGGAAGCCGGATCCGCAGCGATCACTTTTACGGCGGCTGCATGAGGGTGTAAGTGAGGTCTCCACCGGGGCCGAAACCCACTGACAGGGCTGAGGCAATCAGACGAGGTCTATATAAAGCAGGCTCCGTTGCCTCGTTCTCATAATCTTATCAGAGCTACTCCGTACTGTACAATCCTCCCTTTCCGCGTGGGCATCGTCTTGCGTGGCTGCGCTTCCGCCGCGTCCGAGCGCCGCAACAGGCCATGACAGGGATGTGGTCGCTTGGCTTGGGACTCCGTCTCTGCCGCTGACACGGCACTACGTGCAAAGACGACGCTATGTGTGAAACCGACGCTACGAGATGGCAGGAATGGGCTTTGCACTTTTATTTTTCTTGCTCTTCCGACCATTTCTAGATGGCCAGCCTCCAATTTGACACCCATCCCCGTGATGGGTCCAGGGGTCAAGTCGGAGCGCCTCAGGGCGCAGCCAACGCTCTGTTCTTCAGCTTCGGCAATCGGTGCGGTCAGTGGCTCGGTGAAGCGCGTCCATGCCGGACAGAATTGCCCCCCTGAGACCGTGATGTGAGCTCGAGAACGGCGGAACAGCAGGGAACGGCGGGACAACGATGCCGGTGTTTCTGTCGATGTTTGAGACTTTTGACCTGCCCCCCCCCTCCCCTCCCGGTGATGCTCCGCCAAGACGCTGGGCCATGTGAGGGGTTCCAGGTTTCTGTAGGGGGGAGTCACGGTATCTTTTTCAGGGTGAGGTCATGTTCTCCAACTGACCAGCCTCCAGAGCTGGCGGTCAGGCATAGAAGCCGGCGTGATTGGTCGCGTCAGGTGCGGGCGGTTGTCAATGGAGGCATTTTGTGCCTGAAGTCCCGGACACAAACATGTTGATTGAGGTGCAAATGCCCTCTTGTTTGTACGTATCGAGCACTAGCATACGGGCACAAACACGGTCCGTGTCGTTGCGTGGGCCGTGGCAGGGGGTTAAATGGGCGGGCCAGTCTCGGCAGTAGAACATAGAGCGGCGTCTGTGGCAGCTCACGGTGTCGTTACAGGTAAACAGCTGTATCTTGCAGCGAGTCGACGAGGATAGCTCGGCACTCAGGTGCGCTCAGCGACGGCGTCGAGGCCATCATTGGGAGGCAGGGAGACCAACCTAAGACGCTGGCGGCCTGCCTGCCAGTGGATGTCCGGATCGGTCTTGGCGGTCCACCGCTGTCGGCCACTGCGCCCCTCTGTCTGGACCCCCAAGACCTCAAAGTCCCCCGAGACCGTGACCCCAGATCACACCACTCAGTTCATCACGGCCTGACCTTCTCGACCTGCTCAGCTCCGTCCCCTCTCTGTCTCTTTTCCTGATTTCCTCCCTGCCGATCTCCTTTGCCTCGCCATAGCCAGCTTTCTACTTCGCGAAATATTCAACTCCACGATTCACGAATCCGTCCCCCTCGTCTGAACTCTATTCTTCTGCACCCGAGGGTCCATGACACCCATCGACTGGCCTCGGCCACCAGCTTGAGGTGACTGACTCTCAACGTCAGCTCCTCTCTTGGTGTACGCATCTCGCCAACGTGCACATTCTTCTCATCTCTTCCGTCCAGCCTTTATCCTCGTCGAGCCTTTCCCCCAGCCGACGCCGCTGCGACATCGCTTGTCGCCGGCTCATCCGAACCACCGAGATGCGGCCACCACGCATCGCCGTCCTCGTCCTCTTTCTCGCCTGCTCCTTTTTCCTCCTCGGCCGCGCCGTAACGGCCTCTCGTACGCCGTCCACTGCATACCGAACACCGTCCTCCGCAAATGACAAGAAGAAGGCTGGCGTGTGGGGCTACATGTACTACAACACGCCCTTCTCCCTCTTCCCGCCGAATGCCGCCATCAGCTTGACCGACGACAACAGCACTTCTTTTGCTGCTCGCCCGGCTGCGTTTGGGCCAAAGCTGCATGCGAGAGGACTGAGCGGGCAGCTCTGGGTCGGTAGTGGTTTCTCGGAGGATACATCGGACACAGATGGCGAGCTTGGGTGCAGTGACCTTCCCGCTTGGGACAGGGAAGAGGGCAGGAAGTCATTGAGAAATACTCTCAGAGCTGCCACAGCGCCCAGTGTGTCGACATCGACTCGTCGAATGGCTCCCGGCAGGCGCACAGCCGGCGACTCTCTGCTCGACCGGGACAACCGGGATGCCATTGCCAAGTCGAAGCAAGATATTCCCGACGCCGAGGAAAGCGCAGGCGATCACGAGCATGGGAGCGAGAAACCCTCAATGGTCCTCCACCAAACATCTCATGCGGATATTCAGTCGATCCAGGAAGGCGCGGAGATCGAGGGCAAGGTTGTGCTGCTGATGCGTGGAGGATGCGGATTCTTAGACAAGGTCATGTGGGCGCAGCGCAGGGGTGCAGTCGCCGTCATTGTGGGTGACAATCGAAAGGGGGGACCTCTGATCCAGATGTTCGCCCATGGAGAGGAGGTGGACAATGTCACGATTCCGTCCGTGTTCACGGCGCGCACCACGGCGCAGCTGCTGTCTTCTCTGACGCAGCCTGGGAGCTTCATCGAGGATGCCTTGGACGACCACGGTCGCCAGACTCTCAAAGTCCAGCAAGGGCCTAAGCTTGAGGATGCCAAGCCAGAGGCTGACGCGTTTACGCCCAAGAAACAGAAGCGGGCTGCTAGGCCGATGATGGCCAGAGCAGTCACTCCCACGCCGCCCAAACGCAGTTGGTTCTCAAGGCTGTTCTGGGGCTCGGCACGTGCCACGGACGGCGCCAGCAGCCCTTCCAACAATGACTGGGTCATGGTCGAAGAATGGAACGATGAGAAGGAAGCTGATACCCGCCAATCTAAAGGCCGGTCAAATGCGGACGAAGACAACGATGCCTTCGTCATTGGCGTCCACGACTGGCGAGATCCTGATCTCGTCGGACAAGACCATTCAGGTCGCACAGACAGCTCCGAGAAGATCACAAGCGACCCCGCCTTCGCCAAAGTCTCCAAATCCCCAGAAAAAGGCTCACAAGACCTTAAGCACAGCAGAGTCACACAGGGTAACGGCGAGTATAACCCTTACAAGGCCCTAACCAAGTCCGTCAAGAACTCTGCCTTCCGTGACGAGATTCTGGAGTCTAGCAGACACAGCAGAACCCTCATGGGAAAGATATTCGGCTCGCATACGGAGGAACATCGTCTCCTCGAGGCCTCCCTGGACAAGTCCATGGAAGACGAGCCAAGGGAACCTAGTACGCCTGACCAACCTGACTCCGGGTCTCACGAGGGACTCTGGGTTACAATTACGCCCACTGGCAGTGCAACTCCGTTCTTCGACACCCTTCTCGTGCTGGTTATCAGCCCGCTCGTGACATTGACCGTGGTTTATGCACTTCTCGTTCTCCGTGCTAGGATTCGCAGGAGGAGGTGGAGGGCCCCGAAATCCGTTGTTGAACAGCTTCCCGTACGAACATACCACACAGTCGCTGCTTCCATAAGCCCATCTCCTCGGCAACCATCGCCGTCGAGCACGTCCCCTACGACTCCTCTGCTCCAACAGAATCCGCCGCGACGGTCGCGACCGAGATCTCGGACGACTACTGGCGTTCCAGAGAGCGATAGCAGCCTTTTGACCCCGACATCGGCTGTCCCCACGCCACCGAGAACATCCTCTCGACAGGGGAGAAGCGAGCACGAGAAGTGTGCAGGTGGTTTCTCAGCGGAGTGGAGGAAGTACATGGGGCGACAGGTCGAATGTGTTGTGTGTCTGGAGGAATACGTCGACGGCGTGAGCCAGGTGATGAGTCTGCCCTGTGGCCACGAGTTCCACGTAGACTGCATGTATGTGATCGCTCCGCTCTACTTCTAGATGTCTGACTAACCCTCATAGCACGCCATGGCTTACAACTCGTCGACGTACATGCCCCATCTGCAAAGGCGATGTCGTCCGTTCCCTGGCCGGTGGCTCCTCCTCCAGCCCACTCTACGATTCCTACCACGACGACAGCGACGACGAGCCCAGCGGCGAGGCGTCTGGCACCCACGCCACAGATGATGAACGCGATGTCGAACAGGGCATCCTCTCTGGATCTCATGAATCGAACCGACAAGATAACTGGACGAGCTTCTGGCCCAGCAGTTTCTCCCCTCGACGCTCAGGGACACCACCACCTCGGGGAGATCGCAATCGATGATTCACGTAACTCATCTTGACCTTTTATAGACCATGACCAGACCATGGAGGTCGAAACTACATCAATTTTCATTTGCAGGGCGTAATATGGATGGGAGGGATTAGCGCGCCCGCGTGACAGCGTGGCAACAGGGACAAAGGGTCGGTACAGCATCACTCACATGGGACATGGAAGACCCACCTCGGTTTTTTGTTGGCAATGTTTTTCTTGTTTCCAGCTGGCGTTTAGGCATATATGATGATGGGCAGGGATATTACGCGGTGCAGCGATGAAGCATGGTGAGATATACCCAGACCTTGAATGAAGATCCATACCCTTGAACTCGAAGGCGTGACAGTGCTTTTTACGGCGATTCTATCTTTTTCCCCTTTTGACTCTATTTCTACCTCATAATTCTCTGTTTAATCATGATCTCGCCCCCTCCGCTGACGTAGCTCACTGGATGTAACCCTTAAGGACAGCTGCCTCAGCGTTCAGTATCGACGAGCCAGCGGCTCCGATGACAGCTACAGAGCATTAGCTTCTCATCAATCAGCAGATCGGGGCAAGGAAACTCACTGTTATGGCTCAACGCGACAAACTTGACATCGAAGATGCCTGCCTCGTCCTCCCTCACACGTCCAACACTGACGCTGTACCCCTTGCCGAGCTCCCTGTCCAACCGAGGCTGCGGCCTGTCCGCCTCGTCGAAGACCACGATGGGCTCCTCCGGGGCGCTGGGGCAGCCGAGTGCCTGCGCCTCCGTCTTGTAGTCCCTCAGCGCCTTCTTGACCTGCTCGGCGGTAGGCTTCTTGTCAGAGGCGAAGGAGAGCGAGACGCAGGCCGTGTGCCCGTCCATCACAGGGACGCGGTTGCAGGCGGCGCTGACCTTCAGCGTGGACTGCTCCTCGAATCCCTGCTTCTGCGCGTTCAGACTGCCCAGAATCTTCCTCGCCTCGCTCTCGAGCTTGTCCTCCTCGCCGCTGATGAAGGGCACGACGTTGTCGATCATGTCCATGCTGCTGACGCCCGGATACCCGGCGCCGCTGACGGCCTGCAGGGTCACGATGGACACCTTATCAATCGGTCCGAAGGCGGCCTGCAGGGCGGCGAAGGGAATGACCAGCCCGATGACGGCGCAGTTGGAGTTGCAGACGAGGAAGCCCTTGTTCAGGGACCATGAGGCCCGCTGGTGGGTGATGAGATCGAGGTGCGGCAGGTTGACCGTGGGAACAACGAGGGGGACGAGCGGATCTTTGCGGTAGTTCTTGGCATTGGAGAAAATGGGGATGTTCGCTTTGACGAACTCCATCTCTATTTCATGTTAGCAGTGTCCTCGTTTGCCCGCCTTCTCGACCGCTTCGCCCCAGACCAAGAGCGCAGCAAAGCAGGAAAGAACGTACCAATGTCGCCAGCCACATCAGAGTCCAACCCCGAGAAGACAACATCGCAATCGCTGAACTCGGAGGCCTTGCACTCCCGCACGACCATGTCGCCCAGGGCGCCGATGGGGGAGGCCTGCTTCCACCGGACGGCGTCGCGGTAGGGCTTGCCCGCGGAGCGGGAGGAGGCGCCGATGGCGTGGAGCTTGAGGGTCGGATGGTTCTGGAGGAGGAGGATGAAGCGCTGGCCGACGGAGCCGGTGCAGCCAAGGACGCCTGTTCTCTAAATGTCAGCCCCATGTCGAAAGCGAAGGTGGACGTTGTCGAATAGTTGAGAAGAAGAAACGGCCGTAGTGAGTCGCGACCGGGGAGGGGGGGCCGTGGAGACGCACCGCACTTCTTGACAGGCATTTTGGAACCCATTGTGGTGGTTATCTTCGGTCCTTCGAAGCCGCTTCTGGAGGAAAATAAGGGGGGATCCGGTCGACGATGGGGGATTTTGTTGATGTTGAGTCGAGCTGCGAGAATAAGTTTGGCGGGAGGACCCTTGGGTGACGGAGGTTGCCCCGCGATCGGAGCCCCACCGAGGGGCAACGGGACGAAAGATCTTTGGGACGAAGGTGACAGGGTTACTTGTACTGGCTGTGAGAGTTGCCAACCATTGAGCAGGTGAGAGGGCGTTTGTGCTGAGTAGTAACTAAGTGTCTGCATCTATTCAGGAGCTCGCAATGCTATCAAAAGATATGACTAGGTAGTTGTAGGGCAAATGCACTTCTTCTCATCGTGTTCTCTCCATCCGGGACGGTGCCGCTTCTCTCGAGGCACAGTTCCCACTCCAGTTATAAAAAGCCAATGTTGTAAAGCAAAGATATAATGACCCGTCCTAGGTATGCTTCCTGACGCCGTCCGATGCGAAAATCAATCCCAACAAGAACACAGCAATGCAAGTCATCTACGTCATGCGACCGACCCTGGCAGTGTCTACCCAGGGGCGGACCACGTCAATTCACGCCATCAGCGTGGGAAGCCTTACTCAGCGACCGCTCGCTTGTTGTGGCCGTAGAGTCGGATCTGGACGAAGATGACGCAGTCCTCAACGATTGTACCGACCGAACCAATGAGGAATGGCAGGGCGTTGAGGAGGTACTTCTGCTCCTGCGAGTAAGCGACCAGGCTGATGCCGTAGGTCAGGTTTCCAGTAAGGGAAAGCATGAAGAAGAGAAGCGACAGGCCCTCGCAGGATTTCTCCTTGTAGTTCTTCCAGATTTGAGGAAGGCGCGCACTGCGGTCTGTCAGCATTCGGATTCCCTCGCGCTGATTGCGTCCGACTCACCAGAGATAGCACACGGCGCTGATGTAGCCGAGCGTGAGTCCAGCCCACTCCCAAGGGTTGTTCGCATCATCGGGGGCATCTGGGGCCGGCTCAGCGGTGTCCCAGGCACCGGCCTTGTACGAAATGAACCACGCGGCGGCGCCAATAACGTAGACGGCAACCAGGCTCAGCAGGTTGTTAACAAACGAGCCACTGCTGCCGTTCTCGGGCTCAGCCTCTTCGTTCGCATCATCCTTCCAAGTTGCATCCGCCCCGTTCCCGTTCGCGGCAATCGACTCGCTGTCCTGCCTCCCCAGTAGCGGTGAGTCTTCGCGGGGTTCGGCTCCGCCGCTCTGGGCAAGACGCTCGGCGCGACGTCTGTTTCGAGTGTTGTAGTAGACGCATTGGAGGATGAGAATAAGGTCGGCGAGACAGAAGTAGCTGGGAAGGATGATGGCTGTCGGCGCGAGGTGCGTGAGGAGGGCGCCTGTCGCAATGTTAGTGTGACGTCGGCCACGTGCCAAGCGAAAGTGAATTTTATGCGCATCTAATGTCGGCGGGAAACGTCGTCGCAAAGGCAATCAAGGCGGCAGCAGGGTCTTAAAGAAGGTAGAAACTGACCCATGAGGTTTGTCGCATCACCTAGCAGCCATACAATCAAGAAAGCCATGCTGAGGCTATCGGCGCTCTGGGCCTTGAAGTTGGCGAACAACTGCGGTAGCTGCGTGCTGTTAGCCTTGTCGACGGCCATTGCTCGAGATAGAGGCAACGTACTATGACGCATATCCAGGCGACCAAGCTGATGCTGCCAAAGATACCCGACAATGCCATGCCGACGGGCGGCGAGGTGTGGTGCGCGACCGCCTTCATGGCGGCCATGGCGACGATAGAGCCCATGGTGATATCGGTCCGTCGGGATTCAATTTTTTGCCCTGCAAGCGACAACGGGGACGAGCGGAGGCGGCTGACGAGTCGGCCGAGGGCTGCAGAAGACTCAAGTCGCCGGACGAAGAGGTTATGAGGGCTTGGAGAAGCGCGGTGAGGGATGCGAGTTCTGTGGGAGGACCGGGCAGTCAGTCATACTCAGTAGGCGAGGACGGAATTCCCTTATCGTCGGCCGTGATTGGGAAAAGATTGGCTCACATTGGACAGCTGAGGCTGCCGTCCGCCTCCACTCTTGTGTCAGTGCGCGCGTGTGGGGGGGAGTCATGCGCTCAGTTCGCTTAGTCCTGACTCTGTCTGTTCCGAGAATTGTGATGCTGCTCCTCATCCTCAGCGTGGGCACCTGGAATGTGATTCTGGCGCTTGGTGAAGTGGTGTCCTTATCAAAGTTCAGCTGCTGACAGAGCGCTTTCAGAAGGGCTCTTCGAGGCAGTCCAAGGTATTTGAGCAGCCCTCGTACCAGCAACGCTTATCACGACTTCCGCATTCGGTCGAGCTGCATCGCCTCTCGATAACTATCCATTCCGGGACGTGGGTAACACGAAATCATCGTCACAAGACATTGTCAGACTTACCTTTCAGCTCGTCTGATCTGCGTGCTACATATCTATCACAGGGCCGCAGATGCGATTGGGGTTGCACCACGGCGAGGCTCCGATAACGCCCCGCGTTCGTCCCGATAAGAAGCACAGCGACACCGGCGCAAGGCGGCGGCAGTCCAGTGGAGGTCGAGTTTCACGTGGGGCAGACCCTCACGTAATGATTCGCTCTCGAGCTCCAAGCCTCCCCAGCCTCCGACCTTCTGGCCCTGTTGGCGCACGTCACGGCCCAACCAGCTGACGAGCAAAGTCACGGTCACGATTCCATGTTTGTTGACGCGATGCTCATCCCAATGCTGTCTCGGTGCCTACAGCCACCGTCTCTGGCTTCTTGCTCTTTCAATATTGCTACTTGATCATTCACAGGACAGGCCTGCACTACCTCAGGCTTCTTGATCTACGCCAAACCCGCCACTAGCCCCTTCAGCTTCGCGGCTCACATCATGAAGCTGTCCAGCACTCTGGCCGTGGGCCTTCTTTCCATACCAAGCGCTGTGGCCTGGGGAAGTGTGTACGCAGCGACCGTCCGAGTGAACACTGTCTGATGATCTACAGGTCTCGGGCACATTACCACCGCCTTCATCGCCAGCCACTTCGTCTCGAACACGACCGAAGCCTTCCTCAAGGACTTGCTCAAGAATGATGAGCACGACTACATGGCCAGCGTGGCGACTTGGGCCGACTCCATCCGCTACACGCGCTGGGGCCGTTTCACAAAGAACTTCCACTTCATTGACGCCCACGACAGCCCACCCGAGAACTGCAACGTCGATTTCGAGCGCGACTGCAAAGAGTCCGGGTGCGTCATCAGCTCGCTGGCTAACTACACTGAGCAGCTGCTTGACCCGGAGTTGCCAGACTGGAGGAGGGCTCAGGCTGTCAAGTTCGTGATACACTTCGTCGGTGACCTTCACCAGCCTCTGCATAACGAGGATGTTGCGCTGGGAGGGAACCGCATTCACGTTCAATGGGATGGGCGTAACTACAACCTGCATCACGTCTGGGACAGCTCCATTGCCGAGAAGTGGATTGGCGCCCACGGCAAGCCCTATCCCCTGGCTTTCAAATGGGCGAACGAACTCTCGATAGCAATCACGGATGGCAAGTTTGCCGACGAGAAGGAGTCATGGCTCAAAGACGTCGAGCTTCAGAGCCCAATTGACACGGCGATGGCCTGGTCGCGGGAATGCAACGCCTTTGTATGCTCTCACGGTAAGTGGCGCAGACTTGGTCATGACCCGAACCCGACACTAACCCGGTCTCAGTGTTCCCGGAAGGGCCAGAAGCGATCAAGGGCCAGGAGCTCGGGGGCCAGTACTTTGAGGCAGCCGGCCCCGTCATCGAGAAACAAGTTGCCCGCGCGGGATATCGCATGGCAGCCTGGCTCGACGCCATTGCCGATGAGTACCAGCAGCGTACTGGCGGCGAATCTTTGGATGAATTGTAAACGCATAGAACAACAGCTTGGCGCTCATCGTCACGAAGATCAAGCGAGCATGGATCTAAATGGATGCATTGTCGTCGGCTGAACAAATTCCATACACTTGCTGAAGCCAAGGTGGTTGCAAAACCGGCTCTGCATGAACTTTTGCATCTCCTCCGTCTCGTCTCCCGTAAGCCGAGGGTTTCAACTCACTTTTGCTTGTCACAGAGGCTTGTCGCAGAGACGATGTCTGCTGTTTGAGGTCGGCAACGGAGCCTGTTCGAGGTGCTGCTCCTCGGGTAAGCTGTGTCGCAGAGGCTGGCTTCGCTCCAAGGCTTGGCCTTTGCCTCGGGCTCCGAAACCACTGTTGACAGGCCCGGGTCATAGCAGCAGCCGACGGCACAGGCGTGTCCTCAACAGCGCTTGGCCCCCCGGCATTCCACACAGGTCTTCCCTCAACAAATGCAATTCGCAGCATCGTACAACGCGAGTCTTAATAACTATGGCCAAATTGGCAGGCGGTCGAGAGACACGGACCTAGTGGCGGCTCTGCAGCGACATCATCCAACCACTACTGAGAGCGCAGACGAGACACAACCTGACGCAAGCCCAACGGCAGCCCTGCCAAATCGAACAGGAGCGAAAATATCCCCAAGCTCCGTCTGCTCTGGTTGTCTGGGGCCCAGATGGTAGTCCGGCTAGGGTCTGAGGTGCGGCCACTGCCGAAACGCTAACTGCAGGGTTGCCGCCGTGGGGCACAGTCCCATTCGCTGGTTGAAGCCCCGGGAGTCAGGGGTGGTGAACGTCTGCGACACCTTAAGCTCCACCATCCCAACTTCTTATTTGCTTCAGCTTCGTGAGAGGAGGACCCCCTTGAAGCTGCGAGCGTCTCCGATTCTTGTGCCCGGGTCATAGTGTTCTGCAGGCGCCAAAGCACCGCATCTCGATATGATCTGCGCATGGGTTTGTGACTGCGAGACAGGCCCAGCTGCGGCTCCTCGCGTTTGACCTCGTCTCTTGCAACGGTTCAGCCTCCTCATGCTCCCATTCCCGGGATGCGAGGCCACCAGCCCGGAGTTACCATGCCATGATTCCATAGCTGTCACCGCTCTTGGCCGAACAGATTTCCCCTGCCCACACGGATGGTCGGCCTTGGTCCGTCTGAAGACGTCTCACGTTTCTTGGTCACGGAGCTTTCACTCGGGAACCCTGTCGTCCCAAAGACTATTTTTCTTGAGCCTCCCCTCGTCTCATGTCGATTTAATTCTCTTCCCTCTCTACGGTCTTTATTCTCCCGTTTCTTCCTAACGCTGGCAGTGGGAATTACATTCGTTCCTTTTTTGTCGTCTACTCTTCTACAACGCGGCCAGGACCGTTCATTGTTGCTCTATTCTTTCACATCGGGCTGGAACCTGCTTTTGCTCATTTCTTCCTCGGACTTTCATTGACGTTCGGTAACGACTTCTTTCACGGACTCTCTCGAAAATGCATATGAAGAACGCTGTCACGGCCCTTGTGGCCTTCTCCGCCGTCTCGGAAGCGGCCATCCTCCAGCCTCGCAAGTCGCCCTTCACCCGGAGCCTGAAGAAGCGTCAGTTCGGAGGCGGTGACTTTGGGGGAGGCAATGACTTTTTCAACGACGGTAATAACGGCGGCGATAATGGCGGCAACGACTTCTTCGATGGAAACAACGACGGCCAGGACGACAACCAGGACGACGGTCAGGATAACGGCCAAGATGACAACTTCGGTGGCGGTGGCGGTGGTCAACTTGACCCCAACGTTATTCAGGATGCTTCTGCGTCTGATGGAGGGCCTCAAGATGGCCAGGCTGCTTCTGCTACGTAAGAAACCATCCAAAAAGCTTCATGATTTCTGCTAACACATTACAAGTGATGACTCGAACTTCATCAACTTTTGTCAGGGCTTAATCCTGACAAATGGCCAACAGAATGAGGGCGGCTCGTGCAACGGTATCCCTATGGGCAACATCCCTGGAACCGGCAACATGGTTGCCAGTGTCTTCACATCCCCTCAGAACGGCGATGACCTCCAAGCCGACACCGACTTCACCATCTCGGTCCAGATGATCAACTTCGCGCCTGGTACCTTTACCAACCCTGACAACACCTACTATGCCGCTCCTCAAGATGTCGATGGGAACGGTAACATCATCGGCCACACTCATGTCACTGTCCAAGACACCGGCGATGATACCAACCCTACCCAGCCTCTTGACCCCACTCAGTTCGTCTTCTTCAAGGGCATCAACGACCAGGGCGACGGCAACGGTCTGCTGTCTGCCGACGTCGAGGGTGGCCTGCCCACTGGCAACTATCGTCTCTGCTCCATGGCTGCAGCTGCCAACCACCAACCTGTTGTCATGCCTGTTGCCCAGCGCGGTGCCCAGGATGACTGCATCCGTTTCACTGTTGGCGCCGGCAATGGCGGCGACGACGGCGGTGATGGCCAAGACGACGGTGGTAACAACTTCGATGATGGCCAGCAGGATGACGGTCAGGACGACCAGAACCAAGATGATGGTCAAGATAACGGTGGCAACGACTTCTTCGGAGGTGGCGGCGACCAGTTTGGCGGAGACGGTGGTGACCAGTCCCAGGACGACGGTGGCAACGACTTCTTCAATGGAGGCGGTGACAACCAGTTCGGCAACGAAAGTGGGTAATCCAGTGCGCATCACACTCTGACGCCTCCAGGCGGAACACTGCTGACCATTGCCTTCCCTAGCATTCAGACGAGACCTCGAATAATAATGGAGGAACCGGAGGAGCCTCCAGCGCCACCGCAATCGGCGGAATCGCGGCCCCGGCGGTCGAAGATACCGGCGATGCGGACAGGCCGTTTGGGGTGAACGGTGACAGCTTCACCAGCCAGGAGACTGCTGCTCAGAGGGCCTGCGACGCGCAGAGAAATTCTTGCTTTGACGCGGTCAACTTCGGGCAGGCGGACGGGTTTGATACGAGCGACTGCGATGCGCAGGTTGGTGCATGCGTTGCTGAGTTGACTGGTTAGATGGGCACAAGCGACGGGCTCTACGGGCTTGGTACTATAGAGGGTACTGGCATCTGTGGCATCTGTTGGGAAGTGGTATGAGTGTTTCTTGTGTACTATTTAGACGGGCTTTGGCCTGGTAGTTTGATTGGGTTGTCTCTCCTTGAGTAGGTTGCTATTCAGAAGAGATGAAGTTGTTGATTAAACCGTTGTTTGAGCTGATACATTCGGGTGAAGACAGTCCTCTGGATTGCTTCAATAATCCAGTAGACTGCGGAACATCTGCCAAGGACAGGCGGCCGAGAGTCTGCACCTGCGGTCATCAAAATGTGCATAAACGGACGAGAGTGTTGCGGGTTCTGTCTCGTGGGAGTCTCGAAATCGAAGGCGTGACCCTAAATCCGTGTCAGAACTCTGAAGATGAGTCTCGGATGATCCTTGGCAAGTCGTAGCCAGGAGCTGGGCTTTCTTTCCGGCCCGACATGAGCAATCGGTCCGCAGATTCTCACCATAGCCAGTCGGCCTCCAGCGATCAAGAATCGAGGCCTTCTTTGAATCTTCTCCCCACCGTCATGGAAGTCCGTACGCCTCTTGTGCAGTTTCTGTTTAACTTTCGAGGCCTACGTGCTGGAGTCAAATTCGAGTGTCGTCTGACCGCGACCCCCTTTTTATCTGGAAAAGCCGATCCGGGTACGCACGCACGCACGACTCAAACCTTCAAAATGCTTCCACTTGTCCGAAGGAAATACGAGTGCAATTTTTGAGCTCATAGCTCGCTTTCATGTCCATAGAGAAGGTTGACTGAGGTTCCCCCCGCCGGTGATTTGCTCTTGTGGTCTTCGCCGTCGCCGTGGTCTGCTGCATGGCGGACGCTCCGGCAATCCCGCGCCAGCCCTTTCGCAGCTCACGGCACCGGCTTTTCAGCCTACAATTCTGGTCTAGATGCTGGAGGGGTGGAAGTTCTCAGGTCGAGACCATGGTCTCGCTTGCGCGTTGCCACGAGGGCGTCCCGCGTGCTCGGTAGTGCTACCGACGAGCAAGCTGCAGGATCTTGCGCTTGATATGATTTAGTTTTTTTCAGGGTCTCATCTTGCAGCTGTACCCTAGCTCCGTTCGCTCGTTGAATATTGCCGAGTTCTGTGTGTTCAAATTTTGGTCGTTGAGGTCGGGTGAATGTGAGTGAGTGTTTAGTCAAAGTAAATGAATTAACACACTTTAAGAAAGCCAAAGACCAAGCAGGTAATTGCGCGCCCGAAGTTGAATTTCTTAACAGCTCTAATAACAGAAGACATTGACAGCAGCTGTCAGTTATCGTGGCTTTCCGAAAACGTGGGAACGGTATCGCGTCACGTTGTCCCAGGGTAAGCCGAAACCTACTAGCGTTCAAGGAGAGCGGAAGTCGTTTTCCTCAACCCAGGCCAACCTCTTCCGCCTCCCACCATCATTGGTCCAACGACAACGCCACCCCAGTAGCTGCCATTTCGCGCCCATCCATCATCACCTTTGCACGCCCAGCACTCCAAGGCGCGGAGAGGCGCCCCCGCGGGTCCCTCGCAGCTCAGGAGCCGCGCATCCGGGCCCCCGAGTCAGGACGACTCAGCAGCCGGGCCTGAGACGCTCATGTTGAGAACTTTGCCTGACTCGAGATGGATGCGCAGGAGCTCCAGGGTTCTGGGCTCGAGCTCGACGCGCTCCACGCATTCCTCAGCCCGCCTTGGCCGCCTAGCTAATCATGGCGAGCCCAGTGTTGCAACGAGTGTTGGCTGCGCGTACCAAATGTCTTTGGAAACGATCTGCTGCTCTCTACGTAAGGCTCCGAGAGAGTCAACATCGTCTCGACGCTTCAGTTACTCAATTTCCAGCTCGTTCTTGGGCTGAGAAAGGCGGCTGTTCTAACAAGCTTTCGCCGAAGCTTCCCTTCAAGACGGGAACGAGTTGTGGCAGACATAGGAGGTTGCCGTGAGATCCAGACCCAGTGCGGCGTTCCACTTTCCCCGCAGAAATCATGGCATATCTGGGGAGACCGAAATCCGGGGAGGAGGTTCAGCAATCAGCAGAGCACTAGCTGCTGTGACTATTAAATCGAACGTGCTCGCTGGGGTTGGGGCTGAGAAGCCCGTTCAGACATTGTTGGTTGCTGTGTATAGCCTAGCACTACATAAACCTTCCTGTCCCCTGGCTGCAACATTTTGACAACAGCAATCCTCCGTCAGCTACTTGCTTCATTCGATTCTCTTTATCCCTTCCCTGATCATAAGGCTTCCGGTTCCTCGCATTTCAGGGCTCAGTTTCTGAGGGCCATCAGACATCATGTCTTCCCGTGCACAGTCCGAGCACGAGGCGAAGGCACCTGGCACGCGACACGTCGAATCCAACAGCCATGAGGTGGCCCAGGTTCTCGAGAATGACGGAGTGACGGCAAAGGTCGTCCACGTTGACGGTACGGTTGACATTGTCGACGCGCACACCATTGGTGGCGAGCTTGATGTTATGCCAAAGGGTTACTTCACCAGTCCTCAGTTCATCGGCACGGTCACGGTACGATACACGAATAACTTGCTTAAGCAACGCGGCTGACCACGCACAGGCTCAATGTCTTGCGAGTATCTGTGGCTATCTGGGCTGGGTGCTTCCAGCAAACACTCTGTGAGAATTCATTCGCCCCTGCAAAAGGCTTGCGCTTACCCTTTTCGAATAGCCAACTCATCAACCTCGACATCGGTCCCTCAGCAAGCATCACCTGGGCGTCCACGATATGGACCATGGGCTCAGCGATTGGCTTCCTCCTCGTGGGTCGCCTCTCTGATCTCTACGGTCGCAAGTGGATGGTCCTCAGCACCAGCGCACTCTCTCTCATCGGATGTATCCTTGGCGGAACAGCTCGGAACGTGGCCATGCTCATTGTCGGCATGGGTTGCAACGGCATCGGAGCTGCCGGACAGCTATCCTTCGGTATCGTTCTCGGCGAGCTCGTCCCGAACAAGCAAAGAGGTCCAATCGTCACAGTCGTCTTCCTGTCCTCGATGCCATTCGCCGTCTTCGGGCCCGTCATCGCCCGTACACTGATCGCGAATACGGGCGAGGGATGGAGATGGAGCTTCTACATGGGCATTATCCTGAACTTTGTCACCTTGGTGCTATACCAGACGCTGTACCACCCGCCGACCTTCAAGCAACTTCACGTGGGCAAGACCATCTGGCAGCAGACGCGGGAGCTTGACTTCATCGGCATGTTCCTTTTCGTTGCCGGCTCCGTGCTCTTCTTGATCGGCCTTTCTTGGGGCGGGAGCACTTACCCCTGGGTCAGTGCTGAGACGCTTGCGCCCATCTTGATCGGCATTGCTACATTTGCTGCGTTGTTTGTATACGGTACGTCTAACTCCTCGCATCTATCCAAGACCAACTCACTGACTGGCAAACAGAGGCCTATTTCTGCAAAGTACAACCCTTGATGCCTCCTCGCATGTTCAAGAACGTCGGCTTCGTCGCCATCATTGCTATCGCCACGATCGCCTCAATGGTCTACTACTCCCTTACCGTCCTCTGGCCGACCGTCATCCAAACCGTCTACCTCGAGAGCTCCATGGAAATTGGCTGGCAGTCATCCGTCGTTGGCGGCGGCGTCCTCCTCGGTCAGACCATGGCTGGTATCGGCATCTCCTACGTCCCCAAGGTCAAGTATCAGTGCATCGCCGCCGCCGCCTTGATCCTTGCGTTCAACACCTCGCTGTCCTCACTGTCCGCTGACCGCTGGGCCGCGACCATTGCCTTTGGCGTGCTCAGCTGCACGGCGGTCGGTTACCTCGAGAACATCTCCTACCCTGGCGTCACCCTTCTCTGGGAGCCTCAAGACATTGGCCTTGCGACCGGTGTCCTCGGCTCGATCCGTGGTCTTGGCGGTGCCGTTGCCCAAGCTTTGTATAGCTCCATCTATAGCAACAAGCTCGCCGACTACATGCCACAATACGTCACACCAGCTGCTACCGGAGCTGGCCTTCCCAGTGATTCGCTTCCTGCTTTGTTTGAGGGCATCACGGCTGGGAACCTCACCGGCGTGCCCGGCATTTCGGATAAGATCATGGCAGCTGTCACAGACGCCACAGTGAAGGCCAACACCGAGGCTTTCAAGATGGTATTCTATAGCACGATCCCCTTCTCTTTCATCGTCCTCGTCTCGGCGTGCTTGGTGCCGAACTTCGAGAAATACCTCACCAAGAATGTGGCCAAGAGGCTGCAAGACACTCAGTTCAAGAGGAACATAGTCGAAGAAAAGAGAGAGGGTGCTTGATCATGCTTCGTGTGATAGGTTCGGGATTTGGACATGGCTTATGGAATACTGGTAGCGTTTAGTCTTGGAGTACCGTCCTGGATGGATTTATCTGGTCAAGACCTCTGCAACAATTGATTGCGTTCTGAAATCTCGCGGCCATCTGTTTCCACTTGACTGTGCAACCTTTCGGAACAAACTCTATATTTAGACACGATGGATGTAGTACTCTCCGAGGCTCGTGTCTAGACATCTTTGTGCAGCCATGACGTGGTACAACAGGACGACAACGGATCTGCATACATGTCCCCGTCCTAGTCTGGGTACTATACTTGTTTATCTCTCAAGAATGAACTGATCCGCCTTGTGATTCGATGATGCCTGCCGATCAAATTTTGGGTCTTTGACTTCCGTCTAGCTCAACGATCGCGGGTGGACCGAAGTCCTTGATGTAATCGTCTTGCACCGTCTCGCCAGCAACACTGCCCTCGAAGTCAAATAGACTTCTCTAGTATCAGCGCCAGCATATGTGAGGAACCTCCTTGAATTACTCCATCGCAACATCCGAACGCGCGGCTACTTGAAAAATTCTCATTATCGAAGTTCCTTAAAATATTGCCTTCCCAATCTTACATGCCCTACCAAGGCTCAACATCAACAGTCCATACAGAATCTCTTCAACAAAATGCGTACTTCCACCTCCAAGCTCACGGCCCTCGTAGCCTCCCTTGCCTCTATTCCGGCGGCAACAGCAGCGGGAAAGCTTGGCTTCGCCTTGGGTGTCAAGCAGCCCAGCGGTGCTTGCAAGGTCCAGGGCGACTATGAAGCCGACTTCGATGCCATCTCGCGGGACTCAAGCAGCAAAATCGTCAGAATCTACGATGCCAACGATTGCGATGTGACAGCCCAGATGCTACCTGCTGCCGCAAATAAAGGCTTCCAAGCCATCTTGGGTATATGGTATGAACTCCCTTCGACCTGGGGTGAAGTAGGGAAGACTAATCTCATAGGCCCGAAACGGACGATCAATATAATGGCGGCAAACAAGCCATCATGACAAACGGTGAACGCTACCGCGACCAGATCCACGCCATTACAGTGGGCTCCGAGTCCCTCTACCGCGGCACATATACAGCCGACGAACTCGTCTCGCGCATTGAGGACATGCGCAGCTCAGCTCCCGGCTTCCGCTACGGCACAGCCGACTCTTGGAACAAGTACGCCGATGGCACTGCAGATCCCGTCATCCGCGTAGCCGACATCCTCCTCATCAACGCCTTCGCCTACTGGCAGGGTGGCTCCATCGACACGGCCGTTGGAGTCTTCGACGACGATATTGACCAAGCCAACGCGCGCATCGACTCTGCCGCCGGTGACAAAGACATTGAGCGTTGGGTCGGAGAGACGGGCTGGCCGTCTGCTGGCACGACATATCAGCAGGCTGTGCCTACCACTGAGAACGCTGAGAGGTATTACCACGAGGCCATCTGCCCGAGGGTCGCTGGCGGGACAAATGTTTTCGTTTTCGAGGCCTTTGATGAGCCGTGGAAGCCTCAGAGCATCGGTGATGATGGAAGTGCGGCAGATGAGACAAATTGGGGTGTTATGACTGCAGAGAGGCAGGATAAGTACTCGCTGAGATGCTAAGTGACCATTGTGGACTAGAACACTAGTCTTTGTTGCGTATCCTCATATCAGCGAGGAAGGCAACCCAGACCTAGTCAGAATCATAAAAGTTTCCATTTGAACCCTGATTGATGTACCAATTCCGAAACTCCGTACAATAAATACACTCGAACTGAGCCTGTTGACCGTTGCCCCAGGCTATGCGTCCTTCTGACCTCTCCACCCAAGACATCAATTACCATCGCTTCTCCTACCGCCTCGCAATGGCCTGTCGAATATTAACAAGACTTCAAGGCGTAGTCGGTGTTAGAACTCACCCGCATCCCATAGGCGTCACGACGCCAAAGAAGCAGTCTCCAGAGTCCTTCTCGACCACCATGTCTGACCGTATGGGCGTGATGACGATGCCTGCGCTGGTAAGCTGCAACGCAGCCACCAACGTTACAATAGATGACAGTACTTTCATCTCGCAGGTGCTGAACTGAGATAGGCAGCTATCGATTTGAGAAAGTTGGGTTGAAGGAGATTGTGGGCTGTCGGCGGTAGGTCGTGTAATCTGGCTGCAGTGGTGGATGAGGAGACGATAGGAATTGCTGAGGCCGATAAAATCATGTCAAAGCCTTGCAAAAGGCCAAGGCTTCTGGAAATCGGCCGAGGCCAGGTCCTGTCGCAGATATCGTCGCAGTTGTCACTGGGGGCACGATGCGTCTCATCCTGAAACTCCAACCGCGCACTGAGCTGTAACAACATCCGAGGCTGCCAATTGGCCCCGTGAAGTTCAACGGCTTCTTTACAATATGATTCCGTGCCATTTGGCAATCAGAAAGCCCGAAATGACGGCAGACTTTCCTGCATGGCGTAGGCGATCACATTGTGATAACAACACATACGCATGCGCCAGCGTGCGATGCGCAGTCTTTATCAAGGAACACCTCCTTTTCCATCTCAAGTTTCCGCAGCTAGCGACGACGTACTCTTTCTGTTGTTTTGGTCTGTTGGGGTCAGCTACGCGGACAATCCATCGTTACGTCGTCATTCAACAGACCGACCATACGGCCTAGTGCCCTGTCAATATTGTCGCTGGCTGCTATGGACAAAATGCGCAATTACGCCCGGCTTCTTTCCATGGGAAAGATGCTCGGCCTGCCGTCTGTAGACGACTTGGCTTCGCTCTCTAGGCGCTTTTGAGCACACGACCTGTCCACTGACAATCAAACGATAGTTGAACAGGCAAACTTCAACCTCATCGGGGATATCTTGTATGTTCGATAATATATTCGCGTCGTCGTTCGACTCGCTCGTAGGTCAATCGTACAAAAGCCCGTTCCCTCGCTTCCGCCACACTCCTCCCCAATCGCGCCGTCCGGTCGACCTCTAAGCCATCTTCTGCCCAGGCTGGGGGATGAAGAGGTTCATATACGTCGAAGCAAGTGCCATGACTATCGTCTTGGTCAGCCACACGCCCTCCTGGCCCCGGAGCAGGATAACTTACAGGACATGCCAACGGACAAGTACCCCGGCATGGCAGCGTTCTTCTTCGCGCTCTCGCTCTCGCCCAGCCAGTTCTGGATGGAGACAACCAAGGCCGCCCTGTCGCCTGTTAGCATCTGAATCCTCGCGTTGCCCCCCAAGCTCACAACAGCCCTGCCTGAGGGCGGGCGCGGCGAAAGGGGCCAACTGGACAAAACGCACCATCCAATCATCTTATTCCTCATGAACATAGCAGCCATGGGCAGGGTAGACGACAGCGAGGAAGACATGTCCTGCGCATCCTGCTTGGCTTCGGGCTCCTGGTAGGGGATGACTGTTGCGCGCGTTAGCTCTGGCTCGGCTTGGCTCGTCCTGGGCATCTGCTCGTGGACGTCGGGGGTGAGTTGAGGGGGTTCATACTGAGGTCCGCACGACGGAGATCCTTTGTTTGCGCCATTGTAACGGTCGGGGACGGATTGAGGGCGTTGCGGTGGGTGGCGGTGGAAAGTTGCGATGCGCTGGAGATGCTGGCACGCGGAGATGGGGTCCAGACTCTGGGGCATCGTCGAAAGGGCGCTAACCCCTTTCGGGTGGTGCCATGTCGCTCACAGGCTCAACTGAGCCGCTTCCACTACCAAGGAGTAATACTCTTAAAGATTGACTCATTCTCATGCTTCGCAACTATGCTATCGAACCCTCAAATATGCTAAAGAGCTTCTCAGTGTCTGCCCGTGGTTGATGAGAAATATTTTGGTCAAATATATTCTCCATGGACACCGGCAGATTGCATACTACCAGTGGTACTGGCACCTCTTGGTAGTCAACCGCCCCCCCACCCCAATGCTTGTAAAGTAGAGATAGTCTTTTCCTTACGTCCCCTGAACGCCTTCCACATTCTTTCTTGCATCGTACACAAGTTTCATATCGTGAGGTTCACTGCTACTCAACCCTTATAATCACCTTCCAGCCCAGTGCCCCCGCCTCGCGGATAGCGCAGGCTAAACATCCCCTCTTCCGCCTGCTGATCAGAGCATTCCATCCCTTCTGTGCACACAACGCCCTTACTAAAATCTCCATGTCCGATCCGAACTGCCGTCTTCGGCACTCAAGGTGCATCTTGTTCGGGAAGCTACCCCTGCGCGCAACATCTGGTGATTGTGGTGGGTACGAATAGGCAGACCCAGCCGAGTCGACACGCTCGAGCGTCGGTGAGGCTGGTGGGATCTCGGCGTAGTTGGTGATACAGTCAATGACCAGTACACGGTTGTCGCCGGCCTTAGGCGCCTTAGTTTGCGCCGGGCCCAGGAAGTCCACCAGCGGGTGGTGGCGCCGCTCGATGAGCTCGGAGATGTGCACGACGGTGTAGTTGTAGAACTTGTGCAAGGGATGCCCTGCAAAGGAGAGAAAAGCGTAAGTAACATCTCAAGGTATCGAGTATACCATATAACTCACCTGCTCGATAGGCAGACTTGGACCCCTTGCCAAGCTTACCCGATCCCGTCAGGTCGATTTGCTGGATTGTAGGGCTCTCGGGCGACTTGTGGACAAAACGCACCCGCCGGGATGGCGAGCAAGGGTGCGCTGTCACGAAGCTAATATCATATGAAAGATTCAACGCAAGCTCTTCCGAGTCCTTGCCATCAACACTGAGGTTGAAGATGAGTTTCGCCGGATAAGAAGGCAGGTCTGGTGCTGTGGTCGACTCAGTCATGGGTGTCCCGGTAAACTCGCTCAAGGGCGAAGGATGGACCGCCTCCACTGATCTCATCAGTTTCAAAGATCTAAGCTCAGCGAAAGTCGTGGCTGGTGGTTTTGGATATGCGTTTTCGTGAGGAATGCTGAAGTCAGCTGGTGATAGGTTGTTTTCGTCTCCATCGCCGAGGATATAGGATTCGCGCTCGATGCGTTTCTTTCCCCAAATTCGAGCCTTCTTACCAAGTCTCGCAAGGTCATCAGGCACATCCTCAGCTTCGATGTTGAGCCACCCATCACCGATCGAGTCAGGCAGCACGTCCGTGGAGATCCAGCCCAAGCATTCGGCAGCCCCTTGGCCCGCAGCGAGCACGCGGCCAACAATGCAAGAAGTGCTCCAAAAACTCTTTCCGTGATACACAAAGCCACCGCACAAATTGGCAAACGACCCTAGAGTAAGCATAGCCTCGCTGTCGTTCTCCAGCAGTGTGGACATCAGGAAGTGCGACAACGCCTCGCCCGGCAGCATCAGCGCGAAGATGTATGACTTTGACAACCATCCAGAAGCGTGCAGCGCAGCTGCCATCTTCCTCCTTTGCGCCTGTACCTTCTGCGTGTGCGGCAACCCATGGTGGCTAGTCACGTCCCATGCTCCAAAGTAGGATGACCCTCCTGACGTCGCAAAACTTCGAGGCGTCCCAGCCGTTGTAGGCGTAAGGTCGGCCATGCCTTCTGCGTTCAACGAGATCCGCGACTCGTACGCATCGATGCCAGGCCAATGAATCTTCCGAGCGAAGTGTGTGAGACCGTCAACTTGTCTGTGACCATGGCGGCCTCGTATGGTGTAGTTGTGAGGAGACTTCCGCTGAGCCTCGTGATCATTGGAGTACTTGAGCGACATTTTGCTGACCAAAGATGCCAACCAGCCTCCAGCGTGCCGCTTGGACTGGTCTAGAGGTGTTGGAGGCAGCTCTTCCTTGACAACCTCAATGTTTTCCAACCAGCTTCTCGCCAGAAGAATGGACCACTTGACCGAATGATTCGCCTGCCTCTCGAAGTATAGACCGTCGACTGGCCTAAAGTATTCCACCCCGTTCTGCTCTCCCTCCGTAATGGCGTCCAGTCTGAGAAGGAGCTCCGTTGAGACCAACACCTGCATCAGGAGCCAGTACTTCTCCTCGGCCCTCTCCGCCGCATTTGCAGCATCGTGGATCTCCGTTGAGTCGTCCAGCTCGTCTCCCCCTGACTCGCCCCAAAGTACCTGGCCCAGTCGGATCCGCCACTCAACGCGTGAAAGGTCAATCCACACATTGGAGGTCGCAAGACACTTGACAAGAGCGTTAATTTGGTTTATGAGACTGTAGTGGTCGCTCTTGTCGATGACGGTAGTGCATGGTCGCATGAACGTATGAAATAAGTCCTTGTATGTCTCGAGGGATGGGGTCGTCCGTAACTTGTTGTTCCGGTAGATCTCACCATTCCGCTTCAGCCTATCCATAATATCAGGCTCAGGTAGCCTTTTGAGATAACCGTTGCCCGACATCATGCGGCCGCGTGCTTCGACGATAGCCTTTGCCTTGGTGCCGACGCTTTCAAAGCCAAACTGCTCTTCTTCTAGGGAGTCGCCAACCGGTAGCTCGAGAGCCGCCTGGAAACCCATGGTTCCCTTCTCAAGACCTTGCATGCTGAGCATGTTGGGTCGCTCACGACATCTAACGTGGAAGTGGGCCCTCTTGTAGTTCTCGGCGCTTTTCCTCCCAGCAGCATCATTGTTAAGATCCCGCGTGAGATGGGGCCAAGCCGTCACCCCGCTCCAAGCTTTATCTTCAATCTGCACATGGTCCGACAAGTCCCTGATTTCGAGCTCTTCATCGAAAGGGAACGCGACGCTGGGGTGAGGTGCGCCGGGAAAGTGGCTCTCAGTCCGGCAGAAGAATTGAGGGGCGCCAGAGAAGAGCTTCTCAACATCGTCGTCGCCCAGAGTCGTCATAGTGCCGTTGTAGTTGATCACCGACCCAGCCGGCAGAGCATTGGGCTCGAAGTCGATGTCGTCTTGGGGGTTGCAAGATCGAACCGCGGAGTCTGAACTGATGGATGTCGAGCGCGGGGGTGGCGCCGCGTTCGTTGAAGTCTGTCAAAGTTCAAAGTTTGTCTTAGCGTGCGGACTTAAGGAAGCAAGGCCAGAAATGGATGAAGTGACGAGTGAGTGAGGTCTGGGACAAAGCGGTATGGCGGCAAGTGGGCGGCTGGCTTGTGAAGTTGAAGTTGTTGTGCATGAGATTAGACATGTCCTCGTGACTGCGTCCTGACCCGCCAATGTCGGGTTTTAGGAACTTGAAGCCACAGCGCCGACGCTTGTCAGACGCATCATCAAATCGCGTTCGACGAGACAGTTCTTTATCGACGGAGTGGATGCCAGCGGTGAGAACAAAGATTGAATGTCTTACCAGTGCAGAAGAAGCGTTGATGGTCCCTGCCTGTGCTAAAACAGGGCTTCCCCGCTTTCGACCTCGATGAAGGAGGCCCTTGGGGAACCAGCGTCTCCTGAGCGGGTGCCTCTTTTTCGCCCGGTCATCGTCCTCCTTTTTCGCCGCCCTCGATTCACTCTTGCCATGGCCGTCAGACTTCGTGGTCTTGTCGCCCAAGCCTCTCTTACCGAGTGGCCAGAATGAGCCTATGCCCATCTTGCGAGCTCGTCAGTCCACGCGATCCGGTCACTTTCAAGAACCCTGCCAAGACCCCGCGTGTGGCGGCCCGCTGCAATAGTGACGGTCCAGGGCTATTTGACTTGGAGATGCTTTTGTGGGGGAACAACATTGGCCGTTTGAGAGCGTCCGATTGAGCCAGAGGGCAGACAAGGAAGAAGGCACGCAAACGCACAACGACGGCCTTGTGGAACGTTGTGCGCCGTCGCAATGTCAGGTCAATGGTCAATAAATATCTCTTGGCGACCTGGAATCAAGGCACGTGGTGGTTTTTTGGCTGTTACAGATCTGTACCCTGGAAGCAGCCTGACGCAATGCTGATAAACCTGGTTCCTGATTAAGATCCCATGTTTTAGGGGATCTGCTGCGAGATATCAACAAATCGACCGGTCCATTTCCTGTCCGCCAGGAACACAACATCTCGCAAACCGTATCGACCAATTTGACGAAGACGGAGACGTACTCATACATGATTAAGCCCTGTGGGAACATTCTTTTGACTGCTTCCCAGTGTAATCTACTCTGCGCTGTCCGCTACGGACAGCTTGCCTTGACTACGATGAAATGTCCTTCATCTGACCAACCAACCCTTTAGGTTTTCTAATTATCTGAAGTCTGCCTCCAAGCTAATTGGTCTCCTTGTTGCTTACTGTAAGCATAGCTCTTGGGGTATCACAAAACAACTGCTGTTGTGCATGTAGTGGCCATCGGCGAGGAGCAGGTGGCTTCGGTCTCATAAATCGTTCGTATTCGATCTCTTCGTTCAGGCAGGGGGCGTATCGTGCACGACCGTAAGCAAGTACTTTGAATCTGGCACAATGACAATCTCCTGCTTCTTCGTCCGTAGCCTCAGCAGCTTCAGCTCGTCCTAGTACCATTGCGTGAGTCTCTGACAAACTTCCATGGTAATTGTACCAGTTGAACTCACCTCTGTGTCCAGTTCCTGCACCATAGTTCCTGAGGTGTTCACGTAGTTCCATATCATGGCCGCGAAGTCCTCCAGCCCTTTGCTCTCGCTCTCCTCCGCAGCAGGTGCCTCGTTTGAGAAGCTGGCGGCCGTCGATTCGCTTCGTGATTTAGATGTGAGAAGGGACGATATTTGGCCGGAAGTCTTCAGGATGGACCCCGTTGCGCGGTCGAGGACGATGGAGGCCTTGACGCCGGGTTTGCGAGAGAGCCGGCCGAGTTTCTCCTCGAGAGCTTCGTGCCCATTTGTCTGATCTGCAATTAGTACTGAACTAAAGAGAATCTCAAGGTTGGGGCTCACTGCTAAGGGGTCTGCCATTGTAATTGTGTCGTTGTGGTCGCAGTAGGGGATTCCAGTCCGGGGAAGACGCGATGGCGTTGAGCTTCGGCCCCGCCGAGAGATGATGCGCCCACGTCAAGCGCCAATTCTGCCACAGGACACCGCTAAAATTTCAGAGGGACATCGTAAACTCAATACAGGCAACATCAGTACGACGAAACGACGAAGAAGAGCAGCACATTCGATACGGAAAAAGCGCTAAGAAAAATCATCAACTAATTTCATTCTGATACACTTGGTCTCGTTGCGACTGCCTCCAACCCGATTGGCGTCTCACCCCAAGTCTCAGTGGAAACTATTCACTGTCGGCAACGAGCTAGAGCATTGATCTGATATTCAGAGTCAAGAGACCGTATACAACCGCCGAGATGGGTTCGAGCACGAAAAAGAAGAAGGAGAAGGCAAAGGACTTCCAGAAGCCCAAGTACAAAGTGGGCAAGACCAAAGCCAAGGCTAGCAACTTCACGGACACAAGCTTTAAATCCAGATGTGAGCGCCGAAAAGTTCTGTCAGAGGGATGCGAACTAATTCTTCATAGCAATTGTTATGGGACAGCAGTCCCTTTCGGAAACAGCACCCGAGGCCACGCAACAATTCAAGCACAACCTCTCCATAGCATCTTCGTCGAAGTCAGACAAGCAACGACAAGAAGGCCTCTCATATCTAACAAGTCAGCTCTCACAAGATAACCCAACAAATCCTGTGGGCACACATACGCTTCTTGTCAAACTACTGCCCCTGGTGTCCGACAGCTCGACTCCAGTACGTTCGCAACTGCTCAAGCTCGTGAAGACTTTACCAGCAGAGCATGTTCGACACGATGTTGAGGCAGCGGCCATGTTCATCCGGTCAGGAATGACAAATCTATCTGCTGATATCAGCAACGACGCCTTGAGCTTTATGGACTGGCTTCTCGATGCTGCAGGCGAGGACCTGGTCTCATGCCCGGGAGGCTGGGTCAAGACGTTGAAGACATTTGCCGCTATGCTCGGCTGGATGAGTTCTACTGGAAAGGATGGGTGGTCATCCGGCGGCCGAGCTACACAGGGACGGGCCAAAGCGAGCTTAAATCAAGCGAAGACTATTGAAGCCTTGGCCAAGTTTCTACGAGTCGGCTTTGAGAAGGGGAACGAGCAAGTCAGGGACGACGGTGGGAAATGGGACTACCTCTACCGCATTCCCCGGGATCCAAATGCTTTTGCACACCTCAATCTTACGGGGATACGGCGAGATGAGGACGGGGAGATGTATGCTGATCGAGAATCGCGGCAAAGAGTGTTTTATAAGAGGTTTCTCGGTGCAGTCAAGCAAGGAATAGAGGCAGTGAAGAAGGAAGGAGGCAATGCCGGGAGAGCAGCGTCGAGCTTGGATGCTCTCTTACAGGATTCGGATGAGGGCATGGGCGATTACGAACCTTCGGGAGCCATCGAGACCGACGACTTGCTACAGCTTTGGTAGATCTGCGAAGGGAACTCTTTGCCAGCGATGACCAACCAGGATCATGTAATCTGGATTCCTCAACGTAAAGAAGAGATCCTGCATCTTCTTCGCCGAAAAGACATTGTGATACTCCTAACCCTGTGCTCTTCCCCTGTGACTCGGTCTCGTTAAGCTGATCACAGGCACCATGTGGAAGCATGTCAGTATCTGTCGAGACTCAGAGAGAAGCTTTCCAGAGTCTAGACTCGCGTGCTTCGGTGGGATTCTTCAGCCTTGCTTCAATCGTAGTAGCTTATGATGTTGATATCGTCTCAAATCGACGTGGCCTCAGCTATCCTACTTTTCTGCCAGAGTGGCGTTTCTCTTGGGTGTCTTTGCTGACTGAGACCAGCTCTTCCTGTTTTCGCTTCCTTTGAATCACAGGGATTTACAGAGCTTCGCAAACTAGCATATTCTTGATACTGGTGGTCCCCTACTGGAGACAAGTTTTGTAACGGTGCCTTGGGCTTGTGACTTCGTAGAGGCGGCTGTTCTTCTTCATTCAGTAGGAGCTTATTCGGATCTTCTGGGACAAGTCATCCTGTATCTTCCGAATCGGTTCTGAAACCCGCCGGTAAACTTACTCTTCTCGTCCCAGCACTAACGTGTGATACTCATAACACCGACCTTGCCATCTCGTCTTCCGAACTCCTTCGTCATGGCGTCATGGAGGGAGGGGGTATTCCCCCGTCTTGTATGTCATCTCAGGGAATATTACAAGAGCTTCGTTCTCACGGTGCAAAGATGACGAGGGTAGAGGCCGGTGGTCAATCGTTTTGAGACCAAGGAAAGCTCAAACGCGACCTACACACCTGTCAACATGGAATCAGCAAAGCAGCAAGTAAAAGGCTCCTGACCAGCATTGATCTCAGACGGGTTGATTTATCCCAAGACGGTTAGCCTGCTTTCGTGCTTCAGTCCTTTCGCCCGACAGACTCAGTGTTGTGCGGACTTTGGGGCTGCTTGAACGACTGCCAAACCGCGACGATAGAGTCTCAGGCGTAAGTATGTCCATGAAAACTAACTGGAGCTTTTTTCGGACGTGTAGAGGAAGTTCCTGGAATCAGATTGGCGACAGGCTGGTGCTGAATGTAGTTGTGGTAGAAGCGGAGTCAGAAAGGAAGCAAAACAAACACGATGGCAAATGCAAAAAAACACGCTTTCACCAGTCCACGACAATGAACCGCGTTTCATGCTAAGAGCAATGCACAGTATTTCCTTTTTTAGACATACAACACCCCTGTGGGAAACTCGCAACATGAGTAGCTCCTTTGTCCACCATGTCACTCGCCTCCCGCGACCTAGGGCCACGTTTGAATTACACTAGCAACATGACCCCCAATAGTCCCAAATAATCCACAAGACTCAAGTGAGCATCCAAAAGTCTCGGATATTCAAGTCCTCCTACACAAGACCCTCGGCGCCCTAGGGGTCACGCTTACGTCCTTTCCAAAGCCCTACGGCCTATCGGCGGCTGCCGAAAGCCTTCTTCGACCTCGGTAGTTCTCTCAGCAGCTTCTTCAAGGCCCACAGAGCTCACATGGTAGTATTTGAAAGAGGGGGCGGTTACCTAAGGTACGTCAACATGCACCTGCCTGGTCTCTAGAGGTGGCTCTACAGGTATCTTCAAGCCCTGGAGTGCTTAATCCCAGCACTGGCAGGAGCCCACGGTGCCGAGTCGCAGCTGCCCCGTCGTTGACTGCAGGCTCTTCAAGCACAGCTATTTAAAGCTCTCGTTATTCACTCCGCTTTTCCCTTTCCCTCCTCTTCCTCTTCTTCATCTACGTTGCGAGATTCGGTCTGCGCTGGACCTTCGTCTCTCCTGCTTCTCTTGGTTGTCTTCTCGTGGAAGAAGTCTCACCTTTCTCACTCTTCAAGCTTCAAGTGTTGAATCCACAGTCGTAAGTTCGTTCACTTCACTCTCCCCCTTGATACGTCACCACTACCCATCACACAACCACCTGAGCCGGGGCTGGCGCCCTCGTCAGCGAGCAAGCATCGCGACACGCTTTCCCTTCTGCTCAATATCTCAGGAGATAACAATTCAAATATCTTTTCTGTGGTTACCAACTTTCATGAAAGAAAGCGGTATCTGCTCAGGAGTCTGTGACCTTGCCGCCGTCACTCGCCTCACCTCACAAGCTCCCGGCTCTTGATCCATACTGGAGAATGTCGCTTCGACCCTTTTCTCTTCCTTCTTTTCGGGCCTTGTAGCCCTCTCTGCTTCGGTGGAAGCAAGCTCACTCGTCTGACTGGTACACCTTGCGGGCCTCAAATTTCGATTTCACGTTTTTGGGCTCGACTGACCAAATATTAGAGCTCCTTCAGAACTCTTGTTGTGTTTCCTCATCCAAGACCGTCAAGGTGAATTTTTTATTTGGCACACCAGAGCCGCGGCGTTGAAGCATGCTGATTCGGACTAGTGTCATCCGCAAAGATGGCTGCCAACAACTTTGAGTCTCAGGATATGGTCCAGACCCTTCCTGTCGATGGAAATGCTTCTCCAGGGAGCAGTGATGGCGCCTCCGCTCATGGCTCCCAGGCTCCCGTGATCGAGGGCTGGAAGAAACAACAGACGGAGGACTACACCTCTGGCGATCCCGTCACGGCGGGGGAAGCTTCCGAAGGCACCCGGCCCCTCTACCCTTGGGCCGAGCCCGAGATGGGTGATGTTGGTCCCAAGATTCCGGGCGTTGAGCTGGAGCTCTTTGGTCCTGAAGGCGACCGCGCTAGCTCCGGCCTCGACTTCACCAAGTAGGTTACCAAGTTCCCATAAGCAGAGATAGATAGGCGTTGTTGACGAATTCAAGGATCACCCAGATCTCTGTCACCCAAGAGAGTGAGCAGCGTGTTTCTCCCATCAAGTCTTTCCAGGGTTCCAACCTACACCCGGTACTTGTCGAGAACATTGCACTTGCTGGCTATGACTCGCCTACGCCTATCCAGCAGTTCGTCATCCCCGCTGTTTTAAGTGGCAAGGACGTCATTGGTATCGCTCAGACGGGTATGTGGCTTTTGGTTCTTGTTTTACTGAAGCGTTTGCTGATAATCTCGACAGGTTCCGGCAAGACTGCTGCTTACTTGATCCCCATCCTGAGCATGCTCATGGGCAAAGCCAAGCGATGGTGCGCCCCTCGCCCTTGCCCTACCGATGAGGAGTATACTCCTGTCAAGGCTGAGCCGTTAGTTCTCATCATTGTGCCCACTCGCGAGTTGGCTGTTCAAATCTTCAATGAGGCTCGCAAGTTCGCCTATCGCTCCATGCTCCGTCCATGTGTGGTTTATGGCGGGCCTTTCCGCGGCGAACAGAGCTACCTTCTCGGCAAAGGATGTGACATTCTCATTGGTACTCCTGGTCGTCTCAAGGACTTCATCAACCGTCCTGAGATTCTGACTCTCGCTCGCCTCAAGTACACTGTCATTGATGAGGCAGATGAGATGCTCCAGGAAAGCTGGGCTGATCAACTTGACCCAATCCTCCAAGGTGGCGAGCAAGATGAGGGTAACATCAAGTACTGTCTCTTTTCTGCTACCTTCCCTAAGGAAGCTCGAATGGTCGCCCAGGAATACCTGTCTGAGCAGCATGTTCGCATCCGCGTGGGCCGTGCTGGTAGCACGACCAGCAACATCATGCAGAAAATCATCCGAGTCGATCGCAACGACAGACGCCGCATGTTGATTGAGTTGCTTACAGAGTTTCCCGGGGTCCGGACCATCATCTTTGTCAACGCCGTCCAGGAGGTTGACAACCTTGATGATTTCCTCTTCAATCAAGGACTCCCGGTCACCTCTACCCACAGCGGCCGCTCCCAAAAGGAGCGCGAAGCTGCTCTTCGTGCTTTCCGCAGTGGCAAAGAGCCTATTCTCGTTGCTTCTGGTGTTGCGGGTCGTGGTATCGATGTGCGCAATGTCGCTCATGTCATCAACTACGACCTTCCGACCCTCGATCATGGAGGCATTGAGGATTACACACACCGTATTGGTAAGGCTCTCCTGGTATAATATCTTTCACCGCTAATCTATCAATAGGCCGAACTGGACGCATTGGCAACCGTGGTCTCGCAACTTCTTTCTTCACGGAGCGTGATGAGGAGCTTGGCAGCGTCCTCGCGCGTACTCTCCTCGAGGCCGACCAGGAGATTCCAGACTTCCTCAACTACCATATTACGGAAGGCATGACCAAGGATACCGTCAAGTTTGAAACCGAATCAGACTTCGATGAGGATGACCTGGGTCAGCCCGGTGACCTTGGCGCTGTCGATGAGCCTGATGCTGCTGCTGCTACCACTGGTGGCTGGGGCGTTGATGATGCTGCAGACAACAATGCTGGTGACGCTGGTGCCTGGGGTGCCAATGATGCCGCCGTCGATGTGGCTCCCGCCTGGTAGATGTCCTGTCCGGTCGATGTCCTGCATCAGCCGATCATGGGGCGTTGCGCCATGCTTTCTCGGAGGCTTGTTCTGTTGGCGTTGAGGGAATTGCATCAAATGCGTTGAAGGTTAGATGCATTTAGAGATAGAAACACAAGCAAGGGTAATCTCCTGTAGATAGTCCAGGCCCCTTGATGAATCTTCATAGGAATCTCGAAACGGTCCCTTGCATCGGCGCAGTGACATAACTCGTGTTGCAGAGCTCACTCCTACAGACGAAAGATAGTATGGTCATGTTTGAATTAGTGGAACTGGTCTGCCCCTAATTACATGTTCTTCAATATCTTCCCCAGCCCAGCCATCTTTGTCCCCTTACCGCCGTATCCGAGCTCAACGACGCCCTGCGTAAACCTCCAGCTGTTGTCCTGATTCTTGACCGGATACTGCACCGGTGGCGGTATCCCCGTTTTGATACCCATCCATCCAAACCTATCCTCACAAATCGCCTTGGTGTTGCACAGTCCCCTCAAACCCTCCTCGCCCGCAAATCTACCGTATCCAGAGCCTGCCACGCCTCCAAACGGCAGCTGAACGGCGTAATAAGCTCCGAAGTCGTTGACGGCCACCATGCCCGCCTTCAGGCCGGAGACGATGCTTCTCAAGGCCGGGTCGCGTTGCGAGCCGTGGACGGAGGCTCCGAGGCCGAAGTTGGGTGCGTTGGCGATGCTCAGGATGTCTGTGGCCGAGGAGCTTGGCGCGCGCATGAGTGTCAACACAGGGCCGAAACACTCGATTTGGGCAATGCGCATTTCTGGGGTGACATCGACAATCATGGTGGGAGAAAAGTAGTGGCCCTTGGGATAGTCGGGGTGCTGGTAGCGTGACCCGCCGCAAAGGAGGCGGGCACCCTGGGAGACGGCTTCCTGGATTATCTTCTCGAGGCTGTCGAAGGATGCGTCAGAGATCATGGCACCCATGTCCGCTTCTGGGCCGAGGCGGATAGCTGCGACGCGTGGCTCCAGCATCTTGACAAGGGAGTCATACACGGCAGGGGAGGCGATGACGCGCTCAATACCGATGCAGTTCTGCCCCGCGGCCTGGAAGGTACCCCTAAGAATGATTTCCGAGATGCGTCCGAGGTCGTTCTTGGCGGAGTCGAGGACGATGAAGGGATCCTTTCCTCCCAGTTCCGCAACCACCGGCGTCAGGCTCTTCGCCGCGCTAGCGGCGACGTGGTGCGCAACGCTCTGGCTGCCGATGAAGGTGATGTGGCTGATCTTTGGGTGGGATGTCAAGTGCTCCGCCGTCTTGGGCCAGCAGACGACAGTCTGCACCAGAGCAGGATCGTGACCGTGCGCCAACAGGGCACCTCGCGCAATGTTGGCGAAGAAGGCGCTACTCCAAGCCGTGTTCTCCGAGACCTTGACGACAACGCCGTTGCCGGCAAAAATGGCTGAGATGATAGGGCCCATCATGTTGTGGAATGGGTAGTTCCAGCTCACCAGCGCGGCTACGACCCCCAAGGGCTCGTATACAACCGTGTTTCTCTTGTACGCCATCAACAGGTTGGTGGGCCTCCGAGAAGGACGCAATGCCTTCTCGCCATGCGCCATCGTCCACTGGAGCTTCTCAACCGTGACGAGAATCTCGCCCAGCTGGGCATCGACCATCGTCTTGCCGGAATCCAGGCCGGCAATCCTGCAGATCTCCTCAGCGTTGTCCATGACATACTTCTTCAACGACCCAAGCACGGCCCTCCTCTGCTCAAAGGTCGTGTCCCGCCAAGCAGCCTGCGCCTTCTCCGCCGCGGCGATGGCCCTGTCCACGCCATCGTTCGTGCTGGGGTTGACGAGGCCCAGGAGCTGGCCGGTGGCGGGCGCGTAGCACTGCACCGCGGACGAGCCGGGGACCTTGACGCCCGGGGTGGTGATGGTGGTGGACGCTTCGGGGAACTTGGGGGGTGGGATGGTGTACTTCCTGGGACGGTTCGCGGTGGCCCGGGCGGCATTATTGGCGAGACGGATGAGGAGAAAGGAGAAGAGGAAGGCGAGGATGGTCATCAGGGCTTGAATGAGGCCCATGCTGGGAGACAGTCAGAAACAGCAGGGACAGAGGGTGGTTGAGACCCTGAGAGTATACGCACGGGATGTTGAGGTTTGTCTGGATGTGGTGGCCCCAACGCTGCCAGAGATGCAGCAGAAGGGGCGCGCGCTCTTCTGAGTCTTCCGTCATGGCCAACGCGGGATGCAGCGATTCAATTGAAGTCGACGCGTGAAAAGAGGTCGACCGAGTCGCGAGGAGGCGCGGGACGACGCACGAACCGACACTGCGAGATCAGCCCACGGCCCCGACGTTGAAATAAAGCTCATGTGGGGCCGCCGTGACGATCCCCTGCCAAGCGCGATGCCACCCCTTTTGGGCGTCGCTCCTGATAAGACGGCGAACCGAAAATGATAAGGGCTGCTTGGCGGCTGTCAGGGAAACTCGTCAGTTATTATCTAGGAGAGGGTCCTCGTACAGGCTCCTCAGAGGGGTCTAGCGGGAAGTCAAGTCGGCCATGCTCACGCAGGGACTATCTCACGGGGCGGACTACGGACCTCAGCATCAAAGGCCGACGACGCATCAGCCGTGGCGAAGCAAAGACTTGAACGAACATAAATGAATTCCATTTCCCTTGTCCAAGACCGAAAAGACGATTATGTCAATATTCTCCCACCTATGTACACCATAGTCATATGTCTGATCACCTTCGTCCCCCTCTTTTTCTCCCCTAATTCGTGCGAACTCCAACGCCTCTTTCACTCCGAGAAACAAGAAGCAACTGTCATAAAAAGGCAGCAGGGAAAGCGAGACTCCGCAACTCACTTCTAGTATGCAACAAAAGAGAATGACCCGAGAAAATCATACAGCTCCATTCTCCAAGGTAGTATTCTTGAACCGAGTAACGCCGGGGCGAGGGCGCCCCAAGGAAATCCCACTGGGAGGGTTTTCTTTTTTTTTTAGGTCGGTTTTATACGTTAGGCCGTAATCGCTTGTAAAAGCAGATGCAGATGGCGGGTTGCGCGATGGTGTGCGTTCGACGTGTGGCGTTCCAAAAGAGATAAAGCTTCGAAGAGTCGAGACTCGTAGATGGCCCATGCAGATCATAAATGCATGCCAGGGTCTGGGATATCAAAAGAAAAGGGAAAAGCAAACACAATGGTAGGAAACATGCTGATGATGCCGGTCGTGACGTAATATACAGGCTGTAGAATCAGGATTCTGGTCGTGACAGGCGACGCTTCAACGTCTGCTAGTTGTTGGCACTCTTGGTAAGTGACAGACCCCGCAGACGTGACTTGAACCGTGGCACGGCGGACTGTGATGACTCGATGCGCGAGAGGCGCGCAGCAGATGTGAAGTCGTTGCTGGCCTCAAAGCTGGGGCGCACGCGGTCCATGGAGGCACGAATGCGATCATATGAAGGTCGGGCCCGGTCGACCGAGGGCCGGCCAGGCGGGCCCTCTGGCAGTGGTGGCACTTCCAAGGACATGCGGTTGAAGGTACGATTCGTGGAGTCGCTTCCATTCTGGCTGTGGTGTTGATGCGTCGTGCGCGTCGCCGTGGATGGAGGATAGATCGGACGCAAATCCTCATCTACGGAGCCGTAAGCTTGATGCTTGGGTTTCCTGGTGCTTTGTGTCGAATCCGACTCGGCACTCTTGGAATCGCTTGGTTCCTTACTATCAGGTTTGCTCTTGAGGTAGTCAAACATGCCCAGACG
Organism: Sordariomycetes sp. S80-01Y; assembly: GCA_037042185.1. Classification (NCBI taxonomy): domain Eukaryota; kingdom Fungi; phylum Ascomycota; class Sordariomycetes; species Sordariomycetes sp. S80-01Y. The sequence continues at coordinate 2,017,416 of JAXQJY010000027.1, read as the reverse complement.
CTCCTGCTCGCGGATGATGTCCACGTCGTAGGGAAAGTAGACCTTCTGCAGCGATTTGATGGCGAATCGTGGGAAGAGGCACATGACCGGTACGAGGAAAAACACGGCCCAGAATGTAGCCTCGCCGTAGACTTGCGCGGCGGCGCCAAAGAAGAAGACGGACGAGCCCTCGATCGACGTGTAGATACCAGTGAAGATGAAGATGAACAGATCACTGATGGCGACGACGAGTAGCAGGATCCAATCCCACTGATACGTGTTGATCATGATGTACCCGTTGATAGCAAAGACAGCAGGATGGGCGACATAAGCACCGAAGCGCATACGATCCGTTATATCGAGGCCGTTTTCGGTGAGGGGGCGAGCGGCGTGGAACAGCAGGTACGGAATGAAGTACACAATGACAGACTGGTAGAGACCGTCAAACATGTAGAGCCTGGAAATAGTTAGCGCATGTGTGACCCCCGAGCGAATTTAGGAATAGACATACCAGAACTTCGTTTGCGTCCATTCCGCGCGCTCGATACCGCGGCGATAAAGCTGAGGCACGGCCAGCGATACCTTGTCGGAGACATCTTGATCAAAGACACCCATGAGACCGACAGGTATCGATGTGAAGACGAGGTTGAAGAGGAGGATGTAGCTGTAGTCGTAGAGGTAGGTAATGTCGAAGTTACAGTAAATCTCAAACCAGAAAATGGCGAAGGTCCAGACCATGTTCTTGTAGAAGAAGTTGCTTATACTCTCAGCCAAACGCCGGTACGACCAGCGACCATGAACGAGCACGAGTCTCTGTAGGAACCGGAATTGGGCGATCGCGTAGTCGGATGACATGGCTGCCTGACGACCCTCGACACCAGCAATACCGACGCCGACGTCTGCCTCCTGAATCATGGCGACATCATTGGCACCATCTCCAATGGAGAGGGTCATGACATCGAGACCGTTCTTCACCATAGCAACAACGGCAGCTTTCTGGGCGGGACTGACACGGCAGCAAAGCACAGACCGACACTGCTTACAGAGCAAAAGGAACTTCTGCTTGAGGCGGTCGTTGAGCACCCATCGCAGGGTGAAGCCGTCGATTACCAGACCATGGGTGGGAGCTGGGGGTTCGTGGTTCTTACGGGCGGCTGCCAACTCTTCGTCGCTGCCAGTGACTCCGAAAATGGCCAGATTCCTGTCCAACTGTTGCTCCGCCTGTGTGAGCAGTCCTTCTTCATCGACCTCCTGGTCTTCATTCTCGTCAATTTTGATGTGGATAAGGTCCATCGAGTTGTTGAGGAGATTGCAAGAGAAGCCGATGTTGATGGCTGTCTCTACCTTGTCACCGGTCAAGACCCAGAGCTTAATACCAGCCTCACCAAGGAGACCAATCGTGTCTGGGACGCCATCTTGCAGGCGATCCTCGATGGCAGTGCCACCAATGAGATAGAGCTCCTGCTCGATGAGCTCGGCGACAGCCTCAAGTTTCTCTTCGCGATCCTCGATCGCCGCGGCAGCAGCATCATGTTCCTTCTTCCAGGACCTGTATTGACTCTCAGGGATCTCCTTTTGCGCGATGCAGAGGGTTCGTAGACCTTCACGAGCGAACAATTCGAGGTGGTCGGCAGTCTCCTTACGTAGCTCCCTCTGCTCGCCCTTCTTCAGGCGAGCATAGATGACAGAGTCTGCGCCCTTGCAGAACAGCATGATCTTGCCATCGGGCATGCGCACAATGGAACTCATTCGCTTCCGGGTGGAGTTGAACTCGATGGTGTTCAGTATCTGGTAATGGCGGTCGGTGCCCATGACGTTCAGGTTGATGCCGTCATTTGAGTTGCTGAGTACAACGAAGCCCATATCACGCGCAGTTGCAACGAGGGCCTCCTCATCAGGAGATTGGGCCTTGAACTTCATCTTCGGAGGATCCTCAAGCGAGCGCTCGGCAATGACGGTGTGACATAGGGCAAGAGCAAGCATGAACCGCTCGTTGGCTTCCTGTTGCTCGATACCAGATTCGCCAGCCAGATCAGCGACGAAGTCGGGAGCAATGAAGGTTACATCCTCGTCATGCAAGTAAGGGTTGTCGTTAATCCTGCGGAGACTTTGGAGAGCCCTGTTCTTGGCATCAGCGATCTCCGCACGGATGCGCTCGCCTTCGACTTCAACATTGATACCCTGCCGCTTCTGCATACCAGCTTGAGCCTCAGTGTAAGCCTCCCCGTAAGGCTGTCCGTTGATGGTCGCTTTCTTGAACTCCATGACATTCTGTGTAAGCGTACCAGTCTTGTCAGAGAAGATATACTCAATCTGACCGACATCGTCCGAGATGTTCCAAGACTTAGGAATGCAAGGCTGGTCGATCTCTTCGTAGTACATCTCCACGTCACTGTAAATGAAGATAGCCTGCAGCGTTCGCACGATCTCGAGGGTAATGTAGAGAGAGATGGGGATCAAGTTCTGGAAGACAATGAGGGCAGCCCAGAAGGTGATGAAGCCACTCATGGGGGGGCTCCCGCCAATGGAACCAAAGTCAAAGAAGTGCTGCGAAGCATCGGTCTTGGCCCAGCTCACGCCATTGATGATGGCAGCAAGCAGACACATGACGAAAAGAATGAAGAAGTTGCAGATGACGTTGAAGTTCATCTCACGGGCAATCCTTGGGCGTTTGGTGGGTGTAATACCGGCGTTCATCATGATCTTCGTGTCGTGACCAGTGAAGACAACGACACCAAGAACCCACTCCGTGTTCCTCAAGTTACAGCCTCGCAGAAGTAGGTTGTCGATGGTAATCGGCTCGGTCATGTCCTCGGGCTCAGATCCGGGCATGTCGGGTATCTCCTGCTGCCACTTGATGGCTCCGTTGTACTTGTACAGATTCGGTTGCGGCGGCTCGCTCTCGATCGTGAACTGAGCTCTCTCGCAGTCACGGGCATGCTTGAGCGGTCGCCCACAGCGAAGAGCTTGGCGGACTTTCAGATTGGTCTCACCATCCAAGTTCTTGGTTTCCACGTAGCACCCACCATCTGGGTCGGATGTCGAGAGGATGATAACATCGGCGGGCAGCTCGTCGTCGTTGTAGATACGGACGAAATCACCGACGTTGAGGTTCTTCCAGGTATCCTTCTTGAAACGTGCGCCAGACGCAGCTCTGCGATAGTTGATCACGTCGCTCGTCAAATTTTGGATAGCATTGGCGCGTTGGGCATCTCGGTCGTCCGGTAACTCGATGCGAATATGCGGCGTCGCTGGCGACTGGACGGGCGTCATCTGAATGTCCTCAGCCGCGGACACAAACGAGTCTCGCTGGAATGGTGAAACCATGGAGTCGCGCATGCTTCTGGGCTTTGTGCGTTGTGTCTCCACAGAAGCGCGTGGCTCCTCCTCGGGAGGTGCGTTCTTGGCCTCTTTGCGTCGTACGCGTTCCTCCCGAGTCTTCTTGGACCAAGTGCTCTTGATTGCGAGCCAAATCGCACCAAAGAAAGTCGAATTGGCTTTCTTGAACCTCCGCCACATCGAGACCCGGTCCTCGCCCACATTCACGTTCGACCAGTGGTGCAGACGGTGCACAGTCGCATTGTTGAGCTCGATATCCAGAACTGTTCTGCGGTAGTCTTCGATGGCGTCCTTGATCGCAGTAACTGCAATAATGAAGATCAGTGGTACCGAGTTTAACCCAGGATTCTCTCCACCAAAGATCGGGAAGAACTGCAACGTGTCAGGCATGCCCATTTACGCTTTCCAACCGCGAATGGCAACTTACCACAAGGATCACAAGGAACAAGAAGAATATGTTGGCAATGTTATGGAATTGGAACCATAAGTTCTTCGGAATGAACGATAAAGGGGTGTATTTCGCAGTTCGGATCTTGTTGCGAGGGAAAATATGTATTGGATTGCCTTCGTCGTCCAGGTAGTCGTCGGGCAATGGAATGTTGAAGTAGAGTGTCCGACTTGGGTTCTCATCATCCTGAGGCTCCTCGTCCTCGTCGTTGTTTTGTATGGCGTCGTGATTCTCCTGGCCGTTCGGGTCGTGACCCTCGCCATCGTCCTTCTCGTTGCCATCGCCGTTCTTGTGCTGTACGCGATCCAGAAGCGCCTGACGCTTCGAACCGCCGCTCCGAACAGTCATCCGGCGTGTTGCCCATCTTGCTCGCTGGGTCGCGCCCTTGTCCTTGCCGCCATCAGCGCCGCCGCCGGCGGCAGAGTCGGGATGTAAGGACTTTGTCATTGTGGAGGACCCGGGCGGTCTGTGGTGATGGGGTGTTTATGAGGTCGCGGGCAACAGCCCGTTCTGCCCCTTGATGCCAGCCAGGTTGGGATTTCACTGTTCGTTCCGAGGCTCGGATGCGCGATTCAATGGAGTGCGATCCGTGAGGGCGGTTGTGGGAGACCGTACGACGCGGAACGAGCGGCTGAAGAGATGCACGGGAGCCGCGGGCAACTGGGAAGAGGCCCGTCAAAGCGTGTCGGAAGGGGGTGAGGTCGAGTTTAGGTCGGTCAGCGGTTGGAAGGAGGGAATAGCGACGTCGAGGGAAATTCGTTGTAGGCCTCAGTCCACCGGGACGAACGTTGGGGCACGGGTCGTTGCAGAGGCGGAAGGGGAAGAGAAATTCCAATGGAGACGACGTGGGATGGGATGACAGTGGAGGATGAGCCAGGCTGGCTGGAAGCCCGTCAAACAGCACCAGTGGAGGGACTCGCTGAGCGACTCGCTGGTGGAGGGAGGCGAAGCGGCAGGCATGCCAGGGTCATCAAAGCACGACAGCGGGAGGGTGGAGGTGACTGGCTAACGTGTGCATGTGTCATTTTGGCGGGTGAGATGTTAGTGCTTAGTCCCCGGTCCATCCGGGCGTGCCACACCCAGCCACTCAGGGCGGCCCCTCCAACAGTCTTCCAGTGGGCGGCAGCGCCCGGACATAAGGCGACGCGCTGTATTCTAGCGGCCACGACCCTGAAAGCTTGAGCTTCCAGCGCCCAGGAGCACTAACACGCTTGATTCGTAAGCGGGCTGGCCATTACAAAGGCAGGCGGGGCGACCCCTTTTGCTGCCGCTCCACCACCTTGCCTCTTTCAGCCATTTCCCTCGAATGTTGACCCTGGCAAGGGGTATTTTGTGTCGCGATCCAAAATGAGGAAATCATGCCCCTGGACTTGACAGCAGCCTCCTCCCTCAATGCTTGCTTCGCCTTGTTCACACATCCACCGAACCGAGGCGAGGCGGCCTTGCTAGACGGCAGCGCTCGCAAACTGTCGTACCTGATATCCGACAGAGCCAACCAAAGCTTGACATCGCACGCTAGGGCTGGTGGCTGTTACAACGCTGGCCTTATCTCGCGTTTCCGTGCTGACAGACGAGCGCGAGGGCTGCCGGAGTGATGGGCTTTTTCCCTTAATTGCGGCCCCCATTCCGTCACCGCCGGCTTCGCCCTGGGCCGAGTCTGTCAGATGCCCCAGCCCCGGAGCGCATTGCTGTCGACGTGTCTCAGCTCAGACTTACGGCTGGCACTATCGACTCCTCGGACTTGCACCAAGACTCATCAACAATCCGAGGGTCTGTGCCACCAGATGATGAGTGAATATGAGCCACGGGTTCCATCAATTCTAGAATGCGGACTCGGATGCTACGGTGCGGAGTACGGAGCATGCATCAGTCACAATTACCCGCGGTCGAGAGACTCTCGGGGTCATCGGGGTCCGACGACAACGGCAACCCACCTCAGGTAGGCCGCAAGGCGAAAGAGGAGCCCAAAGGACCCTCCTCGTTAATTTAGTCCTCGTAAATTACGACATGCGCGACGGCCCGCGTCGCCAACGCGACCCGTGAAAATTTAGGACACCGCGAGGCCGCCCGAAATCCCATCCATGGTCGGACATGAGGGCGTTGCCAACGCTCCGCCGTCGCGAGGAATGCTGTCTGATCCGCGGCCCTTGACGACGGGCGAGCCAACTTGGACCGACCGGCCATACTGGAGGCACGGGCTTCCTACAGCGGGCCCGAGTATCTTCCTTCAGCCTTCAGGAATGGCGATCTATCGTCACTGTGCTTGGTCGCTCCACCATGCCTCCGTCTTTCCCTTCAGGGAATAGCATGGTCTTACTGAGGGGCACAGTCACGACGCGCCAACACCAGGCTCTGCAGGCTTTCTTTTCGCCTGTGTGGTTCAAGTTACATGCGTTGCTCTGCGCCTTGACTATTGCGCCAAACTGCCACCTGGCCTATTGAATCTTGTGAGGTGCCTGGATCTGCTAGCGATCCACCCAGAGGCTGTCAATTGTCCCGACAATCTTCATCAACGGCGCAGATCCACCAGGGATGTGGCGATGAGGCACTTTGACCGCCGATCAAGTCCACGAAACCTGAACCTGCAACGTCCAGTTTGGTCCTGCGAAATATCGGCCTGCTGGGGGATGGAGTGTAAACAGAGGCAGTGCAGTGCTCACTTGTGGCAGAGGAAGCCGTCACGGCAACTGGTGACTCTCTGATTGATCAAGAGCTTTGCGACGTTGGCGTTTCTCGAATTCTGAGATCCCCATGACCGGACATGCGGTCCTCGACAGGGCCGTGTTTCAGGCTTTAATGATATCCGTGAGCCGTACCAAGCTTCTCCCCCCCTGTCGCCCAGCCTGCCATCGGATCGGGCTGCCGCATCAAAAAGATGCTGCTTGCTCGGTCTTTTTTGTCACTGCTTGCATATGCTACAAAGGTCAGAAGAGTATTCTTCGAGTTATAGTGAAGTCAATTAAACGCAGCGCGTGAAGCTGCCGCGGTGGACTATATGGAGTGGAACATGTAAAGCCGTACGCACATCACTTGGTACTTTCCGTACTGCGGTGCCCTATGCGATGGCTTTCGTTGTGGCCGGTGGCTTCGCCGTGTGCCGCTGGCTCAATTCACCTACCCTATGCTCAAATCTACATCGTGCACCAGTGCCGCATCGCGGCTACAAATAAGTACTCCAATCCGTGTAATCGGGAATGTCAAGCAATCTATGCTTCTATGCTTTCAAAGAATCTGCAATATATCTTTGGTGAGAAAGCCTGTTCCCACGCGACTTTGATGGATCAACGGGACAGGTAACTCAATATTGGCCTTTTATCTTCGTGCCGCGACTTACGCACAACAGCCCGCAAGTGGGTGACGACAACTAACGGGTTAAGTGCGAACGCGAACCAGGAGACGTATCGAGTTATGCCATAATGCTATACATGACCACACCCAACAGAGGTTACACAATTCTGCCCAGTTCTAGAAAGGGGATGCCGAGGTTGCTCTGCTCGTTCAGGAGATTTCGACCTGCAAAGTGGTTATTGGGCCGAAACTCTCTTGCAGAAGATCGTTCAGTTCAACCTGATGGATTCGCGCGCCACTCGTGGGAGGGGTTTGGCACCTATCGGTGGCCGACTAAGGCAACTTACAGCTGTGGCATACAGAGGTATGCGATATGTCTCGAATGACCCACTTTTAGGGAGTTTATACCACTACCAACTGAGTTATCCCATCATGAGGTACGGATAGAAAGTACCTTACTTCCCGGAGGTGATATAGTACCTCATCTTAATTACCTACTATACTTAGTACTTACCTCACTGTTCCGAATGAGGCCTAACAGGCAGACATACCTTAGGCAGTCCCCTATTATTGTGATAGCTGGGGTAAAGAAATGATAACAAGCGACTAGGGTGCTCGCTGTGACGCGTATCAACGCGACACGGGCGCGACTGTGATGATATCATCAATCAACGGCACAATTAACTCCTGTTTCTGTGACAGCTCCCAGACCTACTCCACGCTCTCTATCTGCTTCACTGTGTTTTCTTTCTCTAGCAGAGACACGTCATTCCATCATGCCTCCCAAACGCAAAGCACCCGAGCCAACTGTCACCAGTGCTGGCAGTAAACCCGGCGCCAACAAGCAGACCAACAAGAAGTCAAAGTTACCAAAGAAGATGGCGTCCCCAGCCTACCAGATTCCGCAATCAAGCACCTTGATCGCTGGGCCAAGGTCTCAGCCTCGAAGAACCTCGACATACATTTCCAGACGACTATGCAAGATCCCGCCTACGCGTACAAGTTCCAGTGTGTCTGCAACCCGTTCAGGAGCCGTGACGGCGAGGAGGCCGGTGACGAGGACGAGGATGAAGAGAGCTCAGCCAAAGGTGGCTGTGGCAGCAAAACATGCGTCTGTGGGAGTGACGCTGCTGCTCACCCCACGCATCCCTACACCATCACCAAAGCCGGCATGGCACGCCATCACGACACTGCCACCATGGTGAACTTTCGCGATCCTGATGCTTGGAACATGTACACGTTCAACGACCACTCGGCATATGGCGCTCTCGAGGTCGCTCAGAATCTGATGCTCGACTTCGACGAGGCGTACAGATCAAATGACTGGCGTGAGGCTTGGACCGTCGTTGAGGGCATGTCACTGTTCATGCAGCTCGGGCCGGGTACCCAGATGAGCTTGGCCGACGACGGCGAGCTGATTCAACAGACTGCCGCGGAGATTTCGAGGATGGTACTTGCGGCACTGTCGCTGCTGGACACCAACGGGAAGTTGGTCAACGACGGGGAGGTTAAGAACATTGGCTGGATGATCAAGCTGTATCAGCGCATGGCGGGCGACTTCCGCGGTCATGGGCTCCTGGAGGACGCCCGTCCTTCCAAGGCTGCTACCTTTAGATTCAACGCCAACAACATGGACCTATACCTCCAGGCGTACGCCAAGGAACGCGGCATCACGGTGCCCGATGGCGGTGTGGAAGATGTCGATATCAAGATGCCCAAGCTGGACACCAAGGACCCCTGGGGCTGGACCAAAAGCTTTCCTAAGCACAAGCGCGAGGCCACTCCGGCTGGTGCTTTCTTCCGAGCACCTGGCAGTGCTCCTTTCGGAGGCGATGGCTTGGATATAACCACATGGGCTTCCAAGGATCGGAAAGCCGCCGCCTTCGAGAAGGGGACGGATCCTGTGCCAGCGAGTATGGTCAAGAAGCTGAAGGAGGGCCTCGTTCTTGCATTGGGGTAGAATCTGGCCAAAGCTCTGTAAATTTTGTAAATTGTTGTAGAATTTGTACTCACTTGTACAATGTAGTAAGTTTCAAGGTCAAGAAGGTAGTGTATTAGTCATGCCATGCGCGGACTCGAGTAACTCACACGGCGACTCGGCTGTATTTTGTGAAGTTAATTAGAACTATCGAATGTCACGCCCCTAACTCTATTTTGAATGAAGCTCTTTGTTGTTTTGGCCGCGTTCTTACAGAGCCACAGGACCTCGCCAGTGGGTATGTTCGACGCTTTTCGCCGTCCGCACACAAGGTGCACTGGGTATTATTCCAGTGGCCTCGCAAACAAAACGGAGACAGTTGCCAATTCTTTGAGCAATCAAATATCCTTACCGTTTAAGGAACATACTGGTTATAGTAATAGTCAGCCCTACACATGCGGCAGTGGATTGAGTTGTTGTCAAGACTATCAACTACCTCCCTGCTGAGATGAAAGCTTAATGGTCGTTGCAACAACAGTGGGAGTTCAATCCACTTGAGCTGCGCTGAGGAGTCAGTTCATTAATCCACTAGTTCCTATATACTGATATTTTGAGCGGTCTAAGTTGAGACTTTGCAGCAAGAGCTAAGGAACGTATGAGTTGCCCCCAGTTGGCAGAAGAATGCGCGAAAGCGATCTCCCTAAATGACACGTGAGTGAAAGGGAACATAATCTCAGGTGCAAAGTGAAGCTGCAGATGGCCGACATTATACGAAAACATCAAAAGCTGAAGCCCCAACCCGCCAGCAACTGGACGTGATTGGAGTTTTCCGGATACCCGAGAGAAAATCACGTTGAGTTCAACTCAATATCAAGTCCGATGCTCCTTTGATATTGTAGATCACTGAATCCCGGCATCGATGCGACTAGATAGTATGTGACTGGCGCGAATTTCGCTCCATGCCAAACGGTCCATCGTAAGATCGCGGCATGCTGCGCGTCGCAGATTAGTAGCCTGACCTGAAGTTAAGTCTGAGCAGAGATATCCGAAGCTCTGTGCTTTCTGCGACATTCAAAAACCGATGTCATCTATGGCAGCGTATGAGAGGATAGAAATGGACACAATGGGAAGGTGTGATTCGCCTTAGAAGTCGCCAAAGACTTGGAAAAAGTCTGTAGAGTATGACTGATAAGTGATAAACGAAAATTTCAAGAACCTCAGAGTCGCTTCAAAGCGTCTCAGGTTGGCTGTCTGCAGACAACTAGCATAAGAAGATTGCTCCAGGCAAGGCGGGGAAGAAGAATAAACGTTAGGGAGATCACATACAGTTATGCGACACAACATCCATTGTAGACTCATATGTCATTTTAGTCTAGTTCTCAAGATACTGACCGTAGGAGGAGGTAAAACAATTCCGATAATGAGGCCACGCTATGCTGGGAAGTGGTTGGAGTCAGGTACGCTTCTCAAGTCATGTGCTATCCACTTAGGCGCAACCGATAAGCTGCACATTGACAGAAGATTGGGTATTTGCAAGAAGTTCAAAGCCCGCGAACTCTAGCTGTATGTGTACTGGGCTCCTCAGAGTCCCTTGAAAGCAGCTGATTCGGGCCATGGAAGTGCCAAGGAAGGCAAATTCCGCCTTCGGACCGGAGTGACCCAAGAGCTTCAATGAAAAGCACAACTTTCAATCTGCAGCGATGGAGTACTTGATTCAACCCATGCGATTGGTGGCGAAACTATTCATGCCCTGAAAAAGCCTGGAGGCATCGGCCGAAAAGATACCGTTTCCGCCGCCCCCTGACTTACGAATGTCCGATAAACCCTTACCACCAATCCTGTGCTGGAAGCGTAAGGGTTCCGGTCAGCCACTCAAGACCAACAAGCTTGGCGATTCATGCTAGAGAAGCTCGGAAGCGGGTCGATTCCGGCGGGCAAGCAAGAAAGGCCACTGGCTGGGCGTACTTGTTGGACATTCGCAACAAGAGTCTTGCCACAATGATAGTAAATTTCAAATCGCTGTTTTAAGTTCCCTCTCATCGGGAGGGCAAAATTTCCTTGCTTAGGGGCTTGGGAATAAAAGCTGATCATTGACTTCTTCGAAGGGGATGTGCGTCCAGAATCTATACATACAAGCCGTAAACCCCATAATTAAACATTGTACCATCTACCATAGCCTCGTCAACAGCAAACATTAATCCTTGTTAGAGTACTGAACTGTGTACTCGACCGTCTTTTGTATGCCGGCACCCCCGCTGCCTCCATCACTTGATCGTCCGTTGTCTCCTTGGAGAATACTGTCCTGGCTTCCAGCGGTTGAGTTCTGTCTTTGCATGCTAGACATCTGAATACCATTGTCCTTGGCGCCTGCACTTCCAATCTCGACCCAGTGGCTGTTGTCGCGGATCTGGCTGCTACCAGGATTCGTTGCGCGGGACTTTTGGCCGTAGGCCGGGGTCGCGTAGGGGTTCGAGTAGCCCTTGCTCCTGAGCATAGGGATGAGCTTGACGATGAAGGGCCGGAGGATCGGCAGTGAGGCGCAGATGACAGCAATGTTGGGTTCGATGATCGTCCACATGACGTTGGCGATGTCGTAGGTAGTGTCGGGGGTGGTGGCGAGAATATCTAGCGTAGTGACTCGCAGACACGATGTGATGACAACGAAGACACCAAGGGCGAAGACGGCCATTAAAGCGATCTTCTGAGCCCAGGGAACCTGCAGCTGATACACAAGTGGCATGGGCATAAGCAGGATGATGACGTCCGTTGCAATCGAGAATCCGGCGTTGGCGTACCAGAACTGGCTGTTATCAACGCAGTGGCCTTCGATTTTCTTGTCGAAGACCTTCTCAATAGGGCTGCATTGGAAGATTGTAGCGAAGACGGAAGCAACCATGTAGGAGGCGACGCAGCCGAGGAGAAACCAGCACGTATATCGGAACCAGCGGATCTTGTTGAAAATGCGAAGGTAGAGCAACAGAATGCAGCACTTGGTCAAGTTGATGGCCGCTTTGTACACTACTTGTGCGAGGTAGAAGAACTGACTCGTTAGCAATGATACCAGAAATTGGGTTGTCGATCTCCCGGACATACCTTCATAGTCTCATACTTGACGTCGGGTTCGAGGATAGCCATGTGGCGTCCCATTCCGTACTGGCATGCTGCAACTAGGAAACCGCTCAGAAGCAGTGTGAAGATCTTTGTGATGGATGAGTTTCAACATTCGGTGTACATGATACCGGGGAGCCTCACCAGAGCTGCAATGGCAGTCCAATCGTCTGCTCCCATCTTTCCTCCTCGTCTGAGGCGAGCCCATACTCGCAGTGCTGTCAGGATGGGGCAGATGACAACGAAAACTGCAGCCGGTATGTACACCAGGTGTGAGTTGTTGTCGTTGGGGTTGACATCTTCCGGGTTCGTGTCCGACATTGTGAGGAGCGCTTGGTTCCTCGTGGTGTTGAAGGAGAATTCGTACTCGGGGAGCTATGTCGGCGACGTAGATTTCAGCTCGAACTGCGGATCAAGGTTCAAGATGAGATCGGACCCAGGGTGTGCGCACAGGGTTGGGGCCCGTCGAGGGTCAAATAAGATGGAGATAGTAGAGGGCAGTCCGCAAGGCAACAAGATACAAATTAGTGTCAGGGGAAGGCAACCGGTGGAAAGACAGAAGCCGGCCAGCTTGGATGTCATCGACTCCTAAGGATTGCAATGTCACATCACCAACAGCACGGTGCACTCTCTAGGATGCATCGATGAAGACGGCGCGAACACTGACCATTCGATATGCACATTCAGCGCGGCTTGTTCGGGCGAGAAGCTAGAGATGCCTGCACATTTGCCTCTGGTACTTTGGGTACCCTCCACCAGCGCTGCCGCTACTGTGACCTGAAAGGACGCCAGTGGCATGGTTGGTTGAGAATTACGAAGCGAGATGCGCGGTAGCACCAGGAACAGTCAGGGATCGCCCGACGACATTACACCCATGTGGGCTTGTTAATTGGGGCAGTACGCATCTCGGAGGGATGTTTTCCATGCTCGGTCCATGATCCGAGACTCTTCGCCCCCAGCAGGTTCAGGAGTCGAGCTGTCACGTCGATGGCACTTCTGCAAGGCATTCTTTGTTGGACCCCAACACCAGTCAGTGACCGTTGAGGGGGCGGCTCGACAGCCTCGTGGTTTTACACTTTTGCACTGCCGATCTTGACTTTGACGTTGCACTTACAAGAGCCGATGTCAGCTGCGCCTCAAGGGTTCAGATCCAGACAGGCAAGTGACGCTCCTTAACACCCCGAGCATGCACAGTGCTCAGGGGAACTGCACTACCCGTCCGCGTCTTCTTGGAAGGCTTTCTTCCCAGGCAAGGGCCTGCTTGGCAGGAAGAACTGGATCAACGCCAGACCCAGTGCTGAGGGAGCCGCCAATCATCAGCTCGTCGGGACTCGAAGGCCTTGCTCCATGCGGAAAGTCGGACAGGGAAGCTCCAGTGTTCGGTCGCGGTCGCGAAGAAATGGTACGAGCCCGAATCCCCAGACGTATGAATCTCCTGCCCCTGTTGTTTGATCTTCCTCCCCTGCCCCCGGTCCTCGTCATGGCTATTGGCGAGTCCTTGCCTTCAGCCTTCAGGTGAGGTCCCTGGCCAGGCTGTAGAGCCACAGGCGCTACCGGAGGAGTTTCTTCGGTGAGAAGAATTACAGATCCCGGCAACAAGACGGAAAATTGTCTCGTTGGATTTTAGTGCGAGCCCTGAGACGGCTCAACGCTAATGCGAGTCTCATGCCGTTGGCTGATATCAACTAACAGAAGGACCAGGCTGAAGGCCAATTGCAGAAAAATTTGCCGAGAATTACTCTGGTCTCTTGGACCGAAGGCCCCGATGATTCCGCGTAAAGCTGGAGGTTTTCAGTCTACTAACGTTGCCTGGAAGAACTAGCCGTTGCGCTGCGCGGTCATATCTCAACTATCGCCGGCAAACAGCACGATCTGTGCTCCACAGACCAGACGCATCATACGGCTTACTGGCGGGGGATTCGCACGCCAAGGGGTTAGATCGACCGGGGAACCACTTAGCGCATTGCCGGCCAGCAAGCCAACCGTTCAGCCGTCGGAGCCGTGGTGGGCTCGGATATCGCACGCGAATGGGGAGCTGCCTGTGGCCCCAGCAGGATGACACTTTGGTGATCCCTGATGCGCAAGAAAAAGACCGAGGAACCTATCAGCCCCTGGCCTTCAATTCTGGCGGACTTGCTTTCAGCTCGAAGCGAGATGGAGAATTTGTAAAAGAGGTAATGGTCCCGAGAAACACCGCCCGTTCGGACTCTCGGCCGGTCAATGTGTGAGGATGGGACCCTTTTTTATTTCTCCGAAGTGGCTTGACCAAGCTTTTCTTGGAGGTCGGGAGGCGAGCATGACGGATATGCACGGACAACGCACAAGAAAACCTGGCTGCTATGCTCGCATAGGTGCAGAACACAATCTTCAACAGCCTCAACAGGCCACCAGAAACCCACGGGTTGCGTCGGATAGAGTAGTCATGCCGGGTCTCTCCGATGCTAGATTTGACATAGTTTGAAATTTCGCGTGACACGTAGCCTTAGATACCAATGCTTTGGGTCATCAATGCAAACCAACCTTGTTGATGGCACGGATGTAACCTCGCATGCCCTCTCGTCTCAGGACAGACAAGTCGTCCGACTGCCAAGAGACCAGGACAGTCGCCTCCTTTTAACATTTGCTGCCGCTGGCTGCTTTCGGCTCGCTCCAAAATTTGCTAGCAGTGGAAGTCTTGACTCTCTTTGACAGCTTCCCCACCCCTTTGCATAAGCCCATGCTACGCTGCCTAGCTCTGGCCGGAAAACGCACCTTTGCAGGAGGATTGGCTTGTGACGGAGCATCCTCCTGAGCGCTTGTCAGGGGAAACGGCGTTCGCCTTTCCCACGCCACATCAAGTCCTGCATGGGAAACGTGGGCTGTGAGACATCCAGAAGCCAAAGGAATTCTAGGCGCAGCAAGTGTCAACTGAGAGCTCTGTCTTGAGCCCGGCACTTTGCCAGTGCGACTCTGTGAGGACCGTCGGACCCCTTCGCGCAGAAGACACGCGATCCCTCCTCATCTTGCTGTCACCCGCTGCCCTCCACCTGCTTTCCCTCTTTATACTTTGCATATCCAACTTGACACAAACCACGTTGTCTCGGTTTTGTGTCTCACCTTTCGTTCCCCATCCGCACGTTTTCGATTCTTCTGTGCATGCCTCGCAGCGTGGCCTGCAGTGTTACCCCCAGTTAGAGTCGGGTCCCCTCCCCACTCTTCGCCACTCTCCTTCATATAATATTTATTTGCTGCCATCTTCGGTCCTCTCTTTCCCCCCTCTATCCCTTTCCCCAATTCGTTAATCAGACCAAATACTTCGACCATGTCTGCGGATTCTGCCGTCGTCGAGAAGCAGCCCATCGAGACGGGCGAGGCTGCCCTTCCGGGGACTCCCAAGACGGATGGCTCTGTCACCGAAGACACCTACGTCGACCCCAAGGCCGAGAGTAGGCTGGTTCGCAAGCTCGACATGGTCATCTACCCGGTATTCTTCGTCATCTACATGATGTCTTTCCTGGATCGCATCAACATCTCCAATGCGCGTATCCAGGGCATGGTTCCCGATCTGGAGCTCACTGGCAACCGCTTCAACATTGCGCTCTTCGTAAGTATTGCGAACAACGCAAGCGGGCTGAAGTTCAAGTGCTAATATCGTATAGGTGTACTATGTCTCGTACATTCTGTTGGAAGTGCCCTCGAACATGATCATCAAAAAACTGCGCCCTTCGATCTACCTGTCCTCCCTCATGTTCGTCTGGGGGATCATCAACATGTGCATGGGCTTCGTGAAGAACTACGGAGAGCTTGTCGGTCTTCGATTCCTCCTCGGTGTGTTTGAGGCTGGTGTCTTGCCTGGCATCATCTACGTCACGTCCATGTACTACAAGCGCCACGAGTTCCAGAAGCGCATGTCTTTCTTCTTCTGCTCCACCGTCGTCGCCGGTGCTTTTGGTGGCCTCCTCGCCTACGCCATCGCCAAAATGGGCGGTGTCAAGGGTCTTGCCGCCTGGCGCTGGATCTTCATCATTGAGGGCGCCGCCACGTCACTGCTCGCCATCGCCGCGGCTTTCCTCGTCATCGACTGGCCTGAGCAGACCAAGTGGCTCAACGCCGAGGAGAAGGAGATCTTGCGCCGCCGCATGCTCGCTGATGTTGGCGACAAGTGCCGCATGGACACCCTCAACAAGTTCTCGTGGAAGCTCATCTACACCGATTACAAGATCTGGCTCAGCGCCTTCATCTACATGGGCATCTCCGTTCCTGGCTTGTCCGGCACCTTCTTCCTGCCCACGATTCTCAACGAGTTCGGCTGGGTTGCCGAGCAGGCTCAGATTCGCACGATCCCCGTCTACGTGTTCGCGGCTGCTTGCATGTTGATTACTGCCTGGGCTTCGGACAAACTTAAGCACCGTTCTTCCTTCATGTACATCGGCACTGGAATGGTCACGCTTGGATACGCCATGCTGCTCGCCCAGGAGGGCAAGTCTCGCGACTACAAGTTCGGTGCCGTCTTCCCCATCTTCGGCGGAGCTTACATGGTCACCCCCATGGCTCTGGCCTGGTTGCAGAACAACTTGTCTGGCCACTGGAAGCGCTCTTTCGGTGCCTCGACCCAGGTCATGATTGGTAACATTGCTGGTATCATCGGCTCCAACATCTTCATCCAGTCCGAGGCCCCTACTTACACCACTGGCTTCGCCGTCGGTCTCGCCTTCATGTGGGTCGGAGGTGGCTGCGCTGCCACCATGGCTTTCCTCATGTGGCGCGAGAACAAGAAGCGCGACGCTGGTGAGCGTGACGACCGCCTCAACTATGACGAGGGCGATCGCATCAACATGGGTGACTACCACCCTAGCTTCAGGTTCACTCTGTAAGCCGTTTGAAGAAAAGTTGCGATGTGTATATTTGGTCGATGCCGTCATGTGGATAGGTTGTTTACAGGTGTATTATGGCAACGGGCTATTGCTTCGGCATGAGTTAAAGAGATGCATGAGCATGATACCACCATCCTTACGGGCTCTTAATACAGTTACCAAATCGTGATCCCTTCCCTTACGGATCGGTTCCGACTCTGTAGTCTTATAAGTTTAATCACAATTGGGGCATCATTCCTTTTCTCTAGATGCCCTGAATCCAAAGACAGTGTCTTCGCCAACAAGTCAATAAAATTTGCTTTGCCGGACCCTTGATCCTTTCCGCCGGCAACCAAACACACGGTATAATCGTCCGCCCACACGTCCCATCGACAGGCCTTCTCCCACGGCTCCCGTCGGACTTACAGACCTCTCAACTCCACCAACAGGACACGCTACCAGAGGCCCTCCCACCACCACCGGCACTGCTTCTCCTTCGACCCACCACGCCTCTCGCTTCGCGAGTTGGACCCCACCCGACCACAAAAGTCTTCGCCAGAGCGTTTAAAAGGCTTGGCAAAGGGAGCCAATTCCTCTCGCACCCGCCAACACCGGAATGACGCCGGACAGGTTTTTCTTGGCTCAGGTACGGCACGAGTGAGGGGTGCTGGACGAAGTGTGCGAACCGCGGTGCGTAGAGAGACCCCCACCGGAGGGGAATAATACGGAGCACATGGCACCTTGACTGGAATAGCTCCTCATGCATGCAACGTGCACCGTAAAAGACCGACACCACTTGCTACTGGTCTGAGCTCGGTGTCGGCGCTCCGAGTCTGGATCCTTTTCTTGCTTCCGGTTCTTGTGAGGACTGCTGGTGTCGTTAGCTTCTATTTCTGAGAGAACATCGAACTCACTGTACTGAGTGGCACTCACAATATTTGCGCCCCCATAAAGCTCTAAATCTCTTGCCTAGCATGGGATACACTGCATCGGAGGCCTTCTTCGAGGCCATCTGGCAGGCGGGTGTTAGCCATGTCTTTGTCAATTTGGGATCTGACCATCCAGCCATCATGGAGGCCATCGTCAAGGGGCAGCGCCTGGGCAAGGATAAGTTTCCACGCATTATTACCTGCCCCAGTGAGGTACGTGTGATTCGAAAGAAAGAAATGAATCGAACGGCTGATGTGGTGATAGATGGTCGCCATGTCCATGGCGGATGGATATGCTCGAGTGACTGGCCAGCCTCAGTGCGTCATTGTGCACGTCGACGTTGGCACTCAGGCCCTGGGAGTGGCCGTTCACAATGCCTCAGTGGGACGGGCACCGGTATTGGTCTTTGCTGGCCTCAGCCCATTCACCCTCGAGGGAGAGATGACTGGATCGAGGACGGAGTTCATCCACTGGCTTCAGGACATCCCAGATCAAAAGGCTATCGTTGGCCAGTACTGCCGATACACAGCTGAGATCAAGACCGGAGTCAACATCAAGCAAATGGTCAACCGTGCCCTTCAATTCGCGACGAGTGACCCGGCTGGGCCGGTATACTTGTGTGCTGCCAGGGAAGTCATGGAGTCCGAGATCGAACCATACTCCTTGAATCAAGACTTGTGGTCTCCAGTCGAGATGGGCGGACTCCCTGACCAGGCAGCCAGCAAGATTGCCAACGCCCTGGCCGGTGCCGAGAAACCTCTGGTTGTGACGGGATACGCGGCTAGGAACCACGACGCACCGTCTGCCCTCGTCGAGCTAGCTGATACGGTGAAGGGCTTGAGAGTCCTCGATGGTGCCGGCAGTGAGATGTCTTTCCCAGGCAACCACCCCGCCTGGTTGAGCATCAAGCAAGGCCAACCCGATTCCAGCATCCCAGAGGCAGACGTCATTGTCGTCTTAAATTGCGATGTCCCGTGGGTGCCGACCTTGTGCAAGCCTCAGGAGACGGCTCGAGTCTTCCACATTGACATCGATCCGTTGAAGCAGGGGATGCCGCTTTTCTACATCCAAGCGGAAGCACGATACCGAGCAGATGCATTAACTTCACTGAGGCAGATTATATCAAAGCTGAAGGACGGCGATGCAGCAGCCAAGCTCGCCACGCGGGACTTAGCTGCGGACGAGACGGCGCGACGAAGGTCATACGAGGCCAAGCTGCAGACTATTGCGGCCATGTCTGAACCCCACTCAGACGGTAGCTTTGGAACCAGCCACCTGAGCAAAATTCTGCGTAGTGTCTGTCCCGAGCAGACAATTTGGGCGGTTGAGGCGGTTACGAACTCGGGCCTCATTCACATGAACGTCAGACCGACGGAGCCCGGGTCTTGGATCAACTGCGGTGGCGGTGGCTTGGGATGGTCTGGAGGCGCCGCGTTAGGCATCAAGCTTGCGACGGATGTTCAGAATGATGGTAAGGGCAAGTTCGTTTGCCAGATTGTGGGTGACGGGACGTACCTGTTCTCCATCCCGGGGAGTGTCTACTGGATCTCAAGGCGGTACAACATTCCCGTCCTGACGATCGTTCTGAACAACAAGGGTAAGCCCGTTCGTCATGCACACATGGAATCGGACCTACTGACACGAATAGGCTGGAACGCGCCGCGAGTGTCTCTTCAGCTCGTCCACCCAGAAGGCGAGGGCTCCAAGGTGTCCAATGAGGACCTCAACATTTCCTTCGCCCCGGTTCCTGATTATTCAGGCATCGCGAAAGCCGCTGGTGCTGGAGATATCCACGCTTTCAAGGTGACAGAGGCAAGTGAGCTCGAGAGTGTATTGAAGGATGCCGTGGCGAAGGTCCAGGCTGGGATGACGGCCGTTGTTGATGCCCGCGTCATTCCCGGCAGCTAGAGAAGTTTCTTACTTCCACTTGGAAAGGTAGAGAAGGACTATAGATCTCATAATGAAGCGTTCATTTATCAAAGAATGGTATCATCTCGTCGAAGTTAACTGACTCAGGGGAGCTAGGTAGATCCACAGAGTAGCGTAATGGGGAACCGGAAACAGGCCTGGACGATGCTCGGTAGATCCTGCGACGGTACTCGGTGGTAAAAATTGGGGTAATAGCCGTCATAGACCTCTTGTGGTCGAATTTGTAATCGATTTGCAGCGTTTGCGTTTCGGATGTGATGGAAAGGGGCCGGCAAAGTCATGCACGCAGATGGAAGCGGTAGCATAATCCCAAAGAAGAGAGCGCACCGCTGCAGCTCAACTGACAGTGAGACGAATCGAACCACTTCAGTCCTTTCGCTCAAGCAAAACCGAGTTCTCCCGTCCACACCATGCGACACCCAGGGAGTAGGGCCTGTCACTTACACGATCCGGACCGAACCCCACACCAAGTCTCGCCGGACCGACGAGATGAGGCGGAGACTCCACTCCGGGGCAAGTGCTTGATCCGGGGTAAGATCAAGTTTGATGGGCAGTAGCCTTGTTTTTTCGCAGGTTTCATTGGCGCGACTGTGGCACCCAGGTTCGGCTCGCTGTCAAAATCGGCATAGCGAGGGTTGGGGAAGCTGTGGGTGGTGGAGTAGTCGTGTGAGTGGCTTTGCTCTCAAGTCTCGGCACTGAAGCACGTAAATGACACAATCATTGAGGGAGTTTTGCCGAGGCTTTAAGTACTCAATGTGATCGGATGCGGTCGAGACTCCTTATGATATGTACCTGCAGTGGTGACTCGACGACCCTCACGACAACGACCATGTCCAGAGTTCGTCTGCAACAAGGCGACTGTTACAGCTCGGACACACACGAACACAGATACTTCCTCGTCAGCGGACGGCTCTCGAACCTAGACCGTGGCGCCCACGCTACTGGCCCCGCCACATGGACGAAGTGCCATTTCTGGAGATATCTGCCCCGGTATTGGGCTGCCGGCCGTGATCTCGGCGATTCTTCAAGCCCCAGTCACGGGCTCCAACTTTGGGAGTGGACACTGCCCTCTTGAACCCTGGGGAAAGGAGTTGACGATCTTCCGCTCGCGGACCGACCACTTTTTGTACACAGCCGGGATGACTTCGTACTCGCGTGGATCGAGAATATATAACCATGTGGCCGCTGCGTGTGTATCCCTAGGAATGCCAAGTAGCAACGCAACCCGTTTCCTTACGACACTTCGATGAATCATACCGCTCGTGCTCCCCGAAAGGCTAAGCAGCCTTCAGAGTCAGAGAACATGTTCCACGTCTGTATGTAGCCCACCAGCAACATGTCCCCTCCCTCCAGTTGAGCTCAATGCTAACCCATCGATCAGTCCAAAGTCAACGGTCAAAGCCACGACCCAGCAAATGTAGTATCGAAAAGACGCAAGAACACCGCAGACCCCGGTCTCCAAAGATTCCCCATGCCTGCATAGAGTGCAAGAGACGCAAGATCCGCTGTGATGGCGGGCATCCATGCAGCAAGTGCGTCTCGCGAGACGTTGGCTCGAGTTGCGCATACGCTAGACAGCGGGAGAGGATACACCCTTCCAAGAAGTATGATACCTTCATTGAAGATCCCACCGGGTGGTGGCTGACATGATCTCAGGAAGCTGGACGGGCTGTCGCGAGCACTAGAAGAGCACCGCACAATTGTCGACCGGCTCTTCCCTGAACACGACCTGGCGGAGCTCCTCTCCCTCCCAAGGCACGACCTCATCGACATTCTGGTTCTCTCAGACCAGGAATCAACTTCAAGAAGAAACCGACGGCAAGGCTCTACTTCTACAGAGGGTTCATGCTACGAGCCAACGCCCATAAGTGGTGCATGGCTACCGTCCGAGCAAGAGTTGGCCTCGGTGGTCACCAGCTGGCTCCCCTCACCGCCGCCAGACCCTTGCTCTCTTGAATGCCAAGATACGAGGCTCGACACGTTTCCGAACATCAATCACATGCCAATGGAATCTTCGTACACGGTCGACGACTACACGTGGACCGCACCCAACCCTCAGCCATTTCTGACAGACGAACAAATCATAGCAGGATGTCCGGGGTGGGGCACAGTGGTGTGAGTTCGAAGGCATTGCGCCTTCTGCTCACAATCATGTATTGAACGATGTGTAAATACAGTACTATCAGGATACAAATATGTACATTCCTCCCCACCGCTTTCGAAGGATCCTCCACCGTCTCGACATCTTCCTTGACCAGGCCCATGTTTCTGATAACACCATCATTGAATGACGCACGGCCACTCCAGCAGACCTCGCAGAGGAAATCAAAAGCCTTCAACTTACTGCTAGAGCCGCCTGCCCACGTCATGTGGCCACCGCCATGGATTACCCAGTTGCATTCCACCTCTTGCAAGACCTTGACAGTCAGAAAGAGACCCCCGCCGCCTATAAAGGCTGTACGATACAGTTTGGGCTTAGCTTAGCTGCGACAAAGGAACAGGATTCTTTTCGTCCGTAAGACTTGTGGGTCAGGTGTACGAACAGCAAAACCCCCTATTAGTGCGCCATCTCGTATAGAACATCATGTAATTACAACACTACCAGGGTATCTATATCTACATCCCTCCCCATCGCCTTCTCAAGTACTCCTGCACCGTCTCTACATCTTCCTGGAAAGTTCTGTGTTTCCTTGCCCCATCCAGCCAGTTCTGGCTTTGCCCCAGTTGTACATTTGACGACCGCTTCCACATTGTCTGACTTCCAATATCCTCAACCTCTGGGGCCGGAGCGGGAACTGAGGGCTTGCGATCATAGCGTGGTTGGAGTTTGGGGCTGCCTGGTTGTTGGGGAGACGGGGCCGGTGCCGGCTGCCACGTCCTAGCGGTGGGCTCAGGGGTAGGCGTCAGCTCAGGGCGGAACCACAGGCCATCCGCTCCAGGCTCGGTGGAATTGCCGGCTTCCGCAACAGGCGAGGGTTCTGCTGTAAGAATGTCTTTTGACATGGAAATCCAGTTTGGACTGACCACCGACAGCTCGGCGGGGGACCAGAGTGAAGTGGCACTCGGCGTCGATGGCAGGTCCTGAGCGACCTTACGAGGGAGAGGTCGCATAGCTAACCCGATCAAAGGCTTTGGGCTAGGAACATCTTGTTGTTGCGTTGAAATAGAGTACCACAGAGTATCTGACCTAGCTGTTGGCAAGGCAGAGGGTGCTTTCCACAAGTTAACCGGGCGTTGGGCTTGAGTCTGCCGCCTCGGAGCGGTAGCATTCATAGTACTCATCCAGTCCGGGCTGACCACAGGCTCCTTCTCCGCGAGCCAAAGCGAAGTGCCATTTGGTGTAGGGGGAAGGTCGCGGCCGGCTTTACGTGCGATAGGCCGCATTGCCAAACCCGTCACTGGCTTTGAGTCTGCGTTATTTTGGCGTTGTGATGGAGCGAACGACCAGAGCGCATCAGATACAGCCTCTGACGAGGCAGAGGGAACCTCCCACAGCTGCTCTTGGTTCTGGGTCTGCTGCGTTACGACCGGATGGCTATCAGCCACAGGATTCCAGAGCAAGGACTCTGAGACTCGTGGGATGGGTGTCTCGCTGGTCCACAGACCCTCCGAGGCAATGCTACCCATCTCATCCTTCCTGGCCTTGGTACGCCGTTCCTCGACCGCAGCATTGAGGTATGCCTCCCAAGATCTTCGATTTGGCTGTCTCAGTCCAAACCCCTTTTCCACGGAGTAATTTTGGGACTTGTTCTTCCACAGCGTCTTCTCTTCCTTTTTCGCCTCCAATGCGGGCTTTGCCTTGGGCTCAACGTCAAGAACCATCGGGATAGTGGCACACTGCGGACTGTCGCAACTCTCCGTCGGGCTCGCCACAACGCTGCTTCTTCTGTTGCCGCTAACGCTGTTCAACCACTCACCACTTACGACCCGAGTTTGGGTCATCAGTCTATCACTCTTAAGAAGACTTGCGATTTCCCAGAGCGTGGTCTCGTCAAAATCGTCGCCGTCGTCCTCTTCATCGTCGAAGTCTGCGAAGTTGTCGCCAACATCCTCCTCATCGGCGTCGTTGAAGAACGAACCTTCGTTGTCGGTACTTCGACAATAGACGGGATCGGGAACGGTGTAGCCCAGGCCGCGACCGGAGGTCATGGTGCCGGGCATGGCGCCGAAGATGGGCGGCGGGACAGCGCCTGTGTGCGACTTCTCGCCCCATGGGAATTGGAAGATTCCCAGAGTATTGTGTTGAATGGAGAGGGGCTTGGGGGATTCGAGGATATCAGGGAGATTCGTCATGCGTTTCGGCCTGCGAGGGGGGCGGACAGTCACGGGCCGTGGCTTGGACCTGGTCTCCGCGAAGTTGGGGGAGTCGGGAGAATCGAGGTCTTCCGGAGAGTCAAAGGAGATGTATGGCACTGGAAGCTCCCAGAGACCCGATGGTTGGGCCTTCTTCGGCTTGCTGCTGGGCACCCAGAGTTGGGTGCTTGCAATCGCCAGTGGTTCCGTGGCCCTGTTGCTGGGCCTGGACGACTTAGCTGGGGAGTTGACTTCTGGTAAAACAAAGGAGACGCTGGCAGATGGGGACCAAAGGCTAGCGTCCTGCTTTAGAATGGTCGGAGACGGCACTTCAGCACGCCACATCGAGACAGGCGAAACTCGCGGCAGAACTACAATCTCGTCCAACATCATTGGAATGTCAGCCTCCTCGTCGGTATCAGGTGGTGTTGGGCTCCCAAGTTGAGCACTGGTAGGATGCGAAACAGTCAAGAGACTCAAGCGGTTACCAGCTTGACTCATCTGAGACTTCCTGTTGGCAGCCTCGATTGATGTGAGGCTCCTTCTTGGATCGCCCAGAAGACCTGAGCCTCGTTGCTCGAGAACCTTAGCCCACAGAGACGGCAGCTGAGTATTTTGAGCGGGAGATGCATTGACAGTTGACAAAGAATCCCTGATGATCGTATGCCGCAGGTTCTGCCAGTTTGATTCTTGCAATCCCATTTCCTTCTCCAGATCAGCCAACAGCGTCATCCTCTGCTCTTGAGCTACCGAACTGGTGCGACTATTTCTCTCCAGCTTCTGAAGCTGCTCCTCGAGCTGGTCCAGGGCATGCTCGGGAGACTCAAGGGGCGAGGGCTCAGTTTCGATAAGAAGGGTCTTGGGAGGCCGGTTGAGAAGGAGAGGGTGGGGTGGTGGTCCACGACGGGATTTGTTAACGGGATTCTGGCGAGAAGAGAATGATGGGAGGGAGGAGCCGAGACGGTTATGATAGGAGTTGTCGACGCTTCCAGCGCGGTTGTGGTGGGCGCCACGTGGGCTCCCTGCGGATTGTTGAACAGTAGCAGTTGCAGAGGCTACCATTGCCGAGGCAAGGCTTGCTTTGGTGGGCTGCGCGACGGTAAATGCATCCTCGCCTTGAACGCTGTCAAAGTCACAGGAGTCTAGCTCCCAGCTATCTCGCGAGCTTTCAGCCTTGGAGGCAAAGGTGTCTTCTAGCGCTTCGTTACTCTCGCTGGGCCGATGCCGGGGAGGTGAAGGAGCTGGAGGTAGGTTATTTCCATGACCAAATGACATGGGAGACTCAGGATATGGCGGAAGCAGGTTCTTCGCGCCCTTGGGCTCTTCCGGAACAGGGGCTTGCTCTTGGCTAGGCATTATCTTCAGAGGCGCAACTGGCATAGGCTCAGCCACAGTCTTAGTCGCTCTGCGAGGGCCACTTGATTTCTCCCCATCTGTCATATTGAAGATGCTTACTGTTCTCACGGAACTCATCGTCGATCGAGCGCTGATGCTGAGCCCCTTCTCCGCCAGGAACGGGGGAGTTGCAGGCAGCGGTATGTCTTTCAGTTCTGGCATTTCAGACACAGACTTCGAACGCCGCTTCCTCGTCGAATCTCCAGATCTCCTCTTAAGCAAAGTCATCTTCTCCTCGACAGTCATACTCCTGATAGTGCTTGGCGAGCCCTGAATTACGGGAGAGCGCTCTGCCGGAATCGGAGGCAGTGGAGGCAGTCCGCTTGGGCTGCCCAATGGTTCCTTGTGCACAATGGACTTCTTGGTACTGATCGAGCCGGTGGACACAGATCGCCTGTGGGTGTTGGGTTTGTGGGTGTAGGAAGTTAGAAAACGCGCGGTTTCAGGCGTCCTGGTGACGGGCCGAGGCCTGTTGAGAACCGACTCACGCACAAGAGCCGGAATCGAAGGTGATGCGGGAAGCGGCTTGTCGATTGGTGTGATAAGTGTAGTGGTGCGGATGGGAGACCGTCCTTGAGACGCCGTATTCGCGAGACCATTGGCAGTGGTATGCGCCCGGCCCCTTTGACGCGGCGCAACGTTGCTGCCAGAAAGGCCAGAAAGAACAGGCAGCGGTGCTGGGCCGGCTGCAGGCTTGCCAGCCAAAGCTGCTTTCACAGCAGCCTCTGCTCTTTGTTTCGGTGAGTCCATCCCGCTCTTGGAGTAGCTTGGAGGGAACAGCGAGAGCTTGTTCTCCGGTTTCGACACCGGACTGTGAGATTCCTCAGCAGTGTTCGCAACAACTGGAATGCGGTTTGGCGAGGTAAAGCCTTGGCCGTTAAACTTGTATGCGGGAGGAGGATCAACATAGACTGTCGAAGCAGTGAGGAAGCTCTTCCTGTCCTTGCACTTCTGGGGTATCGGAGGCGGGGTGCGAGCATCGGTGAACATTAGATCTCTTGGTCGCGAACGTCGGGACTTGACTGATTGAGATCGTCTATGTCTGCCAGTGTTATCAGGCTGTGAGGTTTGCGTCATAGTTGCAATGCTCTTTGCGGCCGGGCTGGTCGAGGGTCGTTCCGCCAGAGCAGGCCCCATTGGCCGTATTGGGGTTTGATCTCTGAGTGGTGAACGCGGAGGAACCTCTGGGGTTGCGGAACCGTCGCTAGAAACATACTCAGGATCTGTTTTTGGTACGGCCAGTAGATCCCAAACGTCTGGCGAATGCTGAGGCTGATCTCGGGGAGAAGGCACGGCGAGATTGGCGACGGTTCGAGGGGTCTTGAGCGGTGGCAGAGGCGGAGGGCTCCGCCTGGAGTACGATTGCTGTTGCAATTGTGATGTTCTCGGAGATCTCTGTCGCATATTCTCGACGCCGGGAGAGAGCTGCGCAGAAGACGTTTTGGAGGCGCCGCCTGACTCAATGATAGGGTCGAGGTTTGTCTTGATGATGGGGATGGCGGCAACGACCTTCCTTTCGCCAACGGTTTGAGACTTTTGCACAAGCTCCTCCGAAGATAGTGTGGATAGCCCACGAGAGCCTACTGAGTGCGATTCAAGGGGCAGAGGATGAGCTGCTCTTCGTTCCTCGTCAGCGCGGGCCGCCGTTTCGAGATCTACTGTTGCGATGCGCTCCAGCGGGTTGGATCCATCGTCTCTCAAGATCGGACCTGAAATAGAGCCCTTCACCACTGGCTTGGATTTCTTCTTCTTCGGCTCCTTGACTTGCTCAGCCGGTGGCGTTGCGAATGCCCTCATATCCAACACCGCTGGCGGTGGCTGTGGCCGCATAGGGGGGAAGAGCTGGCCTTGGATAGGTAATCCTCCAACTCCGCGCTCAGACTGCCCCGGCGCCGGACCGCTGATTGCAGGCAGCTCCCTGCTCTGACCATGCGAATGGCTTCGTGAGTGGCTTCGTGAGTGAGGCGGCGTGACTTCGGTTTGGGTCGTCGATTCGCCTTGCTTCGCATCCGAGTATCGGGTCGGGGGCTGTTGGAAGGCCGCCATTCGCGTGCTGCGCCTATTGTTGCGCACCATGTCGCTGAGTCTGTAGTGACGGGTCGGCGGGCTTCCAAGGGTGATCCGGGAGATCTCGTCAACGCTTTCGAAAAGACGGTCCTTTGCCAGAAAGACGATGATAATGACGACCAAAAGGCCGATGGCTGGAAGGGTAGTTCTGATGGAAAGATTCAAAGACTTCACACCGAGAATCATCGGCGCACTCATCTGCAACCTGGTTAGCCATGTGAGCTCGCGAGAGACCTAGTGCACGTACAGCAGTCCAGAGGCCGGCGCCCCCGACGGCGATAAGCAGCACCTTGCTCCTCTTCCTCTCCTCTGAACCCTTCTTAGTGTTGTCCCCGACCACCGTGAGCTTCGCAAGCAGAATGAAGAAGATAATCGCATCAACGCCCAGCAGCGATACTCCCAATGGCATAACCATGGTCGAAGTCACGCAGACAGGTTGGAAGTCAGGCCTCTGGAACCCAACAAAAACACCCCCAAGAACGAATCGGCAGACAACCGCGAACTGCGGTACAAAGGTGGTCCACGATAGTCTGACGCCCCCGTTCATCCCCCATAGAAGAAACTGTTGAAATGCTGAACGAGCGAGTTGGTCGAAGGCGGCACCAAACGTGACGGTGACCTGACATCCTGAAGGTGCCTCGTTGTTCAAGGAAACGAAGTCGATGATGGCCCAAAGAGCTGATGACGATAGGAAAATGACGAGGACCAGCCTCAGGCTGTCTTGAAAGATGGGCGGGCCGCTAGCCTTGAGGCAGAGAAAGGCGGCAGCGCACGCCGCTTCGGCCACGATGCCACTGAATCCATGTAAGCACGCAGCCTGGCCAAGTAAGAGCAGAACCTACAATGCGAACGCGGCGATCAAGGGCTGCGTTTGCGCCATGACGGCAAATGGCCGCCCACACAGGCAAGACGCAACAAAACGAAAAGAGTGAAGGACAGAGAAGTGAAGACCCAGTCAATGGGTCGGAGGAAGACAAAGTAAAGATATTATCAACAACAAAAAGAGAGTCCCATGTCTAGCGGTACCATTCGAGCCACGACGCTGTCGCCTCGCCCTGTGAGTGAAAGACTGAGGCCATCGCGAACCGGTCGAGAGCGAAGAGGTCGAGGGCCATGCTGCGACCAATTCTAGCAATCGCCTTCCTTCCAGGGCTTCTGGAGGACCGTTACAGATTCGTCTGCATTTGACGTCGAGAATCGAGCTTGGCAGGCGTCGTGATTGGGCCGATGCCACATCTCTCAGGCCTAGGAGGCTGGGCGCTTGGGTGTGAAACTCGAGGCGTCGGAGAATCCGGTCCTGATTCCTCCCTGCTGCGGCCTCTCACTTGAGACGTCGCTCGAGACTTGATCGGGCCTGAGGCCGCGCAAAGGCCCACCAAAGCTGCTCACGTGGTCAATCGAGGTTGAAAGGTGCCGTGGCGGCCATCCGTGGCAGTTTCGCTTCTTGCAAATCGATTCGCATTCGAGGGTTTTGAGTAACACCCATGCCGTGGAAGGCGATGTGTATGTGCGAGTGCCAACTGCCTACCCTAGAGACATGGTTTAGGAACACAAGAAAGAACTCCTTATCCTTGACGCCTAATCTTCATTTCAGGTCAAGAAGCTCTGTCATATTTGTGAAAGTAGTTTGAGAGTCCATGTTCATTCATATCCGTCTCGCCTAGGATTTTGATTCCGGATAATGACAGCACAACAACGTCTTTAGGTTAGCAACGACCGAAACCCCCCACCTTGTGTTTCCTGTCACCCAGAACACGTTGTGCTGGCATACCCAAAATCTTGCGTCCCATCGACAGTGCCAAGTTAAGCTCGGGCGTGCATCCACTACCCAAAACTGCAATCCTTAACACCAGAAGGATGTAGTCATAATCGGCCGACGACTTACACCGTCATATCCGGACGATTCGCGCATGCCACCATCGGCTCGGCTCCGATCCGAAGCCCAGTTCGCACTTACACGCAGACATCAACGGGACATCATGGCAATCACCCCCCCCCCCCCCCCCCCAAAACGAGTCATCCCATTTCGCAATGTCTTTCCTCGCGTAACATGCAGCATGAGTCGAAACCGAGCAGAGCCTCGAATGGAAGCTCCGCCGTGGATCTCATGCGAAGTCCTGCAGGTCCGGGCCGGTGTCTTCTGGGTGAAGCACGGCACCCCACACGGGAGGCGTCCAATCGTCGCGATGGCGTTGGTCACGGGAGAGGCCTAAGGAGGGAAGGCTTGTACGCTTATCGTATTCCTCGAGGGCTCTTGTAGCTGCGCGGAGTATGATCCTCGATTGGGTTGTGTGAATCATTTGGCTACAACACGCCGTTTACGCTGGCAGTAGACAACTAGTCAGACTACAAATAGACCGCAGCATCACCTGCTTCTTACTGGATTGACAACTCAGCCAATTTGTTCTGAATTGGAGAAGCTACACAATATCAAACCTCCACAATGGGTCGCTACGAACTCGAATATCCCAAGGACGCGAACAACACCGTCAAACGTCATGATGAACGCGGTCAGGCTCACTTTCCACTTTCCCACCTATGCAGTCATCACCCAGCTACCCGGACACCGTACTAACACCTCCCAGCAAGCTACGCCCTCAAGTCCATTCACTCACTGATCAACACCTCGCCTATTCTCCACATATCCTTCAACACCCCGTCATCCCCCTTTCCCTTCACCCTCCCCATGCTCGGCCAGATGGGCTCCTTCTCCCGACCGTCAGCCTCCGAGTCCGACCCGCTGGACCTCTACGTCCACGGGTACGTCTCCTCGCGCCTCATGAATCTCGGCCGCGGCAGCGAGGGTGAGGGCCTGCCCGTGAGCGTCTGCGCCAGCCACGTCGATGGCCTCGTCCTGGCCATGAGCTCCTTCAACCACTCGTACAACTACCGCTCTGCGCTGCTCTTCGGCCACGCGCAGCTCGTCGAGGACGACGAGGAGAAGCTGTACGCCATGGAGTTGATTACGAATGGCGTGGTGCCTGATCGTTGGGGCCATACCAGGCTGCCTATCATGAAGTCAGAGTTGCAGAGCACGAGCCTGCTTAGAATCAGTATAGTGAGTGGAAGTGCGAAGGTGAGGGACGGCAATGCAAGTGATGATAGGCATGATATGGAGAATGACGAGTTGAGGGATGGAATGTGGACGGGCACGCTGCCTGTTTATCAGCAGATCGGGGAGCCTATTCCAAGTGCCTATTCGAAAGTTGGTGTGCCAGAGCATGTTAAAGGTTTTGTGGAGGAATTCAACAAAGAGAGCATGGGGCACGCTGTAAAGGTTGCTCAGGTAAAGAAGGAATAGCGTTATTTACGATAGGGGCTGGCTTCCATCCAAGGAAAATGTATCCAAAGAGATGAGTAGATGTTCACCACAGCTCCCAAATCTTGGGCGGCAACACAGTCCGCATAATAGCCCAATGTCCCCTCGCAGTGGTGACATGCCACTCCTCCATCGTTTCCGTTTCGTTACTCCTCAACAACCGCCCCTCGTCCTCCCCGCTCCCATCCTTCAGGAAGTCCAGCTGTTGAATCTCATGCTGTGGCTGCAGGAACATCTGTCTCGCCCTGCTCATCAAGAAATCCTCCGGCACCGCAGGCCTAAATACGAGAGGGGAGTTGCTCTTGGTGCAGAAGATGACCATGTTGGTAAAGTCGGCGTCTTCGCCGGACAGGTTTGGGTCCGGAGGGGATTCGCGGAAAATGCGGCAGGTTGGAAAGACGGTCAGGATGGTGCGGACAACGATGCGGGGGGCCGGGAGGGAGAAGTCGCCAGCGTAGTTGATTGCAATGACGCCGTTGGGTTTAAGAAGGTCGCTTAGCCCCTGCAGGAACTCCAAAGTGAAGAGATTGATGGGCTCGGCACCGCCAGTGAAAACATCGTGGACGATGTAGTCGTACGTTTTCTTCTCTTCGACCAGCCCCGCTGTGTACTTGACGGCATCCGCAATGACAGGTGGGTTATTCTCCTTGAGGTCGAAATACTTTGCCGCGAATTCGTGAACAACTGGATCGATCTCAACAACAGTCGTATCGATTCCATGCTCGACGAAAGCAGAGGGCGTCGTGCCAATACCCAAGCCACTGTTCATGTTAGTCTCTGTTCCTCTTCAAAGCTTTAGGGTGCTCACATGATCAATGCCTCAGCAGAGGCATCCTCGATCTTATCCGCCGTTTCGATCAATCTCACTGCCTCCAACATAGCAAAGACGCCATAGATTGGTTCCTGAACTTTCTTTCCTTGAATCACCACCCATTGACCACCAAGCAAGCTGTGGTCGCACCTCATCACGCGGAAGCCCCGTTCCAGGCTTTCAATAACAGACATATACCCCGTCACAGACTCCTTTCGTTCGAGCAGACTCCACTTCTCGGCAAGGAGGGTGTTGTTGAGCGCCGTGTCGGCATAAGGGGTCATGACATGTGTGTTGAGCACACTGGTATGTAACAACGCTGGAATAGCCAATGCGAGCCATTTCGAAGGCGCAAGCGCGGCGTAAAGTGCTGCCAGTATGACTTCGACGCCCATGCGGGTGAAGACAAACATCGTTCCAACGCGTTTAAACAACATCCGGCCCATTTCCATCTCCATCAGTTTGAACACACCCCACGATCCCAGACCGGGTGCTGCATCTGAGATGAAGGCGGGGAGCTTCTCAAATTTGACACCCTCAAGCTCGTTTGCGGCAACTGCAGCACTCAACATTGCCAAAGGACCCAAAGTCACAGCCTCCGTAACGATGGGTCCCCACAGCGCCCCCAACTTCTCACTCTGAGGGAACAAGAAGTACTGAGCCAGGGGCATGTACGCCATCACAACAGGCAAAAGCTGATCCGTGTTCATTCCCCCAGGGAGGATATTTCTCAGAAACAAGTTCCCTGCCCAACCTAGAAAGGTGCCGCCCATGAGGACCTTTGCGTGGTGCACCGCACTGGGAATCCCGCCGTATACGGGCGAGAGCGTCATGAGCGAGACATTGCTCGCAACGCCGAGTAGAGTGAAAACAAAAATGACTTTCCCATATCTCGGACCCTCGGCCGCCGAAGCGTCGGTCTGGGCTTGGGAGGCGAGAGATTTGAGTTCGGCGGTGTACTGGCTGGTGAGATCCTGGCCGTCCTGCGAGCCGCCGGTGGTTGCTGACGCTTTGGCGCCCTTGGTCGGCTTTTTGGGTGGCATCTCGACGCGATTACCGAAAAGAGGGAGTGTGGGAAGGGAGAGGTCAGGTGAGAAAAGTGAGAAAGTCTTCAATGGCCAGCATTGAAGAATGGATCCCCTGGATTGGGAAAGACGGAGGTCTGAAACCGACGAGGACAGATGTGACATGTTTCGCAGGGGGGAAGTAAAGTGTGGCTGGTGGAGTCCTGCCAAGCCACTCGCGTGTGTCACCAGCCACGTCTTGATTGCACGTCAGAGCCAAGGCCAGGATATCCAAGAGCAGTTGGCACCGGCGCCAGTGATTGTATTGTCCACCGTCCAAAATCGTCAAAGTCGTCAAGGACGTGAGTACCGAGTCTATCCAAGCCAGATCAATCACTACACTTTAACCCTAAAATCAATGCATCCGCTGCGTCGTCATCCATAATCTCTCACCACGCGATATAGCGTGTTTCTGAACACATGTAAACCCGGAATCCAAATCCGACTCCAAGAGGAAAGACCCTGCAGTGTGCATTCGCCCCTCATATTCATCATCAATGCATCCTCTGAGGATAGTCATCCATCTCTTCATCGTCGCTGCTGTACCTGGTGCTCCTCGGGCTCTGCACTCCGCTCACATCTGCGCTGTGGATACGGCTGCTGTAGGTGTCAATGATACTACCTGGCCCGGAAAATGAGCCTGGTCCAGAAGGGCCGCCAAACTCGGCCGTGCTACCGCTTCTGCTCATTGATGGCTTCTCGGGGAGCTGCTTCAGCAGGCCGGTTGAGATGTCCAGCATCGTCATCGCAAACACTGTCAAGCCTCGCCCCTCGCCTGGTTTGGCACTGACAGACAGTGTCCAGCGATACTCGGCAAGGCGTCGCCGGTACCACTCCGCCTCCTCCCGTCCTGGCGATGTCGCCCACAGCAGAGACCCAAATGTGCCGATCAAAGCAAAGTTGGTCTTGGATGCGAAGTACCAGAAAGACCTCAAGTGATTTGGCCCAAGTCGGTTGACGAAATCCATGGCGGAGATCAAACGAGCCTTTGCGGCACTCCTGCAGATGTTTTGCACGTAAGGGTCCGTTGAGGACGCAGTCGCCGCCAGAGACCGGATGATGCGTCTGTGCAGGGTGATCTCGGTTGCAAAATAGGCCAGGTGGAGGTAGCCTATGCTGGTGAAGCGATGTAATGGGACAGATACTGTCGAGTAAGATGATGAGGTCGAGTCGATCCTGATGTTGTTCGGCAGGTTGCTGTACCAGTCCTTCAGCTTTAGTTGGATTGGCTTCGCCAGCGAAAGCACCATCTGAGTGCCTTGAGGCCCGGCTTCGCTCACGCTCTGCATCGCGTTGAGGGTGTAAAAGGTCTCTAGGATCTCGGATAGGATTTCTGAAAGCTGTACGGCCCGGGTGAAGACCAGTCGACCGCGCTCGATGTCTTGCTTCTGCTCGACATCATCCTCATCCCATTCAACATCGGGAAAGTCGTTCGACGTCAAATTTTGGACGGCCCAGTTCGACGCGAAGATGTGCGACGGCCTCCCGTGAACCAACGAGCCCCACTTGTCCTGCATGTATAATGCCCAAGCGAGACGTTTTCGTAAGCCCTTCTCCCACGGGGGAATCTTCCACGTCGAGCAATCGAGGTGGAGGCCAAGCTCTTGTGAGATGGCTACCAACTGCGCCGTCGGGGCCCATTGGTCGCCCTCGGGTCGCTGCGACAGTAGAAGTCCCGCTTGTACGGTGGACAACTTCGGTCTGTACATGGCATCGGCCAAGGTAGTGCGGATCAGACGTTCAAGCTCCCTGACATCGGGGCGAGGCAATCGCGCTAGCTCCTCATCGTGTTCCCACCAGTTGATGGCGAGAATGTACACCGCCGCGAGGATGGGTGGCGAGAACTCTCGATACGAGCGCTCATACTTCTCCAGAAAGACATGCTTCTGTATGATGGGAAATCCCGGATGCACAATCTTGAAGTACAGGTCGATTAGTCTCCGCCCGTGGGGAGCGACGAGGGACTCAATGTCATCTGAGTCCTGTGAGAGGTGCTCGTAGCCAGGTGTGTTGTTGTCTGGGAGCATCAAGAAGGTCTCGTCGTCGCTGACTTTGCGCAGCGTGCCACGTGATAGCAGACTCTCGTCCTGAGGATCAAAGGAAGAAAGGTTAATGAGAGACGGTTCAAAGTCAGTAGTGGGGCCGATGTACTGGCTGAATCGATCGTCCTGAAGGCCCAGCGTCCTCTTGAGCATGGTAGGACCGCCAACGTTGGCCATGTCCTCGAGGAAAGAGGAACTGGCTGCAGTGCTCGAGAGGCTTGAATTGTGGTTTCTTCTCCTAGAAGAGACGCCGGGGGAGCTGCAAGACCAATCACATGTTAGCCACGGAGCCCAAGATGCCAGACATATGCGGGCAGGGATGGGCGGGAACCTTTCGCGTGGAGTGAACTATGCAAATGGGGTAGGGAGGATAGTGTGTGCATTGGCTAGGGAGTAGCCGTTGGGTAAGGGAATAACAAAGTTACGGACCTCTTCTTGTCGCTTATCTCGGGAGTGTCACCGTTGAGCTTCCTCTTCCGGGACTGGGGACTCGATGATAGGGAGCAGTCAGCCGCGTTGACTTGGCAAGAGATGCAGCCCTCGTCGTCTTCGCTGGGGATACACCTGGTGCCGGCGTAGCGGCAGGCCCGGCAGGGAGGTAACGACTGCCCGTTACTGGGTGTAGGAGCCGATGCTGAAACAGAGTCTCTCGCATGCAGGCTGGACGGTCCAATCTCAAACCGACGGAAGCTCTCTGGCTGGCGAGGTGCGGCTGAATCCGGCCGAGGTGCCAGTGGTTTCGGAGCAATAGGTATGGGGGCGGTCCTCTGGACCGAGTTGTTGTTATGGGTCATGATGGCCGGGACGCAAAGGGTCGATACTGCCTAAGTACTGTAGAGCGCGCCCGGACAAGGTTCCTATCCCCAGTCTTTGCCGCAGCTAGGATGGTCAGGACCAGGCTGCTCACCAGGCCGTGATTGGACTCTCCGGATTTCCCGATGGTCGTTGGCCGTTGTCAGCGACGACGACCCTGGTTATCGACCACGCCCCACGCGACAGTGACGCAAGAGCAGATATGCTGAGCTGCTGCTTGTACTGCTTCTGTAGTGCCACAATGCAAGCTCCAACGATACGGAAGCAACGCTGTTGAGCCCGGAATGGACCTTGCCCACTGGAGAACGGTCCCCGTCTGCAATAGCAGGCTGCTGTGCAGGTGGCCGCTGCAGCAGCGTGGCCTGAAGTCACCTGTGGTGGCCTCTGAGCGTGGCGTACCAAGCCGGTGGTTGATAAGAAAGCAGGAGATGGAGCCAATGGCGGGGGGCCGTTGGATAGCTCTGATGGATAAAAGTGGCCCAGAGTATGCCAGATTGCAGGAAATGGGGTTGCTAGCGGGCGCAGATCGGAAATTCAGGACCTACGCCGTGGGACGAGAAGTCCAAGGGCAAAGATAGATAAAGCAACGCCGCCGGAGTGGTCGAGGGAGCTGGGACGAGGATGCAGTGGGTGGATGGATCGTACGGACGAAACAGGAGGGTATGTGAATCCTCAGGTAACAACGGCGGCGAGGACGAGATAAGAGTGCGTTATCGGCGTCATTGGTGCCCGGTGGGATTGATAAGTCGGGCGGTTGCGATGATTGATAGGTACGATAATGTAGCCTCGAGCTGATAGGGAAGTGCCCCTGCGAGATGATTGGGAATATTAATAAGAAGAACAGCCGGGCGCCCCCATCTGTCGGGTTCCGAAGCTGGGTCTGGCGTCAAACGACCGGGCTTACTGCAGACAGGAGGATGATGCGCGCCAGCAGAAGAGAAGGGCGGGAGAGAGGGAGAGGGAGAGGGATGAAGAATCAAAGTTGAGACGACGGGTGCCAAGGTGGTTTTGTGACGGCGTCAGGTACTGTAGATGGGAACCAGGTCCGCGAACGGGAGGCCAGAAGGGGGAGAAACAGGAGAATACCAGTGACTCCGGATGGGACCCTCAGTAACTCCGTAGCAGCGAGCTTATGGAAGGGTCGGAGTGAGTGCGCAGAAAGCATGTGCTCGACTACCGTGTCTGCACTCGCAACAAGCGCAACGCTGCCCTGCCAGCACCAGCACTGGCGCTGGTGCTGGTGCTGACTTGCCGGGTCGATTTTAGGCTCGCGCCTCCATCGGCTCGGATTGGCAATGCTGCATCTCCAATGCCAGTGGTTGGTTGGCTGACTCCAGCATCCAGCCTCCAGGATCCAGGACTCCGTCATGTAGCCCACTATAAGCCCCTCGGTGGTCCACTGGACCCTTCCCCTACTTTCCCCATCCGGCAGCGCATCTGGAAACGTGTTTCCCCAAAGGCCCGCGACTCAGGGAGCTGCTCGCTTGGCCCAAGACTTTGAGTTTGCGCCTCGCGGCCTACTTCATCAGTGTCGCAGAGGCCATGCTCGGCGTGCTGGGCCTCACCACGACCGCCGGCCCCAGGAAGCGAAGCGGTGAAGGAGATTGATGAGAGGGATTTTGCGACAAGCGCCTCAACCGTTGCCCAAAGCGAAAAGACGGTCCGTCTGCCGTTTCGGCGTCATCGCACTGCACCGATCAGGGTCCTTTGCGCGTCATCAGCCAAAGGGAGGCTTGCTTCCAGGGGACCACATCGTCGAAAAAGCCAAGGACGTGTGCAGCCTTATCTATCTCCCGCCGGTAAGGAGATAGAAATACATAATAGATATAAGCTAACAAGGACCGCACCAGATAAGTGACTGAGCCGCGCTGTGGTACTTGAACGGCCGCGGCAGTGTGGTTGTGCAAGGAGGTACCTGGCCGGCGTTCTGAGGCTTCGCTTGAAAGCCAGTGGCAGGGTCCCAGTGGCTGGCCATTTGGTAATGGAAAAGCATCGGTGCATGGGGCCGGCAATTCGTAACGTAATGGCGTTCTTGGGAGCCGAGTCATTTTGCATCCGCCGTGCGGCTAAATCTAAGCGGCGGAACATCGCTCGCTCGCGGATCATTATCGTGAGCCTTCCGTCATCGGGCCTTTAACGGTCCAGCCAGGACTTCACCATCTTTTTTGGTGCTGGGCGAGTTTGACAGGCGACGGTTAGAGCATGTGCTGATGCAAGATGAAGGAATGATGGAGATGGTGTGGAGAAGACGATCGCCGCCCCCAGCCGGCGTATAACCGGCGCTGCTCCCCGATATCGTCACGTGCTTCGAGGACACTCCTAGCAACACTACCAGGACTTGCCAGTGAGCACCTCGCTCACATCAAGCTGATCTCTGAGGTCATATGAACATGGGCAACTGCATAGAAGACTGAGCTGCCACCCCAAGCTGCCAGCACTCTGCGACATTTCCCCCAACCCGAAGAGTTCTCGACTCTGGGGACGCAGCAAGCCAAGAGCACCCCAGCTTCAGCATGACACCACCAGCGCCCGCTGCGTCGTGTGGTGTGACACGAGCTCGGCCAATTTTGCGAGCATCTTGAAAGTGTCGACCACACATCGACGCCCGCCCAACCCCAGTATGACTCTACATGACCGGCACCCTGACTGCAGAGTTCCGTCTCCTCAAGCAGCCTGGTACCCATGTTCGTGTGGGATATGCACCCCACACCGACTTCTCGCCGTCCCTTCGTGGGGGCCTCAGACGACCTCCTCCTGTCTTGGGTGATGCCGAGCAAGATCGTCACGGCCAGCGGCCAAGGGCCAAAACAGCCAATATCAAAAACTTATGCTAGCATAACATGACGCTGACGCGCTCATGACACTCTGCATCTCTGCGCGTCCGGCCGGCGCCGAGCGTCCAAGTCGGTTTACAACACTCAAGGGCGTTTGGATCGGCGAGGGCTACAGTGGTGAACCTTTCTTGTCTTTTGTCTTGGTTGAAATTTGTAGGACTCTATGAGATGCGCCGTCTCCGACACCAGTTCCCATGCCGACGGCTCATTCGCTACTCCACTGACGGCGTTCTGCGGTCGCCTCATGGGAACAGCCAAACATGGCCCCGACAAACCATGTGAGGAAATCGGACGAATCACTCTGCACAGACGACGTCCGTGCGACTTCCGTGTCACCTACAGATCGAAGGTTGAGAGCTCTTTAGTCCGGACATGTGTCGGTATTTACGTTGAAGGGCGCGGCGCTCCTCGTTTCAGTATCTCAGCTCTCCCGTGTCCAAGTCATACACCTCTCCTCATACAGCTCGGTAGGGTCGTCAGAACCACGAGCTGGAAGCATCAGGTCGAGGCTCTGCCTTATCTGAAAGCCGAGTCTCTCATAGAAAGTCACCGCGTTCATGGTGCTTTCGAGGATGACAGTCAAGCCATCCAGTGATGCACGCTCCTGAACTTGTCGCAGCAATTTCGACGCTGCCCCTTTTCCTGCAAAGTCGGGCTTCGTGCACAGAAAAGTCACGTCTGGAATCCTCAGCTAGCCATTCAAGACAGGTCGGCTCGGGCTGTTGAACTTACGGTAAAATGGCTTGTCCCCCATCACGCTGTCCCTTACCCTCTGCGTGAGCGCACTATATGAATCGAGATATTTGACCCGACAGCTCGCAGGCCACTGCTCTTCCTGGGCAGGCTCGGACGAGTCTTGCTCCGCAGGACGATGAACGAGCCACTTCACGAAACTCGCGATCTCCCCAGTTGCTTCATCTCGAGCGACCAGGATACCTTTCCCCAAGTCTTGCGTGTGCTCGACCGTGTCCTTGGCCAGCCAGTTGCGGAGAAACGCTAGGCTCTCGGGGTTGGGGAATTGGGCATGTAGGAGAAGGTTGTCCTCCATGGCTCGGAGGTGCACATCGGCAATGTCTTCCGCATCGCCCGCGGTTCCTGGCTCGATACGAAGCGCCATGCTGATGAATTCCAGTCCTTCCGGCTTCTTTATGCTGAAGCGAGGTCGTGAAACCCACCAGCGAGACAATTTTATCCAATAGCCCTCTGGGCAGCCAATCATGTGACCGTGCAGCATGGACGTCTAGCAGCATCTCCTCAGACGGATGAGACCTACAAAGGAAGCAGATGTCTTTGGCAAGACCTTATCTGACCGGTAAAGTGCATCGCGGTCCGTCGCATGTTTTGAAACCGAATTCACCCCTGCGAAGAACATCCGGAAAAATCGCCTGCCGCGTAATAGCACCCTGTGCCCCGAATGACGGTCCCTTCGTCAGGGACGTCCACTCGGGAGGCGCAGCGCTCACGAGCAAGCTCGATAGGCTTACAAATACGGCAACAGTCCAGGAGGACAGCTGCTGCGGGAACGGCTGGAGCTGCTAAGGCAGGTCTGACCACTCTCGACTCCTGCGACGAGGCGCTCAGACATTCGCTCCCTCGTGGAGCTCGTGTGATAGACGAAAGGCTTATCGCAGCGTTGACGAGAACGTCTCCGGAACGAGTTATTGAGATGGTCTATCTGCTCGGTAACCTCTGTTTTCATGGCAACATACCCGTACCAAAGCCATTGCAGAACTCTTTCTTTCCGAAGGAGGTCCATTGTCGAGGGATAGCCAACAATACAACATGAACATGTCTTCTTGTCGACCAGATGCAGCTGTCCTAATGGACTCCAAGGGATGGCCGATCCAGCTCTTCTCAAGCATGGACAATCACCTAGTGCTTCTCTGCTGCTATCACTAGCCTTCGGCTCGACATACCGAAGTCCGGCAGCTCGTCCTCTGTGCGCGCCGAGGTTACAGCCACATCTTCGATGTCAACCTTCAATCCCGGTACACTTTCTAACGCTATGCGATCTCCGTTCTTCTACACATTGTCAGACACTCGGTGGAAGCTGGAAAGGCGGGGACTGACCTTTACGATGGACACTTCAAGTGTTGAAGCAATGGACTGGACGGTGTTTTCAGGAGAAAATCGAAGCATTTGAGCTTTCGCAAGCGCATCTTCGAGAGGAAATCCGCCATGGATTGTACCAGTGTGGGGTTGCTCCATCACTACAAAGTCCCCAGCTTTGTGACCACCAACGTACAGTTCTACGACGCACGGCCTATCAAGCTCCGTCACGTCTACCTCAATGTTGGCGAAGTACTTGGTGGTTGTGGCATTCCCACCGCGCTTCGCAAGTCTTCTCAACTCGGCGTCCGCAGGACCATACAACTGATTGATAAGCCTAGTCGCCGCTTGTCGCATTTGAGCTGGCGATTTATCCCAGTACTCTAAACCGTCATATGAGTAACCAAAATCCTGGATGCTTTGCATCGATCGCGTCGTGTGAAAGTCGCCGTTCGCTTTCTTGAAGGGGTTGAGTGGCGAGTCTGGGCCGATGGTAGTGCCCTCAGGCGACGAGTAACGCGAGCCCCCGGAATACGGAACGTCGAATGTGCTGTGGTTTGGCGAAATGAATTGCCAGTACGCCCAAAGTCGATCGATGTTTGTGTGATGAAGCATACTGCAACTTGTTAGCAGGTCGCCAAAGACCTTGGGTATGGTGCGCGCCGCGCAACTCACAACAATGGGTCGAAAGCAGAGAAATCGGACGTCAGGAACTGGCCACCACATGCACCGTCCCAGTGGATGCCGTTATGGATCTGTTCCAGGCTAATACCACTGTCGCCTGTCGAAGCAAAGTCATCAAAGTCCTTTGCGTGGCTGAAGCAGTCGTACTGGGCATGTCAGCTAATGGGCTCAGCAGAGAAGCGTGGAACTTACGATCCATCGTTTGTAGGGACGTGCGGCGATCTTCTCGTTTGCAGAATCGGGGTAACTCTCTGGGGACGAGCACCGGTAGATCTGAGTGCGATTATCCGAGTCGAAGTCACCGTACTCCCCGTCTAAAGCTGCTTTGGGGAATCTAAACGTTCGCAACGGGTTGTCGATCTCCTCCTGTTTGAGATTATCGCCGTCAGGGAGATTTATCGTGAGCTTCTCGGGAACAGTGGCGGATGGAACCTTCGCGTCGACACCCCAATCCCAAAATGGCGATCGCAAGTCCTCTGCGGCTCGAGTGTATTGGTAGCGATATCGCTGCGGATATCCGAGGGCTATTCGCTTCGCATGATCGACAAGGGTTTGCTAAAGGCAATGAGACGAGAGTTTCAGTGCCTACCGGGACGACATACCTCGTAAATCAAGACGAAAGGGCGATGCCATGGTAAGAAGAGTTTCTCCTGTTGGTTGGTTAGCATAGCCGAGTGGCTAGGAGCGCAGTTTGCTCACGCCATGCGGGCAATAACCCTGCCACCCGTCGGTCTTCTTTGAGCCGCCATCATTCCATTCTATGTAAGGTTTTCCGTGGATGCCTTCTGTTGTCAGCACAGGAAATTTCGAGGGCGTTTGAAAAGCCTTACCCATCAGCTGGAAATATGACAATGGATCGGAGTGGTCTTCGCCATGCATTGCCACCATGGCGCGCACGTACAAATCCCTGTATGTCGTCAATTTCGTTCCACCATCGGTCATAGTCAAATTATGAGAGCTTACCACTGCGCTCCGCCCGTTGATTCGAGCTCGTTGATGTCCTTCCTCAAGGGAACGCCGTCTGAACTTGGATTTACTCGAATCCCAACAACAGCCGCCGGATCTTGTCCGATTACAGCTCGAGCAAGGGCGAGAAATGTCAGTTGACCGAGGAGTTGAGGCAACATTTCGAAAGGACGAACTGAACACTTTTCGTTGATGCTCCTGTACGCCTCTCAAGAAAGATGTGCTTCCATTTGCTTCTTATGGGCGCGAAGAGAAGATATTGACATCGGAATCGAGGCAACGCTCGGATATGACGGGCCGAAGGTATTGTTATACCATCCGCGTTGGTCAATCACTGCTGCATGGCCATGCGGTCAGTTGACGCCCCTCACGCGCTCTCCCTCATACCCTACTTT
This sequence comes from Sordariomycetes sp. S80-01Y, assembly GCA_037042185.1. Lineage (NCBI taxonomy): Eukaryota > Fungi > Ascomycota > Sordariomycetes > Sordariomycetes sp. S80-01Y. The sequence continues at coordinate 1,974,913 of JAXQJY010000027.1, read as the reverse complement.
GGTGCTGCGAGAGTAAGAGGTATTCCAGGGATCACGTCCCGAGGTTACATGACCAGTGCCACGGAGAATGGCTAATATCGCTCTCGGGACAGCGGCAGCCCCTTGGAGGATGACGATCATGGACGGAAGCCCGTATTTTTTACGGCCCGGGGCGATAGATGGCGCCGCCGAGCACGGAAAGATGTCAGCCAATGGCGCCGGGAGCGCGGGCTATTGAAGCTGAGGGCGAAGTTTGAGGTGCTAGGTAAGATGCTATTGATGCGAGGATGTGGTACCTGCACGCTATGCACAGGCCATGACGACTAGAGGACAACGAGGAGCCGCGTGCTCTTCTGCAGCAGGGAAGTGGCTCTTACCGCCTTGGTGGAGGTATCTGCTACTGAAGGAAAGTACTCCTGGCTTATTCTCAACACGGGATTTGTCCTTAGCAGCCGGTGCTATTCTTGGAACAATGTCGTTTGTTCATCCTCAGTCCTATCGGGTCTCTCGCTCTGTACTCGTCCGGGCCGGACTCATATCGGCAGCTTGCATCAAGCCACCTGTTGATCCCCCGCCTTTCCCAAGAAGCCTATGCCACCATCAGCTCTGCTATATTTTCCACATGAGGGAAACAGAGCGTCAGTATAATGACGCCACCGGCAGATGCGAAGAAAGGACGCTGGTCACACCGTCATATCTCCTCGCAGGGCAACGGTGACGTACGACCTTGATTGAACGTTGGCGTGGCTGTCAAACGTTCCACGGCTTTCGGCGGGATGCGACAGGCTACGGCATGGCATCTTCTGTTCGCCAGAGCTTCTCACCGCCAACTGCCCGACTGCTTCCCAAATCAAACGTCAATCGTAGCTGGACGAGAGCAGTACCAAAGGGCACGCCGCCGCTCGCATTACCAAGATTGGTTTACTATCGTGGTGACAGCTGAAATACCTTGATTGTGGGAGTCTAGAGCAAGATCAGAACCGGAAAATCAAGGCCTGATGGGAAACAAACGCGACTTGTGGCGTTGATCCGCGCTCAGGATCACCGCGGCATCTCCGGCACCGCACGCCTTGGATTCCGGTCCAACGATGCTGCGGGCACACGAGTTGAGAGGAGACGTGGCTGATGTGTGTAATCGTATGGTTGCATGGCCAGGGTTCTAGCGGTATGTTATCCCAGACGCCGGGCTTGATGCACGGTTGACGGACCTGCGTCCGTGAATAAAGCGCATCTCATGGATAATGCGGCCGACCACGTTCTCGCCTGTATGATTTACCAGCATGATTAATTCGTTGACTTTCGTTGACTTTGCGGTCGACTTTGCGAGATGATCTCAAATCACAAAGGCTGGATGCTTACGTGTAACTCAGAAAAGGGGCCGAATAAGGGGTCTGAACTGAAAACACACGAGAGTCAAGATGTGAAGCGTAAAGAAGCAATAGAGATTCAAATCAAGCTGTGCAGTAGCTCAATTCAACAATTTTCTTACAACAATAATCATTGCCCCAATGCAGCTTGACCCCGTCGTACAAAAGCGCCTCTCAAGAAGCCAGACTCCTTTTTCCGTCCTCGCGCCATGCTTTCCTCGACGCCGTGCGACATGTCGTTATCGTGTATTGACCGCCGCATTGAAATGTTACGGCGCCGGACACCTCGTATGATCGACCATCAACGCCACTGTGAGGAATCGATAGTCCCTCGGCCCATGGTGTGCCGGTGAACGTCGCAGCGCCCTATTCCACAATATTACTCTTGATCGACGGGATCATCGACCCCCAACAAATGCTTCGACTTTTAAAGTAAGCGACTATGAAAATTTTGGAAAGTGCCTGCCAAACACAACAACAGATCGAGGTCGTGCGACCTTGATGTCCGTTCCGGATACGAAACTCCTCAAGCAGTGAACCCCGACTGTCCTACAGCGTCTTCTCCAGCAACATGAGGTCTCTGAATCCCTCTTTCCACCTCAGTGCTTGCTCTGCGTTGGGTTTTGGGAGGGGGCTCCGCGCGTAACCTCCATACCCCGTCCACGCTAGTAGACCAGCTTTCGTCCCCACGACGCCTCCCTGAATAGCGGCCCAATCGCCATTTGACACAGTATCTTGCAGTTCTTGTGCCTCTGACAGGTTTCCATTCCTGTATAATTCCATTGTCCTGAGGCATGCTTTAGGAGCGAGGTTCGCCAGCCCAGCTAGAATTCCGTGACCGCCTGCCGCGAGTGTTTGGACGAGGAAGTCGGCAGAGCCACCTAGGACGAGGAATTCGGGGCGTCCAGGGTTGTAGGCCTTCGTGCGGCGGCGCGTTGCTGAGGCCACACGGTTCAGCTTTCCAGTGTTTCCGCAAGTGAGCTTCACGCCCACGATGTTGGGATGCTGCGCCAACTTGATGATGACGTCCGACGACAGATCAACGCCGTTTGCGCCTCCAGGGAAATTGTAAATGAGTATCGGTATCGGTGAGCTATCCGCCACCGTAGTGAAGTAGTCCAATATAGTCTCAGACGCTGGAGCAAACAAAGTAGCGTAATATGATGGAGGGAGCACCAGCGCGTAGTCACCCCCGGCCTCATAGGCTTCACGGCAGTACTGGAGTGTCTCGCGTGTGCTCTGACCACCGCATCCAACAATTATGGGCATATTAGAAAATCCGTTCTCATTGAGAGCTCTCCGAGTTGTCGCCGTCGTTAGCTGGCGCTCCACGTGGGTCAAGTGTACAGCTTCGCCATTTGAGCCCTGCGTAGCCAAGCCAGTGACCCCTGAGCGGGCGAGTCGCACAACATGCTGCGCGATGGTTGATGTATCAACATCCTCGGTATCTGGGGTAAAGAAACACATGGTAGGGACGTAGACTCCAGGCACTAGAGGCCGAGTCACTTGGAAATCATCGATTGAGACGCCATCGAGGAGGCTGTTCAGGGACAGATCAGAGCCGATAGACGTCGTATCGGGAATCTGTAAGCCCGAGCGACTTCGAGCTGCTAGGGCGTTGAGTCCAGTCGAGTAGCTTCCCGCAGGGGATGGAGCATCGTTATGGGGCGCCATCAGTGATGTCGTTTGGTGGTCGTTCCGAAACAGGTGTTGTATGGAAGTCCTCGTCAAGCTTGGGGGCGAGTGTACTTGAAGAATGTCCGAAGGGTAACGGAAGTGGAGGTTGGATAGCAAGAATTAGTGAGGAGCGAGAGAGAGAGAGAGAGAGAGGAAATGCGATGCTGGGAAGATTCGATGGAAGTGAAGGGGCTACAATATCTGAGCCAGGGAGACCATGAGAGTCTTATATGAGCAGGCGACTGGGACAGCAAGGATATCAACTTTTCTTTTGCTCCCACGACTCGGCTAGGCTGACGGCAGTGAGGTGGCGTGGATATAGAAAGCATGCTTGCCACTGCTGGTACGGAAGACCGTACAAGTGGAGCGCCCAATATAACTTGGGGCTGTGACTTGCGATAGCTTCGCTCGGGAGGGCCTCCGAAACCCACAGGCACGCCCAAGTTGGCGGGATCCGAGGAAATCTGAAAGTTGGCTGGGGTGTCTCTAAGGCAGGGGCAAGTGCTGGTTGCATCAAGGATTGACACCAGGGCCAGGGCTCACCGCTACCGCGGATCGGAGTCGTCGGGGGCTGAGCATCTCGCACAGTGCGCCGCCTCCTCAGTAAGGGGCTGTCTTTCGAATAGTATTCGCCGATGAGGAGAAGCTGGAGACGAAGGGAAGGAGAGCGTCCAGAGAGATCGGCTGCTCGATGGGGACGCGGCGTCAGGGATCTCGGACCCAGACCAGAGGAGTGTGGGGGTTAGCGCGACAGTACATGGGTGACCTGTCATACCGTTGTCTGCATTTGGGCCTGGGCGATTGGGAATCGCCAGAGTGGTTTGTATTGTCCAAGAACTTTTTGAGTCCCGTGGCCTCTGCCAGCTGACCCCCAGTGGGCACTCTCGCCGTGATTTGCCCAATACGTGTTGGCACTGATCAGGTCTTGGTGCATGGTTGCCGGTGGTTTGCAGGAGTCCACCTCGATTCTCGTACACGAGTAGTAGAGATATTGCAACACGTACAGCTGGGTGACGCACTCGACGCAACTCGGTGTCGAATCCGAGCGGTTGCGGCCTCTCTTGTAAGCCCCCCCAAGGATCGCAGACGGGCAGCGCACTCTGACTGTGTCCGGCGTGCATCTTGGCAGAAAGAGGGAGGTTTACGCTCAGAAGCTCAAGACAAGAAGCCTGCGAACTCTCAATAGCGGCATCGCGATGCCAATTGACATATGTCAGGAACCTTGGCATTATTGGTCCCTTGCAAACTGCGGCCTCTGCAAAATTCAGGCGTGTTGGAGTCGCAAGCATCCCTTGTCTGTCGTCTGCATTTCGTTTACTGGCTTGGCTTTCATGGTACGACACCCCCACTGTGATGATACACGACGTCTGCCTCATCCATGCTCAGCTCTACCAAGCAGCTTCCTTACGACGAAAGTGCCGAAGCTTTGTGAGTATAGCGGTGAGCTCAATTCTCCGAAGAACTTAACGTCGGGCTCATTTGAATTCTGAAAGGTGGCCATGTGACTGAGGCCGCGCATGGACGGGTACCCATGCATTCAGGCAAGGCGTCGCAACCAGCGTCCGAGCCAGACCAAGACATCTCGTGACCCTTAAGTAGCAATTATTCTCGGGCTGAGCTGACAATTCCATAAGGGCTTCAGCGTCCTCGGCCGCGCTGGTGCTGAGTACTGCCTCGGGAGTCGTCTTGGGGGCAGCCCACACGTAGCTGATGGGCGAGACCCCGCGAATGATGCATCTCTGACGGGCGTCGGGTTCCACCATCCCTACGGGCTTCGGTCCTGGATCTTCACACTGTGTCGAGCTGTCAGTGAATCCTGGCCCTGCGTGAGCCGAGGGCAATCGACAGGCTCGACGCGTCCCAACGCAGAAGAGAGCGCGCATCGGCAAGAAGAAGAACACTTGTTGCGCCCATGCTTGAGAGTTCGCCGCTTCGTATATCGTACGTAAGAGAAAAGGGGCGTGTCGTCTACTGCGCATAGTGTAAAAGGTTGGGAGTGTTTTGGGTAAATCTCGAATACTCTGCCACTCCGCGCGCGCCAGACGGAGGTGTGTGGAGGCGAGGAGGCACCGGAGGGGGGCGTGGTTGGTGCTCCCCCTTCCCCGGATTTCCCCTTCCCTCGAGGTCACGGTAAGGACATTGATGACAGGCCATTCAAACATCACCTTTTCCTTAAGCCTTAGCACCCTCAGGTACCGATACTACCCAGGGTGTATTTGGGCTTGGACTGTACAGCGGCGGCTTCTGCACCCCCGCCCATTCTGAAAGCGGAAAGAGAAATTAGATTAGTGTTACAGTAGATGGCCTGTATTAATTCAATGCTGCTTCAGACTTCGCTTGCTCTTCTTGCTACTACTCAATACTAGCAGTCAGTAGTTGGGTCCACGCTACGTGTCTACTATTCCGTCCCATGACAGTCCCACGACGATGCACCCGCTGGGTCGTTTGTGGCCAAGCCTGTAACTTTCAACGTTTATCGTTAAAAAGATATGGCCAGAACGCCTCGCGTGGACTTGGAAAGATGTCTTCAGTGCTTGCGGCGTTGCTGGAATCTCAAGACAGCGACGGTCATACATCGAAGCTTCCCGTGCCAGCGACATAAAGGTGCCAACAACGTTCCTATCTAGGTTCTCACGGGATATCCGTCTTATCGCCGCCACTTCCGAATGGCCCTCGGGTCTTAAACATGGAGACAACCTCAGCAAAACCCACGCCCTTTGCCTTGATGCAATCGCCCTCGTAGGTGAAGCTAACATGCTGCTTACCACCACTACTTCAGCTACAATTTCAAACTGTTCGGCCCAAGGAAGTATTCGAGCACCCTAAAAGACGTAGGAACCCAAACTCGAGCCTGAGCCTAGGCACCCAGACATTTGCAGTAATTGAGTGAACTAGCCGTTGGAATGATTGGCGATATTATCCAATCAGACGAAACGTGATCCATAGCTGGCGTCGGGAATCTGGCATTATGGGGAAGAACAACTAGGTACCCTCGAACTCGTAATAACCGCATATTAGCTGTCGCCCTTCCCATCAACACTAGCCAGGCTGAAGCTATCGAGGCTGATCGACACGCCATGATGCTGCGGCTCATGCATGCTTCATCTCTCAGTTGCTACATAGGCATAGCGTATGGCGAAGCTTACTATGCGGTCGATTTGGATTGTTGGCGCTGGGTATGCGGCGCACATGGTCTAGAGGATTGGGTGGTCCGCTTTGGCAGGACTGGAAAGCCAGGACTTGGCTCAGTGATGGCAACGATGATGCCCTAATCGCGACTTGAGGGATGATCTACCTGACATGCTCTCGATGTTCAAGTGGTCTGAGCGTCTCTCTAATTACAAGAAATGAGAACGCAATCCTCTCTTATCATCAGCCAATACAGGTACGTCACACCCTAAGAGGCTCCGTGCTCACGGGACATTGGTTGGAGGCTGAGTTGTCAAGAGAGGTACAAGACCAATGAAGCCAACGAGAGCCGTTCTGCTCAAGAGTCCTTCAAGTTCTTCAAGAATCGTTCATCCGGACAGAATGCGCAAGTGGAGGCAAAAGAAGAACCCTCATGCGTTCTACAAACAGACACGAGACAGTGGCTCGGAGCGCGCTGACCATGTGGGGTTTCTTGGAGAATATGGGGTATGGGGTCGGCAGCGCTCGGGCAAGGCTATTTGCTGATTCGCCCGCGTAGCAATTCAGGCAGTGTCGAGGCAAAGATCGGCGAGTTTGGCCATTCTGATTGGATCGCGTGGGTAATTCGCGAAGGGCCAAGGCAACCGTCAACAGAACCTCCCGATGCGCTGTAGATCGCCGCGCAGCAGTTCTTCGCGAGATGTCCCGTTCTCCGAGACAACGACTAGTAATATAGTCGAGTCTATGCAGGAACTATGTCCTCAAAGCTGTCCATCCTTCCACGTGGTTCACAGGAAGAGACAGACGAACCCATCGAGAAACCCGGAGGAGTTGACTGGTCACACCTGTGTACTGCGTATTCGACCGGGGAAGTCCCGTCCTTGCCGATGCCGTTCTCCCATCCACCTCCCGCGACTTGAGCCTGCGGCTAATTAATAGCTGAAGTCAGACGCTTGACGACTGCTTGCAAGTACAAGTGGCTTGCCTCATGCGCCGGTCTCTATCTCTGTACTAGGTTGAGTTGTTAGCAGCTCGTCGGTTGCGACTCGGTACCGAGGGCTGCTTGACGCCAAGTCTGGGACGGGCCGGACTGGCTTCGTCCTGGGCACTCATCAAAGACCGGCAAACTGTACCTCGGAGGATTCCAGTCTCGGCACCCAAGAGGCCCCGTCCTCTCTTTATTCCCGGCGCGTGTTAGGCCGTGGAACGGCCGTCAGCGTCGTCAGTCGCTGCGCTTTAGGCTAAATGAGGCTCGGGAGCCTGGTTCGCTCCCGATGAGTGGGTGGCTAAACTACCACCGTATTACCTACCCCGACCACGATGATTCTATGATGAAGTTATAAAATATATGAGGACGGGCTTCCCCGCCCGAGAAATGGTAACCCCCTATCGATAGTAATCGCTGCACTTGAAGCAAGTAAAGAGCCATCAACATGTCTCCAGTCGACTCGGGAGCCGGCTTGTCGGCCAGACGAGCTCAGTTCGCCGGTCCAGCCGGTGTCAAGGGTATCATTCAGAATGGCAAGACCACACTTATCGCGACATTCGCTGCCCTTGGCGGTTTTGTGTATGGATGTAAGTTCCTCCGGGTCGGCGAAGAAGAGAAAGGAGGAAAGGGTTGAAAGCAGAAGAGGGGATAGAACCTGGGCTGCCCGAGATCTCTGCTGACCCTTTCTGAAGATAATCAAGGAATGTTCGGTCAAATCCTGACAATGTACTCCTTCACGTCCCGCGTAAGAACAAACATACTCGTGGATGCTGCTCCGCGTCAGTTACTGATGGTTGATCGCAGATGGAGCCATGGTACAGCGGGACCACCGGTACGCGCCAGGCTTTGCTAACGGCCATCCTCGAGCTCGGTGCCTGGATCGGCGCCTTGATCAACGGATACCTGGCCGATGCTGTCGGACGCCGCGTAACCGTCGTAATTGCGTGCGCTATCTTCACGGTTGGTGTCATCGTCCAGGCCTGTGCTATGGATAAGGACTACGTGCTCGGTGGCCGCTTCGTCACCGGTATTGGCGTCGGTGCGTTCAGCATGTTGGTTCCTTTGTAAGTCCTCGCAGCTTTGGGTTGTCGCTGGCTTCGACTGACACTTACAAGGTACAACGCTGAGCTCGCTCCGCCTGAGGTTCGTGGAGCCCTCGTGGCGCTTCAGCAGCTCGCCATCACCTTTGGTATCATGATTTCCTACTGTGAGTGCTCTTCTCGGCTCCTTTCATCGTCTTCATGTCTGTTCACGGGAACTGTCGTTGACTTTGGGTTCCAGGGATCGGCTATGGCACCAACTTCATCGGAGGTACGGGCGAGGGCCAGTCCGACGCCGCCTGGTTGATTCCCATCTGCATTCAACTGTTGCCCTCGACCATCCTAGCTATAGGAATGGTGGCCTTCATGCCTCAAAGCCCCCGACACCTGATGAACCGCAACCGCGATCAAGAGTGTTTGGAGACCTTGGCGCGTCTCCGCAGCACCACCACAGACGATATCAAGGTCCGCATTGAGTACCTGGAGATCATGGCCCTGCGCGACTTCGAACGCATGCGCTTGGCCGAAAAGTTCCCACAATACCAGGACGGAAGCTTCAAGAGCAACTTCATGATTGGGTTCCACGATTATATGTCCCTTGTCACCGACGGGGCTCTCCGAAGGCGCACAGTCGTCGCAATCTTGACGATGGTGTTCCAACAGTGGAATGGTGTACGTATAATGCAGTAGGCTCTTTGGGTAAGCATGCTAACAAGGAAATCAGGTTAATGCGATCCTTTACTACGCTCCGTTCATCTTCAATGGTTTGGGTCTCGGTGGGACAACCACCTCCCTGCTCGCTACAGGTGTCGTCGGTGTCGTCATGTTCCTAGCCACCATACCCGCCGTCCTCTTCGTCGACAACTTCGGTCGTAAGACCATCCTGATTGCTGGTGGCATTGGTATGGCCTGTTCTCACTTCATCGTTGCCGCCATTACAGCTTCCTTTAGCGATAACTGGGAGGCCCACCGAGGTGCCGGCTGGGCAGCTGTCGTCTTCGTCTGGATCTACGCCATATGTTTCGGATTTTCGTGGGGACCCGTAGCTTGGATCATTATCAGCGAGGTGTTCCCTCTGGGCATGAGGGCCAAGGGTGTCAGCCTCGGTGGACAGTCCAACTGGCTCAACAACGTGGGTAGCCCCGGACTCTTCTCAGCCCTAACGTTCGCTAACCTCGAGGCCTTTCACAGTTTGGCGTGGCAATGGCTACATCGCCCTTCCTTGCATCCAGCCAATACGGCGCATTTGTACGTTTTCCCCCTTTGCGCGGGCACATGTGGACTTCGTTTCACATGCGCCCCTGCCTCTGTCAACGTCACTAATACCCGGCTAGATTTTCTTCGGAGTGGTGACGACCATCGGCTCCGTCTACGTATACTTCTGCGTCCCGGAGACCAAGGGTAGGACCCTCGAGGAGATGGATGAGCTCTTCGGCACGGCCGGCCTCTCCGCGGCTGATGTGACACGCAAGGAGAACATCGAGAGACAGGTTGGCCTCACTGCTCTGCTGAGCGGAGAGGACACATCTACTTCCCACGAGAAGGCCGATTCGGGTGAGAAGCTCAGCTCCTGATGGGAGGGGGCACCAAGGCGTCTACCCTTGAGATGAGGTACTCGTATAGTGGGCCTAAGGATGTACGCCCGACCGGCCACATGCGGTACTAATACCAAAGGCTTAAGGGGCTTGATAGGGATGGCCTAAGGTGTGAAACTGAGCTTCGAACGCTGGGGTCGTCGGATTGAGGAATTGAGTCCCTGTAAAATATCGTGAAATTGACTCCCTTCTTTGATTGAACCTTCTGTCGACAGTCGTGACTTCTTGGAGTCTTACAGTGTAAGTGACTTCTGAAACACCGTAGACTGACCGTCCAAGGCAGAAGAAAAGCTGGAGGCTCGCTTGGCTCATCCGCGTCACGCGACTGGCCAGGTGCCAGGGCAGACGAACAGTTGACGCGCATCATGGTCGGGGTCCCTCTAGCAAATGCTTGACAATCTCGTCGCGAAACGTGGGGGTCACGTTCAACGCTGTTCATCGCCGCCGCCAGGCACCAGATCACTGACAATCTCCCCCCTGACGTTCTTCTTGGCTCGCTGGGCTCTGTTCCGATAAACGCTGGGCCATTCTCACTGTAGGAGGCACTGTCTGGGTTGGCGCACGCAAAGGCTTGGCTCAGGTCCGACAGATTGGCCTGGAACTGCGGTTTCCAACTGGTTTGGACAGGCAGACATTGGCGGACGAAAGTTTCCGTGTTACGCCGCAGTGACGTGAATCCAACCGAGGCCACGCGGCGGCACTCCTCTACGGATGATCCAATCTTCACCTGAGGAGAGGAAAATCTTTCTGCATGTCCCGATTCCGAGCCGTCAATGTACCTAGCTTTGGAGTAGGCGGTCAATGTAACCCCCACAGTCCACTTCCGCGCCGTGACCCGGCATGTCATTGCGGAATATCCCAGCGGAATGGGTATCGATCTCTGATTACACCTCCTGCTGCGCTTACGGCGGGCTTTCAAGCACAGGACCACACGTTCTCACTGGTCCGAGCCGACTCGGACTGTCGTGACCAAGTTGCGTGTCCCTGCTCCCAGAACGACGCGAACGGGCCTTAGCCGACTTAATTGGCTGCACCTCTAACAATAGAAACAGGTTTGGATGCCAATCACTGGATCATGCTTCGAATTCGAGAACTTAAGCGATGTGAGGCGGAATCTTCTGTTGGGCTTGTCCAGCACTTCCCGGAGTTGCTCAGACCTACGCTACCTACTCGCCCACCAGCTGCCAGCCGGCCAAGGACCGAAAGATCTTCGCAATCTGCACCCCAACGTCGCATCATGGTGCTGGCCATGTGAGGACAGTGCTGCGCACGGACTGGCCTTCTCCAACAACGCTCGACTTCCCCTCATCGCCCCAGCCGCGCCATCATCATGCACCCCAAGATGCAGCTTGCTACGCAAGCGAGTGTTGGAGCACACCACCTTGCTGTTGGGCTGACCTGCACCGGGGACAGACATTCCAGCTTTTGTCAAAGCGGGAGCCCTGCTTTATGATTGATGGAACAACTGCGCCTCAGAGCCATGATTCTGGAGAAGGCAATCCTCAGCATCGTGACCCGCCCCCCTCCCTCTGTTCGAAGCCGCGCCTACTTGGACATTGGACATTACCACTCGTTTCCAGCTTTGCAGCTTAGCCAATAGACACCCTCCGAGAATATTGACCATTAGTCAAAACGATGCTGCCCACTGCAGTGCGACCTCGGACAACGCGCCCCCTTCATCAGTGGCTTGGAAGATCGCTTCTTTTAGCCACTCCTGCCAGGCTCGCTTCCCTTTAGCCACCTTATGCCGCATGAAGCCGACCAGGCGTAGCAAACAACGCCTTTAGACCTCTCGAAATCTGTGAACCGACACGGGAGGGAGGGCCATCAGCTCGAAATCCATCGTGTCTGCCAAGGAAGTGCCAGTTCGCGACTTCGAGACCTGCAGCATGTCTTGCTTGAAAGGCCTTGGCGCTGGCCTGACCCCAGCATTTCCCCAGGTTTGGTGAGTCATGATTGCAACCGTTTAGACGGTATGCCATGTAACCATGACGCGGTCCGGGAAGAGCGCAGCGACTTTGCTGCATGGTCTCCCGGCTGGAGTCTAGTTCCACGCCAACTTCGTGTCAAGATGGTATGTCGGGTCCGGTCGCGGCTTGACCGACCAGTACACACACCCCTCCCCCTTTTCTGTTGTGGTCAGAGGTTTTGATGCACTTCAGAGGAGCAAGTGGGACGGAATGAAGGCCAGCTGGCCGTGATCATGTTCAACGCCTATGCCGAATGCACAATGCCCAATGTCAATATCCCAGTGCTACTTCACAATAACAAGTTCGTCGTCGTCATCATCATCGTCGAGGGTGACCATTTTCTCGTTCAGCTCTGCACCCAAGCTCTCCCTGCCCGCTTCACGTATGCCCTTCTCCGTCACAAAGCGAGTCTTCTTCCGCACAGGAGGCTGTGTCTCCGCCTCAGTTTCGTTGCGAAGCTTCTCGCCCTCACGCATGCGTGCGAGTTTGTCCCTTAATCCGCCACCCCAGCCAAACGCGGTACTTGAACTAGACTTGCCGATGGTCGAGCCCGCGTTTGAGCTATCGGGCCGCTTACGCTTAATAGACCCAAGATGAATCTGGCGGTCTCGACTTGAGAGGTCCAAAGATTTGAGGGCCGCTTGGTGGCGGGCCTCACGTTCGGCGAGAGCGTCGCTTGGGTCTGCGCCTGTGGCTTGACTCGAATTGGTGCTCGAGCCCAAGTGCTTGCCATTCTTGGATCCAGCACGCTTCATGTACTCCTTTCCGGCGGCGCTGCCCGTGCTGCCGAGCTTTCTAGCAATCTCGCGCTCCTGTTCTTCCTTGGCCAGCTTCTTCCTCAGTAGCTCCTCTCTCTGCTTTGTGTCTGCAAAGCCTTTGCCGTCGATCAAGTCAGACGAACTCATCGACTTGGATATGTACCATTTCGTCTTCGCCTCCCAGTCGTAATGATTGTCGTGATTCTTCTGCTTCCAGTAATCATCAGTGGATCCGGAGGGTTTGCCTTTCTTGGCGAAGTACTCCTCAGGCGGAAGCCACTTGGACCCCTTTTGGTTTCTCTGGGAGTTTGAGCCAAAGGCGAATCCTGCAGAGCCGGCACTTGACGCAATCTCTACTCTTTGGCCCCGGGTTTTCCGAAGCGCCTCGTTGGTGTGAAATTCGCAGAATTCGGTTCGCTTTTTGTTGATCCAGGTGTTGCATGTACTGCCATCCTTCTTGATGGACTTGCAGTATCCCAGGTCTCGAGCGTTTCCGATCTCGATAATTGTGTCCTCGTCCGAGTTGATGACAAGACTAAATCGCCCGGTATCCTGCCGCCCGGCTGGTGGCGGCATAACATTCGGGTTGAGGATAGCCACGACTGTTGCTTCTGTGAGCTTCCAGAACCGCTCGAAGCCAGTGTTGAAGAGGAACAGATCGACCTCGTACTCCAAGTCGCAGACACTCATAACCATGTATTTGCCCCGGTCCTCATTCGACTCCCCCTTCTTGTTTGTACCAGGCTTGTGAGCTCGCGGTTCTGACTTTTTGGCCACGATACCCATGACGACTATGTCTTGCTCGACATCTGGTAATGAGAAATCTGGGGCTTTGACATCCCGGAGCAGATCTTTGATGGTCATGATCTTCTTGCCGGCAACATTTCGTGCTAATGTCCGTTGTGGCAGATGCCGGCGTGATAGATGTATACTCGAGAAAGGCTCGAAGCCCTCGCCATCTTGCAAGCTTGCTGACCCTCCATTATCCCCATTCGAGCCACCTAGTCGACCACTCGGCGCCGTTTTGCTGCGCTTCAACGCCCCGCCTTCGAAGTCTTTCGAGAGAACCTCTTCTCGGCTGAATACTGGTGCAGCAAGCTTGTCTTCGGAGATCCTTACGCCAGTCTTCTTGAAATCTTCCATCTCGTCTTTGCCGATTCCAAATCCCTTCGAACGAGCCTTCTCCGCCCTTGCTCGTTTCTCGGCAGCCTCAGTCTCTTCCTCTCGCTTCCGCGCCAGCCTCTCACTGAATGTCAACGGTCGATTTGGCGGCGCACCTGACGCAGGCGCTTCGGAGTTGCGTGAAGTTCGCAGGAATGGCTCGTGTTGTACTGTAGATGCCCTAATATGAGGTGCGCGCTTCAAAGAGATGTCCTTTGCTTTGAGGCCCTTGTCAATGCCAAGCTGGACCCGCCTCGGTGATGTTGGATCTAGTATCTTCGGCCCTTGCTTCACGGGCGAAGCAGGAACCTGGACGCTCGGTTCTGTACCAGGCCTGACATTCTCATCCCTTGCGCGTCTCGGAGACGCAATCTGGTCATTCAAGGCTTTGGAACTTGCTATGGCTGATGAGTTCCCTGATGGGGAAGCCGAAGACACCTTTGCCTTCTGCAACTTCTTCAACCTAAGCCTAGCCTGCAACTCCTGGAGCTTCAACTGCAGTGTTTCTTCGTCATCGTCGTCGTCAAGTTCTAAGTCATCTCCCGGCGGTGCTCGTCTCGAGGCTCGGGGGGAGGGCGAGGGCGAGGTTCGGGAGAGTATCTCTCGGTATTTCTTGCGGCCGCTGGGAGATGAGAGCAGGGCTTGTTGGGGTGATTGGGGCGGCCATTGATTATCATGTCCTGTAGGAGCGTGAGTCGCAATCGGTCCGAGAAGCCATTGAGCGGCCTTACCTTGCGGCATTGTCGCTTAGATCGATGACGCAGACCGCACGAGGTCGTCGTCGGGTGTGGCCAGAGGATCTGTCCCAACCTGGGCACAGTCCAGGAAGGCGGGGGCGGTCGCAGTATCAAGGACCGCCAAATATGGCTCTGACGATCGAAAACGAATCCTGGTAAGAATTTTGAAGTCCGGTTGTAAGGCTGACAAGGCTCCCTCTGTGCCAACAGTGTGATGTGGATGTCAGTGGCGGTCGGGGTTGAACCGCTGCCAAGTCTGAAACCCAACCCAACGCGCTTTACGCGTCTGAAATCGCGTGTCTGCAGAGTCCAGCCGTCTTCCTCTCTGGAGCACTAAGCGAATATCAACTCCCCTTCACATACGAAGACCACAATTTAATACTGACCTTTTAGGATCTTGGATTTGAGCTGCTATCGCGATTAGCAACTTTTTGTATCCCATTGGAATAACCAATTCGACGCAATCGCAGCCAACCACCACAATGCCGCGCACACGCGCCTCTAAACCCGCCGCGAGCGACTCTCCCGATACCCAGTCCACCACCAAATCCTCTTCATCATCAAAGATCACATTACCGCCATGCACCTCCTCGCCACCGAAAGTATTCATCCTCCCGAAAGCCGCGAGCAAGGAGGCCAGGATCTACACCCTCCCACATCCACGACATGGCAAACCCTCGCGCTACCTCGTCTGTCCCGAAACAGGGTTCTACGAATTCACAAAGTTTACCGCGCCAAAAGATGATACCCGAAGCTGGATGCTTGAAACTCTCGCGAGAGACGGTAGAGGGAGGGAGGCGCAGGTCGCTTCCAGCCCGGACATGTTTGTCGCAACGGCTATGGATCCGTTATTCTTAGTGATCCCAGCGTTGGTGGGAAGCACTGTTGGGCGAGCGGGCGAGGAACAGAAGAGTCTGTTTCTGACAAGTGAAGACTATTTTGATAAGTTGCCGGAGGAGTATTCACACCTGAACGAGATCCTACGCCTAGAGAAACCACGCTCGTTGCTGGAGAGGAGGATGGCCGCAGTCTGCGATACTGTTGAAGCGGGCGACGAGAGCATGTACCGGTTGAACAAGACCAGACTTGTTTCGGCGTGTTTGCAGAAGGCGAAAATCCTGGCTGAAGGGGATAGTTTCCCTTCGAGTTTGGAGAAGCAGTTCGTCACCAAGGCGCTTCAAGCACCGGTTCTGAATCAGAAGCGCTCCGTCAAGCCAAAAGCCCTCGAGAAGGAGAACTTGCCGCCGAATGAGAGTTTCGAGTCTGGCACATCGACCCCGCCGACGGAAAGCAACGACTCACAGTCGACAACAGCAATCGCCGAGACAGCAGCAACATCTATTGTCGAGGAGGGGTCGGAGGTCGTCGAAGCCATGACAGCCTCGCCGGAAATCATCACTCTGCAAAAACTCCGCGTATCATTCGAATTGATATGCGAACGTCTCATCTCCCCAACCACAACCGCTTGGCTCAAGGAAGAGCTCTTTGCCCAAACCAACTTCGGCCCCCTGGACGAATACCTCGCGGCAGTCACCAAGCTTCGCGCTGAAGCAGTGTCATCGAGATCAATGGGCGACTACTCCCGAAAACACATGCGTGACGAAGACGACGATGAGGCTAGAGAGGCCAAGAGGAGGAAGGCGGACGAGGAGAAGAAGCGCAAGGCTGGTGAGTCGAGGGGGGTCAGGGATTTGAAGAAGGTCAACACGAGTGGGATGATGAAGTTGAGTGCGTTCTTTAAGAAGAAGTAGCGAAGGGGTAATACATTGTCATGACACGTTCACTCATGGGTATCTTGGGTCTATGTACAGTTGACGCGGGGATTGGCCTTCATCGCGTGCCTCGTCCACGTCCACGCGTGGAGCCAAGCCCTCTCCCGATCTGTGATCCAGCGCGGCTACTAGCCCCCGTACTCGTGGTATTATCACTCGCGTAGCTCGAATTCGCACCAGGCCCTGCCCGAGCGATTGAGCTTGCCCGGGCGCGACTAGCACTTGCTCTCGTCCCGCGTACCGTCGGCGCACCGCGCGTTGTCCTCGTTGCCCTAGTCCTGGTGGCCGGAGCCCCAAGCCTCTGCCTCTCAGCCTCCTCCTCCCTCCGTCGAGCGAGCTCTTCTCTTCGCTGTGCTTCTTCAGCTGCTCTCCGCTCGGCAGCTTGTTGCCTGCGCGAGGCTTCGGCTTCCTGCTCGGCCATATCTTCCGTTGCGCCCCTCCAGCCTGGGTGGAGAATGAGACGTTGGTTGTGCTCGGTCTGAGAGAGTATGCGCGTCCACGTGTTCAGGAGTGTTGACGCATGGTTCACCGTCTGTCCGACCGTCTGGCATTGTTAGAACGGATTGCCATACCGATTCCACAGGCGCAAACAACTTACATTCATGTTCCCGCCGGCCCGCTCCAAGCTGGCAATGACCCCCTCCAGAGATTCATTGATGTGCCGCACACCTTCCAGTTCCTTTCGCAATGCGGCTTCTGGATCTACAGGCTCTGTACGTTCGGCCTGTTGTGGGCCTGTTGGTGTCTTGGGCGTCTTGGGTGTTCGAGGGGTCTTTGGTCGGATTGCCGGTGTGGTATTGGAGGGTGATGCCCAAATATCAGTGGTCTCGGTGGTGTCTTCGTCGTCTGCCATGATGTACAAGGTCTGCTGGCCGTTCTGTTGCTAGGAGAAAACCCTTGCAATGCTTGGTTCTGGTATCGCGAAGCAACGCGAGTTGGCTCGGTCTTGGATTATCTGGTAAGCAAATGACGTTGAAGGTACCGAGTTTGACGCGACGCGGATGGAGGGGAAAGTGGACGTCTGGTGGAGATCGGCACGCCAGTTGCACGGATCCTTCGTCCTCGTCGAAGCACTACCGACACAATGCCACGTCAAATTCATGCTAACCCGCGCAAGGCCTGAAAGTTTCCTTGCTCAAATACAAAGCCGACCCCGGCCGCGAAACGTTTACACTTGCTATTTTCAGAAAGGATACCGAAATGGTGGTTGATCACTGCGAACATGAGAGGTCATCTCCCATGGAATCTCAAAGCCTTGCTTATAGTCTAAGTGAACCACCAATCTAGATACCTACCATATATGTCCAACCTGTCTGAGTTGACAGGGAGGCCAGATCAGCCACATGCTTTAAAGTAGAGCCAGCATGATGGTCAACTAATGATCACATAACGCTGATGGGCCCCTTCGCCGGGCAGGGAATAAAACTTGCTCGTAGACATGTGAACAGTCGAAAGGTGACCCCTGGGTCTAATTACGATCACTCAGTACTATACTAGGTTGCTTAAGTGGTCGACCCGCTCGTTCGAGAGCTGTTGCGGTGCCAACTATCCGGCCGTTTTAGCTATGGTACTACTTCTAGTACCTGAGGTATTCGAGCCTACGGTCAGCAACACTAGGACTAGCTTCCGGGCGTGATCAGAGACGCTGTGATCAGAGACGCTGTGATCGAATTGATTATACGCAATGCATGAGACCGAGCAAACTTTAGAATAACAATCAATTGTAAGGTCAGTTGCTTCAACGGGATGATGTAATTTGGTTTGATCGGGTGCCGTGAAGCCAAGGACACGAAAGGCGATTGGCTCACGTCAGGCGCGAGAATGGCGCGTCACGACGCGCCTCAAAAACTCGAAAAGCGGGCTATCATACGGCGGTCTGATTGGTTGTAAAGGCTTCCACGGTCCTCAGAGATGGTTGACAGAATAGCGACAAGTCCGCTACCTACCCGACACCCAGATAGACATCAGAGATTGCGAACCAGGTTAGAAGCTAGTAGGCTTTCTCTATAAATGTGAAATAGTTGGGAGTATAACATAATTGTCTAGAGAGTACTAATCGAGTTGTGTATCTCCGCAATCATTGCAAACGCGTTGGAAGGTAGGATTGTGCTGGTGGCATGTTTGGCACCATCGCGTCGACATTTGGCTTCGAGCAGCTAATGTTTGCAACACCGCCGCACAATAAACGGGGTTGACCTATGGATAATAGCCTCACGTAGACACTGCATTGGAATAATTGCTCCCATCTCATGCGCGCCGTAGATTTATAGCTGTTTGGGCAACGTTTAAAGAGTGCATGCTTCAATAGGGTACGTCAATTGTGTAGTGCTGTGTGCACTATTGTGTCTAGGACGCATGCGACTTTGATGTGGGGCGCCCATGAAGTGTCACAGTCGAGTCCCAACCTCCTCTCTTCTAGCGTCCAGCCCTGCCAACGGGCGACCCTTGACTTTCTTTCCAAACATCACCGCTCTCCTTTCCTCGTATCAAACAACCTCATCGCGCCTTTCTAGAGCTCGTTGCGACATCATTTTGCACCATTGCATTACTCTCGAGACACATACTGCAAACGTTTGCGCCATTTGCAACGAGACCGGCGGCAATTGAATCGACCTGTGCCCAACAACAGTTTGGACGTCCGATATACACCCGCACCTCGCCATCTTGAGCTCACCTTGAGCTGAAGTCACCTTGACTTCCGGTCAACACTCCAGTTTGCTTCGCTCGGGTGCAGCCACCCCTTCTTTCTCATCATGGCAACCACACCACCTCCCTTCCTCGACTCAACCCGACCGAGTACGCCACCCGCCCCTAGATTAGGCGGATACTACGACGACTGGGAGCCTTACCGCCCTCGTAAATCAGCGCGTGTTGAGCAACGCAGAGGATCTCCACGCAAGTCGCCGCAGTCAAGCACGATGAAACGTGCTGCGAGTGATGGCCAGCCTGACGAGCTGCTCGGTCAGCCATCGGCCCACGCTACGACGACAAAGAAGACCACCAAGCGCAACAGCGCCATGCTACCCACACCAACCAAAACACCTCGCAAGCCAGCGACGATGCAGCAGGTCGCCAATGTGGACGCCGTTTCCCGCAACATCTTCCCTGCCATCGATGAGGACTCTCCCTTCCTCATCGACCGCAAGTCCCGAACCGTCAAGAAGACTAAGGGACAAAGCTTGGAGAGCTTCAGGATTGAGGAGGAGGACAACGAATTTTCCATTTTCGCCGATTCCAAAGACCGCGTTCCCGAACAGGATGAGAGCAATCCCTTCTTCAACCCTCAAGCTTCGCCGAAGCAGGCTAGGACTACCCGAAAGTCGAAGACCGTGTCTATCCCTGGAGAAGGCCGAGTCAAGATTGATGAGGCCGCTGGCCGCCCCGATGGAATGCTCATGAACTTGTAAGTCCGCCACTTTCTCACACCTCAACAGCACGCTAACTATCTGGCAGCCGTGGCAAGACCTACTTCCAGCGCTTCTCGAAGCCTACAGACCCCGATGCCGAGAACCTTGACGAACTCGCCAACGACAGTCCCCTTGTACATGGTGTCAAGCCTAAGCTCCTCTTCCCCAAGAAGCAAGACAAGGACGAACTAGCCGATGACGAAGAAGCCGACACAGATGTCGAGGACGGCGTCATGGACGCTGAGCCATCCACCCCCAGGCGCACCAGGACGACCAAGGCCCCCAATGCACCCAAGCTGCCTGCATCGCCGCCCGCTACCGACGAGACGACTCGCTACCAGGACTTCATGAAGCCCAACACCCCTGCGCCCAAGAAGGCCAAAACGACGCAGCCCACGCTCAGCACCTTCAAAAAATGGGGCACTATTTCAAAGACGAGCAAGTCCTCGGCTGTGGGCGCCAAGCGCAGTGGCCCCCCTCTGGATGGGCCGGCGAAGCGCACGCGCACTGCAGATGCTTGATGCCCTTGCTGCGCGAGTCCTGGGCCTTCACTTTGCTTCTTTAGTACTTCTTTAATTGCTAAGCCCTTACGGCTTTGGTCACGACGAAATGATGTTGGCTGGATGGTAGATGGATAATGGCGTCAAGGATTTGACGATTGGGTGTACTTTAGTCTTCGCACATTGAGAGAGCAGGCAGACTGGAAATTAACTAGGATAGTTCAACAGACCGAACTTACGAGTACTTTTGAATGCGCTCCTCGTGTGTTCTTCCACTTTGGTGTATTATGGAGCTTCTCCATTCCAACTTCTAGTGCGCTCAAGTAGCCGTTGTCCACAAGGTTGAACCCCTGTTGGCTATTTCATGGTAATCTGATCTCGAAAATATTATATTGACCGACTAACGAGCTGCTGCTGGGCTTCTCTTGTGATGCACCGCGCTTTCATACTTCCTAGTGCTCCGACTGTGGGGCCCGACTCGGAGAGCGTCCGATGCCGCCCGGCGGTTGTGCCCCACGTTGCCCCTCGTTCAAGACTTCCAGTTCAGATTCATCCCGCGAATTCATCGTCAACACATCATCGCCATTCGGGGTCGGTTGACTTTTCTTCCCAAGCTGCTGTGCCTCGTATCACACCTCCGCTCTTTGTATCTCGGGCTTTGATCAACCACCGTCACAATGCATATTCTCGTCACCAACGACGATGGCCCCCCATCGCCCCAGTCCTCTCCATACGTCCACTGTCTAGTCAAACATCTCCAGTCTGCCGGGCATACCGTCTCAGTCTGCCTCCCACACACACAGCGCTCCTGGATCGGCAAAGCGCACATGATCGGCCAGACCCTCAAGCCTCTCTACTACCGCCCCTCGACTGGCGGCGTTCACGAAGCGACGGGTACAACCCATACCAGACCCTCGGATGGCTCTGAAGAGGAATGGATTCTCATAGACGGCACACCGGCCAGTTGTGTTCAGATTGGACTACATCACTTCTTCAAAGAGCGTGGTCCGGTGGACCTGGTCGTCAGCGGGCCGAATTATGGGAGGAACACCACGGCAGTGTTTGCATTGAGCTCAGGGACCTTGGGCGCGGCACTCGAGGCGGCGGTTTGTAGGCAGAAGTCCATCGCCCTTTCCTTTGCCTTCTTCTCTCGGAACCATGACCCCGAAATTATCGAGGCAGCATGTCGACACAGCGTGCGTGTCATCGATGCTTTGTGGAAACAATGGCCAAGTAACAACAGCCTGGATTTGTACTCCGTCAACGTCCCGTTGGTAGAAGGCGTGGAAGGTCATAAGACTGTGTTTACGGAGATGCTGCAGAACTACTGGACGCAAGGCAGCTGTTTCGAGGAGATTGAGGGAACTGTCGGGGATGAGCATGGCGAGGAGGCCAAGATCAGGGAGGGTGAAGGCGGAGAGGCCGATGGTGGAAACGGGGCAGAAGAATCGGCTAAGGGACACAGACATAAGCACTTCAAGTGGGCACCGAGGTTTGCGGATGTCTATAAAAGCGTCGAGGAGTCGAAGCCTGGGAACGATGGCTGGGCTGTCAAGGAGGGACAGACAAGGTCAGTCACTTAATGCCATGTGTTTGTATGTTGGCTAACCTCTTTTCTAGTGTGACCCCCTTGAAAGCCAACTTTGCTAGTGGGCTAGGATCTGCTGGCCCACGCGAGCTTGAGCTGTAAGTTTGCCCCTATAGGCAATGCAGTGAGGTTTCGACATATGGCATTATGGACAGGTTATGAGAGATGAACTTGCATGTAATGTATGCATAGACGAATATAGACTGGTTTCTTACGAAGTCGAACTAGGCCATCAGCTGAAGCTTCGTCCCAGAAGAGCTTACCCATCAGGACAAAGCAGACTCAAGCAGACATACAAGCTATAGTAGCTTACGAGGATGCTTACGTCCAACCCTTGATCCTTTCAGCACTCAGAAATGTCTTCCCCTCGGGAACCATTGCAATTATCGAAAGCGTACCCGACGACTTCTCCGTGTCGAGCTTCGCCTCCATTTCGAAAGTTCTTAACATCACGTCCTACGAAACCATCGACTTCGAGTATGCATCCTCCAACCCCTCCAAATTTATGATCAACAGCTACATGATACGGAAGGCTCTCATTCGGAAGCACTACCTCTCCACAACTATCGACCACTGGACAGCTAAAAACCCGGACTCGATACTCAAAACCCACGTCAAGCGGAGCGAAGCCTTCGAAGTGGACTATGCTGAGTTTCTAGACGATGCTCTGGTGGAAGCATTCGATCTTAGGGAGAGTATGGAGCGGAATGAAGGAGAAAGTGAAGACAAGAGGGAATGGTGGATTTTGAAACCAGGGATGAGCGATCGCGGCCAGGGGATTCGACTGTTCAGCACGATGGAGGAGCTGCAAGCCATCTTCGACGGCTGGGAGGAGGATCAGCCCGACACAGACGACGAAGAGGAAGAGGGAGATGAAAGCGCAACGGGCACGGGCATCGCCACTTCGCACCTCCGACACTTTGTCGCTCAACCTTACATCCACCCACCCCTCCTGCTGGACAACCACAAATTCCACATAAGGACATATGTGCTCTGCGTCGGCTCACTCCGCGTACACGTTTACAGAGATATGCTCGCCCTCTTTGCTGCAAAACCCTATGTGTCACCTTCTTCGGCCTCTCCGCACGATATCGAATCCTTCCTCACAAACACCTGCCTCCAGGACTCCCCGGCGCAAAACTCCGTCCAGAACTTCTGGTCCCTCGCCCTTCCTCCGAGCCAGCTAGAGTCCATCTTTAAGCAAATCTGCGAGATCACTGGCGAGGTCTTCGAAGGCGCAGCCAGGGCGATGCCGATTCACTTTCAGACATTGCCCAATGCCTTCGAGGTCTTCGGACTGGACTTCATGGTGGATGAGAAGGGAGAGACATGGCTGTTGGAAGTCAATGCCTTCCCGGACTTTAAGCAGACTGGTGAGGAGTTGAATGGGATCGTGGGGGGCTTCTGGGAGGGGGTAATGAGAGAAGCTGTCGGCCCATTCTTCGGGGTCGCAGCTCAAGAAGGCCGGGGCCAAGGGATGGTTCTGGCGAGGGATATTGATCTCGGGAGGAGGTAAACATTAAAGACATCTGAACAGGGAAAGTGTGCATTATAAGGGAATAAAATTTTTTTATACTTGGACAAGTGACGCTTTCTTGGTAACATGGGCAATAAGAGGTTCATCGTCACCTCCTTTTGTGGCGGTAGGGCGAGCTAATGGGATCCCAGATATTAGGCAGATCCGAGCACCAATCCCAAACTCTTAGCCCAACCTCGCGGCGAACGCTCCTGGCGAATCGGTTCCTTGCCTAGTTGACCCTGGAACATATGCGCAATTTCATATGTTGGGTGTCTTTGTAAACGACATTGGTCGCCTCTGTCTGCCGAGGAGTGCTTTTTTGGAGCTTGGAGGTCCGAATCTTTCGTGCTGTTTCTCAAGCTCCTTTTCCAAATCCGGAGCTATGTACCGCTATAGTACTTGTGCAACGGGAACTGAGGTAAGATTGACAGGTGGCGGAGTCGACGCGTACGACCCCAAAAAACGTAGAGGAAGATCTTGTGTTACACCTTCGTTTCATTGCTGGTCAGCGTGGACCCCCTGGGCTTTGGACGTCTTCTATCGAGGCTTTTAAGGGACCTTAGCAATTCATGGCCAATCTTCCGATGGCTGTAAAAGGAGTTGCTTAGTCGTCTATGGTAGGCTGAAGACATAGTTGTGAAGAAGGAGTGGTTCGGCGGCTGTGGATATACAGCCGGTGCTACAGTGCTGGAAGGTCCGATATCTCAGCTGCACACAGCCATACACAGCCTCGTTATTATGAAGCAAACAAAGCCGAAACAGCCGACTTCGAGTCGATTGCCCACCTAGGACCACGGCTGGCTGTCTCAATGGTGAATGCCTCGCAGCATTTCAACCCAGTCGAGCCGCCGGGATTGTCGAGAATACAAGTTGTCGAGTCATTCCAGTTAAGAAAACAAACAACCACCCGCCAAGAGACGTTGGTCGGTAAGCATACCAGTCTCGGGATGTGGGAGACGGCCTACCGCCACAACCGTGTGGTCAAGCATGGCAACAGCCGGAACGTGTCTTGGAAGAAGTAATAACACCCAACCTCAGGCACATGCCAATTTCGAACGGCAAGGGGTTGCAAGCCGTCCTCGAGCTTATGTGCATTTTCTGATTACCAAGCCCATCAAAGCGAGTTTCGTTGTGCACTGTCATCATGTTCGCCTTCATGCTTCCGTCTACGGAGGTGGGAATAGCACGGGTTGGTAAGGTCATGCGCTCATAATAGCGTTTTGCAGATTTCCACGACGACCCGAAGACATGTCGCGTCGCGTGACCCGATTTCCTGGCCGCTGGAGTAGGGAGTCCCAAGTCACGGCGCCGGAGCTCGGGATCGGGAGCGCGCCACATGTGCACTAGCCTGGACGGGCTGTGACAGTGGCCGGAGCATAAATTCACTGGTCAACGAAACACGTGACTGGAGACAGAGCCTAAAGCCTTTTGAGTTGAGCGAACGATGCCAATGAGTATTGTGACTGAAACGATAAGCTTGAGGTAGAATTTGGAGATGGCTGTCACCGAAATCATGAGATCAGGATGACAGGAAGGAACGTCCCGATGTGCTTCCACTTCCCAGATCGTGAGCTCCACTGCACCTGCTCCGAGCAACTACCGCCTAACCACGGGGAGCAAGTATCGCCACTCCTGGCCAATGGAGACACGCGCAGCTGCACTGCCCCCGGTCGCTCTCCCGGTGTCGCCAAGGTCTCGCCCGCAGCTACCCTTGTACTTTCCCTCAGAAATTCTTGGCATTGCTCTTGCTCTCGCCATTCTTCTCACATCTCGTCATCGTTGTCCCAACTTTGACTTTGCCCAACCTGCCGGGTCGTCCCAAAGCTTCACCCAGAAGTCAGTACACCGTCAACTGCCTTGCGCCACGCGGAAGCATACTCCAATCGTTGGCTCAGCCTCGAACTAGTCCTCTTCTATTCACCACACTCCAGTCATGCTTTCGCCGCTCTGAGGTTGCTTCAGAGCCACCTAGGGTTGTTCGCGCCCCTGGATGTAATTTCTAATACCGACACTCCATCTTTTGGGGAGCTCTCACCACTTCTGGACACCTTCATTACCCACCACCATTCGTTCGCTCTTATCTTGGCGCCTTGCAGTCCACGACTCCGACGTACGGTTCGACTACTACTTTGGGAGCGAGAAGAGCTACAGACCGGCGCGAACGAACCAACCAATACAAACCCCTTTCAGAAATACTCTCGGCGGCAAGATGGCGCCGGGCAGATCTCCGTCCTCCTCGCCGTGAGCCGATTTCCTCTCAAACATATTAACATTCAAATTAACATCAGCCCAGACCGGAAATTACCATTGATGCTGGAGTGGAAGGTGGAAACGATACCTCAGCCAACCGAGGCACGAACGCGGCCGATAGCTCCAAGCAAACTCCTGAGCTCCACGTCGATACATCGTTTGGAAACAAGCAAAATCGCACTCCAAGCCCCCACAATGTCTCCAGCCCTTCACGATCAAAAGCCTCAGACGGGCATAATGGACTGCTCGAGGTACCCGGCAGCGCCAAGGATCGACAAGGCTCCATGGACACCGCATCACCGTCACCAGGCGACACGGCCGGCTCGACTTCGAATACCACGACTCTGATCAACAATGAAGAAACCAACAATGAAGAGATTATGAACGACGAAACCGCCTTGCAGCCTGATAAAGGCCAGGAAGACTCTTTCGAGGTCGAGAACAACCCGTTCGCCTTTTCGCCGGGTCAACTGTCCAAGATGTTCGACCCCAAGAGTCTTGCTGCTTTCTACAAGCTCGGAGGGCTGAGAGGCCTCGAAGCAGGACTCCGAACGAATCGCAAGACAGGTCTCAAAGCTGACGAGAGGTCTCTTTCAGGCAGTGTCCGCTTTCAGGATGTTGCTGGCGCCAATGCCACTAAGCTCAACGATTCTGATGCGACCACTGGCGATATTGACGAGAAAGGAGATACGTTCCACGATCGTCTACGCGTCTTCAAAGACAACAGGATCCCGACCCGCAAAGGCAAGGGGCTTCTGCTGTTGATGTGGATCGCTTTGCAAGATAAAGTTCTCATTATGCTCAGTATTGCTGCAGTCATCAGTCTGGCAGTTGGTATTTATCAGACGGTCGGTATGAAGCACGACGATGAGGAGCCAAAGGTCGAATGGGTCGAGGGTGTTGCTATTGTTGTGGCCATCGCTATCGTGGTTCTGACTTCGTCCATCGTGGATTGGAGTAAGGAGCATCGCTTCGCGAAGCTCAACAGGAAGAAGCAGGATCGCTTCATCAGGGCAGTCCGCTCAGGTGAAACGACTGAGATTTCTATCCATGATATCATGGCAGGCGATGTGGTTCTTCTTGAACCGGGTGATGTGGTACCTGCTGATGGTATACTGATCGAAGGGTTTGGCATCAAATCCGACGAGTCGCAGGCGACAGGCGAATCGGACTTGATTCGCAAGCGACCAGCAGATGACGTCTTCAAAGCTATTCAAAACCACGAGTCCCTGAAAAGGATGGATCCCTTCATTCAGTCAGGAGCTCAGATTACAGAAGGGATGGGCTCTTACTTGGTCACTGCCACAGGCGTGAATTCATCATATGGCAAGATCATGATGGCTCTCAACGACGAGCAAGACATGACGCCTCTTCAACACAAGCTAAATCGCATTGCACTCTGGATCGCCAAGTTTGGAATGTCGGCAGCCGGTCTTCTCTTTGTCGTTCTCTTCATCAAATTCCTTGTCAATCTCAAAGGAAACGACAGCTCTCCCGCAGAAAAAGGTCAAGACTTTCTGGATATTGTCATCGTCATCGTCACCATTATCGTTGTTGCAGTGCCTGAGGGGCTGCCACTGGCAGTCACGCTCGCACTGGCGTATGCTATGGCGCGAATGGTTAAAGACCGGAACCTGGTGCGCCATCTTAAGGCTTGCGAGGTCATGGGGAATGCGACATGTATCTGCTCCGACAAGACTGGCACCTTGACTCAGAACGAAATGCGAGTCGTATCTGGCACCATTGGTAGGGAGCAACAATTTGGCGGAGGGCTAGGGCAAAACGACAGGCCAGATCAGGATCAAACCAACAGAGATGCTACCCCTGAAGATTGCGTTTCTAAGCTGGACTCCTCAGTGAAGGATCTCTTGGTTGACTCCATTGCGCTCAACTCAACGGCCTTTGAAGCGGAATCAGAGGGACAAATCAAGTTCAATGGGTCCAAGACAGAGACCGCGCTGCTATTGTTGGCCCGAGACCACCTAGGCATGGGACCCGTCAAGAAACATCGCGAAGCCTCTAAGATCCTGCAGCTCTTGCCTTTCGATTCTGGTCGAAAGGCCATGGGCGTTGTTGTCCAGCTTCCCAAAGGTGGTGCCAGACTGTACGTGAAGGGCGCCTCGGAAATTATACTCACGAAGTGTGAGGAGATGCTCAGTCAAATGTCAGAAGGAATCAATGTTTCGGAACTGCGCGGCGAGGATAGGGATTTCATCTCTGGACTCATCGACACCTACGCACGACGTTCACTTCGCACGATTGGAATCGCCTATCGCGATTTCGAATCCTGGCCTCCCAAAGACGCACCAAGATCGGAAGGCAACCAAGACGAGGTAGATGTGGCAGCGTTGTTTGAAAAGCTTGTGTTTGTCGCTATGGTTGGTATCCAGGATCCGCTCCGCCCAGGAGTGCCTGAGTCTGTGGCTCTATGTCAGAAGGCTGGTGTCACTGTCCGCATGGTCACTGGAGACAACAAACTCACGGCCCAGGCGATAGCCCGAGAATGCGGAATTCTCACGGATGATGGCATTGTCATGGAAGGACCGGAGTTCCGTAACCTCTCCAGGGCCAAGCAAGAAGAAATCATCCCGCGTCTCCAGGTTCTGGCTCGGTCTAGTCCAGATGACAAGCGTGTGCTTGTGAAGCGACTCAAGGAAAAGGACGAAATCGTAGCCGTCACGGGCGATGGCACGAACGACGCACCAGCTCTCACCACAGCCGATGTGGGCTTCTCGATGGGCCAAGCCGGTACCGAAGTTGCCAAAGAAGCTTCTGCTATCATTCTCATGGATGACAACTTCGTCAGCATCATCGAAGCGTTGAAGTGGGGACGTGCCGTCAACGATTCGGTGAAGAAGTTCTTGCAGTTCCAGCTTACCGTCAACATTACTGCTGTAGCCCTGACCTTCGTGACCGCAGTCAGCAACGATGACGAGTCGTCAGTCTTAACCGCTGTCCAGCTGCTGTGGGTTAACCTCATCATGGACACCCTCGCTGCTCTTGCGCTGGCGACTGATCCGCCGCAAGACAGCATTCTGGACAGGCTGCCGGAACCTCGCAAGAAGTTCATTATCAGTCCCACTATGTGGAAGATGATCCTGGGCCAGGCCGTGTACCAGCTGGCCGTGACGTTCACGTTGTACTATGGTAAAGGAAAAGTGCTACCATTCGACATCAACGAGGATCGGCTCAACACTCTGGTCTTCAACACATTCGTTTGGATGCAGATATTCAACCAATGGAAGTAAGTTGCACATCCAAATCTCTGTCGTCTCTTCTAACCATCGCTAGCAACCGGCGCTTGGACAACCATTTCAACATCTTTGAAGGCATTCTCAGCAACCCCTACTTCATGGGTATCAGCGCCTTCCTCTGCGGTGCTCAAGTGCTCATAATATTTGTTGGCGGCGCTGCCTTCTCGATCAAAGGAGACCCGCCGCAGACAGCGGGAATGTGGGCGGTAGCCCTCATCATGGGCTTCCTCTCCATCCCCATTGGCATGTTGATTCGTCTGATTCCGGACAGCTTTATTGAGAAAGCATTGTTGGCTGTTTGGAACGCCACCCCGGACTTCATCAGACGCCGCTTCGAAGAGAATCCAGATGTCAAGGTGTCAGATGAGGAGATAGGACTCTGCCCTGACCCGCTTCTGGAAGTTAGAGACGAGCTCAAATTCATCCGGCGGATGAGAGGAGGGCGACTGAACAACCTAAAGTTTGCGGTTCAGCATCCCAGGAAGGCTGTTACGGAGATGCAGCGCTCGAGAAGCCCGTCGAGGTCGCGCTCCGACTCAGTGAACCCCGTCACACCGACAGGGGACGACAGACCAGAGTCGGCAGCGACTTCTGGTTCGCGACGGCAGTCCTCGAACCCGTTCCGGGGACGATCGAACTCGGCATTAGGGGCTACGGTTGTCATGGCTGGGATTGTAGCAGGTGGTCCAGCGGCTGGTTGGTCGCCAGCCACGGACCGACCAGATTCGGCGAAGGGTCCGAGCGGTATGGAGACCGTCTCTGGCCGAGAGAACGGGAGCAGCAATGGGGAGCAATAAGAACACCTGGGGTATACATTGTGCACGGCGTTCGGATTTGCATGCGACGCGGAGAGGGACGGGTTCAGCTGCGGACGATACCCCTCAGTCGTTACTGGCGTTTGTTTGAGTTTTGGGCTCATCAATCAACATGGTTAGAGCAGTATACATACGAGAGTAATCCCTTCAATAATTTTTTTATGTTCATGGTAAGCCGCGCGCACGCTGGAAGGTGACTGCAGCTTTGACCCAAGTGATCTAGACGGACTACCCCGATGGCAGAGAGTACCTGGCTTGTCTGGTCTCATCTACAAGCGCGCCACCAGTGATTTGTGCTAGGCTGAGTAAGCTGATGCAGCAATGGATGCAGAATCCCTGGGGGGTCTATGCTTGCTATCTCCTGCTACTGACAGATTTGCCGTCTTTTCGGGATCAGCTTGTGGGGCATTAGTGCCTAGTAGTCGTGATCCGAGGATGGTCTGGCCACATCACATCGCAGGTACGGGACATAGATGCACCAATTACCAACCAGCCCAGCCGCGATGTAGCGTCCCCGAAACGCATCCTTGGCTAGGGCTCAGCTACCGCCAAACCTCTGGTTGCAAAGTCAGACCTGCGCACGCTATCTGCTTCTGGGGTGCTAAACTGGAACCTGGAACCCGACGCTGCATTGACTATCCGCTATCCGCTAAGGCAAGGTGAGTAACAGTGCCACCACCGCCCTTGTCTTGTGACACTTTTGACTGTCGTCTTTCTCTCCCCACCCCTGCACATAAGCTGTTGCAGCCTTTCCTTCTTCAACTACAGGTCTTGCTCTATCCCATCCCGCGTCGCAGTGCGTGATTGACGCGGCTTTGACACCACATTCTAGTCGTTTCTTTGCCCTAAATTGAGCCTCTTTCGTAATACAGTTACAGCAGCTCAGGCAGGTCGCGCCACCACTACCTCACCACTGGCAGCACGCCGAAGCGCGTAATCCTCACTCCACTTACTCACCTTTTCACTCCCTCTTACTCACCCTCGCCCTCACAACCACACCGGCCTGGCTGTTGCTGCACTTAGACTCACCCAAAGCCATCATCACCCACGCCTCCATCATCCCATCTCATCTCATTCTCTCGGCCATTTCCAGGCCCCGAGATGAACAACAAACGCCCTGGCGCTCCCGCGGGCGTCTCGCTACCGCCTTCAAACGCCACGCTCGAGAAGCCCCTGCCCGACAATGCCACGCCTGACGAGCTCAAAGACGCCGCCATCAACATCACCGTCGCGGACCTCGAGGAGCGCGTCGCGTCCACGCGGGACTCGTGGGAGACGGAGAGCCTTTTCGAGGACGTGCTCGACGAGCTCGCCAACGGGGCTGATGGTAAGTGAAGCCCACTGGCTGTGAAAGCGACCTGCTCCCCTGATGTCTTGATGCTGACGACGCGTGTAGATGGTGACGGTGGGAGCACTCCCGGCGCGGCGAACGGGGGCTGCACCGCCGAGGAATCTGCTCGTCTGAAGCGCGAACTGCGCGAGTACGGCCCGACCGTCTTCTGCCAGCGCACCGTCGACTCGGGTCGCTACACGGCCAAGAAGCTGCTCACGGCCTTTGGCATCAAGCCGCCATCCTTCCTCGAAGGCGCCGAGGACGAGGACTACTACAGTCTGCTGTCGCTGGCCATCTCCCGCGAGCTCTCCAAGCGCGCAAAGCTGCCCTACTATAACTCGGTAGGCGATGCCGTCGACCTGATCAAGCGTTGCTCCAACATCATCCTCCTGACGGGCGCGGGCATCTCGACCAGCCTCGGCATCCCCGACTTCCGATCCAAGGGCACCGGATTGTACTCCAAGCTCGAGCACCTGGGCCTGAACGACCCCCAGGAAGTCTTCGACATCAACGTCTTCAAGGAGGACCCCACCATCTTCTACTCGGTCGCCAAGGACATCGTGCCCGCCACGGATGTCTACACCCCAACGCACAAGTTCATCGCCATGCTGCACGAGCGCGGCAAGCTCCTGACCAACTACTCCCAGAACATCGACAACCTCGAGGTCAAGGCCGGCGTGCCCAAGGACAGGCTCATCCAGTGCCACGGCTCATTCGGCACCGCCTCCTGCATCAAGTGCGGCTACAAGATCCAGGGCGAGGTCATCTTCCCGGACATCAAGGCCGGCAAGATCCCCACCTGCACCCGCTGCGTCGCCAACCTCAAGGCCGCGGCCCCCTCGGCCAAGAGGAAGCGCTCCGCCGGCGTGGACGGTCGCCGCCGCAAGAGATGGGGCGCCTCGGCCGCCAACTCCGACGAGGACGAGGACGCCTCCTACGACGTGCCCCAGCCCGGCGTCATGAAGCCCGACATCACCTTCTTCGGCGAGGCCCTGCCCGACGAGTTCAGCAACCGCCTCACCGAGCACGACCGCGACAAGGTCGACCTCGTCATCGTCATCGGCACCTCGCTCAAGGTGACGCCCGTGTCGGAAATCGTATCGTGGCTGCCGAGCCACATCCCGCAGATCTACGTGTCGAGGCAGGCCGTCAGCCACATCAACTTCGACATCGACCTGCTCGGCGACTGCGACACCGTCGTCACCGAGCTCTGCCGGAGGCTCGGGTGGGAGTTCAAGCACGAGATGGTGGACGAGGCCGCCAAGATTCAAGTCAGGACCGAGGAGGGCAGCAGAAGCCGGCACGTCTTCACGAAGACGCCCCCACCCGAGAAGTAGAAGGGCGTCTGGTGTCGTGCCGTCGTCGTTTTGGATTCTTTCGTTTGTTTGCTGTTGTGGGATAACTGCGTGGCGTTTGGTGTTTACTTGGCTGTACATTCGAGGAACGGCAGCATGTAGATCTCACCATAAAGAGCTTCTTTTCTTCTTCTCTGTTTTTATCTGCTGCTATTTTGTCTGTCTACGGTAGAACCCGTGGATTAGCACCAAAAAAGCAGCCAACGGTCTATTCCCGAGCCAGCGGTCGTCATGCTAGCTGGTGAATCTTTCGCCAAGCTTCCTCAACAAGATGATCTGCGTACGCGTAGCTGTCGGTTCCCGCCTTCTTTCATTTGTCCTTTGGCCTTCCCTCGATGTATGAACAGGAGGTTTCGCCCCATCGAGGGCGACTACATGTATATTCTTGCTCAAGGCAATTCAGACGTTGTATTCTTTCGAGTCGATCATCATCATCTAGGCCCCAAGTAATCAGGGTGAGAATGCTCATATTTATTGTCACTACATTCGCTGGCTAAGTAAGAATGTCTCCCGAACACGCTATGCCTAAATCAAGCTCTCATATTTATCCAATCCAGACTTTTGCTGCTGCTGCTGGTGCTGCTGGGCCATGCCACCACTCATCATGCCAGAGCTCTGCTGTTGTTGCCCCATGCCGCCCCATGAGGGCTGCTGCGGCGGCTTGATGCCGAATGCCCCTGAAGGTGGCGGCTGGATGCTAAAGCTAGAGCTTGAGGTTGTGTTTGCGTTACTACCTGGTGGTGGCGCCAGGGAGAACGATGACGATGATTGTCCCATCGACGGACGTTGCTGATTCATGGACATGTTTGACATGGCGGTGTTCATGCTGCCCATTGCGGGCGTGTTGGACGAGTAGTTTGGCGTGGCTGCCGAGGACGATGCCCAGGGACTCTGAGCCGCGGCGCCCCAGTTGACGGTCGAGGCAGATGTTTGCTGCTGCGGTTGTGAGAAGCCACCGGTGTTTGAAGGCTGCAGCGGTTGCATCGGCTGACTGAACTGTGTTGACGACGGCGTCATGCTCTGGAAGCTGTTGAGATCTGGCGTCACCGTCCGGAAGCTGGACTGTTGGGATTTGACGGCACTGGCCTGGCCCACAGGTGGGCTGCCTGGCTGAGAAGTTGTCGGTGTCGACCAGGAGAATGCAGGCGCGGCGGGCGACGCCGTCGAAGAACGAGCCGTCGAGGCACCCGCCATGTTTGGTGCCTCGTCCCACGAAGGGAATCCGCCGTTAGATGCTCCGCCAGAAGTGCTACTCCTTCCCTTCACGAGTGACTCGAAGTCATCTTCGGATGCGCCGTTACTAGCTTCAAACGTCGTGCCGGTCACCCCGCCGAAGGAGAGGAAGTCCTCGTTCTTTACAGCCGAGCCGGAGCCGTTTGACGTGCTGAGCTCTTGCAGCTTTCGAGTTTGCTCATCTTCAACCTTGCGAGACAGGAGCTTGATAAGCTCCATAAAGGTCTGAAACTGCTTGAGCTCCAGTAGAGGGCCAAGGCTCATGTGCCATAAAATAGGCAATACATCCATTGCAACGAATTCGGCGTCGGCGGTCTGGCCAACAATGCGTAGGACGTTTAGGGCAGCCATCATGACGGCCGGCTCCTTCGTCTTGATGCCCTTGACAAGAGGCACTATCTTCTCCTGCATGGTGTACTTATCCAGTGCAGAGGAAGAAGATGTCTTCTTCTGGGGTGCCAGCCCATTCAGGCCATCATCGGCCGCAGCATCAGTCGAGCCACCACACAGAATGACGAAAGACTGAAGTCCTCGAACTTTGATAGCCAGACTGTTGGTACGGGTGAAGACAGCTGCGATGACCGGGAAGAGCTCGTTCTTGATTGTACTGAAGTCGAGGACCGGGAGCACTACAGGCAGACTGCGCATGGCTGCGTCGATGATGGAGTGAGTGGGACACTCGAGGGCTGCTAGAAGGACGGGGAAAATGTCGTCTTTGAACTCTTTGCCTGAGCAATTGTCTGCGCAAACGGCCAAGTTCTCCAAGAAGACCATCAAGCCAGCGTCTCGGGCAGGATCCTTCTCTTGTTGCCCCTGCTTGGCGTTGACAACGAAGATATCCTTCAGAGCAGGCCTCACTTTCTCGCCAAAGGCACGCCGCGATGAAGGCAGAAGCTCCAGAATTTTGAAGACATTCTGCAAAATGAGCGAGAGGAGGTCTCGGTCTTTTAGTTCCTCCAAGATTGCTGGCAGCAGCTTCTTCTCGATGACGCTCTTGGGAAACGACGGAAGGACCCTGTTCAGACCGCGCATGAATTGGCTCTTCTCATTGGAGGTCTTCGCGGGAAAAGCGTCCAGGAAGCGGATAGTAGAGACGAGTACATTGTCGAAAAATTCGCTTTCTTGGAACTCCTTAGCCGTCAGGCGCTGCGCAGGTCTTCGGGTAATTAGCCGTGGGAGGACGTGACCAGAAAGATCCTTGGGTAGCGGTCGCGAGCAGAGGAACTTGTTCGAGTTGGAGGGTATCGTCGAAGAGGAAGCAAAAAGCTTCTTGTAAGATGAGAGACTGCCGTGAGTATCCAGGGGTGAGCGGTGGGGTGAATTATACAGAGCAACGCATAGGAGACCGAGTGAGAACATGTCGGCCGAAGCTGTCATGTTGTTGTCCATAACGAAGTCGGGGGATGTGTAATCGAT
The DNA here is from genome assembly GCA_037042185.1 of Sordariomycetes sp. S80-01Y. Lineage (NCBI taxonomy): Eukaryota > Fungi > Ascomycota > Sordariomycetes > Sordariomycetes sp. S80-01Y. The sequence goes on along the minus strand of JAXQJY010000027.1, from coordinate 1,940,070 downwards.
GTTGAGCTGGACGAATTTAGGTAGTCTGGGATCCGGGTTCAAGACTTCGTAGAGGTTGACGCCTTGTATCGACGTTGGTTTGGTGGAGCCTTCAATTGGGCTGCAGAAAGCAAGGCCACTGATCTTCCAGTCGGACTGAAGCTCTTGTTAGTGGGGGCTTGTCTGGAAGATGAGTGAGAGACCTACCTTGGCGTTGATAAGGACGGCATCAGGGGTCAAGTTGCCATGGACCAGTCCAGCATTCTCATGTAAGAACTCAAGGGCTTTGCTGATCTGCAGCAGACCCTTTTGAATCTCCAGCTCATCTATCTCGAGCTCACGCCGCCTCCTGACGCCGTCCGCATCTTCTGTGACGAACCGGCTCCCCCTTCCACCTGGTCCACCTGACCTCTCCTGGTCATCCTTCTCCTGCAAGAGGCTCGAGAGTGATGCTGTGACAGCCTCAGTGACAAATTGCAGCCCTCCGCCTCGGGTCTCCTCGACAGGCTCCACCAACTCCAGGATACTTGGGTGCCTCAATTTGGCCAAACTCGAGGCCTCCTTCTTGAGTCTGTGTACCAGCTCCTCGACCTCTCTCTTGAAAGAAGCGCCACCGCTTCGACTGCCGCCTAAGCCATTTCCATGGGCATCGAGTCCTTTCTTGTCGAAGACAAAGAGACTGTAGGCCTTGCCAGTGGACTTCTTCTTGCAGTCGTAGATCTTCCAGGGACCAGCCTGGGATGTCTGATTGGGCGAGATTGAGTAGTTGCCGGTGATGTTGGTGGCAGAGATGGATTTCAGCGCGCTCGAGAACATCGTGAGGGCGGTAGGTGATGCGCTGTGATCGGTTACGGCGCGCTTGGATCTTGGGATCGTTGGGTCATTTCGACATGCGCTGGGTGGCTGCGATGGGCTGCGCGAGCGCGCACAATGATGCTGGGAAACAGAAAGAAAAGATCTTGAGTCGGCAATTCGAGGTTAAAAACAGAGGTTCGAAAAAGCTGGCGGGCTTCAACTTGTTGCGCGCAGAGAATCATGGACACGTCCGAGGTCACATTGAATTCGCGATTATCAACGTCAGCTCTTTGGCCGCGGCACTTCGTGGCTGGTTAGCTTGGGACGTGGCTGAGGGGACCGAACATGTGGCTTGACTGGTGCAACGCTTAGTATCGGGCGAATCACGTCGTGGATTTCGGCTTACTGCAGATCCCGGGCACCCTGTAGTAAGAAAGGCGCGCCAAAACAGCTTCAACGACCTCCGATACGGCGCCGATGGATCTGGCCTGCGGGTATTTCTCACTATAAACATCCCAGCGTCAGCCCTCAACCCGTTCCCGGACGCTCGGCTCGGAGTCATACTGCTGATTGTATCCGTTACATATTAATTGGGTTTGGCTCTTCCAAATATCTCTGCCCTTTCCCGCTGTTGAAAAAAAACCGATACGACTCGCAGCCTCAACCCTTGGTTACACATTCACCCGACAGGATGCGCGCCGTCCTTCGATCGACCGCTCTGCGGAGCGCGACAAGAGCCCCAAGGGTTCTTCCAGCGTGCTATGCTGCCCGTCCCTACAGTATCCAGGCTGGCGCTGCCTCAGCCTCGAAACAGGCTGCGCTCGACCCGTCCAAGCTCTCCATCACCAAGACGAACAAGCCCAAGACCCTCCCCAAGCCGGAGGACCTCGTCTTTGGTCGCGAGTTCACTGGTAAGCCAATTGGGTCTGCCAGTAGCGGATGCGCGTGCTAATCGACTCCAGACCACATGCTTACCATTGAATGGAACGAGACGGAGGGCTGGCTGGCGCCCAAGATTGTCCCCTACCAAAATCTTTCGCTCGACCCGGCGACGTGTGTCTTCCACTATGCTTTCGAGTGCTTTGAGGGTATGAAGGCCTATAAGGACAAGAAGGGCAATGTGCGCCTCTTCCGTCCCGACAAGAACATGGCCCGTCTGAACAAGTCGGCCGCCCGTATCGCTCTGCCCACCTTTGAGCCATCGTCCTTCACCGAGTTGATCACGAAATTCGTTCAATTGGAGAAGGGATCCATCCCCAATGGAAAGGGCTACTCGTTGTACTTGAGGCCGACCATGATCGGCACGCAAAAGACCCTCGGCGTCGGCCCCCCAGGGTCGGCGTTGCTGTACGTTATTGCTTCGCCCGTTGGACCGTACTACCCTACTGGCTTCAAGGCTGTCTCGCTTGAGGCTACCGACTACGCCGTCCGCGCTTGGCCCGGTGGCGTCGGTGACAAGAAGCTGGGCGCCAACTACGCGCCTTGCATCGTTCCTCAGCTCGAGGCTGCTGGCCGTGGTTTCCAGCAGAACCTGTGGTTGTTCGGCGAGGAGCAGTACGTCACCGAGGTTGGCACAATGAACATGTTTGCCGCCATCAAGGACAAGGAGACTGGCCAGAACGAGCTCGTGACTGCACCTCTCGATGGCACGATTCTCGAGGGTGTTACCCGTGACTCCGTGCTGACTTTGGCGCGCGAGCGTCTGGCCCCCGAGGGCTGGAAGATCAGCGAGCGCAAGTACACCATGGGCGAGCTGGCTGAGGCTTCGAAAGAGGGTCGTCTGATCGAAGCTTTCGGCGCGGGCACGGCTGCCATTGTCAGCCCCATCAGGAAGATCTCGTGGAAGGGTGAGATCGTCGACTGCGGGTTGAAGGAGACTGAGGAGTCTGGCGAGATCGCCTTGAGGATGAAGAACTGGATTGAGGGCATCCAGTATGGCGAGGAGGAGCATGAATGGAGTGTCATCAACAAGAACTAGAGGGGATCGGATCAGAAAGCGTTATCTGGCTATAGACTTGAAATTTGACGACTAATCCGTGTCAGTTTCAGCTGAAAATGCCCTGCTTATTGCGACCTTGTGACTCATGATCCTCATTGTTCGATTATCAGACGAACCGCATCAGTGTATACAAATCATGCGCACATTCACACGGACAAGTTGACAGTGCTTGCTCAAGAGAGCTTGTTCACTCCGTATCAAAGTGGATGACGAGATGATGTGGGCGGAACAGAGGTCGTATGATTGCCAAAGTAATGTCATTGAGCACAAAAGAAAGCATCTCTAGCCATGGCGTGAACCACCAATATCTCCAGCCGAACTGTCCGGACCCAATATACACAATCAACCGGTCTATTCCAGAGCTATGCTCTCCCAGACGAATGGTCCCCTCCCAGTACACGCATCACGGGTGTGCGCCATCCCACCTATTCCTTCTTCTCGGCGTTGGGGTCGGGCAGGATGCCCTCGGCTTCTAACCGCCTTCGTGCCTCCTCGAGGGCCCATGTGGAAACACTATTGCGGGTCGTCAGTGATCTTCGCCTTACAAAGTAGCGCATCGAGGAGCTCCGGAGAGTTGGGCGCTTGCCAGAAGGGCCCAAGCTACCCAACGAGAAAGCCGAACCGTCGCACCCGCAAGGCTAACTCACGTAGTATCAGGCTTGAAGGCCAACGCAACACCCGTCACCAACAGACTTCCGCAAAAGAGGTACATCGGCCACTCCCAGCCCTCAGGCTCGGGCTTCTCTCCCGGCTTGATGCCCCAGAGCCAGCCGGTCGGTGCGTCGTAGTGGGAGCCGCCGCCACCTAGTCGTCGGGGAGTCGTGGACAGAGATCTCGAGGGGGTTTGCAGGCGCACGCAGCGCGCGGTCCTGGCTAAAGGTCGGAGCGCAACCATCGTGTTTGGAGAGTGGAGAGGTTCGTCGGCGAGGATGGATGCTGAAGGGCCTCAATGGCTGGGCGTTGGCGAGGGGGATTCGAGGTTGAGCGATAGTCGTTGTTGGGATGGGTCACGGTGCGAGGGAAGAGCCGGGCCGGTGGAGAGTCACGTGAAATGATGTCGGGATCACACTGGCAGCGACCGGATCCGCTTTTCATGCGCCGGGCGGCAGAGCTCTGCAGCAACTTGCAGCGGCTTGAAGCTGGACTCTCCCTTTCCAAACAAATTGCCTGACTTGTAATAATTTCACATCGTTGAGAAGCCGCAAGGCTATCGCAGCTACACTGTCAATATCTATGTCTAGTCGAGAAATCCCTCGTCCTGGATGAGCTCGCAACCTGTAGTTCGGGCCATTCCCAAGCTCGCTTCATGACTGCCAACACCTACCCCACACATCCACCAGCCTGAGCCTGATAGCGCCGTCTGCATCATAGTTCTGCAAGAGGTCATTTGAGCAGAGCAGATCCGCTGCAGAGCAACGACACTTGCGTGCTGGTACTTGGAGACACTATCGCGCGAGCGCCACACGCCAGTGTCAATTGTCGTCCTCCTTGGCTAACATCTCCCTTGCTCATCTGGGACTTCAATCTTTCCATGAGAGCGGTTGGATTCTGTGGACGAGGCCGGGTCTCCACAACATGAAGCTTGCAAATTAACTGAGGCATGTTGGAGTTGCCATTTGTCGGGTAGTCAAGATGCACCTCGACCCTAACGCCGCCAGCTCTAGCGCTCCCGTACCCTTGGGAGCCGAACCACACGGCCATGACTCGAACCTGCCACCGTCCCTCGATAGGGACTATCTAGTCCAAAGGCCTGCTATAGGCAGCAGACGAAGCTCTATGGCAAGCATGGCTCAGATTGAGGACATGGTCTCGGAGGACCGGATCGACACCGAGACCTATGGAGTGTCAGAGCTGAGAGAAGGCTTCTTCGATGCTCTGTTTCTGCGACCTGGCGATCACGACGAAAATGAGCTGCGAGAGCTGGCTAAGACGACGCTGCCCAGTGCTTTCGACAAGGGGTCACCTTTGTCGCCGAAGCATTTCATTTGGAGGCAAGGACATGAGCTGCGCTCGCTCTTCGTACGGGTGCTCACGACCAGAGCGGGCATCAGGCTCCTGAAGTCCTTCACAGCGTTCTTCGTGGCCTATGTGCTGTGTCTGGTCCCTGTCGTCCGACAATGGCTGGGGCGGTATAGCTACATCATGGTTGTGTCAGTGCTTCTCAACCATCCGGCGCGGGCGGTTGGCTCACAGATCGATGGAGCGATCCTAACGACCGTGGGGACAGCTGCAGGTCTCGGCTGGGGTGTTATAGCGTTGCTACTTTCAACTTCGACTCTGGCAGCAAGTGCTGGCTTTGGAGGCATTCTGGCTGTCTTTCTCGCCTTCTTCATGCTCGCAATCTCGTGGATCCGATCCTTCTTCGTCAGGTCATACCAGGCTGTGCTTTGTGCTGGAATCGCCATCACCTTCACTACGCTGGCGGAAACAAACAGCCGAACCATCAATTGGGATAAGCTACTGAGCTTTGGCGTGCCTTGGATGCTGGGGCAGGTGATCGCTTTGGCTGTCTGTTGTCTCATTTTCCCGGATGCCGGAGCTAGGGCTTTAGCTTTGACACTCCATCGATTCTTTGACATTACTCAGGTTCGTGGTGCAGATGATGATAAATCGCACGAACTGACAATTATAGGATTCCCTCATAATACCTCGTCCCAGAGATGTCCGCCTGAGACGGCGCCTTGCCAGAGCATACGTCGATCTCTCGACAGCGTATCGGGACTTGCGAATCGACATTACCATTACCCGGTTTCGCCCTGACGACGTTGGTGAGCTCAGAAATCTAATGCAGGCCGTCATCCGCTCTCTCCTCTCGATGGAAACTGAGACATTTATGTTCAACGAGGAAGACGGTGAGGATGCCATCGCCATCACGATCAACCCTTCCGTGTCCCCGCTCAGCGAAGACAACGCCAAGAATCCTCTATTTACTTCTCCCATAGAGGTCGAGGACGCCAGCCGCAAGGTCATCCAAGTCCTAGCCAAGCCTACCAGAGACATCCTTACCTGCATGAGAGAGGCTCTCAAGAGAAGTGACGCCGCTTTGATGGGTCTATCTGGGTATCGTGCACACCTTGGACCTCCGCTAGATGTATCCTCGGACATTGGGCCTATCCAAATACGACTTCGGTCAGCGCTCGCTGCTTTCGACGTCGTCGAGTCCACACTTCTGAATTCGGGCGAGCTCCCAACGTCCTCTATCAACGACTCGGATGTCGTTCAGCTCTTCATATTTGCGAGGCATGTACGTGAAGCAGCAGCGGCCATTCAAAATCTTCTGAACAAGGTTGAGTCGATGCAGCACATCTCAGACTGGCCGCGGCTATACTTCCCTTCTTACCCGTTCTGGAAGACCCTTCACCGGACGAACGCGCAAGTGCGTCACGACAGGGGCGGCATCACAGCTGGTTCCTATCATGCCACCTTTGCGGAAATCGCGAAGCTGCTGGAGAAAATCAAGTCTCGTGAGCACAAAACAAGATCGAGCACTAGGCCAAACACTCCCGAGCTTGGCGAAGACTTCGGCATCGACAAGGAGGGCCAGCCACAGAAAGAGGTCGAGCAGAGCCATCCCACCATGGATGCGGAGACAGACGGCGAGGCAAGGTCGACTAGGGCTAGCAAGGGCTACAAGACCTGGCGCTTCCTCCACCGTCTGCAAGGATTTGAGAGCAGGTATGCCTTCAAAGTCTGCCTGGTCACCTCGCTTTTGTCCGTGCCATCCTACCTCGATGGCCGAGACTGGTGGGATCAATATGAAGTCTGGTGGGTGGTCGCGGTCAGCTGGATCATGATACACCCTAGGGTCGGTGGTAATCTGCAGGATTTAGTAGTCAGGTCTTTTGCCGCTCTGCTTGGTGCCATATGGGCGGGCGCGGCGCATGCTGCAGGGAACGGGAATCCCTACGTGCTGGCAGTCTTCGCTGTCATCTTTATGCTGCCCATGCTCTATCGGTATACTCAGAGCTCTCATCCAGTAAGTGCATGTTTCTTCTTGATTTTTCCGCACAAGCCTAACACTACTCCAGCGATCCGGCCAAGTCGGCTGCCTTTCCTTCACGGTCGTCTCGTTGGGTCTACAGTACCGAAACAGCGATGACTCGATCACCCTCACTGCAGTCATCAGGGGTCTCTCATTTCTTGTTGGCACCGTCGTGCCGATTGTGGTCAACTGGGTCTTGTGGCCCTTCGTTGCCAGACACGAGCTGCGATTTGCTCTGTCATCGATGCTCTTCTTCATGAGCATCATATACCGAAGTGTCGTCGCCAAGTACGTCTACTTCGAAGAAGGGAAAGAGCCCACGCCCGAGGACATCCGCCGCTCTGAGATGCTGGAAGGCCGGCTGCGTGAAGGGTTTGTTAGGATCCGCCAGCTGCTCGTGCTGACGCGCCACGAAATCCGCCTGCGGGCCCCTTTCGACCCTCTGCCTTACTCGGCCCTCGCGGACGCGTGCGAGCGTTTCTTCGAATACCTCATCGCCGTGCGCCAGTCCGCCATATTCTACAACCCGGGCTACATCCGCGACAACCCCAGGGCCGCGGAGAAGCTGCTCGGCTACAGACGAGACGCCGTCGCCGCCATCCTGGGCAACCTGTACATCCTGGCCGGCGCGCTGCGGTCGCAGAGGCCGGTCCCGCGCTACCTCCCGAGCGCCGCGGCCGCGAGGAAGAAGCTCATGATGAGGACCATGGACATCGAGGAGGACATGACGAAGCACTCGGTCGAGAACAGCGAATTGCTTGAGCATAAGCGGTGGGCGGACATTTACAGTTATTCATATAAGGAGAGTCTGACGGGATGTGTCGCGCAGCTGGAGGAGCTGGAGAAGTATACTAAGCTGATCGTCGGCGAGCAGGGCTTTGACGATGAGATGGAGACGCATGATGACTCAGAAGATGAAGCAGGCACATGAAGAACGGACAGCGCTTTGATTCCAACAATGATCTATCTTAAAAGTCATCTCAATCCAATAGCGATGCTATTCCAACTCCGTCCATGCTAGTATGCGCCGTTCGTCATCTCATTCAATATATCCCTAGTAATCAGTTTACCCTTCAATAACGCCTTTTCTCCAATGGTAGCCCTTTTGGGCGTCGGCCGTTGATTCTCCTTTCCGAGCGCAGGCTGTCTCAATCCTGACGTTTTCTTGGGTGAAGTTCGTGTCTTCGTTGGTGTTTTGGTTTTGCCCTTGGGCGTAGGGCCGGTAGCTGTGATCTGAGTGCCGAACTCGTCGAAGTGGTGGCTGCCCAAGGCGTCTTTGGGAAGATCGTAGATCCAATCTCGGTCTTCCATGAGGGAAATGAACTGGCTGATCATGTTCTCCTTCCCGCTGCCTTTAAGAGTGCTCATGCTGCCAATGACGAGAAGCTTGGTCTTGGCTCGGGTGAAAGCCACGTTGATCCTCCGCCAGTCCTTCAGGAGGTCGCCGATGTTGCAGGCCTCGTTACTTCGCACCAGGCTAAGAACAATGACCTCTTTGTCTCGTCCCTGGAAGCGATCTGTGGTATGCATCTCCACACCTGAATACGCCTTTAGTTGGTCCTTGAGAAGAAACAGCTGAGCTCGGTAATGGGTCATGACACCAATTTCAGTGGGCGGGATGCCAACGCTCAACAGACTGTCAACAAGCTGCGATACAATGCGGCCTTCGGCAGGGTTGACGATACGCTTGCCATGGGCCTCCTCACGCACTTCCGGCACGAGCGTGTCGGTGTTGATGAAGCGAACACGGGTTTCAGGTTCAAGTAGGTCGTATAGCCAGCAACGGTTGGGGGCTGCGCCAACGCAGAATGATCTTGGAGTGCCAGGCAGCGACAGAGACGATGCGTCGTAATGCTTCTGCCTCAGAGCGTCTATCTGCGGAACATGGAGCTTGCGGCGGCGGAGTGATTCTGTGCCGCAACGTAGTCTTCCATCGTAGATGAGTGTGTTGCTGAGTGTCATGATGTCCTCACACATGCGGTACTGGTGCTCCAGGTTGACAACCGATTCCGGATGAGAGTCAGAAAGGAGCTTGAACAGACTGACATCCAGACCACCTTCTCTAGCTTCTTCGTTTCGGACAACAGGGGGCAGTTGGTTGTGGTCGCCAACCAGCACGAACGTGCTCGCCATCCGAATCGGCCCAGCGCAGATAGGCAGAGTGATTTGAGATGCCTCATCGACAATGCAGTAGTCGAACTTGCGCTCCTGGAACACATGATGGTTGATGCCGAGACAAGTAGTGGCAACAATAGGTGTCCCATGCCACGCGTCCTTAATCTCGTCGAATGACTTCTTGGGGAGCCCTGCAAGATGCGCGAACTCCTGGACTTCAGGGTGGACCTTGGCGGGGGCTCCAAGCCTTAGAATCCCAATGTTGTCAGACTTGAGCTTGAGAAGGATGTTGTCGACAGCAGTATGAGTATGCGATGTAAGGAGTACACTCTTTCCTTGCGCCACAAGAGCACGAATGATGTGTGCAATGGTCGTCGTCTTACCTGTTCCCGGCATGCCGAGGACAAGTGCGTAGTCTTTGGCGCTCATGACCTTCTCGATTGCTTTCGTCTGGTCGACATTCAAAGTCTCGCCAGCTGTAACCGTGTACTGTGTCGCGACAGGCTTAAAGCGAGGTGCTGTCAGATCAACCACAAGACTTCGAATTTTGGCAGCTTGCGGTATGTCGTTGGCCATCATCTGAACGAGATTGTTGCGAACCGTTGCCATGCCGTTGCTGAACTCATCCTGGTCGAGCCGATATCGAACAGGAGGCTCCTTGATCTTGCCTTGCGTTGCCTCCGGTGCCGAGCCTTCAGGCGCAACTTCCATAATACTGGCGAACACTTGATTATCAACCTCATCGAAACCAGGTTGCCGGATGCGCGCGTTGTGTAGACGTCTGTCCACAGCCACGCTGATCCTCTGCCTTCTTACTGTAGTAACATAGCCAATTGCCAATGCAAAGTGGCCTTCCTCATCCGATACCACGATAGGCTCCCCGACGCTCAGCTCAGATTCCAAGAACGAGAATCCAGGCGTGTGATTTCGCTTGACGAAAGTGTAGTGAAATCTGTTGATGCGGGGATTGTCGGTATCGACTGAGCCAGAGCCCTCCTCGATGATGACATCCGCAAAACAGCGAGATTTCTTCTCTCGCTCCTCGCTCGTCATCGTCCAGAGCTCCCGCTTTGTCTTCTGGCTATCCTTCTCCTCTTTCGTGAGGAGGTTCTCCCATTTGACGAAGAAACCTTGATGTTGTGGGGTTAAGTGTTGCACCAGCTCGTCAAACTTCTCGTTCATGCCGCTGGACTCCCCATCACCATCGTCTGCAAGACGGTGGTAGACAAAACAGGACGTCTTGGCATAGCACTTTCCGCACATGTGCTTCGACTTGAGCATAGGCGGAAGTTGCACGCTGCGTTCTCTGATATAGCCCGCTAGGTTGTTCCGCTGCATAACCATGTGTCGAAGCTCGTGTCGTATTGCCGGGATTCGGATCGTCCTCGACGTCTCCATGTAATACAGAATGCCATAGGCAATGTCGATGTCGTATCGATCAGCTAGAAGAAGTGTGTAGAGAGCAGTTTGTGCCATATGATTGGGGCTTGGGTGTTTGCCAGTCTTGACTTCGAAAGGCACCGTTAGTGTGTGCTTGTCTTTCCCGTCCATCATTGCGACCTCAACTGTGGCGTCGATATTGCCCTTGAGCCCGTACATAGGAGACCATACATGCTCTTCGACATCCAGAAGCTTCGTGACAGCCATGTTCGCCTTCTTGCCACCTCGATCTTCAACCACGCCGTCAGCCGTGGGCTGAGACGAGACAAAGGCGGATGCCCACGAAGCCACTTCGGTCATCTTTGATTCCAGATGCTCCCGGGCCAAGGCCATGCTGGTCTTGATCGTATACAGGTCCTCGACGTGCTTCTCTGTAACCTTTCTGATAGTCTCCGTGAGAAAGGGGCGGTCCCACTTGTTGGCAAGCAACGCCTCTTGAAAGATCTCGTGCAAGATGGTTCCGTACACAAGGGGAGGGGAGGCTTCGCTTGTGGCCTTGACTCGATCCTGCAATACAGCTCTTCGCATGCAGCCGAAAGAGTCCGCAACTACGGTCGAGGAGATAAGCTGGTCAGGGTGGAGGATCAGGAGGTTCTCGGCATCATCAATAATGCACTGCCCCTTGGGTGAGAATTCACCGATGACGTGAATGTATGCCTCCGGATGAGCTGGCGTATCATACCAGCATCCGCGGAGTTGTACGATCCGGCAAGCTTTACTTCCATCGGCTTGGATTAGAAGTGTCTATTGTGGTTCAGTAATCAGCAGGGTTCGCATCAGGCGATATATCAAAACACACCTTTTCAAGACGGGCAACGTTGAACTTGTCCACGTATTCGCCTTCTAAGACTTTCGTCACCAAGTATCGCTGGATAGTCTTAGGCTTCCGGCTGGGCTACCTTCACTTAGCAAAGGGCTCCTTGGGCGTATCTCGTCAACGTACTGTTTGGGTCGATTCCTGGCCGTTCTGCATTGATTGAGTCGCAGCGAGCTCCACGGCATCGAAATCAATATCCTCGTCGTCCAAGTCGCCGAAGTCCTCATCAAGGTTGTCCAGATCCTCCAAAATATCTTTCTCGGCCGGGGCCGTGGTGTCATCGTGACTCTCTGGCGAGTTTCGTTGTGAAGCGGGGCCCGTCCCTGTTCCTTTGCTCGTCACTAAACCGGTGTGCGATTCCGCAAGACCAGGAAGAAAGTCTCTCGAGTTCTTCGTTCCGGTCGATTCCGAGACCTCCATCTGTTGTGTCCCATTGATGCAAGCTTCCAGCTCCATCAGGTCATCATCCAGATCAAGATCATCAAAATCGTCATCGCCATAGTCTGACTCGGGTCGAGTAGGTTGTGATAGTGCAGGTGGTCGGCAAGGTGTTGACTCCTCTAAGTGTACGTTGCTCTTCGCCGGTGGTGATAATGCGGGTAGCTGGTCGGTAACGCCCTCAATTACTTCCGTTGGGCTTCTTTCATGCATACTGCTGTTGACGCTGTCAAGAAGCTGGGTGACGAGCGACGACTTCGAAGCTGCCTCCATCTCTTGTTGCGAGTTGCGGCTCCCGTTGGAATTGGACTTTTCAATCTTCCTCCTCTTAGCCCCAAAGCCGTGGCTCATGGTCCGGCGCAGGTTCCCCATGTAGTTTGGTGTTGACTCCTTTGTTGGTCGCGGTGACGAAGACACCATAAGTTGTGCCAACGCTGGATTCGCAAGGCCCACTGGCGGTGCTGCTTCGTTCTTGTTCAAGGAGTATCGATCCCAGAGCTCTAGTGTCGGATCCGCATGCGGTGACTTGAGTGCCTGAGCCAGTTTCTTAACATTGACTGCCGGCGTCACCTTCTGTTCCGCTGGCGACGACACCGGTGAAGAACTCCTCGCCCGCTTCCGACTCTTTGAGGGCATCAGCGGTGTCAACATGTTGTCCACCTCACCAGCAGTCTTGTGATTCCACATGATCCTCTCATTCGGCGACACGTTCATGTGGTCTTCTGTAGGCTCCAGAGGCTCCATGAAGTCCCTCCACGTCAACTTGTTCGCCGGGGTTGCTGTAGGCTTGTCGGTCTGCTCCTCTGACTGAACATTGTCGGGATCTGCGGTTTCGGGTTCATCTTTGTTGGCCTCTGGATCTGCAGGCGGCTTGTACTGATACTTTGCGAGCTTATTTCTCGTGACTTCGGACACAGGTTGTAACGGCCGCGAGTTCTGGTTCTGTGTCTGCTCGCTTCTCGACCGACGCCAGGGAGAACGCTGGGGCCAAAAGTCAGTAAACAACAGGTACAAGAGGAGGAAATACTGCTTACCCTCAAATGCCCAAAGTTCTCCGAGTAAGATTTCTGGAGAGGCATCTTGGGGCTTTCGGACCATCCAAGAAAGATGTTAAGGATTAGAGTGGCAGGTCAACAATGGCAGATGGAACCCCAAGTCCTTCGTCTTGGTAACCGCGTCTCGAAGCGCGTTGCCCCACCACAGACGGGCCCTTAATGGGGATCAGACGCGGTCGCGACCACTTTAACGGCCGCGCCCATGTGGCCAATCAGCAGCTCCGACGCCGGACCCGCATCCGTCGTCTCCAAAAACGTCACCATCGCTCCACCGACGTCAACCGTTCCAGCCGTCGAGCTCCTCAACTGCGCCGATTGATCTCTCGACTTACACCTTCGCAACATAACGTTGCCTGTCAATCGCCATGGATGGCTCCAGCAACCCCAATGCCAGCTCACAGGGCGGCTCCCAGGGCCAGCCTCAGCCCATCAGGCCCGATCCCATGTCCAGCCAGGGTCGCCGTCAGATCAAAGAGACCATGTTGCAGCAGAAGAAGAAGGTAGAGGAGCTGCGGGCGCCCTACATGGCCTATGCAACCCGGACCATGGAAGCTGCCATGCCCGACACGCAGAACATCTTCTACACTTGCATGGGCTACAACATAGACCAGTACCGCAAGTTTGGCGCCGAGCTGTTCGCGGCATGGTGCGGACAAGCCCAGCGAGAGATTGAGCGACCCGCCGCTGACGCTGTCGCCGAGCATGTGCGAGGGATGGTTAAGACGAATACCATAGGCGACTGGGGTCTTTTTGCCGGCATCTCGGCATATGTGTTCAGGCGGTGGACGAGGAACCAGAACGCCAAGATGGTTGGACTGCAGAGATACTGGGCGCCGGCCCTCCAGATTTGCTGGTTTGGTTTCCTCGGCTTCGGCGTTGTTGCTCCGGCATTCCATATGGTCAACGATATGATGTGGGTATCAAGGATGCGAAAAGATCCCAGGGTATCAACACTGCAACACGAACTCAAGGATCGTCAAACAACCAATGGCTTGTCCGGCTCAGGGGGAGAAGCCAACGGTTCCTCCTACGGCTGGAATGACCAGTCGCGCTCCCAGTACGGCGCAACTCCTGGCCAGGGGGATTCGAGGTCACAGATCCAGGAGCAGGCCACCGCCTGGGGCCAAGCAGACACCGAGAACCAGAACAAAGCAGGATGGAGTCAGAGCTCTTCCGGCCAGCCGATCCAGGAGAACAGCGCTTGGGATGATGCCTCCCCACTCGCTCCTGCTGCTCAGGCAGAACCCGCTTCACGCCCTGGGGAGTCATCCTGGGACCGTCTGCGGCGCAACGCTGGGGTGTCAAGGCAGCAGTCATCACAGCCGCCCCAAGGACGACAGCCTCCACCTTCTCAGGGCGGCTGGGGGGAGAACACAGACACGAGTGCTCAGTTCGGAGCTTCCTCACGGACCTCGAGGGACGACTATTCTTACTCCTCTGCAGATTTTGAGAAGTCATCCAGCAAGGACCAGGCTCAGCAAGATTTCGACAGGCTGCTGGATCGGGAAAGGCAAGGAGTGGACCAGGAGAACAAAAAGTGGCGGTAGAGCTTCTTGTACTTATATGTAGAAAACGTTCTTGTACAATGCCCTTCATATGTTATGGCGCATGACATTCCGTCGTGGATGTTCCATGATTCGGCAGAGAAAATGATGGCGCAAACATAAACCATGACGCATTAACGCATACTCAAACACAAAACTATCTAAAGTTTTATCGAACTTCCGCCCTACGGCTTGACCGTATCCTCAACCCCCACGGGGTCAACCTCATCGCCACCATCCTTCTTGTCAACAGTAGCTTCAAGCACGCTCTCTCCGGCCATGTTGGCGACGAGCGTCTTCTCAACCCTGCCCTCGCTCTGGTTGTCCTCGCGGTGGACAGACTCGGCAGGGGGTTCGATCTGTCCAGCCTTGCTCTTTTGAGCCGGAATTTCCGATTCGGCATCCACAGCTGGCGCAGCAGGGGCAACCGCGGGCTCAGCGGCCGGCTCAGGTTCAATTTGCTTCTCCTGAGCCTCTTCAGGGGCGGGATTCGAGGTGACTGCGACGGGCGAATCCTCCTGTTCAGGAGCCTCCTTCACGGGAGATTGCGAATCCACCTCGTACTTGTCATCCGCAGTGAGTTGACCCTGGTCGTCGATCTGCCACGAAGACTGCGGCATGGAGAAGCTCAACGTGGGAGCCGACGGCTTCTCAGCCTCAGCCGCAGGAGGAGCGGGGCTCTTGGATGGCGGAGCTCTCCTTTGCGGGCCTCTAGCGCGGCTCTTCCTGGCATCTGATAGCGGCGCCTTCTCCTTCTCTGGTTCAGCCTCTTCCTCCTTTGGTTTCTCCTTGTGGATCTGCGGACCGATCTTGAGGCGCTGGTTTAAGTCGTTGATAAAGCCTGATTGCAACGCTGCGATCTTGCTGCTGCCGACAGGGCGGCTCGGGACCGGGGGCTTTGCCTTGCCTGTAGAGCCCGCAGAGTCGCCGGATGAGCTCTTAGCTGGTCTGGCGGGGATCTGAGGCTTGGGCTTGTCGGAAACTGGTGGCTTAGGCTTCGCGTCGTCGCCCGAGGGTGCCCTTGGCTTGGGACGACTGGGAATGCTGGGCCGTTCTGATGATTCGGTAGATTCCTTGGCTGGGCGGGACGGTATCTCGGGCTTCTTCTCCTCTTCGGGGGATGAGATGATGGCCTCGTGGAGCTGAGACTCAGGCACGTCCTCCCAGACATCGCGGCTGGGGAACTTGGGGCCAGAAGCCGGGCGCTGAACCTTGAGATGAGCCTGGTGACCAGCCCACGTAGGCTTAGACATGCTGTCGAGGCTCTTTTCATGACCGAGAGGGAGGAAGTTGCCGCCAGAACGACGCTTAGCTTCGCGCTCCGCCAACTCTTCCTGATGCCTCGCAAAAGCATGCGCTGGGGTCATCGGCCGGTCATCCTGTTGACCAGACGATCTCGACCTGTGGTGCTCGCTCTCCGGAAGATCCGGTGTAGATACAGTAGCGGTGTAGTGAACACTGCTGGGTGCATCCTCCCAGATATCTTTGCTGGGGAAGTGATTGTGGTGCTTATTCTCATCCGCGTGATCGACCGGCTGCCTCTCATTCTTCGTTTCTTCGGAGAACAACGGCTCGTACTCTTCCACGTCCTCGAGAGGAGTGTAGCGAATCTCGGGCTGCGAGCTGTCCTTGTGCAGACTTGTGGGTCTACTCAAAGGGCGGCTGGGCGAGTCCTCCGCTTCGTAATTGCTAGTACGGCGTTCGGGAGGGGGGTGAACGGCTGGGCGCCGGTAGTAGGCGCTAGGGTTCTTCAGAACCTCGTCCGAAGCCAAAATTGGGGCATGATATTCGTGCTCTTCGTCGTCAACCGCGGCTTCCTCATCACCGTAGGAGCGGTATTCGGGGTGACGAGCGTCGTCGACGTGGATGGGACGATCTTCGTGCTGGTCCTCGATATCTTCGTGAGATTGAACCTTGGCGAGGGAAGAGGACCTGCGATGGGCGTCTTTTGGCTGGGCCGAGCCAGGCCGGGGAGAGGTCTGGCGAACATATTCTTCGCTAGCTTGGAAAGCGACCTCATCGGTAGGGGTGCTACGGATTTCAGGAGCAGTACCTGGATGCAATGTTAGCAAAGCCACTCACGCATCAGTTTCAACCATGCTTACCCAAGCCAGCGCCACGGCTTGCCGTGTCACGGACAAGCCTGTTCAAGTCCTCCCTGCTCATGGCAAAGGTGTTCTGGCGATCGTGAATAGGGGTGTGTTCCTCCCTATGCAGAAGCTCAGGGTGCTTCTGGTAGTAGGCCTTTTCCAATTTGTCCTGAGGTCCAACACCGTGGCCGTGGAGGCCGTAGCTGCCAGGAGGTAGGCCACGGGCACTGTGCTTGCGGACGTGATTCCTCTTGTTGTTCTCGGGACCAGGGGAAGGAGCCTGGACATCGCCCAGGTTGGGATTCATGGGCACACGCTGGCCAATCTCGGGGATGCCGTGATCATCGTCATCCTGGTGGCCGTGGTCGCTATTGTTGGAGAAACTCGTGCTGGGACGGTTCTTGACACCCTCACGGGAGGTTGCGCGGTCACCGACGGATTGGCGAGAGGTAGGACGTCCGCTGCCACCAGCAGAAGTAGGACGACCAATGCCAAACTGTGCAGCTCTGTCTGAGTCGGTCCGGGTGACGGTTTGAACACGAGCCTTAGCGCTGTTGGCAGGCAGTGTAGCCCTGGGCGCATGCAGCTCCAGACCTTCGCCAACAGTTCTAGTCTGTTCTGGCGACACAGCTCGAGTTTCCTTGTCGTCCTCGGCCTCAGAGGCAATGGCGTTGTATTCCATGCCCTCCTCGCCGACGCCAGGCATAGAAACGCTACCTGGACGGTCAATTGGGTCCTCAACGGGCTCATACAGCCCGCGGTTCGGGCTCAGGAGCGCCTTGTTGTCGGGTCGGGGGAATCTGCCCTCGTTGAAGGGCGACTGCGCGAAGCGTTGAGCATTGGGTGATATGGACCGCTCAGCGCGGCTCTTGATCGGTCTCGGTGGGATCTTGGGGCCGGAGCTGCTGGAGCTGTCTTTCTCGGAGGCCCTAGAGGGACAGGGAGGGATGGCGGGCGTTGATTGCGTTGCGGCGGCTGTCATGGCTGCGATTTGTGTGGGCTAACGCTGAGAAGACAAAATTAGAATCGAACAACACCGCAGACGCAGAAGACTGAGGATTTGGGAGCGCGGCAGACGCAGGATGCAGGATGCAGAGAGCAAAGCTTTTGGGAAACAAAGTTTGGGCGGTTCCAGAAAGCAAGGGGATGACGACTCATCAGGACACCGGTCCGGCTTTGGATGACACCCAGCGGCACAAGATCTGCCAATGGACCAAGATTGCCTCAGCCACCGCCCAACAGTCTTATCAGCACAGACAAGATAACAATCTCCCTAGCAAAGCCGGATCCAAGGGCCAAACACAGTTCCTCAGCTCAATTTCGAAGCTGTCGGCTGGACCTCCCGAGATCACGGCTCGGCCGACCGATCATTGCCAGTCTCGCCCGCTTGCGAAAACAGCTCCCGGTTGCGGGCGATAAGCTTGCATCCCGCAGCAAAGCAAAGGAATGGAGGCCACCCAACAGCCACTGGTGCATGCAGGAAAGATCGCAAAAAAGAATGCTGATAGTGACTTACAATTTTGGTAATTGGTTCTTGATAACGGTATCTAGTACCTGGCGGAAGTCGTTATTGTGACATAGAAGACGTCTCGAGCGTGTAAGTGAGAAGAACAGGAAATGCAGTGATGGAAGCAGGTCACGATGGCTTCTACACGGGGACTGCAGGCTATAAATGGGGGGTTCCTTGATTACACCACAAGAGCGCGGATGAGGCGCGGCACGATAGTCTTATACGATCCACGCCAAAAGCTGTGCAAAGCCGATGCCAATCGCAGAGAAAAGCTTTGCTGCGCAGGTGACGGCCTCACTTCGTCACCGTCACTACGGCGATTTGGAGCGCGAAACAGGGGTTTGCAGCAGGTGCTTGGTTAGGGTGTGCGATCCAAGCCTGGCGCACTGTGGCGCTGGCAACAATGCCCCGCCAATTGCCGGTTCCAGCGGTCTGTCAAGGTCTGATGCTGCGACAACGGCTGTGACAGAAGTATCAATTCCAAAGATTCTAACTACTCCAATCCTCGTCTGCAGAGCCATACTGAGCTTCGCGACACGAATTGAGCCTATCTTCAGTGGCTTTTTGAGTCTGACACTGATGGAACAAGGGGTGAGCTGACCATCCGGCCACCTGGCATTGGCCTGCCACTTCGTCGGTCCCTGGCGGCAGCCCGTGACCGTACAGTGCGCAGTCCCCCGCATCGCGCGCCCCACCGGCCGGACTGGATTGTGACCTCCAAGCCCCAGCCTTGGCCTCCTGCAGGGCGCGTGTCTCTTGAAGTTCTCCTAAAGATCGTAGCGGTCTGGACGCGCTCTATTCGTGTCGGATCGGCCTTTCGAGGTCGTGTTGGTTTTGCAGCCGTGTCGGAGGGGGTACGACGAGAGGTAGGAAGAAGTTATACGCAAGGAAGCAACTTCGTCATAATCTCTGGGTCATCAAATGCTTGGCTTGCCCTGACGCCACTGCCAATTGTGGCGGCAACGGCCAGCTGGAGGGTCCCCCCACTGGCCGTCGATGACGGGAAGCATCATGTACGACTTCACCGTGCAACAAATCGAGATCGGACGCCAACTGGCCTGGCTGCCCCCTAGAGGGACCCCCAAACTGGTATGTTGGCCCCCGCTACAAAAGCATAGTCAACGTCTTGACAAACCATTACATACCACGAGCAGACACTGTGTTCTTGTACAGCAAGCAGCATACTTGGTGCTGAGAGCCATCAGAAGCCAAGTGGGATGTTGGGACCCAGTAACAACTGGGTCGGATGACGTGACAGTCTCCAACCAGCCTTCGGATCTTGCCAGTGATCGATTGAGATGGCCGGATCTACGAATGTGCGTCAGGAACAGGAGCAAAACCTCCAGAGTACAGGCAGGACGAAGGTTGCTGTCGCTTGTAGATCGCCCCATGGCATGTCGAGCCTTGTGCTGTGGTGCTAGTAGCGCGTAACATCGTCGAAGCGTCTGAGTCGGAGAATTACACTCTGAGAGCCTGGCTGCGGCTGTGAGAAAAGGAAAAGTCTGGTCGCCTGGTTGCAACAATGCTACATGGAAATAAGACCTAATTCAAATTCAATCCTCCGCCGTCTTCATTGTGGGAAGCATTCCTTCTCTGCTTCGGTCCGCATCCTGATGTGCGCCGGAGCTACCGACGCGTCCAGCAGCTAGCCACAAATGGCACCGTACCAGCGGCGTCTTGCATAAATTAAAAGGTCAGCTGGCCCGTCATTAGTTTCTCAGCCGCCCAAGACCCTGAGCTTGAAGCCTTGCGAAGGCAGGCGGATAACTCCAGAGGTAG
Source organism: Sordariomycetes sp. S80-01Y (assembly GCA_037042185.1). Classification (NCBI taxonomy): domain Eukaryota; kingdom Fungi; phylum Ascomycota; class Sordariomycetes; species Sordariomycetes sp. S80-01Y. The sequence continues at coordinate 1,920,527 of JAXQJY010000027.1, read as the reverse complement.
TCGTGGTGCCAAGCCCTGAAACTGATCCCAATCTATGCCCGTTGTTGCTCGGAAAGCGATGATCGCCGTTGCAACTCCAGCTACAACGCTGCTTCGTCTCTCCATGTTCACTAGCTCCGAGCTTCCCGGCACTACTTCATCCGACAGCTACTTTGATTCCAACGTTTTGGGAAGCAGCTGGCCGTGAAGTTCTTGGCTGACAGAATAAAGAGGCAATGCTAGGTAGCAACTAGGTAGCACCTATTGAAGTAACATCAAAGTCTGCGCAAGCTTCTTCAAAGAAAAGAGCAAAAGCTATATTCATTTCATGCGCCAACATCAACGCCCGAGGGTCGTTGCTCTAGTACTTCGAGTAGTCGTTACAAACCCTGGGATCATAATACAAACAAACAGTGAGGCTTTTCCTAGTGGACACCGCTCAGGCCTTCTCCTCCAGGATCAACACCACATACTACCTCCTCACTCCCCCCATTCAGTCTTCTGGTGCGTCATCGTGTCACTACCTCCTGCACGGTCTCAGTCTCTCTTCTGGCGAGCCACCCTTAGGTCCTTCCCGTCTCTGATCTCCATCGAACTCATATGATGGCATGTTGATGCCAGCATCAGGGCCCTTAGACAATCATCTGCGCGACACCGTGGCCACCGAGGGTCTTGCTACCCACGAACGCCTGGCCCTTGACACCCGCCAACGCATAGCAGATCGCAGTGAACAGCAAGAAGATGGCCGCTGCCAGGAGCGCCGTTGGCGGGGGTCGGATACAGCTCAGGAATTGGATGATGGACATGACGAGATAGGCGGCGGCGCGCATGTAGTTGGTCGAGATCTTGCGAACGAAGGCGTCGAACTTGCCAGAGGTCGGGCAGATGCGCAGGAGGAAGGGAACTTCGATGAACAATATCAAGAGTGCGGAAGCGCTGTGCGCACGTCAGCGAGGGGTTTCAAATCTGAGGCGGGATTGCGAACACGGCGAAGGCACCCATGATGGTTGGGAGCAGGCGGAAGCTAAAGAAAGAGCTGATACCTGTCGCAAGACAGATGATCATAGACAAGAGGCCGAGCCTAGATGTTTGTCAGCTTTGGGGTTCCCATTCTGTGTTGCGCGGTAGCAGATCGTGGTCGACGAGCAAGATGGCATCGTTCGTATTGACCGTCGAGGATGGAGCTCCGCCGCGCGGCTCGTCGCAAAGCTTACCATTGTCCGTAGATACCTGGCAAGCTGTCAATACACCTTCAATCACTGTTCCTCTTGGGGATATGGACATACTGAAGTTGCGAGTCCGCAGCTCGTCCGCGATAGACATGTTGGCGGCTTGTTGACGTCTCCTGTATTTCGATTAGGAGGCCTCGTCAGCACTTTGCGCGCGCACCGTCGTGGCTGCCCGGCGGTATCGGTGGGTTGGTAGGATGCAAAAGACAGCTGCTGCTGCGCTTTTGGGATATTGCGGATGTCGTGACAAGAGTACGGATGCGTTCGTGATGGGGAGTAAGCAAGAGGTCGTTGAAACGAGGCACGTATCATTTTCGAGGTGGATTTTGATTGAGGCTGGGGGTTGACGTTGCTAGGCAGGAGGGCGGATCGTGATTGGTTGTCAGAGGGGCTGTTTGAGAGTCCCTTAGTACTGTACCACTGGAGTCACAAGCTGAATGGGAACCTCTGGACTACCATTTTAGACCTAATCTCGCGTTCCCTTCTGAATCATATGAGACGTCGCGCATCGTTGTATATCAATTGAGTGATGCTTTGGTATGATTGTTTGAGAGGGCACATCTCAGGATCGTTGACGATTTCAAGGTATTCGTGAGACATGCATGTTCACTGAAGATGCTCCCTTTTTCAGCTCGAACCCACCAGACAGCTTACAGTCGAGCGATACCGGCGCTTCCCCTCTGCAAAGTGAAAATCCGGTGATGCCTTCTAGGCAGCCCAAACATCGTCCGATAATCTGAAGAAGCTCGAGGCGCAGCTCTCTCATGACGTAAAGCCACGCGGCGCACCTCTGGAATCTTCGACATTGCCAAGCATCGTGCGACCTACCCTGTGGCTGTTTCCCATTCTAGGCACAGCAATCAGCACCTTGTTCGCTCAACGCCGATTACTGCGTACTATCGCCATGGCTTAGGTGGTAGCATTGAGCTATCATCTGTAGGGTAAGTGACCGGGGAAGTTGTCATCAAGAAGGCTACAAAGGCGTCTCATTATCGTGAAAGGCCGAGCAACACAGCTTTTAAGGCCTCGGTCCACACTGGACCAATTTCAGTTAGCACAGTCTTCGCCTATTTGAACTCTTCAAGGGGGTTGATGACAGTGGGCAAATGGCAGCTTCGTTACCCGTCCTGAATAATCTCCGAGCCATACACCCAATTCGCTCATCTGGGGTTAAAGACGATATTTGCGGCATCTGGCTGACCTCGTGGACATCGCGGAGGAAGCTCAACCAGTGCTTGATTTACCAGGGGTTGAGTCCAGATCACTGTACCAAGGACACATGCTGGCCGGAAGAGACACGAAACTCACTCGGAGCCGGATCTCGAACTCTTGCAACATCCGTCAGTCACCCTTTTCCGGCCCCGTGGTGGATTGACGGTGGATCGCCTGCGTTCGGCCAAAGCCTTGTAGCCTTCGAAATTCGGGAGTCGGCGGGATGCCCGAGTCGGAAAAGCCAACGTTCGGATACGACTTTATCCACCAATCCGTTGCTCTCACTGGTTCACCTCGTGGTTCACTTGACGCTCATCACGGCTTGCCCCGCGCGGGGTGAATTGGATGGACCGCTCGACGCGATATGGGCATGATGTACCGCGTTCTTTCCCTATATTATCGGAGTGAGCTCTCGCTCCGTCGAGGCTCGCGCCTCGCTTTTTCTTCTTCTCTCTAACCCCCACTTTCCTCCTTCACTCTTCGAGATACCTGAATTGTAGACCATCACCATGTCGTCTGGACGTACTTTCAAGCTCAACACGGGCTATGAGATTCCGGCTGTTGGTCTCGGTACCTGGGTAAGTGACCTCAAGGATAGTTTCACTGAGACCTAGAAACTGACACAAAGCAGCAATCAAAGCCGAACGAGGTCGCCAAAGCTGTAGAGTACGCTCTCAAGAACGGCTACCGCCACATCGACGCCGCAGCGACCTACGATAACGAGGAGGAAGTCGGTGCTGGCATCAAAGCCTCGGGAGTTCCTCGCAGCGAGATCTTCCTAACGTCGAAGCTGTGGAATACCCACCACAAGGCCGCTGATGTCGTCGAGGCCGTCGAGGAATCGCTCGCCGACTTGCAGACAGATTACCTGGACTTGTACCTGATTCACTGGCCGGTTGCATTTGAGAAGCCCTCGAAAAAGAAGGACAGGAGCCCGATTGATCCCAAGGATGGTGGTGTGCATGTCATCGACGTCCCCGTAAAGGAGACCTGGCAGGCTATGGAGAAGCTGGTTGAGGCTGGCAAGATTCGCAGTATTGGCGTGAGCAACTTCACCAAAGAGAAGACTCAAGAAGTCCTCAGCTTGTATGTTGCAAGGCTCCCAGACGAAGACTTTGCAGTGTGTTAACAGCGAACAGCGCAAAGATCAAGCCCGCCGTCAACCAAATCGAAGCACATCCCTACCTCCAACAGCCTGACCTCCTCCAGTGGTGCAAAGACCAAGGCATCGTCGTGACGGCCTACTCGCCTTCTGGAAACAACATTTACGGCCTTCCCAAGGCGATGGACGACCCAGTTGTTGTCGAAGTTGCCAAGCAACTCGGCAAGACGCCCGCTCAGGTCCTGATCCAGTGGGCCGTCCAGCGTGGCACTGTGGTGCTGCCAAAATCGGTTACTGCCAGTCGCATCTCCGAGAACTTCGAAGACTTCGAGATCCCGAAGCCATACTTTGACAAGATTTCGGCGCTGGAGAAGAACAAGCGGTATAACTTCCCTGCTAGATTGGGCGTTGACGTATTCGGGGAAGTCAAGGATAAGGCGCAACTGCTCAAGGGGCGCAACGACTGGATCGCTGCGCAAAAGAAGGCATAAGTACCGGATAGCCGAGACAACTTCCCTAAAGAGAGGAGCTAAATAGAGCAACAAGGCTCGGAATTGGGAGGGCATTTTCTACTAGATCAGTGACCACCCAGAGAGTCAACATAAAAGTAGGCCAGGGAGCTTATGCATCACTACACTGTCCACTTCATTACAAGATTCCTCATGAACGCACATGAGCTTTTGATCCTACAACGCACCATCGCATCTTGAAAACCCACAGAGCAAAAGCGGCAGTTGGCTCAGGCGATTCATCATCGGAGGCTCGCCGACGGCGCGCAGTGAAGCACAGCAGTAGTGGGGCTCTGATATCCGTGTAAGTGGCGGCTGAGACGTCTCCCAACCGAAGACATAATCACGCAAGCGTGACGCACAGACTGTTACAACTTGTCCAAGGAGTTTTCCCGACACTTTGTGGCATTCATTAACCTACTGCAGCCCAGAGGAGCAAATCCCGACTCCGCTATAGCCAGGATACGTCAGGGCCCCGAGGACTGCGGAGGCGCCTCTCCCCGCTTCCCCTCCGGCCTGACCTCCGGACTCGGATACTCATTCCCCACTTGATTCTCTTTCCGACGGTTCAAGCCAGCCCGAGAGCCTCCATATACATACTCAAGTCCCTCAAAATTTAGGCGCATCTTTTCGCGAGGTCTTTGTTTGGACTTCACTGCTCTGCATCCCGATCTTGTCCCACTACTTCCCACTATCGCGCGACTGTCGACTTTGAATCCCAAGATCGTTGCAAACATGGGAAAGATTTCCGCGATCGAGTACTTCAGAGTACCGCCCAGATGGCTGTTTGTCAAGATTACGGATGAGGCAGGCAACGTGGGATGGGGCGAGGCTTCCCTTGAGGGCCACACACAAGCCGTCGAGGGATGTCTCGATGCTTGGATCGACCAGTACACGGGAATGGAAGCTGAGTAAGTGACGGTACTGTCAACACGATGAATCTAGACGACTAATGACCGCAGTGAGATCGAGCACATCTGGCAAAAGACGTGGCGCATGGGCTTCTACCGCGGTGGTCCTGTCTTCATGAGTGCGCTGGCCGGTATCGACATTGCCCTCTGGGATTTGAAGGCCCGGAAATTCGGCGTACCCATCTACGAACTCCTCGGCGGCAAAGTCCGAGACAAGCTGAAGGTTTATGCCTGGATTGGAGGCGATCGGCCACAAGATATAGAAGCACAAGCGTTAGCACTGCCCTTCCCAAGGCCCATCCGCGAGGTTAATTCAGTCTAGGCAAAGTCGAAAGTCCCAAGGCTTCACGGCGATCAAGATGAACGGTACCGAGGATCTTGGTTGGCTCGATTCCCCATCAGCTCTCGATTCTTGCATTGAAAGAGTCAAAGCTGTCAAGGCTCTCGGCATGGACGCCGGCGTTGATTTCCACGGCCGCGTCCATCGACCCATGGCGAAACAGCTCGCCGCCGCCCTCGCCCCACATAAGCCTATGTTCATCGAAGAACCTCTGCTGTCAGAACATATCGAAGGAATCAAGGCGCTGTCACAGATGACCTCGTTGCCTATTGCTCTCGGGGAGAGGCTGCACAGCCGCTGGGACGTCAAGCCATTCCTCGAAGCTGCTTGTGTCGATGTACTCCAGCCTGACATCTCCCACGTGGGAGGCATCTCGGAACTACGCCGCATTGCCGCCATGGCAGAGACGTACGACGTTGCAATTGCGCCTCACTGTCCATTGGGACCCATCGCGTTGGCTGCGAATATCCAGGTGGATGCGACGACGGCCAACTTTGCGATCCAAGAGATGAGCTTGGGGATTCACTACAACACTGGTGGGCACGATCTGCTGTCATACATCAAGAACCCCGAGATCTGGGACGTCAAGGATGGCTACATTGAATTGATGAGGGGACCGGGATTGGGCATTGAGATCGACGAGGAGAAGGTTCGGGAGCTGAGCAAGGGTGCCGTACCTTGGGTGAGCCCTGGGTTCGTTGGCCCCGGTGGTGAGTGGCGAGAGTGGTAGAGGTTAGAGGGTTGAGAGAGCTTCTATGGATCTTTGACAGCGCAAGGAGCAAATGATCTCTAAGAGGGTGAACGAGCACAATAACAACGTGTCGTGACTCGTGATGCTGTTCCCCAAGAAACCCGTCGCTTCTCCCCGCACATGTCGAGATTGGAGTCGACCCCCGTCGAGTTCTCCGCCCCCGCATCTGCATTTCCCCGCTTATTCGTATAAAAACAATCGCTTTCCCGAGCTCGTTCCTTTTCCGGCTTCCCCCCCAAGTAATGTCCTTTACCGACGTCTCACACAGCAGCCCAACCAGCTACAGCGATGGGGATACACAGCAGCGAAGAGCCCGCGAGCTCCGAAATCGACCAAGGCTGGCGAGACGATTCCACTGGCAATTTCGACAGTCACGATGAGCCTGCCAGGAAGCAGCGGAAGCCGCCCCATGAGAGAGTGAGGGCTAGTCGGGCTTGTGATCGTTGCAAGGCGTGAGTCTTCCCACGGTATTTCTTTCGCGGCAGAGTTTGGGAGAGGGTGGATCTGAGAGCTGACTGAGTGCTCTCAGTCGCAAGACACGCTGTTCGGGGAAATATCCCTGCACCGTCTGCTCGAGGAACAAGCTCGAGTGTAGGTACACAGCAGTATATCGCCGGGGCCGTCTGCCGTCCATCGAGATGGAAGAAACCGGCGAGCACACTGAGCATCCAGGGCACAGTCGTCGCAACACCATGCCCGAGGCTTTTGGGAGCGAAAAGCTCCACCCAAACCAGGACCACATCCCAAGCCCTGTCTCACTAAATCATGGTCTACTACCCCCAGAAACGAATGGGCTCCATGAGGCCTCGGCGGCCCACTCATCGCGTAACTCACCTGAGCCGGTGCAGACAGATCAGCAGGGTCACTATGTCGGACCTGCATCTGGGGCCTCGTTTCTGCTCCGCATTCAGAGAAAGCTTGGTCAACAACCGTCGGCGGCTTTGTCATCTGATACCTCGATCTTCACCTTTGGAGACCTACCACTGCCGGAGTTTGACCCGCGTTTCTTGATTTTGCCGCCTCGGTCGGAAGCTGAAGGGTTAGTTGCCAGATACTTTGACTTTGCGTCGGCAACACACCGCTATGTTCATCGGCAGACCGTTGAGACGTGGCTTTCGGAGCTGTACGACACGAACGGTGCCATGAGAGAGCAAGCCGCCGCGCGCAGCAAGACAGCCTTGCTATTCATGGTGTTTGCCTCGGCCGAGAACTACCCAAAGTCGAGGGCTGGCCAAATAGATCCCACAGCAAGGTAATTCCCCACCAGTGGTTACTTGAACTTCTTCTAATCCTGCTAGTGCCCGATTCTTCTCCGCTGCTGAGGATCAGCTTTCGGCTGAGAAAGGGTCTATCCGGCTCACCAGCGTACAGGCACGGCTCATGCAGTGCTTGTTTCTCCTCTCTCACTCACGCATAAACCACTGCTGGAGTTTGTTTGGAACGACCGCTCATCTAATGCTGGCACTGGGCATACACAGAAAGTCAAGGGTTGATACCAGCGGGAATGTCGACTACATTGACCTCGAATGTCGCAAGCGAACTTTCTGGTGTGCTTACAATCTCGACACATATTTGAGCGCTGCTCTGGGAAGACCGCGTACCTTCCATGATGAAGACATCGACCAGGAGCTGCCGCTCTGCGTGGATGACTTTCGCCTTGTCAAGGGCCATGCGATACCACCGCCACAAGCAAGCTTACACTCAGTCATGTCGGGCTCTGTGGCACACATCAGGCTATCCCGCATCGTGGCGAAGATACTTCGAGACCTGTACGGGATTCGACCACCTTCATCAGACAAATTGCACGTGCTGGCTTCGAATTACTCTCAGCAGATTGATTCGTGGCGCACGAGCTTAGGCTATCTCGTGGACACTGCCGGGGTCGACCCGTCCATGTTTCAACCCATCTTCCTCCGCCAGCGCAACGTCCTCAATCTTGCCTGCTGGCACGCGCAGATCTTGGTTCATCGCCCGTTTCTCTTGAATAATTTCGCAAACTTGGCAAACCTCGGATCAACTCGACAAAGGAAACTAGGACCCAATGCCGAGGTCAGCGCAGAACACGTCCAGAAGTGCCTGGATGCTGCGATGAACATTGTCAGCAAGCTGGGCGAGCTTCACTCGGGCGGGCAATTATACGGCACTTTCTGGGTAATCGCGTACGCTGCACGAATAGAGTTTGCGTTACTGACATGCTCTAGTTCTCTCACTACTTCGCATTCTGCGCCGTTGTGATGCTCTATGTCTACGCTATCCAGCAGCGTCATGCGCCGCTGGAGACATATCTTCCCGCTTTCCAAGCTGCAACCAAGTGCCAATCTCTCATCACGACGATCGCAACACCGGGATCGCTGGCGCAGAGATACGGGGTCGTGCTGCAAGAGCTCAGATTGGAGTTACTTAGACATAACAGTCACCTCCTCGCGATGACAGCGAATGCCCAGGACGGCAATCAGGAGACAATGAAGCTAGAGGGTGACGATGCCGTCCTCGGTGCATTAACGAATCTTGACATGCTTGGGTCTAATGGTGGCGACTTGATTGGTATCGCCCAAAATGCTGGAGACGCCAATAGCCAACTGGCTCTGGACGATCCTCTGGGGTTCGTCGACGGGAGCCCAGGTAGCTCGATTATCCAGATGACCGGATGGGGGCAGTTCGACTCACTCGTAAGTTGCGCGCAACTGTTCTTCAAAATCATTAGATTGCTGACGAGCACAAGGTCATTGGTGGCATGGGAAGGCTCGACGGGTTTCTGGGGGATGGCAACATGGATACGTGGAACATGGGAATGGGGGATGGTATGAACGGCTGATCGGATCTCGAACAAGCTCGATTCCCCATTTCCGTGGAATAGAGCTGCCCGAACCTTCGATCCGGTCATCGCTATGTAGTCCACTTATCTACAAATCTGGCCATGGGACCAATGCAGGGAACAAATTTCCTGACAAGCCTGAGGGTTGGGAGTACTGCCGACACATAGTACCGTAGTGGGGAGACGGCGGGATGAGACCGGTTCGGTTACGCGTTCCCCCCTCCACTGCCCCTTTTCCGACCCTTTATCCGAACCGGCGTCCATTGACCATTGAACTCGAACATCGAGAAAACAACACTAGCATCGTTAATCCGCCGGAGAAATATGCGGCAATCTTCAGGTCTGCCTTTGTTGATATTCCATGTTTCTTGATTGATCTTATTTAGTCGATCCGCAAGTTGTCCGTCTGTGCCAGCAAGACCCCATCAACCACCATGGCTACCCTCACCAGGCCTATCGTTGGCTTGGACCCTGGCAAGGGTCCGGCTGTTACCACGAGCGCTGTTGAGACGCCTGGAAAGATCAATAGTATAACCGACTTCATGGTTTATCAGGCTCAGACCATTCCTGACACTCCACTCATCGCCTATCCTGCCTCCGAGAACGGGGCTTCGGATTTTGTGGACTACACAGCCAGGGAACTGGATGCATTCGCAGACGAGGCAGCGCGATGGCTTTCAAATCAGGGACTGCGGCCTTCAGTAAGACCGTTGCTACTTCAATCCAGACCACATCTAACGCTCCTAGCAATCAAAAAGCGACAAGGCTGAGGTTGTCGGTATCCTAGGCCCATCGAACCTCGACTACATTGTTACTCTCCTCGCCATCACTCGCATGGGGTTCTCTGTTATGTTCCTGTCGAATCGTCTGCCAACGGAAGCATACATTTCCCTGCTCAGCAAGACAGACTGCACTCGCATTGTGACGGCTCCTAAGTTTGACACTGTTGTTAAAGGTGTTCAAGAGCTGTACGCGGTTCAAAGCTTTCGGCTTCCGGACAAGTCGATCTGGGGGTCACCGGCAGCGTATGCCCCACGATTCCAGCGCGAAACTGAGCTCACCAACGAGGAGGACACAGTAGCTTTCATCGTCCACTCGTCAGGAAGCACTGGCCTTCCCAAGCCAATCTATCAGACCCACAGACAATGTCTCAGCAACTATGCTGTTGGCAGTGGGATGCGAGCGTTTGTTACGCTGCCACTCTTTCACAACCACGGCTTGTCGACAACTTTCAGGGGCATTCTGGCGGGCAAGCGAACCATGATCTACAACGCCAACCTCCCGTTGACTAACGGCCACTTGGTCTCGGCAATGAAGACCATCGAATTTGAGAGCTTTCACTGTGTACCTTACGCACTGAAGGTTCTGGCTGAGACCGAGGAGGGGATTGCGGAGCTGGCAAAGGCCAAGTTGGTCTTGTTCGGCGGAAGTAGCTGCCCGGATGACTTGGGCGATCTGCTGGTGCAGCACGGGGTCAACATTGTCTCTCACTTCGGCGCGTAAGTGGTTCATTGCCCATGTCCACCTGTGCAAGCCAGAACTGACTATCTTGCAGAACAGAAATGGGCCAGCTCATGACTTCCCAAAGAGACAACGCCGTGGACAAAGCCTGGAACTACGTCCGTCCACTAAAGAGCACAGCACCCTACCTGGCATTCGACGAGATTACCGCCGGTATCTTTGAGCTGATTGTGCTGAGCGGGCTTCCCTCCAAGACAACGTCCAACTGCGACGACCCGCCAGATTCTTTTCGCACGCGGGACACCTTCGTTAAGCACCCGACCATCCCGGATGCGTGGAAGTACTTAGGTCGTCTAGATGACCGAGTGACCCTGTTCAACGGCGAGAAGGTACTCCCTGTCCCTTATGAGCATAGGGTGCGCCAAAGCGAGCTGGTCCAGGACTGTCTGGTATTTGGTGTCGGCAGGGCTTTCCCCGGGCTTCTCATCATCCCTAGTCAACACGCAGCAGACAAGGGCTATTCCGCAGGGGAGCTCCTGGACCTGTTGTGGCCGACAATCGAAGACGCAAACCAAAGGGCGGAGCACTTCGGCAGGGTATCCCGGGAGATGGTGCAGATCATGCCTGCTGGCACTGAATACCCACGCACAGACAAGGGCACAGTCATCCGTGCCGCCAGCTACGAGCACTTCAAGGAAGTGATCGAGGACGTGTACCAAAGATTCGAAAACCCCGGGAACGCAGACAGGCTGGCCCTCGATGTCCCGGAGCTGGAAGAGTACCTCCTGAAGCTGCTCACAGAGCGAATCGGCCTTGCAGCAGGCCTCAGCGCCGAGACGGACTTCTTCGCAGCCGGGATGGACAGCCTGCAAGCCATCACAGCGCGTGCGTACTTGATGCGTGAGTTGGATCTCGGAGAGAAGCCGGTGCCCCAACAGGTCTTCTTCGACTACCCCACTGTGAAGAGCCTGGCTGCCTACTTGAACTCGCTGCGGACAGGTTCAGACCTGGTTCAGCAATCGGAGGAAGATGTCATGCGGGAGTTGGTGTCCAAATACTCTGATTTTAAGCCATTCGTGGGTGGCACGGAAATACCAGACGGGGAGGTTATTGTGAGTTTACCTTGTTCTTCCCACTACCCCTTTTTGGAAAAAGGGGCTGTGCTAACGATCGTCAGCTTCTCACCGGTGCGACTGGCTCTCTGGGCGCGCATATTCTCTCTCAACTTATTTCCCTACCTCATGTTCGTCATGTATACTGTCTGGTACGGGCTTCCACACCTGAAGCCGCTCAGCAACGTGTTCTTGAGTCACTGCATACAAGAGGCCTCACCCCACACCACAGCTCCGCACACCAGCGCATCCTCGCCGGCCTCAGAGAACAGGGGCTTTCATCTCTGCACCACTCAGCCACGTTCACAGCTCTGCCTGCAGACCTGGGACAGTCTGATCTTGGCCTAGGCCAGGCAGTCTTCACCGCTCTCTCCTCCACCGTCACATCCGTCATCCACTCCGCCTGGGCCGTCAACTTTAATATTGGAGTCCGAAGTTTCGAAGCGCAGCACATCGCCGGGCTCAAGAACTTACTAGACCTCTGTCTCTCGGTCCCGTTCGCACGACCGGCCCGCCTTGCCTTCATTTCCTCCATCTCAGCCGCGGCAGGCACTCCCTCTCCGGCGACGGTACCGGAGGCTGTCGTCGAAGATCCGGCACACGCGCAGAATATGGGCTACGCACGCAGCAAATGGGTAGCTGAGCACATCGTCACCGCAGCGGCCAAGATGACGGGGATGGAGGCTCGGGTCCTTCGGTCAGGACAAATCATCGGCGACTCGAAGCAAGGTATCTGGAACTCGACCGAGGCCATCCCGCTCATGTTCCGCGCGGCTCACGCTTTCGGTGCCTTGCCGGCCCTGGACGAGACTCCGTGGTGGCTACCAGTCGATCTTTGCGCCGAGGCTATCATTGAGCTCGGCGGTCTTGCACCCGTGAGCAACCAGACTGCAGCCTACTTCCAGGTTCCAGATGGAGCAGACGTGGTCTACCATGTCCAGAACCCCGCCTCGGTCCTTTGGACGGATCAAGTTCTTCCTGCCTTAGCGGAAGCTGGCCTCAAATTCGAGGTTGTCAGCCAACGCGAGTGGGTGAGGCGTCTGCGGGAGAGCGAGCAAGGCCCCAAGCTGAACCCGACCATCAAGTTGTTGGATTTCTTCGCCGAGAAGTATGACAACGACAGGCCCGGCAGGAGTGGCCTCGTATTTGACACTACGCGGACGGAGGCGAGGAGCCAGGTCATGCGCAAAGGGTACGATGTGGTGACCAGTGGGCTCCTAAGGAGGTGCGTGGAAGCATGGCTGAAGGAATGGGTGTAAGTACGCAGGTTATCAAGAACCTCGTTAGAATAACTGGCGTTGGGGTCTGTACCATCTTATTTGATGTTCATAGCTTTGTGATGAGTGTCCCAAACTACCTATACTGTATTTCCTCTTTGGTACCTCGGTGATTGTGATCGACGGCGACCAACGAGCAGTCATGATACTAAACAGAATTTCCTCCTCGACTCACTCCATGTTATACTCCATTGCCTGCCATGAATCGCGATCACTCTGCAATTTAGTCAAAGAGACCATTAGCACCGCCTGAACAGGCCACCAACGATGTTAGTACATCAGCCAGACCTTGGTAAGTGACCGTAGATCAGCTTTCCCTTTCTACGTTGTCAAGGGCACATACTTATTGATCAGTTATTCCAAGGTCTTAAGATTCAATTTGTTACACCGTTTATCAACGGTTGATACCTGCTGTAAAGCCTATGTTATAGCCATCAGTCATCAATTTCGCCGTTGCAATGCGTACTTCTAAAGTAGTGAAGAACAGTCAACGCCAGTAAAAGTCCCAAAATGCGCTGGCCTAACACCGTTCTCGTCTATATCATCACAACTTATGCGTAGTATTCCGACAGAAACACGAGGATCGGATTGGCACATCGGCAAGCTCTAGTGCGGCGTCCAGAGCAGGCTTAATCTTCTTCGCTTCACCGACCCGTCCGAGTCTGACTAGACACTCGTGGTAACCATGCAGGGACCAGACGTTGTTCGGATGTTGGTGCGTCCTCGGCAGCAAGTTGTCGTAGCCCAGATCCGAGCTGTAGACTGACAGAGCGTCTTCGACGTGGCCTTGCTCAAGTAGAAGGGCGCCGTAAGCATGTCGCGTGGGCTGCATCCAGCCCCAGGGCTCGTCGAAGGGTAGACTGTCGTACCGATCGATCGAGTCTCGCAAGTGGGCAAATGCGATCTCGTAGTTTCCGCGGCGGTATTCAAGCTCTCCATCCAAAATGGACTCGGCGACATGCAAGATGTCAACACATCTGTTGTTGAACAATGTGCGGCTGGGCTTGACCCTGGGAATCGCCTTTTGGAAACACAGTCGCTGCTTCTCTGCCTCGGCCACTTCGCCCAGGGCTGCGAAAGCCATGCCCTTCGCATAGTATGTGAGGGCTGTGGTGACACAGTACAGGTCCTTGTCCTCAGGGAGAGCTATGGCAAGGACATCCCGCCACTTGCCAAAGCGGATGAATGCGTGAACGCGCATGGCCAGAAAGCTCTCCAGCCAGTCCGCCATGGGAGGCGACTCCATCCGTAGCAGATCATCGGAGATGGTCGCTTCTAGCCGGTTGACAGTGTCGAAGGCAATTTTCGACTGTCCAGAGAACATGGCAGCATAAAGGCGGAAGTGGTAATCGTGTGAGCGGTAGAGGGTGTAGAAGTTCATGGGACCCTCTCGAGCCAGAAAGATCTCGTCAGCTCGGATGGCATCGGTGTTGGCGACTACAGCTTTTCCGTATAAGCCCATCAGAATGTCCAAGTGACTGGGCATGTGGTTGAGGTGGCCTGCGTCAGGTATGAGACCTCGCAACCGGTCACCAGCAGGGGCGGCGATCTCGGGCTCCTTGGACATTTCCATGAGATGGATGTAGAGATGCAGCACTCCAGCATGCATGTAGCCTCTTTCCGTCGACATGGAACTCTCCAGGACCCTTTTAATCTCCAGCGTTCGAGCTCCAGAAGCAGGCTCGCCAGTCTTGATATCCCACAGCTGCCACGGAGTCAAGTTCATCATGGCATCCGCGTACAGAGCAGCGACATCGGGGTCCTCAGGGAACTGGGCAAAGACAGGTGCCATAGCATCGGCGTATGCCCGATTCCACTCGGAGCAATTTGTCTTGGTGGGCTCCTGATGCTGGGGATAGCGACGTGACAGAGCCCCGACGAGAGCACGCTCAACAGGAGTGGCGGTGGAGGCATGGGCCACGGCTTTCTCGACTGCATTTTGGGTTCGCTCTACGACATCCAGGCGTTCTTTGCGGCCAAAAAGCTTCCAAGGCTTGTTGTAGTTGGGACCCAAAGCGTACGCCAAGCCCCAATAGGCCATGGCACACTTCGGATCATGGGCAATGGCTCGCTCGAAGCATTGCGTGGCTTCCTCGTGGTTGAAGGCGTAGCCCCAGATCAGGCCCCGGTCGAACCAGGTCTGGGCAGCGGCGTCGTCGGTGGAAATAGAGCGATGAAAGCCGCCGAGATCGTAGTAGCTGTCGAATGCGACCTTGGCTCTGTCCTCGACGGGCATGTCTTCTGCTTTGGTCGATGGTGCGCGCGTGGTTGGCAGGGTTGAGGTTGCTTGAGACGGGACGTGAGACTGGAGAGTGGACCTCGGCAGATCGCTACCCATTTTCTGGGGGGGTTTTGGGGGCCTTGAACTGAATTAGTCCACTGCCGCTACAGTGGCAGCGGTCAACAACGGCAACAGCCCCGGCCCCTGCGGCGTCTGCCAGTGCCCACTGAGCCGCTGAAGACACGGATGGCTTCCCTCCGCTCTGCAGGTACCTCAGTCCACACTTTCTGCCAGATCTTAGATACGAGTATCACGAACTCTTCGCCAGATCCAGCGTCACCACCGGCTTACTTTGACACTTTCACGTGTTCCAATAACCAATCGATGCCCAACCACACGCAACGCCCAGCTTGCACCCCGCATGTCTGCATACCCCAAGAGCACCGACGCCAGGCCAGAAGCATCTCCATCATCCGTCAGGCTATCGAAATCAGTACCACCCTCCATGAACGGCCCTCAGTTCCCGGCAGGGCAATGCCGAACTCGTTGCGAACGGATCAATCGAATTTCTACGTGTTTTCTCATTGACTGAGCTTAGGCGCAAATCCATGTACTGCTGCTAGTCCAATGTTCTGGCTGATGCGGACCTCTACGCACCCCTAGGAGTCTTCCATATTCGCTCCTTCAATGATGCCGGATGATCGATTTATTCATGCGACTAGTGAGACGTCACTGTACACCCCTTGAGGTTTGATGTCTGCACGTCATCTCCTGCGGCTACTCGGCCCTCTACTACCTATACAATGCTGCCGATGCAGGACTGCTTGGCATTGTAGGAGGCTATGCCTGGGCGTCCAGCCGACAGATCCCCGTACAAAAGGAGATGAGCAAGGAAAGCGTCTAATTGTATCATGCGGTTCGACACATAACTCCCACAACCAGCGGTCATTTCTATGGAGCCAGCCTGCTCCCTCCTGACCCATATCCGCAGAAGGGGGTATACCATCTAAAAGAATGAACAATCCAGGGCCTTTGCATCTACTTGTCTCTGCCGTGGTTGACTTGCTCGAGCATCAAGAGGACTGCACCGAGACCGTGTAGATCGTTGGTCGCGCGAGGTCGGTTAAAATAGAAGCTCAGGTTCCCAACACCCGTCCCGATACAGATCTCCTGTACATCCGTGAGCCCTTCATCATTCTTCCCAATGCGTTCCAGAACGCCTGAAGCCCCCCTGCCCACCGCAGCACTCAGGCCCCTGTCTTTGAGGTATCCCTTCTCAAGCGATCGTGAGAGGACATATGTGAACATTGCTGAGCATGACGTCTCGGTCCAGTTCTCCTCTTCGTAGCCCTTGTTGACCACCTGAAACCAGCGGCCGCTCCTGTGGTCTTGGTATTTGACTACGCCTTTGGCAAACCGTTCAAGTCTCTTGATGATATCCCCGCGGCCATGGTGCTCTTCTGGGAGAACATCCAAGACGTCCATCATCGTCAGGCCGTACCAGCCCATAGCCCGGCACCACTGCTCCTCCGAGCGACCAGTCTCCGGGTCTGACCAATCTTGTTGCCGGGACTCATCGTATGCGTGCTGCAATAGTCCGTTGTCCACCTGGAGATGCTTCCCATAAACCTTGAGTTGCCTCACAGCTTCGTCGTTGGCGTAGTCGGACTCGTCAAACATGGCTCCGTAGCGGATGAGGAAGGGGTTGACCATGAAGACGCCGTCAGACCAGAGCTGATGAGGCAAGTCTTCAGCGTGCCAGAAGCCTCCGTCTTGAGTGCGCGGGTAGTCATCGAGAAGGTTGCGAACATGCGACGCAGCCTGGCGGTACTTTGAGTCTTTTGTTTCCTCATGCAGCAGCAGGAATACGTTCGCAGCCTGCATGAAGTCAAGGCTGTGAATCTCGACGTTGACGTTGCCTTGGTCGTCGATCCAACGATCCGCCCACTGTTGTATGAAGTCCAGATAGCGCTCTTCGCCTGTCCGCTTGTAGACCTCGTATTGGCCTAAGAGGTAGAACCCGGTGAAGTATTGCCATCCTTCAAAGGTATAAGGAGTATACCGCTCCAACGTTGAGTCCACTATCCCCACCGACCAGTCGACATGGTCGTTGCGTGCATCCATACTGACGCGGCTGGGCAGAGAGTGGCACACTTGGGGCGTAAAGCCGAGTATGAAGGCAAAGACATGGGAGCGCATAGTGTTATACCGATGTCCCAGGTGCGGGGTTTAGAGCTTTCAATAGGGACAATATGCAACAGGCGAATTTCATCAAAAGTAGATTGTTTTCTGATGTTTTCATTGACTTTATATAAACATTTTTGTATACTCCCAGTTACCTGCCCACTCCCGCATTTAACACTTTGTTGCAGTAAGTCTAGTTGGGATCATCATCGACACTGGAGTTTGTTCTCGTATGAATCGTCTTTGTGAGGCCAGTTGAAACCATCAACACGCACTAAAGCGGACATGTGAGCTCGCGCTTGGGTGATATGCACCCTTCTCAAGTCGGAGTACGACGTATCCTGTTGACTCCAAGCGCCAAAACTGGTCACAAGTTTTCAATCACAGGACTTTGACAACTGGTTGCAATTACGACCATTGATCACAAGTTCAGCCCTGCCTTTGCAAGCACTGCCTTCGCTGGCGGCCATCAATACTGTCATGGTCACAGAAAAGGCGCCATCGGCCTGACCTCGATGTCTTGAAGCTCTGATGATCTTAATGTCGACCCTCAAGTCATTGTTGGGGACGCCGGCTGCCGGCTCACACTGGATTTACAGGCCAATCAAACTGACTGATTATCCTGACTCATATCCCGACTCAGCCTCTTTGCATCATGTCTTCCCTCCTGCGACGGAGCAGATGTCAATATTCGGGCGCCGCAAAACGCCAACATAGTCATGGGCCTGACGATCTCGCCAACGGCTGCGGTTAAGACAGTCCCATCAGCGACGCCGTCTGTGCGACCAGAGTCAGTTGCCAGCAAAAGCACGCAGCGCAGGGGGGATTCGTCATCTCACACAGTTTCCGGATTCCGAACTTCTCGAACTCCGCATGGCCGATGGCAAGCATACGAAGCACGGGGCAACCCCAACCCAGTCCCCACCAGACCTCACGATCGGCACATCTTCCTTGTCGACCCCAGCCAAGCCCAGCCTTTCTCAATCAATCACATCTCAGCTTCTCCCCCTCACGTGGCACCCTTTTGTCCCCATGTGCGGGAACCTCATGCCTAGATGGGAAGGTCTGCCGGGAAACCACGACCCATCTCCTCTCTGGGGACCAGCAATACTATGCCTCAACCGGCCCTTTACCCGCACGGCCGCTCAGCATGCCGGACCAGTGCACCGTTTGGATCGCTTGGCGGCCTGGAGATGGGCTTCCCTCTCGTCTTTGACGGCAATGTCGTTTTTGTCGCAGGTTTAATGGCGGGGCAAAAGGGCCATGCAGGGGCGTGGGCTTCCTTTTTCCTGCCGTCGGCGGAATAGTGGCTTCGCGATAGTTCCCAGCGAGACCACCTAGTTCACCGTCGTTCTGCAAGACGACGTGTGCACCCGGCATTCTATCCCAAGCGGGCTAGTCAAAGTCTTGAGTCGAAGCTGTGTCTTTGTTACAAAAGGGACGGCACCTACCCAAGGCTATGTTGGCTAGTTACCAGCTCGCTCCCAAGTGGTTTACACGAGGTCCCTTCCAGTCGCCAAGGTCTATACTCAAGCAATATGTTGGCCCTGTCGATATTGTCTTTGGCCGCTGTGGCAATTGCCACTCCCATAAGGTCAGCCCAGGACTATGCCACAGCGCTTCGCCACGTAGCTAGGCGTAAGTAGATCCGTCGTGTTGTGAGTTCTCGGCTAACCTTGCGAAGAGTCCGTCGGTGACGCTGAGGTCGACAACTTTGCCTTCTTTGCCGAGCACGCTGGTGCCTCTTACTGCAATGTTGGCCTAGCGGCTGGAACCCCTATTACCTGTAGCGGCAACTGCCCTACTGTTGAGGCCAATGGTGCGACTATTCTCGGTAGCTTCGATGGCCTCTGGACCGGCATCGCTGGCTACGTAGCTCTCGATGAGTCTCGTAGTGAGATCGTTCTTTCTGTCCGTGGCAGCAGCAATGTCCGCAACTGGATCAGCAACCTTAACTTCGACTTCGAGGACAGCAGCTTGACGGCTGGCGCCAAGGTCCACGATGGGTTCAACTTTGCGTGGAACGAAATGGCTTCCGGCGTCTCGTCAACCATCACCGAAGCCCTGAGCGCTCACCCCGGCTTCAAGGTCATTGCCACTGGCCACTCCCTCGGTGCTGCAGTTGCTACCCTCGGAGCTGCTGATCTCCGCAACCAGGGAATCGCCGTCGACATTTACTCGTACGGGAGCCCCCGTGTCGGCAACGATGTAGTTAGCGACTACATCTCCGCCCAGGATGGACCCGAATACCGCATCACCCACATCGACGACCCTGTCCCTCGCCTGCCTCCCATCATCTTCGGCTACCGCCACACTTCCCCCGAGTACTGGCTGTCCGTCGCTGGAATCAGCGGCCCCGACTACCCTGTCAGCGATATCAAGGTCTGCCCCGGCAACGCTAACATCAAATGCAACGCGGGCACCTTCGGTCTCAACATCGATGCGCACTTGAACTACTTTGGCGAGATCTCGGGCTGCAGCGGCGACTTTGGTGTCAAGAGGGCGTCCGACGCTGATGATGCTGAGCTCGAGGACCGTCTCAATGGATGGGTTGAGCAGGATATTGCTTTTGTCAACGGCGAATGAGAGAGGGAGAAAACAACGGCTTATGAGACACGACTTTGATGTCTTGCGTGTTTGATTGATTGCATATACCCACACCGACCCGTATATATCTGCAAGTACATAGAACTTTTCATTGTATGATATTCGGATCTATCATTTTCGCTAGAGCTCGCACTTCTGTAAGTTCCCAAATGTTGTATGAAAGTGCTTTTCCCGAAAGGCCGCTCGGCGTGGGTGCGTTAGCCGCCAGCTCGGACCTGTCTCCGGCGGCATCGGTCTTTGTCCCGATTCCCTCTTCACTACCTTCTCACACCCACTCATAACTACATTTGATATCCTTGTCTACTTCAATTCACCATACCAAATCCTCGGTCGCTTCTATCACCAGCATATTACACAAAGTGCAAGGATTACTTGCAAACCAGCGCCCCTCATCAGCACCCCCTCCTCGACCCACCACCAAGATGGTCGATCAGAACGGGGTCCGCGACCTCAAGTCAACTCTCGCAGACTTGCCTCCCATCAAGGCTCAAGGACTCCGGGCAAAGACAAAGTCGTCTCTATCCTCCAACTCCAAAGCCCCAATTCTCGTCACCCTCGACGACGACCCAACCGGCACCCAAACCTGCCACGACATCAGCATCCTCACGACCTGGTCCGTCCCGCAGCTTGTGTCCGAGTTCAAGGCTACACCCTCTGGCTCAGGCTTCTTTATCCTCACCAACTCACGCGCCCTCCATCCGGAGCCTGCTCGTGCGCTCATCACAGAAATCTGCACAAATTTGCAGGCGGCTAGTAAGCAAACGGACACCCCGTTCGAGGTAGTACTGCGGAGTGATTCGACCTTGAGGGGGCACTTCCCGCTCGAGGCGGAGGCTACGGAGGCCGTCTTGGGAGAGGCAGACGCTTGGGTTGTCTGTCCATTTTTCTTGCAAGGAGGGCGCTATACGATTGATGACGTCCACTATGTCGCCGAGGGCGACAGACTCTTGCCTGCTTCTCACACACCTTTTGCCAAGGACGCCACTTTCGGCTACAATAACTCGAATTTGAAGGACTATGTGGTGGAGAAGGCCAAGGGCTCGATCAAGCCGGAGCAGGTATCATCACTGAGCATCGACACGATACGCGATGGCGGCACGGACGCAGTGCTGAAGCAGCTTCTCGAGACGACGGAGAAGGTGAAGAAACCAGTCATTGTTGTCAATGCAGCTGCCGAGGAAGACATGGATGTTGTGGTTGAAGCTCTGCTCCAGGCCTCGAGTTCCGGAAAGAGATTCCTCTTTCGGACCGGTGCAGCGTTCGTGTCCGCAAGGCTGGCTATCGAAGGTATTGACCCTATATCCGCCGGTCAGCTGAAGCTGTCAGGGGATGTCGGCGGTTTGGTCATTGCTGGAAGCTACGTGCCCAAGACGACTGCTCAACTCGAGGTTTTGCGGTCCAAGAGCGGCGACAAGCTGACAACTGTCGTGCTCGACGTGCGGAAGCTTCTCGAGTCTCCGGACAACATAACTAAGGCTATCTCGAGCGCTCTAGAAACGGCATCCGCTGAGATCAAGAAAGGTCAAGACGTTTTAATCATGACATCTCGCGAGCTTATCACTGGAGCCGACGAAGCCAAGTCCTTGGATATCGGCTCCATAGTTGCGAAAGCTCTGGTGTCTTTCTTGGAACAACTGGAGCAGAAGCCACGATATGTCATTGCGAAGGGTGGTATCACAAGCTCAGACATGGCGACCAAGGGCTTGAGGTTTAAGAGGGCTATGATTGTGGGACAGGCTGCGCCCGGAGTGCCGCTGTGGAGGTGCGACGAGCCGGAAAGCAAGTGGCCAGGTCTACCATACGTGGTCTTCCCGGGGAATGTCGGCTCTGAGCAAACTCTTTTCGATGTGGTGAAGGGCTGGAGGGTCGAGAAGAGCTGATTGATCTAGGAGCCGCAAAAACAAATATCAAAGTGTTCACCTACTACTGAAAGTGACTGCTAAGTAAGTTGTAAACATCGTTTGAGCTCTCCGTTCCAAAAGCCTCGTATAGCATAGCGTCATTCATGAAAGTGCTTCCGTCTCCAAAGAAGTCATCCGTCGGTGGGTGCGAGGTGGGATCCCATCCAGGGGCAATCAGCTGCGCCCCCTGAACTGCCGCCCCAAAGCCAGAGCTAATCATGGGCGAGCTCCCGTATCCCATATTGTGCCGCATCGGATCAGCTACTTCTTGCTGTCCTTGTTCTTCGTCCTTGGCTTCGGAGGTCATTGTACCGAGCATCTTCTCCAAGCCGGCGGCGATGTGGTGCAGGACATGGCGATCGGACGTGACGCTGTTTTTGAGGAGTTCAATCATCTTCTCCAACAGCCGTGAGACGTTGGCGTACGAGTGCTCGATGTTGAAGCCCATGATTCGGTTCCACTTCGTCGCCACCTTCATCAAGAAGACGGAGGCGAAAGCGATCATCATGTGGACGTAAAGTGGCGTGCCGACGAGGGCGCGCCGCATGTCCTCCTCTTCCAGCACAAACGTCAGAATACTTGCAGCTGCCGAGATTGCCATGTTGGTCAGCTCCTTTCGCTCGGTAGACAGTCTGCCGGAGTTGAGGCTAACACCCCTAACCGCCAGGATGTTGAGCTGCAGCTTGGCGAAGTACGAGTACAGGATGATGCCCTGTGGTGGGAACTTTCCGATGAAGCTGTTCGCTCTCTGTCGAGAATACCACCGCATGCGCCACTGCTCGATCTCCAGGTTGAAGTTGCGCACATCTACAAAATCCTCCTCCGTAAGCATCGTTGCTGATGAATCCGACGGTGTCATGGGTCCATTCGGTCCATTACGGATCGTGTTGATCGAGGGAAGTCGTCTTTCTGCGAAGCGTTCATATACTCGCGTTAGGATCTGCATCAGCGAGACTTGCGACAGTATCCTCGCATCGATGGCATCAGAGAACGGCGAAGAAAGGAACAGCTCATGCTCCCGAATCTGTATTGACTCGGCGATCATGGGCGGTCGGCCGTAGGCAATGCTGAAGTGGTGGTCGCAAACATAGAGCATATACCATAGCCTCGCTCGCTGAAAGTGCTCCCTGTCGCCCTCGAGTGCCTTGGCGAAAGACTGGTGGATGTTGAGCTCGGTGGCGATCCGGATCGCATGCCCCGACAACTTCCACGAGACGTCGGATAGCCAGAACGCGGCGATGCAAAGGCCTCGTACATCGTCAATGCTGTGGTATCGGGAGAACATTGATGACGAGATCAGGCCTAGGAATTCGCGATAGCACTTGTCGAACGTCTCGGCACTGGTGGGAATGTGAAGAGCCGTTACTGCGAGGATAGTTGCCGTGAGGAGCTCAGAGGATTTGCGGACTGAATAGAAGGAGGGATGCGTTTGTTCCAAGCCAACCCAGAGGTAATGGTTGAGAGACATGTGGAAGCTTTTGCAATGTCAGCGAGTGCGCCACAGGTTCAGCGGTGAGCTTACATCTTATAGAGCTCCTCCGCTTCGTGCTCCGATATCACACCCCTCGAGATAAAATCATTCAGCTCGCCCTGGCTGCCGGGATGCGGCCTCACGGTCTTCGCCTTGTTGCTCCTGATGTTTCGCAGACGAGTGACCTCGTAAAGACTACTCATTGGTTCTTCGACTGTGACCGCATGATCAGGCTTGTGCTCCGGCTCCAGGGAATTCTCCCTCGTCATAGCCATCTGCGTGTTGTCCTCTCTCGTGCTCGACAGCCCTGCAGGGCTCGTTTGAGTGTTGCTCGGGGTTCCAGTTGGCAGGTTGAGTGCTGTCAAGGTGGGCTCCAGAGTGTTTTGTGGACGTCTCTCCGCGAGAAGACCGTTGAGGCTCTCTCGCATTTGGCGCATCTCTTCCCTCATGAGATCCATCTTTCTTCTGCAGTGTCGTCAGCATAAATACACCTTCAACGTGAGCATTGTTACAGACTCATAGCGATCAGAAGATGCGAATAGGCCCTCTTCCGAATCGACCTGGATCACCTGCGTTGTCTTGAAAACACATTCGGCTTTCCTTCGTAGACAATGCTTGCATTTTCGATCTCCAGGAAACACTTCGCACTTCATTTTCAGTTTCTTGCACTCCATGCCTGCAGCTCAACTGTCAGTTTCTCAGTTCTTCTGTGTATTAGAGGAGGACCACTTACAAGCCCGAGACTTCCTCCCCGGCCCGGAGCCGACGCCCCTGAGCATCTTAGGCTTCGTCTCGCCATCTTCGCTTTGTCGCCGCAACTTGGGTGATTTCGTCGAGCCCGCAGCGCACTCTTCATTTTGCGATTCCGGTTGCATGTCCATCTCGAAATTTTCTGTCTCTCTCCCAGAATGATGGTGTTAAGATGGGGAGTGTTCGAGCCCGGGAAATCGGGAAATGCCCTCCTCTTTTGAGCGTTTCTCCAATCTCGCTAGTGGGGAATGCGGGGGATGCTAGTGTGGGAGGTGTGGAGGACTGGGGGGCGTTTGGTCTGGGCACAAGTCCGAACCCGACAGTCAGGACATTAGAAGGCAATGGCTTCGAAAAGGTGGATACAGAGTCACGAAGATTTGGCCGAGTGCCCGAGGTCTTGTTCGGTTGTTGCTATAGTGGATTGCGCTTGTCAGTTCTTTCTCTACCCCTTTTGAAGGGCTCGATGCTAACCCTGGACATTGGAATACGACATTTAGGACTATGAGACTCAATCGAAGTACAGCGCATAGTTACATAAACATTTATTGGGGATTTTATGATAGTACTTGGATCAATGACACTAACAAGGTTAGAAAGCTATCTAGACATCGTACTTGGCCTTCGCCCCGGCGTTAGCGCCCCCGAGAGCCCTGCCTGCGGTCGTGTGTTCGCCGTGCTTCTCAAGATGCTCGCTGACATCCTTGATATCAGCCGCTCCCTGTTCGACCGAGATGGCAGAATCGATATGTTCCAATTTCGTGTTGTCCCGTCTAAGGAAGAAGCTCAGAGCAGCAGCACTGGTAATTGTGACAACCGTCAAGGCAAGATTGACTGACCAGGCAGTCATATAGCGAGGCCCATCAGACTCGGGGTACAGGTAAGGAGTCCACACCAGAGCCAGGTTGCCAATGGAGTTGTTCATCGCAAGACCAATTGCGCGCTTCTTCTGGGGACGGGCGGCAATGTTGGCCATCCAGGCGTTGGAGATCTGGAAGCAACCGTAGGTACCTGCCAACATTGGGAAAAGAGCAAAGTAACGGGCGCCAGTATTGGTGGTAGCCATGGTGATGATGATACCCGCGATCGCGGCGAGCGAAGGATAGATCATATGAGGCGAACGCTTGCTCGTACGGTCGGAGTACCAGGTGTTGAACAGGCAGAAGATAGCGGTAAAGAGAAACGGTGGAGCCGTAAGAAGAAGAGTCTCGATAGTTGGGTAGCCGAAGTCTTTGACGAGGGTAGGCAAGAAGTTGGTCAAGGACGCCACTGCCTGGATACAAAGCTGGCCCAGAATGCAGAGCCAAACACGGAAATCCTTGGAGGCCATCTTGAAGGCGCTCCAGGTGTTGATGTCCTCTTCTTCATCGCCGGCATCCTCGACAAGACGAATCACACCGAGGGCCTTCTCCTCGTCAGATAGCCACTTGGTGGTGGATGGCCAGTCAGGAATGACGAAGCCGGTCACGACGGCGAAAACGACGGTAGCGACGCCTTCGATGATGAAGAGCCAGCGCCAGCTAGGGATGCTGTGATTCTCGAAAGCAGCAGCAATACCGGCTGAGAAGAGACCGCCGAAGGCACCGGCAAGCATAGCCGCGCAGAAGAAGATTCCGAGCCGTAGACCGAGCTCCTTGCGCGTGTACCATCCGCTGAAAAGGTACGCAACACCAGGGAAGAAGGGGGCCTGAACGATTCGTTAGGGTTGAAGAGTGACCACCTAGGATATAGACTAACCTCCGTGATTCCTAGGAAGAAGCGACAAGCAGCTAGACCGCTGAAGCCTTGTACTGCACCAGTTGCACCGCTGACAATACCCCACGCAATCATGCAGCAGGAGAGATACCAGCTGGGCCGGACTTTACTTAGAATCATGTTGCTAGGAACTAGAAGACGTTAGTGACTCGGGTTCTTGTGTGGTTCCGGGCTTTGAAGCCACCTACCTTGCATCAAGATGTATCCAATAAATGTCAAGCTCAGAACAACGTTGTACTGAACACCCTGGAGTCCAAGGTCGTCCTCGAGACCTTGCACACGGGCGTGCGGGACGGCGTTTCGATCGATGTAGTTCATGATGTACATGACGAACTGCTCGAGGTCAGCTTGCGCAGTCATAACAACAACAATCAAGAACGTACCAAAATCGGGATGAGTCGTGCATCGATTTTCCTCAGAAACTTCTTCTCCTTCTCCTTCCGTTGCTCGGGGGACCACGATGCCACAATCGCAGCATAGTCAACCGGGTCAACGCCAGCTTGCTGAATCGTTGTACCAGCCATGATAGTTGCGGAGAAGGTCGGAGCAAGCAAAATTGTAGAAGCAGCTGAAGTGGATGAGATAGTCAGACCAGCAATCTCTGCGCGTAGGTCTTCAAGAGCGTTGTGGGATTCGACTTTGTGGAGGGTCTTATACAAGATCAGATGCTGCCGAGCATTGACTGATCCTTCGGCAGTGTTTCCAGGGAACCGGACAAAGGCTCCCTACGCTGCTGGTTAATCGAGGACTGGACCTTCGGAACGCAATCTCCTCCCCCATCCGGGGTGCAGATGTTGCAATGATGCCTGGCCTGTACGGGGAACCCCAGATTCCCCGACCTGATTTTCCGTCCCAATATTCACATCGTTCGGCTCCGTCATGCGAGTGGCACGTGGTGCCGCAACCATGTGGAGTATTGGTATGTTACGCGAGTCAGGGGGGATACCGGCAAACGGGGACCGGGAAATCGGGATTTCCACTGGCTAGCATCTTAAGCCGGTCTAGAGCAAGCTAACGCCAAGCTTTCAGACACTGATTGTGGAGATGGATGTACTGTTAAGGCCTCTGAGCTGGGAACAGCTGTCCCCAAGCATAAGCCCACCGCTCATTCTGCCTCATGGAGATATGCAGAGCCCTTTGGCAACTTGTGGCCATGCCTTTTGAATTTTTTTTTCCTTGCGCAGGTGGAAAATAAGGATTGAAGTACGAGGCGGATCGAGAGTTCTTTGAGAAAGGCTTAGCCCCTGCTCGAAGATGAGCCAATGTGCCCAAATACATTGGCGGAGACTGTAGTGGAGGTTGCCTGTGCAGCAAAAGCTGAGGATAATCCACACCAGCCGCTGCGTTATGTCTTTTCTGGGAAATTCCAATGGGTGCAAGCAGTTCGTGATGAGGCCTAATGACTCGCCAGGAACTAAGGTGGATATACACCAAGCAGCGGTTAAGCCGATACATAAATGAGAGGTCGAAAGCAGACCCAGTGTGTGAAAGCAGTCTTTACCGAGGGCATAGGCTTTTAGAGCTCAAGTTTGGGGAGCCCAGTGGATAAGTTGGACAAGGTGGCCCAGCTTGCTCAATCAATCGGGGAATCGGCGCATTGCCCGTTATACCGATGGTCACAAGACGGCTTCAGATCGGCTGTCCAGCGTGAGAATGTCCACCATTGATGAGGCAAAGATGGGGCTCTTGTAATGCGACTTCGGACTTTGAATGTGATAAAAGCAAGTCCAGGACGCGATATGTTCGGTTGTTGAAATCGTCAGTCACCATCCTCAAATCACTTCAATCCGACTTACACATGACCCTTCTACCATAACACCCTGCACACATCACCATCATGACCAGTCTGTCATCCAAACTAGCCGAGCTGGCTGATGCCGGCAAGACCGTTCAGGTCGGTATCATTGGCGCTGGCAAGTTTGGGTCCATGTACATTTCTCAGTCTTTCCGCACAAAGGGCATCCGTCTGGCGGGCATCGCAGATCTCTCATCAGAGCGCGCCCTGGCTGCTTTGAAGAGGACAGGGTACCCCGAGGGACAGTACGATGAGACATGCAAGCTCTCCGTGGCAGAGGGCATCAAGGAGAACAAGACGATCATCACCACCGACTCGGCTGCGCTGATCGCGACCCCTGAGATAGACGTCATCTTAGAAGTGACAGGGAATCCCTCGGCAGGTATCCGTCATGCCTTGTTGTGCTGTGAGCACAAGAAGCACATTGTTATGATCAACGTCGAGGCCGATGTCCTGGCCGGTCCCTTATTGGCGAGGAAGGCCAAGGAGGCAGGCATTATCTATTCCATGGCGTACGGTGACCAGCCAGCCCTGATAGCAGAGCTCGTCGACTGGGCACGCACCGCCGGCTTCGAGGTTGTCTGCGCAGGAAAGGGGACCAAGCACCTTCCTGAGTACCACTACTCGACCCCGGCCAAGGTGTGGGATTATTACGGTTTCACCAAGGAGCAGCTCGACTCGGGGGATTTCAACCCGCAGATGTTCAACTCGTTCCTGGACGGCACAAAGTCGGCGCTCGAGATGGCTGCTGTCGCCAACGGATGCGACTTGGACCCTCCCACAAACGGTCTCAACTTCCCTCCATGCGGCGTCTGGGATCTGCCTCAGCGCTTGAAGCCCATCAGCGAAGGTGGCCAGAATGAGAAGAATGGCACAGTCGAGGTTGTGTCGTGTATGGAGGAAGACGGCCGCTGGACGTTTAACCATCTTCGATGGGGAGTGTACGTCGTGATCAAGGGTAAGTCGATTCCGCCCTAAATGCCCATTGTAGACATTGGCCGAATACTAATAGGATGTAGCGCCTGATCAGTACCAGAAGGAATGCTTCGCACAGTATGGTCTCAAGACTGATGAGAGTGGATGGTACGCCGCGCAGTACAAGCCTTACCACTTGATCGGTCTCGAGCTCGGAATCTCGATTGCTTCCATCATGGTCCGTGGCGAGCCCACCGGCCAGACCAAGACATGGTCAGGCGATGTCGTCGCGACGGCGAAGCGTGACTTGGAGATTGGCGAGAAGCTTGATGGAGAAGGTGGCTACACCGTCTACGGGAGGTTGATGCCTGCCGCTGACTCCATGGCCATCTCGGGTCTGCCCATTGGCTTGGCTCACGGCTGGGTGCTCAAGAGAGCTGTCAAGAAGGACCAGCGTCTGAGCTGGGATGACATCGAGTTCACCGAGACTGCACAGGCGGTCGCTGTCCGTAAGGAGATGGAGGCCCTGTTCAAGGGCGAGTTCAAGTCGAAGAAGGTCAACGGCGTTAACGGCGTTCATGCTTGAAAGGGATCAAAGAAGAAGGGGCAACAAGTTGGGACGGACAGCGGAAGCACACCCCAGACCATAGGGAATGCCTACAGTAGCCCAGGACGGGTAGCAACGCCTAGGCAACGAATGATAGAATAATGAACAACCTTTCTATTTAAAATTAGAAATGATTGTGCCAGTAAGAGTCGCCGGGATACATATGCGCGCGAAGCAAGAAGAGCTCATATGTCTTTACTGGTTTCCACGTCAACACAAGCACTGTCCGGGCGAATCATTATTGATTGGAGATTTTGGAGCGATTTCACCACGCAAGGTGGAGGGTGAAGAGCAATGTGCGCGAGATCTGAGCTGTAATAAGGATGCTGGCTGCCAAACACAGTGGACACAGTGTTCTTAGCATAATCAAGTTTTCCATTTATTCTTGGATTATTTGGGCGGTCGGGCAATCACCACGTCTCCTGATCCTTCCAACGTGAAGTCCCCGTCTTCGTAAGGGACAATCAGCGTCTTGCCCTTCTCCAGGTCTAACGAGGCACCAGCAGACGTCTTGAGCGCGAGTCTCCCCTCCAGAACGACCATGATGGCAAAGCCATGCTGACACTCCTGCCTTCCAGAGACTTGGAATCTCTCGATGATGAAGTATTCCTCAGATTCTTTCGCCGCCGAAGGACCGGACACAGCCTTTGTGATAAGTTTTGCCATGTCCCCGTCACTTCTGCCCTGCCGGTCTACTGCCGTCAGAGCAGTTGGGAACCCCAAGCCGAGGTGCCCATCCTTCGCGCCGTCGATTGCAAAGCCAGTCCACTCGACAAGAACGGACAAGTCCTCAGGCTCTTGCAGCTCGACAATCAAGATGCCCTCTCCGATAGCGTGAAGCATACCGGGAGGCACGTACACAATCTGATGAGGCTCCACCTTGAGCTTGTGCATCTTGGACAGCATCTTGTCAATGTTTTGAGTGTTGACAATTTCCAGCAGTTCCTCTGAACCGACGTCCTCCTTCAGTCCCAGGTGAATCTCCCCCGGTGTCAGAATGTACCAGGCCTCAGCCTTGCCGTGCTTCGCACCAACATGCTTCTTCGCCCAGTCAACGTGAGGGTGCGCATGGACCGGCAGTCGCTGGCCAGCATCCAGCAGCTTGAACAACATCTTGGTGTCCACGCCGTAACGGGCGATGTGATCAGCCCCCAGCCATTTCTCCGGGTCTGCGGCAATGGCGTCGGCGAGTAGTCGTCCATCGGGGAGGGTCGACATGCCGAGCTTAGAGGACTCGCAGCCATTGCAGCATGTCGTTGATGCCACCCAGTCCTCTGGCTGGCGAGGTCCGCTTGTTGGTTCGCCTCGCAGTGCTGAGATCTTGGGACCTCCCACGTAGAAGCGCTCAGGGGGCTGGTTCGATGGGAGCACGATAGGAGCCATTGCAGGGATTTGAAAGGTGCTTGTATGGGTGAAATGACAAGTTTACAGAGCTGGGAAGCAAAGCAAGGGAAGATTCTTCACTTGGATGAAGCAACTGCTCACCGATAAAAGAGTCTTAGACTTTACATCATTGTGGGCGTCCGTGATCCACCGAAGATTGCGGTGTACGCCGTGGTTGGATTAAGCTCAGCGCCAGAGCCAACCTGTGGCGTTTTTACAGCGGCAGCGAGCGCTGAAGGATGGGGTTGGAGGAGCGAGCTCGATGCCGGCGACAGATGAAGGTCAGTGAAATGGTGATAAAGATGTTACAGTCCTCTGCCATGTGAAGGCATCGAGTCCAGACTATTGGTACGAGTACTCGTGCAAGTCAATGGCCGTCGCGAGATCAACACAGGGGGTTCAACCGGCCTCCGCTCGCCTTCGCTTTCGAGAGCCTGTGCGAAGGCGAGGTTGTGCTGGGACACATTGGAGACCAACAAGGTGATTGCAATTATCGAACGGACTGAAGTGCCGAGAGAGGCGGACGGATAGGGTACCAAACATTATCGTCTTAATTTCCAGATAATACGTAGCCCAGACGCACTTGACTGCCATGGCCCATGACATAATTGAGGCCAGGACCCTGAATCGATACCCCTGAAAGCCGGTCCAGGCCCTGCGCTCAGTTTAGACAAGCGGCGTTTCACTAACCATCCGCCGCCCCTTTCCCGTCAAAGCCCCCAATCTTTCCTCGGACCTCGACACAGCCGCGACAGAATATAGATCTTTGACAACGTGCAAAGGGGCCCAACGAATGCATCCGATACGCGAGGGTCAAGTAGTTGCAGACGATGTGTGAGGAGACATTTTGCAGCCTCTTCACCAATAAGTACCTTATTAAATATGCTGCGTTGTACCTCGAACCCAAATCTAAGGAAGTCTTGGCCCCCCCTCTCTCACTCGGGCGCCCCAAACACGCCGTCGCCGACGAAAAATGTCCAGTCAGCGGCCGGCACTCCTTCCGTCGCGAGCCGTGCCACCATCCAACCATCAGCCCCTTTCGTCTCTTCCGCTGTGCTTTTGACTGCCGACCTCCATTCCACTCCTTTCGCCCCTTTCCGGTCCCGACCATCTGACGTTCCTTACCACGACCACGACCACGACACAACCTATGCAACTGTTCGCGACTCGAAACTGTGCCTCGCCCTCAAAGGGCTGAAACCGCGCCGCCATGTCGCGCCAAACGCGCCTCGTCGCAGCCGTCTTCGCGCTTGCGACGCTCATGCTCTTCTTCTTCCGCTCCTCGCTCTGGGACGCTCAGCAGCTGCGCATGCCCACCTCGTACGAGAAGGCCGCCAGTGAGGGTGATGAGCAGAAGGTGGTGGAGATGCCCGTCGAGGGAGTCCTAGACGAAGAGTTCAAGGAGGACGAGTTCCAAGCCCCCGCAGAGCCTCCTGAGGGCGAGATCGCCGGGCTGAAGGATGTTGCGCCCGATGGCGAGGTCATTGTGCCGGTAGAGGACGGCGTCGACCCGGAGGAGGCGCATCCTCAGAGCCCCGATGAGCTGCCGCAACCCGACGAGCCAGCCCCTCAAGAGCCAACCCCTGAAGAGCCTCAACCAGAAGCGCCAGCCCCTGCTGAACCCCATCCCGAAGACCCTCATCCTCAGCCACCGGCTCCCGAAGACCCCCAGCCTGAAGAGCCCGTCCCCTTCGCTGACGTCGACCTCAACACGGCCCCCGATTCCGAACCCGACTCCTTGGCCTTCACGGCCATCCCCGAGCAGCCAGCGCCGACTTCACTCTCCGAAGCTCCCACGCACGAGGCCGTCGCCCCGGCCTTCGACCCCACGAGCGATGAGCTGCCCGTTGAATGGTCGCGCTTCGCCTACACGCAATACGTAACCGACTCGGACTATCTCTGCAACAGCGTCATGATCTTCGAGGCCCTACACCGGTTGGGGAGCAAGCCGGACAGAGTAATGATGTACCCAAAGTACATGCTAGCAGACCCCGACGCGGATGCTAGCAGCGTGGAGAATGGCAATGCGCAGCTCATCATCAAGGCGAGAGACGAATACGGCGCCAAGCTGGTGCCTATCCAGATCGAGCACCGAGACGGACAGGATGGTAAGCTTTACCCTTGAAACCAGCCCGACATGTGCTAACGAGCGGCAGATACCTGGGCCGATTCCTACACCAAGCTACTGGCCTTCAACCAAACCCAGTACGACCGCGTGCTCTCCCTCGACTCCGACTCCACCATCCTTCGTCCCATGGACGAGCTCTTCCTCATGCCCCCCGTCCCCGTCGCCATGCCGCGCGCCTACTGGCTCCTGAACGATGACCCCCCCAAGAAGATCCTTTCGAGCCAGCTCATCCTTCTCGAACCCTCGGCCTCTGAGTTCGCCCGCCTCAAGGAGCGCATCGACAAGGCCGGCGAGAATGAGTACGACATGGAGATCGTCAACGAGCTCTACCTCGACAGCGCCATGGTTCTGCCGCACCGGCCCTACGACCTGCTCACCGCCGAGTTCCGCCGGGCCGACCACGCGGACTACCTCGGCAGCGACGAGGCGTGGGATCCCGTCGCCGTCTACGACGAGGCCAAGTTTGTGCACTTCAGCGACTGGCCAGTGCCCAAGCCCTGGACCAAGATGAACGACGAGGAGAGGGTGACGAGCCAGCCCGACTGCCATGACAAGGACGGCAAGGAGGACTGCACGGAGCGGGAGATTTGGAACAAGCTCTACGAGGATTTCTACGAGAGGAAGGACACTGTTTGCAAGGATATGGTTGGTGGTGTAATCTGAGCGGCGGCGTTCATGTAAATTTTGGCGGATAAGACGGCGTTTTGGGACAGAGAACTTTATCTAGCCCGGGAAATGGATGTCAAATCGACTGTATATTTATTGCTTGCAAGTCGCTCGCAGTAGCCACTCTGTATTGATCTGTGTTGTCTGTCGCTTGTCAAGTGAGCGTTCAAGGTCGACGGGGAAATAGGAGCCAGGTGCAGCGCACAGCCAGCCCCTTTTTATCCAAGCCCGCCGCAAGAGAGCCGCCCAGTTCACATAGAGAACTACATTAATGACCATCTAGTCCACACAAACACAACAGTCGCGCCTCTTCACTGAATCAGTCCGGCTTGTCGATTTGTTTCGACCCAGCTCAGTGTAACAATACTCCAGCTCATTCACGATCTAGCCCTGCCGGTGTTCAAGTTAATGCTTTCGAACCGCGTCGTTGCCGTTGCCCCCGAAGAAGCGCTGCGCAACCTTGCTGAGCCGTCTTTTGAGATCGCCCTTGTCTTCGTCATTTTCGACGTGTGCCCCAGCTTGCTTTGCATCCATATCCGACGCGCCGCTTTGGAGGTGGCTGAAAGGTTCTCCCTGCGCTGACTTGGACCCAGGTTCGTTAGGCTGACCCGGCTTCACATCGTGCTTGAGCCCGGGGGGGCTGTCCTGAGCCTGGTCGCCTGGGTTTTGTCCGCAGCACGGCACCAGCACACTGGCCTGGTTGCGGGTCGAGGGTACGTCGAGCGCGGGGTTGATCGTGAAGAAGTCGGCTGGCTTGAGGTGCATCTGGTGAATCTC
This sequence comes from Sordariomycetes sp. S80-01Y, assembly GCA_037042185.1. Lineage (NCBI taxonomy): Eukaryota > Fungi > Ascomycota > Sordariomycetes > Sordariomycetes sp. S80-01Y. Next base: position 1,886,672 of record JAXQJY010000027.1, on the reverse strand, counting down.
GACAGGCCTGTAGGGTTAGTACGGGGAGACAGCTTCGTTCAAGCTGAACACTCACATCACGGGCCAGTCCTCTACTCGGGGGTTATGCGTCAGGCCGAAGACACTCCACACCACGGGACTACTCTGCTTGCCGTCGTCGGCTTCAGGTTTGGGGAAATCGCCGTTTTTCTCAGCCCCCTCGGTGAACCAATCTCTTCGCTTCACCATCGCGCTGACGCCGCCTTGCTCTTCCCGGCTCTGATTCGTAAACTCCCCGGCAGCCCAGAGCTCGCCATCGCGGTAGCCGGTGAACCAGAAGTGATGCTGCGCGAATGGCGCCCGCTTGGCGTTGATGCTGTCTGGGTCGGCCAGGATGGTCTGCGTGGCAGGCGAAATGAGCTTGTACCCGACATGGCGTTGAGAGATTTCGTTGATCTTGTGTGCATTCTCGAGCTTGACGGTTCGGTTGAGTGTTGGCTCCGCGTCGAGGTGCGAGGCGTAGTCGACTGGTTTCCGCTCGACTTTGTAGTAGTTCCCATGGGGGTTGGTAGCAGCATCGATTTTCTGCGGCACGCTCTCTTCGATCGTGATTCGAGTCTCGCCCTCGGCGTAAGAGTCAATAGCTGGATCGATGCGGACGGCGAAGATGTGTTGGTGGTTCTGAGCAAGGATGCCTGGAGCGACCACGTTGCCGTAGTCGCTGGTCTTGTTCTCGTCGATGGCCACGACACTCATAACTCCGGTTGCCCGAGTCTCAACCGTAATGCCACCAGCCAGATCCAGCTTGTACAGGAGTACGTATTCATAGTTGGCCAGCGTGACGATGCATTGGACTACCAGCTCTCTCATCCTCGTCACCACGGCCCTATTCGTGCGGAAGTTGGTGTGCTTCCACAGGATGCCATTGTCTTGCTCGTGCAGGCAGACAACATTCTTCGCCGGTGTCGGGGATCCATCAGAGGCAGCAAGGTTGGAGTCGAAGTAGTGGATGGCTCCTAAGCAGTCGCAGCCCAGCTCAAGGTTGTTGGCAGCTCTGCCAAATCCACCATCGCCCAGATCGAAAGCCTGCTTGCGGTGGTAAGGGGGCCGCGGGTCACCATATGGGACGGTGAGCTCGCTATAGCTCAGACGGTACAGGATGGGGCGGTTCTCATAGCAGACATCGTGGAGGACAGCCCCCTCGCGAGGGGTGAAGTTGAGACGGAACCGCCATTTCTGCCATTCCACCAGACCGTCTGGATGGACTTGGAAGGATGTCCCCTCAGGCTGAACAACGCTCAGCGGCTTTATATCCTGACGAAGGGGCTGGTCAAGCAGCTCAGGAACGTACTCGGCGTGCTTGCTCTCCTGAAACAGCTTCTTCGATCCCTCTGCTTCAGGGGCGGCTTCCAGGCTGTCTCCTCTGCCCCCAGTTGCTAGGCGGTCTATGCGGATGATCTCTTTGCTGACCCAGTCCATGACAGGGACAATGGGAATTGGGTACGCATAATGGTTCGTATCCTCGTTGTTCTTGGAGGAGTCTCTCGCAAAGACCAGGCCTTGCATAATTCGAGGTGTGCCCTCCTCTTCGTCAGGTCCGTACGGCCAAGGGTCGATGGTGACGGTGAAGCCCTCTGGCAGGGTAAACCGGGACATGGCATCTTTGAAGAGCTGTGACTCTGAGCAGAGATCTTGGAACATAGCAAATTCACCCCTTCTAACTCAGTATTGCGTGTCCACAGTGAAGAGTAACCACTTACGGCGTATAATATGGCTTCGAGGTGCGACTGGCCGAGTCAGAGCTGACCAGCTCGCTGGTCTCAACGTTGACGACTGCTCGGATATGCTCGTGCACATCGGGGGCGACGATGTCATATTCGACGGCAGCACATCGCGGCGGTCTCTGGACGGAGTCGGTCAGGTTGTTGGCATGCTCCGCCTCCAGGTATGGGATCAACTCTGCCTTCTTCGGCTCGGCGGTGAAGATGGATCGGAAGAAGAGCGTCGCATCTGAAGGATGAAGCTCTTTGATGATATCCCGTGCTCGAGTGAACTCGGTCGCCGAGAGCTGAGATAAAGGATGAGGATGCTGAACCTGCGGGCCTTCCATCCTCAGCAACTTAAGTAATTATAGATGTGATTTGAGTCAAGAATTCTATAGCCAGCGTCTGCTGATGCGTAGGATGACGAGGATAGCGAGACCAGTCTAGCACTTGATACTAAAGTGAGAGTCAGGGAGCGCTCGGCCCGTCCACGTCACTAGAAAAGAATGGACTAGTTCTTATCGAGGCTTCGTAGTCCTGTAGACCAAGGTAATTTTCAGTTGGACGGCAGGCTGTCGAAAGATGCTAGACTGACTGTCGAGCGGGGGTTCGGAAGAGCCCGTGAAAGCACCATATCGCCCCATTCGCAGCCTCACCACCAACGGGTGCTGATACACTGCAGATACGCGCCAGCTTTCGGCGGGGTAATGCCTGGTCATCACTAAGGACATCCCATCCTCAGGTGGGGGGGTTGTGACTACTTGCCAAAGCGACTGCGCAGACAAGTGACACCACAGCCGGGCCAGTGCCAATCGACGCCTCACTAAAGGCAGACTGCAGCTGTGGAGGTTTTGGTGGCATCAATCTTTAAGTGCACATGCCAGTCTTCGCGACTTCGCGAGCGTCCACGAATGGAGGACGAGAGGAAACATGTGCCGCATTCCTCGCCCCAACATTCCGGCTTCAGCTGCCACGCCGTGAGCAATCTGAGACAAGAATGGGCCCTAACTTAGTACTCCATTCGACAACGGGCTGCCTCCAGACACAATGACGCGTAGCGTTTCTGCAGCGAAACGGCACACACTGAAGACACACTGCCGTGCCGGTGCAGAATCGTTACTTGCGTCTCTTGGTGTGTTGTTACAGCCCGTAAGTACTCAGTGTGCTTGGGCCACGGTCGACCCTCTCAAAGCTGCTGCCATCGCCTGACAGCTGCTCTTCGTGGGGTCTGGCGAAATGTCAATGATCTTTGGGGCAAGAAAAACATGCATGGCTCAAACAATCGGTCGAAATGCGAAGATGCGCCCGTCCGGCATTGGTCGAGTAGGCTGCTTGCCTCTTTCGGAAGGCAAGACACTGATAGTCCAGTAGCAGGCGTTAGAAGCAGCACGGAACGGGAACGTGCTGGCGGGAAAGGCGTTTGGTGGCATACAGGGGAAATAGGGGCAGCCGATGCGATGCGGTCACTGCTGACGGGTTGGCTTGAAGCTGACGCACTCGGATATGAGCTGCTGACCACGAGAACAGCCAAGGCCTTTTGCGATAGCAGATAGCGGATTGTCTCAACAGCGCGTCCAGCGCGTCAGATGAGGTGCTCGTATCGCCGCTTGGCAGGAGTTATCTGGGTTGCTGGGCACTAGTGAAGATGCGTGTACAGAGACCATGAAGGCTCCAACTGCGCGCTTTATGGCAGACGTCTAGGCTTGCGTGGAGGCCGTGCGAGGTGAGGTCGAGGTGCAAGATTTATGAAACAGCCGGCGAGATCAGAGGGAGGACGATCGAATTTCAGGGACCTGTAACAGCTTGAAGCCCCTAGAGCGGCCCCACCGTGACATGGACTGGCACTGGCACTACCAGCTGTCAGCCATCAATCGCTCCTTCCACCGCTTCAACGTGTTATCAACCTTGCTGGGCATTGATCGTCAAACTCAGTTCCTGGCTGCTCCTCAATATAGACTCAACCTCTTCGTGTCCACATCATCCTTTTCGCCGTCATATTCAACACGAGATCTTTCCTGACGCTCCCGTCTTGGCCCCTGAGTCCATTGACTGAGGTCATTCCTCAGGACCCCCACAAGGCGCCCGAAACCAAAATCCCAGAACATCAGAAAGTGGATTCCGACCTGGTTCCCGTCCGACTTCCTCGACCCAAGATCCTAATTCTACTCTGCGCGACATTGCATTCTTTTTCCTTTCCCTCCACCTCCTCACGCCCATGCCTCAGTCCGCTCCCTCGTAGCCAGCCGCTCTTTTCTCCTCCTCACGCGCACCTTCGACCTGGCGAGCGCTCGCCCTGCGCTCAGCCCTTCTCTGCAAGCCACGATGCTCAACTCGCGCCGCGCCCTGGTCGCGGCCTTCTTCATCATCGTCGTCTTCTTCCTCGTCACCCGCACGCACAACTCCGACTCGACATCGAAAAGCGACGCCGCTGCGAAAGCTGAAGCCATTGTCGACGATGCGGCCTCCAAAGACGGCGCACCGCACGTTGCTGCGGCTGCCTCGAGGGAACAGCCCGTCCGCACGCCGCAGAAGCCCATGATGGACATGTCGCACATGTCCACGTACGACAAACTCGCATACGCATACCCGTACGACGTCGAGTCCCGCTTCCCAGCCTATATCTGGCAGACGTGGAAGTACACCCCAGCCGACGTCGAGTTCATGTTTCGAGACCAGGAAGCGTCTTGGACAGACCAACATCCCGGCTTCGTGCACGAGGTCATCACGGATGATGTGGCAGTCAATGTGTTGAGGCTGTTCTACGCCACGGTGCCCGAGGTGCTGGAGGCGTACCATGCCCTGCCCAGACCGGTGCTCAAGGCCGACTTCTTCCGCTACTTGATTCTCTATGCGCGCGGTGGCATTTACTCCGACATCGATACGTACGCGATCCAAAGCGCTGTGGACTGGCTGCCTGCTCAGATCCCTCGTGAGACGGTCGGATTGGTCATTGGCATTGAGGCTGACCCTGATCGTCCTGACTGGGCGGATTGGTACAGTCGAAGAATCCAGTTCTGTCAGTGGACGATCCAGGCGAAGCCCGGACACCCTGTCCTGCGCGAAGTCATCACCCGCATCACGACCGAGGTTCTCCAGATGAAGAAATCGGGCAAATTGGCCAGCTTCCTCGACAAAAACATTGTGGACTTGACTGGACCGGCAATCTGGACTGATACGATCATGGATTACTTCAACGACCCGCGATACTTCGATACCAAGAACAGCGGCGAGAAGATTGACTGGCACCAGTTCACCGGAATGGAGACCAGTAAGCGGGTTGGCGACGTGGTGGTTCTTCCCATCACCAGCTTCTCGCCAGGCGTGGGACAGATGGGTGCCAAGGAGCCCGACGACCCCATGGCCTTCGTCAAGCATGATTTCGAAGGTAGGTCTTGACAAACCCCAGACTATGCAGGCCTTGCTAACAGGGAACAGGTACCTGGAAACCAGAGAGCGAGCGTCATATCGGCGAGCAACAAACCGACGGCGTCGCCGAGGGGAACCCCGCGCAGTAGTTGGCCAGAGGGCTCAACCAAATGAAATTAAAAGACCCCGAAACGCCGCCCGTAACGCCCGATTATAAAGGAGCCACGGAGAAGCACAGCAGCACCCCTTTGCCGACATGTATATTCCCCTATGCCGATCTGGGCGCAGATTCGGCTTGTTCGACGTATTATGTTGAGGAGTTTAGGTTTTGATTTGAGACCGATACACCGGCCTTGTAGCGCCCATAGAGCTTTGTTTTTGGGATAGAATACTGGACTCCTGCTGTCACTTCAGCTTTTGCCGTGCGAGACGCGACATGTTTGGGCCCGGGAGTTTGGAGTCAAATACGAGAAATTCAAGCTTTGAAAATACTGGTGGTCTGAGAATCCCACGTCCCGAAAATACTGCAAGTGACCTGAACGTCTTCTAATGGAAATAAATCAAAAAAGTTACGCGTACCCGACGCGCCTCGCAGTCATGCCCCGAAAAGGGGGATTTCGGAATTGGAGCACGCATCGTGGGGAACGGGGCCTCAATGCGGGGAAGACGGGACGGAGCTTGGCTCAGCAGCCGACATGGGCACCCCGTTGTGTGGGGATGGGATATGCTCGGATGGGGGCAGCGCATCTCGGCTCAAGGACCCCCTCGTCGGCCTCGTCCGTCTCTGCCCCTCCAGCTGCCCTTCCCAATTGTCTCCTTTGTCCGCGGCATTGTCTGCTGTCAGCTGCATCGTCCGGGAGTGAGAACGCAGCCACATCGCACACCATCGCCATGTTGCTCGCGCGCAGTTGCGAGGCTGCTCGTCCCGCCCTCGGCAGACGAGGACGGCTGAGCGCGGCCTTGCTGCCGTGCCTCGTCGTCAACGGCTCTCACAAACGATGGTCCTCGGATCAAGGCCTGAGCAAGCGCACCGGGCCAAGCGAAGTATGTCGCGCCTCGCCTGTGAGGGAAGATGTCTCTTCTTCTTCTTCTTCCTACATGCTGAGCCTCAACTGGATGACAAACTCATCGCTAACGACTATTTCACTAGCCATATCTGTTCCCCGGAACCATCACCGAGCACTTTTCCCAGACCGTCTCCCAGCACGGCGACTCTCCTGCCGTCATCGCCAACTCCCCGCTGCCCTCTCACTCAACCATCTCACCGCCCTCGACGGCCCTGACCTACCACGACCTCGATCTGCTGTCCAACCGCCTGGCCTCGTCCCTCACGACCCTCGGCGTGCGCAAGGGAGATCGCGTGGCCGTCTCCCTGGGCAACGGCGCGCCCTTCGCGGCCCTGACATACGCCCTCTTCAAGCTCGGCGCGGTCCTGGTGCCGCTGAACCCAACCTTCAGCGCGCACCAGGTCAGCAGCGCGCTGAGGCACCTCGAGGCTGAGGTCTTGATCATCGGCGCCGTCACGGACTTGGCCTATCGACCTGGTAAGGGGAGAAGCAACGAGGACTTGCTGCGGGAGGTGGTTGGAGACCTGGAGGCGCTGAAGATCCGGAGCGAGCACGTGCCTTCGCTCAAGGAGGTTGTCATCCTAGACAACAGGACCTCGCACCCAGACGTCAAATTCCCCCTCGAACGCTACTCCTGCCTCACGCCTTACTCTCAGCTTCTCGACGGCTCGCCGTCGCCCATAACGCCCTCTTCTCCGCTTGACCCAGCCGACGTGATCAACATCCAATTCACTTCGGGTACAACATCGATGCCCAAAGCCGCCCAGCTGAGCCATACCTCGATTCTCAACAATGGGCGCTTCATCGCCCATAGGATGGGTCTCGACCCCTCGGACAGAATAGTCGTCCCACCGCCCCTGTTCCACTGCTTCGGGAGCGTGTTGGGGTACATGGCCACGGCGACCAGCGGCGCGGCAATTATGTTCCCCAGCCCAGCCTTTGACCCCGTCGCAACGCTGAGGATGTGCTACGAGCATTCTGCCACTGGCCTCTACGGCGTATCGACCATGCTCGTGGCGGTGCTCGAGGCCCTCGATGCCGGCGTCGTCCCCTCGCAACCCAAATTTCTACGGAAGGGCATCATGGCGGGGAGCTCGGTGCCGGAGGAGCTCATGAAGAAGGTTCAAAGTCGTCTCGGCTTGAAGGATCTGGTTATCTGCTACGGGATGACCGAGACATCCCCCGTATCCTGCATGACCGCGCCAGACGACCCCTTCGAGAAGCGCACATCGTCCGTTGGCAAAGTCATGCCCCACACGACCGTCAAGATCGTCGACCCCTCGGATCGAAGCAAGCTGGTCCCCATAGGCGAGAGGGGTGAGCTCGCGGCATCAGGCTACCTGACCATGAAGGGCTACTTCAACGACCCCGTCAAGACGGCCGAGGTGCGCATCGAGGAGCCGGACGGCAACGTTTGGGTTTACTCCGGCGACGAGGCGAGCATGGATCAGGACGGCTTCGTCGAGATCACCGGGCGCATAAAGGATCTCATCATCCGCGCCGGCGAGAATATCCACCCCCTGGAGGTGGAGAACTGCCTCTTCCTCATGCCCGGCGTCCAGGAAGTCAGCGTCGTGGGCGTCCCGGACGAGCGGCTGGGTGAGGCGGTTGCAGCGTTCGTGATAAGGAAGAAGGACGGTGATCTGGGCGAGGACGAGGTGAGGGAGTGGGTCAGGACACGGCTGAGCGGGCACTTGGTGCCCAAGCATGTGTTCTGGGTGGACGAGTATCCAAAGACTGCGAGTGGCAAGATCCAGAAGTTCAAGCTGAGGGAGATGGCAACGAAGCTGTTGGGAAACTAGTGTCATCATCGTGGCTCGGGCTTTTTTTCGCTTTGGGTTGTACAAGGTTCACATATTCAGGGGTAGAACGGCAGTATGGAGCTTTGCCATAGCTGTGGAATCAATATTTGAGAAACTTAAGTCTCATTCACGGGCTACTTCACCCTACTTTAACAGCAGTGCAACGAGTGCTCCGAGGCCGGCTTCCGCCCGCAGACCCTGCAATCAACCCTAACACAGCCGGCATCGGAAGCCCTTCTCTTTCTATAACGCTTGCAATCTATGCTCACCTCATGGCAAAGGTGGGGAATCAAACATGAAAGGTTGGCGCATCCGCCCTGGAGACAGAACCAACCGGAGAGAACCAAACGCCATCAACGCCGTCCCGAGCACCTTACTCGACTTGCTTTTCACAGCCAATGCGTCCCAGAAGCTCCTTGCGGTCGCTGTGTCCGGGCAAGCTTACGCCGGAGCTGCTGGAGTGAACCTTGGCCACTCCGTGTCTGCGTTCCCAGCTCTTGAGATCCAGGGACTCGACGCCGACATCTTCCTTGAGGGCTTCGGCTTCTTCATAGATGTACTCGTCCTCTTCCTCTTCGCCATCTTCGTCGCTGCGGTTGTCCTCGGCGCCATCTCCACGGATGACCTTGATTGCGACGCGCAAGATCAAAGTAAACCAGAAGATGGTGATGATCTGCAATGCAATGAGCGGGGCGAGGAAGGCCCACTTCACAGTCTCGTTATAGCAGACGCGTCCTTCAGAGTTGAAAAATGGCTCCAAGAGGTAGCCGAAACCAGGCGGAGGAGCCTCCGGGCCAATCATGTTGCTGTTGGTACCCCTGAAGCAGCCGTTGGGCATGATATCAGGAGTGTGGGCGTAGATAGACCAACAGACCATGCAATAAGTGACATGACGGGCCAACAGCCATGAAACCATGAACAGGCCGAAGATATAGTCACAGATTTTGGTGAAGCCAGCGTACTTCAAGCACTTGGCGAGCTGGGGTTGTTAGCCTACTTCCAACCCATCTTGGCGTCGTCGGAACTTACGGGAAGGAAGATGTCGACGACGTCCATTATGACGAGAATCAGATTGCCTACGCGCGTGTGACGATAGCAGTAGCAAGATGACAGGAGCCCCGAAGTGATGAAGTGATGGCTCAGCATTTGCCAGTGATCCTTACGTCGCTCCTCAATGTTGATGACGATGATCTGTTGCAACCAGAACGCCCATTGGGCCAGGATATATACCTTCATGAGGCCGTCAAGTTCGCGGTCAGGCCATCCTGTCCACAGCTCCCTCAGGTTCAAGTAATGAGGCCCGTGAGCGTAGATGTACTGCCTACGTCAGCAATTTGCTCCTTGGCAAGCGAAGCTCAAACAACTCACAACACCCAATGGCCAGAAGAAGCAATAGTAAACCAACAGCCATGCCTGCTCGCTGAAACGAGTCAAGTCCTTGCGCTTCGAAATGCCGGTGCTCTTAGCCAATGGCGCGAGAACATATTCCATGGTCCAAGCTCTCAAGCCAGTAAACAGCACGATACAAAATCCGATGATGAAAGCGTCATCAAACCCGATGCCATAACGACCGCTCTCGGCATTGTAATAGCAAAGGTGGAAAAACTTATGCGTGACGGCTCGCGCTTTGGGTAGGAAGGCGTGTGCCAGGAAGAGAAGTGCGATCAGGTTGAATGACAGTCCTGCATCATCCGAGTCAGCTAATGTATTTTACAGCTTTGTTTGCGAAGACAAAATGCGAGGATGTTGTGTCACCAGGACCTGTTTGTAGGAGCGCGCAGGGCTTGAGTTCAACGTACCAATCTGGTTCTCTACCAGCCAACTAGTAAGGTGCTTCCATGTGCCCTCGTCTTTGCGCTTGAGCTTCCTAACAAGTACGACATTGCTTCCGGATGTCTGCATGTACAGGGGCCCGTTCATGTTGGGGTTGCTGGAGCCGCTGCGCATTTGCGGCCGGGCAGCAGCTTTGGCGGCGCCAACAGCGAGGCTCTCGTCGACCGGCGACGGTGAGCGTATATCGGAGTCGGCCATGATTCGTGTCGGTCGGACTGAGATGTGCGGGGTCTCGGAGTCGGATGTTTCGAAGCGGGCGGGCTTGAGACAAGCGGACGTGGTCTCAGATAGCGCTTGTTCAAAGAATGCTGAGACTTCTAATTAGGTTGGCGAGGATTTTGAGGGGTGCGAAGCCCAAGCCTGTAAGCTGTAGACGCTCAATCGGCCCTTGCTGCAACGACTGGGTAGGCAAACAATTCGAGAGGTGACGGTCCAGAAACACTGCCGCTTCGACCTTAAAGTCTGGCAGCGGCGTTTATGCGAAAAGGGGGTCTCGAGGGAACCACGATGCTGCAAAAGCCTTGTCCAGGACTTGATCGCAAAGTGCAAACGAGTGTGAGGAGAAGCCGAGGAGCGCAGTGGCAGAGCAGAGGCCGTCGGGGGGAGGAGATGCAGGCGACCAAGTCTGGATAAGGTATGGCGAGAGTGGAAGGACAATTTTCGAGGTTGTTCCCGTCTCCTTGAAGCAGCAGTCGGACCACCAGGTGCAACGGTCGCTACAATTAGCCCCACCCCGAGCCCCTGCCCCCCCAGTCCTGGGAGCATTGGGTCGGTCACGGTGGTGGGAAAGAAGTGGGGCCCAACACCGCGGCAGCCAAGCGACATGAAGCAGAAGCAAATCCCACCTCTGCACAAGGCGGTGAGGAAAGGCCCAGCGCCGCCACCACCAATCACAGCCGCCCACAAAGGGGGATGCTCATGACCTCTGGCGACGTTTAGGCGCTCAACGTACTTTGGGGCCCTGCAAGCTCTCAACGGGTGGTGGCGGGGTCAATGCACTGCGCTGCCGTCGAACGATGCCGAGATCTGATAATTTCAACTCTAATAACCTCGATGCTGCTTGTACGGAGCACTTCGTAGCTATCCTACCAAGTAGAATAAAGATACAACCCGGTGGCATTGAGTTCGCCGGACCGTCGTGGCATTGGCTCATACCCCTGAGGCCGCCAAAAGCCTATCTGGCCCAAGCACCACTCCAGCCCAGGCTTGCCAGGCTATCGCACGGCTGGCTAAGTACGGGACTCCCCTCATCATCCAAGTCGCTCCGGCCCCGCCGCCTCTGTCGCAGGAACCCTCGGATTGACCAACCATCTCGAGGGGGGGTCGAATGATCGCCAGCACAACATCGTGCTGTCGAATCATGCAGACTCTTCTCAACGAGTTTTAAATCAGGGAATCCAGCATGATGGATTGGGCCCGGGGTGTACTTCCGTTGAGTGGTGAAATGGCTGAATGGTCGCTCACCATTCCATCTTCCACGGATGGCTCTTGTGACGGTTCAGCCTGCGCCGCGTCGATTCTGTGAGTTTAGCTCCCGGACAGGGCCAGGCGTCTGGAGCAAGGATGACAGATTGTCGAGGCACGGACTTGTTTCGCCGTCCTCGGGGGGTACTCACAATCCAGAAATTGGAACGGGTTGGGGAACAAGGGGAATGGACTTTACGAAGAAAGAACAGCTAAGACGGAAGCACCAAGCTTTGCGTTGTCGGTTTCCTCCGTCTCGTTGTTGTCTTCTGATCACATTCAGTCAGATGAAGCTTGAGCTTCACAGCATTTGACACAATGCAAGGCGAAGGCCGTAGAAATTCATGCATGTGGCAGCTTTGGAATTACCAGATAGAGTCGCGAAGCTTCCAGATTTGTACGAGACACGTAGCTGACTTCAGCTTGAACCGTGAAGCGAGTTAATTCCCTAACGAGGCACGAAGCCGTCAGAATGTCCTAGACCATTGAACAGCATCATTTTCGCACTGTGACGCACCGCAGCCTGTGACGCAAGTCGCACAGTCTCAAACTCTCCGCTGCACAGCCCCTCCAAACGCCACTGGCACGCGCCTGGCTCCCCACATGACCATGGGCAGGCATCTACATCGTTGACCTCACTCCATCGTCGCCTCCCGATCCAACCGTCCTCGACCCTAGAATCTACACCCCATCGCCATAACAAGTCTCGATTGCAACGCCGCCCACCGCGCAAGCCGACACGATGGCATCTTCAACCAAATACCAGCGCGCCGCGACCGAGGACTACCACGATGACGTCCAGGCCGACGATTACACCAGCGCGCCACCCGCCTACGCCGACGGCTCGTCATCGCGCGACGAGCAGCAGGGCCTTTTTGGGGCGCCCAGGAGCAGCGAGGACAACCTGCCGGATGATTTCAAGGTGCGTACGCTCTTAGTCGATGGAGCATAGCCAGTTAACGATGGCGCAGTTCGGAGGATCGGTCGCTGAGGCCACCGTCGACATCCGCAACCAGTTCATTCGCAAGGTTTACACCATCCTTACTGTTCAACTTATCGCGACTGCCGGTGTCAGCGCCCTTACCTTCTGGAGTGAGGGCTACAAGACATGGATTCAGAGCCATGTCGCTGTCGTCTGGGCTTCCGTATGTCTCCCCTGTTCCTCTTCTCAATGATGCCGACTAACAACGGACTAAGCTCATCGGCGCCATGGTCTTCATGGGCCTGACCTACTGGAAACGCAAATCCTACCCGACCAACCTCCTGTTCCTCTCCCTTTTCACTCTCGCTGAAGCCTACACCATCAGCGTTATAGTTTCCTTCTACAAGACTTCCGTCGTCCTCAACGCCGTCTTCCTCACGGCGGGCATCTTCGTTTTCCTGACACTGTTCGCTTGTCAGAGCAAGTACGACTTCACCTCTTGGATGCCGTATCTGTTTGGAGCACTTTGGGGGTTGATGCTGTTCGGCTTCATGGCCATGTTCTTCAGCTACAGCAGTACGATGGAGCTGATCTATGGTGGTCTCGCTGCTCTGATCTTCAGCGGATATATCCTTGTGGACACACAAATGGTCATGAGGAAGCATCACGTCGAGGAGGAGATTGCCGCGGCTATCAGCCTTTACCTCGACATCATCAACCTCTTCCTCGCTATCCTGAGGATTCTTAACAGTCAGTCCAATAACTAAGCTGCTGGGCGCAGGTTGAGCTGTTGCAGCGGGACCAGTTCCCCGCAACAAATGCAGCATGCCTTCAGTGAAGTGGTGGTCGCCAGTGAGGACGCGCAGGGGGCTATCAATTTGGATTGAGGAACGGGCGTTCTGGCGGGTTTGCGTCGATTCATGTTTTGTCAGTCACAATTTTGTTGTATACAGTCCTGTAGTAATCAGCATACGTCAAAGTTAACAAAACAACTTGATTGATATTTGCATTAGAAGTCCACTAGTAAAATAGGAAAATAAGGGGGCTATTCGAAACATGGCATACCAACACAGGCATAGTCAGATGGCCGCCCAGGCGTTGAAGATCAACAAGCCACCAGGCGCCCTGACTGCTGCAATTGTTTGCGAGTCCTTCGTCAGGTGCCGCCCCCCCCTCGTATACCCCCTTATTTGAGAATACTCCAATAGTTCCGACAACCGTTCCCTCGTGCCTTATATGGTTCCCCTCCAGCGGCTTCTAGCATCATCTCAAGTCGTCGACATTTTCAGAGGATCGCATGCTAAGGTTAGAAATTCAACTCGATTCTGCAACAGGGATATTTTCGTCTTTCTCGTCGCGAGAAAACACCAACGCCAGCAGAATAGGATAGTCCAAGGCCCTCCGTCTCCCCGTTCTGTAGGGGTGCCCTGGGAGAGACACCAGGGCAATTACGCGTGCTCCTCGCCGTTCGCCTCAGGCGTGGCCTGTGCAGCAGACTCGCGCTGCATGCGAGCCTCGATCTCGCGGAGCTGGGACTCGCGAGCCAAAAGCTCTTGTCGCTTCTCGTTAATCTCGCGTTGAACCTTGAGCTCGATCTCACGCAGCTTCTCCTCTTCCCTGCGAAGCTGCTCCTCCTTCAGGCGGACCGACTGCGAGGCGAGGTCCTCGGGGTTCATTGAGCTATCAGCACTAGTTTGGGTCAGCAAGGCGTGGTTGCCTAGGGTTTGCAGGTGTACGTACGCTCCAGAGGTACCGTCCACGCTCTTAGACAGCTTCTCGGTACGGTAGTTCTCGTACAGGAAGTCGTGGGTGATTTCCTTGAGATCAGCCAAGTGGCTGTGAAGGAGAGCAGAGCGGAGAGCGAGGAAGTCGGAGTGGCGAGGGTTATCGACCTCGACAACACCCCAAGGGTACTGACGAGCACGGACCTTGCGACCGTCGATCTCGACGATGTCCTCGGAGCCGACAATAGCGAACGGCATCAGACCCCTCAATTCGGCGTTCTCCTCAACTGTGTCCTCGTCGTCCTCCTCGATGTCGTAAGGGAAGTTGTAGACTGGGATGCGGTAGTGCTCGATGTCCTCCATGACAAGCTTCTTCGACTCGGCGAGTTCGGCGGGGGTCAAGGAGTCGGCGCGACCGATGACGGGGATGACGTTGACACGGGGAGCGAGACGCTTCATCAGCTCAATGTCGAGCTCACGGAGTCTAGCAAATTGTCAGCAATGGCAAGGGGTCGATGAAGAGAAAACTGACCCATGACCGGTAGGAGTGATGAAGTAGAGCATCGCGTGCACACGGTTGTCCCTGAAGCGAGGGTTACGCTTGATGCGGGACTCCTCGGCGACAATATCGTCGTATTGGTTCTCGAGGTATCCGACAATCTCTGAAGAGCTGCATAGGATGTCAGTACCGTAAGACAAACAGCTCTGAAATGTCCTACCTGGCATCGTTGTCGATCTGGTCACCGAATCCAGGGGTATCGACGATTGTCAAGGAGATGCGGGTGCCTTCCTCGTCCAACTCAAGTTCTATTGCACGTCAGAAAATGCGCACAGAAAGCAGCTGCAGGCTTGCTACACACCAATGGTGATGGGCTTGATCTTGACGCCGTCCTCGATGTGGGCATCGGCAGCATCGTCAGTGTCCTTGTGCTGGAGAACACTCTTGCCACAGAGAGTGTTGACAAACGTCGTTCGACCTATCGCATGACATGAGCTCCGGTTCGGATACATGCGCTATAGAAAGCGCCGTTGGCGTTGGCTGAGGTTCGTACCAGTTCCTGAGGCACCGCAGACCATCAGACAGAATTGGATTCCCTTCTTGACATTCTTCTTCCGGCGGATCATCTTCTACACGGAGATTAAAGTCAGCAAACGTGGCTTTTCACCTCTCAACGAGTTCTGACAGGCGCAACCAGTCTTTCCTCATGGGTGACGTGGTGCTGGGGCTATTACGGGGTATCGATTTCAGGGAGAACGTACAGCGGCGGACGACATGTTTGCTGGTGGATTGCTGCTCGTCGCGGCAAAGACTTGTGGCGAGGGGAAAACAACGGAGTCGAGATACCGCAATGGTCGAGATGCAGCCTGTTGTTCGAAGAGAAAGGTATGAGGGAGGACCGTGGATACGAGATGGTGCAAAAGAGCAGCAAAGGAGAAAATGTCCAGAGAGACAAGCGGTTGCCCAGGAGTGGTGCAGCACGTTCAGGGTGAGGTCCAAGCAATTTCGAGCGAGCCAATGGGCCTCATTGGCTCCTGCGTCGCGCTCAGGGGGGTCCAACTCTTCCCGACCTTTAGGGGCTGCCTCCAGCGGCAGGGAGACCCTCAAGAGCCCTGACCGCAACTGCCCCAGAGACGGGAGGTGAAAGGGTCCGTGCACAGCGCCAAGGCCAAATTTCAACGTTAAGCTCCAACGGGCGAGGTCGACGGGGCGGCAGTTCTTCCGCACCAAGCTCGTGCACGTGCCAGTTATGTGGCAGCCACGCGCGAGCTCACCTGTAGCCACAGCAAGCCACACGCGTAGCTCCGAGCTCTACCTCATGCCTGATGACAGTTATTAGAGCGAAGGCGGGTTGAAACCAGTTCACTTGTTCCCGTAACTGGAGTCGACCACAGTTCTTAGAGCGCCATTTCTGTCTTTCACTTGTCTTGTGCTGCCCTTTTGAACATCTCGAGCACCTCTTGATCACAGGGGCACATTCATCACCGGAGCCCCGCCATCACCGCATCCCGACGCTCCCTTCCTTCGTCAATCAGGCAGCCAGGAAGGTTGAGTCACCTTCACTTCGCAGCTTCATCTACGGTGGCACCATAACCGCGCGTCGAAGTATTACTTTTCTCAGCATGCACTAATCAGGCTGCGGCAGACCTGCGACCTACGTCGAAGCCCGCCCTTTCCCGCCTAGTCGTCATCACTACCCTGGACGTGAGCACTGACAACATCGTCCCGATCTTCAGCAGATCAAGACACTCCCATCATGAATGTTAGAAAGCCAATAGAGACGTCAACTCCGACGTCTGTTCTTTCAGTATCTTTTAACAGCGACTGTAAACACTTCAGTATTGGTCTTGAATCTGGTATTTGCAGTAAGTCGCCGGCTTGGTGAGCCTTGAGGCAGCCGCTGTTGACGCTGCTCTAGTCTACGACACAAAGTCATGCCAGCTGAAAGCATCCCGAGGTACACTATCCAGACCTTCCTGGCAGACCAACAGTTACTGACCTCAGGTCAGATTTCAACGCTGGCATTGGCCTGGTCCAGATGATGGGAAACACCAACTTTCTGGGCCTAGTAGGCGGAGGCAAAAACCCCAAGTTCGCTATGAACAAGGCCGTGGTATGGGACGATGTCAAAGGCAAGGTCGCCCTCGAGATCGCAGCCCTTACCCCAGTCCGAGGTATTCAACTCAGCCGAACGCACATAGTCGTGGTGCTCCAGAACCAAGTCAGGATATACTCCTTTGCCAAACAGCCCAACCTTCTTCACGTCTTCCAAACTGCTGACAATCTGTTTGGGTTGTGCTGCATTTCAGACAAGCAAGTGGTTTTCCCAGGCCGTACGACTGGGCAGGTGCAGGTTGTCGAACTGGCCACGGGTAGTGTCAGCATAGTACCAGCCCACGGCTCAGCACTCCGTGCTCTGCAGCTCAGTCCGGACGGCGAGGTATTGGCTACCGCCAGCGAGACCGGGACCCTGATCAGAATCTTCTCGACAGGAAACTGTGCGAAGATCGCCGAGCTACGGCGAGGCATTGACCCGGCAACGATCTATTCCCTTGGCTTCTCGCCCTCAGGTACGATGCTGGCATGTACGTCGGACAAATCAACCTTGCACATATTTGACGTCCCTCATCCCAGGAAGGCAAATGCGTTCCGTCGAAGCCAGCAAGGACAACCAGGGTCACCACAGGAGGGTAAATGGGGTGTCCTCAGCAAGATCCCTATGATGCCTCGTATGTTCTCTGACGTCTACTCTTTTGCGTCCGCGCCTTTCGAGTCGGGAGACGATGGATCCTTGGGAGGGGTGCCGTTGTCGCACGACACAGTGCTTGGGACGACAAAGCCGGCTAAGGGGTTAATTGGCTGGATATCTGAGGAGTCTCTCATCGTTCTTGGCGCAGGGACTGATGCCCGCTGGGAGAAGTTTGTGATTGGCGAGGGTGACGAAGGGAAGCGCTTCTGTGCAAGGGAAGGTTGGAAACGGTATCTGCGCAATGCTTAAGGGGTTTTCGGTAGTATCGCTTTGGGAAACTAGGGATGGCGTTATTGGGCATGGGTAGCACAGAGGTGTTTTGTATTGTGATCATTAGTTACCGTTGACTCTCGCTAATCGTCCCGCCGCCGTGGCGATTGACTTCTGCTTGGCCTAGACTTTTCCCGATGCTCATCTTTGTCGTGATCACTTCTGTGACGTCTCCGTGGCCTGTCCGAATCCTCGCGCTCATGGCGTCTCCTGTCACGATCACGCTCTTTTCGACGTTCTCGATCATCATCATCTCTGTGCCGATTCCTTTCCCTTCCGCCATCTCTTGAACCGTCTCTGTCTCTGTGCCTCCGCGATTCTCGCGGCCTTGAGTCATCACGGTCTCGATGCCTGCGCGAACTGCGCCCATCCTCTCCATGTCGGTGTGGCCTGCGATGCTCATCTGCCTCATCCTCTCTCCGGGATTTATGTGAATGATGCGATCTGTGACGATGCCGCTTCTCCTTCCGGTCTGCTCGTTCCCGCGCTTCCTCCACTTCCTTCTTCTTTTCCTCGATTAGGAATCCCTTCATCGGATCATCGTCATCGTGGTCTCTCATCAGCATGGCCAGCTCCTTTTCTTCTGGTAAAGCTGGCCTCCGTTCTTCCTCCTCCTCGCTCTCCTCTTCGTCGACGTCCTTCCCTTCTTTCCTTTGTATATCCTCCCACCCGACCTTGAACTCGTCCGGGTCCTCATCGTCTCTGGGCTTATAGCGCGCATGGTCCACTCGTATGATCCTCTTCGAGATCTCCGCGCCACCAAGATTGTCAACCGCAAGGTCGGTGCTGCGTTGATCCTCGTACTTGAGCCAACCGAAGCCCTTGGACTTGCCTGTTTCCTTGTCGCGCGCAAGTTTCAGAAAGGTTGGATCGCCAAATTGGGAGAAGATTGTGATTATATCGCCTTCGGAGAGTTCGAAAGGGAGGCCACCGAAGTAGATGTAGGCCGTGTCGCGGTAGTCGACGTGCCAGGACGCCTCTGGGGAACTGCTTGTTGTTAGCTCGGGATGTAGTCTGGCTTCAACTTTGGCACTCACATTCCATTTTCAATTTCCTTCTTGTTGAGCGCTTGGATCGCTCGTATTTGATTCATATTGTTGACCTGAAATGCAACTCGCGGTGTTGAAGCATATCCAAAAAGTTGACCGCGACGGGATGACGATATTTGGAGCTGCCGAGGTGGGATTGCTGTGATTGGTCGCCAATTCAAGATCGCCAACGTCTTGCACAACGAACCCAAACTTGCAGTTGAAGCTCGCCAAAAGAGGTACAGGCCTTGCACATATTTCTTCTTGATAAATATGTCTCCCTTCACACACATGACACTTTCTGTTGCGAGTTCTCATCGACTTATTTCATTTAAAGCAGAAGCCCGCGGCTCGTACTGTGCTTAGGGGCGCTCGTCGGCCCCTGCGTCACAGTGCGGACCAATTTCCCGTGACGCGACCCAGGTCTCATTTGCCCAAGGAGGTGGACGACCAGATGCTCGGATCCCTACAACACCCACGTTTTTCGACGACCACCTTGACCCCTCAAGACGATTTGTTGCCCTCAACCGCCGGGTCGACGATTTGACGACCGGCCAGTGGAGAAGCTGGCTGACGAGATGTTGCCGCGATCATTTTAAGCCGCCGAATAAACGATATTGAGCGCGTCGCCTCGCCTGTACCGACGCGACGACAAGCCTTTGATTCGATCCATGACCAACGAACACCTCGAGACGAGCCGGATTAGCTCAATAGTAGAGCCTTAGAAGATTTTGCGGACATGGATGCCGCTACACCACGGCAGTCCACCGCCTCAGGGGAAGCAGATGGCCGCGGTGTCGAGCAGAAGAAGAACCTTTGGACATCGATGCTGGAGTCGGTGGCCAGCGGGAAGCGGCTACCAGAGAAGAACCTGCTCGTGCTGGGTACGAGACCCCACCCTCTAGGCAATGATATGGGCTGATTTTGTTCCAGGAGGTACACCTGAATCGCAACGAGAGTTCCTAGATTCCTTGTCCGCCCGAGAATCGAAGCGTAACCTCGATGTCTCTAAGATCCCACCACTTGCCAACAACTTCGCACTTGGATACACATACTACGACGTTTTGGACGCAGACCAAGATGGTAGGCCTAGCGATTCTGGACCTCGTTGACATGCTGACGGGAGCCAGACACCCTTGCTCGCGTCTCGCTCTATCTTCTTTCACAACCCTCCGACGAGTTCGCAAATCTTGTCGCGCCGTTACTCACGCCCGCAGCGATCCCGAATACCGCGCTCGTGATTTTACTTGACTGGGCAACACCGCATCTATGGGTCCGACAAATATGCCAATGGATTCTATTGTTTCGATCGGTTACTGGGAAGCTTGGTAACGAAGAGCACGGTGAGATGGAGGAGATAATGGACTCGTGGAAGAACAGGGGGCGAGGGGGTGCCTCGACAAATTTGGACGGCACACCTTCGGCAACGGCTGCGTCTGGAGACGGCGATGGTTCACTACCTCTGGGACCAGGCGAGTGGTCTGATCCTTTGGGTTTGCCACTGTCTGTTGTCTGCCAAAATGTAAATCGCCCCTACGCGTAGTCCAGCCAAACCGACTAACATCTCTTAGGCCCAAAGGATGGAATTCCTGGAGAAGAACCATGGTTGGAAAGAACCCGATTTTGACACAGTCCTGCAATATCTGCGAACGGTACTCTTGCGGCGTAAGTCATGTCACATTCCTGCCCAGAAGATCAAACTGACAGAGATAGACGGCGCGTCGCTCATCTACACCTCCTCCAACGCAACCTCCCAACTGCCGTCGCTCATCCACTCAACTCTCGGAATAACGTCCCTGCTGAAGCGCTCGCCCCTGAAACATAACGTCATCGACCGCGATAAGATCGTCGTGCCGCCGAACTGGGATTCCTGGGGCAAGATTCGTGTGCTGGGTGGAACCTTCGAGGCCGAGGCCGTATCACAAGGCTGGGCGGAAGACATCGACGAACGCTTCGGCACGGAGCCATGCAACCTCGAGACGTTGGAACAGAATAAGCATGCCGCGAACGAGACGAATGAGCCTCTTCAGACCGAGAGCGCGATCGCGCGGTACGAAGAGTGGTGTCAGGAACCCAACAGCGGAGGTCTCGCCGTGGTGGAAAATGCAATGAACGAGACAGAGGTGACGGTGCAGAGCGATGATACACAGGACTTCCTGGAAGCCCAACTCAAGATCTTGGAGGCTTTCAAGGCAAAGGCTGGCACGGACGGCAAGACCGCTATGCCAGAGACGGATGCTTTGACGAAGGGCATGGAGAATGATGTCAGCGAGCACATTGGCCCTGTGCAGTTCAACGTCGGCGGTATCCATGTCGATGCGGATGACATGCTGCAGCGTCTGAAGGTGAGCACCGAAGAGCGGATCACCCAGGAAGGCTTGCTGACACTAGGACAGGACCGTAACGCATACGCATCGCCAGAACCCCAGGAGACGGAAACCGAACCGGCAGAGCCTCAGGTCACCCAGCAGTACGACACCGAGCAGCTACAGAGCTTCTTCTCCAACCTGATTCGGAAATGAGAAGGATGCGCGCACTGTATTTTTCTTTTGTTCCAGGGCCATTGCGCCAACCCTCACAGAGGCATGTTGTGGTGTACGAGGAGTAAGCCATAGGTTTAAAAGGAGCTGGAGGGGTGGCTGTTGTAAATTAGATACCCCCTGACAAGTCGAATAACTTTGAGCAAACATATGCGCGTGAATTTGCAGTCGATGAAGCTGTGAAGCAGAGCATGTAGTTGTAGCCGGAAACACTTCTTCTACTTGCACACTGAAGTATATACACCGAGCTTATGACATGCGGCCCCTGAATCCGCCTTTGCCGCGGGAGAAATGGCCCCGCATGTACAGCATTCCGTGATTCTCACAGCCCAGGTTGAATCATGCCTTCTCCCTCGAGCTTCTGTACTTGACGTCCTTCTCGGTCTTTTGAACCCCTAACCTCGCAGCGACAACACCGGCCAACAGCCCAGGGAACAGCCAAGGATGCTGCAACACCTCGGCCTCGAACGCGTCGATCGTCTCCCTTGCCAGGCTCGTGAATTTGTCGTCAGCCAGCAGGTCGCCCAGTTGGAACAAGTTCGACACGGAAATGGCGTTCGTCGAGGGCAGGGCTGTGTCCATGCCGTCTTTGAGACGGAGGATGGTGTGCGGCGAGTCGGCAACGGTGGAGAACAAACCGCCTGCGACTGGATCGTTGAAGAGGGCAATTTGAGTTTCTGGCAGGTGTTAGTGGTCTTATTGGCGAGATACGTGGTTTTAAAACTCACTCTGAAGGACATCGGCGAATTCGAGAAGGCTCTCATCGCCTGTTGTGTCGAATAGATCGAGGAGGCCAAAAACCATGTAGGCAAAGTCGTCCGCGAAACCTTCATTGATCCTGCGGGATGCGTAAGTCCTGTACAAAATGTTCCTTTCCGCATCCCACATAGTGGATTTGATGAAGTCCACAGCTCCTTTCGCGGCACTGATAGCCTTCGAAGACAGTTCTGGTCGCAGAGACTTGAGAGAGCTTGCCGCGCGAGCCAGTGCCGAGATGACAAGGCCATTCCATCCCGTGATGACCTTCTCATCAACCTCCGGTCGAGGACGGTCCTTGTCTCTCTTCTGCTTCAAGGCCGCCCTGGCGACCCTGATGTACTCCTTCACCGTCTGCACCGGAACGCTGAACTGCTTACTGAGGTCCTCGGGACTTCTTCGGACGGCGAGGATGTTCTGGTTGATGAAATCGTCGTTCGGGTCATGAGCCTCATCCACGTTGCCGTCTTCTAAAACCCCAAAGTATGCTGCAGCGACTTTGGTGGCGGCTTTATCGACACTGTCTACCGCGGAGTCGAATTCGCGCCTCGTCCATAAATGGTAAGCTCCCTCGCGTATGTCCTCGTCCCCTCTCTTGTAGGACGAGTCGGCTGCCTCACTTGACGCAAAGCCGCCGCTTGGGAGAGCGATGGGCGATTCAGTCAAGTAATTGACCAACTCCACCACTACGTCGAAGAACTCGCTATCCTCCTGCCCACCGCTGCGCTGCCACGCCTCGACATACAGAGATAGAAGTAGGGCGTTGTCCACCACCATCTTTTCGAAATTGGGTATTGTCCAGTCCGGAGTGATGGCAAAGCGGGCGAATCCAGTACCGCCCACGTGGTCGCGCAAAGCTCCGTCACGGATTCGACGCAAGGTTGTCAATGCCATCTCGGTGGCATGTTGGCACTCTGTCTCGCCGACAACATCTTGTACTGGTCCGGGAAAAGATGAGAGTCGTAACAAGAAGCCCAGTTTGGGTGATGTGACGAACTTTGGAGCCAAGCCAAAGCCACCGTAGACTGGGTCGAATGTGCCAGCGATGTGAGTGTAAGCTTCCTCCAGCTGGTCCAGGTCCAGCTCGCTGGGGACTGTCGTCTTGCGTGTGCTCGAAGGAGTCCCAGGTGTGGAGGTGGTTGTGTTCATGGGGGCTATACTTTGGGTCGCCGTCAAACTCCTCGTGCCCAAGGTGCCCTCCGCAGCGAAGTCTCTAAGCTGCGCCACCACTTCGGTTGCTTCCTTTCTGCAACGCGCCTCCTGGTCTCGCCAAATGTTGCGCACCTTTTTTACGATGGAGAGGAAATCTAGCTGCTCCTCCCCACCGTCTCCCGGAACCCGCCGGGTGGTCGAGGTGCATGGCCAGTAGGTCCCCCCAAAGACAGGTTCCAGGTTAGGGGTGAGGAATAGATTCAAGGGCCAGCCGCCTGAATTACTGACAGCTTGGACATAGTTCATGTAGATTGTGTCCAGGTGGGGACACTCATCTCGGTCCAAAGCAATTGGAACGAAGTGCTCATTGAGCACCGCGGCGCATTCGGTGTTAGCAAATGACTCTGTGGCCATCAAACGGCAATCTGATCTTGTTAGCAAACTCAAGGGAACCTATGAAGCGACTCAGATGGGCACTGACGATGACAGGCCTTGTATCCAATGTGCATAAAGATGAGTTTGTGCTCCTTCTTGGCCCTCTCAATGGTGGCATCGTCCAAGGGCTGCCACGCCACCGGGCTGGTCGCAAGACCCTGGACAAATGGATTGGAGCTCTCAACAGCGCGATTGCGCAAAGGACCCGGTACGACGGCGGCGCCGACCGACTCTCCCCCCTCTGAAGGTATCATGCCCAGGGCCATGGCCTTGGCTGAGGCCGTGAGCTCAGAGGCGACCATGACGGAAAAGGTTCAGAGTGATGATGTTGGTGGGGTTGATGTGCCATCCAAGACTCGGCTATCGGATCTAAAGTAAGGGTCCAATATTCAGGGTCCAAGACTGAGGAGACGGCGACTCTGGCGGGCGATCAGGCGATCAGGTTGTAGGTTGCAGAAGTGCTAAGA
Organism: Sordariomycetes sp. S80-01Y; assembly: GCA_037042185.1. Lineage (NCBI taxonomy): Eukaryota > Fungi > Ascomycota > Sordariomycetes > Sordariomycetes sp. S80-01Y. Next base: position 1,862,877 of record JAXQJY010000027.1, on the reverse strand, counting down.
GACTCAATATGATCAAGAACCGAGGGTCCGGCTGGGTCGAAGGAGACAATTATCGTCGAGAAAAGGTGTCTCGGCTGCAACGAAGCGATGGCGGGGCACTTATTCCTTAGACTTCCAAGCTTTCCCAAGACTGGGGTCTGCTGCTGCTTTCAACGAGCAGTGGCGATTATGTCAGCACCTGTGGACCTGCGGCGGCCTCCGCATTGGGACAAGATCAACGTCACGTCTTCTCCAACTCTCCTCCCCTTCTTCTCCACCTCCACCTTCACTGCATCGGCATTGGCACTGGCAACTAAGCTTTGAACTTGATGGATTTCCAAGTCCCCGTGACCCGAGATCGTCTATAAACTCATGCATCTGAAATATTCCCCTGCTGGTCAGATGCCATCTCACAATCTTTGGTGTCTCAGTTGTAGACGGCTCACACACCCTTATACTTGATGTTAAAGGCCGGCAGCTCGACAACGTCCCAGTCATCCTCATTGTCTTTGTCACCATACACACGCACCGCGCTCAGCACGAATTTGTACGAACCGTTTGGCACAATGTTACCTTCAGCCGTCATGCCAACAAAGTTGCGGAAAATGGTGCCGCTCGTTACCCATTCACGCGGGTACGACGGTACTTGTCCAACCGTCTGATATCCAAGCCACTCCCTGGTTGGCAAACCAATTTTGCCAAGCGGCACGACATCGACTCTCAGGAGGCGGCTGCCCATCATGAACTGTATGTTGGCAGTTGGCCCTCTTCCATAAAGGCTGTCGGGATCTTCGCCTTTCTGTGGGCGCGGTATTTCGAATGTGACGTTGGCAGGAATCTCTGTGTTCAAATCGCCCGAGTCGACGTACTTGACATCCTCACGGATGAGCACTGGAGTGTCTCTTAGACTGCCGTGGATTCCGAAGTAAGGGACGGTCAGGGTCGGTGCATCGGGGCTAGTCAGCTTGATGTACCCTCCATACACGGGTAAGATCTTCTCGTCGAGGTTTGATGGAGGAATGACGCTGAAGCTCACGTTGGCCTTGCCACCTGCTGGCACCACGATCTCTGCAGACTCGAAAACGACCTCGGCGGCATCGTCGACAATTGAGGGACTGAGAACGGGTGTTAGGCGCGTGCCTGGCTGGAAGTGATACGCAGTAGGTGCTTTGCGGTGCGCCAGGAAGAATGTTGCATCCACATCGCCGGTGTTCTTGAGGCTGAAAGTCTGGTTGCCTTCGAAGTGGTCGCTATCCCCAAGACTGACGCTGTTCTTGTCCGGGAAAACCTTCAAATGGGCGGCATCATACGCCCGGACTTCGCCTGATCCTTGTTGGACCACTGGTGCCAGCTGAGTCCCGATCTTCTCCCGGTCGTACCACTTTGTCAGTTCTGCCGTAGATGCAAGGATGCTCATCAGCTCTTTGGGATTCTTCGTTCCCCTTGCCTCAGCAAGTAGAGCGTACACACCAGCCATGTGTGGTGCCGCCATAGAAGTTCCACTCATGACGGCGACTCCCCCCTCACTCATCGGGAACGTTGAGAGATAATACCCACCTGGTGCTCCAAATGTGGGCTTGAGATCAGACATGTCCCAGGTTGGACCCCAACTGCTGAAGAAGGAATAGACTCCAGGAGACTCGTCATTCTTGGTCTGCTCAACGTACGATTTGCCAAGGTGCATATCAACAATGATCTCTTTGTCTTGTGACATAGCGTGTAACCAGGCTGCGGCTTGATGAGGCGTCACCATACCGACGGCCTTGACCACGGCGACGCCAGCGTATACCCCTGTCGTGGTGCTGTCGAGGTTAGCCAATATTCAGGATCGCTCTGGTTCAGCTCTCACACGTTGCTCGAGGTGTAGAATAGAATGTGTTTTCCTCCCGCCTCGGCGATGTTCAGGGTTTGATCTCTCGGGCTGCATGCCGAGGATCCCTGGAGGTGCACCAGGGCTATCTTTCCAGCGAGGTCAGGAGTACCCTGAGGCAAAGGGTTACAGGCATTGTCTTCCCCAGGTACAGGCCACAGGGGCAGACTGACGCTCGAGTTTGTGGGCAAAGCTGGTTCGCCACTGATCCATCCAAACTTCTCTTCCGTGCCGTTGCCCACACGGAAAGTGCTCTCGGAGAGGAGGATTGGGACCTTGGTGTTGTCTGTTGACCCAACGGCAGCAACGCCTTTGCCTACTGCCGGGGCACTAGCTTGGAATAGACCATAGTCCCCTCCGTTGCCGTTTGCAACAATCACGGGAACGCCTTTGTCCACAATCCGCGAAGCCACGACTGCCCAAGGGTCTTCAGCCCAGTTGGCAGTGTTGCCAGCGGAGATGGAGATGATGTCGCTGCCAGACTCGTATGCTTTGCTGAGCCCGGCGATCAAGATATCGGTTGACGTGTAGCCCTGGCAGCCGGCACTGCACTTAAACATGCCGATTTCAGCTCCAGGGGCAACCCCGGTAAAGCCGTACGGGTTCGGTTGGGCTGCGACAATGCCAGCCACGTGAGTACCGTGGCCGAAACAACCTTCCCACGGGTCGTCGTCAGGAATGTGCTCCCCGTCCTCCGCGGGAAGCTCATCACCAGCAAGATCATACCCGAACGATATGACACAACCATCGCCGAAGCAGCCGCCTAACGCCGGATTCTTGTAATCAATGCCACTGTCAACAATGCCAACCTTGATACCTTTCCCGGTGAACCCTTCGGCACGAAGCTTGTCCACCTGGGTTTGAACGTGAGTTGAGTCGTTAGTCTCATCGACAGCACCGCTCGATCTGAATTGAACGTCGAGTAGCTTGCCGTCGCCAGTGGTCAATGGACTGACTTCAGGGAATCGGAGACGTCGAACTGGCCAAATGTTCCTGGTCTCGTTCCGCTCTGCAATGTTGCGGGCAGCGATCTGTTGCTTGTCGGTCAATGTCCTTGAAGGTGCTTATTCACTTACACTTGGATTTTCATGGTTCCGGATGTTAAATGATGCACCATTGAAGAGCTCATGCCTCAACTCCATCCTATGGCCGACGTCAAGCCCCTCCGCTCGAAGAGTCTTGTAGAAGCTCTCATGGCCCTCGTCACCTGAGAACTCAACTACATACGCACCAGGAATGACATCCCCATCCCTCAGACCGTTCTCTGGACTTGCAGTAGTCCTCCCTGTGGTAGCTGTGACCCAAAGGCCCAGGAGGCCCAATGCAAGTCTCATTGTGGTATGAAGGTTGAATGCGATTGCGTCGGCGGTCTCGGATGGGCGTCCATCGCGGTGATATATTCCACGGGCTCTCTAGAGCCGCGTGCTACGATAATCTGACAGCTACCAGGGATATCAATCTCCCACAGACGGTCCCCTGTCGTTGCGGAACGTCCCTCTTGGGGAAGATCGTCACATTCCTTGCTGCTTAGGGACGACGATCCAAGTTTGCTGATGTTATTCATTGCCGAAAGGGAAGCGTCGTCTTCGACAATGAAATGGTTAGCTAATGATATTCCTTGTATTTATTATCTCGGCGAAAAACTGACGAATTTCATATAAGCACCTTGTTTTTCGCTGAATGCGGGCAATGGTTGGGGACGAGGTAGTCGGTATTGAAAGAGCTAAAGGAGGATGAAGCTCCGAGCGACGGAATAATAGCCGGCACTGCACCGGGCATTGGCGCTTCGGACAGATCTAGTCCAAGAACAGATATTGAGCGAATAGACGTAACAACAAAAGTCCCCTGCTGTTTCCCGCTGCTTCCTTCCACCCGTAATTGGAGTGAACACTGTTCATGGTGTCCCTGAAATGCACCCTGTGGCAGCGCCATCCAACGTTAGGGCAGCGCAACAAGCCTGGATGTTTCCTGTACTTTTACATTGTCATTTAGAACTCGTAATTCAAGACCGGGCCAAACAGTGGCTTTGTGCGTCTCTCACAGTCGGAGTGCAGTCGAGGCCTGGCAGTAGCAGGCACTACCTACAATCGCAGACAGATCCCGATGTCACGCTAATACTAGAACCTTGGTGAGATGTCGTGGAACGAAACCTGAAGCGCCTTAAGATGCTCCTCGCCAACTTGAACATTCCAAGGACAATGCATCTGTGGTTATTTGTCAATCACATATTGCAATATCTCCTGGCTTTTGGTCTGAGGTACGGATAGTTGAGGTTGATTCAACTCGAGAAGCGGGTTGCCCAATCACCGTTCATAGATTTTGGGAGATGCCTTCCTATACAAGCAGACAACCTCCAAAGGGTAATTATTGAATCACAAAAGAATGGCTCTTATTAATGAAATGCTGCAAAATGGCTAGTATGGCCGCATACAAAACTGATCGGATTTGTGAGTGTGACAAGTAGTAATCGTTGACCACACCCGATAGCCCCCTTGGCCGCCATGTGCCTGAGGCTGTCTAGTAGAGTCAGTGCATGCTAACCAAATTTGGGCTCGTCTTTTACGCACGATGATTGATGAACGGGTTCCAACAATAAGGTGAATCAGATATCGCCATGACGAGGGGGGAAGGGGTTTAAAAGGCGAGCTCCTTTCCCTGATCGTGGGCTTGCAGAAAACGAGAAAGCAATCTCGCTAACAAAGCCAAAATCAATACAGAGAAACAGTCAGAATTACCAAAGCCTTACCTTGCATCTCCAGGGTCCATCGCTATCAAAATGCCCATCAACATCCACCCTCGCGCAGACCCAACCGCCCACCACCCCGCAGCCGACATAACCACTCTCAAAGAAGCCGCAGCCTCAGTTTCCGCCGCCTACAACACCGCCATCGACATCTTGGACGTGCTTCTGGACGTCTCCATAGAGATGCGCAACAGGCCACCCCTCCACAACGACAGGGCGCAGAAGATGGAGCAGTACATTGAGCGGATGAAGAGCATCCTCGAGTCTGAGAATCTCCGGTTCCACTACATGACCCAATCCATCAGGAAGAACGATCCGGTGGAGAAATTAAGGGCTTGGAGGATGATGGGCGAGCAGGATGTTGAGCTTGCGGTTTTGAGGGAGGGAGACTTGGGCGGATTGGGCGCTAGGATGGCGAATACTGAGAGGGTGACCTGGGTTTTGAATACTTATGGGTTGCATTATCTTTGGTTGCAAGCTGAGCAGAGGGATGCCGCCGAGGGTATTCTTCACTAAGAGTCTGTTGATCTCGATATCTTACTGGCGATGCTGGAGACTCAACAAGGAATAGGGCAGAAGGGCCACCCCCCACCCCGCTACGATCGCCACTAGATGGCTTCTCTAAAACCAGAACGCCCTTCCTAGAAAGACAAATACAGTTCCCTGAGGCGTATTGTATCTCAGGACACACCTCAAAGAGAACATCGGGCCAAGAGCCCAGAGGCTCAGGGTCTGCCTTCTCACGATGTCCAGTTGCTGTGATCAGAAGCGAGATGCCGTAATATTGGCCTTGTGCCGCCGCCAGACGGTGAGAAGGCTGCCATTTGTTGTTCTTTGGAGATTCTTACGACCTTATCTGTTCAACTTTGGTGAGCCGAAGCTAAAGCAACGCTGAGGAGCGCGCACGCCCCTTTTTGTGCTCAAGCTGGCAGCGGCCAAAAGTGGGTCCATACCTCCACACTACTGCGGCTCTTATCGATACGACGCCTGTCACCCTAGATCTACCGTTGATCTCGTGGTTCGCATCCTCCTTCTTCATCATTAACCATCCTCTTATTTAGCTTTTTGTTCTGATTGTTGGCGGGCGAGCTCGCGCCATGGAAGACGAAGACTTCACCGTCTTTGTGAGGCTCCCTATCCCGCGGGGCGACTTTGTCGATCCACCACCGGTAAGTCTCGGACCTTGAAGCTCGCCGAGCTGCTCCTGCGTGGGACTGGAGGGGCTGATCAGCTTGCGCCCAGGTCGACTGGGACTCGAGCAAAGATGAAGCGCTGTGGAAGTTGCTATCAGAGGCAGCTCAAACCGAGATTGATTGTAAGCTTCGATCCTATTTTAGCCCATATATGCAGGCTGACCTGTGCACTAGGGAACCAAGTGTACGTTCACGAGACCATTGCCTCGCGCCTGAACTCACCGTATCCAGATCCGAGCGCTTCGATGTACCCGTTGACTTCCTGTTACGCCAAGTTGCCTACCTTACCGAACGACATGCCTCGCAAATTCGCGCCCAGTTGAATAAGGCGACGGCTGCCGCAAAGGGCGGTTCGAGCGCACCATCGCCAATACCAGGCTCCGAGTCAGCCGCAGGGCTGAGATCGCTCCGTCGCGATTCCCCAACCGCACCAAATTCTGGCAGTGGGTCAGGAACGCCGATGAATGCCTCGGCAAGACCTGGAGTGTCTAGGAATACGTCGGCCGGTACAGCAGTTCCTAGGGACGTTGGGGGATCATCATCGCCCAGGCCGGGGAGCTCCAGTAGGGCTCCGACTGGCGTGCGGACCGGAGAGGGAGGCGCCAGGCGAAGGCTATCGTCATTGCCCATATCATCAACGCCAGACGAACCGTATGATGCGGCTGCAGATGGTGAGGCAGACAGTACACCGTCCCCAGGCCCGGCTGAGGAGTCCAGCGAGACTTCGGAGTCAGAAGACGAGTCAAGTCCGGCGCAGTCGAGGATCATTAGGAGGCCTCCACGACTCGCACAGCGAGACACTTCCAACACGTATCATGACGACGATGACGATGAGTCAGAGCCTGCTTTTCAGCCCTACAAGCCACCCACGACCGGGACCCAGACATCTGCGCAGGATCTGACCTCCACGTTGCGAGGCGACGGGCGGAGTAGCACATCTAGGCACGGGGCCAAGCAAGCTGCAAAGTCGCAACGCGCGCATCAGTCCCACACCTCGGATTCGGACAACAGCAATACGCCTCTCGCCCACCGCCCAGGTAAATCACGGGAGCAGCCAAAGCCCGGGCCCTTGTCACCGCGACGTACCTCGGAGCTAGCAGGCAGAAGCCCAGGCGGCAAAGGGTCCCGAGAAGGCAGCGAAGGCACGCCTAGCATGGGCAGCAGCTTTAGCGATCTTGATGGTAAGTTTGCCTCGCACTAGGTCAGTCGCCTCGCCGGGAATGCTCACAGTATCCATAGATGCATCAGTTACCCAGAGCGCGTTGGAGGAGGCGCTGGCTAGTCACATGAATCGGCCGGGTGCGAGCAGCCGCTTTTCCATCAGCGGAGCTTTCCGCAGCCGATACGCTCCCGGCGGAAATCCTAGCGGAGGGAAGTGAGGAGCGAAGCGGCATGATTGTGTTTCGAATTCTGTAGTTTGGCGAGGTGTTTGGATGGGACCCTCTTTATGGGAGCATGGGATGGCGTTGTTTGCTTTGGCGGGATGCGATGTCCCTGGACAGCTAAAATGCTGTGTTCCTGTAGATATGAATTCACTGAATGTCCTGCGGCCTGGAGGTAGTTCTCTGGAGTGACTAAGGGTGGCCGGTTCTATGAAATCGCCGTCTCTCGCGCGCGGTCAGTCCACGCGAGAGTGATGTTGCTCGCTGCCATAACAAACCTGATACCAAGTATTACTTTGCAGATCGTACAATTAATGACGTCCAGCTGATGTTCAAACATCGAGGACGGAGTTTGAGCGATGGAAAGCCCACCAGGTCCAGCTCCGAGTCGATTTGAGCTCCTGCAGCTTTCAAGGCGACTTCAAGTTCGTCTCTTGTCCCTCCCTTCAGACCTCAGTCACACCCTCGTCACTCGATTTACACCATTCCTCGTTTGCTTCAGAATCTTCCTCAAATTCACAGAGAAGTGTTCATGATGTTTCATCGACATTGGTCAGGTCTGCCCGAGGACGTCTCCTTCCCAGCGAACTTGCAAGATCTCGGGTATGCCACCACGCTTTCTTCTACCCTCTGAATCTGCTTGATTAACGGACCGACTTGTCGTAGGTACTTCGTCAACGAAGAAGACGAGATTCGCTCCATCGAGAATCTTGAATGCTACTTCAAGCACTACCTCGATCGCAACGATCGAATCAACCATCGCCAGGCTTTCGCCTTCGATCGTAAGTCAGCCCTCGCTTCCCCCGACCCTGAAACGTTGTGCTCAGGATGAAAAGATGCTCTAGAGAAGATTGTTGAAGGACGTCTCGTCAATGAAGGACTCGAGAAGACGCCTCTCCCCGTCGGCACACCTGTGACTGACAAGCACGTTCCCATCTTTGTGAGCAAAGATCTCAACGAGAGGAGGCGTATCGTACTTTTCATCGGTGAAGCTAGTAAGCCACTGGGTCTGCTTGCGGGCCGGGTCGCAAACGGTCGCGGCGGCATTAACAAAGGCAGCCTTGTGTCCGCGGTCCAGTATCTCCATAGCCACGGTCCTAAGCACGGCGGCAGCCTAGCCCCTGGTATCATCATCGCCAACCCAGGACAGCTCTACTGGTACCCCGACGAGAAGCGCGTTCTCACCGCCGGCAATAGCAACCGCATCCGCCGCCGCACGCTCGTGGACAGCGGCAGGAAGTTCTTGCCCGACGTCAATCAGATCAAGGGCCACGAGACCCCTGAAAGCCACGTCGCACACATCTTTGAAGAGTATCTTCCTCGTGTTCTTCACAGTGAAGCCAAGATTGATGTCATAGTGGTGGGGGATTTGTGCGAACGCGTCCAGGTGTACCTAGACCAGGAAAAGGTTTGGCAGAAATGGAGCAGGAGGATGAGTGCGATGTTGCTGATGGACACGATCTGTCCAGCAGACACTCTACACAACGAGGACTTCAAGGGTTTCCTCTCCAAGGTCAGTGAACGTACCTCATTACAGTTTGACAAAGCTAACTTGCCAGCGTGCGAGGAACTACATGGTCTGCCCTATGCCGGTTCATACCGCCCTCGCGGGGCCCCTAGGCTCCCAGGCCCACGTTATCCAAGCTCTGGGTATGCCTACTTACTCCTCCGGCGAGCCTAATCACATCGAATGCATCTTTATCACCGCGATGTCTCCAATGCTCGACTGGCTTGCCTTCATGGCCAAGAACCCCGACGCTGAGAATGAGGAGATTGTCGATGTCACTGCCCAGTGGGAATTTCCGGCGGAGGAGCAAGGCCCATATGAAGAAAATGAAGTGGACGATGCAGCCTGGAACAAGCCCTCTGACGACGATAAGCCAGGGCTGACTGTCCTTGATCCCGGCATTTTGGAGGACCAGAGGAGGCGAAACAGCAGTTGGGTAGAGTACGAGGAAACGGGTCAAGCAATTGCCAAGCAGGCCTTGGACGCTGATGAAGACGGTGGAAAATAATGCGAGTAATTTCTCCCTTAGAGATAGGGTGATATCGATTATAAAGTACGATGGATCGCTAGTATTGGGGTTACAGGAATGGTGATACACTTGCCCACGGGTGATACAAAAGAAGCCAAGGCTCTCGCTGCGCTGCTGGTGTATGGCCGCAGCTAAGCACTGAAATATCTCGTCGGCCCCTTATCCAGCCTGTTGACATCCTCCAGCAAGTCCAGCGTTCTCTTCATCCTCTCCAGGACGACCAGACCCTCGGCCTCCCATCGCCCGTCCGCCGGCGTCTCGGCAGCACTCCAGAACGAGAGTATGCCTGACTTGCCCTCCTTCTTCGCCTCCCTTCTGGCCCTCTCATCAGCGGCCAGCCTGGTCACCATCACGGACCAATTTTGCAAGCCTGTCTGCAAGCACTCACGACACCGCGTCTTGGGGACTTGAACCTCGCGCTTGGTGAGGTGCGACATGCCTCGCAACTGCTCCTCTGAGATGTCTACTCCCTCACGCGTCCAGGCGATACCGTCCTCGTACGAATTCGAGGCGTAGAGGATCTCACCGATATAGAGCGTCAAGGATGCCTCTTGGCAGCGCTCCTCGGGGCTTCGCCAGGGTGGTTGAGTGCCGTCTGGTGGGGGAGGTGGATATGAAGGTTCCCCTAGAAGCTCGAGGATGCGGCGGTACATGGGAGGCTTGACCTTCGGTTCCACGGGCTGGGAAATCTGCGTTTGTTGTTTTTGCTCCGGCAGTGAACGTCGAGCTTTCAGTAGGGAGACGTAAATAGGCAGAGCAGCCGCGGCTTCGCCGTTACGTGCCTTGTTGTTTGCGATAGCTGTGATAGCATCCAGCATGTTTTCTGAAGGTGCAGGCGCTTTGTCCTTGATTATCAAGGTCTTGGGGTTAAAGGGCAATTGTGTCTGATCCCTGCCTTCGGTGGCAACACTCAAAGCCATGTTGAACAAGGCTTGCGCATCCTGCGGTCTCCTCTTCAGCTCTACGAAGTTGGCGTATTCGAGTATGGCCTGCATCCGCTGCCTCTCGTTGAAACCCTTCGTCGCTAATATCTTGCTATAGTATCGCTCCGCCGGCGGAAAGGCAACATAGCAATCCTCCTCTCGTGGCGCTGGCGGTGCGTTGGGCGGAATCGGGGTGGGTCGCGGATTTGAAGGCCCGATGATATACTCGGGAGCCCATGCCATGTTGTTCTTGTCATTCTTATCTCTCAGCCATCCGTCGACCTGGCCGGCTGCTTTAGCCGCCAGCATGATGATCTCGAAGTATCCCCTCCTCCACTCCTCGGATTTGCCCGACACATCATGTGATACGAACTCCCACGAGAACTCGTCATTCGGATCTGACATGTCGTGTAATCGCGGAATGCTCCCCCCAGATCTGTTCTCATCTTCGAATGCCAGGCACAGATTCCTCGCCAGTTGGAAGGCCCGACTCCAGCTCACTCTGATTTCCGGGTTTGTCCACTTGTGTGCATCCCGATACAGCTTCCTTTCCTGGAACGTCCATTCGTGTGGTGTCGGATACTCGCGCTCACGCTTCTCTTCTGTGTAGAAGAAGTACAGCACGGCAACGCAGGCGACGCCGCCGACGGAGATCCAGAGGTAGCGAACGAGGAGCTTGGCTTCGTGACGGAGCCATCTCTGGCGCAAGGTCGGTTCGGATGCGTACGCTCGGTTCAATGGAGAAGAGTATGGTGAGGTGGCATAGATCGTGGGACGGGTGTTTGTCGCAACATTTCGGGTCTGTTGGGATTGTCTAGTGCGCAGTGGCACGGAAGTCTGGAAGCGTGGGCATGTCTGTCGCGGGATGCCGAGCCAAGCTCGGCGGGCCACCGGACGTGGCCGCATGTTGAGTGCGTTCTATACAAGACGTAAGTGTTCCTGTAGTGCAATCGTTCGTCAGGATCTCGAATTCCGTCGTCGTCACTTGCGTCTGCGATGTCATGGCCATGGTCGAAAGTGAAGGTCGGCGGCGCTACCTTAGCGTCGCAGGGAACTATTTGGGATGACTAAGCTCACGGAAACTTTCATCATACCACCCATCGAATTGCACTTTTGAGGTTCGAGTTCCGATACGGTTGTATATTTCTCAAACAATAATCAATTGTCTGAATACATGATGCAAAAAGATGGCCTCCTATATACCTGATTTTTCGAATCACCGGGTCCAGCTCCTGGCAACCGCAATCGCCTCAGGAGTGACAGTTGCTTCGCTGTTACTGGGATACCAAGCCCTTGAAAGAGAAGAGCGACTGTCGGAGCTGAAGAGCTCAATACCGTCACTTGCAGACGGTCACAAGATCCGAAGGGTGAGGGAGCTTTCGGACGCGACCATTGGAATACGGCGCTGACACCCACAGATCAACAGCTTTGGCGCATCAGAAACACAATCGCCAGCCGACAAAGAAGATGCCCGCAACCTAGCTCTCGCCCAAAGGGCGCAAGCTGGGGACTTCGATGAGGACCTCATTCTCGAGCAACTAGCTAGAAACAGGGTTTTCCTTGGTGACGAGGGACTTGCCAAGTTACGTGATGCCTTCATCGTGGTGGTGGGCTGCGGCGGGGTTGGTTCTCACTGCGCGGCGTCGCTTGCGAGGTCCGGTGTGTCGAAGCTGAGGCTAATCGACTTCGACCAAGTCTCTCTGAGCTCCCTGAACAGACACTCTGTTGCTACGCTCGCGGATGTTGGCGTGAGCAAAGTGCAATGCCTACAGAAGAGGCTGCAAGCCATTGCCCCCTGGGTCAAGTTTGACCTCAAGCAGGAGAAGTACGAAGATCAAGCTGCGAAGAGGCTGCTAGGGGATTGGAATGGTCAAAAGCCATCTTTCGTCATCGATGCCATAGATAACATCGACACTAAAGTTGACCTCCTCAGGTTCTGCCACGAGAACGGGTTGCCCGTGATCTCCTCGATGGGTGCTGGCTGCAAGAGTGATCCCACCAGGATCATTGTAGGTGACATTTCAGCAACGACAGACGATGGGCTCTCGCGATCAACGAGGCGAAGACTCAAATTGCAAGGCGTCACAAAGGGCATCACGTCTGTCTTCTCCACAGAGCAGTCGGGCAACGGAAAGGCAGAGCTCCTCCCACTTCCGGATGAGGAGTTTGAGAAAGGCGCGGTCGGTGATCTCGCAGCCATGCCCAACTTTCGCGTTCGGATTCTGCCAGTGTTGGGGACTATGCCTGCGGTATTCGGGCTGACTCTTGCTAACCACGTCATCCTCAGCATTAGCGGCTATCCGATCGAATACGTCCCAGCAAAGGGAAGGGACAAGATGTACGACGCCATCTTCAACTACGTCCAAAGCTTCGAGGAGCGGTTGGCGAGGGTGTACCACCCTGGCCTCATAGGCCTGAAGATACCCTTGACTCCCAGCGACGTCGCCTTCCTCGTGGACGATTTATACAACGGCAAGAGTGTTTTGTCAAAAGTTTCGACTCGTCTCGTGATGGTTCGATGGAAGAAGCCGGAAGACAGTGTTGCGTTCCTGGGAAGGGAGGGCGACAAGGAGTACCAGAAGACAGCCAATTTCAAGCTCTCTGAGCTTGTTTGCATGACGAAGGAAGAAGCGATAAGGCATGAGAGGGAGATCTTCAAGAGCGACAAGAGCGTTGAAGACCTGTACCATCCTGAGACCATTGCGCTGGTGGAGAAGAAACAGAAGCAGATCGAGGCTTACGAGCAATACCGATGAAGGCCTCAGTCAGAATAGTTCGCCGCAGGGCATCAGAGAAGACATCAGCCCGGCGCTGTATCAATACAAAATGTACATTGCCATACTTTGGCAGAAGTGTTATTCCAAATGAACTAGGGAGGCAGGTAGCCAACCCCTGAGATCCCTATCTTCCCCTCGTGATGTGCAGCCTCACAAAAAACGGCGGAATTGGATTGCTGTCTGTCCAATCGCGAACCGCAAACCTCATGGCGTCGATAATTCCCTTTGCTAGGTTAGCTACGACTGTTGTTGCGGGCGCATGACAGCCTCTCGTCTACAGTTGCCTTGCGTTCAGCTCAGCCAACGTAAGCCCCGGGCGGTGCGTCACCCAACGAAACAGAACAGATCCGACAGACGTCCTCGTCCCAGCCATGCTTCTAGAGCGCATGAAGGTCTTTCGAGCCTGATGTGTTGTAAATATAGGCGGATCGGGGCGGTTGATATAATGAGGCGGTCCACGTGTCTACCTTTCAATAACGAGGGGCGCATTGTAACCTTGAAACGTTGCTGTTGACGCGTGATAGATGGGCGGACTCCATTTGTTGTGACGAACATCGACGAAAGTGACCCGATTGAGACGAGGCGGCATTGATTGGGCCTCAAGGCCCCGGCCAACATAACCCCAAGCGTTCCTATGCTTGCCAAGTTGGAACCTTCACCAACCGTTTGCAAGCGAGAGACCAGACACGGATCAATAAACAAACTTCAGCTCTGGCCATCTCGTCACCGGCGGCGAATTCGTTGCATTGACAACTAGCCCCGTGGCCCTTCGTGGCCTTTTGTGGCCTTTCGTGGCCTGATCTGCGGCCGCTCTCTTGACCGCGCGGGTTCCAGGACCAACAGAGAGACCAACAGCGTCCCATTCTTTGACCATTGCGCCTCTTGAAAGCCTCGATTATCGTTAGAAGGCAACACATGCCGCCTTGCGCCTGATTCTGGCAGGTGGTCACCGGCCTGGAGAGAGCAGGCCAACAACTACAAGTCACACTGGTTCGCATTGGGACAGGACAGGTAATTGGTTCTCGTAGCCACCGAAGAGGATTGAAGCGTCTCGTGGGGAAGCAAGAAACCTTAGCCTGTCTTGTGTAAAGACCTAGAGCTCGTAGAGATACCATAATATGATTTCGCGGCCGCATGCAGGAAGGCAAGCTGCCAGTCATGGACTTCGAGATGCCGTGCGCAACTTCCTTTCAAGTAGAGCCTGCATATTAAGTGACCCATCGTGCAACCGCGAAAACAACAGAAGCGGGTGGTGGCAGTACCGGGTGCGAGCATTTGACGGTTCCCAGCCGTCTATTCAATGCGAGAATACTGCGACAGACTCACAGGAGGTAGCATCCGATACAACTTGCTGGGCCCTGGGCATGTCACTGCCTGCCCTAGCTAGCTCGTGTTCACAGCCGCAAGAAGGTTCGAGAATCATGAGATGATCTCGAGCCCAACTTGACCGAGGTCACACAGCATAGTGCCAACTATATCCTTGCAGGCCGGTCGATGCTTGGGACGCACAAAAGCTTTCCTTCCATGTGCGAAAATAATAGACGCCCAGCAGAAGGTAGGTAGGGCTGGAAGGCAAACTTCAGGCAAGCTCATGTGACACTCCAAACAGCTGAGCCTTGAGTGTCTGCCCGCCTGCCGACCGTGGGATGCATCGCTTCGAGATCCAGACCAGGTTATCATGCTCAAGTTTTCGGGTGACACGAGAAGTTGTGAAGCTCTGGGCTTCTGCACAACGAGGCTTTCGCCAATGCACACTCTGTCCAACGTCATCTGCCCGTATCTGATGTCAGTCGGAACAGCGTGGATAATCGACCCGTCAAGCTGGGAACGCAGTGTCCAGCTCTGCACACAGGAACACCCAAAACTCCGTAGAGATAATGGAACATCATGTGTTACCGGCCAGGAGCTTCGCTGACATGCACACAAGCTTCTGTCGCCTGGAAGAGTAGGACTGAGAGCAGTCGTGCTCAAGCAAGACGACGTCAGGCCGGTTGGGCGCAACCAATGGATGGTGTGCAGCCTATTCACAACAGGAGATAGACAGCCTGGTCGCTTCCGTACCTAGAGTGTCTGTAACACATAATCTCCCTAAAAGACACGGAAGGCGCCAGCCCTTTCTACGCCTGACCACGTCGACGGTCCGCAATGTGCCTAAAGTGAGGCCACTGGGCGCCAAAACTGCCAGTCACGGGAAGAGGCGTGGTCTGATTCGAATCGGAGCATCGACTGGGAGGTCGCCTTGTCGCCCTTGTTGTGACAGAAACTCCGTCTCGAAGCGAGACTGCAGGACACCTGCTGCGTTCAGTATCAATCCGCGGTCGGTTTTCCGGGGTTCTGGCGCCCAGGGGTGGGAGCAGCGTAGGTGGGTTGGGCACTACCCAGGTAGGATTCGACAAGTCATTTGGAGGCCCAACGAAGCGCGGACAAGTCAGCCAGAACCTTTGTGTTGTGAAGATCGCCTCGAGTAACCTGCCTCCTTTTTCGGCATGAATGACCCTGGCCTTGACGGTCCTGGGACGCCCAAACACCCAGTCATAGGATCATCCGAGGAGGGAGGGCAGAAGGGCAGTAGTAAACCCCACGCAGTGCGTCAAGCGCAGTCTCAGGGAACCCATGCCCTGACGAACCTCATCCAAGAGATTGCTGAGCTTGTCGACAATCCAGGCTCGCGCGGTATGACATCGTTGCCTTCTTCCAATTGCAGTGAATAAGAGAGATGCTGAACGCTGAGCGGTCGGCCGGGACTCACTGACGTGCAAGAACATGCCGAATACTGGCCTTCGTAATCTCGGGGCGGCGTCAGCGTGGCGAAGACATGATAATTTGCAATGCTGAGGACGCAATGAGGCGTGACAACTCCTGACCAAAGACGTGCTCGGGTGAGTCCGAGAGGTCGTCTGAAGCAAGGCTGAAATGAGCGAGTCAACACCTGCGGTGATCTTCAACTTCGGCCCGTTGCAAGCCATGACTCAGATGCCTCGAGCTGAAGCAACAAGCCAACATCCGTGAGTTGCTTCTATGTATTAGGCAGCTCAGGGGCGGCGCATTGCGGTCGCTCGGGTGCCGCGTAGATCCGGCCCAAGCCGTAACACTGTATTGATGCGCGGTTTGTTCTAGAATGAAAGAAAAGTTTTCCCGGACTTTGTCGTACTGCGTCCGACGCGGTCAAGGCCGACCGAACTGAACTTCGAGGACCTGACAAGTCCTCGTCTTCAGATGGGTCGGCGTACGCGATCGTACGTGGAGGCGCAGCGGAGTGTCAGCGAATTGTGCAGAGGACGAGGGTGGTCAAATAGCCACCGGTCCTCGTGTTCACCAAAACGTACCTGGATCGGATCCGGAACACCCTGGGATTTGCAGGGTGATCAGCTGCAAAGTCGGAACGCAAAATACTGGAAGGCAGTCTGGAGGGTGGAAATAGGGCGCATAGTAACGGAACCAGCCGAGCTGCGCCTGACAGCGCTTTGGTATAGGATAAGGGGCGTTTGGTTCATGGCGAGAAGCCAGCCTAGGTAGTCGGTTGTATGGCTCGGGGTGTGTCGTCGTTCGTCTGCCTACCCTGCGGCCCTGACCAGGCAAGCTCAGGTCAGAGCTAATGCAAACCAAAAATAAGTTCAGGAGTCTCTGACTGCTCTGGAGAATAATAAGGCAATAGTTTCCTGATTGCGAACAGCCTTTGACTTCGGTGAAAAATGATCAGGCTGAGGTAGCAAGGCATGTCCAAGCCTGATTCACGGCAAACCTCGCTTTGCACCTGTTCATGCCTGTGAGCGTGGCAACCTTACAAAGCGCTGGGCGCAAACAGAGATGAATCACGAAGCTTCTGAGGCATTCATGTACAAATATGTAATTACTCGCAGTTCTGAGAAGTGGCCTGATCCATCTTCGCCAACTTCCGAGTGCTTGACATGCTCACCTTCAAGTCCGACATTTGCCTCCTGACTGGAACGAACTCACACAAGCAAGCCATCCGAATCTCGAACATAAAGTGCTTCGGTTCCGTAAGTCCAAGCTGAATTATAATTGAATTTGTTCCTGTTCCTTCTGATGGCGGACGAGGGCACACCCGGGACTGTCTAATTGTCAATTTCCGTCGCCTTCTCATGAGTGGTGCGCGGACAGATGCGAACCAGAGGGTACCGGTACTTCGGAATACATGACAAGGAGGCTCACTGCTTTGCGACCGATGCTCAAAAAGCCTTGACTTTTGTATTTCAACTAATGTTCCCGTCTTCGCTTTTGTTTAGAAGCTTTCAAGCTATCGAGCGAACTTGAGGTCTGACTCTTTGCCAGGTCCCTGACTCCGTTGTGCAGGTGGTTTCTAGCAGTACCTTCCCCTTGTACCCCACCAATGAACACACGCCGTTGAAAGAGTGCGGAGCTGTACACCACGCTCCTCAGCACCTCAACACCTCAGGTATGTTCGCTCCAGTCCGTCCTCGTCCAAGTCGGACATATCGAGCTTCGAAGGCACAATTTGCTGTCCGCCACTTCGGCCTCTGCGCGGTGTCCTCAGGCCGACGAAACAACTGCTCACACACCATGTCGTAGGACTAATCGCCTTGCCACCAGACGCCGGCAACCACCATCATCCCACCGCGACCCCCGCCTGATGCCACAACATTGCGACTGAGCAGCCTTGTCCTTATGCAGAGACCACGTCCAAACGTTCGCATCGACGACGCAGGCCACGACAATGAGCAAGCAAATTCAAGATGGTTGGGTTTCACATCTGCGAAAAGCCAGTCGGCAGCAAGGCGACAAGGCTGCCGGAGGACGCACCCCCAGGTGCCCATCCTGCAGCCTAGATTTCCCCCTTGATATACCCATCGAGGCTTTCCGCGCGCATTACGTTGAGAAGCATGGTTCTCCTAGCGAAACTGCCATCGCACAGGCCTTCGACAAGATGACCCTTGAGTCGACGTGAGTTGGCTTCCCCTCCCCATTCTCCCGCATCCTCCTGACCGCTCGCCAGGCCAATATCGCGTAAACGACCCGTATCCGGCACGAGCCGCGACGGCCCGACGCAAGCAGAGGGAGGCCCGGAACCGGATGATGACGACGAGAGAGAGACGAAGAAAATACGTTCACCGCCTGCCTCGGACATACAGCAGCGAGGTTCTTCCCCCACGACTTCCACGCCAGGCCGCAGTAGGGCCCGGCCACCGCCCGACGACTTCGACCGCGGGCGTCACCGGCGCCCACCTTCGGGCCGCCAACTCTTCAACCCAGAACAAGACCCCACGCGACCAAAGTCTTCCCAAAAGAGCAGCCGGCGTGGGGGGAGGATGCATCAACAGCCACGCACCGTGCCTTCGGCTGAAGTTCCGGACCCTATCCCTATCCCCGTCGACCCGGACCGCCCCAACACGCACCTAGTCCCCCAGCTAGAGACAAAGGCCATCTCACACGAGCAGCTAGTCGCCGAGGTCAAAGGCATTTACACGGGTCTCGTTATGATCGAGAGTAAGTGTATCGAAGTTGATACGGCACAGTCATCAAACACAGATCATCAGCTTAGCGGAGAGCAATGGCAGGCCCTCATAGCCTTGCATAGGACCCTGTTACACGAGCATCATGACTTCTTCCTTGCCTCGCAGCATCCGGTTGCGAGCGAGGCTCTGAAACGTCTGGCTGCCAAGTACGCCATGCCAGCACGAATGTGGCGGCATGGCATACACTCATTCCTGGAGCTGCTGAGACACAGACTTCCTCACTCTTATGACCAGATGTTGACATTCATATACCTGGCGTACGGTATGATGGCCCTGCTCTATGAAACCGTCACTGCTTTCCGAGATGTTTGGGTAGAATGCTTGGGCGATCTCGCGCGCTACCGCATGGCTATCGAGGAGACCGACGTCAAGGATCGCGAGACCTGGACGAACGTAGCGAGGTCCTGGTATTGTAAGGCGTCAGACAAGGCCCCCACCACTGGAAGGCTTTATCATCACCTTGCGATTCTCGCCCGCCCCAAGGCGGTGCAACAGCTGTACTTCTACGTCAAGTCACTCTGCGTACCAATCCCATTCCCAACGGCGAAGGAGAGCATCATGTCTCTCTTCGACCCGCTGTTCTCAGAGGAGCCGCCTAGCCTGCCGGCGGTCGACGAGTCGTTCGTTCGTGCTCATGCGATCCTATTCTCCAACAAACGCAAAGACTTGTTGGATAAGTCTATTGACGAATTTCTAAAGCTCCTCGATGCGGAAATCGGAAGGGTCACTAAGCGTTGGCTCGAGATTGGGTAAGTGCGAATAATTGCTTTCCTCCCTCTTATTTCTAATGCTTTTCAAAGATACTATACCGGCATCCCTTTGGCCTGCGCATTAATGGGTTACGGTGCCGAAGACCACTTCTTGTCTAAAATAATCAGACAAAGACCAGAGGAAATCCAGGCGTCTGAGGATGAAGCACCGAATGCTAAGCCTGACGAGAATTTCCCCAAAGCACGGAGATTTATGATGGAGTCTTATGAAGTCGCCATCCGGAGATGGGGAGATCCCAATACGTTGCCTTTCCTTCACACGATCCTGGCATTCATGTTCCACTGTTCGCGCTATCCTACGGCCATGGATCACCTCAAGCAGCATTTCCCTTGGAAGCTTACCGCTGTGATGCTCAATCACCTTTACCGCTCATGTAAATTTGATCTCCGGATCGATTCCGAGGAGTTCCCCGGTCCTTATCGGAGTGACACCCCACGCCCGCTGCCGGAAGATTACGCAATGCGTGGCCTCGTCTACACTGAGGACTACTACCCTGCATCGTGGTTCCTTGATAGCAAAGTCGAGGAAGACGAGAAGTACTTTGAACTAGCATCAATGACGGATGCCAGGAAGGAGCGCCTGCTTTGGATCGGCCGTCGGCTAGCATCCTCTGGCTTGTGGCTTACCTGGGATGAGGGTGCTCGCAAATTCGGAGTAACGGAGCCTTACTCTGCTGCAGCAGACGACGTCGTTCTATGACGGGGATACGCGCGGGAAGCTGCCCCAATAGCCTCATCCACCCCGTGGTGGGCACTGAGACCTCGCAGCCTCCTTGACGGCGACCTCCTCAAACTCCCGAGGAGACAATGTGGGCTCCCGGTGCTGAAATTTTCGGAGAGTGAGTACTTCTCTTGCTTTCTAGATCCATTCTATGCCTCCTCTTCTCGTCATACCTTGCCCTGTTCACAATGCTGATCTCAATGCTAGTCGGATGCTTTTTCAGAAGCAAAGTCCCCGTGCTTAGAAGAATACTTCTCATTAGTGAAGCTCTTCTACACGACTCGAGGGGGAAGGCTTATAAGGTCGACTACAGGCCAATAGCCACAGATCCCTCCACCAATAAACGTTACGCTCTCAATTTGACCCGGGCCATGCCCTATGTAAGTCAAGTCGGTTGGAAGAGCAGATTTAGCAGAAATACGTTGTACCCGTGGATCCACGCAAACTCGTCCTGCCCTGTGGCGACGTTTCCCATACTGTTGCATAGCCTTTGGAGTTTCGGAACTGGGTTCCTAATGTATTCAGTAATGGAAACTACTAGATTGATAGACAGTTATCACATCACAATGGACCCCACTTTACCCCCATACGACTACGTCTGCTTCAACCCAAGCACGTTCCTGTTTGGGGCCATATGCAAAGTGCACTGTAAGTCAGCGTAATGTTATCCGGGCCCTGTGTGTTGATCATGTCACAGTACTTGGACAAGCAACGTGGGGGAACAAGGCGCCCCAGCCGCGGGAACCACTCCAGCCTCACCCCGTTGGTGGTACCAATAAAGCACGCGAAAACGGCCAGGGTCCGTCGGAACCAAGGTTTCAGATCTCCAAGTCACCTAGCAATGTGGACTACGCCTTTGCTTTTCTGCTCGCTGCCTTTCCTGCCTTGTTACGCCTTCATTCCCGAAGTCGACCCCCCGCGAACCAACAGCAATGACGCCCATGACCTGGTGCTCGACCAAAGCGCAAAGGATCGAGGACAATTGAGCCGGCAATGGTGTGGCTCTGGTCCACTGAGGTCATTACCACTTCACATTGATGTCACGCGCATGTCATTCCGATACAGTCTCATCGTTGGCTTGCGCTTCGAGCTCCCCAAAATGCTGCTCTAGGTGCTCGGACCAGTGCCGGACTGAATCACCTGCATGCAGTGGTCGCCTTGCATGTTGGGTGTAACTGTGCAATCTTCCGGAGACAGGTGTCAAAATAAAGTAGACAGGCTGCAGCTGAAAACCAAGTGAAGATTCGCAGAAAACTTTTTGTCTAGGACTTCTCTTCGAGTGCGCATTTGCGTGCGATCGCTTCACCGACCCGCGCACAGACGAAGCGGAGGTGTTATGATATTCAAGAGGGGTGGGCGAGGTGGGTGCGCAACCGACAATAATCTGTTAAAACCATTCGCGCCGCGAGCCTCGACGGGCAGGCATATGCTGAACGAGGTGTTGGTGATGGTGGTCATACGTGGTGCTGAGGCCAGACCGGTGCTGTGATTACAATCTCACGAGACGTGGCAATCATTCCCATCATCACATGAGAAAGATGTTCTGGTTCTATTGCCCGCAAAGCCAACTATGGACGTCTTGCACATGACGGCTGGCGGTTACAGCGGCCGAGCAACCTCGAGGATGGGTCCTCAAGGTGTGGCGTCTCAAAGTTCCACGGGCCGGCAACAAGTACTCCAATATGCACTGGACTAAGGTACCTTGGTCTAATCAGAGACAAGGCTCAAGCCCAGCTCGCAAAGCGGTCTATCAGCCGCTCGAAGAGAAGGCAGGCAGCGTCGGCCAACCGTCCGCACGACGGGGGCTACCGATGCACAGCAGCAGCACCGCGACCCAACCACCAGGTACGCCAGTTCCAGAGCCTCGGGCCAAGCCGGATCAGCAGACACGCGAGTCGAAATCTAGTAGACTGAGAGGACTTCTAGAAAATAGAACGACGCTTCTAGATTTCTGGAATCCCCGGGGGAACGCCCTTCTCCCTCGTGTCTACGCAGATGGATTTGTCCTGCATATTCCCTGTCCAGTGGGGGACCAGCCTGACGGGCCCCCCGCAAGGCGGCGGAAGAAGGGGGATTTTTGCTAAGTTCCCTTGCAGGCGGGGTTCCATATTCTGGACGCCTTGTGGGAAGCGGGTCCGCTGGCAGAGGTGCCAGTGTGGATCATTTTCCAGTGGCACGGCGAGGCTGCCTCCCGATGGCTCAGGATATTACATATGCGGTTGGTTCGACCAGAAGTGCAAGTAGCTGAGCTGAGATAGTACTAGACTAGTATTGCACAGGGAGAAATCACGTGAGTCAAAGATCATGTGAAATGAGAACATGGCGTTATGTAGGGGTCTGTGAGGGTTTGCACGCCACTATCGAGGACCTCGAGGCAGACCCAGGAGCTGGGGTCGTAAACTTTCTGGTGATGCGGCACAGGCGAGTCCAGCGCATGTCTCCGTGCGGCTGACGCGAGGTGCAGAACACGGTCCTGTTCCGCGACGGAGTCATATCTAAGCTTTGCGCAAGGTTGCGCCGATTCCGCGATTCATTACCTCGGTGTGGGAATTCTCAGTTGGCGGATCGCTCGGGTCAGTTTTGAATCTCGCGCTCTAGCTTCGCTGGCACGCTGAGGGCGTTCCCATCGCCCTATTTGGGACATAAGATGCAAAGGCCTGGAGCAATCCATAAGCTGACATGGAGGAGGAGGAGGAAGCACGATATTCTCTTTTAGGAATCCGGAGTCAAGTGGTCAAATGACAATGCGGCTGTTCTGATATCACGAAGCAAATCCGATGGGCGATGCACGTCTTAGCACGCGAGGCGTCCGAGATAGTCTGATGATGCTGACAGTCCGGGGGAGAATGTAAGATCCTGCGCCCCCCCTCGCGTCCGTCGCAGGTCAGCTCGGGTTGTAACCGTTCTGTGAATTGTCCGAGGCCGATGCAATCGCCTTTTCTGATCCTCTCAATGTGGCTGCCCCAAAATCCCATCGTCGCCTTCTTTGCTATGGGACTAACACGGAGTATGCGGCGCAGCCGAGCCTTTAGTCTTCTGTCAGGCGCGTAAATTCACTGTAGAGAGTAGATTGGTTTAAGAAGCATCTCTGTGACTTTTTCACGATCGTTTTGAGGCCTAGGCGGGTTGTTGTTGTTGCCTGTATCAGCAGTATCCGTGGATCGTCCAGTCTCTCAAGCAATGGCAGCACAGAGAAGCAACGGCCGCAGCCCTGTGACAGCACATAGGGAGCATAGCAAATGACAGAGATGGAGTTCTTTCACTTGTAGTACAAGATTGGTAGTACAAGGTAGTGCATCCGCACTGCAGTCCTTCGGGGTCGACGTGGTTGTTGCCGTCGCTGCGCCGTTTCGGGGCGTTGGGAGACGCGGCTCCCGTGGGCCTCAGAATGGCTTCATGGCCCGCGGTATGACAACGAGCGCCTCGAGTACCCTCAATGTACTGTGAATTTATCCAGCGAGGCTTCAGGTGACGAAGTAAAGTGCTCTGCGCCTCTCAAGGCAACCTGTCCTGTGATCGACCTCCACGACGACGCGTAGCCCAAAGTGCCCTCGGGGTGAGGCTGACGCCGAAGGCTCTTCTAGATTGGGCGAATGCCTTCCCCAGAAAGGATCGTTGCCAGAGCTCCCACGATCCAGAAGTTCACGTTTCAGCATGAATGTGCCCAAGTTTTGTCATCGGTGTGGCTTGTTTGGGGCTATGCTCTACGCGGGACTCGCGATTTGAAGCTCCAGGATTCAGTCGCCTTGACCCTATGGTGATCGTTGACAGGGCCCCTTGATCTCTCCTATACGTGTCTCTTGAATTAACATCCAATCAGCATGGAACTTATTCTGCTGCCTGTTGAAATGGTGGTGTTCTATTTCCACACTTCTAAGAGCGTGGCACATGGTGGCAGGGGCATGACCCTCTAAGGCGCACGACCTCAAAAGGCACCGTCAAAACATCTCCGGAAATACACACCAATCTGCAAAATTTCTGCCTCTCTTAATCTTCCCCCAGCACGGTGATGCGTTTCTGAAAGGACCTTGCGCGGCTGGTCGGCGGTGCCATCGCGTCAACGGGATCCGAGCCGCTATCTCACCGCCTCACCTGACGACAGGCCTAGACTTCCTGGCCTCGAAGCCAACGAAGCTTTACACCGCCAATTGGGAATTTCGCGGAGCGCTTTTGGCGATGCGACCTTTGCATGCATTTGATAGCAAATCCACAAGGAGCTGCTCAACCCAGGACAACCCCATCTCATGAGCAACTTAGCTCGGTCGCCTTGCAGATGTATCCGTACTTGAAGTCCCCTAGTTTCGGTTGCCGTCTGCAACAACCCACGAGGATGATCTTTCGTGGAGAACTAAGGAAATCCATGCATCCTCATGCTCGCGGGCCCGTAGCCTGCATCCGCAGCTGCACAGCTCAAGCAGCGTAACCCTTGCCAAAAGAAGCCTCATACGTAGCTCTGGAGCTCTATCCTGCATTGCAGATGGTGCAAAAGGTGGTCTTTTCTTTCGAGATGACGATGGGATTGGTGGGGAGGAGTAGGTCGCTCGGTGAAGAGTTTGTGGAGGCCATCGTGACTCCTGTACGCCTGGTCCAACCTCGGGTCATCTAGAGGTGACGTACAGCTTGAACTAGGGAGATTGATGACCCGAAACGCTTCTTGATCGCTAATGGTCTCGGGGCGCAACTCTCACCGACGGCGACTGTTCTCTTCTTGCTTAAGCCTGAGATGCGGCCGGGGAAGAATTAGAAACTTGCGTTATCAAGGAATGTACATGAGAGCGGCTCGGCTCGGCTCGTGCTGTCGTTGTGCATGATGTTTTCCTCTATTGGACCTGTGAGAGCTTCCCATCAAACCTGCCTTGGGCATCAACGCGGCTATGCAAGAAGACCGTACGTGTGTTCCCCAAAGGCTTGTCGTCGGATGCATACACATATGTGCAAATTTTCGAGCTTGAAGAGAAGAGAGGAGAGAAAAGAGCAATCAAGGAGTGGATGCACTATTTGGCTGCTCTCCGTCTGCCTGCCACCGTGCCTTCGCGACCTCGACACCTACCTCTCTGCGCTGTCAAGCGCACAAAAAGTTCGTACACTTCTTAGGAATCACAATCGTGAGCTCATGGGCTCCTTGGGCATCAATTTGGGCGGGTGTTGTGGGCTCAGGCCAGATGCGCCCGCGCGTAATTGCGTAGTCACTTGTCTCCGGGACCTGTCGTTTCTGGAAACGATGCCTAGACGCAAGGCAGCAGACACGTCAAGATTCATCTGCCTTCCGTAAGAGAGAAGACGACTCCAAACTATGGGTTGAAGCGCAGCCGGCGACCATAGTAGCCCCGTGTAACCGCCCTTCCAGAGGCTCCGCAGATTAAGTGGCTTGGAACCTTCGACGGAATATGGCTCAAGCTTCAGTCGAGAACCTGCTGGACACTCCAAGAACAGTAAAAAGCTTGATACAGCTTCAGGATAGAGAACTTGGGACATTTCGTGCGCTATGGCAGCTCGAGACATGGGAGGAAAACAAGCTTAATACATTTCCCTGACCTTCACAGGTCTCAGCGTCTTTGAATTTCTGTCTATTGAATTATAGGTTGATTAGGCTGGCCTTTGTGAAAATCAAACAGCTTTTGACTATTCTAAAGAGGCTCACGGCTGTCTCATGGAATGCGCCTTCATCCACTTTACAGGATAAACACTGACTGGTCCAGTTGTCCCAATGTAGTATTTGTTGCTTCTGGTTCGTCTCTGTTGCCACGACCAGAGACCCAGGCCGAGTGTTGCGAAGCAATCAAGAACAGTTCCAGCGCTTGAGGAGCGAAGTGAACTATTTCATCTTCGCACTATGATTGTGAGTTTATGTTGCTCTGAGCGTGGCATCCGGCTGTCTCGCAATGGCTGAACGAGCTTCTGTTGGCGCTGGACAGACGAGTTCATAAGCTCGCCCTCTTTCCCGCTTCAGCCGACGTTTATCTCACAGGCACCGGGCTTGACCAAAGACAATCAGGCTTAACGATACCCGATGCAGCTGTCAACGGCCCTAGGGCATGTCGTAATCCTAACTCCTTAACTTCGAAACGGGCCTTTGCTTGGTTGAAGGGCGTCTTCGCTGAGTCATAGGAGGCTGCCGTAGCTGGCATAAGGAGCCACCACTGACAGCAAGGTCGATTCCTGACTGTTGTATATGATAGTGGTTGTCCATGGGTCACCATCCAAGAACGCCTGCCAAACCTTGCTTCTGCGCTAATCAGGAAGAGATGGGGATAGAGCGTCCTGATGGAGATCGCCTTGGAACCAATCAGTCCTGATGGGCCGTTCAAATTGATGCAAGTCTCAAACCCTGTGCGCTGCCAATTTGATGGCCATAGCGCTCTAAAAAGGAGGGCTTGGAAACTTGGAAGTCTTGGAAACTTCCCCGCCCGCGAATTCAAACCATCAGGAAGTTCATCCGGGGATCTTTGAGTGTTTGGACCCATGTCTTGAGCTCCTGCGGGCAATGAGCACTCCAGATGACCTGCAACGTCTCCATCGCCGTGTAGAAGAAGCCCCATGGACAAATCGCGACGAGCTTCTGGAGTCTATCCATCGTCCAGGTGCGCCTCTCGGCATCCGTCGCTGCAGCGCCAACGATAAACGTGGGCCAGCTGGTCGCTTTGAAATTCGGATCATCGGGTGGTATTCTCTCGAGCTGGTCGAAAAGCGCTTCGTTGAAGTCGTGGATAGTTTGGCTGTCAACTATGTCGGTGACTGGCTCAATAGCTTGGACAATGTACAGGCAGGCTGCCAGCCGATGGGCCGACCCGGCGTTCACACGGCTCGCCAAGGGTATACCTTGCAGGTACGAGATGTTCAGAGCATCGATCGCCCAAGCGCGGATGTCGATGTCTTGGGCCTTTTTCAAAAGCTCCAAGCCAGCCGCTGCTACTTGATGGCGAGACTTGTCGTCTTCTACTTTAACATTAGACAACTGCGCCGCGGCGTAGAGTGTCTCAAGAACTTGGGGAGGGCAACACATGTAGCTGTTCGCGGTAGCTCGCTCCAGTATCAGAGGGATCTGAGACGACTCGAAATATGTCTGCAGGTTGGACGTCGAATGGGTGAAAGCAGAGGCCAAGACGAAGTAGCTGAAGTTTGTTAGAGTAACTCATAGCAACAGGAACTCTGTCCACTCACCAGAAGCAGTCAGACAGCATGTAATCCCTCAAATCGCGACTGGCACCGTCGGTAGGACCCAGTAAGCTCATAATCTTTCCAGCGCCCTCTAAGTGTGCTTGCCAGCCATGCTTCCCGGATTCGATGAGCTCGACGTTGATGAAGAACAATGAAGCAGCCAGAACAACATCAACTCCAACCGAGTCAATATTTTGAACGGCATTGTGCATCAGTTTGAGAGCTTCTTGCTTGGCGATCAGAGCATCTCTCAGCGCTCGACTCGAGGCTTCGGTGCTGGCGAAGCGAACTACCTGTGAGTTGCCCTGTTGGAGGCGTGGCAAGGACGGGCGCATAAGATTTGACATGTGAGCTGCCGATGCAGCTACAATAATATGCTGCAGAAGAGGGTTCTTCATAGTGAGCGGGACCAGACCTCGAAATGGGTTGCGGTCAGGTACATCGTACGAGACAAGGTCCTTGCAAAACCGCGTAGTGACTGAAGCTGTCGTCAGTGATGAGCATTCAAGTTGAGCGAGTCCAACCCACAGTAAGTTAGATAGTAGCGATAGTCATGAGATAGGTCTTGAACTAAGGGATCGGCCAAGACCCATGGCTGCGGAGGATAGTCATCAACGGTTTCGGTCCAGGGAACCACCTGCCATTCTCCATCGCTTCGCGGCTCCGGCTCATCGTGTCTGGAAACTGGCGAATCAATCTGTGGTGTTGAAGCTCTTGACGAGCTGGCGCTTGCTGAGCCCAACTTCAGGGTCGGCGTTCGACAATAGTTGGTGTCAGCACTCGAGGTTTTCCCGGCTAGCTTGCCTCTGGAGGCGATGCTACCGGTCCACCTGAAGAGCTGCCCATAGCCCAGACATTCCTTGCCCGCCAGAACACACTTGTTACAGTGTGGGTACGAGCGATCGCAGCGTAGCCGTTGTCTTCGGCAGTTGTGACAGCGTTTATTGGGCGTGACGACCTCTGACATGGCGCCGCCACAACGGACGTCAGCGGGCCGAGCAGACACTCAACTGACTCTCAGTGATTACGAAGCGACTTCTTCGGATGCTTGTATCGACGAAATAGCCGAAATCGATGAGGCTCCGGCATATTGATACAGATCAAAGAGCATGAGGTTTGTAGCGGAGTTTCGGCGCTCGCTGTTAGTGGTGATGACTGAGCACAACAGTGGCGCTAGGCCTGATCCATCAGCCAAGAAAATTCCTGCAGATGCCTGAGGCATATCCTCACCTCTACCATTCGCCCTCTCTCCACCCAAGGTAGACTTCGCGATGGCCTCACGTATTGCACTGGGCGCAAAAGTCTCTCGAGATCCGAAATGATTCCGCATCCCGTGTTGCGGTCTGGTCAAGGGAGCGGCTCATCATCCGGAAAAAACAGACTCGCCTACATCTTCCATAGCATAGATCCTTTTGATTCTAGCTCTGCAGTTTGCCATTCCTCTTTTCATGATTCTCCCTGGCTCACAGCAGGCCCGGTGGACCTAAGTCATATCAAGACTCTCATGCAGAACACCATGTCCATGTTCGCAGGTAGCCCTCAGGATTGCATCTATCAAGTGATAGCGTTCCCAGACCATGCTTTGCGCCTGCAAAGCTTGGTCTGGAGTTAAGTTCGGAAGCTCAAGACAGAGGACACCTGTGATTTGCTTCTCACACATGCACAATTTTCCATCTTCTCGTTTACCCTCGAGAAACCCTTTTCTCAGACTTCTCATCCATCTAAAATCATCGCCAGTCTCGAGCCTTGCTATGCTGTTACGTCGTCGGACGTCCGTCTCGGCAAGATCGCAAACTTCACTTCCAAAGATGGCACGACCACACAACCAGCTGTAAGCACCACTTTCGGAGACTGGACTCCAACAAATTGCTGAGAATGACCAGTGTCTATGGATACCCCCGCCGGGCCCTCTACACCGTATTGAGAGATGACCAGGTTAATGCGCTGTGGCGCGCGAAGCTTTGGGCGCTCTTCTGGATGCGTTTCGTGTGCAGAGTATCTAAAGCACTCTTCCTCGTCTGGCACTCGGCAACCTTTGCCGAGGGCAACGCACTCATCGAAGCGCCAGCTGCTCCGATCCGAAAAGACATGATACGGATCCAATTACACACGCCGACACCCAAGAACCTTGTGATCCTGCCGCGTCTTTCGAAGGCTCAGTATTTCGAAGAGTGGCTGGAGAGTGCCGATACGAAAAGTTCGCCGAGCTCGCTGGAAGAAGGCCCGGAGCAGACCAGCTTGCCCTTGCCATTGCAGGAGATGCTTGTCACGCGCACTCCAGTCGTATCAAGAAGAGATCAACTCAGAGACTGGCTTGACAATCTGGAGCCCCACGAGCTCATATTCGATCCTCTCGATGGGAGGATAAAGCTTTCCACAGAACATTGGGCCGACGATGATGAGTTTTTGGACGGCTTCGAGGGCATAGCAAGTCGCAATTGGTTTGGGAGAGCTTACCACTCCGGCTCAAACTCCGTCCTTGATGATGGATCAATGCAGCCCCCGTCTGTAGATGAGGATGCCTAGCATTTCTCTAATATACAGGCTCTCAGTTAGCAGGAAGGTTCTTTTGCAAATATTACTCTTCGCGAGATCGAAGATCATCAAGCTCAAGAAGCGTCTGGACAAAGGACCTTGGCCAGATCATGCGAAGCGTTTCACGGATATCAAGGCGGCACGTCTCCGTACTGAACATCTCCGCGATATGGACATCTTGATTGCAGAGTTTGCTAAAAGAAATTGCTCTCTCAGGTCGCAGTTATCGCCATTAGGTTTCTAAGCAGGTTTACTCATTTTGTGCTGTCTTTGGAAAGCTTCTGTGTGACTGCAACGGGAACCCGAGGGAATATGCCACGAACAAATAGTTCTGGTAAAGGAGATTGTCTCCTCCTGAACACGATGCATCTCAAAAGCCGAATATTCATCCCCATTCTGCAGTAGGATGTGCCTACTTCGTATTTACCACCCCTCGACTCAGTGCCTGGAATGCTCAAGCAGCTTTGGAAGACAATGAGCGCTTCTGGACTGTGCCAAAATTTCACCATGATGGGGCAATGGCAACCAAAATGGACCCGCCAGACTCGAGTTCGTAAACACCGCAGTCTCGGAGACGCGGCAATGTGTCGAGAACGCAAGAAATTCCTGACGTTGAGGTAGCTTGATAAGTCGGGAAAGGCCCGAATACTTGGGCTCTCAAGCATTCAGGACCAGGTAATACATGGGCAGTCTCAGGGTTTGTCAAAACAGATTCTTATGATGCTTCCATGAAAGGCCTCAAGATATATAATGCCAGAGATGAGCAAATTGATGCCCGCTGCCCTCCCTGGCAGGCGTATTTATCAACTCATGGTGTTTGAGGACCCGACTAGTGGTGAAAAGCATGTCGAGAAGCTCGACATGATCTCATCACGAACAAGACCCAAGATCCACTGCCTTGTGCGAGTGAGATGAAGCGAAGAGAAGCGTGGCTTGGTCTGGGCCAATATCTTGTGAGCTAGCTTTCGAGCAAGCATGGGTGCACACGCCATCTCACCGGTCTACACGTCCAGGCCGGAGAAGGCAGTCCATTCATCCCTAGACCAAGTGCCGATTGTTTGTACTCCATCAGCTTTTCAAAAGCTGGGTTCCCGAGCGAGGGCTCACCAAGGATCACATCCCAGAGGCACCGCAGCTCTGGCCCTGGTCCCACGTCAAGATCCCCGGCATAAGCGAAGTCGCCTCATCTCAATCCTTTCCGGTTGAGGAAGCGGCAGGTCAGTGATCACTGATCAGCGTGCTCTGCATCGTGCCCACAGGATCACCTCTCGCATCGTCGGGGCAGTTGACCGTTTCCACTCTAGCTCTGCAGACAAGTCAGTCCCGTCGCAAAATCCAAGAAGCTCATAATCAGCCCCGAAAGTCCACCAGCTACCTCACCATGACCCATCTTGGCGAGCATGACATGTCAACGGTTGTGGTCCCGCTCACACCCCCTTCCTTGAGGTACGTACCGCCCGAGATACCGGGATCGTTCAAGTCTACGCCCCCGGAAAGAGAAGCAGTGTGACACGGCCGATCCAACCGACATGTTGCGTGTGCTTCGCTTCCTTTCGGCCGGGGTTTGCTTTTGTAGCAACTGTAAAAGGTGGTCTGGAAGCTGCCTGGACGCAGGTGGTTGGCTGGCAGACGACTCGGTGAGAGAGGCATACATACGGGTATGATCACAGCGGTACCACTACAGTACGCAATCAAGACCCACGTCGGTGGTACAGGAGGTACTCCGTAAAGTTGTCTCCATCCCCTTGAGATTGATGAATCATGTTCCGACGTCTCGCACTTCACGAGGTATCGCCTCCTGAATCAGTGACCAGAAGACCGCCCCTGGCGCCTATCACCGACGCTCGGGGGCCTTTCCCCGCCAGAAGATATGACACCTCACATATGCCACAAAAGCGCTCAGACCAAGATGTGCCCTCCTTTCTGGGCCTTTCTGCCTCTTCCTCGGAATCTTCCCAGCAGCCTAGTCCCTTCCTTCCAGGGCGTCAGGCCCGCTTACCGACATTGCCAGCCATCAGGGGTAGCCATAATTCGTTGAATTGCCCACTGCACTCGTGGGTTCTATGAGGTAGTGTTGGATCTGGTACACACCAAAGAGACGAGCCAAGTTGCGAGTCAGGGAGAGCAAGTGATGCGGACAACCAGTGCTCTATGTCGGTCAAGAGGCCAGGGTTGCTGCGCAGAATGGGGGTAGGCTTGACCCAGCCCTTTTTCGGCCTGTGGTGAATTTAGCAGAGTCCTGCCGAAAACAGTCCTTGCAGTGATCAAAGCAAGGATGAGCCACCCCTTCCATCCAGTACCGGCGGTGAGTGGGTAAACAATCTCACAAATGAAACTCTTGCCCAAGGAGAATGTCCAATTTGCCAACCATGGCGTTCCGATGACGGCAGCCCTGCCACAAAAGCGTCAATACGCATCTCGGCGCCACGTCCATAACGGTCATCACGGCTTCGTCTCTCGCAGCACACGCCCAGCCATCATCGTTGGAAGCGCACCCCTTGGCCTCTTGGATGCCCAACGTCGATCTCCGCGGTGGCAGCGAATCGGCCATCCCAATGCAACCGCACAATGAGAACAGGGCCGACAGTTGGAGGCAGGTGATGACACTTTTCTCCCATCGGCTGTGTTGTTTCGGTAGCCGCTATGCCCTGCGACTGGTGCCACAAGTACGCTTGAATTACTCTACATCCTGCGCGATGAGAGTGTCTGGCTCTTGGCGTCTCGACTTATCGGGGAATGCCACTCGCCGACTCGCACGGACTGCCTGTGCTGCTAGCAGGGATATGCCAGGCTTTAGATGCCAAAACTGCAGGCTGTGGTTCACAAGATATATCTCCTTCTGCCGGGACGTTGAGTCCTTTGTGACTCGAGAAGTGATGTTATCGCCGACTGGATGCAGTATATTCCCCCCTGAGCGGGTAACAAGAGCCCTAATTATAATCCTACTTGCACCGCCATGACTTCAACACGCACGCACACACTTCTCCTGCAAGGGCGATCGGCCCTGGGCCCCCTCAACAGACTGTGCAGATGATCGATTCAAGAGTCCTCTTTGGGCTCCCGGTGACCAAGAGATGGTGGTAGCAGAGGACATTGACCCCGCAGACGAAGACGAGCGTCTTCCCGTACGAGGACTAACGAGCGGACGGTGCTTCGCGATCCTTGTACCGAGGAAAGCCTGTGACAAGGCTACCAGCTGTGGCCAAGAGATATGAAAATTGGTGACAGGTCCGCTTAAACTGAAGGTCAAACACACCTTGGCTCACAGTCTGGACCTGTACACCAGGTAGGTGGTGCAAAAGTTTGCCGAAGCCAACGGTTGGCCAGGTGCAGGCCGTAAGGGTATCCCAGCCATCCCCGGACCGTCGTCTCAAATGTTGCACAAGGCTAAGCTCGGCCACGTCTCCAGGAGGCTCTTTGAGCGGGCTGAAGACACTTATTAAGACGCTATAGGCCGAGTCTAGAAAGAGGCCGTTCGGAGGAGACAAAACTTGGAATGAAGATTGCTTCGGATGTCTGCGGCCTTGATGACAATCCCAAGCCCTTCGAGGGCCATCGAGTGGTGCTCAAGAGCAATGGGGGTCTTGGAAGATTGCCCGGGCATTTCAAGGGTGCCAGTAGAGTCGCAGCGTACGCGCATGCACGCCATCCGACATCTGGATCTCGAAAACTCGGCACCATCGTGATATGGAACCCTACTTGGCGCTCACGCCTGGTGTGAACAGGCAGGACCCAGGCCCTATAAGACGCGAACTATAGGTGTCGCCCATGCGGGCTCAGACGTTCTTGCGGGAAGGCCCTCTGGTCGATGACGGCGAATACGGCGACACAGGCGAGCAATCTTTGAAACTTTCGTAGGCTATATGGGCGTCTTGAAGCTCAGAGAGGGCCATTTCTATCGCCGCTTCGTGATGATGGACGCTTTCAGTCGCAAATTAGCCGGAGGGCTGCCACTTTGCCTTTGACGCTGTCGCCCGAGGACCGTTACACAGCGTCGCGCGATTACGCCTGTTCGTCCAGCCGACACAAGCCCAAGTGTGTGTAGCTAGAAGCGCCCGTAAGTCTGAGAAAGGCTTGCCTTGAGAGAAGGACGGGGCTGGTACTCGCAGAATGTGCCATTGCTTCCGTGGACAGGGACAAGGCACTCTCGGCGGGTGTAAGCGCAATGCTCTTGGTAGTCGGGATGCATGAGATGCATTGGGAGGGACAAACTTGCATACCCGGTTGCAACGCCTGCAAGCCGTGAAATTGTGACAAGTCAGCGAACGACCTTTTCGAGAAGGAACAAGCATTGGCCGGCTGGTCTGGCGTGTTTCCACGAGCCAACGACGGCGTCCTCATCCGAACCCAAGGCTCGCCTCAGTGTCTCAGCAAAAGCCTTGCGGCGGGCACGGTGAAGCACTCGAGAAGCATGACGTCGACTTGGATTAAGCATTTCGCGACAACGAAGGGTCGAGGCTCTGCCGTTTGTCACAGGCTAGCGTCCTCGTGGCCGGACGAGACTTACCCAGACCGGCAATCACCTCGTGGAAGTGGAGGGCCTAAACCCAGCCACAAGAATCACGTCCCTGGTTTTCGGAATGTTGCTGGCCGTCTTGTCTGGGAATGCCCTGGGCTGGATGTGCGGGCAGCGGGTTCGCGGTCTGGAGGACTTGTCAGCGAGACTTGTCAGCGAGACTTGTCCCTGATGAGCATCATCTCCGACGGGCGTTCTAAATTCCTTCGATTGCAGTGGGCCGTCCGCGATCCCCGGAGCACAGCAGGAGATGTGGACACTGGACAGTCCAGCGCCAGGGCCGAGAGTGACGGCCACCCGGCCCATGCGATGGTGGAGAGAGGGTGTCTCTATCACGCTGTGAGCCTCCACATCTCGCGTGGCCCAATCCGCGGGTCAGCAGGGGCCCCTAGATGATCGTCGCGGCCGCTGGAGATCACAGGAGAGCAGTCCCGCTGGCTGTCTTGGATGCTGATTGACGAATGCGAGACGAGACGGTTGAGCTTGAGCTTGAGCTGAGGTTGAGAAGGCCTCTTGCAGCGTTAGCAGCAGCTCAAGACGCACCGCCATGCCAATAGCCCCAGCCAGCACATCATTCTTGGCCCGTAGCTGCACATGCTTTGTGCTATGGGCGTCGCGGGCGCCGAGCGACTGGAGGGTGAAAATTACAAGAAGCCGCTTCATTTTCCGTCATTCGATGTCTCGGACCTAGTTCTTAGACTGACGATGGATGACTCGTAGCGTTGGCGCCTGGCTGGGTTGAACCTCGGTGACGGCGGTAGCAGCTGCGCTATGGCGAGCTACTCTGTACAGTAGGTGGTAATTAGCTCTGGTGCCGCCTGTGTGCTACGAAGCACTAGACTAGCACGGGTACGAGGTAGGCTCCAAAGAGGTGCTCTCCGGTGAGGCGAGCACGCATGAACGAATCAAAGCCGCAAGAGGTGGGAAAATGGGCCAGATTGGCAGATTTAATGCTGCCGACTCCGTGCAATGCTCAACTCAAGTTGAAGCCATCACGGTCTGCCGGGTTGGACCTTCCAGACAATACGTGCCGCAGTCGCATGACGCAGTCGAGTCCAGCTTGCAAGTGCGCTCCGAGTCACGATGCCGACCTCAGGCCGGGCCAGCGGGGAAGGTCCAGCGGGTCGTGAGCTTTCCGTTCTGTCTACTGACTTCACCTCGACTCCCAAGACTAGGGTTGCCTGCCCTCGTTGGGCACACTGCGGCGATGCGCCGAGTCCTACCATTACGGAGTACAAGGCACTATACTGCCCGCGCTCGCGACAGCTGCCAGTAGCGCTGGGCCGACCTCGTCGCTAAACTGTCGCGCGCAGGTGCCACGGCTCAGCGCGTGCCTCAGCCCCAATCCGCCTTAGATGCCAATGTCAATGCCAATGCCAATGTCAACGCCATGCGGAGCTAGCAGCAAGCAGATCCCCCTCATCAACTTCTCCAGTGCGCGACTGCGTCTCGAGTCTGGAGCGAGTCAATTCGACCCAGTGACGCATCCTCCATCGTGTTTGAGGGGTCCCTTGGGTGCGATCCCACCATCACTTAGCTGCCGCCCAGCCGCCAGCGCCATCGTCCTTTTGGGGTGAGTTGCGAGGCCACAGGCCGCTCTGTCTGCTGGCATTTGGGGCATTCCCGGCCTTAGTCAGCCTTGAACCACTGTGTCGGTCCCGAAACCACTGGCAGTCAACACCTGGAGCAACCGTGCGTTCCCCCCTCGACGTCAGCCTGAGCCAGGTCCAGCATTGAACTTAACGAGGGGCACCCTCTCTACTGTGCACCTCAGGAGATGACCGGCAATCATGCTCAGGTGCTGCTGAGTCAGTTACCATTGTTGGTCACGACCGCTGCCGTCCCGGACACTTCCCGGGTACTTGTTATGCGGCAGCGAGCGAGTGTTATATTCATCACAGTACGGGCACTCAGTTGTCCCGGCCCTCCGAGTCCGCTCCTCCTCCTTCCTGATGGCCTATTTTTGCACGCAAACGCAGGGCAGACGCCATATGCAAGCAGGAGGATCCCCTGCGCTGATCGCCGCTTTTTATGCGGAGCACTCCACCCTCTACTACTTTTCTGGAAGTCTGCCCGAGACTACGGTTGGATCACACAAACACCCCCACCAATCCTGTGCCGCTAGAAGCCCACCCGAGGCATGTCGACAAGGGTTCGCCCCAACAGCCATCATTAGAGCACGGAACACACAGTCCAGTGTGTAGTACCTCGTGAAACATCGCGCAGCACCACTTCACGATCATGGTCAGCCAGCGCGGGACGCAGGCTGACGACGTCGACTGTATGCCTTCGCATTGAGGGAATTGTCAACATGGCTCGACTACTCGGAGCCTGATTAGCGTATTTCAGCGTCGGGATTTTCCGAGTTGGTCGCGCAGAATCTCGTGCCGGTAGAAAAAGTAGCAAGTCGTCGATGCCACAGGGTAACAGTCGCAGCAGAAGCGGCCCTAGAACACTCTGTACGAAGTGGAAAGGCATGTGGGATCTGCAAAGCTCAACACTGAATTTGACAGCTAGATTGCGCTACTGTGCATCTACCGAACGCAGCCGTCGCGTCGCATGCGCATTTTCCTGACGCTACATGGGCGATCTTCAACTCCCTTGCGATGCTCCCATGCAGTGTTGAAGATTGCCGCGGAGATCATCAGCGTCGCTGGACCCAGCTTCCCGAGGTTCCACCTGCAACGAGGGAACTCTCTTTTGTCGTCTTACTGCCCCTGCCCGAGGCTGGTTCTGACTTCTAACGCCGGCGCGGGTGATCCACAGGATCGGATTTTGTGCGCTTCCGACACTCACGGAACAGGTCTAACCGTGTCAGGGCGGGAAGCCGATGGGATTCTCTACTATCTGAAGAGTCCCCGAGATACCTCCGCTCGGCTGCTTTACGCTGCAAGATGTGCCATTCCCAAAGTACCGCCCCCAACACCAGCGTTTAGGCTGTTTACGGAACTCTCCGCCTTGCCGCCGGATGAAGGGCGCTGCGGTTTCTCGAGGCGGCTACGATCTCTTGATGCTGTGCTAATTCTTAGGCTTGGATGCTCGCTGCTGGCCCGTCGCTCGGTCAGCGCGATGGACACAATACGGCGAGTGGCCGATTTTCAGATCTCCCGAGCGAGCTCACGGCGCGACAGCCCAGGGGAGGAGCAAGTCCCAGTGGGACGGTGCATCAAGCTCGTCCTGAATCATGTCAGCATGATCAATCCGGAGCTAACGGCTGATTGGCGACTTTACGAGACGGATCGACCCAGCCATCAACATCACTCCACAGTCCCCCTCAGCCGGAAAAGTCTCTACGGCGTGGCACAGTGACAGAGGCGGTGCGAGAAGCCCAACAGAAGGTCACAGGGACCGAGGCAATGAGCTGCAGAACATGGCGCTATCGAAGCGCGTTCTGGGGACCAACGCGCCGCCATGCACACAACAACGGGAAACAAGCAGCAATATCGAAAGCCTAGACCTTAGCTCTTCAAAAGGGCATCTTGCTGAACTTTCGACGCGCTGCTGTCAGAACCAAGACAATGTAGGCAAACTCGCAGGCAGAGTCATCCTGTAACTCGGCAGATAGTTACGTCCAAGATCTGCATCGCCGACTATCACTTTAGCGCACTCTTCTCGAGGTTCAGGCATCTCTTCAATCAGGGGACGGAATCAGCGAGGTTGACTTCCGAGACACGGCTAGCTCCTTGTATTTACCAGAGAACAAGACACGCTCCCCACGAGGCGCAACGGCCGTCGATCATCACGCTTTGAGTGCACCGTCCTGGACTAACTGACATTGCTGTCCCAGCCACGTCATCGTCTGATTGGAAGATGAGGGGAGTCGATGGCAGGGAGTGCTAAAAACCACGCGCCGGCTCGAGATGCCGCAACGCCGGACCAAAACCCGGTGGCTCGCTTAGGCTTTGACAGCCACAGAACCCACCCGCCAGCGCCAGAGAATCTGCACGAGATGAGCGCCAGAACCACGCGGAACGGCTTCCCTGGACTTCCGGCGGACTTTGGCTTGGGCGATGATGAAACAGAGAGATCCGACGGCTCATGCTGGGAGAGAGGCACCAATCCGCCGTTCCCCTCTGCCGCAGGCGAGCCGAATTGGGTATAGAGCCTTCAGACGACTGGGTACGAGTGGTTTGCGACGGGCTTTTCGGTATCTTCCCTGGATTGCGTTGATCTAGCTTAACCATTGAGTCGCGGATCATTCGCTCATAGCAGGCTGGACCCAACACCCATTCGGAGCAGATGAGGGCAAATGGAGTCGAGATGATTGAAGAGTACAGTTCCCTGTGGATGCAGCCTGTCTTGGGAGTGATTGTGGCTATTGAATCGAATGCGAACAGCACATTCAAAGTGTCTGATGACAGACTGGTCTCAGCCGAGACGACTCTGCTCTAAGCATAGCTTCGTGTTCGCACGCTGGCTCATTCGAGCAGTGCCATCTCCGAGACTTACCAAGGAAACGCGTCCCTCTTGTGTCGGAGACAGAGATGGCCGCATAGGGCATCAATCTCTCGAGACGGCCGCAACGCCTCTTCAGGGAAAGTTCCGCGCACCTTGTGCTTGCGTAGGTCTCGAGTGAGCCCTATCGCGAGCCCGGCAATGTGCGCCGGGCAAGTGCCGACGCAATGAACGCCTTTCCGAGTATTCGAGACGGACTTGCAAGCCTCGCATTGTTGATCATGATGAGAGGAAACGCTGTGGCCTGCGAAAGTGGGCTCAAATCTATGCAGACCTATCCGGATGCATTGACGCCATCAACCCCAAGATTGATGCCGTCACTGGAAGACTGGAGGATTTCGCCCCAAGCTACTGTTGCAACACATTGCGCACTCTGTATGTGGTGATGATCCTGTTCGTTGGGTGCCTGTGGCTGGCCGCCTGCTTGGTAATCTTGGTGCTTGGAACCGGGGTTCGCTGTTCGTGTCCATCGAGAGGTGGCTCTCAACCAGGTTTGGGCTGTTGGGGACCCCATATATTATGGGTGGACTCTCAGTCACCACACACCCTCCCTGAGCTTTCGAGGACTTGGCAAGGGCATGACCAACTCCAAGACCCCACTTTGAATCACACGCCTCCTGTCCCCTTGAAAGTGGGAACTTCAAGGATTTACACACTGGGGTGAATGCCGGACTCCATGCCAGGGTTGAGGCCTTTGACAGCCACGCCCCCAGGGCCCCTGGCCCACCCCCCCGAACACCTACGTCGAAGACTCCGTCAGAGAGGAAGGCCCCTTCGTCAAAGACCAAGACTAAAGCCATGGTTCGACCCACTCGTCATCTGGTGACAGCGGCGCTTTGCGGCAAAGCCAAGGGTCAAGGGGTGGGATTTTCAGATCTGATATGCGTATATGGGTGGGTAGATATAGCCCAGGCGTGAGTGGATATGGATTCCACCCGCCCCATCCATCCACCCTCCTTCTGAACCTTCTTCTGGACGACCGACGCCCTCTTACTTAAACTTGGCGCAGCCCCAGGAGCCTCCCAGAGACCTGGAAACCGCTCTAGATTCCCTTAAGTACCAGCGACTCTCAACTTCGACCTGTTGACGACACATCATCGGGGTATCATTGTCGACCACCGACAACCGTCTGAGAAGAACAGAACATTACCGAACTTCTCTTACCGACGCCTCACTCCTCGCTCCCCATCACCTACCCTCACATTGGGAGCCACGCAAGCGAAGTATGACGGCGACAATATCCAACCGCTACCTGCAACGACACAACGACTATTACGAACACGCACAGTTTCCGCCATCGCCCGTCATGGAGCAACCTAAGTGCACGCTTCCTTCCATCTCCAACCTGATCGGGTTGGCTGATGCCGGCTCTCCGACACACGAAGCCCCGCCCTCGCAACTGCGCTCACCACGATCAGAGGGTACGTTCCGATGGGGAGCGTCGACAGCAAACACAGTCACTAACTCTTGTCTCCAGGACCTTCAAGACGGCCATCTGGCTACAGGATAGAAAGCAGGCCTGGCTCTGGCTATGCGAAGGCTTTCCCTCACCACCAACCGAGGGGGTTCCCACCATCACCGCCCATGAGCACCGACAC
Organism: Sordariomycetes sp. S80-01Y; assembly: GCA_037042185.1. NCBI lineage: Eukaryota > Fungi > Ascomycota > Sordariomycetes > Sordariomycetes sp. S80-01Y. The sequence goes on along the minus strand of JAXQJY010000027.1, from coordinate 1,822,726 downwards.
CTCGATGGAAAGCGCTTCGCCGTCGCAACGGTCGACAGCGCACTTTTCCAGTGCTTCGACTCCCACCGGATACTACCACGAGACCACGCCGCCTCTTGAGTCTGACCTCCAACGCCATCACCTGGGCCATCGCCCTCCACAGCATCAGCACCATGCTTCTACTCCTTCAGTATCACAACAGCAACACCCTCATGGCAGCTACTTCCCATCCACAGGCGCTCCAGCTCCCGCACAGCCTGCCCAGCCTCAAGGCCCGCACGGCATGCAACATCAGCAGCCTCTGCCCCAGTCGTTCCCGCCCGTCAACGTTCCTGTCAACGTTGCTCCTTCGTCTGGAGCCATCGGCTGGGCGCACCACCACTACCTCAACCCTGCCCCCGGGCATCTCTACCCTCAGACGCAAGACCGCTACATCTGCCCTACGTGCAACAAGGCCTTCAGCCGCCCTAGTAGCTTGCGCATTCACAGCCACTCCCACACCGGCGAGAAACCTTTCAAGTGCTCACAGGCTGGCTGTGGAAAAGCTTTCAGCGTACGCAGCAACATGAAGCGCCACGAGAGAGGCTGCCACAGTGTCGAGGTCAACCCTGCCGGCCCTGTCATGACTTGACCGGCAAAGTCACGAGGTCAGAATCGAAATTTTGTCCCTTGCGATTGTACTTGATTCCAAGGCGTTACGGAATACGGTCCACGCGGCAATGCACGCTGGACGTTGGATCACATATGGGGATAATATGAGGCGAATCAGGAGTTTTGAACAGTTTTGAGGCATTTACACGGAGTTTGATTTTGACACCGGATCTTCAGAGATACCAGCAAAGCATTGTTTGGCAACACGGCACTTTGGCTTGTACTGTGAGAGGGAATTCATGAGAGCAGCACACAAGTAGATTACGCAGAAACAGAGAGAACAGGGCTTTTTTCCGCCTCCATCTCCGGCGGAAAGGAATATACCCAACTTGGCTCCTTCACACACCTTCTCTCTCCACCTGCGCCTGTGATTGACAGCACCTTGTAGATCGGTGGCGAAATAGACGGCGCGCAACCTAATGATGCAGGGAGCATTGCTATAGGCTGTGACGTGACGGCTAAAGCCGCGGTGATGTTGCAATGAAAGCCCGATCTTTCGATCCTCGCACCATCTATCTCGTGCACTGGGGGATGATGTCCTGCGTTACGCTCGCAGATGATCCAGAACTAGGCATCCTATCATCTCGCCTTCCCCACCTGAATCATGCAACTCAACCTGCTTAGCGGCCCCAGCCATAAACCCATCAGATATAGGCCTCCTCTCATCCCGGAGATAGACTCCAAGGTGGTCAGTTAAGCGACTCGGCGCAAACGCGAGGGCGATACAGACCCTAAGCCCGCACTAGTTCTGAACTCGAGCTGGCCAAGAAAACGTGTCGTCGCTGGGCGTGGGTTGAGACATCAGTGCTTGATGGGGCGGGAGGACACGTTATTGGCATGGATGCAGGGTCTTGGGTTTGACGACCAAGTTGCTGCGTTTGGCAGCCCTGTGCCGTGCTAAGAAATTTGACAAGAGGGCCATGACATCTTGCTGGCTTATACTACACCTTGCAGTGTCATAGCAGATCCAGCAGTTGGGCTCTTCGTATCGGGAATTTGCCGTGGATGCTCGCCACTGATGATAGCAATTGTTGCGGGGAGGCAAAGGAGGCAAGGCACGGCAATGTCGAGAACTTTGTCTGGTTCCTCGATTGCTTTTGCCGGACCGTTGCGCTACGCTTCCCCGATGTCGACGACCTAGCGGGTTTCTGTTTGTCTTAGAAATTTTACTTCTGCTGGTCCGCGGTAGCGTAACGGCCACCACGTTGTTGGTCAGTGAGGTTTCTCGAGCCAAGAGACCTGTCGTCCATTATTCAAGGTGGCCGGGGGGGCGTCGCGAAGTGCCCACCCAGCCCCTCCCCATCTGAGTGGTGGTCAGGGATCTAGGGTTCGTCCCAGTGCCGCCCTTGTCAAGCAGAACGGGTACGGGGATCCCCTCTGTTGCGGCATTGCGGGCCTCAGCATCGTCAATTCGCACATTTAGGAGGATGCTGACGTCGCGGCCAGCGACAATCTCGGTTGAGAAGGAAGTTATGCGCTCGCCTCACCCGCAAACGGTGGAGCCCCGTCATCCTGGGAACATGGGAATAAGGGGGCCCGTCGACCTGGGAGAAAGCACGCTTGTGAGGAAATGGAAGCGTCTTCCGGAGGACGGGTGGATCTTTGTGAGATTCGACAGACTTTCTGTCCGCACGCAGATCAGACGGGGAGGGAGGAGAGGACCTGTCCGTGAGGGCGTGCTCCGGTACGCGGGACGGGGATGCCAGGTCCACCGGGCAGTAAACCTTGCTGCTTTGATTGACTGAAAGCAATTCGCGGCGGCTGCTCAAGGCGCAGATGAAACCTGGAGGAGATATTCTTGATTAGAATAAGGAACAAGAGCTGGGGACAAATGAGTGGCTGCTTCCAGCTGCATAGGTGTGAGAGTGGCTGGATAATGGGCTGCGCGTGCGGCTAGAGGCAGGCCAAGGTATCGGAAAGCGTCCTGTCACCAACATGAAGGAAACAAAGCAACGATCTTACCCGTCAGAGGAGGATGATGCCGCCAGTGCCGCGGACGCAAAGCTATCAGAGCTCTCTGGTATGCTTGGCTCGTGGCAGTCGGCGACGACCACGCTACGGTTCCACATCCAATAGTCCAGCGATCCATCTTTCAAACTCTGGTAGATCAACCTGAGACGACAATTCAAGTCCGAGTCCCTAACTGCCGTGTGGTTCTCCTCGAGTCAGGGTGCTGGAACCCGAGCGGGTACGCGGGCAAGGAGCAGGGAGGGGGCGCGCTGCCTCGTTCCGACGGGGTGAGCTGTCACTTTTGCTGAATGTGGTGATGACGGGAGCAGGCCGCTGGTGGATGCTCGGTGTGGTGTCAGTCTCCGGGCGGGATGTCTGCCGCTTTCCTGATTGTGTGTCCCTCTCGGGCATTGGGAGCGTCCCCTGTGGCATATCATTCTGCGCTGGGGATCGCCCCTGCATGCTCATCGGGCCAGGGCCGAAGGCGTCGCCCGACCAGAGGTTATCCTCGATATCTACCACGAACGCACAATCTTGCGAGGGGAGTGGACAGTCCTCAGCTACGCCGAGTAGTCGACTAGCCGTCTGAAGGATGCTGTCTGGAAGAGCACATAGTGAGCGCCCAGCCGCTACCATGGAGGCGAGGCAGCCTAGAACCGCGGTGCTCCCCATACATATCTAGCGCCGTTGACTTGATGACAACGACTTGACTCAGCCAAGGGTGTGAGGCAGGCAGGGAGTCCCACGGAGATCATCCAGACGTTGGGAAGTTGACATGTCCTGTTGTGTAAGTGTGATCGCCCTTGCTGAGACCCGCTGTGATCGCTCGATGGAGAGGGTGTGCGGCCCGAAAACGGCAAATACTCCAGCGGAGCAAGCCGCAGCAGTTGGCTTCGTTGCTTTGCTGTTGGTTGTTCTGATGTGGTCCGAGTCAAGAGCCATGTGATGCGGTGCAAGTCCGGGCAACGACTGCGGATGAGGGCGGCGATTCCCAGTATATCCTTTGCACTTCAAAAAGTTGTTCTCGAGTCTACAGTCAGATTTCCAATTCATCTTGGACCGGGGCGGCAACCGGGCCCCCAACCGCCATGCGATGACCCGTCCAGCCCTGTCTTCGCATCGGACAAGCGCACCGTCTTGGGCAACGACGTCGTGACGCCCACGTCCAGCCTACGATCCTCCTCACCTTGATGCAGCCAGTGCCCCGTGTACCGCCCCGGCTAGGCACCTGTCAATCATCCTGTCCCTGTCGAGCCAGGGCAAGACAGGGTGCTGCTCAATCCGAGAACACCCCCCGACGTCCTCACCCGAGCCCGTGGATGAGCACCATCTTGGCGAGGACGGAAGAGCAGGGGCGGCAAAGCGACGACAAGCCCAAAGCCACGCGCGCGACCACTGACTGGGCTGCACTGGGGCGGTGGCCCCGTCTCCGCGACTCCGGGATATTGTAGGGTTCATGGTGTCTCTGTTCGATCGATTCCTGATTCTGAAACAACGGCGTCTGGGGCGCTGGTCCGGCATTCGGGACCCCAGCAGCAATCAACTCAACCGATTTCGACCTCACTTGGTGTCCCAATCCAAGTTCCGCGCTGCTGGGCTCGGGAACTTGGTCCATTGCGGTAAGCCTTCTTCTCTCTCTGGTTTTCCTCACGTCGCGGACCACGAGTGCTTGATAAGACGAACGGTCGACCCTGGGACTCGACTCCACCAACTCCCAGGGCCCTGTTCCAAACACGGGTCGACACAACCCAGAGAAATGCAAAGCGTAAGCACCCATTTGGGCATTGGAGGCTCTGCGGATTGCCGTAATGGATCTACACGTTCAGACCGAGACCGAGACCGATGACAGGACTGTCTGCCGGCCGCATGGTGGTCCAGGCGTCTCATGGCCGTCAGAGACTGTTTTGTCTCGTCCTCGAAACTTTGACACCACTGTCTGGGGCGCATTCAATGAATGACCCTATGCTCATTCATCTCGCTAAAGTACACACCTCTGCTGTTTGATCCTCCACCGCTCAGACAACACGTTTCTAGTTAGACCCGCGCGGGGCTATCTCACAAGTTAGAACTCGGACGCGAGCCATCCGACATACATCGCCGTTCACGGGATGGTCCCTGGAGGGACCCACGCAGATAAAGTATCGACCTCTCCGAGCCCAGTGGAAACACATCGTAGCCTGGCATGAGCTTCGTCCGCGTTTCAGGACATGCACGTGGCATTCTTCCGAGCAGGCGTTCGTGATCAAGACATGAGACTGGAATGAGGTCATGGTCCTCGCAGACGGGGTTTGGGAGCTGTTCACGAGAACACCGTGTGGTTTCAAGTCGTATTCCGGGCTTGGTCTGCCGAGCTATTTGAGGATGCGCAAAAAATAGGCAAGACAACGATCTCACCCCGAGTGCAGTGTATCCAGACCTCGACGACGTTGGAAGTTACAGAGATGGGACCCAGCAGCATTCAACGAATAGAACAGTGCCACATCAGGGGCTTTGGGAAATCATGCGGGCACGCCACTCCAGATCTTGTCGCTCAACTCCTCATCAGGGGTAATGTACTGCTCCAAGCACGCCCTCTCCCTGAGCAGCAAGTCCGCCACCATACGACCGAAGACCACTCCGCCGTGCTCGTTGAGATGGGTGTTGTCATCCTCGGCGAGGTTGTAGGCGTGGGCAGCCTCCTCGCCAATGGCGTTCACGTAGTCTGTGCTCGCCTGGTTGAGGTCGAGATACAAAGCACCGACGTCCTGCGCGGCTTTGATGGCGGTCACTCGCTCATTCTCCAGAGACTGGTCGACTTGGTTCGGGGCGCTAAAGGTGCGTCGAGTCAGGGAAGTGATGATGATCTACCGCCGAGTGTCAGCTGGGCACTGTCGTGAAAGGGGGCCTACTCACAGGAGTTCCACCGAGCTCCTGGATCTCAGACGCGAGATTTTCCAGGTTCGCCTCGAACTCCTCCAGACTTATGCCGGCTTCCTCTTTCTGGTCGTTGTGGCCGAACTGAATATGTGCGTCAGTAAATCCGATTCCAAGACAGACAATAGATGGCATTTTACCTGGATTGTCACGTAAACATCGTAGTCGGCGACATTGTCCTCGACGTTGGCGATCAGGTTTCCCCAGTAGCCACCCGAGACGAAGGAGACGGTTGTGGCCCCTGACTTGCCGAAGTTGGTGCCGAAAGCACCTTCGCGAGGGTACGTCAGGAACCCATCGCCCCATCCACCGTCGACGGCTACTGTTGAGTCGCCGGCGAGGAAGAAAGCTGGTGGCTTCCCACTCTCGCAGCCATCTTGGCGACGCAAGACACCCGCCGCTACCAAGGGCGCCGATAGGACAGATACAAGTGTGGATTTCATTTTGACGCTAGACGTAAATCGAGCTTCTGCAAATGCTCCTGTTCTTTGACATTATCATCCTCCATGGCATCTTGCACTCCGTCACTTTTATAACAACCACTGTGGCGATGATCCTGCGCAGAAGTAATACAACGCTCCGGGCATGAGGAAGTTCGATATTGTATTGGCCCGAAAAGACGAGACTGCGCAATGTTTTCCCGTCCACTAAAGCCTCGTCAATTGGATTTCGGACCTAGGAATCGGTTAGCTCGGCTTGGTTGTGGGGGATCTACGCGGGGTTACATCGTGAGGGCACCCGCCGGCAAATCTCTGCGAGCTTGCCCGGGAGCTTATGAGGTAAACGCACCTTCTGTTCTGAAGAGCTCGGGAGATGGAGACTCCGCACCTGGTTGTGGCAGCAACCTCGGCGCTTCGGGCTGTCTTGAGAACAACAGGGACTGCGTACCTAGCTCTCTCCTTGCCTCTACGTGCCCGGCGGTGGCCCCTTTGCCTCGGTCGAAGGGAAGTGGAAAGAAATGTGTTTTGATTAAAGAAAACTTGCAGATTGCCAAGGATACGCAAGGCACACTGGGCCTTCGGATAGTATATTTGCAACGTCGAGAGACGGTTGGGCGTCAATGACACTAGGCAGAAACTCAAGACCCTTCACAGACTGGTCTAAAGGTCCCTCAACTGAAGTATGGGATCAATGTGACTGGCAAGATATTCGATGCAGTGACGTAGACTCTATGGTCAGGCTAGAATACACATGCCTGCCACGACGCTGTGCCAGTAAGATCGAGCATTGGACAACTTCGCGGGTGTCCGGGTAGAGATTTTCTTTATCTCCGCTATTCTGAGTTGTCTCAAAGATCATCGCAAGTCATATCAAGCTCAGTCTTTGCAGTTGTTACTAGTAACCTACGTATCATATAGTGCACCGCAAGCCTCGAAGCTTCGAATGTAAACATCTAAACATAAGCGTGGCCACCATGAGTAGTTGTAAACTCTGCAGCTAATGCTTTTTGAGAATAAGCCAATTGGGATTTGCTTCAACAACAGGACTTGGCTACCTTTACGTTGCCAGGCAGTTCCGGCTGTCGAGCGCAGCCACCCTCCTTTGAGTCGAACAAGCTTCCCAACACGGTTGGCCTCGAGGTTTGCTTTGAGAGGCTTAGAGCCCTCTTTACTACCAGTAGCATGAAACAAATGAAATAATGCTTCTATAGCCGTAATCAGCACCATCTTCGGCCACTCGAGCCTCGCGCAGGCATAGGTCGGAATTGGACCGACACTGCGTTTTGTCCACGTAGAACACCACATGGTAATGACTACAACATTGTCTTAGAGCTTGAAAGACCCCATTCAAGCAGATACTATTTTGTTCTCCATGGGCACCATCAATTGAACGTTGGTGCGGCAACAAGAAAAGGAGCTGAGCGATCGCTATCTTGTCAACGGCCACTCGCCTGCGAATTGCTTCTACTTCACTGCTGAAAGAACGAACATCGTTACCCTGTATCAATTTTAGTTCGTAAATTGCACGAAGACAAATGATGCCAAGAGTCCGACGAAATGAATCCTTCCTCGCCAGGTGGCTTACAATCGCTACGCCCTCCTGAAGGGGCTTTTGATTGATGATCTTAACAGATTGACCCATACCGGAGCATGGAGTATAACTAAGGCCTGTTAGCGTTATTTGATTCTTTGGGGGCTCTTGTGTCTACGGGAATATGATCTGTCCCATAGATCCAACCGCAACAGTGACTTTTTATTGTAAATCAGGTTGACTTACACCTCTCGAACGTTTTGTCTGTACGGCCGAGTCCTTGTGGTTTCAACGGGGCTGAAAGTATTTGAGCGCCTGTGGACCCACCAGAAACGAACAAAACGAAAGGTTCCATGGCGGCCAGCCTCCAGCCCCTTTTCGAAGCATAGCTTGTGCGATCCTTGATTGGTCTAAGTGTCATGCGCGGCAGTAGGCCCAACATCTTCCAGATCAAGGCTGATAAAAGGAAGGATTGTCATTTCTAAGCTCTCGATGACGCTTCCAATAGAATCAGAACGCTGTTTGCTCTGAAGGGCACATCACTTATTTTGAGACGTTCTCGAGAAACTGAAACTCAAGATACGAGAGAAGGAACAATAGAAACTATTCGCGAAGGATGTGTGCCATTAAAGCCGGGCCAGAGCGTCTTCTATGCCAATCTCGAGCAAAGACACCCTTCCTTCTGTGTGGCGGCTACGACCTTCACGACAGCCACGAGCTTTACTCCCCCATGAGCTACACTGGAACAGTGGGTTCGGATCCGCGAGAGAGAAGATAAGGCATAGTCAGTGACTTTGGTAGTGTTGCCTTCCGCTTCTAACGAAAGACAGCCCAGCGCGTCACGTAACTTCGGATGGACGTGCAATATTGGATAAAAGTTTCCCTCGGTCTACGGGGACCTCGGGGTCAAACGATGCGACAATGTCATAAATCCACAATTGTATTAAGTGTTACGAGTATTTACTAACATGTATCTTTTCCACCGTAGAAGTCCGCTCATGATATTCATCATAGCGGATGCCAAAGTTCATAAAATGATGTCCGCAACTATCGTCATTCCCGACGGAGCTCCATCTCCGCAACATCGTGCCATTTGAACCTTGCAAAGCTTTCTATGCTGTCTTGAGACTGCGTCCTTGCGTTGAAGGCGGCGTACAAGGGCCTTTGGGTTTCTTGCTTCCGCCTTTACCGAGACAGGTAGAGGTCCCGTCTTTGACCGCGCTAGTCTTGTGGGTGCGACCTTCTTGCGTCGGAGACACCCATCCTTGCGTGACGTGTTTGCACTTGCTCTGGTGCTTGAGATGCCATTTTTTCTTTTGGAAGCCTTTTGTTTCTTTGGATCGTTCGCAAAGTGGTCCCACACAAAGGTACTCGGAAGTACCGTGCTTCTTCAGACGATGTCCTCGCAGAGCCCGGTTGGTTTGGAAGCTACGCTGACAGTACTCGCATTCGTATGGTTTACCTATGCATCCGCTTGCGCTCCTGGGAAACCGTGTTAGTACCAGCCAAATGCTGACAATGAAGGCTCTGTCCGGACTCACCTCGTTGTGCCTGTCGGCGGTCGGGCCTCGGTGCTGGTCCGCGAAGGGTTGCACCCGTCACTGGGTTGACCGTTCCAGCCAACCAACTCCGGTTCAACACCTTTAGGAACCGAACGCCCTTGGCGACGCTCAGCGGCTCCTGTTTGAGATGCAATACATGAGCTGCATAGAACATTAGTAGCATCAACATTGTTGCGCTGTCCCTGACTCGAAGCAGAGCCGAACAAACCCCCCGGGTTGAAGTCCGCGGGTGGTTCCTCGGTGCCTTCTATGGAGCCATAGGGAACTGCCGGAAACAGACTCATGTTGCCATCCACCTGGTACGTCGGACGAAAGGCCTGAGATGCTATTTCAGCATAGGCATTCATATCAAGGTCAGGGCCCAGGAACGGACCCGAAGCTTGGTATTCTAGGGACTGGTCAGCTGTTTTTTCAACGACTCGCATATTAGGTCGGCGTGCGCTTGTTGGAACATACCTGCTGATGCCCAGGACGATTGCTCATCTCCAACCTCGGTGCCCCATGGGCCAATGATTCCTCCGTCGTCTTTGCATCTCTGTTCCCACATTAGGTCTATGAGATGCAGGTGAAGAAGTATGTGGAGAAGAGCTTCGACTCAAGATGCACCAAGTCATCAGAGAGCCGAGGTATGGCATATACTGGAGTCTGAAACCCGTAAATCAGGGCGTCATTGGGGCTGCCTAAAGGGGCGTATTGTTCGGCGAAGCTTGAGCAGCAGTTGTGCGATGCTTGAACGCTGGGTGTGAAATGAGCAAGTCTGGTCGAGAGCCTGGTACCGTAGGGGACAGGAGGCCATGCCATGGGGGCATCAAGGGGTATAAATATACCCCAACAGCGGCAGATAGACGCGTTGACGAAACTCATTCAGTATACGCAGTCTTCCGACGCAACGCTTCCGCTCTGGTCTGCGTTTGGACCCAGGTGTCCAGGCCAGATGGGGAATGATGGTTCCAAACGAATCGGAGCTAGAGCTCAGTCTACTTGTCTTTGTAGCAAGGTACATCGTTACAAAAGGCGTTGGTGTAGTGCACTGGATCTGAGAGGAAAATTTAGAGCAACGAGAGCAAGGGGCGACGGTTCATGGGCCAAACGTCGTCGGATATGACTTAACACAGTTCGCCGGCGCACCGAAGCCTGTAAGGTTAGCCAAGTCTACGGAGTATCCCGAGGACGATCCTTGATACGGGCGCTCCCAGGCGCTGCCGCGGTGGTTCCAAAGCATGTACATCATCCGTGATAACGAAAGCTCGGTCCTCAAGCGCAAATCAAGCTGGAATCGCGCACCCTTCCATTCAAAGCCAAGGATCTGGCCTCAAGTCAAGCTTGACACCCAACAGCTCAGCAGATTGGCGCCACACGGAAACTCTGGACGCAGCGGCTGGTGGACCCACCATGGTACTTGAGATTCGAGGGCGGATACTCCGTACTCTGTCTCCAGCTACAACCAAATACCGTTGGAACAGAGTGTGGCTCGATTCACCTGCCATGCTCCGCCCAGCCTGCCACACCAAGACGTCGAGTATGGAGATTGAACTCGAGGCCCTAAGATTGCACCAAGATCGCGGCGGACCCGCTAGCACAGCGCAGCACGAGTTCAACCACCACCAACCTGGGATTCCCTCCCCTGGGCCCGTTTGATCCAAATGCAGCTCTGGACTTCCGAGGTCGCCAACGCGGGTCCCAAAATCGCCGATCTCGTCGCGTTTCCTTTCGCCATGGGTGAGGTGAGCCTTGTGACCTGCGCTTCGCTAGAGGACGCTCCTGGAGTCTCGGTCCCACGAGAGACGCCGTACCCTCTTTCAAGTTGCGTGTTCAGCATGATTTGTGGCGTCGCCAAGGACCGCGCAAGGCACAGCCGCGTGCCCGGAAGGATCTGCAGTGGCATCTGGCCCTGGCATGCTTGACGTGCGCGCGCGCATCAATGACAACCGGCTATACGCACCCTACCTCTTCTCTGCGTGGGAGCGGCAGCATTAACTCTTTAGGTTGGAAGCGGGGTGTGGAAACAAGGCTTGTGTTCCGGGGGCTGAACCGCGTGAAAGACTTGGACAAGCCCGTGCTCAGCCTTGCCACCACCAAAATTTCCTGTTACCCATAAGATAACTTTGCTAAGCGGACGTGCAGTGCCGCGCCTGGGAGATTGGTCCATTCAGGGGGTGGGAAGGCTGACACTGACATTCAGCAGTTCCACACAACCTGGCGAGATACATCGGCAGGGCTATTCAGTTAGGACGACCCCTGCAATATATTTCCGAATCTGTGATACTTCGTACCTTGACGCTATCGAGGAATATGGTTGTTTGCAACGACTCGGCCGTCAGTACGGAGTATATCAATTTATCTGAGCACTTTCTCGCCGGAGACCGAAGAGGTTTATCATGTCTAGATAACATACGTATCTGGACTGGTGAGCCCGGCGATCAATGGGCACTCTGAGTTGCAGCGGTCTGCCAGTAATTACGCGTCGCATCTAGCAGATCTCCAATCCGATGGCAAGCTGAGCCGGGATCTTGATGAGAGTGTGGTAGTGTGGTAGTGTGGTAGTGTGGGAGTGTGGGAGTGTGGGAGTGTGGGAGTGTGAGAGTGTGAGAGTGTGAGAGTATGGGAGTGTGAGAGTATGAGAGTATGGGAGTGTGAGAGTATGAGAGTATGGGAGTGTTGATCTCCCCGCTGGCGGTGGCTGACCACTGAGCTTGCTTCCTCCGGACTTCCACCGAGTCCCAGCCGCCAGACGCTCGTTGTCCTAGGTAGGCCGCAGGGGATCATGGCCCTGGAACTAAGATATCTGATTGCTGCCACCGTCAGGGGTGTCAACAACCGGACAGCGTGCTGCTTGATGGCGGTCCGCGCCGGTCTGCATCTCAAATTGATCGCCGACAGACCTGCGAAGCTGAGAGTCAACGCAAGGATGATGCCTGCACCATTCGGTACCCCATACCGTGGCTTCGAGTTTGCCAGCCGCCCCTAGGCTTCGAGCGCGCGTGTGGCGCCGGGCACCTGGACCGACCTTCAAACCTGGCGCTTGCCTCGTGCATGAGCAATTACGCTCCGCGTTGGGTTCTGCATCTGCGCAAAGACGCGGTCCTCGCTGCATGAAGGCGCGGTCCTCGCTGGGCAAGGACGTGCTTGTTGAGCTGCCATTTCCTGGTCGCTGCTCGGTTGTTGGTCACGCACGTACCGGAAACCAGCATGCGATAAGCGCGGCGAGGTGGCGGTGTGAGCGTGCTTCAGATCACCGAACCTTCTTCAACAGCGCAGCATGACGCAGCTCATCGCACGGTGAGACAAAGGCAAGATTGGCCACAAGGAATTCCAACGTGTCTCAGATCCTTCGTAAACGGTAACCCGCGCTCGCACCTTGCAAGGCACTTGCTACGCCTGGAGCAGAAGCTTGTGGATATCCCCTAGCCTCAGCTCATCGTTCCTGGCCCTCAAGCGCAGCACTGCTCAAACAAATCGTGACAAACCAGCACATGCACAATCCGGGTCGGATAGTACATGTCCTCAAATTGAATGCGAAACAAATTGCTCTTCTCTTCCAGGCGGGTGTGAGATTGGACCCCATACCTGGTAAAGAGTCGTCTTACCATCGACTCATCTGAAGGCAATCTTGCTACGCCAGATAACCTCCCACTACGCCGCGGCGACGCGACGTCACCTCGATCGGCAGCTAAACTGGACGGAGACTGGAAGGGCTGTGGGAAGGGAGCTTGGGTTTAGATGAGTATGGAATACTGTTATGAGGTGTCAAAGTTTATCTCATCTATTCTTTGGCCTCGTCGACTTCGCTAATTGCACATGGGGCTCAACCAAGTATCGTCGCTGAAGCTTTCTGATCACTGCCTCATTCCCTTTCCTCATCCCAAACCCCTCGCTGAAAGCACCAGAGCTCCTGAACCCCCGCCCTCTGCAACGTACAGTATGTTCCTCCAGCGTGCGATTTCCCCAAATGCTTGCTCCAGTTCCATGTCTAGCTGCGCCAACATATGGTATGTGGACGAGTGATCCATGTCAGGATAGTCGTGCCAGAACCTGTCTAGCTGGTTCTTATGACGTTGAGCCTTGTTTCTTTGGGAAACCGCAGATTTGAGAGCTCTCTCAGCGTCTTGACGAGATGTTGTGTACGGCACGGATCCCTGGGCCATCATGCAATCAAGAGCCCCCACTGTTGGGGAGCCCTGGAAATGCGCCGCTTCTGTAAGTACCTGTAGGTCTGACCAGGGCTTTTCGTTATTCCAACGTGCGGTGGCTGTATGGCTCAAGACACCGGCCGCCAGACTTCGTTCCCGCTTGGAGCGACATTTTTCTACATGCCGCGACAAGGAGTCCGAGCGCTTCGTTTTATACTCGCACCCTGGAACAGGACAAGACGACATTGGAACATCCGGAGTGTGGCTATTTCTGATGTGTCTTGTCAAGGCGGTCTTGGAGGATAGTCTTTTGCCACAATGCTCGCATAAGTGAGAGGGTTGATTGGCGGTACGTTGAGATCCCTGGGCACCATATGCACGAAGGTCGGGGACAAGGCCGCTAGAGCCGCGTTCAGCGGTAAATGCACTGCTTATACTGTCATCGTGGCTTGTGAATGACTGGTTCTCGCAGCTCTGGGACGTTGAAAGGGTTGAAGAGTCGACCGGAGCCCACGGCACCGCGGTAGCGTAGGGGTTTCTCCCGGTTTGGTAATGGGGCGATCGGACGAGGGGATACTGAGGCTGATGAACAGGCGAGGAATCTCCAGGAGTCAGTGACAAGATTTGATAACACAGCGCAAAAGGGGACAGACAGTAATGGCGAGATGAAGTGGTGTTGTTGTAGTTACCGCTGTATGCCTTTCCCCCACGCGAAGTGCCGCTGTCTGAGTGCGACATGTGTACTTAAATGCAATGAAGAACCGCTCTTCTAAGCTGGAATGGACCGTGCCGTGATGTAAGGTAAACGACAACCGATCAGGCGCAACAGAAGGTTGGGTAACCTTGCGGACGTCGCCGACTGCCAGCACAAAAGAGAGATTAGGTTTCAAGTGTTGGTGATGGGATAAAGCATTTTGAGGAATCTCGAAAACGCCGCAGCGGTCGTCTGGCGCAGCTCAGTGGTGGGTTTATGGTCGTTGTGCGCTTTTGGGGAGGAAAAGCACAAGGTGGCGGACGATGACGAAGTAGCGCGCTACGGTGGCTCGTAGTATGACCTGGACGATGAGAAGGCGCCCAGAAGTACGGCGAGAATGCCATTGCGGTCTGATGCTCATCTAGAGATGGAGTTCACCGCGGCTTTGAGGTAGCCATTCAGTTCTGTGAGAAGGCAGTGCTTCGCCTGCGCTGTGGTTCAGGCACAGCCAGAGCCGCTTGGCAAGAGAAGCTGTGGAGTGTTGACAATGCTCTGAAGGAGTGTTACTATAGTTGTGAGATGTTCGGGGAGCCACAGGTAATGTTAGCTCGTGGTTTAGCAGCTCCAGAATGCGCAACGCCCTCCAATGACGGCCCAATCTTGGGCTGGAACTGTTGGAAACCACAGCGCGCCAGGACGAGCAATAGCAAGCTAAGATATGAGATCGGTTACACAAGGCAGTGAGCCACATGATGTCTTGCGCGCAACTTTTGCGCGCAGGGCATCACGCGCGGTGCAACCCCTGCTCCGAAATCTTGTCAAGCCTGCTTGAAGCCCAAGGCAGCATAGCTGGTTACAAGGCGCATTGCGGGGTGAGGATCGCCTCTCCTTGATGCGTTTAATGGTTTTGGACCTCATACTCGGCCACGCAAGAGCTTATTCGATGGAGCAAGCTTCTCGCCCCTCCTCTCCAGAAGAGACGGCAGACAAGGGTCCCGGCCGCTACTCGTCGATCTCGATCAAGCAACTAAGCTGTGAACTACCGCATTCGGGGTCAAAATACCAGAAAATGGACTCGAAGGACTCTTTAAGCTGGAAGTATGTCAAGATCGTTATCCGGTCTTATATACTGTCGAATGTCCTGTGTATTGATCCTCGGCTATCCGTCTTCCAAGATTGGGATGGAATTGTGCAAATTGGGGCTTTTCTTTTTACCGAAAGTGCTCATTGATCACATTGATCTGCTACATTGCCAGTCGGTTGCCTTGAGCTTCATGCATCGGTACGCTCAATGAGCGACACTGAACGTTGTACACGTCGCCATTGTCTAGAATCGGGGGGGTTTGATATTCAACTTGTCGCAGCTGTGACCGCTCAGCATCTACGAATTAACAGCGATTTCAAGCACAGCCATTGACCGTCTCTGATGTCGTGAGGCATCTTATCTCCAAGTACTCAGCAGAATCATCATTCATGGACCCGCGCCACCTTGGGATTCTCTTCGACGCTGATCCAGCAGCACGAGTGGTGTGGCTCTGCGGTTCGCGATCTGCAGTGTGGTTTTGCAGCTCAACGCAGCGTTGCCCAGAACCTCGAATCCTCCATTTTCCGCGGTTCAGGAGCCCCAGAACGTGTGGTTCCTACCGCGATGCAATGTGGTGCAGCGAGTGCCCGGGGCCCGGGGCCGAGGGCCAGCGCAGCAAGGTCCGGATGACCGCACGCACACCGAAAGCTTGCAGAAAGATGCATGACCAAGGGCGGCCGACAGACAGGCTCTTCTTCAACTGAGACATTCCTGCGTGCCACGTCTACTCAATTTGCACTTGGTCTCGTGTTCGGAGTTCTGGGTGAAGGAGCACAAATCTGGTTATACATCACCATCGATTTGATTAGGTGCGCCTGAATTTTGTTCGGTGAAAGGGTTTCAGCCATTGTGGGAATATACTTGTCTCAGCTCCTATCATTCACTCTGGTCGGGTGTCGGTTGGTGGGTGGCCTCCTCAGCCTCGTCCTTAGCCCCCAAGGGGAGGCCGCCTCCTCAGCATGACGCAAAACGGATAAAAAGGATCAAGAGGACACACTTGACCAAGTTTCATAGATTGTAATTTAATGAGAAAGTTATCAGGGGACATCAGGAAACCTGGTATCCCAATGGCAAAGCCGTCGCCGGTATGATATTCTAACCCACCTAGCCCACCCATCCTGATTATGGTTGTCGTTCGATACGCTAACAGAAATAACAGATGGCGTCAGAAAATGGTCCGGTGTCTGATCATGGATGGTGAATATCCATCCGCAAAACTCCGTTTGATTCGAAGAACAGCTCCGTTACGGCGAGTGTCGCTACCTTCTCATCACTTGCGACGAACGACCAACGAAGGTCCGATCTCGAGTCTGCTCGCAGCTTTTCTTCGATGAAGCGACAGCAATGTCGTTGACATAAGGGTGGAACTCGGCAACAGAACGACCTCGGCGATCTCTACCAATTCCTTCGAACCTCCGCACCGATACACTGGCTCACGTCGTCGCCTTATCTTGCGATCCTAGACCCACGGCGTCAGCAGCGAGCTTGGGAACATGTCGCATGCTTCCCATTCACCTTCTCAATGGCGATGATGACCGAAGAGTGAAGTAAAGCCCAGATTTATCAGAGATCTGCGACAGCTGCGGTTGCGTCAAGTACATCTTCTTTCGCCGTGGGTGTCGTCTATCGCAGTCTCCGATGTAGTTGGATTCCTATTGGAGTTCCCGCAATGGAATGCGACTGTTTCAGACAGTCTGTGTGCAAAAAGGTCAAAACGCATATTCGGGGTGGGAAAACAGGGGGTGCGAACTCGCAGGTCAGGCCAAGGACGCCTGGACTGGTCATTGACGTGCTTGGACGACGATGGAAAGCGGAAGGCTGCTGCCACTGAGCTTCCACGTTTGAGGTGAGCCCTTTGGTAAGACTTTTGGGATCAATCCTCCTATTGAGGATGCGAGGTCTAATCCTACTCGCAAGAATTGTCATCAGCCCCGCCGAGCGCCCTATGGTGATACTCCAGTGCTGCATTCGACATGACAACCTCAACACAGCCCCTTGGCGTGACAGACATCTGTTACAGGTTTATCAAGATTTAAGCTAATTCTCAGAGAATCTATACTGAGTTTCCAGTGCGATGTTGCACTATGGCAAGGTGAAGGTGGTATTGGCGGTGCCACGCGTTGTGAGGTCGAAGTAAGGGGTTGCTCGTACACTACCAAGTGTGCGAGGATTATCAATCTTTGAACGAGAAGCCTCACTTGGAAAGGGAGTGGCAGCAACATACCTATCGCATGGCCATTGAGGAGATCCCCGATGTTGTAAATAGTCCACCTGGAACGCCAATGATGTCCACTCCATGCTGAAGAACACTTCTCCAGCTTCTAGTATACTTTTTGAGCACATAAAGTATTGAAATGCCGTGCCAGTGACCCAGTTAAGCCTTTATTTGTTGCTGGGGATCCTCTATCACTTTCAGCCAGCGGAAAGAAACTGCAGACAGGTTGCTTAGACACTGGGACTTTTCCGATAGAAAAACCAAGTGGCATTTGAAAGCAAAGTAGAAGGAGAACTCGGAATCCATGGCAGCACAGCAAAATTCCCTGGAGACAGGTGTCAAGCGCTTTCATTTCCTGCAGACAGTCTGCCACAGAACCACCCGTCCATGGAACCGCATGTGCATAAAACCGCCAATCCACAACCAACGGATTCATGAAACCACAGAACCACCATCCACAAAGCCCCCTATAACCTAGCCTCCAATGCACCTTTTTGTAAAGGATGCATCAATTTCAACATTTCCAGGACTAGTTTCTAGGGTGTCACCACGGGTATGGCGCCCATGTGTACCGCTAGTGGCATCAGTCGTTACCAAGCTTTCCGTGCTTTTCTTGAGGAAAAGCCTCAGCCAGGGCAATGAGATAGTTGTGCCCTCGCCAGCTCCCTCAATTGTCCGCCAGATTTCACGGGCTACTGCTATTAGTGAGCTATTGTCCTTGGGAAGAGCGTGACATGCTGTTTTCGATGACCTTGTCATCGAGGTATCGCATCTTCCTCGATAGCCGGCGCGGCAGGGGAAGTAGCCGTACACTGTGAGCGCAGGCTTATGTATCTGATGACATCCGATCACCGCTGTCCAACCTCACGCCGCAGTCTACCCCGTAAGGTGAAGACCACAAAGAGCAGCTGGGTTCCCTGCATCGGGATGGTGGGGTGGTGTGGCGTGGCGGGCGCTAATCCTGGGGAGGACCTCATCGCCCCTTGCTGATTTCAACTTATGAAAGACCGACGTGGCAGCTGTTCCACTTCTACGCTTTTGCGCTTTTTTAGCAATGTCATACATACGCCATTCTCACCTAGTCGTCTGATAGGCCCCTGCTCGGAGCTCTCTAATTTCCTGCCCTTCCTTAGTGGTCGATGAACCTCTGAAAGAGCTGCCCGTTTGATGGGATAGTCGGGTCCGCCTTGTTGTGACTTCCCAAACTTAGTTATGGCATACCAAAGTCAGACGGGACTCAGCCTGCAGGAAGTAACTCACGTCGCAGGGACTACCTGTCCCTCGCGACGGCACACGTCACCTGTCCCGTCAGACACTGGGACAAGGGGTGAGGAGCTTGCTCCAGGCCGAACGGTTGGTTGGAGTTGGGCGGTTGGACGGCTACGCACCGCAGGCTACGGCTAGCTGCACTACCGAGAAGTGTCGCTAGTATTGCCCTCCAAAAAGATCACCAGCTCTAGAACTGAGTACGCCACTAATACCCACCAGAGTGCCTAATGGTGCCGCGGGGATCCGGTGGGCGTATTCATGGCACGTTTCGCCGCACGATTTGCACAATTCATTGAGAGCGCCCAATCGACTTCGCGTTAGTGCCATTACCCACACCACACCTCCGTCTTCCCGTCACCCTGCTGTGAGAATCAAGGTCGATAATGGGAAGCGGTGTTACCATTGTCAGGGTGGG
This sequence comes from Sordariomycetes sp. S80-01Y, assembly GCA_037042185.1. NCBI lineage: Eukaryota > Fungi > Ascomycota > Sordariomycetes > Sordariomycetes sp. S80-01Y. The sequence goes on along the minus strand of JAXQJY010000027.1, from coordinate 1,803,893 downwards.
TTGACGGGCTCTGTTTCAACCACAGGACACCGCAAAACCACATCGGATGCTCGCATAGAGAACGAGGGCAGCCATTTGAAGTCAGCGGGCGAGTTCAAAAGGGCCGGGGCTCTCACACTTTCGCTCTCTCTTTTGTATCTTCGAGCTACACTTGTCTTCACTTCCCATTATTTACTTACCCCTTCACAGCACCAACTAGTCCACGTTGAGCAGTCACAATGGCTGACAAGCACACAACCAACGACAAATGCTCCGTTCAGGCTGAACCGGGATGTGGAAGCTAGTACGTGGGCGTTGCCCTCCCCCTTCTCCCCCTTCTTGGTCATCCACCAACAATGGCCAGCGGAACTGACTAACCGTCCACCCACAGCATGAACGGCGACAAACAGGGCACTCAGCCTGAACACTATGCCTTCTCGAGCCGGCGTGTTCAAAACTGGCCGGTTCAGAGCAATGTGACGGACGGCCTCGCGAGCACCCCCGGCGACGTCAACACCCGGAACGAATACTACGCACAGCGAGCTGCCGCAAACATTGCCCAGTTCAATCACACCTTCTATCGGAGTAACTCTTAGAAAGAGGTCTCTCTGTTTGGAAGGTCATTGATCGTTCTGGTCGTGACGCTCCGGCGGATGTTGCTATTTGATAAGGTCGCCGGCATTGGTGTCCGCTGCCCTGGGCCTCCAACCATGATGGTGTCGCTTCAACATTGCTTCGCCTTGGTTGACTTGGCCTAAAATCTTCATGACATTTTCTCCGAGCCAGTCTGACCTCGTTTCTCTGGTGTGGCACTTTGGGAAGCATTGGGTCGGCAACGAGTTCTGAAACGAATGATTGTATTGACGAAGGCGTTAATAACGGAGTACGTGTGATTACTATAACGAAATGAACCACTTATACTTGACGATCTAATAGTTTGGCTCGTCGTTCCAATACAATGTATCTGCAAAGACCCTGTGCAACACGTTAGCCTATCGACCAATCCACAGGTGCCATTGCCACTGGTCTGCACTTACTCAGGCCCTGTGGCCATCATCTCCCATCCGAACTTCAGACTGATATATTGCATGAGGTGACTCGCTACCTTGATGTGCCCAACATCTGTCGGGTGCCACAGCGGCGCGATGTCGTTGGCTTGCAGAATCCCTGTGGTGTTGAAGAAGTGGACAAAGGGCTCTGACGGCTCGTCCAGGGTGGTGGTCTTGTTCGTGACGGCATCCCAGATGATGGGCTTCGAGAGGTACGCTTCTGAGTTGAAGTACTCATACACGGAGTACACCTCGCGAGCCAAGTCGTGGTTTTGGAAGTAGGAGTTACCGTCCTGATAGAAGCCGATCCACATCTTCATAACGATGACCTGAGCGTCGGGCCACTTTCCGTGTACCCCCTGGATGAGGCGTTTGTAATTCTCGACGTAGTCCTTCGGGTCAACGTTATTTGCATCGTTGGCATCATTAGTACCAATGTTAATAACGACAATGTCGGCCGCGGGGTGAGCCTCAAAGTTCCAGGCAGGGGGTCGGTCACCCCAGACCTCCTCAGATCTCCAGTCACCGGCTGTAGAGTAGAACCATTGATGAGACAGCCCCCTCGGGTTGCCGAAGCACTCTTGATCGGTGACGCAAATCCCAGGGCGTGCAGTGATTGAGTATTCCGTGTTACCAAAGCCCTCGCCAACACCGAAGGCGAAACTGAATAAAGACTCGTAAGATGCATACATCCCAGAGGTCAGGCTGTCGCCGATGAACTCGATCGTGCGTGGGCGCGGCGCCAGCTTCTCTATGGACGATCCTTTTGCCACGTGCACTTTGTCGACCTGAACACCTCGTCCCCAGTTAGTCACTCGCATCTCGAACACATTCGGATTGAACGGGTAAGTCGCGTTAACGCCTGGAGTCGAGTCGCTGATGAACTGATGAGTTCCTCCCGCAGTCACGTTGGTGAACTCCCAGTCCATCCCACTCAGACGATATCCTACTAGGGTGCCCGGCTGGGTATGGTTGCCGAAAGTGACCGCGACTTTGTCACCAGTGAAGCCAAATCGAATCCCGGGAGCGCTTTAATGCTGTGAGACCATGTGCGAGCCAACCTTCAATATTGTCTTTACTCACGACCAGTGCGAGATGTGCTTTGCATCCCACCTGCCACTCCAGTGGATTTCAGAAGCATTGGCGCCGTAAGTTTTCCATGATTGCTCAGAAAGCTGGATCTTCGTGTCTGGGTAGTCAGTCTCGCGAACTTGGCCGTTTTGGAGGATCGTGGCCGCACTAAGCGACAGCCATCCAAGACAACTCAGGATTGAAGATCTCATCTTGGGAGAGTCAAGAAGCGTTGATAGAAGCCAGAGAGGAACGAAGTCATTAGGTCGGGCGGAGCCATCTATATAGAGGTCCCACATAGACCGGTATCCGGCAATTGCTTGGCCATAGGCGTGGTTTTGATTATGAGTTCTGTCGGCTTACAGGGTCCTTAGGCGTTCCACCAGTAATGACGCTCGTTGTTGGAGACAATGCAGCTAATACTCCATATATGCAGAACAGGCTGAAAGGGCATGTTCCGTACATCCGCTGTTGGGCGCGCACAATATGCGGAACATAGCAGCTAGGAGGCCGACGCCAACGTCCCGAATCCGTGCGATCTCGACCAAAGAGGGGCTCATTTGCCTCCGGTCGAGAGGATGTCGCCAAACACTTCTTCTCCATTGCATCCGCAGTCATGGTTGAGCGACTTCACGGGAGATCGGAAAGGGCGGAGGGTATGCCTCCGCGAGCCAGAGATCGACCGGAAATATAAAAGCTCGCCCCCTAGCGGCCTTCCCCACTGGAGTCTTCGATCCGAACTGGAGATCGCTTCCCCTGGTACAAGAATGCAATGCGCTACATGACAAGACTTTGCGCATAACCACAGGAGCCTCATAGCCAGTATGACAGTGCAAAGGCTATGAGGAGTGCTTGCGAGCTCCAAAGACGGGTTCAACCAGCTGTTTTGCAATTTGAACTCGCTGACGAAGACAGTGTATGGATTATGTTAGTGGCGCCCGTGTTACGCTCGCCGGAACTTCACAGTCGTCGGACTTGCTCTGGCTGGTGGAAGACCACGATTCCCTACATCAACTCCATCCGCCCAAACGACCAGGGAGCGTGTGCCTCCACATTCTAGCATCCCAGATCATCGGCTCCCATCCCTTCACATGCGAGTTGACATGAAAGCAGTGGAGCGGAAAGTTCTAAGTCTCTGCTCGCGATTAGAGGACCTTATGGCGAGGAAGAAATCGTGGTGCTCGTGGGAGTCGTGCGATGGAGAGTGATCAAAGCCCGCTGTTGTGATGTTCCGGGACGCAGCTCGGTGAAGGTTTTGAGCACTTCAACCTCATATGCTTGGGTCTGGTCACAAAGGCCAAATGAATGCACCTCTGTCCGAAACGCAGTCTTCTCCAAACAGAAGGATGTTGCTTGTTCATCATGCTCGCGGCCTCTCTTGCATCACGCTGCCTGCATAGGCTCGGCCTTGGGCGTACGCACTCGTTGCATCGGAAAGGCTGGTGGCTTCTGCTCCGGCATTTGACCCTTTCCGCATGAAAAAAAAACTTCTGGTGGGAGCGGCAGGGCTGAAGTGTTGCTTCTCAACACGGAGTTGACCTGCGGGCTTGGTGCACTTGGGGTTGCCTTCGAAGACGTGCGGTTGGGCTTAGCACCAAACCGCTTAGGCTCGTCCTGCATGTTACCTATCATATAGAGTCAGTTTGTAACCATGTAGAGCAAGGGTTTCAGTCACCTTGCCGTCACAGGAATCATGTCCTGGCACGCCAGCTTTGTAGCCATTGCCATGCGCAGGTCGGGACTGTACATATATACGCCGCCCCCAGTCCCTCGCGAAAGCTATGAGACGTAAGGTGACTTCGAAGTGCGTCGCTGTCGGGGAATTCTGTTACTTTTATCTCAAAGCATATGCCCGCGCTACAGAGGGTGGCTGCTCAACGCGTCCAATTGGTGGTGGGGAGACGCACAAGCAACAGCAGATTGGGCAGCGATGCGCCGTGACGTCTGAGGCTAGTGAATGCGTCCTCATCTTGGCGTATCTGGCCGCGCCTTGAGCCTTGAGCCATGGACTGATGGTCCGCTGTGTAGGACCGCTGGGTGTCGCGGGGCGTTGGAGGGAGACAAGTTGAAGATTGAAGTTGATGATGCTAGGCTGAGCCTGAGATGGGAGAACTGGATCCGCAATCCCGCTCCACAACGGCAGGAGCGCGCCGAGCCGCGACTTCCCTTTTCAGCAAACAAGGGCTTGCCGATGACGAGTACCTTACAAAGTCGATCATTGTTATTTACATTTTGGACGGGAAGGAAGAGCCGAAGCTAGCCTCCTTGGCTTCAAGTTGGGCGCGCAGCAGAGTGTAAGAAGGGAGCTTGTTACGGTCTCTAGTCGCCCTACCTCATGGCGTCGTGTTTCTGTATCGGCAGTCTCTGAACAGGACTGCATGCCTCGGAATCTCAGCCGATCAGATCATCAAATCGTCAGACGGGAAGCTGCTTCTCTCCAGCCACTTGCTGCATCTATCAGCAGCTAATCCAAGGATCTCTGCAATCAGCCCAATCATCCGTCTAGGAAAAGCCCACGGTGACGGCCAAGGTCATCATCAGCTGCAGCACGCCGACATAGGCTTGTTTGCCGGGACGACCAACCTGAGCCTGAACCCTACAGGGTCGCCACGGCTCGTTGAGCAGATGACCTCTTCAACAAGCCGAGTGCCTGAGGCGATGAGACAGTCTTCAGCAGGAACAGACAGGGACCGCAAACGCTGCCGCGGCGAAGCGCGAACTGTTTCTGACGGTGATGGTGTGCCGATGGTGCACTTTAACCCCCTGCAACGCTCTGAGCCCAGTGGGCTGGAACCAAGAAGGGCATTCGCCCGTATCCGCACACCACCCCGTCCCTGGCAGTGGCTCCCCAACACCTCCAGGCTTGAAGCGCTCGCCTTCGCTCCCGTGCACCCGAGTCTTCTTCCTGCAATTCCCTTCTCGCCGTCTGGACATGGTCGGGAAAAAGCAGGCACGCCTCGTTGCTTTTGGTCGGACAATTGCGAAACCATCTCAGCGGCAAACATCCTCGCAAACAACGCCTCTGTCGCCAGCCCTCGGCATTCTCCAATAAGATCGCCGCACCCTCTTCCCCGGACAAACGCTTCGTGCTATCGCGCTCATCGCACAAAATCCTCCCAGGCCTCGCACCTCCAACCTCGACACGCTACCCGCCCAACGGCCATGATCGAGCCCGCGACAGCATCGAGATCATGACGTTCTGCGCACCACGCCCGCCGAATCGAGGCTCCCTGTCGTCCGCTCCCTCATGTCAGCCTTCGTTGGGCATCAACTGCACTTGCGTCCATCCCCATCCGACAACCGCCATCAACTACCTTGGTCATCACTCGTCGCCATCAGGACTCCCTCGGAACCACTGATCTTCGACGCTGAAGACCTACATGCGCTGCGGCGCCTCGAGCGCGCATTGCAATGACCACAAACGCCGTTCCCGACACCCAGCTAGGGCTCTCGTCGGAAGAGCTCCAGCTGCTGCGACAGGGCCAGGCTGCGCTGGATGGGGGGTCGAGCAGCTCCCGCGCTGCTAGTAGGGCAAGCAGTCAAGGGCTTCTTCTCCTCGACAGCTCTTCGCTGGCTGCCCTCGGTCGCTACTTCGACCGATTGATGGACAATATCGAGCAAAACATACAGTACCTAAGCGAGCAAGCCGCGATGTTCACCGGAGTTCAGTACGACCACGCTGGAAACATCATTGATGGGGCGGATGAGGAAATCGCGCGTTATCATGCCATCATACGACAACTGGACGAACTCGAGGTCGACTTTGACCGCATTGCACACATCAAAGAAATCGTAAAGCAATACCGGTCGCGAGTAGAAGATTTGGAAAAGGAGCTAGACCAGAGTACCTCGTCTAGTCGACATCGGCACTCCTCCCATCGTCATGGTCATCGTCACCATCACAGCTCGTCCCACCGTCACCGACGCTGAGCGTCCAACCACCAACATTACCAACAAGATATCTTCGGCTCATGCCGACAAATAATTGTCGAATCAGGGAATCAAAAGTCACGCAAAAGAAGAAAAAAAAGTTACGTTTCGGGTTATCACAGAACCGAGGATCCTACTGATTTGCGGAGAGGATGGGAGCAGCAGCACTTGGCCATGGTTATTTGACATGCCCGAGGCTGGCAAACGATTTGGGAGCTCAAAGACGGCAGAGGCCTCGCGGCTCGGCAAGAATGGATGGCCTCACGGCTTCATTGATATGGTTACACGGCGTTGGTTTGGATTTCACTTTCATGATAAGCTTCTAAAGCTCTGTTGTTCTAGGTTGAAAGTGCCGTTGGAGCATGCTTTTTTCACCGTTTGGTTCTCAATTTCGCAGAATACCCCCCTTGAAGTTCCAAGCGAAGCAAATTCAATACCACTCATTGTTCTCTATGCGTCACACGCGGCTCAGAAACGTTGCGGTTGTATGGCATCATCACGGTCAATTTACCCAGATACCGACGCATGTGACTGTCAGTGAACCAACCCTTACACCAATAGCAACCATCAGGACCCTGACAAGACTTAACCTCGGGAACACCAGTCACCTCACCAAGCGCCACCATGAAACGCAAGGAATCACATCAGAAGCACCCTCCATGCCTCTGAAAATGCGCACATGAGCACCTTTCGGCCGTTTCCGCTGGCGGCTGTAGCATCCGCCCTCCCACATGGCGACGCGGACCTTCCACTCTCGGTCACACGAACAGCCGGCAGGGAGGGGCGGCAGCAAGAGAAGTTATATCAGGCTGCATCCAGTGCGCATACTTTGGAATGGGTTGTGAGTGGTGCGTTGACCGAGGATGGATTTATCCGCGGTGTAGGGTAACCCCAACTCGCTAACTGAGCCTCGGACTGATAGACCAACCTCGCACGACCCGCTCAGTGCAATGGCGAGTCGTCCATGTTGAAGCATGTTGGCAGCCGTCTGGAACATACTCGCACTTCCTCAAATGAGCTCGTCCCGGGAGCAACCGGCGCGATGGAAGTAAAACTTACACCCGACAAATGACATCCCCTCGAAAGATGCGAGGCGCGCGCGGCATAGGAACCAGATTGTGCCTAGCCTCTCTTCCCTCGTGCATATCTCCGAGTCATTCCATTCCTTCGCGCGCATACGTCCTCCTTCGCTTTGGCAATCGCATTCATGACGGCTGCCCATTCCTGAGATCGGTCACCAATCCTGTCAGGAATCGTTCGTCAGCAGGCGCGTGTTCGAATGGCTCCATTTTACAATTCCGCCTCGTCTCCTGCAATTGGAGATACACGCGTCGACCGTTGAGCATCTACTTGCGGTTAGAAAGCCTGTGAAGCGTGCCCGAGGACAAGTCCAGATCGCGAGTGGAGTTTCGAAAGACTGGTCAAACGACTTGCACAACGAGACGGACCGCAGCTCAAGTGAGTGTGGCTTAGGATGGCAGAGTAATTTGCATGAATTGATCAAATGCGTTGCTGTCTTCCCTTCATCCCCATGACTCTCTATCCATGACACATGTACTAAGCAGACCCAAACCCGTCCATGCTCCTAACGCCTATAAAAAAGAGAAGGGAAGAGAAGGTATAAGAAGACAAAGGAAAGATAACAATGTGGAAGACACCCATCTGTCCAACGTGAGCATCGCCTGCTCAGTACAAAACAACCGGAAATCCAAATCATGAGGTCATCTCAAATTATGCGGCCTCCTCAACCTTGCGAGGCTTGTTGCCCTTCAGCTTTCGATGCGCCCGCTCGTAGTGTTGGTTCGCATCAAGCCGATGCTTCCGCTCCTCCTCTCAAGTCGACAACGAATCGCCTCTTCGACCGCATCCTCGGATCGATATTGACGACACCGAGGCTTCTGCTTCACACCAGCGCGAGTTAGCATACGTCAAGTGACAGAGCCATCACGCTCTGGTAATCTTTCGATGACGCACCAAGAAGGGGCTTGGCATTTCGTCAGTCTCCGGATCCCAGATCGCAGGCTCGGTGCCACTCCCACCGCTAGCTCGTCGCTCGGTCTGCGCCCGCCGCTTGGGACTCGTGGCGAGATTGTCCCTATCGATGGTCGGGACATTCATGGCGCTCACGGGGCGTCCTCCGGCACGGGCTTGTTGCAGTTCCACCAGGGTTCGACCCTTGATGTTGTTGCCCAGCACTGAGCCTGTTGGCTCCTGGCTCTTGACCATCTTCGCCTTCCTAGCGGCGAAGCTGCTGATGCTTGTCTCCCCTTGGAGATTGGCGGCTGATGGAATCTTGCTCAGACGGCGGTTCGGTGAACGGGGGCTGAGCTCCGGCTGGGGCTGCTGCGCCAACCCGATCTTGGAGGCGAGCCTCTCAGAAGACGTTGGTTTGATGGTGTTGACCGGTGCCGTCTTTTGGGATGTCAAGACAGGGCGTGTCTTGGACGTGAAGGGGTTCTTTGACGATTTAATGTGCCGGGTAGGCGAGGGAATAATATCTTCGTCGTCAGACTCCTCCAATACCGGCTCGTCGCGCATCGCCCACTTGTTGTCACCATTCTTGGCTCCGAAGATGTTAGGCTCGGGGACGGAAGGTGCCTTGCCAGCCCCGGCTCTACGAGGTGACAAAGACAACGATGCAATGGCAATTGGACTTGGCGATGCCATCTCGATATCCATTGGCGTACCAGCAGCGCCAGCGAACATGGTCTGCGCACGGCCGAACGGCGTCCTGGCAGTCTTCTTGGGCTCTTTCTCCACCGGCGGCTCCGGGCTGTCGATGGAATAATCCGTGAGGTCGGTAGTCGAGGGGAACTCCTCACCACTTGTTCCTATCGAAGAGTGGGGGAAGTCAGACTTGTTTGCCGTGGACGACTCAAAGGGGTCGGATCTGGGCTCAGGCTCTGTAAAAGCCACTGCCTTCTTAGCCACAGCTGCTTCGACCCGAGCTTGTAGCTCTTCTTCAAACTGTTGTCGGAGTCTTTCTGTTTCCTTTTGAATGTGAAGGTCGATCTCCAGTCGGGCCTTAACCTCCCATTCACGGCGCAGGGAAGCATCAATCTCTTCGCGAACCATCTGCCTCTCTTGATCCATGCGAGCGAGTCTGGCATCAATCTCCTTCTCCTTCTTCTTCATAGCCTCCTCTCTGGCCTTCAGTTTCTTGTGAGTGACAGAGACCTCCAATTCCTTGCGCATAAGCTTTACGGCGGGAATGTTTAGCAGCTTAATGGTGTCGGGCCGCTCGTCGGCGTTGCGCTGCATGCAACTCTTGATAGCACTGTACAGCTCGGGAGAATAGCAGTCCGGCAGTGGCGCGAATTTGCCCAGGGCGATCTTTTTGTTGAGCTCGGGGTGGCTTCGGCCGTTGAAAGGAGGCTCGCGTGTGCAGAGTTCGTAGATAATACAACCCATCGCCCAAATATCCGACTTCAGCGTGTACTTCTCGCCAGCGATAATTTCGGGCGACATGTAGAAGGGTGTGCCGACGTAGGTGGAGGCGAAGTCCTGGGCCCTAATCATCTTCGAAAGGCCAAAGTCGCCGAGCTTGACTGAGTTGTCGTCGTCGAGGAAGACTAGAGAGAATTAGCAAGACTCAGAAGAGGGTGATGAAGTCGACTTACCGTTCTCAGGCTTGAGGTCACGATGCAGGATAGTCATAGTACCAGCGGGCACCTTTGGCGGTCCTTCCAGCGTACCTTTTGTAAAGCCCAGCGTGTTCGTGCCAACATCCGGCGGGTCAACGCCATAGTGACAACGATACAACGCCAGGGTCAGCTGACTGAAGATGCTCCAGACAAACGACTCGCTAGCACGCTGGCCCTTGTGCTTCAGATCTCTAATGACCCTTCCAAGATCTCCGTTCCCGCAGTATTCCATGTACAGGTGCAGGTCTTGGCTCGCCTTGAGGTGCTCGCGGTGGTAGTACTGCACGATGTTGTTGTGTCGAAGATGGGAAAGGATCTGGAACTCGGCGTGAAGCTGCTCGCGTTCCTTCTGCGACATGCGATGGTACGAGATTTCCTTGCGGCACATGACGAAGCCATCGGCCTTCCGGCGCACTTTGCGAATGACACCAAACGATCCATGTCCTGTGACGAGATACCGTTAGCATTCATGTCGCTGAGATGCTGAGTTGCACTAGGCAGCTCAGCTGAAGCTGGAGCCCACGTACCGATCTTCTCCAGCGACTCAAAATCCTTTTCCGACGTCATGTTGGGCGAGTGTAGGGATCCAAGACGCTTGACAACCAATAGCTAGAGGTTTGTTCATCGGACGTGACGTCGACCTATGTGATGAATAGGAGGACGATGCCCAAGGCGATGGGCGGCGACTTGTATCCTGCTGGGTTAGTAGGGAAAGTCTGTTGTGGTTGTGAAGATGTGGAGGAGGACGAGGTTGCGTGAAGAATAGAAGCCACCATCAATTCAGTCGACAAATGCAATGCGCTTCAGAGGTCGATGCGGCAACCGACAGCCAACCAACCGTCGAAAATGCAGGGGTTCGACTCGGACTAAACAACGGGGGTCCATCAGAGCCTGTTGCCACGGCGACGAGCCGGCCGCTTCTGTAGGAAGCCCACTAGGCGCCACACCTGCCATAATCGATAGCGATAAATCGGAGATCAGACACTCCAGCCACACAACGTGGGGGAGGCGCACTCAAGCCTCAATTGATGATGTCTATCGGTGGGGCAGACTTCGAGATTCAACCTCCGACTCGCCTCCTCAAACTGACGACATGGCTTCCAACTCAGCAACGCCCTTGCGCGACATCATTTATACCTCATCCCATTGTATTTCATCATGGCGAACGTCCTCAAAAAGCACGAGCTCGAGGGTACCCTCGCCGAGGAGAACCTCATGATCAAAGCCGGCAAGCTCCGAGATGAGAACCCTCTGGATACAAGCGAGCAGTTTCAAGATTTCCTTCTCGCGTGTCGACACGGCGATTTGCGGAAGTGTCAAGAGCTCATAAATCTTGGTGTGAACATCAACGGAAAGGACAAGTTTGATTACACGCCTCTCATTATTGCCAGTCTCTGCGGTCACTATGAGCTGGTTCGCCTCCTCCTCGAAGCCGGCGCGTTGGCAGAGCGGAATACCTTCCAGGGGGAGCGATGCATCTATAACGCCCTCAACGACAGGATCAGAAACCTTCTTCTCCAATATGACTTCTCAAAATCGTCAGATCCATACGTCTACTGGTCCACGCACATTTCGACTTTACTGAACAATGCTGCGTTAGCGGATATATCGCTTATCGCCGGTACGGAGTCCTTCAACATGCACAAGTTCATACTGGCTGCAAGGACACCATATTTCTCGAAAAAGTTGACGACACAGCCTGAGACGACAAAATGGAATCTATCATCAGCCATTCCGGTGGAGGCGTTTCAAATTGCCCTGCGCTACGTGTATCTGGGGAACTTGCCAAGAGAGCTGGTGCCGGCGGACAGCCCGGTCACGGAGGAAGAGGTCGTGAAAGGCCTGGATAAGATCAGCAAAGACCTTGAGATCGAACAACTGTGGGAGGCCATTCTGACAGGTAGCGATCGTCGACTCGCGAGACAACGGTACCAGGATGAAGTTGAAAGAGCGCTCAAGCAGGTTGAGGACTTCTTCCAGACCAACGTCCTGGGGCTGAGAATGGTCGTTGATTCAGATCGCGTGGACGAGATCAAGTGGAAACACGACAACGCCATGTTTGCGGACGTGCTCCTGCGCGCAGACGAGCCCTTGAACATCGAGTCAGAGGTTCCTTCTGGCACGGCAACCCCTAGAAATGCAGAGGGCGGCATTCCCATCGGCCCGGCTGGTCAAACGCACAACAACAGTAACGGCTCGAAGAGAACGCGGAAGTCCTACGTGTACCCTGCTCACAAAGCAATGCTCATACGAAGTGAGTACTTCGAGAAGATGTTCTCTGGGCAATTCGCCGAAGCCACTCACTCTGAGAATCTGCGCATCGTTACTGTCGATTGCAGCCCACAGATCCTGGAGCTGATTCTCACGTTCCTCTACACCGAGAACACGGATCGCATCACTCTTGAGCACGCACTGGATTTGCTTTACGCGGCGGACATGCTGTTTCTGGATTCGCTCAAGAGCAAGGCTGCTGTTGCAATCTCCACCCTGGGAAGCGGTCCGACTAAGGTGAACGTTGCCTCTGGTGACGCTGTAGAAGTTGAACCAGTTAACATCTACGACGTCATCCACGCGGCGTGGGACCTCCGCGTCCAACGACTGGAAGAGTTTGCAGCAAGGTATCTGGCGTATAGACTGGAGGATTACATCGACGAAGACGACTTCCAGGAACTGATTCGCGAAAGTGCGAGTAGGTTGAAGGCGCGACAGGAGACGGATTCTATTGAGTTGCTGGACGACATCCGATATTATCTGTCTGAGAGATTCAGGCTTAGATTTGAGGATACGGGTCTAGATGAGGTCATGGAAGAAGAGGAGGACAAGCAACCAACTGCGGAGGAGCAGTTCAGGGCGAGGGTAGAAGAAGCCTACGGTGCTGAGGGCGCCGAGTCTGAAGGCGCTGGGGCGTATATCGCCTCCACGGCGGGTGTGGCAGACTTGGCAAACGGAGTAGAAGCCCTGCGCGTGAATGACTCGAAACCAGCGGATGGTATCAAAGATGGAGAAAAGGAGAACGAAGATGAGGATGATGAGTTTGCGGCAGATGCCTTGAACTACCAGGTCTTGCTTGGGAAGATTGATGCCATGCTGGATCGTCTTAAACTGGATGCATAAAGCATAGATACATAGCATAACTAGATGAGAATGATACAATGAAAAAAAGGTACTCTGATACCTAACCCCCACGGCATAACTACACATGCACTTTGGTCCCCTTACTCAGCCGCGATCTTGATCCTCTTTTGCAGGTCCTCGGGCAACTCCTCCATCTTCGCCAAGCCGAGACGCACCATATCGCCCCAGAACCAGAACGCTCTGTCCTGGGCGTACAGGAGGCAATCGAAATCCGGCTCAGCCTCGTCTCCCTCCTCAAGCTCAGGCTTGCCGTCAAGTCCTGGAATGACTGCCTGAACGCAGCCCCATGCGATCCATCGGGTGTCGTTTGCCGGTCGCCAAAGTTGCGTCTCTTCGAGAAGCTCGCGAACCTTCTGTTCAGACTGCTCTTCCCGAGCCTTTTCAGCTGCGTTCCAACCGCCCGGCGGGGCGCGTGAGTCGAGCATGAAGTCGACAATGGAGCTGCTAGAATTGGTAGATTGAAGACCTGGTGGTTGAGGAGTAGATCCGCCGTCTTGAGGCGTCATGCGAGGCGTGGAGCTGACGTGGGGGAACTGCGGACGATGGTCTACGTATGCCTTGATGAAGTGGCGCTGTTGCTCAAGGCTCGGGTAACGGGGTACGTTGCAGGCCCATGCGGCCTTGGGGTCGTGATAGTCGTAGGTCCATTCGGTGAAGTGGTTGGCGAATTCCACACCAATGGTATTGGCAGCAGCGTACTCAAAGTCGATGACAACAAGCTGTTTGTGCTTGTTGGCGGGCTGGAGGAGCGGAGATTTCTCATCATCGGGCTGGAAGCGGAGAATGTTGCCGTGCTGTGTCTGCGAGAAAGTTAGTACTATGCCCTTTCAGAACACTGCGGTGGGAAGATATACGTCGTTATGCGCAAAGACTAGGGCGTCTCTGATTTCTCCAGGCTCTTTGTAGCACCTTCGGACGAATTCTTGATGCTTCAAGACCATGGCCTTGAATTGAGGCCATGGGGTTCCGCAAACGTAACCATTCGCTTTCCATGCGTCGAACCCAGTTCGCCGTTGCCGAGACTCGGGCGTCGACTTCTCCAGCTTCTCATCCAGGAAGGTGACGATGCGGCCGACATTATCGTGCCACGACTCCCAATTCCTGAAGAGAGTTGGCCCACCCTCTCTCTCGTGCGGCAACAAATCGATACCGTCATGAAGTTCTCGCATTCGCTTCGCGATCTGCTTGGAAACTTCGGGATTGCGTAAGTCCTCTGGTGTAAGGGGCGCGGCATTGAAGAATTGTTCGAAGCGACCATTCTTGAATGTTCCTAGCAGTCGAGGGCCGATCTTCTTCCGCGCAAGTCGTTGCAAGACGCTCAGCTCGGTCTCTCTATCAATCAAATTCTCCACCTGAGGACCGTAGATGCGAAGTAGTAGCTTTGCTGGAGTCTTCATGTCCTTGAAGATCGGGGAGTCGGCGACAGGCGAAACAACATACACCGCGTTGGTTAGGGCGCCGCTCAAGCGTACGACCTCAATACTCTCTGCGTCGTCAAGTGGGACCTTGCGCCAGCCTTTGATCTTCAAGGTGTGAGTCGTCCTGATGATTTCATTCTTGAAAGTTGTCCAAGCCTCATCCTCACGTTTCGCACGTTCTTGGAGATTCGAAACACTGCCACCTAAGTTCAGTGTCTTAGTGTTGTCCAGCCAAACATCGCAGTCAGGCACGATGGCATCCCCATCAACATAGTCCGTGTCGGAAGAGGCGGCACGCCCCAGCGATGATCTTCTCTTTCGATGTCTGACACGCGACATCTTCGGGGCATGTTGCGGAATGGATCCTAAACCCATCGAGTTCATAGACTCTTGCAAGATCTTTTGAAGTTTCTCTAAAGATACTTCGCTGGACTGCGAATCAATCGAGTCGCTCCTAGCGCGGTTGCTCCCTTCAGGATCCTGCCGCTCCTCGCTGGCAGAAGGTGAAATCGACTTGGGTCTATGGTGACGTCGCCTGCGGTTTCTGGCTCTCTTTCTCTCGTTCTCGAGCCAGTCGCCGACCTGGGAAAGGAGTTTCTGACCGTGGTAGTAGTGCTGGGACTGGTGCTGTCCCGACGAAGAGTCCATCGGGTCGTCAGCAGCTCGCAAAGACGGCGATCCTTCGTAGACAGAAGATTTGGAGGAATTTATCGATTGGGGCGGCTGTGGCCTGCCACTGAGTCTTCGGCCATGCCCTGTCTTGAACTGTTTGAGACCGGCGGCAGGGTCGTCAATAGACTCCTCAGGGACGGGTTCCTCTATCTGGACAGCTGGAATCAGTCAGCATAAATAAAAGTGAAAGCTCTTTAGAAGGCTGCCACTCGCCTCTCAGAGAGCCACTGGCCGGCGGCGTCCTGTCAGGATCATCCTCGGTCTTGAGGGCACTCTTCAGCGGCTGGCCATTGGGTGCCCCCCCACCACCAACCGGCGCATTCGTAGCCATGGCGGCTTTGCTGATGAGTGTAGAGTTGGAGTTATGAGGCAGTACGCTCGGATTCTGGCTTTACAAATCAAAGTCAACCGCTCCGAGAAGAAGCTGGTGAAGATAATGAGATGATGTAGGACTGAGAGTGAGTGCAGGTCAGGTGTCAACTGAACGAAATCGTGTGGAGGGGCTGGACCATGGCTCGAGGGTCGACAGGTCCACCGCCCCTTCCTCCCCAAACCGGTTGCGCTTTCCTCAACACGGCTGCCTTATCGATTACGATAAGAAGGATATTGCGCAGCCGTACTCCGTAGACACGGTCTTACAAACGTCCAACACGATTGTCAAGCATCACGGCATCGTTCGATACACCTATCACAGGCATGTAAGTCTATTTGCTGGGCTGGCGATGATGCAATAACCCGTGATCTGCCCCTCCTCCAGCACCCAGCCTCGTCAGAGCGACATCTCACTTGGCCTTCGCCTCCATCCACCATCAAGAAAACATGTGTTGTCTTGCAAGTAGAGGAAATCCTCGTGATGATATCATTGCGTCCAACTCCACAAGTGTCTGGCATACCCTTTGATCTTGGCTACATGCAGGAAGGAATCAGCATTGCATAAGGACCCTTGGACTCGCAGCCATTGAGCGTGCAACGCCACGCCACATGTACCTCTGGCATGTGACGGTGGTCGCAATTGATGTGGTGCGCCCGCCTCCCAGGCTTTCAGTCGAAAAATGCACCATCAGCGGGCTTCGAGGGCGACGACCCTTCCAGCTCTGCGTTATCCTTCAAGCTCAGTTCTGCCATTGCCGTCTGCCTGTCAATTTCGATGCCCTCCTGTCTCATCGCCCAAACCACTGCATCGAGCACGTCGTGCACAATGACGGCCGGCTCCCAATTAGGCTTCTTCTTTGCATTTGTTTGACGATAAACACCCGTCTTGACCAAGATGGGCACGTACTCGGTGCCGTCTGCCGGTTTGTATTCGAGCGCGCCACGTACATCACTCTCCGGGTTATCGCCTATCATGTACACCCTGCGCAGTGGCTGGTGGCCCTCTTTGGGGCCTGCCGACTGCAAGAGCTCCTTGTGCGCATACTCGTAGGTGATTTGAGAGGGTTTGCCCATTTCCTTGTACAGCAGCTGCACACGTGTAGCTTCCTCCCAAACGCCCCTTAATGCATGGAGGAAGGCTCCTGTGCCAAAGCGATTTTGAGGGTGCTCGGTCTTCCAGAACAAATCCACGTTTGATATCCAGACCATAGGCTGACCATCCCGCTGCCAACCCCGATTATGCAGCTTGGGATCGCCGTTCAACTTCGATTGAGATCCGTAGTAACCTTGGTGCGATATCAAGAGATCATAAATGATTTGGGTCTCCAAGGCCCAGTCACGAGGGTCGTTCAAGATGAAAATGTGGTCGATTTTTAGGTGTCCTGGCAAGTCGCGAGAAGGTATGCCGGGGCCCTTCCATAGCTTGGCCGAGTTGGGTAAATGTTCTTGTGCCGTTACTTTGCCGATAGACTTCGGGCTGAAAGGGAAGATGGATTCGTCATGTTTGAGGAGGTCCGCGGCAGTGACCACATTTCGGAAACCGTAGCTATTGAAGTATCGTGAGCATGCATGGGCAGGCCTTTCGCTTCGTGTTGGACTCACTGCTTCAGAATATCGCGAGCCTTGTCGGGATCTAAGCTCGTGGTGTAGATGACGTCGTTACGCTTTTTCTCTTCGTTGAAGATTTTGAAGGGCGTGTGTGACTGGATCACTCTTCCGTCGATCAGGTCCTCCGACTCTGGGATTCCCACCTTCTTGTGAAGACTAGCAGCCTTTTCCGCCTCGGTAGTGTTGCCACCTCCGTTTGTCAGGAACAGATAGCGAGCGTTGTGTGACCGACACAAACGAAGCGCTGGCCCTGCGCTCTGTATCTGCTTGCCTCCCTGGTAAAGCACACCATCGCAGCTACGTGCCGTCAGTGGGTACTTCGGTGTTGCTGCAACATGAGAACCTACTCAAACAAGAAGCCGAAGCTTTTTGAGATCTCAGAAGCTTGCCCAGAGAAAGGCTTCACAGCCGGCTCTGCCTTGAGCGAGTTCTGAGATGTGTCTTTGCGCTGGGTTTGCCGCACAGCATCCTCAGGTTGTTGCTGCTTGTCGCTGCTGGTCGGCAGGTCAAGGTCGAGAAACTGTTTCAGCGGTCTTTTGTATGACGCGGTGAAGTTGGTGCGCCTCAAGAGCAGCGTTGGCCTCATTGTGACTGTGCTTGTCCAAAGCGCGGTGCTTGGATAAGGTAGTCAAGACAGAGAGTGTGAGGCGGAAGACCGGAGGTTCCCGGTGAGTCGGAGTTGCTCCACATGTCGCGTCACCGCAGATCTTCAACCTTCAACGCGTAAAACAGCGATACTCTCTGATATAAATCACAAAAAAAATGACGTCGCAACCAAAAGACGGTCTAAAAATATCACGCAGCGCATGTTTCGAGTTTCGAAGTTTAGTTAGGACCGAATCCTGAAGAGAAGTCGAGTTGTCTTGCCTGTTAGACGTCTACATCCTTGCCCGCGGTGATACAGAACTATTTGTTACATCATTTTTACAACCTGACCATTCTACAACCTGTCAGGCATATCAAACATACTCGGGTTCCTTGGACATCTCGAGCCATTGCTCTACGCCTTCCAATCCTTCATGTGGTCCAGGATAATCTGCGCGCCCTGATCAGGCGAGTGCTGCCTTCCCAACGCCTCCACAAAGTCGCCCTGAGGATCCATCAGGTAAAAGTAGATGCTGTGGTCTACCAGGTAGTCCTGGCCCGGCTTGACGTTCTGCGGCGTGCTGAAGTAGACGCGATACTTCTTGCACAGGTCCTTGATCTGGTCGTACGTGCCAGTTAGACCGATAAATTGAGGGTGGAATTCGGCGAGGTAACTCTTCAATGCTTTCGGGTCGTCTCGCTCGGGATCGCAGGTGATGAAGATGGGCAGGAGAGAACCCTTGGGGATCTTCTCTTGGACAGTGTCGAGCATGCGAGCCATCTTGTCAAGTTCTTCAGGGCAGATGTCGGGGCAGCGCGTGAAGCCGAAGTATACCTGATTGGACGTAAGCCACTTGTGTGGTCAACCAGCAGCAACAAGACGTACCAGAGAGTATTTGCCCTTCATCATCTCGCTGGAGAAGGGCTTCCCGTTCTGATCCACCAACTCGAAGGGCCCACCGACCTTGGGCCTGCCTACGCCCTTCGAGGCGTCTGCTATCCTCTTCCTCTGCATGCGACCCTTCTCAAACTCGAAGTACCACACAAGGCCGGCGCAGGTGGCCACAAAGAGAAGTCCGGCCTTCCATGAGAACGGCTGCGACAAGTGGTCAGCCAATCTATCCACCTCGTTCAAGTAGTGATTATGCATACCCCAGTGCTATTCCGGCTCTTTAGCTGCTCAATCGTCCTGGATTTCCATCTTCGCTGAACCACCGGCTGTCTCGATTGGAACGGAATGCTCGGGGCTGCTGGCCGCAGCTGCTTCGGCTGGAGTGCGCTGCTGGCGTAACAGCGCTGACATTGTCGGATGGGCATGCGCCCCAGAAATGCAGGCGCTGCCTTTGTCGTAGCAAGAATGTGCGACATGGTGAAGTAGGCGAAGTGGATGGGCTCCTGTAGAACCGATGGACAAGGCGTTCGTGAGCTCGAGGCTTCTGCGATAAATCATCATCAGCCGCTAGCCGCGACGGACCCACAAGAAAGCTTAGTCACCACATTTCAACTCACTTTCATCGCGTCTTGAACTTCAGTTGATGAAAAGCCACAATCATCTTGAAGTTACGCACGTTACTTTCGTTTTCATTACGAGTCTTGTATAGTAAATATATCGACAAGCAGGCTTTCCTTGACGCGGTTTTGTAGTCCTGAATCACCATTGTTCGCGTCATCTGTTCGACTAATTGCCATCCCTTGCTTGATCATTAAGATCGCTGACGGCCTTTGTCAAACATCGGACGATAAGCAAGCAGGCGTTGACAGCCAGCAACAATGGAAACGGATCAGCCACCAATCCACGAGCAGGCTCGCTTTGAGCTGGTCGAGGAGTCCGTCAAGAGTGAGGCAGCTGCGGACTCCCCTCAGATTCACAACCTCGAACCCGCACCACAAACACAGCCCGAATCTATATCACCATCACAGCCAATACCATCAACAGAGGTTGACCCATCCGAATCGTTCGAAATGGCCGCTACAAAAAAGCCGACTGGACCTCCAAAGAAAAAGGGGACTGCACAGGCCGCCAAAGTCACCAAGAAGAAAGTGCCGAAGTCCAAGAGACTATCACCCAAGTCCACACCAAAATCGACGCCAAGATCTACTCCTGGGATCGCAAATAAGGAGGAAGACGAAGTCATGGACGATGCTCCCGGCTCAGGCGATGAATCCGACAACGGCCCCTATTGTCTCTGCCGCGGCCCCGACGACCATCGCTGGATGATATGCTGCGAGAAGTGCGAGGACTGGTTTCATGGAGAGTGCATCGACCTCAGCAAAGACATTGGGGAGAATCTCATCGAGAAGTTCATTTGTCCCAAGTGCACGACTGGTAGCTTGACATCGCTCTACAAGAAGACGTGCGGGTTGGGCGCATGTCGCAAGGCTGCGAGGATTACACTGGGCGAGGGAAGCATGTTCTGTTCAAATGATCATGCGCAGATGTGGTGGGAAAGAATGATCAATCGTTTACCGAAGAGCAAAGCTAAGGCAGCGGGGTTGAATGATCAACTGACGCAGGACGAGTTCATGGCATTGCTGGATAGTAAGCTTGCGGTGGTTGATGATGAGGGCATGTTTCGGTTGGCAAAGATGCCTTTTCAGGACGATGCGGTGCACCCTCATAACGGCGACACGGGTAAGATCTCAACTACTCCCTATGTTCTCTTTACTAATATGATCATAGTGCAGGAACAGGACCTCTCACATGTCCTCACATCTGAGGAGAAGACCTTCCTGGATCAAGCTGCCGAGTCCCGATACCGTCTTGGAGAAGAAACAGCACTTTGCAAGCATATGGTTACCATGCTCGAACTCGCCCAAAAACGACGTAAAGCCGCTATCGACGCCGGCAAGATGGGCGAAGATATTTGCGGCTACGATTTCCGTCTTCAGACTATTGGTGCCCGGGACGCTTTCGCCGCTTTCATCAAGAGCCCAGAAGGAGTTGCCATACTCGAGTCAAACGAGCTCGGAGCCCCGCCGGCCGAAGATGGCGACGACGAGGATGATCTGATCCGCGGGCTATGCGAGCGCAAAAGATGCAAGCGACATCAACACTGGCGGAAGACGCTGGCGTTGTCTATCAAGTACCAGAGCAACCTAATGACTCGACAGGCGGCGGAGATTGGGGAGGAGGAGAGGTTAGTGAGGGAAGCGGCGCTGGAGAGGTCGCGGAGAAAGCAGGCTGAGACAAACTACGTTGAGGTGCTTTGACGGATTTCTAATTGAAGGTGCCAACATCAAGCATACTTCACAAGGAACTTGCGGACACTAGTATAGCCAGCGTTGCTCCCATTCAAATGTATTCATTGTATTCCGTAGGTGGCGATTTCTTCGGCAAGGTACGTTGCACAGTGGCTGGTGCACGCCTTCCTACAAGTTAACCCCTTTGTTCCAGTCGACAGTGACCGCCTTTGTCCTCGAAACCCATGTGTGCGACACATAAACCGTCTAATCCTTCGGAACAAAGGACGTGTCAAAGACAAACTTGTTACAGTCTGGTGAGCCGGAACGCGTTTACGTTTACCAAAACGCTCCTGTCCCCAACATATGCATTCCCTGAATGATTCCTCGCAATACATACCATGGACGCAAACATGAAACCTGAAGATCCGAGAACTGTTCAGCAGCGCCATGTACACCCCATCCTTCTACCCGGGCGATTAAGCCTTCCTGAGCAAAGTTCATGTGTGAATACTACTACAGGACCTCAAACGTGAGGAGGATTTAGATTCACTGTTCGACGACCCTGTGAGTGTCGAGAAGGTTTGGAAGTACGTTTAATTCTGCGCTATCACAAACCCACGCTAAAACGTGCTACAGTCAATGGCTTTGCCACCAGCCTCTCGAGGTCAACCTTGTCGATGAGATGCTTACTCGTTGGTGTCTCAAAGATCTTGCGCTTCCCAGGGACTACACTACTAACGCCGACGACCTTAATGAACCTGACGAGACGCCAGATGAGGGCATAGCTCTTAGCAATTTCATTCATCGACATCCAGATTACATGCCTTACAGCGAGCTCATCGAAGACGGCGGCCGACCGGCCATGCCATTTGGTCTCTTTATAAGCATATGGGACACCACCGCTCTCCCGTAGCAAAGCAGCCTCACTGGATGTAAGCATCTCGTCAGCGAGCCCGAAGCCCTCCCCTTTCGAGACCACGGGGATGCGCTCTTTGGATGGCATTGGCGGCGATGGCAAATCTTCCGCGCCTGGCAGAACACCAAACGGAATCTTGACAATGACCATATCGCTTATGAGATGACTTGTGACGAGTGGTGTCGCATGACAACGGGCGACATCGAGATTGGGAAATCCATCGAGTCGATACGAGAGGCCCCCCCTTGCCCCTATGAGGTATACGGCGAGTTTCTGGATGTGCAGGCCGCTTTGGAGCATGAGTGGGAGGACCTGCGCCAAGATGGGTCTTTTGATGGATATGTTGACGCTGTTCGTGAGCGACTGTCTAGGTACGGGATAACGCAAAAGGCACATCTTCTCCCAAACTATAGGGACCAGGACAAGCTCACAACATGGCTAGAGTACGTCAACTTTGAATATTTTTGGTACAAAAAATCTGAATTTGAGCTGCTGGAGAATCCGGGACTGCGCCAAGATCATCAATTTCTTGCTTCGTGGGCGCACAGCCAGATTCCGGGGGTTGCTGAGGAGATGAGGGCGGCGAAGGAGAGTCAACCGGGGTATCTGAAGTCAGCACCAACAATGGTCCTTTGGGTCTTGATACTTGTTGTAAGACAGCACAAGCAGTTGTTACAACCTTATGAGGTGGGCTTCCATCCTGGATTACCGACTGGTGGCGTGAGAGTCGAGTGAGCTACATGAGGCGCTAGGCCCATTAATCGCGTCGAATCTGGCTAGACTGCGCTGAATGGCAAATGAGGCGCCGGGCTCAAGACCCAGCTTGGATCCATTCTGATCTGTCAATCAACTTTTGCCGAAAACGTTCAAGGAAATGAAAGTGACGCCGCAGCCCGTTGCCTAACAGTGGCTCGGCTGCCCAGCGTCTCAGCCGGAATCCTACGTACCAAGACGTCGTCGCAAAGGATTCGGCACGTCTGGAGTTTCGAATGACACTGCCGATGGGTTCGTCTGGCATCCTCCGCTGACCTCCAAGGTCCAGCAGAAAGGATCCTTGGGCTCATATAGAGGCTTTTGGAGCTGCTGCCCGTGGGAACTCTCTGGGTTAGCCTTGCCTGACCGTTGGCAACGTTTTGTCGTTATTTGTCACGCGTTCTGCCGGCGTCTGGCAATCTGGCAAGTTTGACAGATGGATCAGGGATTCAGGGGCTGTGGAAGAGGCAAAGATTCGCGTTTCAGCCTTGCACCGCTACGGAACCCTGTTTGAATTGCAAGGGCTGGATCCATTTGCGCCAATGACTCGTTGGAAGACACCCCGGCCCCAGCTTCCTACCGACGTCGATTTTGCGATGCCGCGCCGGTGGCCTTGGTGGCTGCACGCGGGTGGTGCTGACCAGGTCAGGATATCGATTTGGGATTCAGAGCCCTGACAAGACCCGGAGTCCAGATCGTCCCCGTTTTTGATTCAAGAGATAATCTTGTCCCGGCTTGCCTGAAATTCTGGGGCTCGCAGGTTTTGCCCTCCTGGTTCTATTCCTCACCTCGCCCATTGTCGTGATCGACTCTTCGCTGGCCGAACACACGAGAACGACGCTGTCTTTGCTGGAGAGAGGATCGAATACACACGCCTAAAATGTCAATAACTTCCTTTATCGGTCCCTTCCCGACCGACTACGCGATTCCCTCGGACTGCGACAACATCTCCAGCAATTCGATCGCCGGCTTCGACTTCAAGTCCTCATGCCTCCCCGAAGACTTCGACGGCGACCCAACCGCGTACTACTCTCCGGGAACGGTCTGCCCCGGTGGATATACGGCTAGGGAGGACTGCACTCGCACAGGCGGCGCCACGACGACGGTAACATGTTGCCCAGTTCGCAGCGACATAGAGCTATGGTGCGTCTCAGATCCTGGGAGTTTGGAAGGACCCTGGGAGTCGATGTATTGCACTTGGAGCGCGGGTGACGAAGCGACTGTTCTGTTGGTGACTTCGGACAGTAGCACCATGGGCGTGACGATGAGCGGCGGGCAGGGTATCAATGCGTACGGGTTGAAGATGGTGTACGAATCGAGCGACCTGGAGACATCGATATCAACGCCTTCGGAGACGTCTGAACCGACGACAGAAGCCGCGGCAACGACTGGACCTTCGGAAACCGCTGCTGAACAGAGTGCGTCGTCAACGGCGTCGGCCTCAACAGACGACGATGGCGGACTCTCGACTGCTGCTATCACTGCCATTGCTGTGGTTATCCCGGTTGTTTTGCTTGCGCTCGGCATCGGCTTGTTCCTCTTCATACGGCGACGCAAGCAGCAAGCCTCCGCCATCCACGAGATTGCCAACCATGAGCCCAAGCATTACCCAGATGGAAGCGCGACCGTCAGCACTTCAGGGGCCACTGGCTACAGCAGCCCTCACTCTGGCACCGGTGCTATCCACGGCCCCATCGGCGTCAACACAGGCACCGCCGTCAGGCACAACCCTCACTCGAATGAACTTTACGGCGACATGGCGCACTCGCCATACCAAGCTTCACCGCCCCAGGAGCTGTCAGGGGAGAGCTACGTCGTTGAGCTCCCGGCAGGATCACCACCCCCTCCGCCATCGAAATCACCCTCGTTCAACGTTGCCGTGGGTACCACGCCATCACCGCTGAGCGACACTGGAAAAGGTCAGGGCTACTACCATCGAGGGTAGTTGCGCGCCGCATCGATTGGTATGAAATGCTCCCCATGTTGAAGAGCGAGCACGAGCGCGGCGTTTGGGTGATGGGCAATTGCCAGGGTTAGCGATTAACATTGCTTTTGATACCAAGATTGATGATACACCATAGAAAGAGCGCCTTGCCTTGGCGACAACATAGTGATGGGCAATCGATCCGTGCTACTACTACTGTAGAGGACCCGGGGAAATCGGCCTCGTCATATCGTCGTGCCTCAGCCCCAAGTGAATGAAGCTTGTTAATGGCAGATGCGCAGCGGAGTTGCCAGTCCACTAATTACGGTACTAAGGTACCTTGAACGGCGGGTGGTTCACTGCGGTGCACTTGGAGGGGACTTGGAGGGACTTGGAGGGGCGACGTCAGACCCCGCAGTCGCATTAAAAAAAATCCTCTGATTTTCAATCAACTTGCGAGTCGCCTTCGAAACTGCTTATCAAGCACCACCTTTCCAACATATTCTTGCCAGCTACATAAGTGTCTGAGCAATCGCAGCTGTCTGTCGCAGGTCACAGTCAACTTTCAAGCCCGCACGAGCGCACTTCAAACCAACAATCGAGAGATACCATCGCAGCTGGTCCCCCACCATGGCTGACCCCCGCGACAAGAACGAGCAGATCGAAGACGACAACGACCTCCTCGACGCCGACGATGCCGCCGAAGAAGTAGTCGCCGATGGTGAAGACGTCCCCATGGACTCCGACGATGAGGGCGAGGGCGCAGAACAGCAAGAAATCTTGCTACAAAACGACGCGATTGCCTACTTCGACCTCCCCGGCGACTCCCTCTTCTCCATCGCCCAGCACCCCGTCCACCCCTCCCTCATCGCCGTCGGCGGCGCCGCAGCTCCCACAGACGATGCTCCCGGCGCGGGCTGGCTGTTCGATACCTCTGCTGCCAAGTCCAGACCCGTGTTGCCCCCAAGCTTCGCCAGTGACCCCGAGGGGGCGGCCAGGGACAAGCAGACAACCGAGCTGGGGAGTCTCTTCGAGATTGAGGGTCACAGCGACAGTATCAACGCGCTGGCGTGGACCTTGCCCGCTGGCGAGATCTTGGTGTCTGCTGGTTTGGATGGGAGGATAAAAGCGTGGAAGACGGATGTGCGGCCGGGCGAGGGGGTCAAGGTCAGCGCCATAGGTGAGGCGCAGGAAGTTCCTGAGGTGAACTGGCTGGCGCCGTGTCCTAACCCCGGGCAGCCAAACACTATTGCTCTGGGTGCTTCGGACGGTTCGGTCTGGGTGTACTATATCGATCCCAACGACTCCGGGAATCCCCTCCAGATCGTCCAATCTTACTTCCTGCACACCATGCCCTGCACAGCTGGCACATGGACACCCGACGGCAATCTCCTAATCACGGTGGCGGAGGATAGCAGTCTGTACGTTTGGGACGTCTTCGGCGAAGCGGCAGCCAAGAACATTACCGGCGAGAACGGCCAATCCGTCGTTGCCATGACGGGCGAGGACCAGCGTTTCGAAGTTGTGGGTGGTCTATACTCCCTCGCCGTGGATCCAAAGGGCGGTTTCGTCGCAGCCGGAGGTGCGGGGGGCGCAATCAAGATTGTCTCCCTGCCCCGATTAAGTTCTTCCACCCAGTCCGCGTCGCAAGCACGACACGGCTCGAACAAGGGCAACAAGACTTCTGCCGACCCCACGGCCGGCGGCCAGATCCTCGCCAGTCTACACACCCAGTCCGACAGCGTGGAAACCCTAGCTGTTTCCCTCGCCAGCACGACGCCTCCCACTGTCCTTCTGGCCGCGGGCTCAGTGGACGGATCCATCTGCGTGTACGACGCTACGCGCCGCTTCGCTGTGCGGAGGAACATTGTCGGTGCGCACGAGGAACACTCCGTCGTCAAGGTCGAGTTCATCAAGAACTCGTGGACGTTGACGAGTTGCGGCATGGACGGCGTGGTGAGGAGGTGGGATCTCCGAGGTGGTGGTGTCACGCCGCAGAACAACCCCGGAACGGCTGGTGCGGATGCTGGCCTGATCAAGGAGTGGAAGGGGCACCGGGGCGATGGCGAGGGTGGCGGCGTGCTCGGCTTCGTCCAGGGCGAGACCGGCGAGAGGGTGGTCACTGCTGGTGACGATAGCATCGCGCTGGTGTTCGAAGCTTAGGTGGAGATAAGGTGACGCATATGAAATGACATTACACGATTACATTGCACGTCTCGCAAAATGTGAGCATACGGCTCGCGATACAAGAGATTGCTCTTCCAGCCGATCCAGACACCGAAACATGAGTTTCTATTTAAGACTACTCGTCTATAACCAGCAATATGCATTCCCAAACTTCTATCAAGATATGTTAAACAGAGCCCCACTGATGGTATGCTCTCCCACGCCCGAAATGACGGGGTTTTATAACGCCCAACTCGCGTATGTTGAAATCGAGTCTTGTCCGCCGAAGATCAATGCAGTAAACGCAATGCGTATATACAGTTCACACGTCACACATGTGAAGGATGTTTAGTCCTGTTGAGTAGTGTCCTCTACAGGGGGGCAGGTACAGAAGAGGTTGGTGTCGCCGTAGGCTAAGAGGGGTTAGCATGTTTAATTCAGGGGTAGGGATTGCCAGAGCGGGTTTACTCACCATCGTCGGCACGCGCGACTGTAGGCCAGAACTTCTTCTCAATAAGGTATGGCAGGGGGTAGGCCGCCTTCTCGCGGGAGTAGGGGCGCTCCCACTTGCCGTCGCCATCGCCACGGATGAGATCAAGCTGCGGGTGCGGCGCGTTCTTGAGCACGTTGCCCTCACGGGGCTGCTTGCCCTCCTCGATCTCACGAATCTCCTCGCGAATGCTGATCAAGGCGTCTGCGAAGCGGTCGAGCTCCTCCTTGCTCTCACTCTCTGTTGGCTCGATCATGAGTGTTCCAGGAACGGGCCAGCTCATAGTTGGCGAGTGGAATCCGTAATCTTGGAGACGCTTAGCAACGTCGGCGACGTTGACACCTGCCGACTTTTCGAGAGGGCGCAGGTCCAGGATGAACTCGTGCGCGCAGCGTCCGGCGTCGTTGGTGTAGACGATGGAATAGTGCTCCTTGAGACGGGCGAGGAGGTAGTTGGCGTTCAGGAGGGCGACCTTGGTAGCCTTGACCAAACCTTCATCACGCATCAACATGATGTAAGCCCAGCTGATGGGCAGGATGCTGGCGCTGCCGAATAAGGACGACGCAACCATGTCCGAGTTGTTAGGCAAGAACGGCTTGAGCTTTTCGTTGACGCAAATCGGGCCCACGCCTGGACCACCACCGCCGTGAGGGATACAGAAGGTCTTGTGCAGGTTGAGATGGCAGACATCGGCACCGAGGGCGCCTGGCGAGGTCAATCCGATCTGGGCGTTCATGTTGGCGCCGTCCATGTAGACCATACCGCCGTGCTCGTGGACGAGGTCAATCGCCTTCTTCACGTCAGGCTCGAACACACCGTACGTGCTGGGGTACGTAATCATGACGGCGGCCAACTCGTGAGCGTGCTTCTCGCACTTCTGCTTGAGATCCGCAATGTCTAGGTTTCCGGTAGCGTTGTCGCACTTGATCGGGA
Organism: Sordariomycetes sp. S80-01Y; assembly: GCA_037042185.1. NCBI lineage: Eukaryota > Fungi > Ascomycota > Sordariomycetes > Sordariomycetes sp. S80-01Y. Next base: position 1,776,065 of record JAXQJY010000027.1, on the reverse strand, counting down.
CGGTACGCATGCCAGCCATGGCGGCGGAAGCCGGGTTCGTTCCGTGAGCAGAGATAGGAATCAGGCAGATGTCACGCTTGCTGCCCGCGTCCAGGCTTTGGTGGTACTTGCGGATGACACGGAGACCGGCAAACTCTCCCTGAGCGCCTGAGTTGGGCTGCAGCGATGTAGCGGCGAACCCAGTTATCTTGGCAAGCTGCTTCTGAAGAGAGCTAGTGAGGCTGTCGTAGCCCTCCCTGTAAGCGCGCACAGCAAGCGGGTGAACATTCGCGTGCTTCGGGTCGCTGATGAGCGCCAACTCCGTGGTGCCATTAAGCTTCATTGTGCATGAGCCCAGGGGGATCATGGAGTGAACCTGAGAAAGGTCGCGAGATTGCAGGTGGTGCATATAGCGGAGTATCTCGGTCTCGCTGTGGTGGGTGTTGAATACTGGGTGTGTCATGAAACTCGACTCTCGCTTGACGGCTCCGGGGATGCTCTCGAGTATGGCCTCATCTGACGCCTCGTGGGCTTGCTGCCAATGCTTCGCGGACAGACCACCGATGTGTTCGTCCCTGCCAGATTCTGACTCAAGGGCAGGATGGCTGTTTGGTGCAGCAGACGCCAAGCATTTGACTACTGCTGCAAAAGTCCTGCCGTCGAAATCCTCAGAGATGGACAAGGAGACCATCTGCTCGCTGTTGTTACCATGGATGCTAATGCCTTCGTTCTGCATAGCGCCGACGAGCTTGGTCACCTGCATTCTGTCCAGCCCACCGAGACTGACGGTATCCGACAGAGTAGGTGTGTCGGGGAATGATGAGGAGCCAGCGATCTCGTATCCAAGTTCCTTGGCAACAGCCTCAACGGCCCGCGCTTTGCGGACATTGGTGATGGCGTAGGACTTCAAGGCATCGGGCCCATGGTAGATAGCATACATAGCCGCCATGTTGGCGAGAAGAGCCTGGGCCGTGCAGACGTTGCTGGTGGCCTTTTCGCGGCGGATATGTTGCTCGCGAGTTTGCAGCGCCAGACGCATGGCAGGTCGACCAAGCCGGTCTTTGGTAACGCCAATGATCCTGCCAGGCAAGCGCCTCTTGTTGGATTCCTTCGTGGCGAAGAAAGCGGCGTGCGGGCCACCGAAGCCCAGGGGAATACCGAATCTCTGGGAGTTACCGAAGGCAATATCAGCTCCCCACTCACCCGGAGGCTTCAACATAGTCAACGCAGACAAGTCTGTCGCTGCGCTGACTTGCACTCCGAGCTCGTGAGCAACCTTGGTAACTTCGGAGTAGTCGTTGACGCCATATCGACCTGGGTACTGAAGCATAACACCAATCAAGTCGTTTCCAAGCTCCCTGAGCTTGTCCAGGCTCTCGGGGGAGTCGAGATCCATCTGCACGACATTGATCCCCCACCCTTCGGCACGACCGTGGAGAACCTTGAAGGTGCTTCTGAAGAGTCTGTGTGAAACGACAAAGGTCTTGTTCTGCCCCTTCTGGCGCGAAGAAGGCAAGCAGTTCAAAGACATGGTCATGGCTTCGGCGGCGGCAGTGCCTTCATCAAGAAGACTCGAGTTCGCCACTGGAAGACCAGTCAAATCGGATACCATGGTCTGGAAGTTGAGCAGCGACTCCAGCCGCCCTTGGCTGATTTCGGCTTGGTACGGCGTGTAGCTGGTGTACCAAGCAGGGTTCTCCAAGATGTTACGCTTGATCACGGCCGGAGTGGTAACAGGGTAAAAGCCCTCTCCATTCATCCAGTGCATGTTCTTGTTCATCTTGGTGAGACGCTCCCAAACGGAAGCAAGTGTGCTCTCCTTCATGTGGCTGCCGGGTTCGAAGATGTTCTCAGGAGGGTGCTGCAACTCCTTGGGAACCACCTGGTTGATGAAATCATCGAGGCCGGCGTTGCCTCCAACCTTTGAGAGCATGGCCTCAATGTCCTCATCACGAGGTCCAATGTGCCTGTAGCGGAATTGATCCGAGGTCTTGAAGTTGGACATGTCGACCTTTCTCATTGCTTGGACGTTTGGGTCCGACTTCAGCTTCTCGAACCTGCCTTCCCTGGACTGGTGAAGATGCTTGTGACGACGGTTCGCTTGAGCGTTCGGGCCTCTTGCCTCAGACTCTTTGTCGCCAGCCTGGCTTCCCTGCCACCGTGCTTGGTGGGGGGACCGAGTAACGGCGCAGCATGCGGGGCGGAGAGTTGACGTCGATCGCAGGCTTAAGCCAAGCGAGGCCTTGCCGCTCGAGCGGCCGAGGACCATACGAGAGGTCATGATGATGTTTGGGAGGAGATGGCTCGGCTCGAAGGGGATTGCTCGTCCAATGGCTTCGAGGGGTCGTTTATAAAGCGAGTTCGGCGGGGACGTAAGATCGGTCCTCAGACTGTCATGTCGATCCGTTACAGACAAGAATCGATTGTCTGACCGACTTCTCGATGATGAGGAGAGGAGGCGGTAAGGTAAGGAAGGAAAGGAACGCACAGGGAGCAGCGTGCAGATGTTGGCGGTGATCCAATGGCTCGGTTGTTATCCGGTGGATGGAGCTCGATGATAAAGTCTGGGCGGTTCGGGGGCGACATGGATTTTTCGTCGGCTTATCTTATCGCTCCGGCGCTTTAGCCGACGCTTGCCATCCGTTAGCGCCGCTTATCGGCCGGCTTATCAGCGTTATCGCTCTGTGCGCCAGGACCCACCGGTGATGATCCAGAGTCCAGAGTTTTACCCCGGGACTTCGCAGCTGCAGCTGAGAGCTCCCCTTACGTATTTCGTACGTACTGAATTGCTGAACGACAACCCTCCCACCATCACGAAGATATCTTCAAGTCTACTCACACTCTCCGCGCCTCGCGACCGATCCGACTCCAAACCCGAACGAATTCCACGAGCCGTTGCCCAACATGTTTGGAGGATGTACGTCGAGTTACGTGCCATGCGCGTTGTGAGCGAGCTAACGAGTCTTTGCTTCAGTCGCACCACCGCAGCAGTCTGAGGAGGAGATCCGTGCCCTCGAGGCAGAGGCTGCCTTCACCGTTCAGCAAGTCGCCGCTACCGCCGTCTTCCTCTACCTCTGTACGTTTGATCGGCCATCGACGAGACTCAAGGAGACGAATTCTAACGCACAACAGCACCCTTCGCCATCGACATGATCGGAAAGATCTTTTAGATATATCCAGGTGTCATCGGAGTCTTTTTGTTGTTATTGTATTGTACATTATAATGCATGGAGGAGCGAGAGTAGACCACTCTTTGTAGGATGATAGAGCGTGGCACGGCACATGGGGAACCATCCCGAAAGCAGCCATAGTTGGGAACAAGACTACCATTAACCGAATTTTGCTCGGACGTGATCTTGCACCGCCATGCTTCTATGAGTCGGAACGCCAAAAACTCCGACCCAGAGGTATAAACCGATGCGGTCGCGTGAAAAAACCACCCTTTGTTACACTACTACTCATCGCGGATGTTAGAGCCAAGCGCATGGCCCTAGTCAACGGGTACAGTGATCATTCGTAGATGTTTTTACCTAGCAGGAAGCCTGCTCTTCTCCCACTCGGTATAATCCTCTGCCAATGCCTCCATCTCTTTCTTCAGATGCTGCAATTGCTTCTCATAATCCTCAAGAACCTGTGATCACAGTTAGCACACACCCCTTTCAGGAGGAAAAACAGATTCTTACCCTCTTTGCCTTTGCCTCCGTCTCCTCGTCCAGTCCATCAGCGTCGCCCCCAGCTGGCTTCTCCTTTTCCTTTGTTAACTGATCCGCGTACCCTCTGAGCACAATCAGTCGGCTCCAAAGCTCCTCCTCCTTCGCACCCACGGCCGGGTCCTGCACCTCCCTCTCAAGGGTCTGTAGTCGTCCACTCAGATCGTCCTCATCACCACTCAGTGCATAGCCCCTGTTTCTGAGGACCTGCACCTTCGCGGCCAGCGCCAAGCTCCTCTCACCCAATGCCGTAGCCCTCCTCCTCGCCGCCAGCGCCCTTACCTCGGTCTCTAGCTCATGCCGCTGCAGAATCGCGTCCAAGCTACCGTTGACCTGGTGCAAACGCGTGTTGAACTCCGAGATCGCACGTTTCTGCGTTTTCAGACGATCGGCGAGTGACTCGTAACCCGAGCAGAGCACAGGCATGAATCCTGGCGCTGGCTTGTTTTGAAGCGCTTCCTCCCATTCGCGGGGATCTTCGTGGGCGGACGGCTTATAAAAGGGAATGTGCGACTGGTCGACTTTGTTGTAGAAGTAGTGCTTGAACACACAGTTGGGGTTTGCAGGGTCCCATTTCTCGGTGACCAGCTTCATTTGTTCAAGAATCGGTTTTTGATCTAGCAGAGTCTGTCAGCGACGGGTGTCTTTCGTTGGCAAAGGACAAAGCGTACGAGGTGCCTCTTGCCCTGGTGACCATAAAGAGCTAGAGAGCTGTGCTTGCGATTGTGAGAGGGTCGGCATCTGTTGAGGCTGCTGTGATTGCGCCATCATCGAGTTGCCGAACGTCGACTGTTGCTGAGGCTGCTGCTGTTGTGTCTGGTTGGCCGTGGACTGGCCAAAGAGTCCCCCGGTCTGCTGAGGTTGTTGCTGGTTCTGCGCCGGCTGCGACTGTCCAAACAGGCTGCCGCCCGCGGGCTTGGACTGTCCAAAGAGTGACATTGCGGCTGGAATGCGGTCTGTGAGCGCGGTGTTGTCCCTGGCGGTAGCTTTCTTGCTACTGGGGAGCTAGAGGTCGTCTGCCAGGCGCTTCGAGATTGCGTGTTGAGGAAAGGTGAAGACAGGGCCGTTCCCGTAGTTCATTCACTGGCGGTACGAAGAGAGAGGTACTGCAACAAGTAAGAGTGTGAAGGCCAGTAATTGTTTGGGTGCAGCGTTATGAATTTTCCCGCGATGCAGCTCCGACGCGACGAAAACACCTGAAAGCTGCCGCACCGTTCACCACCAACCGACAGCCTCGCCCCACTGTGACTGTCCAACCAATAAGCGCCCTCCAATTCCAACCTCACCTTCAAATCCCCAAAGCCGAACACCAACCTCGAAAAGACCTCCCACCTCGCCTTCCACCGCCTGGCCGCAACCTACCGCCAAGATGTCGCTCCGAAAGTCTCAGTATGCTATCCTCCTCGACGCGCTTGCAAATGGCCTTCAATGGGCCGGCGGCAGTGCCACAGTCAGCAGATGCTAACCACAACGCAGCTTCCACCAGTCCGTCCTCATCGACACCACCCCTCTCCCATCCGACATCCCCAAGGTCCAGGAGATCGGCGCCACGAGCGCCCCCCTAATGAGCGCCTCCTTCTTCATCGGCGACCGCTGCCGCGACTACAACGATGACTACATGCAGTGCAAGAACGAGAAGCCGGGCCGCGGCGAGTTTGAGTGCATGAAGGAGGGACGACGGGTAACTCGCTGTGCTGCGAGCGTGTACGTTTACACCATCCTCTATGATCCATGGATTGTGAGCGGCCATGGAGAAGGAGAATGCTGACCAGAGACACAGCCTCGACGACCTGAACAAGAACTGTCTGGAGGAATTCACGCGTCACTGGAAGTGTCTCGACAATCACAACCAGCAGATGTGGCAATGCCGTCCCTTCGAATGGAAGCTCAACCAGTGTGCCTTCGAGAAGATTGTGCGTCCTTTGCCCCGGCGCCGCGTGACGAAACAATGGCTGACCTAGTTTGCAACAGGGCCTCAAGAAGACCGTCCCCGACCAACCCACCAACGTCACCCCTGTCGAGCAGCGACCGCAACAAATCATGGCGGATCGTAAATTCCGCGCTTGCGAGGGCGAGCCCTTTGTCCCTAGCCAGAGCAAGACCGAGGGCGCAAAGGCGTGAGAGCTGCGAGGCGGGTTCTGCCATGGACAGCATAGAGAAGCGGGGAAAGCTGAGGTTGTGGAAGTTGTACATTGTGTAGTTGAGCCATGGAAGTGTTCCATCAATAAGATGTCTCTTTCTCTTTGTGAACCCTTGAGCGTGCATGGGCAGTATCGGACTGGTAAATCTACGCACGCAACCGGCGTGTGTTACCCAATAAGACCGGTGATCATGGGGAAAGAAAGGTTTAAGACAGTCGCATCTCAAAATCCGGAGTACTCTTCTGCTGGCCAATGCAGACGCTCCAGGTTGTAACGAAGCACAGGCGCGCCCTCCCCCCCCCCCTCCATCAACGTGTGGGATGGCCCTACCCTAGGCCTAAGGACATTGCAGCTCCCGACGCGGTTATCCGCTAGGGCTCACACTCTGTACCATTGAAGAGGAATCATAGCGAGTATTAACGTTTGGTGCCGGTATACGTAGTGGTCCTCGAGCATGAAGGTCAAAATGGTGATACCCCAAACGATATGTCCATCCGTAAGCCCAACAAGTTAGCAAACACGACACTGCGCCGCGCAACACCAACACTGTATCATGATTTTGAGACGGGCATCCACAGGTTTCACATGAATCAAGGAACGCGTCGGCGTCAGTCAGAAGCCACAGTCACCGTTGATCACAAAGCCAGATTTTGTGATAGGACCTTTCTTTGTGGGGTGCATGATGTCCTACAGACATCACATCGGGGGTTGAACTATGCCCTGGAGTACCATGTACGGAGAGCGACGGTACGATTCGGTATTGAATAAATCTGCGGGTAGGCCCAGCCGACGATGAGCACTTGGTGGCGGAACAGGAAGCAGGGCGGCCAAGGGTGAGCCGTCTTAACCACTCAGTTAAGTAAGCGAAGGCGGCATTTGACGAGAGCACAACCATCCTCTTCCCATAGTCATGACATCCCGATCGGGTCTCTCCGTGAACGAGAAGATACATAGGTTAGTAAGACCCTCTCGTCAAGTCGCACTACCCCTAGCACAGCTCCCATGGCGCGACATCCAGGAGTCACCTTAGGAGCAGCGCGGGAAACTTGTCGATACGTTTCAACTTCCTGGCTTATGATAAAAACTCAGTCAAAAGAACAGGAAACAACTGGCCCAAGACTACCGCTGCAGCACGTCCGCTGCAGCAGAGTGTCTGATCCAGAGCATGCACCCAATCCGAGGACAACCGCTCAGATCTCCGAGTGCTACCAGGCTTGGAACATTTGGATTCAGGCTGAGCAACACTCGGAATAAGCCGCACATTGAGAATCTTCAATGCCTTCCGGGCTGGAGACGGTGCATCTGCTGTGGCGGCGACCTCGATTATGAGGTGGGTGGGAACACGTATATGCTGGGTGGCGCGGATGCATCCGATCGAACGTTGTCTGTAGTAAGCATAATATTAGGCGATCACCTATCGGATGGCTGTTCACGGTCGATTAAAGCTGTGCTTGTCTTTGGGGTTGCCGAGTGCGATCAATGAGCTGAGCGGCTCACGGTGCACAACAAAGCCGTCGACTTCACTGATGGAACGAATCGAGGCCAAACCCTAAAGACAACAAGAACGAAAGATATCGCTCCTGTCTGAGGTCTCTAATCTGTTCGTCCATGCTCGAATGGTACGAATTGAACCACCGTGCATCTGACCTCATCAGATCGTCCTAGACTCGTGACGTGATGGCTAACCTCACCCACGAATGTTATGATGACTGAAGTTGAGAGACGTTGGTAGAGTGCAGTGCATATACTGACGTCAATGTGGATGAGCCGTTAAATGAGGGCTGTTGCGAGGGGCTGCTGCAGCCACCTTTTGGGGTGGGCGTATCATATGGCGCCGCTCCAGGGGTCCTCGGATGGGAGGGCGAGGATCCTCCACAGTCAGGACTCATTGGTGGGTCGAGGCGGCCGGCGAAGGCCGTCTCCATGTTCCTCGGTTGGCCCTCCAGCGTTTCGTGAAGAGCGACTGTTTCGATAGTGAGTAGAAGTGTCTCGACGCTGAGGCATGGTGTCCAACCATGAGTCTTGATGATGTGACCATGCGACGAAGCCACAGCGAGACCGCTCAGCATCAAAATGTGTCTCCAAAGCTAGAGGCACGATTCATGTTGATGACAGAGCGCCGCCCTTCAAACATCGGCTCAGACGTTGAGGCATAAAAACAGGTGGTAGTTTTGGCGGTGATGAGAAGGCCTGCCCCGTACATCACATCGCTAATGAGTAGCTGGTCTCGAACGTGTGTCGAGCCGGGGGTCGACACATGGCAGTACCCAGAAAACTGAACAATCAATGCAAACAAACTCAAATTTGTTGAGATGAAACATCTGGAGGAGACAATGTCATGCCGGCAGCAGCATCGCGACGATCAGTGGGACGACCAGAGGGCTAGATGTGATGGATCACAGACGATGCTGCTATGTTTCCGAAACACAGGCGCGACTGGCCATGACCGATTTCTCTACATAGCTGGTTCGCTTCCGGTTGCGAAGATCAGCCCAAGGATTTGGAAGACGCAGGAATGCCGAGGGTGACCCAGCGCCTGAAGTTTCGATGTCCCTGCGTGCATTCCACAGTCGCAGCCCAGACTACAACAAGGGTTGACAGTCCCTCAACTAGCGAAGGCGGGGGTTCTGGAATGTGCTGAGTCTTTGTCTGTTAGGCTGAGAGACATTGCGTGTGACGACGGACGAGTGCAGCACGCTGTGATTTGTAGGCCAATAACTTGGATGACATTGTTGATGAAGCGGCCGAAACCGCCATGGCGCTTTCACGAGACGCTGAGCTCGAAGCGCCGTGTATCCGCGCCTGGCCGGGGGAGCAGGAACCGCGGCTTGGTGCGTCGCTACAAGTTGCTTGCGCGTGAGGGGAGACAAAAGTCTGATTCAGTGATGGCAGCCCATGTCTCGTCCGACGTGCTCGGCCTTCTTGAAGTTGTCTAATCCCGTTGATATTACGTCCTTTCGGCTGGCGACGTGAGAAAGAAGTCTCGACCCCAGGCCCCCCAAGCGTCGTTTCGAGATGGAGATTGGCCCAGTTTCAGGAACAGCAAGCCCCAGAGGACAGTAGCTTGTTTGATGGAGACACAGACATCCTGTTGGCTGGCTCGGAAGCGGTGCTGGGGTCTCGTGCAGCGCGTCGGCGCCACGTCTGCAAGGCACATGCACCCCCTTTGCGGGTCCGCCAGCCGCTTCCCAGCGCTTTCGACGCCATTAGTCGGGCTTGTGGGAGGTTGACGAAGGGCGCCGGGGCTTCTAATACAGGTTGCTGGGTCGTACCACAGTGTGAATCCCCGAGGCGGTTAGGTAAGGTAGGCCGGGTGAGGGACAGCCCCATGGCGCTTCGCATGGAGGCTCTAATTAATACGCGCGCAGCTAATTCAGCGGCCTTGATATCGTAGAGGGAACTTGCAGTTTCCAGGTGGGATTGAGGCTCGAGAGGCATCCGACAAAGTCGAGCCAATCACGCCGTCCTGAACTAGGAGAGCACAGCCCGCAGACCTAGCGGATCGTAGAAGTGCCGGCGGAGATCATCATCTCGTTCGATGGTTGTCTGCAGGAAATCGAGAACTGTCTGCTAGAGGCCTCTGAAGATGGCCAGACATGACATCGAAGATTCAATGGCTTGATGGCGAGAAGCTGCCGGGAGGGAAAAAGACAGTGGATGCCAGCGCGTGCACCGAATCTGTAACGAGCCGCCTTGGTTGTTTGTTTGAAGCAGATGGGCCCAAGGGACCCTAGCCTGTTAGTGCACTAAAGACACACCTCGTGCATTCCACTCCAGAAGCGCGTCTCCATGCGCTACTATTGGTCGATCTCATCAACCAGATAGGGATCTACCGCCCTGTGGCGCCTGCCGACTGTACCGACTCAGGGGTGGCCTCGCTGACGTCCATAACAGCTGCGGGTGTTTTGGCGTCTCCCTCCATCCCCTCTCACTTCGTTCTCCGGACTTTGAACTTGAACCTGGGCGCCCAGTCTCTCCTTTAGCACCCCCTGTGCGCCGCAAGTCCCGCTGCCTGCACTCCAGACGATCTTTTTATTAACGCACCATCTCTCTTTGATTCGTCCCTCCCTCCCTCTTTCCCTCTCACAGAGCAAGCCTCGTCGACCGTCAACCTCAACGTCGAGCCTCCAGCTCTCCTTCTTTCCTTACCTTCACTCATTTTTGTCTCTGGGTAACAGTCCCGCCACGCTCCTTTTGACCTCTCTTGGTCATCCAGTCCTTCTACCCCCCCGCACGACTTCAAATAGAAAAGGGTGCTCCGAGCCAGGCCTCAACCTCATCCACCTCGACATCGATCAAGCATCATCCACGGGCGGTCATCAAGGTCCAAAAAGCTCTTTTCGTTTCACGTCACTCCTTACAGCCCTTCAAGTTCCTCATCTGAAGCATCTCCATCTCGTCCTCGAAGGACTCGCCGAGACGCCTCGCAACACTATCAACAACTCAGCAGTGCTGGGCCAGCTGGATCTGAACCGCTATAACAAACATCTGAACGATCAGATATCCATCGAGTGATCCCTTTTTGCAAAAGGTCAGTTGTCTTCCCCTTGGTCATCATCCCCCGAACGGGTTGCGTCGTTCGCGCCTTGTCCCTCCTCACCTGCGCCCTACTCCCACCGACACCGAGCACATCATCTCACTACAAGGTCACATTTTCATGGCCGCTCGCGCCCTGCTTCAACTATTCATTCGCCATGATCGGACCAGCGCCGCGAACAACTTGCGCCTACGCAATTCAATGTCGCCCCTCGCCCGGACTCATCGATGTTTCAACACGATGTCTCACATGGCATACCACCGGTTACTGCATTCCATGCCATGTTCACCCGCAACCGAACAAAGCCCTCCTGGAAGCAGCTTGAAACACCCCGGAATCAGGTCCCTACCGAACCTCCCAGCCTCCCCCGGACCCTGTACATTCCTCAACCCACGTTGCGGCGTAAAGCCCTTGAGTGACGTATAGGGCCTTGCTAATATTTATCTGCAGGCACTTCGTTGAGACTACAAACTCTCAAGGACAATCAAATCTTCAAGATGAAGGCTTCAATGTTCCTCGCCGCCACTGGCGCTGCTCTGGCCATTGCCGGTCCCATCGACAAGCGCGCCATGGCCACTGACTGGGTCTACGAAGTGGTCACCGTTACTGTCACCGCCGGCGACGAGCCTGGCGCTGTCTTCGTTGAGCAGCCCAAGACCAAGACGAAGGTCTTGCCCTCTTTCACTGCTCCCCCTCCGCCTCCCCCGGAGCCCACCATTGTTGAGCCTGTGCCCGAGCCTGAGCCCGAGCCCACTCAACCCCCGCCGGTCGAGCAGCCCAAGCCCACCACTAAGACGAAGAAGCCCAAGCCGACGACCAAGCCGGAGCCGGAGCCGTCCCCTGAGCCAGAGCCAGAGCCAGAGCCAGAGGAGCCCCAGCAGCCTGGCCTCGACGAGTACGCCAAGACTATGCTCGAGAACCACAACATCCACCGTTCCAACCACTCTGCCCCTGCTCTGCAATGGGACTCTACCCTTGCCCAGTATGCCAAGAACACCGCCGAGGGCTGCGTCTTCGAGCACGACATGGATCAGGGCTCTGGAGGTTACGGTCAGAACCTCGCCACCAAGGGATCTACAGGAGACATCGACTCCGCCATGCTTGAGTACGCTGCCTCTGGAGTGAGCATGCAGTGGTACAATGGCGAATACGCCTCCTGGTCCTACTACGGTATGGATGACCCGCCTGCCAGCGCGAACTTCATGGAGTTTGGCCACTTCACCCAGGTGCTATGGAAGTCCACTGAAAAGGTCGGCTGCCACACTAGCAAGTGCGCTGCTGGAACCGTGCTCTCCATGGACGCATGGTACACCGTCTGCAACTACGACCCCCCTGGTAAGCTTTCCCTTGCGAACTCACGACGCCAAGCTAATCTGAGTCTACAGGCAACTACGCCGGCGAGTACGGTAACAACGTGCTCGAGCCAAAGGGTGCAGCCGTCTTCACCGTCTAGGCTGGACGTGTCTGCTCACCAGAGAGCCTTGATAATGTCAATTCGAGATGGGAGCTTCCATACAAGTTCTATAGATAGGACTCGATTTGGCAACACGGATCTTCTTTCGCTTCTCACTGTACGATATCTCGTAATCGTACGTAACGGACAATTTTTCCAGAGTCACGACTTGGCCTCACGGTCGAGCTCACGATTTTTTTTGCTTTCACTAGCAGCGCATTCTCACACACGTGGCGTCCTCACTCACGATGATGCATTACGTTTTCAAGGCGTCGAAGGGAAGGGATGGCATATGGTGGAAGTTTACCAGCAGTTGCATATGTTGCACTTCTGCGCATGAAGGCCCGATACAGTTTCTTTCAATTCTTTCCATAGGGGACATTGGCCACGTCGAGGGAGAATGTTGCTGGACAACATTGTTGCCTGGGTCAATTTAGCACTCAGTTTGGAGGATTTGATAGAAAATTGAACGGATCTGCGCAAATCAATTCCATTATTGCCTTGGGTGTGACAATGATGTTTATTGTTTCGATTGCCCCTGAAACATGAGTCGGAGTACCGTTCGTGGCAGACTCGCAGGATAACGCTAGGAGTCTGCATGCCAAGAGAACACCAACAGTGCTAAAAGAGGCGCTTTAAATGTATAAGAGGAGCAAAATGTAAGGAGAGCAATACATCAAGCAGTTTCCGCTTGAATCATTGAATCACACAAGCGTGCCCGTGGTGGCCTCCCGCCTTGCTTGTCCGCTGCAGATGAGCTTCCATCAAGTGTTTCGTAGCAGCGGGTTTGGGTAAAGACGGAGTGCTTAATATTGGATGTTCAAGGTATCTTGGGATTGTACGGCGTTGCTAGTACCGTGACCATGACGGGCAGCGGATAGCTGGGTTGGTGGGTTGCCTTACAACGCCGCATGCACGTGACCAATACTTGCCAGGTGGGATCCACTGTTGCAGCTTCGAGTCCCCGTCAGTTATTCTCACCTCAACGACGTGTATCGTCAAGCCATCTTCCGATGATAACCCCCCTTAAAATTTAAAGTTACAAGCTGCAAATCTGCTGAAGAGTCTCATAAACGGTGATCGAGCCCTTTCCTAGACTCGGCTCTTGTCATGGCAAACGCAAAACCTCGCCAGCCACCAGGCAAACACACCAAACTCCCACGCGTCCCAGCCGGTGAGTTTGCCAGCCTCACGTTGTGAGCCCTCACTTATCCCGTCCCAGGCTCAAGAGTACAAAAACGGCCCCTGACACGCCCCCAACCATCCCCCTCGTCATCATCACAGAACATCTACATTTCCACCTCCACCCCTCTCATATCCGCGGTCAAACGCGTCACCAAAGCTCTCGATTCCAGCCTGCGCACGTCTGCCGCGCCAAAAGGCGCCTCGCTGCAGAGCAGAGTCGATCACCTGCAGCGGCAAGTGACAAGAGACGAAGCCAACGGGGGAAGGGGCGGGAGGACGGAGGTCAAGGTGTTAGGGACCGGCAGAGCGATCCAGAAGGTCCTCCAGGTCGCTGAGCGGCTGGAGGCGGAGGGCCTGTACACGGTCGACGTCAGGACTGGGACGAGGGGCACTGTGGATGATGTCGTGCACGTGGGGAGTGACGGGGACGAGGAAGAGGATGAGGGGAGGGTGAGGAGGGTCAGTGTGCTTGAACTGGGGGTCAAGCTGAAGTGAGGAAGAAACCCGCGGGGTTACTGGAGTCCAGCTGTCGCCTCTTCCTCAACTGAGCGGACGCCAAGAACTCACAGCGACTGGCATCGGTCCTACCACCACCAAGACATCGACTGACAAGGCCCTACCGGGATCCGGAGATGCTCTACGGCACAACACACTACGGCACAATAGCCAGGGGTTGGGGCAAATAGTGTCATGTCTCTTATCATTATCATGACGGAACCAAACACCGAGCGGAATGCACCTTACAAAGCAACCCCGAAACCCAAACTCCGAAAACATGGCCCAAACGCCGACCCCGTCCTCATCGCCGAAAACCACAGAACTCCGAGCGGGGTCATGCTCGCACGCAACTCCGGCATGTAGCTATCCCTCGCAAGAGTCATCCGGGGGGGTTGAATTTGAGAACCAGGAGATGGGGTCAAGCCACCCGGTACGAATCGATGATGAGCTCCTCGCCCTTCCAGACGCCACTGGCCACCCACAGCCCACAATTTACAATCTCCGCGTAGCGTTTGTCGGTGGTTTTGATGGTGAGGAACATGCGGAAACCGTATTCGCGGCAGTCGATTTGTTTAGGGTTCCGTGGTGAGAGGAGCGTGTCGAGGACGTCGCAGGGACCACTCAGTGAACCTCTCGTTCGCATCTCTAGGCTGTTCTCTCGTCAGCATTCCTGATTCCCGCACTCTGGGTCTTGTTATCACTTACGTCGCCGGGACCTCGTCGGTGGTCTGCATTATGAAGGCACCCTCGACGATCCTGATGGGCCTGAACCCCCTGGCCTGTCCCAGGTCGTAACCACCCGCCATGATCTTGCCATGGCCGAAACTCCCGGACCACGTCCCGCTCTGCACCGCGGTGATCTCCTTGTGGGCGCGACCGTGGACCTGGCTGGGCTCGGGTTTGAGGGTGACGGCGACGCGGAAGTCGAACTCGAGGGTTGGTGTTGGAAACACGGTAGATGGACAGGGGAAGTGAGGAAGGGCGCGCTTGGAGGATTCATCGACGCTTCTATTTCGCTCTCATCGTCAGCTACGAGCTCACTTCCACTTGTGCGTTGTTGGAGGTGAGGGAAAAGGGGGGGAAGAACTAACGTTGCGTCGTCTGAGCTTCGACTGCTCGAAGGAGGAAACGGTAATTGGGGCAGCAAGGACGTGTCCCAGGCCGGAGCATCCCAGTCCTGGCTCCCAGCTGCTGCCGAGCTGGACTCGCCCTGTTCGTGCTGGGGGATGGAGTTGTTGGTCGAGGTCGTGCCAGTCGTTGCCGTCGCGGCTCGCGTGGCCATGGTGCAGGGCCGTTTGGCGGACGGCATCGGCGGGCCGAGGTGTAGCTGCAGCAGCGGGCGTTTACCAAGACATCTGTCTGCTTGGTCCGTAAGAGTCTGGCTCATCTGGTGCTCGTTCCCTCCAGGTAGAAAATAAAAGAAGAACAAAAAGAAAAGGCCTAGCAAGCGCTGGTGATGAGTCGGTTGTAAATGGGAGATGCCGTGCGAGGATTGATTTGAGGTGGGATGGCGTGACGGGATGGTATGGATGGAGGGATGGGATGTAAGTCGACGGATGCCAGTGGGAGCGCAGGTGGGACTGCAAAGTGTATTAAAGAGTGCGCCGCGGGACCGGGCGGTTGGTGGTGTAAGTGACCGGTTCGGTGGTTCGGTAATAATAACCCCATAAGCCTCGCAGAAACCCTCCGTAAGTGACGGTATAAAAGGGCGTGACAGGCGCAGTGGACTGATTTGAAATCTGCTGGTTGGGCCGCCCTGTAATGCCAGTGGCGCGCCGTGGGCTGCTGCTGCTCAGGCCGCGCGCGCCGCGTCCACCGACTGCACTGTACGGATGCTCCGCAGGCAGGTATTCCGGAATGGATGGAACCTGTTTTTTCTGGGGCCGAAGCGGCAAAAAGCTTAGTCCACAGCGCTCTCTCTCTCTGTCTCGTTGCCGCACCTCAGCTCAGCACAGCTCAGCAAATCACCGGTTGGTTGTGCGACGGACGGCTCAGCAGCGAGAAGGGGGTGAGACGGGGTTTGGCTGGCAAGTGCTGTATCTTAATATTATCATTAGCAATCCCTCCGTCCGGGCCGGGGGCCCATCGCCGATGAAGTCCGTGGAGTTGGGTTGGGTTGGGGTGGGTTGGCTTTTGGAGGGGGTTTCGGAAGCGGATGTTGATAGCCCACGCCGCCGGAATTACGCTTGCACGAAAGGGGGGACGAGAGAGAGGGGGGGGATACAGAGAGATGCGCGGAATCTACGAATGCTTCTCTTGACTAACTCTCGACGAGGATGCTCGCAGCATCTTCGCCCTTCCCCGTCGGCTTTGACGACGTGGATTGACAATCAGAGGGCGGATATGGGAGGCGTGTGGCGGGCTGGGCTGGGCTGGAGTTGCGGAAGGGTCTTAACTCCGCTGTTCAGTGCAACAGCCGCCCTCCGTTCAGCAGCCAGCCAGCCAGCCAGCCAGCCAGCCGGCGTTTTGTCACAGCGTTGCGGTACACCTTTACGAACGATAGTCTCTGCGCCCTACGCTTCAGCTGTCGGCGCCACGGCTACCCCAGCCAACGTTATCTCATC
Organism: Sordariomycetes sp. S80-01Y; assembly: GCA_037042185.1. Classification (NCBI taxonomy): domain Eukaryota; kingdom Fungi; phylum Ascomycota; class Sordariomycetes; species Sordariomycetes sp. S80-01Y. Next base: position 1,759,998 of record JAXQJY010000027.1, on the reverse strand, counting down.
GCTCGCTGCGTCTGCTGCGCTGTACGGTACGTGCATCCCGCGGGGGAGAAGCCGGGAGATCGCAGCCACCACAACGGCTCCCGTCCGGATGTCAAGTCCCAAATCAAACAGCATCCCCATTCTTCATCAAAGGCGTCTCCGTAAGCCAGGGAGAGATAGCCATCCCCGTCGGTCAATGCTTCCAGAAGCCCTGTGGAAAGGAGGACCCCATGGCTCATGTCCCCTGCCCACTGCACTGCACTGGCCCAGGGACCGTAATTAAGCCCCAGCAGTCCGGACTTCCCAAAGTCCGGGGCCTCGGCCGCTTCTGGGCCAGCCAAGCACAGGTTACAAATAATCGCCTAAACGTGACCAAGCTTATTTGTCCTTCATCCATTACCAAATACGGAGTACAATCGCTCTCCTCCCAAGTCCGAAGCACCGGCTCCGCGGGCGATTACGCTCCTGCTCATGACATCACTTCCCTTCTTTTGCTTTGTGACCGTGTACCTAATATGCGCGCGCGCGTGTTCCTCTCGGGAGGACCGCAAACCTAACTTGGCTGCTGCTCGTGTGGCCGGGCAAAGGAACTGACGCGGGAGGGTTGAGAAGTGGCCCGGGCGCGCCCTGCGGTGCTACACACGCCAAGGCAGGATAACGTGAGTTTGACGACGTGGGAGCCGCGGTGGGAGCCGCGCCTTTCGTCGCGCCCTGCTCGTCCCCTCGTCCCCTCGTCCCGTGGCACCACCCACACCTGTCGATCTTCGCATCTCACATCGGCCCACGCCCCGCGGAGCAGTCACTCCTTCGTGGTGGAAGACGGTCATCATGCGACTTGCATGCGCATCGTACGGCGTCTGCGCAACGTCGACACGTCCCCTTTTCCGAGTTTGGTTTGCGGACCGCAGACGCCAGTTAGGGGAGGGCCCAGCGCTCCGCAGCAGCCGCAGGGGGTCTCTCTGGTCACCATGCCACGTTGACTCACCGAGCGCGTGGCAAACTTAGTACGTGAGTCTGGCCGCGGGATGCAGATCTGGGAAGCGGACCAGGAGCCAGCCTCGAGCCAGCCTCGAGCCAGATCCAGAGCCTATAGCCATAGCCACAGCCATAGCCATAGCCATAGCCATAGCGCAGGCGGCTTCGGCCGGAGAACGGGATGTGAGCCGGGACGGTGCCGTCGCCGAAGAGGGACCCACCGCCAGGGTCCGAGTCGTATGTGTATGCATGATGCCGAGATTCAGGGACCCGGAGCCGGCCGAGTCTCACCTCGGTACTGCCTACCACAGAGCAACGAGAGCCCTCTCCGCCGCCGCAGCGCAGCAGTCAAGAGTCGCGCGGTTTCAAGGCTCGCCTCGCGCAACGTGATAGCTCGGGTGGGTTAGGAGCTCGGATGATGACGGCTGAGCAAAAAAGGCTTTCCGAGAGTGGTCTGTCCAGTCATTCACCGGGTATCAAGTGGAGATTTCTGCCGATATTAAATGTACACATCATCAACTCGCCTCCCTTTTCGCTCTCTTTTTCGCCATCAAAGCCCCTGGCTTCTCCACAGACTCCTCAACTCCGACTCCTGCGCGAGCAGCACCTCCGGCCTGCCAACCTCGAGGACCCTCCCCTCGCCCATGACGACAACGACGTCGAAGTGTCTCACCACCTCGAGGCGGTGCGCAACTTCGATGACGGTGCGGCCTCGCATCTCTTCCGTGACCACCCGCCTGATCTCCCGGTCTGTTTCGTAGTCGACGCTGCTCGTGGCTTCGTCGAGCAGCACCACCTTGCTTCGGGACAGGAGGGCCCGCGCGAGGCAGAACAGCTGGCTCTGGCCGGCGCTGAAGCCGAGGTCGCCGATGGCAGCGTCCAGTCCGCCTCTTTCGGAAATAAGCGGCCACATCTGCGTCTTCTCCAGGGCGGCGATGAGCAGGTGATCCGAGTCGATGGTGGATTCCGGATCTAGATTCTCGCGGACCGTGCCGGATATGCTGATTGGGTCTTGAGGCGTGGTATTTAGGCGTGAGCGGATGTGCTGGCGTGGGAGCGTAGAGATATCGACCCCGTCGATCGTGATGGTCCCCGATTGCAGCTCGAGCAGGCGAAGAAGACTGAGCACGAGCGAGGATTTCCCACTGCCTGAGCGACCACAGAGACCGACCTTCTGGCCGGGCTCAATCTTAAGTGACACGTCCTGGATGACTCGTGCTGCGCCGTCGCTGTACGACGCGCTCACGTCTTGGAACTCAATGGCCCCCTGAGAGGGCCAGTCTGGAGGCGCATCCCCCCTTTCGCCTTCCTTTTCCTCGTTGGGCGTGTTGTTGACAAACCACTTCAGGCGCGCGATGGCCCCCAGCGACGTTTCCAGCTGCGTCCACTGATCAATGACCAACGTGAGCGTCTGGCTGAAATCCAGCAAGCTCACCAGAGCCAGGCCGATGGCCCCCTGGGACGAAGAGCCGGACACGCGCAGCGCCATGGACACCAGCACGAGAGCCAGCCCCGCGATGAACAGGTCGAGGACCACCTCAAGCCACCGCTGAATGCACGTCATCAGGTAGAATGGCTTCTGCGACGTGTTCAGCCTCCGGGCGTTCTCATCCATGAATGCCGCCGACCACCCGAACGCGCGAATGGTGGCGACGCCCGCCAGGGTCTCGGTGAAGTGGGTGTAGAGCGGCGACTTGTACTCCAGATCCAGGAAGCGCATCTGCCGCGACGTGCGGAGGTAGTATTTCTGGACAAAGTACAGCGCTATGATGACGGCGGGGATGAAGGCGCCGACGTAGGTTGCCCCCGATGCAATGACACCCGTCTGGGCGACTGCACGGAGAACGACTGGAGGTGATCAGCTGGGGTCAAGCCGTTAGAAAGTGCGAGCTTACGCAGGAGCGTCAGGTAGAAGCTGAGTGGCAAAACCTGATCGACAAGAGTCATGTCTTGACTGAATCTGGGGGCCTGTCAGTAAATATCCTGCGGTCCTTGGACGGTGAGCTTACCGATTCAGCGTCGTGCCGCTGTCCGTCGTGGTGAAAAAGTATAGAGGGGCCCTGGATCGAGATCAATGGTTCGCCCCTGAGCGTGAGGCGTTGCGAGGGACACCTACCGACACACACTCTTCAGTAATTGCTCGTGGAGGTGGTTCGCCGACCTCGGGATGCCGGCGATGAGAAACAATCCCAGCGAGAAGGTAGCTATCGAGATCGAGGCCAGGACCCAGGCAACGTAACCCCCCGTATACGTGGGATCCCTTGAACCGGCGTTGTTTTCCGTCCACAGCTTCAGCCAGATACGTGGCATGACCTCAATTCCGGCTGACGCAGCTGTCATGGCGACCAACAGCAGCGAGAAGCCCCAGCCTAGAGACCGCAGGTAAATCTTGTAACACTCGGAATCACCGGTCTGTCTCGTTAAATCGTCCTCTTGAGGTAGTGGCGAGCCGCCCACTTCGGAAGCATGCGTCTGTTGTTTGACCAGCGTCTTGGCCTCTTCGTCCTCCTCAGGCTCCTCCACTTCCTGAGCCAGAGCACCCCAATCCGAGGGCGAGAGGGAGTCGTAGGTGACTTGGTTGCGAGCTACGGCGCCGCCCTCCAGCCTTGTTATGTAGTCTGCGGCCGATAGCAGATTAGGGTTGCTGGTTGACAGAACGACCGTGGTCTTGCTCTTCCGGAGCAGACCGTTGTCTCCAAGCAGAGCTTGGAACACCCGGCGCGATGTTTTATTGTCCAGGCCGCTGAAGACGTCGTCGAGGATGAGGATGTCTTTTTGAGAGTAGACAGCCCGCGCCAAAGCCACTCGCTGCTTCTGGCCTCCGCTCAACGCAACGCCACCTGAGCCTACAAGTGTTTCGTCCCCCTTGGGAAACATGGAGATGTCCTGGTCAAGGCAGCAAGCTCCTATCACCCTTGAATACCACTCCTCGTCGAGGACTGATTGCCCGATCACATTGCTCTTGACAGTGGTGTTGAGGAGCCACGGAGTTTGGTCGCAGTATGCTGAGCTGGAGGAAGCCGCAACGACGCACCCATTATCGGGTACCATCTCACCAATCATGGCCTTCAGCAGAATTGATTTGCCGCCTCCTACGCGACTGACGACCATGTTGACGGAGCCTGCTCTGATGGTTATGTCCACGTCCCTCAACAGCACGGCACCATCATCTACCTTGAACGTGGCATTGCTGATGAAGATAGCAGGCCGCCCACCGCCGGCGGGCAGCCTAGGAGAGATATCATCCATCTCAGTTCCTTTGTCTCGAGAAATATCTCTATTCAAGGAAACATTGGACTTATCTGAATGTCCAGTCCGGGGCGAAGGTGTTGTCGTCCTCGCGTCCCGCTGCTCGTCCAATAACAAGTACGTCTGAATACGTCCGAACCCACCAAAGACACCGGCGAACGACGTCAGAGAGGTCAAGATCATGATCAAGGGCTGCGTTGCCAAGGAGATAATCGACAGGGACGTGAATGCCTCGGTGATGGTGAGTCCCTCGCCGGCTTTGCTCCAGTAAATGGCGCCCAGGATGACAATCATGGGTGCAAGCTCGGACGAGACAGAGGACAGCGTGATCAAGGCCACCAGCAGCCAGCGGAACTTATCGGAGATGCGGATCTCGTCAATGCGAAGCTGCCGGACAAGCCCGCGAAAGTAATCAGTCAGGCCCATCATCTTGATGCTCTTCATCTGGTTGAGCATGTTGGAGGCTTCGCCCACGCGCTTTTGGACCGCTGCGTTCCAAGCGACCGTAGCAGGCTCCATGGCTGGGGCTATTATCCCGGACAAGATGGTGGTGGCTAAGGGGCTGTTCAGTAATGTTCACCGCAATGAATCGGAACGAACTCACCGAGGGTAGGGATGAGGATGAACAAGCTCGGCCCGCCAACTTGCTGGTACAAAATGTAGATGCCAATAGGAAGCTCAACGACGCTCGACCATAGATCGTGAACAGTCTCGCCAGCGCCCATGATGGTATCGATGTCGGTCGTCATCAGCGTTACCGGCGCATTGTCCTTGACGGCCGCTGCCTTCAACGAGAGGGTCTTCTTGTAGATCAAAGACACCAGGCCACCCCTCCACATCGTAACCATCTGGTACGACATGTGCTTGAACCAAGCGCCTGCTATGGCGCGCCCGACGTATATGAGAACCGTCGCACCGATGAGTCCGCTTGAGACTTGGCCTGACCAGGCATTTTCGGGAGTCCCTACGTAGACGATAACGGCGCGGATGAGGAAGGGTTGGGCGTAGTTGAAGCCAGTGTAGAGGATCCGAGGGATGACGCCGGCAAAGAACTGCCATTTGTATGCTCCGAATGTGCACTGGAGCAGAGCGACCGGGCTTTCCTTGGGAGCTGGAGAAGGTTAGCCAAGACAACAAAGCCACGAGAGGAAATCTTACCATTCTGCCACTTCTCCTCGAGCGTCACAAGCAGCTTATCAGAGTCAAACTTCGGGTTGATGGCTTGTAGGTTGTCGATCGTCAGGAGGTTCCGGGCCCCAAGGTAGAAAAAGCGGTTCAGCCACCAGAACACACTTCGACTGACAACACCTGCTGAGGTCTCCCTTGAGGAGGTCTTGTCTTCTGCCAAAGGCTTCTTGGGAATCTCCTCGAGCACCAGGAGCACAACTTTGCAGAGGAGAGACGCAGAGAATACACCGGCAATGGAATCGATGCCACTGCGAATCCAGAAGGTCCTCGTCAGGGCGATATCGAGGATGATGGTCAACACCAAGTAGCAGTTGAGCAGAGCAGATGGCTTGGTGGACTTGACATGCTCAACCCAGGAGAGAGCTCCTATGGCAAGAGTCTCGATGACAGCCACTGCGGGCTCTGCGATCGAGGTTCTGGCTCTGGGTGCTGAGCTAAGAGACCACAGCGAAACGAGAGCCACCTGGAGGCATCCAAACACAATAATAGTTGTCTGCACCACAAAGTCAGCCACGGCTACATAGGCCACTGCTCATGGCAACAGCGTGCTCGTGAGTAGCTTACACATTTCGCCCAAAGCAGCCAGCGCCCTTCGGCACGGTTGGCGCGTTTGACCAACGGCAACACCCTCAGCGGCGTGAAGAGTATAAACAAAGCAGTCGGCAACAGCGACAGGATGCTCTGCTCGAATAATAGAGTAAAATCAAAGACCCCAGGCAAATGAGGCCCGAACCGATTGTCACCAGTAGCCATTGCGATGGTCAGTTGAAGGCGGCATCGCCCAAGTCAATGTAAGCGACATGCGGGACATTATAAGGGAAGCTATGGAATAGGCGTCTATGGTAACCCTCGCTTAGAGGCAGAGCTGCCTGAGGACCAATGATTCTGGGAGTCAGATGAGACTCGGGAAGAGAAAGAAGCGGAAGGGAGGCTCTTCTCGTTTTACGACGAGGCCAATCAGCGCGGAGCAGGGATGTTGGGTGACGAGGCGGGCGTGTCTCGGCTGAATCCTAGGCAGAGTGTAGGGTAGGCTGCATACTAGGTCGTGGAACCTGTGGCCCGGACCATCGGGGTGTTACCACGATCCTACTCCTGCGGCTGGACGGAACAACCGTCAGCACAAGGGGCTTGTCATCTGTGATGGATCCCACGAAAGATGGATCCGATGCCCTATAAGAAGTGCGGCTGACCTGCTGTAGTCCACGGGGCTAGGCACCTCAAACTCCCATAACCCATCTAAACCAGTGTCGCTATCATGGAGCTGCCTAGCCAGCTCAAAAGGATCTGGACTCACGGCGACTTCGCCACATCAGCCTACTATGCGATTCTCTTCTTGGTATCACACGTACGTTTTTGACCTTGTTGACACCAAGGCGATGCGAGCTAACATACGTCCAGTGGCTGCTCGTGGCCGGCTATCGCCTCTGGTTCCACCCGTTGAGCAAGTATCCTGGTCCTCGCCTATCATGGGTGAGCAACATCTGGGCTGCTTGGTACGCGTATCAGCAGACTGGCCACCTCAGGGCCTATCGGGACTACCAAACCTATGGTGCGAGCGTCTGGCTGAAGGCCAAGATAAATGGTTGCTAAGATTGTGTCCCAGGCCCCGTCTACAGGAATGGACCAAACAGCCTTGTCTTCAACTCTCTGCAAGCGTTGCAGGATATCTATCTGAACGACAAGGTATCAAAGTCCCGCGACTACAAAAACGCCAACCTCACGCCTATGTCCAACGTCTTCACAGCCCTGGACAAGCAGGAACACCGCCGCAAGCGCAAGCTCATCGCACCCGTCATCAACGATCGATCCATGAGGGTCTTTGAGCCGGCGCTGCTGGAGAAGACGGACGTCTTTGTCGAGCAGATCCTCAAAGCCTCCCAGAAAGATGACGAGCCCGTCAACATGTCTCGCAACTGTCGCTTTCTGGGCGTGGACGTGGTCGGTCTCCTTTCCTTTGGCTACGACTTGAAGACCCAGACGGAGGACACGTACCGATTCCTGCCCAATATATTGACTCAGGGGACGTGGCGGGTCAACATTCGGCTGCAGTGGCCGTCCTTCAACAAGCTCAAGCCGGAGCTGTTCTTCATTCTGAGGACGCTGCTGACAGGCAGAGGCTTCGTGGTTGTCCTGAGGAAGATGATTAAAGCACGTCTCGAGATTGACAAGCATGCTAAGCACGACCTTTACGCGCATATGGTCCACGCCCTGAACGCAAAGGACGAGGATGAGAAGACAACACTCGATGAGATCTGGACCGAAGCCATCTTCTTCTTCCCTGCTGGGGGTGACACATCGTCCACGACTATGGCTAGCTTGTTCCACTACCTCGCTCGCAATCCACAGTGCTACAGCAAGCTGGCAGAGGAAATTCGGTCAACGTTCGAGTCCGGCGCAGACATCAAGGCTAGCACCATCAACAGCTGCCGTTACCTCCGAACATGCATCGATGAAGCTCTCCGTTTGTCGCCTCCTGTCTCTGGTGTCCTGTGGCGCGAGCAATCTCCGGACTCTAAAGAGCCCTTGATCGTCGACGGTCACGTAATCCCTCGCGGTACCCGCGTCGGCGTCAGCCCATACTGTATTCACCACAACCCTGAGTACTTCACAGAACCTTTCAAGTTCGAACCCGAGCGCTGGCTGCCCGACGAGAACGGTGATCTGAGCGGCCGAGCTACCAAGTCTGCCTTCATGCCTTTCTCAGTCGGCGGGAGGTCCTGCGCTGGCAAGGCACTGGCGTACCTCGAGATTAGCCTCGTCATCGCTAAGACGATGTGGTACTTCGACTTCGAATTTTCGGAGGGCTACGACCAGGACAAGGATGAGTTCATCCTGAGGGACATCTTCTCTGCGACGCACGAGGGTCCTTTCCTGAAGTTTAAGCCACGAGACGACACCTGCAGAGAGCTGGAAAAAGTGTCAACTTGAACAGAGCCAGATTGCGTGACGTCGCGTCAGCTTATCGATGCCACTGCGCGGCTGGCTCATCAGCTTCGCAGCTGAGCCACAATTCGCCTGCCTGTACCAGGCTGCAGACCAGGCCAAGTTCGAGGCCAGACATCAGTTCGAGGCCAGACATCATTTCGAGGCCCCCGTCGGGAACGAATCGGAAAGAAAACAGGGTGTCAAGCTTTCATGACCGTTGTCGATTGGGCTTTTGGCTTGTCATGGTTGATACTGAGAGGCAGACGAAGGGAGAGTGGCGGCGAAGGGACAGGCACAGGCATGTAGCTTGCCTGGGTGACACAATCGCATGTCAACGAACAAAATAATCTTTAATGGGTAACGCCCGCATTGCAAGACGACGTGATATAGATAGACAGGCCCAGGTTGTGATTATGATAATCGCTAGCTGCCTGCTTGATGAACATGAAGACCTTCTGCAACAAACGCTTCGAGTCCTGCTGGGTGAAAGCTTCGAGCCTGCCGAATGACGTCCGTATAATATTGTCACCAAACAGCGCGCGACCCCTGCCCCACGCGCATCTCCTCCACTGGCATTGCCAACAGCAACGTCACCCGAGCCCTCAGCTTCCGACTTCAACCCTCCCCCCTCGCCAAACCACGGCGCAAGCGACCCGAGCCCGAAAGATGTGAACGGCTGCCTGCCCGGCAGTGCACATCAATCAGACGCAGCCATGTCGCTCGATATCTGGCCACCTGTCCCGCCGCACGAGCTCAAGCTTAAAGAAGCCGAAGCGCAGGTTCGTTCCCTACCCGTTCTTGTCCCATCGTGATGCTCTCTCCTCACGGCCCTGGCGAGGGAGGAAAAAGAGCTCGAGATATGACTAGGAAGAGCAAGATGCTGATAGATCTCAAGGCCCTCGAGCTGAAATGGATCACCGCCGAAACAACCTCCATCCTCTCGGAGCTTAAACATGGCCTCGAAGACTGCTACGCCCTCCTTGCCCCCGTCGACCCGGGATCTACTCTGGTCATGAGCACCTCCCGCTCCGAGAAAGTGAAGGGTACGATCACGCGGGTCGGCACGCGCATCGTCAAAGGCACGCTTGCCTTCCGGCCCACCACCCTCCCAGCACAGACACTGTCCCTGTCGCAGAGCCATGCCGTCCACATCCACGCCTTGGATCAGGTGCACACGCACTTGACGGAGAGCCTCGATCTCCTGGGGATAACACTGGGGGGGCTGGAGGGGGGCCAGGGGATGCCCGACGCGGATGCGCTGAGCCAGACACTGACGCTGCTGAGCGAGAGCCTGGCGAGCAGTGCGGCGCTGCTAAAGGGTCCGCCGCTGAATCAGACCGACGCAACGTGGCAGACATCGAGCTGCCCGCCGGAGCAGTTCACGCCGCCGCTTCCGCCCCAGGTCAGCGTGCACATCGGGCTGCAGGACAGCTGCATTGTTCTCTGGCTTCGAGCGTTGGAGCCCGTCCACGCGCCGGTGCACTTTGGAATGAAGCTCGGGCTGGCCATCGGGACGGTCAGGAGGTTGGAGCACGATGAGATGGATATGGTGTTCAAGTACAATCCTGCGGGTTATGAACACGCGGATTCGAAGAGGAGCGGCGCGAGACATAGCCCCGACTCGACCAAGCAGAGCTCACCGGAGCAAAGGATGATGGAGGAGGTGTATGTCCGGGAAAAGGTCAGGGTTGAAAGTGCCGACCCCAGCCTGATCTCCTTGTATTCGAAGCTGGGGTACCTCAGCCACATGCTTGGGCAGGCGAGGAGGAACCTCGCTGCAGTCATGGGCACAGAGGAACCCTAGTAATGTACATTGAGACGACATCATTGTGGATTGGTGTTCGGGTTGCATCGTACCATGGGCCAAAGCTTTGCGGACTTGTATTCAGCGTACCATCACCACGATGGAACAATTGCGTTGCGCGCCAGATGAAAATGCGCTTCCTACTAGAAACTGAACAAAGAAAATGCCAATGCAATAGTTGTACATGCGCCGCACAGTGAAGGCGCCTGCACCAATCCGTCAAGACTCTCCGTGACCCAAACATGCTTTCAGATATCCCCAACACAGCCTGAAACCAGCCTATGCTACAGGCGACCACGGCATAGGAATCAGCACCCTCGACTTCATTTCCTGAATCAGGGGCACCGTCTTGTGCACGGTATCGCTCCAGCCCTCGATCGACCAGCTCTGCTCACGACGAGCCCTGCGCTCCTCCAAGTTGGCGAACTGCCACAGATGGTGCACGGTGTTGAGTTCACCAATCTGTACAAACCAGGCGCCGACGCCTTCCATGACCTCACGGCGGGCCTTCAGTCCTCGCCTCCAGTGAGTCTCCCACTCCAGCAGGTTTCCGGGGTGAAGAGTGTAGGATCGGAGCTCGAAGACACCGCCAAGCTGGCGAGGGGGCGTGGTCGGCCAGAAGGAGAACTCCTGCATCAGCGAGATCTTCTTGGAGTTGATCAGGGTTGCCAACTTTCGATCAAAGTCGGCGAACTCGGGGTGGTGGGTGATGTTGTGGCGGGACTCGTGATAGCCTTCGTACTTTTGGTATTCCCAAATGTGCACTGGACGGCGTCAGCAAGATTTCTTGCGCGTGGATTACGAGATGAACCTACCAAAGGTGTCGCAGTCGCCAACTTCCGTCCGCCAGCTCCCTACCAGATGGACCTTATTCTCGGGCAGGTTGGCCATCTTGGGATACCACTCGCCCACAAGCTTGACATATTCGTCGACCTTGTCGGGCTTGACCTCGTGGAAGACAATCGAGTGAACGTACTTGCCACGAGCAAGTACCTGGCTGAAGCTGGCCTCAATCTGGGCGTCCATCTCCCGCCCCTCCTTGGTGCCGTAGATGAGGTTCGTCAGCGGCCCCGACTTGCGATCTGGCTCGGGCTGCTTAGTCTGGGCGGTCTGGCCTGTCTGCTCATTAGTCTCCTTCGCAGCCGACTTGGCGGGTTCGGAGGCGTCAGCCGTCTGCTGGCGGGCGAACGCACGAGCTTCCCGTTCCTTCTGTGCCTCTACCAACTGGTCCCGGAACTGCTGCTGCTTCTTGTTGAAGGAATCGACGGTAGTAGCGGAGGGGCTGATGTCGCCCATGGAGGGGGTGCTGGATTGTTGGAGGGCCGTTGAGCCGAATGCTCGAACGCTGGTGCGAGGGGCCGCAGCCACAGCGCGGACGACGCTTCGAGACAGCATGGCGAGGATGGTCGTCGACGGTCGGGCGCACAAAGGAACAATGTCGCGGACTGGATTCCCTCGACTAGAGCCAAAAGTGGGAGGCTCGTTCGTCTCGGAGAAATGAAGTCGACCGGGGTAAATGAGGCAGAAGTCGGAAAGCAGAATCAGATTCCAGAGAGCAGTGCAGGACCCTAGGTCAGGTAGAGAGGCTCAGATTGGTTAGCGGGAACGGAAGCAGTGGTGCACTGGCCGTCGTCACAACAGCTGCTGCGAAATGCGAAGCTCGAGACTGTCAGGCAGGTCGACAAGAGCCCAGGCGTTGCAGGTGTATGATGGAGGGTAGCGTCGAGGACCGATTGGACGGCGCGATTGAACGGCAAGGCAAGCAGATGCGCGTTCTCTCCTTCCCCGCACTGGCAATGTCGATTGTGCTGCTGATCTGGAGGTGCGGATGCAACGAAGTGGTTGGTCGAGCTCAGCGGGCGTCAATTGCCTGGCAGCGACTGAGAGTTACGGGTGGCCAAAGGTAGGAGAAACGCAATTCCAACAGGGGGCCGGTGCGTTGCGCTTCCGTTGATCCAAGAGAGGATGCTCTAACGCTCCAGCTCCTCCGCATGATGTCAGTTTCTGCTCCACATCCCTGTATCACGTGAGATAGACCGGTCAACGCGGGGTCGGACAATCTTTGCTGCGGCCCGACCGAGCTCGCGAAGACCCGTTCGCTTGCTGCCTCAGGCCGACGGCAGTGCTTCGGCTAAACCGCTCGGAGGAGACGCCCTCGGAGGAAAAAGGCTCGTTGCGAAGGCTTCACCTCGACGTCCATCCACGAACCCCTACACCAATCTATCCGTCACTTCTCCTCCACAACCGTCATCATGTCTTGGCTCGGTGCTGCTCCCCTCAAGAAGTTCAACGCTCCCTTCTGTACGTCCCCGGCCCTCCCAATTGCGCCGTCAGGCCAGCTACTGACAGCATCTACAGTGAAGCCTCACCTGCCCTTCTTCGTTGCTGGTATGCACGCCCCGACTGTCCGATAAATGTCGATATCGAAACGGATTTGAGACACGACGAGCTTTCGAGCAGAGCAGATTTATTGAATGGACTCTGACGGAAACTAGGTCTGATCATCGCCTATGGCGCCAACTCTGCCCAGAACGCCATGATGGCCTGTATGACAACCTCGATCATTGCGTGACGAAACACCTGCTGACAATGCACAGCCGACGAGTGGAAGAACGACCCCAGGAACCCTAATGCCAAGTCTGGCGGTAGCCACTAAGATGGGAAATGCGATAAGCGGATGAGCGAGGATGTCCTGCGAACGAACCCGATAGTACCACGCTTCGACGGTTGCGATGGAATTGTATCATAGAATCGCGTGAGGAGAACCACTTCCCCTCGCGGAGACGACCTCGTCTCGTCAATATATCTCTTTTGTGGCTCCGACACCGATGTGCTTCATGTGCTCTGTATGCAGGGTATCGACAGTTATGGCTTCGCTGGAAGGGCTATTCAAAGCAGATGGTGCTGGTGTCAGATTTGATAAGGGTAGAATATACACCGATCAACGAAGGACCGGTTGTGGGCGATTAAGGAGGCCATCGAAGCTATTGGGGTCAGGTTCAGCTGGGTGTGTGGCGCTCGCCCATCGTCAGATGCCGGTGGACGCTGTCGATCGTGTTCCTGAATACTTGGGAGCTCCTAAGGAACAGCATGGGCGCCAGTCGGCTACAATGCATCGTTCTCGTTGGCGAAAGGGCTATAGTTCATGGGATGAACGATAGAACGACATCATTCGGCGAATGACTAATCTCACCGTCCCAATAAACCTCAATCAACCTACCCACTCAAGATAGAACCATCAACCACACACATTCAGAGCTAATCTCATGCGTTTCATTTCGAGGTCACTCCCCAGAGCATTCTGTCCGGCAAGCTTTCAACTGAAACTACATCCACCACATCTAGCGATTCCCTTTCAGCAAGCCACGCTCAAGATGTCAACGGAAACTCAACCCAACGGCTCAACGCCGAGGCCAAAGATCCCGAACGGGAAGAAAGAAGTCAAGATACTCATGCTGCACGGCTACACCCAGTCCGGCCCTCTGTTCCGCGCCAAGACGCGCGCCCTCGAGAAGATGCTCATCAAAGCCCTCAACCCCATCGCCCTCCACCCGACGCTCATCTACCCGACGGCGCCTAACCGCCTCTCGCCGCGCGACATCCCCGGCTACCTCGCCTCATCCGATCCCCAGGCGGATGAGCCGGAAGAGGAGTCCGATGCGTGGGCCTGGTTCAGAAAGGACGAAGCCAGCGGGCAGTATCGCTTCTTCGATGAGGGGATGGCTAGGTTGGCGGATGTCGTGAGCGAGGAGGGTGGTGTGGACGGTGTGCTGGGGTTCAGCCAGGGCGGTGCTGTGGCAGGCTTTGTGGCTGCCGCCCTCGAGCCGGACAGAGCTGTGCCGCAAGGGCCGCAGGGGGAGTGGGCGCGCAAGTTGAGGGAGGCTAATGGGGGCAGAGGGTTGAAGTTTGCCGTGTCATATTCTGGTTTCTACGCACCGGTCGAAAGCTTGGCCTGGTGCTACGAGCCGAAGATCAAGACGCCTTTGTTGAATGTCTTGGGGAGTTTAGACACAGTTGTTGAAGAGAGCCGGAGTAGAGGGCTGGTGGATAGATGTGAGGACGGCCCTGTTGTGATCCATCCTGGTGGGCATTATGTGCCTGTGTCGAAGGAGTGGGTGATGGCCCTGGCTGGATTTGTGAAGCAGCATGCCGAGGAAAAACTACAAGCTGGACTATAGAGCATGATCGCCGATAGGCAAGTCCATAGACAGAATATAGACCATACGGCGTTTGATCTATTACACTTCCTCAACTGAGGACCTCTAATTGATACATCCACATGCTCCTAATCGGAGAGAACCAATGGCCTCGTTTCTATCTTTGTTAAAACCGCAATAGCCTACTTGCCGCCTGCGGGCTGGATACGGGCCATCATCTCCTCCTTGGTGATGAGGTGGTCGATCCTCTCCAGCAGCTGCAGCAAGCTCTTCATGTTGTGGCTCCACTCATTCAGTGTATCATCCGCATCCCTCGGCTTCGCAAAGCTGACAATGCCCGCGGGCCTATCGATCTTGGCGTAGATCGTCTTGGCCGTAACCAACTCACTAATGTACTTCTCTGTCTCGTCCTCGGTCAAGTCAAGAAGTTGCCTCAACCGCGTCATCTGAATCCGGGTGTAGTACTTGGCTACTACGCGGACGTTGTGCTCGATAACACGCTTGCGGAGGTCTTCCCACCTTTGGTTCGCTTCAGCATCTTGACCGGGCTTTGCGTCAAAGACATCGGTTTCGCAGAGGTGGGGTCCGAACTTCTTTGCGATTTCGGGCCAGCGCATGAGTTCATGGACGGTGAAAAGCTTCAGAAGCTCGGCGTCGAGCGGAATCTTGGCATTTCGGGTGTCGCGGTGGATGCGGTGGAGGAGATCGTGTTGTTCGTTGTCATGGGGCGCGAGGATGACAAAGTAGATGATGCGTTGGAGGACCTGGCTCTGTCAGTCCGTGCTTGAGGTGAGTCCAGAAAGGGTACTTACGGGGTGGAGCTTGGCAGGGTCTTCTTCTACCGCCTCTGTGTCTAGCACCTGGCGGTAGTTCTTGCAGACCTCAAGGTACTTGTTGTCATGCTTTGCCAGCTGGATCTGCTGCTCGTAGTACCGTAGCTTCAGGTCTGTTGTATCGTCCTCAATCTCCTCGATAACCTCCTCTCCCCGAGCCTTCTTCTTCTCTTGTTCTTTCTTCTCCTTGGCGATCTGCTCCTCCGACTTCTTGGGCTTCCGCGCTAGGTATCGTGTGCTAATCTTGCGACCTAGGATGCCGGCCTGAGTCCAGTCCCCGCTCTCAATACACAGCGCAACTTGAGCCAAGATGAACTCTGTCTTCTCCCTCCTCGACATAGAGCCAAACGTCTCGACTTGCAGCTCACACAGGATATCCCTGGCCGATTCGAGGTCGCCCTGCTCCTTCTTGATGTCGGATAGGATCCTAGTGACACGGGCACGCTCGACCTCGACGAAGATCTTGCCCTCTGTGACCGTCCGCAGCGTTTCGATGACCGATAGTTTTGTCTTGAGATCGGGGGTGTCGTCGAGGAAGCCGACTACGGTCTGCACCATCTTTGTGATGGCTTGCTTCAGCTGGCTGTGCTTCTTGGAGAAGACCAGCGTTTGGTCGTTCATCAAACTCCAGTCGCCGGCATCTTTACATAGTGTCACGATAGCAACGAGAACTCGTGATGTTGAAGCTAGATCGGAGGCCTGGGTCTGTCAGCGAGGTTCGCGGGGACCTCATGTCGTCATGCTTACTTGTCGGGTCTGCTTCTCGAGCGCCGCGAGCTTCTCGACGGCGGCTTGAAGGTTGGTCTGTTCGCGTCAGTACGAGGCAGTTTCCTCAAAGAGTACCAGAGTTCGGCGTACCTTGGCCAGCTTCTCGGCGTCCGGTAGCTGCTTGTCGACCTCCTTCGTGAAGTCCTTCTCGGGCTTCAAAAGCCCACCCTCGGACGACATTGTGGTCTCTCAAGCTTGTTTTCAGCAGCTAGTATAAATGAGGAAATCGACACGCGCTTCGGGGCGATCGGTGCGATTTGTTGGGGGTTGGACGGTAAGGGTTGCAGATGATGTCGTGGGGTCGTTTGCGAGCTGGAGGTGAGGCTAACGCAAGAGGCTCCTGCCTGCGCTCTGACGAATGATCGCCGTGGAGCTTTGGGAGGTGGATCTACGTAACTCCGGCGACCGACTCGCCGCAACGCCCTTCGAAAAATCGATTCTGTCGAACTTATTGAAATGCCAGGAAGTCATGGGCGAGGAGCTAGAGTCAGATCTTTTGAGATTGTCAAGTTTCTTTCCAGATTTCCGTTGCTGTTGGGGGCTGTTGAAGCATGTCCATCGCCGCCAGCCTTCACATACAACCCCTTGCTATTCCAGCAAAATGAGAGATCAGGAATCTGATACGCATAGGGAATGATCTTTGAATAGCCGTTGTATTGCCAGACTTTTATATGCTACGAGTAGTATGGTCCGCGAAGTTCTTTCTCGGGGGCGCTCCATTCCAGACCCTGCTAGGCACAAACGATGAGGTTTTCGTAAACAGAACGCATGATGCTTTATTTCTTCGCACGAAGGCGCTATCGACAAGACAGAAGCCAAACGAGCTTCGTCACCAGTACATGTAATATAGCAGTCGTCAATTCCAGATCAAACCCCCTTTTTCGTTGTCCCAACCCGCCAATGTCCTGCTCAGCGAGCGACACCGATCGGCTCCTCTTCCCAGTCGTGGCCCCAAGGCCTTTCCTGGTGTCTGAGCGCGGGCTGACCACCGCCTTCAGCGCGGTCGTCGTCTCTCCAATTCAGAGCATTCCATTGCACGACACGGTCGGGGCCGACGGTGTATGCGCAGTCCCTTGTGGGAGAGGTCTGCTCAGAGCCCTGGAGCGTGCTAGTTGGCGATGTCCATCCTGAACTCTGGCTCGGTGTCTGCCATCTGTGCGCTTGCGAACGTGATTGGTCTGGGTGTACAACGATCCAAGTCCTGCCTCCATCGTTGCTGTGCTTCTTGACCAGGTCATCGTCCTCTGTGAGCGTCTGAACTGTGACAACGGAGCTAACAGAGGGATGTCGGTCATCATGCAGGATAGGTGCGGATATCGTAGGGCGAGGTCGACGTTCTTTATCGCGCTTCTTGTGGCGTCGACGGCGATAGAGGAGGCACGTTGCCAAAGAGATGAAGTAGACGCCAAGGATGACAATGATCGGGATGCCGATAGGGTTTGTCCAGTGGAAACCTTCCTCCTCCTGTACTTCGTCAACAATCATCACCAGCTGCGCAACTAACAAGTCTTACCTCTTCGATCTTCCAGGGTGGTGAGATCGCCCACTGTCGTTCCTGGCCGCCTTTGCTCACCCAAAGAGCATACAGGTCCGTATCGGACAGATTGTCCGGCGTCCACACACAACTCTCGCCGTCTACCTCTTCCGTGAGATTTGAGACCGGCTCAAACACGACGACGCCGTCCTCGGGATATCGGATCTTGAAGAGCCTCAGGTCTCCCTCTCCCTCTTCAATGCTCTCGTTCCACCGCAGCATGAAGGACTGGCCGTTCGCAATGCTCCCATTCCATTCTTCGTTGAGGAAGCGGAGCCCGTGATCGTCCAGGTCGGCGTCAGAGGGAGTCGTCTCCTCTGCCGATGGCCCCATGTGGCTATCGAGATCGTTGAACCCCATCATCACACGGCCTTGCGCACCAGCACACCATCGACACACAAACACTGACCAACCCCAACTCGGTAGAACAAAGCTGTAAGAAGTGAGGGCTGCAATAGCAGAATCTGGAAGCAAGCCCAGAAGCAAGATAAGCCAAAACCCCGGACACCTCAAGCTGGGGAAAAGTGGGCGTCGCCGGGCATGAGACCTTTTATGATAAGAGAACCCAGAAACCGCGGAGGGCCGGAGGGAAAGGTAAGCAATGGCAGCGACACATAGGCTTGCCGGAACATGGCAAAGGTAACGGCACAGCTAAGCCCCGAAGAATGGAAAAATACCTGGGGTCGGGAAGGTCTCAGTCCTCCTCAAGGGAGACTGTGTCGGGTTTAGTCATGACCAGCTTGCCCCGAGGGCGTCATCCCCAAAGGAGCGAGATCGTGAGCTACGTCGCCACTTGATCACTTGACTAGAGGGCTTCGAGACCGACAAGTCTCGGCCGGACAGTTGACGATGGCATCGTGACGGTAATTTGATCCTCGCAGGAGGCCGTCCGGGTCCAGCATCAACAAGGGGCGCGGCGACGGCTTGGCCAAAGGTTGGCTGTTGCAGACCGCAGAATCACTGACGAAAGCATGATTCATCCGATCTGCCACAGATCCAAGCAGACGGGTACGATAGGGCATGAATCACATTTGGAGTCCCTGAGCAGCGTCCGAGCAGCGTCCGCTTGGTGTACCTAGGTGAGAGCAACCGGAGTCCGTGACACACCGAGATAGCGAGGACGCGGGCGAGGACGCGGGCGAGGAGCAGACAAATGAGAGGGGAGGGGAGGCAGTGCGGATGCTGAGAGGCTGGCTGGCAATTTGATGCATTCCTGTCGACAAAATAAGCTCCTGGAAGAAGCTGACCGAAGTGAGACACGGCCCAAGTGGTGATATGATGAAGAGAAGCTCAGGCTTGGAGGTCCGAGCAGTTGCCCCGGGACAAGATGACAGAAGGGCTCGGCGTGGGGGCTCCACACTAGCTGTCACTGGCTGCTGCTGCCACTGGCCCGTAGCCCAGTCTCGAGCCCCGATCGACGCGGGGCACATCAACAACCGCGTCGTGATCTGAAGCTGTTTCCCACCGACATCGCCCCATCCATCATTCTCGGTTTGAGCCGCCATCGGAAGATCTGGCCGCTCCGAAAAACGCGAGACACGGCACGGCAATCGAGAGCCTCAAAGCCCCCCAGATCTCCTTCATCGCGTCCAACATCCCAGTAAAAGGTATCAAAACATGGCCTCGAGCTACGCTGACTGCGTAACATCCCTACGCCAGTCCCTCACCTTCCTCGATTCCTCCGTGGAAACCATAGGTCAAGGCGTGTCGGACTACCCCCGCCTCATTAAAGTCCTTAAAACCGTCCGCGTTCGTATACCCCTCAGAATCAACGTTAAAACTCGCAGACCATGCGAAGCTGACACGGTCCCCAGCACTACGAACTCATCCCCCAACAGACCCTGGCTGCGGCTGAATCGTCGCTGCGTGACGAGATCTCCCCGCACATAGCTCTGCTCCTCTCGCGCGCAGATGCTTCCATCGAGCGCCAAGATCGACGAATCGAAACCCTCAAGGCGAAATCTGAACTACAGCAAGGCCGCTTAGCAGCCGATGACGGTGGGAGCGCAGCAAAGCTGAAGGATCGAAAGAGGGGGAGGGAATTGAGTGGCGAGGACAAGCTGAGGGCAAGGGCTGTGAGGCAGAAGAAGGAGGCACTGAGGTACGGGGTTGAGAGGTTGGAGCTCGAGGTCAGCCACAAGGAGAGACAGTTGAGACAAAGGCTGGAAGGACAGTGATGATGGGCTCAACGACCCAGTGGACATTACGAAGTGGAGATGAGGCTCGCGCCTTGCACTAATGTACATAGGCCTGAGGCCATACGAACGATACGATAATGATACCCTTTTACTTGCTTGTTTGTCGCGTTTGGACACATCGTATCCTCGAGGACAGCCACGAACCGATTCATCGGGACTCCATTACTGCATTTTACCTTTCTCTTCAACGCCTCGGCGGCTTCTACTCTATCTGCCTATGCACGACCGCGATCCCAGCATCTGGCGACAAACCAGACGCCATCCCCCAGCCTAACCATAGACGGATGACTCCTCGTGAAGGGCAAATCAACCAAAAAGAAAACACCGTCCCTAGGAGAGTGGTTGTTTACAAGAGAAATGCTAGCCTCCCCTGTCTAGGGAGCTCGCAGGTAAATCTGCGACAGAAGATGAAAAAATAACGGCATGTCCGGCGTTCGATAGCCCAAAAGTGTTGTGAATCGTCCAAATATACTCCATCCAATACGTGTCCCTAAACCTGGTTCGCGAAGACGACGTCGCACACAGACCCAGACGTTTTACATACGCCCGTGCGTGGCGTGCGTAGCTCGGCGCTGACATGAAATCTCGCTAGCTAAATGCGAGTATCCTGCTCTCTTCAAGACTCCATCAGGTCGTATCTCATAATAGAATGAGGTAGTTGCTAGGCGCGATACCAGCCTCACCGCTCTCCTTGCGTGCTTGCCACCACCGTCCACTGACGTCGGATACTTCGAGAATCTCGTGTTTCGCAAACGAGATCTCGTTGGCGTCGTCGGGGTTGGCTTCGTAGCTGTAGATGGCCTTGGCGCGGTAGGGGTACTCCGTTGGAGGCACGACTTCGGTGTCCGCGCCGGGCGAGGCGGATGACTTCGGAGGCTGGTTCGTAGAGCTGTAGGGGCCCATTTCGGAGTTGCGAGCGCCGTGGGCTTGCGAATGGCCGCCAACGGGCGAAGGGTTTTCGAAGCCGTTAAGCTGGGCGGACGTGTACATCTGCGGTGGCTGCACCGAGTTCGAAGTCTCTGGTCGGCCGGTACCTCCGTAGGCGTTCATTGTCTGGCGGTGCATGGTGGCGGACTCCTTAGTGAGAGCGAAAGAGTCGAGGAAAGCGCGAGGCGTGGAGGAAGGCGTAGAGCCGAAGTAGAAGATCCAAATCATCTGGACTATGCCGAGCAAGATAAAACCAGCAGCGGCGGCCTGACGGGATCCACCCTCCTGGTAGATGAGCGAATGAATCGCAATGCTAGTCAGGACCATGCCTCCGGAGCAGTAGCTCGTCAGAGCGACGTGGTAGGTGTGAATGGTGTCGCTGGCGACGATGACGAAGACGATGATGTTTAAGAACAAAGCGTACATCACCGACCACCAGGGGAAAAGGTTGAAGTTTCCTTGATCAGCGAACTCGACGTGGGCGGCGATGAACCCAGCGAATGCGATGAGCCATGCGAGCTAGTCGTGTCAGCATTTCATCTCAACATCGTGAAGTGATCCCAACGTACCATGGCAATGGAGATCGTGGCAAGGGCAAAGGGGTCACCGAGGATGTTACCCATCTGGATCCCCTTCCTCCGGCTGCCATACCGAGAGTTCTCCATTTTCTTAAGAGACGGCGAGTACAATGAGCCGTAAGGCATATGGACCAGGCGGCTTTATTAAAGATTGGCGATATGGCCCCGGCGCACGACTGTTGTCCGGATGAGGCGCGGGATTGTATCGAGGCGACTCAAATGTGACGCGATACGGGGTAGTCGACGTTTCGGATGACGGAGAAGCGCAAGGCGACGATACAGACTTTCAAAAGAGTCGAGGTTCAGGAGATTCGGGGTGCGACTTTGGACAATCGGCTTGGTGCTGACCGAATGAGGCGCTGCTGAGGAGGGGGTTGGGCGTCGGGCTCGTGTCGTCCTGGTGTCTTGGGTGTGGCGGTTTGTCTCGTGGATGGTGCGTGCCAGAGCTGAAAATGGACGGGGCTGACGGGAGGTCGAAACTTGAAGGGCGACGACGCTTGTTCCAGCAGCGCGACGCCTCCAGTATTTGCCCGAAGGGTGAAAGAGAAGGAGAGACGAGGGTTGTTGAACAAACGAGCGAATGAAGGTCCTCGGGAGGATGAAGAGAGAGAAGGGAAGGGCTTTGGGGGGTGCGCAGCAGGTTTGCTGGTGGAGGTGCAGGTTGCAGGAGGAGACGGGATGGGATGCAGGCCGGGTGGTGAGCGCTTCTCTTCACAGCACAGCACAGTATCAGCCCGATCGGCCCAGCATTGGAAATCACAGCGAAATGCACCAAAATGCGCCGCCTCTTCTGGATGCTGACAGCCAATCTGACCAGGCGAATACGCTTTGGCGGCGCAGCCCTCCTGCTCAGGACCCGGCCGGGGCAATTCGAACCCACAAGGACCTTTCATTTCCACCCCGAGGAATGATCTTGACACACTGTGCCGCGCACACTGGTCTCCATCAGCCGCCCCGCTCCACTGTCAGCCACCGATCAACCCCTTCAGTGTGATCTTCTCGTGAGAAGAGTCTCTAGAGGTCGGCGACAACCACCATGCCAGCACGATTACTGTAGCACTGTTGTAAGCAGGCCATATTGTAGCGAGTATGGGGAGCGTTAGACGACTGCCGACTGTTTTGGCCAGGCAGAGTCTTGCGGTGCAGCTCCTCACACAAATGGCACCGCGCTACATTGTTCCTTCGCGCCCCGAAAGCCTACCTCAACCGGCACGAGACTCAAACTTTTCATCGATATTTTGAGCCATCCATGGACTACACTCGCCATGAAAGAGCCACTTGACCAGACCGACAGGTTCGTGGTTCCTGTCCAGAGCCGCTGCAGGGGCAACGCGCGGCTTTGGTTTCAAGATCCAGCTTTGGGCGGACTCCATGTTGAAAAAGGCTCGTTCGGCAACCTTAACGACACCTTCGCATGGTGGCCCTGCGCTCGTGTAACTCTCTTCTCAAACCAGCAAGTCTTCGTGCTATGTCATTGCTCCAGCTTGTCGCAAAGACAGGATTGACCACCATCAATGCTAGAACTGACCAAGGTGCCGCCTGGAAGGCGCACATACTTACGAGGCCTGGTCTCAGGAACTGCCGGTCAAACCGGGCTTCCTCTTTTGATTCCAGACTCTCGTCGACATCGACCAAAGCCGGACCGTTGGAAAATCAGTGGACACTCGCTGGAAAAGGCCACGCGGGTGCGGGAACCCCCTGCAGCAATCTGGCCCACCATCACACCCGCACTGTGTGATTACCCCTGATCAGTGCTGTGCCATTTTTGAACCACTCCCTCCACAGAATCTCATCGGATGGCAGACCAGCCGCACTGTAGCTTCTATGATGATGTACTCCTAGCATGTCACGATCTGGTCTCAACGTTATGAAGATGTTGTTGCGTGATCTGGCAATTCACGGTGGTCGTGGAGCTGGCTATCCTGCCTGCTAAGCTGGTCTACTCTATGTTTATTTCGCCAATTTCGTTCGAATCACGGCCCCGTAATCCTTTCGCCCACAAAGCAGCTGAGTGAGAGTTGGCAGGGTACATCCTGCGCTCAAACAGCTCGGCATTCATCCCATGACCCTGGGTTTCTGCGAATGAGAGCCAGTTGAGCTGGTTCTCCCAGGATGCCAATCTGAATGCCTCTAGTGCCGCTCACGAAGCAGCGTAGACCCAAGGACGTCTTGAGGTCTGCCAGCGCGCTTGCCAGCTGGCCGGCGCCACGGTTAGGCTCGCAAGCGGTGCGTGGCGTGCGACATCGTTAGATTTTCTTTTGGTTGCGACCGCGGTATTCCTTACGGCGACACCCTAGCCGGCTCATATCTCGTCCTCTTCCTCCCTCTCGCGCTCGGCTCTACGCACTTGTCGCTCCACCTTTTCGATTCGTCCCTCCACATCTGCCATGAATTGCGCGTTGCCCATAACAGAGCTTTCGTACCACGATCGAATTACGGCCTCGCTTCTTGTTCGCAGCTCAGCAACTTCTGCTGCCTGCGCCAGCTGCGTCGCCTCCAAAGCTTTCATCCTGTCCGACAATGCGATCAATGCAGCACTTGCGGAGGGATCCGGTATCGGTGTGTCCTTGATGGCAGTCAGAGTCGATAGTGTAGATTGGTAAGAGGACGCTGAGGCGAGCACAATGGCGGACACAGCGTCAGGGGACAGCTGGGAAGGAGGCTCGGACGCATCTGGCGCGTGGAAGAAGTCAGGATGGGTTTTGTCTACTTGTATCAGCTTTGATTCCAGGCGTTGAGGACGACTCAAACCCACAGATCTTGAGCAAGTCGGCGTAAACGCGAACCTTGGATAAAAGGCCGTTGAAATGGCGTTCCAGGTCCCCGAGCTTCAGCGTTGTTTGCTCATTCTGAAGGACGGGCTGAGAGCCGCTTTGGCCGTGTAGCAGATGCTCAACGCGTAGCAAACGCGACTCGAGTAGGGATAGCGTTGATAAGGTAGTCTCGTCCAGATCATCGGTCGTCATGACGGCGGCAGTCGTTGGGAGCGTCTACGTCGTCTCGAGTCTCAGCCGAGCATTGTGGCTCCAGTAATCGCTTCTCAGGCCCTCGGCCGACGGGAAGAACCTTCGCAAGAAGAAGCGTGAGTTGATTCGCTTGCTTCGGTAGATTGAGAATTGGGTGGTTGCGGAAAGCAGTTGACTGGGCTCAGCCTCTCCACCCAAACGGCAAAGCCGCAGGAGGCAGGGCGGGACAAAGGTGATTGGCTTGGCATACCCCACACAAGGTCTTTTGACTGGTGGCCCCTGCTAGGAAAGTGAGGGATCGTGGCCTCAAACGTCAGTGGTTAGTCAAGGCTGCCAACTCTGCTGTTTCTCTTATCAAATATTAGCCCATTCCAACATCCCAGGCGCTCATATTTATACTCGCCTGGCCCTCAGCAATTCGAGTCCGGCGACAAACCAAGTGCATCTCCTCGTGCGACTAGAAGAATAGCCGCCAACGGCCAGCCTTGCACGGACACGGCCACAAGCGGCACGGTTGTCTGGCCTTCTACCCCGATCCGCTTCGAACCAGCCAACAGAGCGACAAACCTGAACTCGATCCGAACGACGGGCTGTGCGACGCAGTGCTATGACGACTTACTCCGCGATATCGGATGGGAACTCCTTTCGAGAAGGTGAAGGCGAAATGGCGAGGTAAGGACACATTGGTAGCGCTCCATGGCAGGACGGGGAGGACTGACAAGGACAACAGAGCACGACGCAGAGGCGGTAAAGATGCGCGCCAGGGTGGAGGGCAGGCTTCGATGGTTAGCAGTGTCGTCAACCTGCTGAATACCAGTAAGAGCCCGCGGAGTGCGAGTGGACAGCCTTACTGACAGTGTCGGCACAGTTGTTGGCGCCGGAACTTTGGCTATGCCATCGATATTATCACACATGGGCATCATGCTGGGGACGGTGTTGATTGTCTGGTCGGGTATCATGGCGGCGCTCGGTCTATACTTGCAGGGGAAATGCGCGCGCTACCTCGACCGTGGAACGTCATCCTTCTTTGCGCTGTCGCAAATAACATACCCAAATGCGGCCGTCCTCTTCGATCTGGCCATTGCAGTCAAGTGTTTTGGCGTTGGAGTATCCTACATGATCATCATTGGCGACCTCATGCCTGGCGTCGTCCTGGGTTTCAACGATCATGCCGAGCAGTACCCCTATTTGGTAGATCGCCACTTCTGGATCACGGCATTCATGTTGTTGGTCATCCCATTGAGCTTCCTGAAGAGGCTGGACTCTTTGAAGTACACCAGCATCGTTGCGCTGGTATCGATCGGGTACCTCATCGTGCTCGTTATCTACCACTTCGCCTCTGATCCGCATGCCGATCCCAGCAACATTCGGGTGATCAAATGGGCTGGGCCGGTTGAGACATTGAGTGCTCTACCAGTCGTCGTGTTTGCGTACACCTGCCATCAGAACGTGTGTCTCACCTGGATGCCGCCATCAAGAGCCCTTGTTAACTTGTATAGATGTTTTCGATCATGAACGAAATTAAGGACAATTCGCCATCTAGCATTGTTCAGGTCATTGGATCCAGCATCGGTCTTGCGGGATGCATTTACATCGTTGTCTCCATTACCGGATACATCACTTTTGGAAATGCCATTGTGGCCAATATTGTTTCAATGTGTAAGTTCGGTGGTGGTTGTAACAAGCTGAACCCTGCTGACTATGAGGAGACCCTACCGGTGTTGCTTCCACGATCGGCAAAGCTGCGATTGTCATTCTTGTGCTGTTCTCAATTCCTCTGCAAGTTCACCCTTGCCGGGCATCTCTAGACGCAGTGCTAAAGTGGCGCCCCAACCGGAACCGCACTCAAGGGAACAATGGGCGAAGCGGGTCACCTTTGCTCAACGCCCCGGCCGCTCGCGGTGACCATGCTGCTGGAGCCATGTCAGACGGGCGCTTCGCGCTCTTGACCACTGTGATTTTGACACTAGCCTACATCACGGCTTTGTCAGTCAGCAGCCTGGACCGCGTGCTTGCCTTCGTCGGCAGCACCGGCTCCACCTCGATCAGCTTCATCCTGCCAGGCTTGTTCTACTACAAAATCAGCGACCCCGACAGCATTCATCACCAGCGACTAATGAAAGAAGACGACGACATGGATGACAATGGTGATACCGACGTCGAAGACTCCGGCGCCCTCGCCCAAAGTACAGGCAGCCTTCTTAGCCAGGCATCCGGCTCTGGCGGCCCATCATCGCAATGGCGTTGGAGGAAGAAGTGGCGCTGGGATTTGGAACACGTTGACCACGGCCTTCTACGGAAGATCAGCTTGGCGACCGCCATTTATGGCATTGTCGTCATGGCCGTCTGTCTCATCATGAACATTTTCTTCGCGGCAAGCCACTAGACTTTGAAACGAACCAGTCACGACCTCATGTCTATAGAGCGCAAGCGGTGAGCCCGCATATACTTTTCTTTTATTTCGAAGGCATCAGCGGAGTTTGAAAGCGACAACTTTGTTCGCTGGCCGGCAGGCAAGGCGTTAGCGGATTTTGGATATATCACCCTACTATAGGCATAATCGACACATGTTACTTGGTTGAAACTTGAGCTGTATCTTCGATCTTCGAGCTGATACGAATTTCGTAGTGAGGTGGCCCTGTAAGCCGAAAGGTAATCCCAAACGCCAACTAATGCTGTACCACGAGATCTTACATCGGTCTTCCTACAAATCCCTGTCCATCTTCGTCGTTTCGATGAACTCTTGGTCCCTACAATATCCTCACTTTGCTCACATCAACCTTTCCATTAGGCTCCGGCTTCTTAGCCTCAAACTGCTTCTTCGGCAACACCCCGGCCATGCTCAGAATACTCCACATCCTGTCCGTGGGCTGCGCGCCCACGCCGATCCAGTACTTTGCTCGCGAAATGTCCAGGTTGATGTCCTTGTGAAGTTTCTTTTGCGCGCCGTAGGGATCGGGCTTGGGAACGGGGTCGTAAGTCCCTATCACTTCGAGGGGTTTGCTGCCGCGAGCCGTTCTAAGGGGGTGTTAGCGAAGGTTTGGCGAGGGGACGGGGAAAGGATGACGGACCGAGCGTGTGAGACAACAATGTTATAGAAGGGAACATTGCGCTTGGAGAAGCGCGCGAGGCGGATTTTGACAACCATGGCGGGGAATTGACCTGATAATTGCTGGGAGTCGTGAGCTCAGAGTCAAGTTCGCGACGGAGGCCGAGTGAACATCAATTTTCGGACATGCTCCGTGGTTTTGCCGGCGCCACACGAGGCGCGTCGGGCGAGTGGGTCGTTCCCCGGACCGCGTCTAGCCTGACTTGGAGGTCACAGTGATGTCAGTTCTTGACCATTAGCATTCGTCGCGCCTACATTTCCTTCTCGATCCCTCTGACACACACTGCTTAAATACAAAGTAGTCTACGATCATTTCTCGTCGAAGACTAGGCGACGTAAAGATCACGAACTGGGAACTTCGTTTTTTTCTCCCGAGACAAGATGGCGCTTAAAGTTCGCCTCCACCAAACTTACACTGGAAATTGCTAACACATCACAGACCCTAGGCCCTAAAGCCGCTGCGGCTCTTGACCAAGAACTCATGAGCACTTGTGCCTTCTCGATAGATCAATTGATGGAGCTAGCCGGCCTGTCGGTCTCGCAGGCTGTCTACCGAGTGCAACCCCTCGAGAAGGGGCGAAGAGTTCTGGTCGCGTGCGGTCCTGGCAACAACGGCGGCGACGGACTGGTTGCTGCTCGCCATCTGTTCTTCTATGGTTACACACCTACCATCTTCTACCCCAAGCGAAGCAAGAACGAGCTGTATCAGGTAAGCTTTTCACTAATAATTCGGAGCTAGATTGCCTTCGGTGAAAGGAATGAATTGTCGAATATATACAGTCGCCGTTCCCGTCTAAAGAAATGCCGCTAATGGATACTCAGCGCCTCGCTAAACAGCTAGAAGATCTCGATATTCCATTCGTTGACGACTTTCCAAAAGCGTTGGCTTCTAGTGATCATGTGGTCGACGCCATTTTCGGTTTGTTTCGTGGTTTCCTTCCCACAGACTCTCGAACCTGATTTTATTCCTCCTCCTCAGGTTTCAGCTTTTCTGGCGAAGTGCGTGAGCCTTTCCCAGCGGTAATTCGAGCTTTGGAGGAGACAAAGGTGGCCGTCACGTCGGTCGATGCCCCGTCATCCTGGGACATCGAGAAGGGCCCTCCTGACTCAGGGCTGGGGAGCTCGTTTATGCCTGCAACCCTGATTAGCCTGACTGCTCCGAAACCTTTGGTGAAGCACTTCACCGGGCGGCATTTCGTTGGCGGACGGTAGCGTACCAGAATCCCAAACAGTCCCGAGGTCCTTGGCTAACACCGGTCTAGGTTTGTCCCGCCTGCGATCGCGAAGAAATACAATTTTGAGGTTCCCGAGTACCAGGGACTCGACCAGGTGGTGGAGGTTGCTTCGGGCGGACAGAAACTTTGAAGTTGATCGAGAGCGCCGGCTGGGAGGCCGAAGCGGATCGGACCTCCGCGCCAGGCCCGGTCGCGATTTCACATAAGAGAGCAACCGCCCCTCAGGCTATTCGGGCAAACTGGGCTCGGGCACTGTCCATCGAGCATTGGCTCGCGCAAGATAGCGAGGCCTGCAGGACAGACAGTCAGGGGGTGGCGAAACAGTTGACAGAATGCAACAAAGATGAGGTATTCCTTCCCGCAAACTTCGCATTCGGCAGTATGCTTCGAGCACATTTATCTCGTGGTTGTCCTTGATATAGTCACCCTAGGAGGCGTGGCAACTGACGAAGCAACATGAGAAGCAAGGTAATGTCTGCAAGACATGAGTGTATCTCGCCGGAGGGATGTAAAAAATAAAACAAAAAACAATCGGGGACGAATACCTTTATGGTCAGAGCTCGAAGGTAACAAAATAGTGAGGTAAAACTGACTGTACGGTCCTGAGCTTGTCGAGGAGCTGGCGGAGCTAGGGTGCTTATATGGGGGGGGAATGTCAAAGCCGCCAAGCCAACGATCGATCGCCACCCAGTAGCTAGAGATGGACCCGTCACTAGCCTTGACCTGACAGACTGTATGTTCTCTCGTTTTGGCGGCAGATAGCTCTCGTCATGACAGCGCCACAGCGCCTTTGTAACAGAGACTTGGGGCCGCGGTAGGACACCGTAGCAAGAATTAGGCAAAGAGCCATTGCGCAAGCCAGCAAAAGAACCATTGCCAATTTGACAGATAATTCTCGTGCTCCGTTATGCGCCCTGGCCAGGCTGTCGACCTCCATGTGGTCCCCGTCACCTCGGATTGGGGGTCAAGCCACAGCTCAGCCGGAGCAAACGCTCCATCACATGCGTGATAGGCCGATTCTGGTAGCAGACGGCGCTACCAGCCTGGACCCTTAACCACCAGATCCGCTTTCTTGCTTCTTCTCCGACTTGCAGGAATCCTTTTTTTTCCTTTCCCCGTTGCTAAGACATGTTTTATTAGGGCTTTCGCTCCAGCTCCCGGAGGAACGTACGGCTACTCTTAATAATTCAAGGCGAAGGACTTCCAGCGCCGAGTGCCTTGGCACTCGTTTTGCTGCACCACACGTGGCCCCGCAGACCCGAGTCTGGCCCGCATGTCAGCCTGCCAGTGCCTTTCTGGCGATGGTTGGGGAAACCCATGGGCATCAGTCGAATATTCTGGAGCTCCTCGCGCCCACGGCCATGATGCCATCAACCAATGCCCCTCCTGGTCATGTGATGCATGAGACCCCCCTTGCGAAGCCTCTCTGACGTACATACACACGACATACAGCCCCTGGAATGATGCGAATACTCGAGTCATGCCCCGAGCTCGACGACGGGCTGTGCCTTTCAGGGCCCGCCCGAATGGCCCGGGAGTCGGAGTTTACGGTTTCGCGCTAGGGAGGCGGGTTTCCGGGAGAGGTGTCAACGGCCTCGACCGCTGCCGATAGGGCAGAATACACTGTGGCCCTCTTCTTCTTCTTCGGGGTTCGACAGTGACGAATTGGTCCCCGTCGGTGAAGTCGAGTCCAACATTGCCCCGTTCTGAGTCACGGACGATCTCAAGTAAGACTAGACCAGCGACGTCGAAAGCGGAGCTCAGCCACAGCTGCAATTGACTTCGTCAACGGCATCTTGCATTTTGCCACTTGGTCATGACGCCCAATGGAGCTGAACAGGGGTCACCATAACCACGACTTACACGCGAGCTGTCCGATTGTGCATCATTGGCCGAAGGATGACCTCGGGATTGCGATGCCATACGAGCCAAGACGCTGGTCACGCACGTGGGAGCACGTCTCAAGTCAAATCGGCTTTGTTCCATTTGCATTGATCTTTGGGAGTCCTGAGCACCACTGCTCGCTACTTACAGAGGATACCTTAAAGTTTGGACGATTCGCCACGCAAGACCTGGATGACCCTGAACCGGCACTTTTAGAGACTCTAGCCGCGCTACGTAATTGGAATAGTCGAGAGCTTGTTGGGCTCGTGTCGCGAGGTAGAAATTGGCGAAAACTTCCATCAATTTCCGAACCCAAGGCACTGCCGCAGCGCATAGTATTTATAGGCCCGAAGAGCCGGGCAGTGCCCCTCACGTGGACCCCTACACCTACCATACCTTTACCCTTGGGTACCTCCAACCGTAACTCACGGAGCTCGCATTAATAATTGAAGGCAAGGATAAATTTTCTCTGACTCACTCTGTGGGATCAAAATCTCAATCTCCGCATATGCAACGTTCCACAGGCTGTTGTCGTTGTTGCTGTTAGCGTAGTGCCTTCAGAAGTTCCCTATACAACGGTTGCGGAACTGAGAGCAGCCCCCACGCCTGCCGCCAGCTTTGTCCCTGAATGTTGTATATGTGTCAATTCGATGCAATTGAAAAATTCTGGCAAAGGGCTCTGCCGAATATAACGGCGGTGAGCAGCCTGAGGACGTAGTCATTGGTCTAGCTTGCTGTCTACGGAGCATTTGCTCCTAATAAGTGTAGCTACTTCCCATAATCATGCAATAAGGCATGTTCAAACCTGACCCCTGACCGGTGGGAAAAGTCCTCCTGAGCCTTTGAGTTGCTTCAAAAACTTTTGGGTTCCTTTCAGGGCTTTTCGTTTGTGGCCATGTTGCTCTCGCGGGGAATTTCCTCCGAAGGTTGTGGAGGAAAAAAAAGGGGTGAGGCATATGGTCCGAGCATAGGCTGACAAAACTGCCTAGCTGAAATGCGAACTTCGAACAGCAACTCGTTTGAATGCCAATGCAGATACAACACCTACAATACAACACGGATGCCCGAGACGTTTTCGATTCCTAAAGGTGTTGGCTCTATGTGAGAAGTTGCAAGACCGAAACCACATGTTCTGCTAAGTATACCATCCCTTCGAAACCCGCTCTCATCTCCTGAACATCACGGACCAGCCGTACCTGGCCCAAGTCAAACTCGGCGATGAATTCGCGGTCACGATCTTCGAGCGTCTTTGGTCATGGACATCTACAAATGCATCCTCGGACGATAGCACAATGAGCTCTCCACAGCCCGGAAGCTGCTAACAGATGAGATGTTGACAGACGGCAGACTAGAATTGTTCGCTAAAATTACGCGGATCAGTGAAGTATTCCGAAGGATCTTCAGGGGCTTCCGTCAGGGCATCTCAACAAGCGTTAGTCTGTCCTCATCAACCACTCTTCGAATGAATCAGTCCTCGACCATCCCTCCCTTACGCCTTCTCCAGATTAAGTTCCCTTCGGACTCTGTAGCTCACGATGACATCCATGATTGATGTCCCTCCTATACGCACTCTCTGTGCAATCGCTCTCAAGCCCCGTTCCATAGTAGCCCTTCGAGTTCTCGGCCCATTCTCACTGATAGAACAGGTGTCGCAGATCAATGTTCTGTTTCGCCTCGTTACCACTCCACAGGTTCGAAATCCGATCGCGCAGTCGATTCTTCTGACCCTGTCGCAGAGTGTTTGATCGAAGTCTACTTGCCGACCACAGTAGGGACACCGAAAGATGCTGATGATGCACATGGCCGCACCTGTCAAGCCGCGACGGTGGGCTAACAAATGTCGTGGCCCAAAGAATGAAAGGAATCCTTACCTACGAAATGAGCTAGAGTCGCGGTTGGCGGATGTCTATTCCGAAAAGCGAGGCTTTCGACAGATTTCGGGAGAGCTACAGATACGGTCTACGGGATAGTGATGTTTTACAATGATCAAGGTGGAAGCAGCTGTCACTGATCGTATGCTTGCTGGATTCACTGACAAACTCGTGTGATCTTGACTCCTTACAGCTGGCCTTGTGTAAACAGTAACTGACGACATTCTTCGCTCTGAGTAGAGCTAAGCCAGTGGTCATCATAGGTGTTAAGATTGGTACCACAAGTTCTAATTTCGCTCAAGCCTTAAATTGTCAATTACACCGCGCGGATACGCAACACGCATTTTCAGATCACCCTGAACGCGTCTTCACAACGGTCTTACCTCTAGGCTCCTACTTTACGACAATCTTTCCAAAAAGTGATAAAAAGCTGAGTAGAAAGTGCCTCCTCTATCTAGGGCCCTCAAGGCTGGCGAAGACGACTGTATGTATTGCCTACCTAGGTAATATTCTCGAGGTCCAGGGTAATTGGGCCATTAAAACTCCGGCGACACTTGCCAAGCTGGGCGCATCCAGTTCTGGAAGATTTCTAGCGCATGACGCACCGTCGGCTTCTGTCGGTCAAGGCAGCCAAGGCGGCCAAGGCGGCACATCCCGGTGCAGGACCGGGCAAATCGGCTCGTCCTCTTGCGCCCTGCAGCTCCAATTCTAGATAAAACCCCGAATGTCAAACTCATCAGCCAATTGCGCGCCGCTCTACAATCTTCAAGATGGCTTTATCGTCAACGAGCGACCGGAACTCACCTCGTGGGCCTAAAGTGGGAAGATTCGGCCTTTCTGTGATAGGCGGAGGCCGGACTGTGATTGGCCGACACGGCAGTGAGCGGTTTCGGTTCGTCAGATCCAGGCGAGCGAACCTTGCCGGATGAGGCAAATGGTGGGCACTGCCGTTATCGGCTTCGGCGCGGGAAGACTGACGATCAGCAAAGGCGCGTTTGATGACAGCAGTTTTCTTCACGACGTAGTGTGAGGGCTGCGTCCTCTGCGTGAGCTTTCGAACTGAGGAAAGGGAAGTTTTCATGATACTCGAGATGTTCAGACGTTCAGGAAGCCTCTTGTCGACCAAAGTGATGCCCAGTGGCTCCCTCCCACCGTATAAGCTCCTACCCCGAGGGTCTCCCCCACAATCCGCGACGCACACCCTCCTTTTAAGCTTCGAGAAGCCTTCGCCGCGACCAGCCAACCAGCGCCGCTAGCCTTCGGATCCAGCACTATCACGCACTCGTAGCCTGATAGCCTGGCTCTGTTACTGTGGGCTGCCTCCACAACGCTCGGGGTTGCCCCAAGTCTTTCCCCCTCTGGTACCTCCCCAGTCTGCTTTGGCGCGAGTTTATTTCTCTTTCCTGCATCTACTTGTTTCCCTCCTCCCAGTCCCCTCTCGCTGTTCCAGGAGATCAACTGTGCGAGTCGTTTCCTGACGAGGACTACGCGCTCTTCTCTTTGCATCCTTTGCGACCGAAGCTGTCTTACGCTGTATACTCGCCTTGCCGCCGCAATGGCCGTACACAAGAACGATTCGGCGGGCGACAGCCCCGCCGAAGAGCCTAAGACCGGCCACGACGTCGAGTCCCCCCAGGCTGGCGAAACTGGGGAATTCAACCTGGCAGGCTCTACCGACCAGCTCGAGCGAGGCCTCAAGTCTCGTCACATTCAGTTCCTCGCGCTCGGTGAGACCCCCATGTGCGCACTGTCGCATTCGGCATCTCTAACAGAGACATTTAGGTGGTGCCATTGGAACAGGTCTGTTCGTTGGCTCTGGTGCTATTCTTGCCGAGACAGGACCCGCCCCGCTCCTCATGGGCTACATCAGCATGATGATGGTCGTTTGGTGCGTCATGAATGTCCTGGCTGAGATGGTTACGTACCTGCCGATGCGCGGTATCACCGTCCCGTACTTCGTCAACCGATTCGTCGACCCTAGTCTCGCGTTTGCCGCGGGATGGAACTACTGGTACGCGTATGCCATGCTTGTTGGAGCCGAGGCTGTGGCTGCTGGTCTGATTATCGATTATTGGAACCCGCCTGTCAACATTGCCGTGTGGATGACGATCGTCTTGCTCGTCATGTTGCTGCTCAACATCTTGGCTGTCAGCTTGTTCGGCGAGGCCGAGTTCTGGTTTGCCTCCATCAAGTTCATCACCATCATGGGTCTCATCATACTCGGCTGGGTCATCTTCTTTGGCGGGGCGCCGGATCAGAGCCAAGTGCGCGGGTTTGCATTCTACAAGAAACCAGGCGCCTTCAATCCGTACATGGCGGAGGGCAACGCGGGCAAGTTCTTGGCTTACTGGCACGCGTTCGCCGAGGCTGGCTTTGCTTTCATCACTTCCCCTGAGCTGATCGCCACGGCTGCCGGCGAGACGGTCTCTCCTCGTCGCAACATCCCCAAGGCGGCCGGTCGTTTCATCTGGCGTCTTGCCATCTTCTACGGCATGGGCTCTTTGCTCATCGGAATCCTGGTGCCCTACAACCACCCTAAGCTTCTTGGCAACAACGAGGACGGAGAGTCCAACGCCAGCGCCTCGCCTTTTGTGATTGGTATCCAAGACGTCGGCATTCCGGTCCTCAACCACATCATCAACGCCGCGATTCTGACCTCTGCCTGGTCTGCTGGAAACTCCTTCCTCTACTCGGGTAGCCGTATCCTCTACTCCCT
The DNA here is from genome assembly GCA_037042185.1 of Sordariomycetes sp. S80-01Y. NCBI lineage: Eukaryota > Fungi > Ascomycota > Sordariomycetes > Sordariomycetes sp. S80-01Y. The sequence goes on along the minus strand of JAXQJY010000027.1, from coordinate 1,725,102 downwards.
CGCACTCAAGGGCCAGGCTCCCTGGTTCTTCAAGTGGACGAACCGTGCTGGCGTTCCGTACTTCGCCGTCTTAGCTACCTGGGCTGTGGGTCTGCTCGCCTTCCTCAACGTGTCGAACTCGGGAGCGACCGTTTTTAATTGGTTCATGAACATCTCGACTATCTCCGGCTACGTCGCTTGGATCGTCGTTCTCATCACCTACCTGCGCTTCCGCAAGGCCATGAACTTCAACGGCATGTTCGAAGCTCTGCCCTTCAAGACGCCCCTGCAGCCCTACTTCGCCTGCTTCATCCTCTTCTTGATCAGCTTGCTCACCCTGACCAACGGCTTCCAGCACTTCATCCCCAGCCAGTGGGATGTGCAAAACTTCCTCGCTGCGTACATTACGATCCCGATCTTCTTGGTTCTATACCTCGGCCACAAGGCTTTCACCCGCACTCGATTCTTCATTCCTACCGCGGAGATCGACGTCATCTCGGGCAAGAGAGAGATGGACGAGATGGAGGAAATGGATGAGCCGGTCGTTGCGAAGAATGCATGGCAAAAGTTCTGGTACTGGCTGGCGTAAACAATCGACGGCAGACGTATCATGATTGGATCGGACAGAATGCTGATGCGTATATGAGTATACTTAGGGTCGGGTAGAAGAACGTGGGGTAGAAATTATCAATGATGATTGATTCATTGCAAGCGTTTTGGCTGTGTGCATGCATCAACCCCCGAATTATGTTGCATTAACTCCCTTGTGCTCTAATCGTCGCATGTTTGAGGATGCCGCGTTGTTTTCTGCTCGTTGCGAAATACCCATCAAACCATAGGTACTCACCCCTTTTTCTCAGAGATCCACTTGTCGCAACCACCAAGCTGGAGCAAACCCAACCCAACACCTCGCTTTGACACTTTAGACTCCAAGCGCCTCGGCAATCACTACACACAAGTCTTAGGTGACCCAAACCCTCAACCCCTGAATCGTGTCGTTGTGGTGATAAGCTTCACCGGCTCGGAAGTGGAAGCAATTCACCTTGTGACCAAGGGCTACACGTGAATTCTTCAATCATTACAATTGAACCAAGCTATCCCAAAGCCTTCCAAATGTATGTTGCAAAAGTGCTCTCAGTCATCAGTCGATCCACACACGATTTCCTGTCCAAAATCCTCGAACCCCGTGAGCCAGAATGCCGCTCATCACGGACGTGCTGGCCAACATGCCAGCCCACCGCGACAGCACTGGTGGCATATCATTCTTCGAATCTCGGACCAGCTCCAGAACGCGATATCTGTCCGGCCACCGCCTCCCCGCCACGATGGCTACTGTAGAAACAACCGCCGAGCGGCGCAACACATCGCACCTCAAGGCCAAGGCCGCTCCCGAGATAGACTGCTACGACTGCTCCAGCCCCTTCAACCTCCTCAAATGCCCCATGTGCGAGGCAGCCTCCTTCTGCGGCGCGCACAACCCGGCCAACTCGCACGCCCACGCCCCCTACTGCAGGGCCGTCGATGAAGCTCGGCAGGACCTGCAACTGGCCGTCCAGGCGCACGCGCGAAGCAGACCTCGAAGTCACAGCCATCCGCATTCAAAGATAGCTATGGCTAGGCGCGCTCTGGCCGATGCGCTGAGCAAGATGTCCACGCGGAAGAGCGTCGATGAGGCTCTCAGGATCTGGTACTATACCAGCAGGGAGACGTGTCGGACATACGACTTCTGGGAGGAGAGGTTCGAGATTCCGCGCGATCTGCTCAGGCTGGGCCGCCTGGAGGAGTGCTACTACTATGTCAAGTTCTGGACGAGGTTCGCGGGGTTGAGAGTGAGCCGGGTAGCACCCCAGGAATATCTGCGACCGAGTGACGGGACGAATATATGGGATCGAGAGGACGAGATGCAGCCGATGAGTCCGATCGTGCCTCGCGGTGGCGGAACAACTCTGAACTGTCTCTTGGTGACTTTGATGGTCAAGCTGAGTCTGTTGATCAACATCAAGGAACTGCAATCCGCCTCCATTGTCGGTCGCCGCAAGGGACTTGGTACTGAGGCCATCTGTCACATACAAAGCTACATCACCATCCCAGCCTTCCACCGGTCAGAACGGAAACTGCCAGATGGCCACCACAGACCCGACGTCGTCTGTCACCCGCTAGGCCCTTACGTCCAGGGCCTCCGCAAAGACGTCCTTCAGCTGCGAGCGGTCATCCTGCGCGACAATCGCTGGGTCCCTTACATGCTTAGGAGGGCGAGGCGCCGCTCGCGGTGGTACGACAAAGATTCTGAATGGTGGCCGTGGGCCGAGCAACCACCCGAACGCCCGCCACTTTCCTACGCTGCGGATCTGTGGGATGAGGCTGAGGCCAAATTTGCTGTCTACACCAACGCAGTCTTGCTTGAGGGACATCTGGGGCGGACAGTCGAGTGGGCTTTGGGAGCCCTCGTCACGTCAGAGGATGCAATGTACGGCCCTGGCAATGGATGGCTGGGCGCAGAGGCGGATGAAACGTTATTGGACTAAGCTGTCTAAGTTTTTCGGGCGATGATCCAGAGGAACTTCTCCTCGGAGTCGCCCTCAACCTCAGCCTTGACCATCTCGAAGCCGTTGCTCTGAATGGTCTCAAGAGTCTTCTCCTTGCCCAAGCCACTCCAGTACATCCACCCCTTCTCGTGGATCCAGCTGTCCAGTGTCGTGCCGTCGGAGGCCTCGAGGCCGACAGTTGCGAGGAGGCAGCCGCCAGGCTTGAGCCAGGTCCCAATCTTTCTAAAAATGTCCTTCTGCTCATCCTGAGCCAGGTGGATGATGCTGTACAGCGCAACAGCGGCGGTCAGCGAGCCAGGGGCGAAGGACAGCTTGGTCATGTCGCCAGAGTAGAAGGTGGCCCTGTCTGCGAAGGCGGCGACGCTCTTGCGCGCAAGGTCGATCTGGGTGTCGGACATGTCGTTGGCGTGCGCGCGCACGGCGGGTACGCGGGTCAGCAGCGTCTTGAGAAAGGGGTCGCCGTTGCCGCAGCCCAGCTCGAGCACCTCGGGCTTGTCGTCGGGCGCCGGCGAGGACAACCCGGAAGTAGCCGCGATGAGATGGTCGAGATAGGCGAGCCGGAACTGGTCATGGCGTTGGGTCCAGGCGTTGTACTCGGGGGCCATGGCGTTGTAGGACTCGCGGAGGCGGTCTTTGACGTCGGCTGGGGCTGCCATGGTTTGGGTTTCGGTGTTCCGTAACAGGTCGATGGAAATTTCTATGAAGACTTCTACAGTGTGCTTTATGAGGGCTGATCTTTTAAGACTAAATTATCAGGTCATGGTAGCGGGGGATATTTGTAGCTCAGCTTCTGTCAGACTTGAACGTGTACGTGCCTCCCGTTCCCCGCATATAGCCGCATCGCCGGATGACTCCAAGCGAGATGCGCGCACGGAAGGGCGACAAGCGACGATGACTCCAACGTGGCTGTTAATTACAGTGACACTGCATATTCCCTTGACGGGACAGCTCATGAGTCGCACGAGCTCGCGATGACAAGTCAGACCGAGTAAGTGACGACAGACCAGATGTCGAACCCCAGACGCCGACCGCACCTGTCCCTAGATGGCCACCCCGATAGGCGCATAGCCCCACCACACCCTGCTCATGATCTCATTCGTCCACCTCAAACTTTCATCAACCTCACTCAACCACCTCTCACCCCGACATGCGCCCATCATGGGACGTCCACCCTCCAAAGCCCTCAAGGCGCTGACCCGCTACACATACTTCCCCAAGGAGCTGCACCGCCCCCAGCTCGGCCACCTCGTCGCCCTGCGCGCCCAGCAGCCACCGCCCAACCCGCAGGGCCCGGGCGTCGACACGGCGCACCACCAGCGCGAGCGCCTGCGACACGCCAAGGTGGCCATCCCGGACGAGTCGCGGGAGGAAGGGCTCGTCGGTCCAAAGGGCTGTCCGTTCAAGCCCAACACGCCCTTCCTCCAGCGCTGGATGCAGAGGGGCTGGCGCGATCCGCTGGCCAGGGTTTGGGTCGTCCAGGCCGGCACGCCCCTGCCGCCGAGCCTGGTGCTGGTGCAGCAGGGCGACACGCAGCAGTGGACCATCGACCCCGTCGGAAAGCAGAGCCTCGACGAGCTGAACGACAACATCAACAACTTCCTGCAGGAGCACGCCGGCATGGTCACGGCTGAGCAGTGGAGGCGGGCCTACCGGAGAGCCACCGACGTCGACAGGCCGGTGCTGAGCCCCAGGGGGGAGAAGATCCAGAGGAAGACCGTCGTGGCTGTGGGAGAGGAGGACCTGGAAAAGGTCAGGTCTGGGCCGAAGCTGGGTGTGAGGTTCTCGGCGTCTTAGATGGCGGAAGATTATGCGTCATGTTAGCATTCAAGGGCGTTTTTCGGAGTCTATTGGCTTGGGCTTCAGGGTGTATTACGACATGTATCAATACTGAGTTGTGTAAGAGATGGCTGGCTGTCTCGTCTGGAGATCTGGACCGTCGAGGCCGTTGGGAATAGACAACGTTTCATTACCGATTCACCTGGCGTGTTGAACCACTTGCTTTTGCAGCCGCGGGTTAGTCCATTGTCTGAGCACGGTGACTCAGCAATGAAAACACTTTGGCAGAATAAGATGACTGGGCAGAATCAGCCATAAGAGGATTACACAGTCGCGACGCGGATTGGCTGCGATCAGAAGTCGATTTCGCTCAGCTATCTACAATGCAAGCCTTCCGATCCTGCTCCCGTCCTGCTCAATCACCAAACCATCTCAAAAAGATAGCGCACTGGTAGAAGTGTAAAAGTCCATGCTGCAAACCCCAAGCCTCGTCTGAAGACGATTCCGCGCCCGGAGCATGCTGCTGATCCCACGGGGAGAGCAGATCCGGGCGCGGCAATCAAGTCTCCGGACCCCCCAAACCATCTTTCCAAAGGGGTATCTCCTAGAAATGAACAAAGTCCCGTTCAACCGCAGAAATGAAAAATAGTGAAGTAAATTGAGACTCCCGCCCTGCGTCCCCGTCTCCTCGGTCCTGAGTCCCTCAAAACGTAGAAACAGGTGAGGAGTTGATTGTCCAGAAGGTTATAAATATGTATCCAGCCGACCAGCCAGCACCATTCGCGGCTCTTGTTGTGTGTATGGGGATGGTGATGCATCTCCAAGACAGTATCCATGTCCATCTCTCAGCCTGGGAAAGAGGGCTCCCACGGGTGGAGGAGAAGGCTGAAATGCGGTAAAAATATGGCTGTAGAAGTTGAACAGGCTTTTGAGATGGCACCGATAGTGTCTACCCAGTCAACACAACAAGACTTGTTTGGCCAGCGAAAGTGCCTGCCAGTCGGGGAAGAAAAAGACATTAACGCCGATGGCAAGCCGACTCGCACGCAGGCGAGAAGGCTTGAGGCCACCAGCAAGGCACGTTGTTGCTCGTGTACCCAGTCGAAGTAAGTTCGATAAGACATCGTGCCGACATCGAAGTATAGACGCCGAATAGAGACCCCGTTTTTGGTGCTGTCGTCGAAGTTTCGTCGTAGTCGTTCATCGTCGAGGGAAAGAAGAAGGTAGAAAGGCGCCAAAAGGCTAGATGCGAAGCGCGCGACAAAGGAAAAAGAAGCCATGTTGGCAAAGGAGTGACCGTCGTTCCAAGTATCCGTCCACCTCAGCTACCAAGTGCCGCCACCACTGTTAGTACCGGTAGTTCCACCAGCCGTGGCGCTTAGTAGCAGTAGTCGTTGCGACCAACGACTTACATCATGGCAACAGCGGCCATACCGAGGACACCGGCCAGCACGACACGCGTAGCATCGAGGGCAGGCGCAGCGTTGGGGTCGTCGGTGACGGTCGGGGGCTGCTCCTCACCGCCAGTGGTGGTGGGAACAACGGTGGCCGAGGTGAAGTGCGAGGTGGTGCCAACAGAGGGAGTCGTGTAGGCGCTGGTGGTGGTGTTGTGGGCGAGGGTCGAGGTGACGGTGTGAACCTCGGAGAGGGTCATGGTCTTGGTGATGGTCGTGCTCGAGGTGCAGGTGGTGGTGCTCTGACCATCCTCGGCGAGGGCCAGGGCCGGGAGGATGGCGAAGAGGATCTTGGAGAACTGCATCTTGTGGAATTGCCGGGCGAGGTGAGCGCGTAGTGAGCGAGTGGTGGAATGAGTGAGTGAGGGCGCGGTGGCGGGGGGATAGTCGATATCCAAAAAGCGATGCTGGCGAGCAAATGAAGGTACGAGCCGCAAGCGGTCAGGAAACACGCAGACTTTGCCAACGAAGTCTTTTGCTTTTGTGTGCGAGGTGAAGGTGAAGCAGGAGAGCGAGGAGGGTGAAACGCAAAACGCAAAGGAGGCCCAAGGGGGCAGAAGAAGGCCGGCTGGCAGCTGGCAGCGCATAGGCAAAATGGACTAAGACGAAGCCAAGAGACCAAGAACAGCGCCGGCAGACATCAAGCGAGACCGTTGGCCAGTCGTTGCGCCTCCCCCGCTGCGCTCCCTTGCGAGGGAAGTTGTCAAGGTGACACAAGGCCTGCCCTGGATTGTGCCCAGACTGCGGTACCGGTACGCGCCAGCCCACATCCCGCCGAGCTTGACACAGGTCACTCGTACCTGGAGAACCCATGGCAGTGGGAAGGCGCGCCCCCGCGGAAATTAGGTGCGCGACTTGTGGCCGCTCCTGCCCTCTGCGCTGCTCGAGTCGTGTGAGTCGATGCCTCCATTGTCTCTTGTCAATGAGCGCTCCCTTCGTTGAGCCTCTGCGTGTCTGTGTCTAAATTGATGCTCCTCCTCAACTGAGATGGCGCCATCGAACCGTCTCATTGCGACGAGTGATGCTGTGAGAGCGCAGACTCCCGCCTTGGCAGCGGCGCATTGCAGCGAAGCCCAACGTGCGACGCTGCGCTCCTACAGCGTCCACGTTGAACTGGCGCCCTCGATGTGCGATGCGATGCAATGCGATGCGCCGCGATGTGCTGCAAGGGGGCCTGGCCAGCTGCCAGCTCAATGATTCACCCGTCGAGGCCCACCCGCTCACAGTTTTATGCCAAGTCGATGCGTGATTCGACACCTGACCAAATGAGCTTCATAAAAAAACCCTTCAGACCCCTTTGGCGCGCTCGACGGCGACGGTCGAAGCGCCGAGGTCGAGCGATGAAATTTGCACAATCTCGGGTGCTGCAGACGTGTCGCGTCTGATTGGCCCCGCGGCGGCCAGTGCCTGTGGCTGACCCCTGCCTAGCGCCACGCTGTTCCTGCGTCGACCCGTTCCTGGCGCCTTTCCTCTCTGGGACGCTCGGGGAGCACGTCAAATGCCAATCTGGGGAAGTCAGGCTGCTACCGAGGTTCCTCGCCGCGATACGAAGCGTATTCTGACTTTGCCCCATCTCCACTCGTGCTGACTGTGATTTTCCAACAGTTGGCTTTATTTCAACGTCCTCTGTCCGATGTTGCGACGCATCGAGGTCTTTGTGTCGCGTTTCGGGGCCCATTTCGCGGCCCGTCTGGGAGGCCGACTGTGTGCTTCTGCTGTGCACCCGGCGCGCCACCTCTTGTTGTCTCCGAAACGCAAACACGGGTCTGCCACGTCGCAGGTTTCAATGGCTAGCTGTCGCAACGTTTTCATGCCACAACAGGATGAACGACCTAAAGATGCTCCGGAATAAACCAATCATTTGGGGTGTTGACATGTCGCAGTATGAATGTGCCACGTTTCACGTTGACGTGGTTGGCAGTAGCGGGAGAGCCTAGGGGCGCTTCCAATCAGAGGCATAATCTTCCTATTCATGTTGGAGTGTACGATAAGGAATCCCTTCGAAGGGTACCAAAGCTATCCTGAAACAATATACAGGCACGTGGGAATACGCCGACCGGAATTCCAATACTGTGGCCAGCCAAAGCCATGCTAGCGGGTTCACGGGTGCTTAGGCGGTGTCGCAACCAAGACGTCCAGTGAAGAGCCTGAAATGGAAGTCATAGGCATCGTTGAAAGTGCTGTCACCCGCAGGGCCGAGAGCAGTGCTAACATCAACGATGGCATGCTTGGGGTCTTCGTCGCTCTCCCAGCACTGGCAGTTGATCAAGATTCCGCGTGCCTGGTTGCACTCTGTTGGCGCCGTCAGTCTGTGAACTTTCTAAAGAGGAGAAGAAGCCCGCTTGCGTGCGCACTTGTTTCGACTTACTAGTCTTCCAGATATCGCAGAACTGCATGTGGTCGGCGCCATCAGCCCAGGCCCGGACGCGGCGACGGCTGAGGCCGGACTCGTGCCAGACGCTGTCGACCTCCTGGCGGGTGGTGCAACGCTTGGAAACATCAGAGATGTCGTTGGAGGCTGTACGTGGAGCTCTGTTAGCTGTGGTCGAGCTGACGAAGATTGGAAGGGGCCTCACCATCAGCGGGAGCAGCGGCAGCCAATGCAGGCAAGACAGCGAGGATGGCAGAGAACTTCATGTTGTCTTGGATGGTTGTTCTGGGTTGTTGAGTGAAGATGCGATGTTTGAAGCTGCGTGATGTCGAGAAGTCGAACAGGAAGAACCCGTCTCCCTTTATACAAGTCCCAGCTGTTACATCTCAAAGTCGGCTCTACCATTTACTAATTGTTGTCCAATTTAGCTGTTGTCGCAAACGAGCTGTAGCCGAAGCTGTCCATCGTCGTATGGCTTACAAGACCAAGATTGGCCCATTTGGGCAGGTGATCCACTTGCAAGTCGATCTGGATGCTCGCTTAGAGACGATGTACAGCCCCCGAATCCTTGCGCCTAGATCCTATGGATCTCCTGGATGATGCCTAAGACGCCAAGCTCTTCGGTTTGAAGCTAAGTTCTGTCGTGCATGGCGAATGCCGAGTGCTGTTTCGTTTAGCTGAATGATAGAGCCCGGGATCGTGGGGAGGAGTGGCACAGGTGGACTCGAGTCCACTGGATACGTAATCCTTGGTGAGGGCTCGCTTAGCATTGAAAGCTTTCGGGAGTGTCGTCTCGTAAAGGATTCTCTGCTTATAACCCCTTCGGAGATGATTTGGGGCTCGCTTATCAGTACTATTACGGTACTGCATCCACGTACCACCTCTATGGACTCCTGAGCATGGGTTGTGATAGATCTGGTGTCGATCGTACCGAACACATCGCGTTTATCATATTGACCTCGCACTCCATGACTACTGAAGGCATTTAGTCCTATTTGAATTGTCGTCATGATGCTGGCCGTCAAGCATGTCAACCTGTGCCCCTACCTGGTCCGGAACGGAATTGTCGAGTTTGTCGAGTATAGGATAATTAGCCTCACACGCATGGGCGATCTCTATCATAAAGGTACAAGCTCCGAAAGGACCTTTCTCCATGCTAGGGTGTTCCGAGCACGTGAAACTGAATCCTTCTCTAACCCCTCCTTGTCATTGGGCCTTTGACGTCGCTTCGTTACTGGGCTTCCTGCCTCCGAAGCGAGCTTCCACCGGCCGCGCGTTTCGGGAAACAGCACGATGGCCGAGATGACAAGAGTCCAAGTATGCTGATGCCTGACGAATGCGCAAGGGGGGATCAAGCCTACACTCGCCTTTAGTAAGTGGAACCCGACCCTGGGTTACGTTGACACGGTCGTTAGTAGCTCGTGTCAGTGATAGATTTCAGGCTCGTTGTACCCGGATGGTCGAGACAACGCTGAGTCACAGACGCTTCGCAAGTGTTGCTTAGAGAGATTGCGCCGGAGAATCATTCGTAAAGAGCAAGCAATGCGGGAAATGGTCAAGATTAAGCTATATTGGTACATCAACACCTCAATTGCGCTTCATACAGGAGACTTACGCTCTAGAAATGTGACGGCACCTCCCGATCACGCTATTTTGAGCGACCGGAGCCAGAGCCATGCGTTTCACTACTTCCTGAGGCGAAGAGTGCGAAACTGTCGGATCCTCGCGGCAGCTTCTTCGCCATCAAGAGACATAAATATACCCCTGTTCATTTCATATCTGCTGACTAGCCATTTCCAGGAGCGCCAAAATGGGAACAGAGCTTTCACACGATACGGAGAACGTGCATACCTGTCCAGCCCCCCCGAATTGTATCAAAGGGCTGATGCCAACAGCATGAGTAGACGGCTCTGACCTGTCCGATTCGCTGCCTAGCCTTTCCTCTGAAGGAAAATATCAACTGTTTCAGTTCGTTTTGGCGGTGTTCGAATGCCTCATAGGCACCAGAGCCCTGGAATGTCTCGTCGTAGCTCTCCTTTCGCTGGCGCTGAGCATGAATAGAGATTGTCGAAGCAAGAAGAGCATCTCGAGGCGACCTGCTGTCCTTGAATGGGCGGAGGGAACGGGAGAACATAAATTCTCTGCATCGCTCACGTTTGTCGCCTCGCTCGATTGCTTCAAGACATTTGCATGAAATGCGTCAGAGTGACTTTTTGTACCGTTCGAGGTCAGATCCGCGCGCTGCAGCGCTCCGCAAAGACGGATCCCGCCGGATGATAGGCTTGGTTGAAAACCCCTGCTGTATTTTCAGAACCGTCTCCGGTGGAAGAAATCGACTGCACACTTCTGGCACGAGCTGGTTCGATTGCAGATCAGAAAGTGCCCTTAGGGTGATGACCAAAAGCAAACTCATTTCGTGCGCCCTGTGTGCCGTAGAAAGGTACGTCTCGCTCAACGACTGCTCTGCGCTGTTGACCCATGAATCTTCAGCCGAATTGATCCAAGACCCGTCGGCTCGGTCAAGCATGCTGATGCTCGAAGGCAACGTCTCGAGGGAGCGCGGCGTGCCGAGGTACCTGAAGATATATTGCATGAAACTCGGCGTAAACCCACGATCCTGGAAAAGGGAATCTTCAGTGATGGAATCGATCCCTAGGGTCTGTACCAGAAAACGGCATGTTTGACTTGATGCAAAGATTCAGTAATGTGAATGCCACTAGGGGACACCCGAGATGTTCAAGAGGGAGACCTCGGATGGGCGCTACGTCTGCCCAGTGACTGCTGCACGATGGGTCCGACGATTCGGAAACAATAAACGGGACAAAGACTAGAGAGAAAGGCTGCGGTCCGCTTGGAACCAGAAGTGTGTTCACCGTGCGTGCTGACTCTACGATTATGGGAACAATGGTTTGCAGATCAGAAGGAGGCACCGTTCACAAGAAACAGTCACTTCTGATGTCCAAGTGCTGCCCATAAATAAGGAGCCTCTCTGACCTCTACCAAACCTCAACCTTCTTCTAACCCTTCAATCAAGCACTTCAATAACACCTGGCAACCGACTGCTACCCAAAATCACATCAACAACAACCAATCAACTTCATTAACAGCCTCAAAATGTCTCCCAAGCCTTTCATCTGCGCGTACTGCGACAATGCCGATGCGCCTCTCGAATGCGATGGCTGCTTGCTCTGCTACTGCTCCAAGGAGTGCTGTGACGCGGACCGCCCGTTCCACGAGCTCATGTGCGGACAGATCATGGAAATCGAAGAGTTCCGCATTTTCCCGTTGCGTGACGGGGATCTGTGGATGCCGCCCAATTCTGAAGTGAGCATCGACAACGAAGCATTGATCCAGACGCATCCAGGCCCTCAGTGGCACGAAGAGTACCTCTTTCTCCTGAGCGATCTCACGGAGATTGCATACCTCTACCACCAGATGAACAGCAAGGCTAGCAAGGCCCTTGCTCTCACCCTGTACACCCAACTCGCAAGGGCTCCCGTCTTGATGAACCGCCGTATGCTGACCCGCCTTATTCCAGCGCTGCAGATCGAGTTCGGTGACGGTGAAGCAGCTCAAGCCTGCTTGCGCGACGTGAAGCTGCGCAATCGAGAGCAGATCCAAGTCCGCAAGGGTAAACATGCGCTTGCTCCTCGCCTGGTTTGCGAGGAGGATGAGTGGTACCACGAGAACGACCCCGGTCTGATGGGTATCCGCATTCTCCTACAGATCAAGGCTTTTAAGTCTCTCGAAGATCTGCGCAATGCCTGTATCCTCGATCCCAAGGTTCCCCGGGAAATTATGTTCTGCATTCAGGAGCACCTTATCGAGCTGAAGTTGAGTGAGCTCATGGACCGCAAAGATACTTTGCTCTGTGTTGGTGAGTTCGGAAACCCCGCTCTCCTGACCAAGCGCATGGGCGACCTCCGGCAGCGCATCATGAAGAACATGAAGAAAGTTCACTCGATGTTCCCCTATTTCCTCCCTGCATTCCTCACCTCGTACAACGTCATGGGAAACCTGCCCCTGCACAAGTTCTTCCTGGAAAACAGCCACATTACCCACAATGATTTCATGAACCACCAGTGTGGCTGGGCCTGCTGCTATGACGATCCGACCAGCGGTAAGCACATGACCCAGGTTGCCTTCAACGACATCTACGGGGCCTATCAGTCTTCTCCCGGCGCCATTGAGACCCTTCGTGGGCTCGCAAAGGCCGCTATCGACTATGATAACGAGATCGAGCCTTACGTATCTGAACTCCTTGATTGCAAGGTTCCTTTCGGCAAGGCCCTGAACCATGCGCGCGCTGACAATGCTGACCACATGGCTCCCGGCCTGAAGAGGGGTTTAGTTGCTGAAGATGACGATGAAGATGAAGATGAAGATGAAGATGAAGATGAAGATGAAGATGAAGATGAAGATGAAGA